>CAXIVR010000009.1:70239726-71493725 GCA_964035755.1 Teleogryllus oceanicus
TTTTCCTCAATGGTCTTAAGGTCATTTTCAAATCAAGACGAGTTTAAATACATCATCATAGGTAACCACGGATCCAGGTCTAGATTCATAGCCGTTTTTTTCCCGACGGTTTTGCACAAGGCTCACATCTCCAAATCTCTCGTTATCTTAATAATACTGAATGTCCTCGGGAGTAAGGTTAACGCACTTACCATGGAACGACAGTTTACAGTCCCAACATTCAATTTTGACAGCCGGTCCACTTTTATTAGCCCTTGGTAGGGATTTCGAACACTTGCCACAGTCTCCCATATTAGTAAAATAATAAGGCACTAAGTAGTACAGTATTAGTAGCTCATAAAGCACAAAACAACAGACGCGAACAGGCACCTTAGTTGAACGACACAAAAACTTCCACCATCGCACAGATAACAGAGGATAAGAAATTCCAACAACACTAGCGAGCTCCATAAGGCACGTCCGCACGCTGCTGAAGCCGACTCATGACTGACTGATATCTTGAAAACTTTAAGTCGTAAAAACATGCTTACAATCTAAGGTGAGAAATTTTATTTTCTTCAATTTTTGTAATAAAGTTAGTGAACATGCAATGCTTAGGAACCGAGATATTTGCAATAAACGAATTTTTCTGATCTCTAATAGTTTGGAATGCATTTATGGTCTTCATTGGAACTCGTCAGCCCTTTCATAAAACGACAAGAAGCGAAAATTCAGCTCAAGAAGATGTATTTCACAGAGAACGCTTTTGAGTTTAGATTTACTGATCAATGAAAGAACTGTATCAGTTAATTTATTGAATAAAGACCTTTCATGTTAACTTTTGGCTTGGGAAAACCATATGAACAGGGAAATGTTGTTGATGACCCTAGATCTTCTGAAAAGTGTTGGATAGAGTAAACTTGGACTGATTCTCCGAGGGACGTTACACATGCCTTCAAGAGCTGGACCAGAGTTTAAATTCAGTTGTTTCATATGGGTTTTGTGGTGGTCCAAGAGAGTTCGTGGCAGGTCTTCTTGGGTTCACCCTGAACGGAATGAAAGGCAGGGGAAACCCTGCCTTTCATTCCGTTATAATTCGTATCTTCATAGTTACTTGCCCATAAGAAGCCATATTTCCATTTCCAGATATGGAGACCGCTTTAGGAGGCTTAAGACAAATTGGATCGTTAATTTCAGAAACCCGTCAAACGCTAAATTTCTCATGTCGAGAAAAGTGAGAAAAAGTGTCCCAATTTTTCAGATTTCAAAATATTTTTAATATTAAAGCAGTTAATAAACGAATATGTTTCTGGTAAATATGGAATAAGCGATGTGTCTATCCTCATGGAACAATATTCCACTGCTAAAGCGCATTTTAAATTTTGTCGTTTGATGGGTTTCTGAAATAATAGATTCAATTGATGTCACTGTAGAGCCTACGGTTCAAGTCCTGACAAGGACAGGATTTTCGAAATTAGCTAGAGAGCTGGGTCGAATTGAACCGCTGTTTGGAGGAGAATTGTGGTCGGCTGTTCTCATCGGTAGTTTTCCGCGATTTCTTCGATCAACCCCAGCGGAATACCGGTGCAGTACTTAATAAACATGCCACGAACCGCGCGCTCACTTTCCTACCACTTCCTTGTCTTCTTCTCATCCCTTACCTACACATACACACTTACTGCACTACACTACCACACATTGGGAGACCAGACGGGAACTTAAAGCTTTTTGCGACTGAGACAGTGCCCCTTTGGTGCGAGATACCTGGTTGGAGAAATTCCCATTGGGCGTCAAGTAGGTCGGCGCCGGATCTCTTCATCCAACGGAGGAAGATCACTGCCACTACCAATGATAAAACATGCACTACACTTATGGGAATAATTACCTCAGCAGCTCAAGCGCGCGGAAACACTAATCAGTCAATCATTCTAGGAATGGCGGAAGAGCTTAAACTCTGGTATCTTAATAAATAATAAACCATCAATCCAATGACACATCCAAGAGGCTAATTCTACTTCAGCCCCTTCCAAAAGCCGTTGACATTCACGAACTAGTTTGTACCAATTTTCTATAGAAGTGAAAATCATTCAATATATTAAAGTGAATAGGTTATACTAACATTAAATCAACAATCAAAACTTAATTTTAAATCAAACATTAAGAAATAGTTATTTATCAATAAGAGCGTTATAAGGGTTGTCATGATCGAGCGGCGACAAAATGTCCAAGGATCTTTAGCTCGAGGATTTTTGCTGTCCGTGATCATTAGAACGAGTTAACGTCCGTGGTACATAGATAATTTAATTTTACCTAAGATATGTTACATATCTTGGGCAAAATTTTCCATGAATGGAGGATGGAATAATCACATAGTGGCGGCGCACGTAAAGGAAGAATTGCTCAAGAAATCGTTTGCGCAGTGCGAGGGTTCCGGAATTGCCTTTAAAGGTGTGCGATACAATGTTTAAATCGCTAGTTCTCCAGCAATGAATTATGGGGCAGAAATTTGGGAGTGGATAGGATAGATCGACTAGAAAGCGTCAAAACAGATTATTTCAAATTAATTCTCGAGTCTCTAGATTCGCAGCAAATTCTAATTCCCATTAAACTTTGGATTAAATTAGCAGGTGAACAGGCTGACACACTATACATAGATGTTTTCGAGTGCCGTTACAGGAAACAACCAACGCCACTGGTCGTATAAAATTAAACTGCTACTGGAACGTGCAGGTCTGGGAGACGTTTCTCCGGAGATGGTGGAGATAGGGAACACGTACATAGAACGGTTAATTTCGGATAGACTTGCGGATATTAAAGGCAAGAGATCCTGGCAGCAACGGCCGAAAAACGTTCGCTAGTTGCGCAAATTCACGCGAGTCCGTTATGGGGTTGCGAACGTTACGTAAACACACTGCGAAAGGACGCAAGAGGAATACGCTTGGCTCAGGGTCGGGGGTGGATGCAACTGATTAAAGGACTCTAATGGTAATGGCATCATGTGCTTTGCGGTGATAGGAAGACTGGATCCACATCCTTTTAATTTGCAGTGCGACCGAAACTTGAGAGGAAAATGGGTGGGAATGAAATTACTCTTCCAACATAGGAGCGTAACGCTCTGCAAACATTCTAGGTGAAAAAGATCTAATTTCATGAAAGAATTAGGAACATTTCTGGGAAAGGTTCGGACCATTAGAGAAACTGAAATTAGGAGTGGAAAACAGCATTGGTTAGTACGAGCAGAGCCTAGGTTGGAGAGAAATAAATAATAAATCAATAAACTAACAATAATTAAGTTAGTCTGTAAGTTATGTTAGGTTAGTAAACAGTACAAAAAAGTTATAAATGGTAGTCAATTGTTAAGTATAAGTAGGTAAATAAGTCAATTAAAATAAATAAATTAACTTAATTTAAAGTTAAATAAATTAAAATTAAATTAATTAAAATAAGTTAAATAAATTAAAATCAAATTAATTAAAATAAGTTAAATAAATTAAAATCAAATTAATTAAAATAAGTTGAATAAATTAAAATTAAATTAAATTAAAATAAAGGAAACGGTAAAATAAAACACATTAGCGGGCGAAGGAAGTGGGAATCGAAATGTTAGGGCAGAGGCGTTGGTGCAGACGATTTTCTGTGGTGCTGTTCGTTTTCAGGTGCGGAGGGGGCCAAACACTGGAAGGAGAATGCCTGACGCCCGCCCAAATAAATAAATAGTTTAAAAACCGGATAGATTAGCATGTACTCGGCTTCTGACGGCGGTTTTCCCCTTCAGGGTTTTTCCTCAACCGTACCTTAGGGTCTCTTTTCCGCGGCTTTGATGCGATGGAGAGACCATTTGGGGTGAATACCAGAATACGAAAGGTTAGAACGCGGTTGAATGTAGGTATTGCAATGACTTAAAGGCCTTCGGCCTAGCCACATTGCATCTAGTTTTCTAATTCGTCTGTATAATTACCTATTAATTAAATAAATAAAATAAATTTTACCTTCTTTATTGATTCAGATTTACTTATTTAGTAATTAAGTAAATGTTAACTTGACTCCTTTGTCTTTTCATATTTCCTCCCATAATTACCCTGCAAAAATACCTCCATACGAGAACATATAGCATCATTCAATTGTTTTCACATTTCCCTCGTAACCACGATCCTCGATTCAGGTAGTTATGCAGTGTATATCGAGCTCCGTATCGAAGACAATAACAGGTTATATGTGAAACTTATACATTAATTTTATAATATTAAAAATTACCTTCTTTATGAGAAACATCAAGTCGGCTCAACACTATACCTTCAGCTTAGAAGAATCATGGTTGCGTCACAACCCCAATTGCGTATCTTTTACTGCCGACTTCCTTGGAGAGCGCGCGTCCCGCAGAGCAAGTAGGCGCGGCATTGGGCAGTTGGGCATTGGGCGGGCGAGCGTCAGGAATTGTGACGCGCGCGTGTAACGAGGCCAGCTGGGCCGCGCCTCGGCCCCCGCCCGCGCCGCGCACGTGCCTCGTTGGCAGCGACGCGACGCTCGCCCGTGGCCACTCCGCGCCTGAGGCACGCAGCCGGTCGCTCCTGTTCGTTCCGGGTGCATCCCGCGCTCAACCTTTTTTAAATCCTTTCCCTGCCTGGGCAAAAAAAGTGTACCGCAGGGGAAACCGTTGAACTTAGTACTTGACGCGCCCGAAATAAGTAACAATAAATCATCCATTCAACAATTCCCGTTTTCTTGCCTCGATTGATTGATTTTCGTGTTTCCGGGTACGTCAACTGTTTGTCATTAGTCCCGTTAGTGTAGTGCATGCTTTTCTCGTGATGGCAGTGATCTTCCCTAACCGGACTCCACCAGCGGGACAATCTCTAAGCTCGGCCGGTCTCCCGGAATATTTGGTAGTGTAGTGCATGTTGGTGTAAGTGTGTGTGTGTGTGTGTGTGTGTGATGTTGCGCGCCCCATAAAGAGAGGATAGGACATGGAAGGGGAAGGACAGATCGCGCGCGGTCCGTGGCCCGTTTGTTAGGGTACTGCTCCGGCATTCGCCTGATGCTGATCGGAGAAACCACGGAAAACTACCGATCAGTCTCGCCTCGACTCATGTTGCCCTACTACATCGCTTCTTCCGGCCTTAGCTAGCGGTCCTTCTTCCTCTCTTATCTTGACTGGACCCCTCTCGCCTCACCTATTAGCTCCATCTAATCCACCTCTACCCATTTCGCCCCAACTATCTCAACTTTGTTTCATGTATTGAACTTTCTTGCTCGTTGTTCCTTCCCTTCTTATTTCTGTACTCAGCCTCTTCCTGTTTTGCTTGCCTTCGATCCGCCTTATTAACAGTTCGTTTGAGATTAAAGATGGCAGAAATATCAAAACATAAATTTTGAAAGTTAACGCGACTTTACTAAAAATCTTCGTGATTGCATCATGTTCTACAGGCGTATCACATTATTCACATGTATGTTTTTTTTTCGAGTTATGATGAGTAATATCCTGCAGTGCACAGGAAATTTAAAATGTAGAAGTGGCCATGGAATAAGACAATTCTAGCATATGAAATTAGTGTAATGGAGTCCCCCCAACTATGGGCCACCTCCATAACTCCGAGTGCATCAACTGATGTCACTGCAGCGCTTCTGTCCGGGAGGTCCTAGGTTCGAGTCCTGATGGCAGGATTTTCGACACTAGCTTTTCAGCTAGGTCGAATTCAGTCGCTGTCTGGAGGAGAATTCTAGCGACCGGCTGCTCTGATCGGTAGTTTTCCGTCGTTTCTCCGATCAACACCAGAAGAATGCCGGAGCAGTACCCTACCAAACGGGCCACGGACCGCGCGCGATCTTTCCTTCCTCGTCCTTGTCCTACCCTCTCCCCTAACACACTTCACTCACAAGCACCACACTACCACATATTCCGGAGACCGGTCGGGAGCGAGCTTGTCCCGACTGGGGCAGTGCCCGCTGAGTGGAAGTCCTGGTTGAGGAAACCCACTAGCCGACGGTAGGTCGGTGCCGGATCTCGCCATCCAGCGGGGGAAGATCACCGCCATCTCCCGAGAAAAATCATGCACTACACTAACGGGACTAATGACCGAAGCAGATGACGCGCCCGGAAACACGAAAATGTCAATCAATCAATCAATCCATAACTCCGAGCTAGTAATGTGCCGTACTGGTCGAAATATTTTTAGTTTTCGAGAAATTTAATCAACTTTGATTGTTTAAATTCAACCATGTTTTTCCTCACTAACGATAGGTAGATCATAAATGACGAGTGCAGTGATGTAGCATTATGTTACTGTTACAACAACAACAACAACAATATAATAATAATATAATAATAATATATAATAATTAATAAAAACTGGCGGAGGCTCAGGTCGTAAGGCCGGCTCTTCCGTCTAACCTCTTAAATATTTACATTTGCATAAATACAATTGAGGCGTTCTGGCGGAAATAGTGATAACTGACATTTTACGATAGTGATAACTGACTTTTTATGACTTACGAAGTTACAACGATCGTAGGTGTGTACACATAAATAATGAAACATAAATTATGAATGTATTTTCATTGTCAATTTTTCTGGACTCTAAAGCTAACACGATATAAAGAGGCTCCATGTTTCTTAATTAGAAGAAGGCGTGGTAAGTCTATAATTACTTTCGTAAAATGTCAAATTCTCGTATGCCCGAATATCTCGATTGTGAACAAATTTAAAGAGAATGGAGGGCATGTTTACATTTAGATCGGGAGTGCAAACTAGGGACCATCCGACATACGTCTTCAGCGATTGAGGAAACCGGAAAACCTCAATGAGGTTGGTGGCTTAGGGCCGTAACACTAGTGAATGAGAAGAAAAGGAAGATTAAAGGAAAGTGTGAACACAGAAGGAAAGTAGAGGGAGTTAGAATGAATTAGAAAACTGGGGAAGGTGGGGAGAGGAAAGATGATAATATATTGTAGCATACCAGACTGTCACACAAATATTTTGATGGGAATTGGGGACAAACACTTATTAAATTCATCGTAAAAGTGTAAATGTTGAGGGCATAGGCATGCAGGCAGGGCGTTCCTTAACAACCAGGGGAAACGGAAGTAAATAAACATAGTGGCAAGTAGCGGACAGAAGATTGGGATATAAGGGCATGTAGGATTGGTGGTAAACTAGTAATGGAGTATGACGTAGAAGGAAACTCGAGATTGTTTGGTAAAACAAGGGACATGAAAGTTATCGAAGGTTGAACTTTGTGGAATATGCGAGAGGAGCTTTAGACCGCGTACCGTGCACATCGTAGAGGTTATTGTAAATGAAAGATGCGGACTTGGTGAATTTTGCGAAATAATGAGCAGTGAGGACTTATATTTTGTGCGTAATTCTATTTGGAACTTTGAATAATTCTGGCACCGGGGGTAGTAAATGAAACAATTAATAAGTTGAGGAGGACATTGATCCGACAACGGACCAAGAAAAAGATACAAGAGAGAAGATTGGACGGAGCGGTGGATTCTTCCTGGCCTCATCGTCCGAGAACGCAGGGATACATAAATAGTAAGAATAATCGCGCTATTTATAATCGGTCATGACCAAGGTGACATTTCATGTCAAAAGAATTAATTGAGGAATAAACTTATAACGTTCTCATTCTCAAAAAGAAAAGCTGATTATCATTTCTTTAGCACCTTGTGCAATCCATAGTTTAATAATTTCTTTCCAGAAACAAATTTCAGATTCCTCGTTTCTTCCGTATGGAGAGCGGATCGAATAATCGTTTGCTAGGAAGAAAGTAAGTACCGGCGATGATTATTTTCGTAAGAACCCAACCGGCAGAGCTAGTAGGATAAGTATTTTCCTTTAGATGTGTTTGCTGGAAATTTAAAGTCGCAACCCTTTCCTGGCCAAAAGATATAAATTCGAAACCGGTTGCAGAAATAATTTAACAGAAACGAAGAGCGTTTCAATACAACATTTTCATGTATATGGATGCAGTTTTCCTAGTTCAACGCAGTTGCCTGAACTATGGAAGATAATCTGTAACAGAAAAAGAAACACACAGAAAGCAGGCAGATGAACAAGATTTATACTGCGTAGCAAGAAAATGCATGAAAATCTTATTATATAACATGTAATATACTTGCTTTGTGCATTAAATTATATAGGAAGATATGCCTTTGGGACTTTCAGCGATAGTGTAAAGAGGAGAAAAGTACAAAAGTAGAGCTTGACGTCTTGAAATGTAATCGAATTTAATTAGTGATGATAGCGAACGTGGTGTTTAATTAGGGAGTGAAAATGGGAATAGGAGCTTGAGTTATTTATAGTTAGTTGTTTTAATCCAATCATTGAGTTGAGCTTTAAATTTCCTGAAACCACTCATTTGTTTGAGATATGTGGGTAGTGAGTTCCATGTTATGATAAGTATTTTAAGTATAAATTATACTTTTGAACCTGTGATTTTAAATTAAATATACAAGATTTCTGTAGCAACACTGTCGCCTATAAGGAAGATTACCTTTGCGGCGCCACAGCGTCGGCACATTGGGGAGAGAGTGCAAGGCCACCTTCCCCCAAAAGCGATGGCTGCTACAGGAAAAATTACACATTTAATTTAAAATCTCGTGTCCATAATTTTATACACAAAATATTCAAAATATTAACATATGTAATATCATTGCATTCATCTATTTGTGATCTATCTATTGCTAGTAAGAAAATATATGGTTCTATTAAAAATTAAAGATGAATAAATTTCTCGAACAGTAAAAATATTTCAAACAATATCTCAACGCCGTATCACTTGCCACATGATTCCGCATTGTTGAGCGAAAACTATTTCGACATCAGGAACTGTTTAGAAATTATAGGGATACCGTAGTTGGTGTGGCTCTCTAAGTAGAAGGATTCGAACGGAAATTCCTCGCCCTGCTTTAAATACATTCTTGAAGCGCCGCTGTACGACTGAAACTTTCCATTTAGCTCCGGCGTGCCTGGACCGGCCATTTCTACCTTTCCGGTGTTCGCTCTCCTCACTTCCACTTCGTTGCAAAAGCTTTAACCCTTTCCTCGAAGCGTTCGTTTAGGAAATTAATTTAGGTATTTCTAGGTTTAACGCGTTAACTAAGAATATTAGGTTATATAGTGAAGTGAGGTGTCGTGCAGAAAATTATGAAGGAAATATTTTAAGTGTTGTGTGAAGTGAAGTGCATTAAAGTGAAAGACAGTGCAGTGCAAGCGCAGTGCTGTCTTAATGTATACTCAGTGAAGTTGTAGATTTTAGACCTTCCTTTTCTTCATAGTAATTTAATGTTTTATGAATCATCAGTTTTTATGTTATTATTATTATTATTATTATTATTATTATTATTATTATTATTATTGTTTTAGCATTATTATCATTATTATATTATTTGCCTTTCCTCTATTTATGTAATTACCTGCCACAGGGTTACATCCAATTGCAGTTTAAATCTTATCTTATCTTATCTTTTATCTTATCTTTTATCTTATCTTATAATTTCCCTCCGCCCCGTATCCTTACGTACCTCATCCCAGCTCCTCTCCCGTTTCACCTCGCCTCGCTGCATCTAAGTAGGCGGATTTTAACGAAATTACATTTTCTTTGGTTTTAGAATAATGTTGTTTCGTATAGAAATTAATTTTATGTTATGACATAAGGAAATTATCCATTTTATCTCATTGTTTACTTTCTTGGTCGATTTCGACTAATAAGTTATTATTTTACCTTTATTGAGTCATTTTTAATGCTTATTTTGTTGATTTCGTGAATTTTAATTATATTTTAATGGTACTTGCTTCAAATAATATTTGCCAGGTGCCACGGATGTTCTCCCCAGAATTCCTGCGAAGCGTATTCGATTTCTTCCCTCAGAAATCATAATATCAGCCGTTGTGATAATATAAAGTTCCTATGATGCCTATCAGCGCTCATAGGCTCGGCCGATTTCGGGATGACTGACGATAGAAATTTCCACCAAATGGAAGAAGCCCCAAATACATCAGTAACATATCTAACAGTTTGAGTTGTTCATTCGATCAGGTTTTGATCACATTTGTACAGTACTGAAACAAAAATGATCGGGCCGTCTGCGGCTAAGTACAGCTTTTGCACGGCTTGGGCAGCCCTTGTCATGGCGAAACGTCGGGGACACCCACAAACCATCGTAGCCAATCTCGTCGGGGTCGGAGCCTCACAAACCATCGTAGCCAATCTCAACGCAGGGGGGAGATTGGCTAACAAAGTACGTCGTAGAAAATGGCGGGCGCCGCTAGTTCAGATGTGAAATATTTTCAAGTAAAAATACATGGAAGAAACACTTGTATGGACATGAAGTAAATTCATTGAAATTATTTTAATCATATCAGATAAAATAACTCTGATGTTAAACCAATTAATTTCTTATACGCATTTTATTCCAATTTATTATTGTTTATTATTTATTATTGTTCATACACAATTTATGAACTTTATCAAATGTCCAGTTTACTTCAGATTTTTTCGATAATAAAAACGATTATAATTGCAAATTTGCAATTATTCATATGTATATTACATTTGCAAAAATGCAAAATACTGTCTTTCTCGAATCATTAGAGAACTTCTAGGAAACCATTTTAATAAAAGACTGTAGAATTCAAAGACCAAGTGTATATTTGTCATTAAAGTAGCAATTAAACTAGATATTTAGCAATTAATATGCATCTCATGTCAAACTTGTTATTTTGCGATCATCAAATCAGGGACAATTTGGGGACACTCCCCGGCAAGAATAGCGCACATTTCGAATTGTTTATAAAATTGTTAATTGTTACAAAATTGTTAATTCGCAGTTTTTGGTTCTGGGACATCATAGAACCCTCCTGTGTGAATGAAAAGTTTGTTGATGTTTTAAGTGTGAATGGCATTATTTTATGTTGTTTGTATTTATGTTTTACGTTATTTGTTTTTCTTTTTGCAAGCCAAGGGTTCATTTGTCAATGTGTTGAAATTTGCTTGGTACAAACAAATGAGCATTTAGCATGGCTCATGATTGCCCTGAATATTTGTGTTGTTTCAGTAGTTCATAGAGATTGACTCCAGGCACGAACGTGAGGTATCCCGTCCTTAGTCCGTATGGAATGAGCACGATTCACGCCCAGGTAAGATTGAGTAATTATAGTGAGCTAAGCCGAGGTACGGGCGACTGAGCAAGAGCAAGGGCAAAGCAAATGGGGTGGATATTAGAGAAATCGGTCGCATTGTGCGCCCAGAGGTATTAAGAGAAGGGGTATTAGGTGTGTGGCGACATTACATTGTGGGCCCAACGTGAGGGCACGAGCAAGTTAGCGGTTACAGTGGGGCCATTCCTGATGTCAAGCGGTGACTTTGCAGCCGCGCTACATTCAATCTTGGCGTGCGCGGACAAGCATTACAAATTTATCGTGTTCGTTTCCTTCCATTTTTTTCAATGACGGGAGGCATATATTTGAACTCGTCTCCATATTGTGACATACCCATATGTCACATTAAAATTAACATTTATGGGTAGACAATATGGTGGAACATGCATTACGAAATATCACGAGAGCTAGAGCTTAGCAACGACCGTGAATAAACAATGTAGTTTTTGTTTTTTGTAAAGGCATTAAGATATCGGGGCTACACCAAAATATAACGAACGTATGGATTGGCTGGGTGAGAGAAGGACGGTCAAATGTTATAAAAAAAAATGAAGGTAGTTTAATACGAAGTCTTCGAGGGATGAATCATGCAGGAAGACTTCAGTCTGCTCGGAAACGCGCTTCTGAACTGATCGTAGATATTTTCATGTGGAAGCAATATTGAAGTATAAATTGTCCCCGTCGGGAGTGTAACTGCTCCACTATGTCATAGGACGTAACTGGGACTGGGTAATTTTGATAGTTTGAGTAACAGCTTGGATAGGGGCAGAAGAAGATTCTTGAACTTGGGACTACGGCAAGCTCAAAAGATATTTCGACTGAGAAGTTTACGAGGGACATCATCGAAGAAAAGATAAGTTAACCGCGGTATAAACTGTAAATTGAAAGATATCTTGAACAAAGGCCTAAAAATTGTAAATTATCTAAATTGTTTGCTAAAAGCGTAGAAATAAACTTTGTTGAATTTTGTTCTTTAGAAAAGAAAGTGAATTTTCATTTAGTCAATCCAAATAGAAATGAACTAGGAATAGAATCATTCTATTTCAGATTCCCAGCTGCGCTGTATAGTCGGCGGATCTTATAATCCATTACAGAGGTAATAAGGATTATATTATATCGTGACCCATTGACCCAGCAAGCTGGACGCTAAGATCTTTAGCAGATACAAATGGGAGAGAGGAAATTTTGTATATCTCAACATACATGGTAATGTTCTGCACAGTATATCATACGTTTGGCCTCATGACTATAGAATATAATATATTGATACCTCATTTTCGTCTTATCATTACTTATTAGTTTTTTCTTCTATTTCATATTATTTTAAATGTATATCGCTGAGGAATGGCACTATCAATACACTTAACCTTAAATATAGAGTGAATGCCACCAAAAAATTTGATACTACACAACTGCACATTAACTCGTTATTCAGATACAAAAACATGGTCTACTTCCCAATATTTAACAAATTCTAACAAAGTTTGAGAATGCTTAAAATAAATTACTCCATTTTTAGGAAATTTGTCTGAATATTACATAAATTTGAACACCAAGTCCTCAATTTAGAAATACAAGAGTCAATTACCTTAAACAAAGAATAAGTGTCTTCGAAAACAAAGCGAAACTTTCTTACCTAGTTTTGATTACAATAAATTGTAAGATTTACAGACGAGCTCTTTAAACAAATTATATTGACTAATAAAGACAATACTATTTTTAACGTTTTCACCCATTTATAAAAACTACTCTCCCTACGGAAAATAACATTTACAATGCATTGTTTATTAATAATAGTGATAAATATATCCCTGATAATGTAATTAAGCTCGTAGTTATGGGAGATAATACTAGTTTAACTATTAATGATAAGGATAAGTTTAATATGGAAATGTTTAAACATTTACAATATGGTTTGCAATTAATAAACAATTCAAAACAAATTAAACACCCAAAAACTGAATCTATAAAAGGTCATTAATATTATTATCATGACTGTCTTTATATAAAACATCCTCATCGCATTATCTTGATCAAAAACTTACAATGGAGTAAGGAAACAAAACTGTTTCTGAAAGATAATCCCAACATTCTATTTACTAAAGCTGACAAAGGAGGAACGACAGTTGCGATTGATAAGAAACTATTACTCAACCATTTAAAAGATGTTAACTGAAGATAACACCTTTGTTGTACTTAACCGAATCCTATGAATAGCATTACTAAAGACTTAAGAGGACCACTAAGTAGATGGACACTGCAAATACTTATAGATAAAAAGACTTTCTTCCAATTACTGTCATCATCTTGCCTTGTAGCCAAAGCTTAAGGACTACCTAAATATAAAAATCGTAACTCTTATCGTCTCATTGTATCATCTGTGTCTTCTCCCCTCAACAGTCATTAATTTTGTTTACAGGAATATTTCCCAACTGTTGAATACTGCTAATTACTCGGTTGAAAACTCTTAACTTATTTCTCTACTTAAGAATTGTTGTATACCAGCCGATAATGTATAATGAATTAGATGTTAAAAGTTTATTTACATACATACCACATTATCATATAATGGAAGTTTAGAATCTAGATAGTGTGGAGAATAATTCTCCTATTTCTTTTATAGAATTATTCAGCAATTATATTAATTCTAAATTCGTCTTCACTTTCAATAATAAGATGTAGAGACATCGTTGGTACACTCATGGGTTTTTTGATATCCCCTTTATTAGAAATTGTAATGAGATATTTAGAAAACAAATGTTTAGCGTCATTAAGTGATCCCCTTTTGAAATACTTCAGTTATGTTGATGACATTTTCTGAATTACTGCCCAGGATATTATACCGGATCTATTAGACATTTTTAATACGTTGTTATAATAACAATCTTACATATGAAATCGAGACAAAATAGTACACTATGAAACGATGATGTAATGATGGGTATTAACACACGAGTGTGATATTACGATACGAGCGAGTATCGTAAACTTCAAACGAGTGTACCCATTTCATCGAGTTTCATACGGTACTTTTTCTACGACGAATAGTAACTTTTATCACTTAAACATTTACATTGAATCGTTTCGTGGCAGTTAACGTGCAGGATTCAGCCAAGGCCACCTAACGGACAGCTATCCTACCTGCCGCAGGTGGCTTTGGTTTACCAGTGCCAGAGAGTACATAAGTTGCACTTACAATAATTCCTAGGTCACAATTTTCGTTTTTTCTCTTATTCCTGAAGGTGCCAACTCCTATGATTCAGTAGACTTTTCAAACTAAAGAATTGGCCGGTTTTAAAGGACAAATACACGGTAGCACAATAACTTGCGGTAGCACAATAACTTGCGCGGCAGCACAATAACACACACAATAACTTGCGTTCTGATCTTAATGTCAGTCAAATGTTCCCTCTACCACTACCACTGCGCTAGTAAAATAGGATCAAATTGCAATTATTCCAATTTATTTTATATAATATTCCACGTATAAATGACTGATAATAAAAGAAATTAAAACTGTTGAACATAATATAACATTAAATGCAATTTAAATACATTATAACAATGTACACAATCGAACAAAACATTTACTAGAACGATTCTCAAAGATTAATGAAGTCTCAGTACTTGGTTTGTAAGCTTCACTGTGATTGGTAATGAATTTACATCATAATGAAATCTGTATCGTAATGAGTATCGTTATGCAACGGGTTGGAGACATCAAATGACAGAATTATACAATGGGAGTAGAAAAATGGTTTAAACTATTCTGATTTAACTATCACTAAACTGACCAGAAACTTTCATTTAATTGGTATCAGAAAGCTACTAGCTACAGCTATCCATTCGAAATCACAAAAAATTGCAATCGTTTATAACCTTGTTGATAGAGCTATTCTTTTGGCAGGTAATAAACACCATGCCAAAAATTTGAAAACTACCTTTAACATCTTACGAAATAATTCATATCCTAAGAATTCATTCATATATATATATATATATATATATATATATATATATATATATATATATATATTCTAAAAGTAATTGGGCCAGACTTACATCTAATATGGATTCATTTAGTACAAAATTTCACTGAATTGAAACCCTGGGTTATAATGTATCACCCCGCCATAGATAATAAGATAAAAATTCTACTCAATACTTTTAGAGACGGGTGGTTTTCAACCTTTAAACTTGGTAGATTTGTGAAAAAAGGTAACGATCTTATGGCCTTTGAACTGTAACGCGATGTTATTTATAAATTTAATTGCAAAGCAACAGGGCCTAATTCTAGATATATTGCCACTTCTAAACGCGCTCTGAAACAGAGGATAAAGGAACAAAGACAATATATTAACAGTTGACAAACAATGCGATTACCAAACATCAGAATCGACTATAACACCATTATGAATTGGATCTTTGAAGTAGAAAAATATTACTTACGTAAGCGATATAAATATTCAGAACTAAAGATACGTTGAATATACTAACGGACACAGAACTTACACAATATTAACAAATACCTTTTTAAGTAGGTTTCGTTTTGAGTACTGCTGGGTCTTTGTTTCTATTCTCTTATATTCTGTTGATAATGTTTTGTGTATTAAAGATTTTAGGATTAATTTGGGGACAAGCTGAGTGGTGTTTATTTAAATCTCTTCCCAATGACATATTTTGGTTTTGCCGGGGATGTACTATCTTTGGTATTGATATTATAAACATTCCTTGAATTCATATTTAATGCTGCTCTAGATATATACATGAATTGGTCTCTGCACCAAGCAGAACATTATACAGAATGAGTCACGAAAATTAAGCCCCTCCTGCAGTTTTTGAACGGTTGAAGTTATTTCAATGCAGTTTTTACGGAAATGCATGAGGGAATGTGGCTAATTGAGAGGTGTTCATTTCTATCACTTGTCTTTTAAGAGATATTGAGGTAACTTTGTTTTTTCAAATGCGACTATTCATATTTTTTTAGTCTACAATGACCACCATAAAAGAGCGAACCGATGTACATATTGTCATATATTAGGGTAAGATTTACTTTTGAGTAATTTTGATTTTTTAGTCGCTTTAGGTTTCAGATAAAGTGTCCGTCAAGACACACAGCGCTCTCCGTGTTAAAATGCGCTGGGACAAGGAAAGCTGAGCACAAAAGAATCATAATTACACAAAAATGCTTTTCTAACATTTAAATAATATAACATATCATTGGATCTGTCTTTTGTACGCTCGTCCTGATAGACTTTAACAGATGTGTAGTTCCATTAAAAAAACAAGTTATCTCGTAAAATACAAGTGAAAAATAGAAATGAATACATGTATCAATTAGTCCGATTTCTTCATGCACTTCCGTGAAAATTGCATTTCAATAAATTCAACCGTTTAAAAACTGCAGGAGGAGCCAAAGTTAGTGACTCAACCTGTATATTGACAATTACTCTAATGCTGCACTGGAAACCATCACACCTTTGGTGTGGTGACCGTATAGAATAATATATTTTAATAACTTGTGGCATCCGACTCGTCATGTTTTCGCTATATCATAAATCAATTCATACGATGTTGCAAACTATGTGTACTCGTACTGAGGTAATGTTTTATTCACTAAGCCTACAACTTTCATATATACTATTGTTATATATTAGTTTTTTTTTCTATTTTAGACTTCGACTCACACTTTTTATAATGATCATTCTATGCAATCTGTACCTGAAGATGACCCCATACACGGGCGGAAATGTCGAAACTTGTATTATTATGAAAATATAATAAAAGAAAATGTGTATGTATTGGACCCATCTTATCTAAATCCATCATGAATATATACAAATTTGTATATTTGTTTTAAAACTTCCCACGTTCACCGCCAAATATTTTCATATTTCTAATGGAAATGTAAAAACTTGTACAAAAATATAGAAAACCTAGAAATTAAAACACACGACAATTACTTTACAGTTCAAAACAATAAAATTATAGATTTGAAAATATTAAAAACTCTACTACGTATCAAAAGAAAATTACTTACTACAACTAAAACTGTTACTAAATTAGTACTACTAAAACTATTAACTATCTACTAGATAAGCTATCAATAATTAATTTATAACATTTTATAACTATTTAACAAGAAACTAATTTTCAACAAACAAAAATATTGAATCTACGACAATTTAAAAAACCTTTTACTTACGACCTGTCACTATCACGTTCTGCAACCAGAATGACAGGATGGTTAGAGCGATTCCGGAGTAAATAAATTGTCTGTATTACATTTAGAAATATTTATTTACTAGGTAAGTGGCTCTTAGAGGTAACTAGAAGCAAAATGAGATGTAATAAGAAGGGTTTTTATGAAATTATATTATGTAATTTTGATTCACGTGCAGAATATAAACTTTCTTAATACAACATAAAGACCTACTGTTGACTAGTTTCTGTACTACTACCAACTGATCACGTGGCCAAAGAGGAAAATTGAAAGTAAATGTGTGAAGTTTCTACGAATTGTTTACCAATTAACATTAGCCAAATTATACAAAAGTATTATTACAGATATTTATTTATGAGATATTTACAATGATACAAGGGCGCTGGTACAAGGTGCAACACCCTTATGTCCGGGAAAATGGTATTACTGCATACCATTCGCTTCCATTTTGTCTTTCGGGGGATTGGACATCACAAATAAATAACATGCGATTTGATCCTCACAGGAACCTGATATAGAAATTACTAACATTTACGAACATTTTTTCCTCATAAATTTTACCCACATTGGCCTTTGAAGTGGGTGGCTTGCAGTTCCATTTAACATGTGTGTTAGCATAACATGTGTTAGTGTTTACAAGATGTTGTCGATAATTGTTGCAAGCAAGGTAGAGGAGGTGTTTCATCAGATGTCTACTACCATACGTTAGGTGAAGTTTTAGACTGTGAATACTCCTTATAAACATATGGAGTCACATTTAAGATTTTGGTAGGATGTATAAATGCAAGCTCATTTAATTCCTAAATTCAAAACTTCAACTACTTCAAAACTTAAATTCGATTCTAGGAAACTTGATTGAAAGCTATTGAAACATGTAACATCTTTCCAAAGTACGATTCTTAATCCTGCATATTGAAAATTGCAACGAAGAAAAATTATAAAAAAGTGTTGAAAACATATAGAACATTAACCTAGCATTTTTATGTTTTTCTATGCATCTCAAAAGATAACACTCTGATAAGAGTTTGTCTGTTAGATATAGCCAACAAATTTAAGTAAAATTTAATGATTCCCGTTAATAAGCCTGAAACAGAATAATAAGAAACCTGACTATAAACAATTTTATAATTTGACTGATATAACAATACCGAGGAAGTGATTGAGGCTGAGAACTTGGTAGAAAGTTTAGTTTTCCTGTGAAAATGTAACGAAAAACAATTTTTCTGATTTCATGTGAGGTTTTTCCCGTTATTATATTATTTGCATGACATTTATTATCTTATTTATGTAATTCCCTGCCACCGGGTTACACCCAAGTGCAGTTTAAATAAATTTATCTTCTCTTATTTTTATTAATTAGACTGTTGGTGATATAGATACCTTATTAATTCACAGTAAATAAACAGAGGTTGTCTGGTATCAAATCTATATTTCTTCTAAAGATCTTTTCGATCGCGTAGCGATCATCGTCAGAGCTTGCAGCTGCTGGGCGGAAAACGAAGTTCTGCAGAACCTCTGTTTATTTACTACTTCTCTTATTTATCTTAACAGTGAATCGAAATGTTTGAGTCCCTTATACGCTGCCAGTACTGTGGTGTTTGGATCGAGCTTCTATTCACTCCTAAGCAAGTATATTGGCGACATGAAGAAAAAAGACTTAAGTATGCAATTGTCCTTTACACTTCCCACAAGCGCCCGGTAAAAGAGGTTGCATTCAATGTGACCAATTTATCACACTATGTATCTATGTAAAGGGTGTTACAGGTTTTTAAGTTGCTAGTTACTATTTAAACATAAACAGTTGTTAAGAAGGAATTCATTTTAATAAAACAAGATTCGCCACTTCAGGCAAAGGTATGCTTCTCAATTCAAGAAATTGAGCATTATACTCCAGGCCGTGTATTAGGCCGCACTAAATTCGCAATATGGCAGCTTGAAAGATTTCCTGTCGGAATAGCCAACTTATGAAACTATAACTGATCATGGCTCTGGCTTTTGTTTTGTTTGTTGTCATTCACAATCCTCGCGCGGTCTCGAGTCTTTTCCACTGTTCAATAATACATGTTTCGTTTTTCGGTAGAATTAAAAAGAGATGTTCATCTATAAACGAATATTAACTCTGTGAATAATTAAGTTAATTAAGAATTATCAACTATTGCGAGCTTAAGAAGTGCTAAAAAGTGTCAAGTGCAAATGAAAAATACAACCTCAAAAGTTATCTGCGGTCATACTTCTATGTTATTAATGCTTTTGAGATGTGTGTATTGAACGCAATAAATACCACATTATTGAAGTTAATTAACGTGATATACATGGTAGTTTTAAGTGATGTAATGAATTGTTCCTTACAGTCCAGTTATGTCAATGTCAATGCAAATGCATCCATTTAATTTATCTGTTCAATTATTCATTAGCTTTTAAAAATAAGTTAAAAAAAAGAAAATCATCATTAGTGTAAGTAAGTCTTCAATAACTTATCCATTGTTACCAGAGACAGTCTTTCTCTTTACCCATTTTTTCACCATTTCAGTGGGGTGTGATTCATAAGTTTGGGATAATTGGTAATAAATATGATTTTTTGATTTTTTTAAAGATGTTTATTTAAACAGGAATGTACACAATCAATATAAATGGCACATTAAATATATAGTTGCACAATATTGAATCTACTCTCTTATTGTGACTACATTACTATAAGCTTCTCCCTGAACATGCAGTTATTACACAGTAAACCCTCTCATTGCTTGTTAAGTAATTCAAATCAGAAGTATATTATACTTCAGTTTCCATTACACATTCATGCCAAATAATTCCCAATAGGCAGCCAAGCAGTACAAGATTAATATATTGTTTATTTATTGCCAGTTAAATACACATTCTTGCTGTGAAAAAATTCAAGGTAAGACAACTTATTTTCAGCATTAAAATTAGAGAATTGTGCCAAGGAAATTCAAAATGCATGGGATTTACAGAGATGCGGTGCTACTTGCCCAAAACCAGTATTACAAGTAATGTCACAAATGCTACTAATCAAATAAGGTTACAAACAAGCTACAAAAAACTGAAACAATGTTGACAAGACTATTTACATATACATTTAGATATACAAGACAAGTACATGTGTGAAAACTACGAATTATAATAATTAGAGAGATGATTTTATTTCCTAAAATCTTGAAATATCATCTATGACCTAAAATTCTGAATTATGCAATTAAAATTAACAATATTTCATTTCATGTGATACTTGGAATGAAAAGATGTATTTTTGTGCAAACATAATATAACCTAGCTCACTTCTCAGGAGAAATAATTGAAGTAATTATGCACCTTCATTAAGGACATTGTTTGTCTCGTTTCATTTTTTCTGCTTGGTATAAAAAATATATCAAGAAATATCCTACATTTACACAAGTATTTTATTGTCTATAGAAAAGAAAAAACACAAAGTGTGACAAGCTTTTTCTAATCAATGACTGCTCCCAAATAAATAGATTCTATGACAACAAGGAATGGTTTAGAGATAATCTCGCTTTTAACAAAATAAATGTAGGAGCATAAAAATATGCTCTTATTATTATTATATGAATATGCACCAACAGGAAAAATTTGCCAAATTGCACTAACATATTGATCTACATAGCATCCAATTCTAACCACATGTCAAGGAATTTCATTAGCTATGCCCTGAAGCAATGGACAAAAATATGCAAAATCATATGTATGTACTTCCTATTATTATTAATTACTGCCTTTTGTGTGTTGGAATTTGTATTTCTATAGTAATTCCTCAGGAAGCACTCTCTTTTAAAAATTATAATTTCATTCTCCCTCACATGGGCATACCTGTCTCCCTTTCCCTAAGCAAACTGTTCAATAATACCTGTCTCCCTTTCCACAATCTCTGTGTACAGGTTTCTTTTAGAAATACCACAACTTATATAAAATATAATCCTTGGTACTTGTTAAATAATATATAAAACAACACAAAATGATCATTGTTTATATTAATAAACTGTATACTAACAAACTAATTAAAAGTCTAATTGATTACCTGAATTCAAACTACAATAAATTTTTGTAATTGCATCCTTAGTGAAATTGTCAATATCTGTGACTGGACGGGATCTTTTACGGGTCTTTTTGGGTGTGGTCAGAGCTTCTTGTTTTTTATATTTGTTGATAATACTATCAACTGACTTTACACCACCTGTCACCACACAACATCTTGAAAAAAAGAAAATTAGATTTATTACGATTAATACATGAGTAATGGTAAAGATAATTAACAACTGTACTCATCCCAATTTTAATTAAGAAAATTACACTTGCAAGTTTTAAAAGATAAGATGTAGAAAAGAAAAAAGAAAAATCAATCTTACCTGTAATAATTTTGCCACTCGCGATATTAAACAAGAGTGGGTAACATGGACCTTTTCTTCCACTGCTTCCTTCCACAGTTCACAAAGAAATTGATAATTCCCTTTTGAAGAGAACTTTGAATACGTGTTATCTTCAAAGGTTCACAATTAAATATAGACCCAGATGTTGATGGGCTATCCATTATTTTCCAGTTATAATTAAAATGAATTCAGAAAAAATAATAATAATAAATATAATTAACTAAAAAAGAAATACTAAAGGGACACTTAACAACAACAAATAATGAACTACAATAACTATTTCAATTAACTTTATTTTATTACTAAAGAAAACAATTGGAAAATAATAAATAAAACTAAAAAACGCCTAGTTCTACTAAATAAATAAATTAAGCGATAAAGCAAAGAACGAAGGCACCAAAGCGAAAATGCAAATCTTTGAACACTAGTAAACTAACACAACTTCACTTGTATGACTTTGAATGTTGGCGAATTAGAAGTAGTCATTGTTTCATTACAAACTTAAATTTAAAAATGTCCCTACGCTGAAGGTAATATATACTGGTATTTGTGGGACGTTGGCAACAACTTTTGCCAACATAAAAGCGAACAAGCTACCTAAATCGAGTATAAATGTATGTTCTCATGCGACAGTGACATTTTTCAAAAGTTGTCCTGTTAGTTCGGCTTTTTAGCTGGCCAGCAGTCTACACTGAAATTTAGGTTTGACTGCGATTTTCTAGAGATTGGCATTGCTTCAGAAAAGTCTACTGGCCGATTTTGTAACTAATACTCCCACTCTACACCCATTTCTCCAAGACATTGTTCAAGAAAAATTGAGCAGTTATTACCTTTTCTTACTACAGTAGATATTCAATTCAACTATTATCTTATCCCAGAGCAAGAAAGTTAGCAACAACACCTCATAATTTATATTTATTAAAACATGTTAAAATGTATTTTAATTACTCCTACAATCTTTCCCTAACATTAAATAAAATATTTCTCCACTTGAAAGTGTATCGAAACAAAATACTTAAATGAATAAAACTTTATTTGTCATTATTTTAATGATATTTCATTCTTAAACAACCTCAATTAATTATTGATGAAGAAACAATGCATACGATCTATTGTTTCTTTGAGTATCGATGAATATTTAGTAGAATTATTAAAAAAATTACTCAGTAAATGAACCTGTACAACTGAACGTTTACGCAGTGACAGATTTAATTTCTATTAATATGAATAGTTGTTGCCATTAAAATAATAGTTAAAATAAATGCAAAATATTTTGTGTGTCATGAGAGAGAGAGAGAAAGGGGAGGAGGGAGAAGAAAATAGGAGAGATAGGGGGGAGGAGGAGAAAAAGAGAGGAAGAAAACATTTTAAATTGGATCAACAATCTAGTTGCGTGAAACCTGGAAAATAATCTTCATCGTTGTGTTATGAAGGGAATGAAATATCTGATCGCGGTTTGATAAAGGAATGAAACAGCATGAGCCTGTCAAAAAACCGGGATTTCTAATTACTTCAACTGTTTCAAACGGCGACATCAGGAATTACAAGTATATAGTTTTCTAGTCGCCACTGGAGAACAGCACTGTAAGATACCACTGTGCTCTTAATATATTTGGACGTATTAGTTCAGCGTACACCACAAGGACGCTATGTCCTTCAATGTATTGCTTTTGACGTGGCAAATATAATTCTTCTACTATTTAGTAGCTGTAGTTAAAAGGCCAGAATTCAATTTTTAATAAACTCGTGGATCAACTCCTACCACAACTAGCAACTAGTAGTGGTGCTAACACAACTCATACTTTCTCAAATATTTTCACCCAAATTAGGCGTAAGTATTCAAATTTTCAAAAATGTTGCATTACTTTATTTCAAAATAAATTTTTTATGGAACAGATTCCATTAAGCGAAAAATTTCTATCTTCGTAATTGTAGTAGTAGGAAGACCTGAAAACATTGAATTTTGAAATTTTGAAAAATTAGTTCAACAGTCAACGAACGCAGACATATTACCATTTCTTGCATCTTCACACTAACCATCAAAAAAATTTAATCAGAAAGTCAGACCATTTTTTAATTTTGAAAATCTCTAGAGTTATCAAATTCTCAAAATTCATGTAAAGTTTCCCAAAAATGAAAATATCTACGTCAAATTCAAGGAGTCGCGATATCACCCAGATGGTTGCGTTTCGATGATGTCGATCCCATGATTCGATGATGACGAAAGAATTTGCGATCGATGTCCTGGTGATTGATTTGTTTCTAAATTTACCAACTGCATTAATCCTCTTTTCGTTTCTTCTGTAATAAAGATTTTCTGTCGAAGTTCGCCGTTTTCTCGCGCAGAATTAATAACTTTCTCTTACTGTAGCGGTGCGAGAATTTAAAACCTGATTCATAAATGAGAACCAGAAGAACCCTGAACGCAGGAGAGAATATCATAAACCATTACTTTTCTAAAAGCTCTGAGAATGGATAATCTTTATTTATTTATTTATTTATTTATTTATTTATTTATTTATTTATTTATTTTTTTATTTTTTATTTATTTATTTATTTGTTATTTATTTATTTATTTATTTATTTGTTTTTTTATTTATTTTTGTTTATTTATTTATTTATTTATTTATTTATTATTTATTTATTTATTTATTTATTTATTTATTTATTTATTTATTTATTTATTTATTTATTTATTTATTTATTTATTTATTTATTTATTTATTTATTTATTTATTTATTTATTTATTTATTTATTTTGCTTTATTAAGGTCACATAAACTTCTAGGTCATGAGCGACCACATGGTTTTTACAAAAGATTAACAATATTTGAAAAAACGCGAAGTAATGACAAGTATTACAAAATGGTACAGTGCTTATGAACAATACTTATTACATCACAATATAATCACAATATACTGAAACAATAAATAGATACTTTAAAAAGTAAGGAAGAAACACTTCTATAGCCTTCATATACCAGGAATTTTGATGGATATTTTAATGAAGATACAGCTTATTCCAGATACTGTCGCACTGCCAGCTATCTGTTATGTCAAATATTCAGAAACTATTATTTACATTTTTTTAATTAGAGGAAGAAATTAAGTTTACATAATACAATTAGTAAATTTACATAACAACTTGGATATCACAAGCTCAAGTTTACATATCTAGTTTATATAAGGTCGTACATGTTTATTTCTTTTAAAAACTTCATTACTTTTATAATTTCAGTATTCAATAAACTTAATGTCATTAGGCAGAGCATACTTTCTTCTCAGTTCATTTCTAGTTTATATAAGGTCGTACATGTTTATTTCTTTTAATTGTCAAATGATGAGTTATCATCTAATATTGAAACGCTTGTCGCATCGTATCATGAGGATCTGGTTGAATCTTGCTGGAGAATGAAAGAATTTCATCATTACATACTTTTGAAAATGAACGAAGATAAAAGTATTCATGTTAATTACACTTATTTCTATAAATCGTTTTAAATGATAAACTCCAGACAGTTTTCCGAACTTAGCTTTAGTATGTTTTTAACATTGATGATAACAATCTATTCTGGAGAGAGATCTTTTTCGCAGTTAAAAAGGATACAAAATCCTGTGAGGACGACATTGCGACAAGATAGAGTTCATTCGCTTTACTATCAATTGAATCTGAACTTATTCGTCGCTTACATTTGATGATTTAATAAAAGAATTTGCTCTAAAAAAGTGTAAAAAGATGTTTTAAATTAGTTATATTTTATTATACATACGAATAGGCTTAGTCAAATGTAAATGAAAGTATTACTAATAGTGTATTTATTGATTAATAATTAGAAAAACACAATTATCGTATTCATTTTTAGTTAAGTTATATTGTAATGTGTCATAAATTTATAAACCAAACAATAAAAATCCTATTTAGATAGATTTTAAATTAAAAATTGGAGTTTAATGTATACATTTGTATAAAAATAATTGATCAGTGGGGCCCCAAAATATTACTGGTTTAGAGCCCTGCAGACTGGTAATCCGGACCTCGCTATAAAGAGGTGAATGCGGTGAGGTGGCGGAAGGGGGCTCGAGCCGCCCGAACATATGGTTCGGTGGCATCCTAATGAACCCCAGGCTTCGTCGTGGCAGTGGCCTGATACTTTGGGCCTAGAGGAGGGACTTATCCCGGCGGCTTGTGAGTGGCGCACTGATTTGACTCTGGCATTAGCCTGGATAGCTAGGAACTCTGAGCTGGCAGCGCGGCCCCATTCAGGCATTGTTGGGAGGTTACGAAAAGGAAGAACTGCATTCTGGCGAATTTAGATACCAGATATTCCAAAATTGATATTTCCCAATCAATGTGAATGATTTCTGAGGTACTTTACATGAAGCCTCAAAAATATTTCAAAATTTTCTCAAAAATGGCACCACATTTTTTTGATTAAACTTTGTTCTCGGATAGCGTAAAGGACGCTTAAAGAGAATAGATAGGTCTCATATTCGTTCATATCCCTGATTTTTCAAAAATTGCAAAGGTTCAACTTTTTAACCATCTTACCACAACTACAATACTGAAAATACAGATTTTCCTTAATGAAATATGTTCTATATGGACTGACCTTGAAATAAGGTCATGTCCAATTCCACTCAAATATGAATAATTCTAATTAATTGTGTGCGATATACAGGAACTTTTTAATTTTTAAACAATTTTTTCTAAAAAAAAACCACTCCAATTTTTTTCTGTAAATTTTCTCCTCTCATCATTATCCTATCATCTCATACTTCGTTAATAATAGTACTACTACTACTACTGCTACTGCTACTGCTACTGCTACTGCTACTGCTACTGCTACTGCTACTGCTGCTTCTGCTGCTGCTGCTGCTGCTGCTGCTCCTGCTGCTGCTGCTGTTCCTGCTGCTGCTGCTGCTCCTGCTGCTGCTGCTGCTGCTGCTCCTGCGGCTGCTGCTGCTGCTGCTGCTCCTGCTGCTGCTGCTGCTGCTGCTCCTCCTGCTGTAACACTTGCTCATCAACAGCAACTAACCAGCAACGGCAATAAATAACAGCAACAGCAGCAGCAGCAGCAACAACAACTCACTGTGTGTGTCATGAACTCCTGTCATAACTGGCAGCTTGTATCGTATGCATAGCAACAACGGCAATGCATGTCATAATATAATGTGTCATGGCAGCAGCAAGCAGTCGTAACAGCAGCAGCAGCAACAATACATAACAGCAGCTGTCGTAACGGCAGCTTAATATGTAGCTGTCATGGCAGCAGCAATAAGCTAACAGCAACAATCGCCAACGCTGTCATAACGTAACATCGCAACAACCCAACGGCAACGGCAACAATAACCAGCAACTTAACAGCAACTCGCAGCTTAACAGCTGGCAACATGCAACTCATTAACAACAACAACATCATAACAGCAGCAGCAATAATAACAACCAATAAGCCAGCAACAATATCATGGCAACTGTCATGCAATGGCAGCAGGCTATTAACAACGTCATGGCAGCAACAGCGTCATAACAGCAACTCGTAACGTGGCACCAACAATATTAACAGCAACGGCTCCTTAGCAGCTAACATGTCATCAGCAACTTGTCATGAAAAAGCAACAGCATGCGGCGCCATCATATCAGCGTATCGCCAACCAGCGCCGGCAGCGTCGTGTGTCATAACGGCAATAAACAACGGCGGCAATGCGCTTGTCGCTAACGTAACAGCAGCAATAAGTAACAGCAACGGCTTGCTCATGGCAACAACAGCAATAAACAACTAACAGCAACGCGTCATAACGTAACAACAATAAGCAACAGCAACAGCAGCTCATGCAGCAACTATGACTCATGACAGCAGCAAACTCATGTACAACAACAACGTCACATGTGGCAGCAGCAGCAACTCACTGCTAACATAGCTTGTCACGTAACATCGTTTCATGCAACAACGCTTGTCATAACAGCAGCAATATAAAGCAACAGCAACAGCAACATGTGTAATATAACATCATAACAGCAGCAGCAATATGTAGCAATGCTGCTGTCATGCTTTGCTGCTGCTCATCAACAACTTTAACAGCAACAACAACTTGTCATAACAACCCAACAACAATCATCGCTGCTGTTTTGCTGTCATAACAGCAACAACTTGGCTCCATAACATAACAACTTGGCTCCATAACAACTAACAACAGCAACGCTTAACTCATAACAACCAGCAACAGTCATAACAACAGCAGCAGCTTAATAAACTAGCAGCAACAACTTATCGTGCAACCAACAGCGCTTGTCGTAACGTAACAACAGCAGCGATAAACAACCCAACGCAACCGTCGCCAGCAGCAACGGCAGCAGCAACATCGTAACGGCGCGGCTCGGTTTCATAACAACAGCAACGGCTCCTTAGCAGCAGCTGTCATAACAACGCTGGCGCCAGCAGCGGCGCTGCTCGCCAACGCAACCAGCGCGGCCGTAACCCGGCAGCAGCGTAAGCAGCAGCAACCAGCAGTCGCCAACAGCGTAACGTCGCTAACAACAACAGCAGCGAATAAGCCAGCAGCAGCAACGGCGTAACAGCAGCAGCCGTGGCAGCAACGTCGCCAACGCTTAACCAGCAACCTTGGCAATAAGCAGCAGCAGCAACTGGCCATGCTGCAACAACGGCTCTGCTGCTGCTGCTCCTGTCCTGCTGCTGCTGCTCATAACACTGCTGCTCATATCCCTGCTCCTGTCCTGCTCACTCCTCATAACCACTGCTCCTGTCACTGCTCCTGCCACTGTCACTGCCACTGCCACTACCACTGTCACTAACTGTACTGCTGCTGCAGACGCTGCCACTACCATTGGCAATGCAGCAGCCACTGCCACCGCCACTGCCACTGCCACAGCCTGCTGCTGCCTGCTGCTGCCACTACTGCTACCACTGCTGCTACTGCTACTGCTACTGCTGCCACACTACTACTACTACTGCTACTACTACCACTGCAGCGGGGTTGGCGAGGAGCTACTACAACCTACAACGGAGTTAAGCGGGACTGGTTGCCGCGTCGAAGTGTGACTTCGTGCTGCTGGAAACAACTAGCCGATTTCGGCAGTTACGAGGCAGTAATCGACCTTCGGTATGTAACAGAAGTTGCGGCTTACTGCGCGGTGATGAATTGTGTACGTGTGCGCATCGTGCGGGCTGGATGCTGTGCCGTGCAAACAGTGAAACTGTGGGGGCTTAGGATAGTGTATTTTGGCTTGGGCGTGATCCGCCATCTTGCCTGGGTAGCCGCCGCAAGGCCAGAAGGAAATCGTCTGATCTGCCATCTAGCGGAATGGATGCCCAACAGGGCGCGTCTCGCGCTCTCCCTAACCGAGACGAGGATGCTCAACAGGGTGCGTCTTGCGCGCCCTCTGCGAGGATGCACAGCAGGGCTGTCGCGCGCGCTCCCTCGCGGAGTGGATGCTAAACAGAATGCGTCTGGCGCCATCTAGTGCGCCAGAAGAAATGTTGAACGCAGGAGCCTTGCGGGAGGGTAATTCTAATCCGAAAATGGAGAAACGGAGACCTATCTGTCTTCAATGACAGGCTATCTGCGCATCTTAAAGTAAAAGAGAGGAATAGATGTTTCAATCTCTGCTCATAATCTGAGCAGGAAATTAAGGCGCTATGTTAAAGAACACCTGCATGAAGATCAAGCAGGGTGTATCTAAATTAGAAGACACCGTCAGGTATCTTGCTCAAAGACGACTGTGGAGCACACAGCACGAACATGACGGTCCGGCAGAGCGGCTCGGATGATAAGTAGGCCGTGAAAGTTCTCCAAACCGAGAAGCAGGAGTAAGTGTAACTCCCGAACCTCTACCAGAGACGATTGCTGATGAGGGAGTGAGCGACGAACCATGGACGGAGGTCAGGAAGAAGCTTTTACCGAAGAAGGACCCAAAGACGCGCTTCATCTGCGACTTCTGGAGCGCAGAAAAAGTGTTACGGCGCGACCCAAAGAAAACCGGCGGTGAAACGACCCCATCGGAGGTCGTCGTAATACGACCGGCAGATGGCACGTCACCTTCGCGGACGTGCTCTCAAAGACAAGTGAGAGTCAGCGCTAAACCCAGACGACAGCAACACTCCAGAAGTGAAGGGATATCCGCAAACCCTGATGATGTGCTGCTAGGGCGGCGGACAAATCTGACAGCAAATCCCTTCAGCAACGCTGAATCTGCATAGGAGAGACAATGCATCCGTTATGCATGAGTTCCGCGGTCAACCTAAGTAGGGACCTCGACTGCGTGACCACAGCAAGAGCAGGTCGAAGCTGCAGTCCGAGGTCATTAAGAATCACTTAGAAGGTGACATTCGGATCTCAGTGTCGAGAACAGACAGCAAAATAGAAAAAAATAGCTGTCATTCAGATGGACGAACAGGATATGACTGCTCCAAAAAGCCCGGTATAAGGTAGGGTGGCTCGTATGTAATGTTCGACGAAGAGTACTCGTCACGATCACTACCGCTACCTGGAGTTTAACCATTTTGCCTGGGACTGCAACGGATCGGACAGGGCGGTACGTGCTATAAGTGTGGAAGAATGGCCACAAGGCGCACACCTGTGACTCGGGGCAAAAATGCATCCTAATAGCCCCACAACGGAATGGAGGGAAAACTCGCACATCTCCCAGGCACAGGAGAATGCGCCGTATTTAGACGTGCTTTGGCGACAGCTAAAGGAGGAAAAGACACGAAAATAAAAAATGGTCAGGATCCTACAAGGCAATATAAATAGAAGACAGCGAAGGATTGCTTACGTCAACTCTCCTTCGAAAAAGACGGATATTGTCATAATAAGCGAACAGTACCAGGACATGGGCAATGAAGGATGGCTTACGGACAACCTGGGCACATCGGCAATCTGGATCACAGACCCATGTAAAATGCAGATAGAGGACCGGGGGAAAGGCGATGGTTTTGTGTGGGCGAAATCAAGTTACACACCTACTATGTTAGCTGCTGCTTCATCTAACACCCCAAATAACAACTTCAAAAGAAACTTGGATGACCTCGAAGACGCAGTGAGAAATATGAGTGGAGTGTCCTTGTAGCAGAGACTTTTGTGGCAAGCCCTTGAATGGGGATGACGTACGCACGGATACTAAGGGAAGTTCATCCCTGAAATGGCGGCAAGGCGAACCTGATCATACTGAATCAAGGTGACACGCACATTCAGTAGACCAGGTTATGCTGGGACGATACGGACATCACCCTTGCGACCGAACGCTGGCGGCGCAAATTGGCAACTGGGAGGTCGAGGACTACACATAAGCGACCATCGGTACATCATTCAGCATCAAAGAAAATAGACGACAATGCCGACGGAACATCACTAGATGGAACATAAACAAAATAGATAAGACCAAACTCACTTCAAACTGTGAACATACGGATATGAAGCGCGCTAGAAAGAAGACATCACACCTCAGTAGCGATGCCTAGTAGACCTGACGATGGACCTGTCACGCAGGCAGCGAGGCCGCGATGCCCAGGAAGAGTTGTTCTAACCGGCGGCCCTTATTGGTGGAACAGAAGAAATCGCAGAGCCTCAGAAAGGAATGCCTCCGTCTTGAACGGAGAGCTAAGCAGAAGAGACTCCAAGATGTTGAGGAAGAAATACAGCCTACAAGGACGCCAGAAGAAGCTGCGCAGGGCCATTGCGTTAAACAAGGCAACGAAGTGGGAGACTTATCCAGAACGTCAGCAATGACCCGTGGGGACGAGGTACAAACTCATCACCAGCAATTTAGGTGACATATCTCCACGCCGAACATACTAGAAGCAAGACGATGGAAAATATGAGATTTGCCACTCTCTTTCCTGTGCACCCCAAAAAGCCCGATGAAGTGCTTCCTGTATCTGAGGAGGAAATCCCATATTTCACCACTCTGGACCTAACAACAGCTGTGACCTCGATGAGCAACAAGAAAGCCCCGGGCCCGGATGGAATCCCGGCAGAGGTCCTAAAAGAAATTGCAGGATCACACCCAGACCTGCTTCTCAACATGTACAATATGTGCTTGAGAGAAGGCAGGTTCTGTGCGAAATGGAAAAGAGCCCGATTGGCCCTGATTAACAAGGGCAAAGGAGACGTAACAGCCCCGTCGTCCTACAGGCCGCTGTGCACGTACCCAGATACGGCGGGCAAGCTGTTCGAAAAGTCTTAAGCCCCGCATCCAAGCAGCATGCATAGGACACTTAGGTGGCTTATCCGAAAGACAGTTCGGCTTCCGAAAGACAGTCCACAGTAGACGATCCCATGAAAATTGTTGCAACAGCAGGACGGGAGCAAGGAAAGGGGGAAACCACCGCACAAGACCACTCTGCATGGTAAAGTGACGCCGGATGCTTTAAAATACCTTCAACTCGGCTAACTGGGGAGACATTTTAAACGCAACGAGAAACTTCCGGAGTTCCCAACTACTTGAGGAGAATTGTGAGACTACCTCAAGGACAGGTTATCTTGTACCCAAGAAACCGACCAGGAAACAGGAGTAGAAGAATGACGGCAGGAGCAGCCCCAGGGATCGATCTTGGGACCTGATCTGCAGATACTGAATACAACGGCCTACTCAACCTCGACATGCCAGACGATACATTCCTGGTAGGATACGCTGACGATACAGCAGCTATCATGACAGCACGCACCCTAGAAGGGCTACAGACCCGAATAAACCAGGTAATGAGGAAAGTGCAAACCTGGCTAACCCAACACCGGTTAGAGCTTGCTGTTAATAAAACAGAAATTGTATTATTAACAAAGAAACGGATAGATACACCACAAATGAGAAAATCCTCGGAGGACATCCGAACCACTAAGACAATAAAGTACTAGCGGGGTAATGCTCGACTCAGGAGCTCTCACTTTTTGGGAGCACATAAAACGGGCATCAGACAAGGCAGCAAGGTGACAGGCGCCTGAGTAGAATAATGGCCAACGTTCGGGCCAACACAAAACAAGGAAACTCCTGATGACCGTGACGGAGTCCGTGTATTGTATGGGGCAGAGATCTGGGCACCGGCCGCTTCACAACATGCTCTCTACAGGAGGAAGACTACTGGCGGTTTCAAAGGCGAGCGGCAATGAGTACAAGCTCCCGTTATGATCTCAGAAGCCGCAGTCCTTGTAATCGCAGGGACCATACCGATTGACCTTCTTGCTCTTGAAAAGAAAGGCATTTTCCTTCAGTCTCTCTCTGAAGACAGGGCACTACTTAAGAGGAAAGAAAAGGCAATACCATCCAGACGTGGCAAAACCGATGGGAGAACTGATGCCACAGGAAGTGGACAACCACATTGATCAAGGAGATCGAACCGTGGCTGAAAAAGGCTGCAAGGAAGTGAGCTTCTATGACCCAACTACTGTCGGGACATAGGTGCTTCGGTCCTTCATACAGGATTGGGGTCTGGCCAAGCAGATTGCCAATACTGTGGACATAAGAGACGACGCTCACCATACATTCTTTGGATGTGACAGGTGTAGGAAAAGCGTACCAGACTGGAGACAGAATAGGCCCAATACAGCCCCACAAATTTGATTGCTTTCATGCTAAAATCGAGCAGTCATGGACAGCCGTGGCAATGTATGCGGGAGTCCTACCAAAAGAAGAAAGAAAGCGACATATAATGACCGCATAACTGGGGCGCGCGGCATTGATAAGAGAAACAAAAACGAAGAACTAATAAATAGACAACGAAGAACAAGGCTTCAAAGAGAGCCAAATTGGGCCTCCGCCCTGAAAAAATACTGAATTTCGTACCAGGACGGAAACTAGAGAGGATTACGAGGTTCGTGATTTTTAATGGGTGCTAGGCTCACACTACCCAAGAGCACCAGCTCTTCGGGTGTCTGAGATTTTCCACAGTATCCTCTCAAAAAAAAACTACTACTACTACTACTGCTACTGCTACTGCTGCTGCTACTGCTACTGCTACTGCTACTGCTACTGCTACTGCTACTGCTACTGCTGCTACTGCTACTGCTACTGCTGCACTACTGCTACTGCTACTGCTACTGCTACTGCTACTGCTACTGCTGCTACTGCTGCTGCTAGCTGCTGCTGCTGCTCCTGCTGCTGCTGCTGCTCCTGCTGCTGCTGCTGCTGCTGCTGTAACAGCAACTGCTGCTGCTGCTGCTGCTGCAGCTGCCAACAACGCTGCCAACTGCTGCCAACATAGCTGTGCTGCATGTGCTGCTGCTGCTGCTGCTGCTGCTGCTGCTGCCTTTGCTGCTCTGCTGCTGCTGCTGCTGCTGCTGCTGCTGCTTGCTGCTGGCTGTGCTGCTGCTGCTGCTGGCTGCTGCTGCTGTGCTGCTGCTGCTGTAACACTTGCTGCTTAACAGCAGCTGCTTTCTGCTGATGCTGCTGATGCTGCTGATGCTGCTGCTGCTGCTGCTGCTGCTGCTGCTGCTACTACTGCTACTACTACTACTACTACTACTACTAAACAACAACAACAACAACATGCGATCAGAAGATATTTTCCAGACAACTCAAGTTCAAGAATGTTGCCCGGAAACAGTTCTTAAAAGCTCCGAAATGGAAGAATATTGGAATAATATATGGAGCATTCCCAAGACCCATGATGATGGAGCTTATTGGATAGCAGAAGAGGAAGAGAAGTGTTGTGGTATACCACAAATGTGCTCGCCTAATACTACACGGAAAGATATCTTCAAAGATTCAATCAGGAAGGTACAGAATTAGAAAGCACCGGGTACCTGATCGAATAAGCTTTTTTGGTGGAAGTGTTTCCCATGTACTCCGCTGTCTTAGCCAGGTGGTTTCAAGCCCTCATTCGACGATCAGAGAAGTATCATTCCGGCGTCTTTTACTGGAGGTGTTACGTTTATGATAAGCAGATCTCACAATGCATGAAACAGGTAACCATCGACCCATCACTTGTCTCCCCAGTTTATAGGAATTTTGCGTTTATTTCTAGCTAGTATGCTGAATAACCATCTGAGAAAGCCAACAATCTTTACGGCACCAGAGCAAATGGATTTGTAGAAAGGGTGCTCAATGTTGCAAAGAATTGACCATTGGCCGATGATGTTGCGTCAATCAAACAACGCCATAACATTTCTGTTGGATGGATCGACTATACTCAATACCTCATTCTTGGCTTTTGTATGTCCATCTCTACAAAGTTAAAAGTCTCCTTTTCTGGAGGCAGCTATACCACCAAGGAACTGACGATTAAATGAGGAATTATCCAGGGAGATAGTTTAAGTCCCTTATGGTTCTCCCCTAGCTCTAAACCCTCTCCAGCGAATATTAGGAATTCCGGTGGGATAGCAAATCTACAAATATCCCATAATCTCATTAATCCATCCAGTTCTACATGGACGTTCTCGGATTATACATAAGGCCAAACCAGCTTTTCTTGCTGCTTGAACTTGTAAAGACCTTCAGCGACTATTTGTATGGAGTTTGGCATTGATAAATGCGCTGCAGTGCACATGAAAAGGGGAAAAATTCTTGATCCGGACAAACTCATCCTGATGTGTGGCACCAATATCTGAGAACTTGGGCAGAAGAATGCATATAAATGTTAGGCGTGCATTAACTTTTGAGCACAAGTGAAACAAAGATGAGGCGTGTTATTCAAAATAAGTCTTGCAAGAGTCATAAAAATTTGTAAAACTCTTTTAAATGGAAAAGAACTATATGTCAGCTATCAACACTTGAGGCGGTACTGAAACATCTGTATTTGGTGTTCTTCACTGGACAACTGCACTGCAGGACCTTAATCCGAAAAGTTAGGACCACTCTTGCAAATACCGCATGCACCATAACAGTTCGGTAGCGAATTCTATCTCGGAAAAAGAAGGAGGTAGAGAGTCTTTTGGATTTTGAGTGTTTGCGCGAAGCAAATCAACGTCTTCTATAAATACTTCCTTCGAAAACGACGATTTATTGCATGAAACAATTTGTATACGGACAAGAATATTACTTCATTCAACCTCAGTAAACGAGCTCCCTGAGAGTCTGTGTATCCTGCAGAAGATAGGCCGAAGCGTTTACATGGCGGGTTTCCTGCCCAGGCTTCGGGAGTGCTGCCAGACATTGCATCGTCAGTCTCTGGCTAACAAATCTGGCCTCTTTTGCAGGACAGAGCTGCGTCATTTCTATTCGGGACGAAGTAACCTCCACTCACGCAATTACGAGGTTTGTGGTGGGGATAACCAGGTGTGAAGACCACTGCCAGCTTTGCTGTCAAGCGGCGAAACCCTCCAACACATAATGGACGAATTGTTCTGCATTGTGGCACGAACAGAATATCTGAGTCTGAGCTGACGTTGACATTACAAAGTGATGACGCTGATGATGGCGCTGACGTGATGTGATGACGTTACTGCGGTTGTCCAGCAGGCCCTAACAAAGTCAGAGATGATAGAAGAGGTCCATACTACAAGTTCCAGCCGGATTTAGTTTGCGGAACGAAATGGTGACTCGTGTGAAATGTTGCCATTACCACTGATCTGGGTCAAACCAACATAATATGGGTCAGAGCATGTTTTTTGATGGAAAGGTATTATAGTTGACATAGCTATCCTCTAGACCAAAGAAATATAGCCGCTTCCATTGCCGGAAAAGCGAAAATATCAAAGACAACGGCTATTGAACTGAGGCATGCTGGCGGTTGGTATCTGTTAAGTAATTCTTGTGGTTATCTCTGCAAAATGGACTGGTCTCTGAAGAATAACTTCATCGTCTGCAGAGCTTGTGTAACAACTGGCACATAATTTAGCTACAATGCTGTTTCCTGAATTGCTGCACGCATCATTGAGGAAGTTTTTTGATATAACATCACCTGACTTCACGTCAAATTACTGAAACCGCCTGAGTTTTGCAAATTGAAGCGGGCACCTTAGTTCTCTAAAAGGTCGGTGTGGTTTGCTATGGCACTTGCTGGGCAGGAGACTTAAAAGGAAATATAAATAATAATAATAATAATAATAATAATAATAATAATAATAATAATAATAATAATAATATGTATAATACATGTAATAATAATAATAATGCACCACCTTCAGGAAAACAACGGAATATATGCTGATTAAGTTCTCCCGAAAACTCTATTAGATTTCCTAACTTCCATCTATGGAAGAACAGGACCACAGAAGATGTGAAGGGCGGTAAAAATATGGTGCTAAGCCCCAGTCTCTGGAGACAGAAATGGTGGAGCTCGTGTGAAATGTTGCCATTGCACTGATCGCAGGGTCAGAAGCCAACATAATATGGGTCGACATGTTTTGAGCCATTCAATGAACTCTCCCGCATTTTCGAAAATTTTAAAAATAACATTTCAAGGCTTCTGGGTAAAGTTGAAACTGCGTTTTGATAACATAGAGAATGGGGTTAAGAGCGGTAATCAGGCGTGAGTTCGACACGCGGTACAGAAAAATTCTTGGTTGAAAGCTTACTTTGCAGGTTTATGTAGTGGTGTAACATAATTGGAGCAGTTAAATTATGCTGTTGCCAACATCACTACTTTGAATTTACTATCACTGGCTTCGGGTTGAGGATGATGGCGTCTGATGCCCCCATAGGTCCCCTGCTTTTAATCTAATACAACTAGGAACTGGGAGGTCATGTAGACTTTTGTGCTTTCCGTCAAAAAGCACAAGGATTGACATGACCTTTTTAAAATGCGATATTTTCCCTAAATCAGATCATCAAACAAATATCGTTTTTATATTTGCCTGAAAATTGATTATTTGTGTACTTATGCCTATAGTAAATTTTGGAATGTACACGTTCTTCGTAAAATATGATCAATTGTTGTTCCGAATATACTTAATATAAAAATTCCTGGTTTGTTCATTTAATACTTTGAAATATGCATTTTATTCCAATGCAAATATTTTTCCAAGAAGTAAAATAGTAAACCCTTGTTAACACGACTTCCAATGGATAGAAATAATCGGTGTTCTTATTAAAAATATTATGTTATCCGATTTATATATATCCTCTGATATGGCATTGCGTGAGAGCAGTGGCTTAGTGGTTGGAACAAATATTTATTGCACTGCCTTATCACTACCTTTGATAACTTTCTCTCCTTTGCTCAAGGACCAGGCAACTTAAGGTTTGCCATGCTAAAAACTGAATGTTTATAGGAAATGCCACCATTAATGGAAACATTAAAAAAATACATAACAAGTTGAGTATATACATATAATTAAACATTACTCAAGAACTACAGAAGAACTTGATCATTAAACACTCTCTTAAAGAAAGGGAAAGAAAGGGTAACATATCCTGAATCTAAATGGTTTACAATTAATTGGTTATAGATGCTTGATGACCTGTTTAAGAAAAAATACATACAATTGACTTGCATACACAATGTAGATCAAGAGTTGGATTATTTTAGATCTTTCAAAAACTTTTGACAATCATTTGTGCATTTTACTTCCATTACTGTACAAATATTGGAATGCTTGGTGACACCCCTAGGTGGTTTTGTTCGTGTGGAGAAAGGTGGAATGGAAATACCTTACTGGAATTATGGACGTATATGTAGCTACAAATCTTTTTGATTTGCTGCATTAAGAGATTCTCAGGGATCGATTTTATTCCTTTCAATCCCGAATTTGTAAGAAAATCTTTAACGTGTAAATGAGGAATTTACTAGTGACTTGATTTAGAGGAATCATTAAGTTGCAATTTGTGATTCATGTCAGAAGAAGTTATTTATACTCCATATTCAATTGCACAATACAATTTTGAAAAAAAAGAAAATAAATATTTGCCTATCGTTGTTGCATTAACAGTCCCACTTTTTGCAGATCTGCCTTTGCGACGTCTGGCATTGGATGCGTTGGCATCATGCCATCGCATGAGATCATGCGATAACGTGGAGGAACGGTAAGAGACTTGTCACTGGAGCCAATCCACAGCTAGGTCTTGATCCAATTACACAACCGAAGAAACTATTTGATTGGGCGGCAAGAAGTATATCTATTTCGTTTATTTTTTGTTAAGTAGATTTACACAGTCATCACAGTGAACATTTTAAATATAGACATCAGAATTTAAAGCTAATAAATGGAACTTTAAAAATACATTATTTCACTCCTTTTTGGGTCGCTTTTAGCAACGTGGTCATAAAGCGACCATTGTGAAATTTTAACTGTAGGGAGAATTGTACAAACAGCATGTAAGTGCAACACGAACACACAAGCATCCATGCCCTGCGGTATTCGAACCCGCGACCTTTCGAGCCGAGGTCAGCTACAGCCCTTCACAGCCTTAGGGACCTCGGCTTTGATTATCCATGCACCGGCTCTTTATTCACGCCTTTGTGAGCTACCGGTGAGCACGCCCGCTGAGAGTTACAGGTGGCGTGTCGCACACTAACTATTACCTTTCTTTCCCTACAGACGGTCGTAATTGCTATGTTTAAAGTGAGGTGCGAGGACAAGAAAATTTTGAAAATATGAGTCAAGAAACATGTCTAATATCCATTACATTTAATAACCAAATATAATCTTGTGGTGGCACCACCTCACAAAAGTACTTAGAATTACCGCCAAGGAACTGCCGGCTGGTAACCTGAAAGCAACATAATGCAACAATCTACAACACTGGTTCGTAAAATATTCATACTCAAAGTTACTGAAACTGAAGTTACTACACTTCGATTTTTGTAGGTTGTCAGCTGAACTCAAGAATCGGTATACACGGTACAGTTTTCATGTAGATTGGACGTACAGAAAATGTGCGGTCCAGACTGCACGTTTTCAATATGAACATGTTCATAATTTTTCATGCAGAAAGCTTACAGTTTGACTCAAGCGCCTCTAGCGGCAGAATCATTCACTAACGGTAATCGGCCATTTCGATTTTGTGGTTAGGTGTGTCGAAAATTTTGATTGCATGGCAGTGATATTGTGACATATATATTGTCGCATGCTAATCGTGAATTTCGGCTTAAAAATAACACTTTATTAACAAAAAAGACAGCTGATTTGCCATGGTACCGAAGTGCAACATAAACAATGTCATTATTTCAAAAGCGGACGATAAGTAGCATCCGTGGTTTCGCCTACGAAGAAAGATAAACAAACTTATAAGATCTTAGTTACATGAATGAAAATTCCATTCTAATATACTTGAGAATTCTCATGGAATACGAAAAGTGAGTTATTGGCCAAAAATAATTACGTAGATGACGCCGCGAGGGTAGATCGCATGGTACATTTTAAACCAGACAACACTTCTTCAACATGTCAACTTTCTTCATCTTTTACTCAAAAGATGAAGAAAGTTGACATGTTGAAGAAGGATACAAAAATATTCATTCGAGCTTTCGACACGATAGCGATCGAATCAGGGTGCTAGATACGTAGCAGTTTATTTGAACATAAAAAAATTACGTGAGTTCGGACGTAGTGATGTGTCGTTAGTATTCAAAAGATAAAACTCAGGAATTGTTTTATACGAAGTGAACAGCGAATGCCAAAAGTGGGACTTAAAAATTTTATTAAGCGGACAATGATAATCGAACTTAAGTCTCCGATGATAAGACCCGAGTCCGATGTATACGAATTTTTTCATGGACGTAATTATAACGAGTGAACCTATATGCTAATATTTAACAGCGCCTTAAGATTTTGTAGAAGATGAGCTTAATAAGAAGTATGAGAACTTCGGCGATTCGAGCAGGGGGATTCGAGGCAGTTCGAGCAGGGGATGGAAAGCCAATGGATCAACGAAGGTGTACATAGTGGTTTTGAGAAGAAACGACAAGATACGGTTTTGGTCGGTAGCAAGAAGAAGATTGGACGAAGCTTGGTACTGGAGTCTACGGGAACATCGCTACCAAGACAGCACTTAAAAGTCGCATGGATAACATGTTCTATATGGCGCTAGTAAAAGGTTATGACTAAAAATAATATTATTATTATTTATGAAGTTACTAAGATTTTATAAATAAATTTGTTATTTTATATTGATGAAAGCTGATTTGCGTAATGTGCAATCCCAGTAGGATATTTAAATTTTGCATTTCCAGATTCCACGCTTCTTCCGTATGGAGGGCAGAATTAAGTAAATCGTAAGTATTCGATTATTTCGGTAGACCGCCGACTGAGTCAGCAACGGGTTATAATTAAATATAATTTGGGAGCGCTCATTCTGTAACCGTTTTCTGGCGCCCATATATTTATTCGAAATTCGGAAGCAGGTTACAGGAATTTGAGGGCAGCAAGACGGGTGCATGGTTGGGGTATATTTCAATATATTGTGATAAACTGTTTTTTCCCAACTCCTGCCTTCGTATTTTTATTCTCTATGCTCTTCGTGGTTAATTAATACTGAATAGAGATCAGAGCCAGAACGCACGCACAGAAATACCACCACTGAGAGTAGTCGGACGGCGCAATTGAGTTGTTTCTCATTACACACCTAGCGGTGGCTTGTGGCGATTCGTGCAGAAAACGTTCAGACCGTGTATGCGCGACTTTTTGACTTTTATACTTATCGTTTGGGATCTTGAAGTTTCTGTACAGAAACTGTATGAGAATCTGCACGAAAACCGTACCATGTATAGCAGGCTCAATGGGTTCATATTTTTTTTATATTTTTAGCTCATCGCGTTTACAAAAATATTCAATTTTTAAAATGTTACTTTTAAATTGAAAAAGTAGGAAAATAAATATTGGAAAATCTAAACAAATAAACATGTTTGTAAGTTTCGAATGAAATTTGAAGGAAGTTTCTATAATTAATGTATTCAAGTATGTGATACATTAAAGTTAGTGATGCGCGTCATTTTTTCAACATGCAATATACCCAAAAATCATAGTTAAAAAATGAAAATACATTTGTTAACATATTTGAACCATATAATAAATAGAAAATAATGAAACATGTGAAGGTCAAATTTTGTTTTTGTACTGCCATTTGACGTGGAATGACTCAAATGTGCATGCGCATACTATGCCACAAGATGTTGAAATATGCGTATAAATGTTTAAAACATGCAGAGTTTGGTTACATAATCATGTATGACCTTCACAGACGCGCGTAGCCTAAAACAAAAGGGAGTTCTACATTTCTGGCCACCTCTGGACCCTCTTTTCCATCAAACTTTTTTATTTACGCATGGCATACTTTACTACGGAATTAAATAAAACGACTGAGGTTACCCTCGTCACTAGCAGGAAAAAGAGAGAAACCATCACTCTCAAAGTCGGAGACCACCGTATTGCATTACTGCCGTCGATCAAATAAACTTGGGTCTCATGATTGACGCCGTCTGACATTTGCTGACCAAGTACACTTCAGTAATAAAGCTGCGGTAATTAATGCGACACTGTCGGGACTAATGCCCAACATATGGCCCTGTCGGAAAACGAGCTTCTGACCCAGCGGTTGAGAGGTCCGTCTTGCTCTATAAGGGCCCCAGTATGGGCCAACTCCGTAAAATAGTTACATCGAGGATGACGTCAGTGTACAGGTTATCAGCATTGCGGGTAGCTTTGTGCATTCCCGCACTGTGTCAAACGATGCAGTGTGCGTCATCGCGGGGATGCCCCCTCCTAATATCTTGGCGCCAGGAGAGACGGAGCGATTCCACAAAGAACCCAGACTGCTCTGACAGCACTGCTCGAATGGCAGGATCGATGGGACAGTCCATTAAAGGAAGATCGACGTACCGCATGATTCCCTCCATTGCACCGTAAACACGCCGAAGTAAATTTTTTCTTGACTCACCTATTGTCTGTCAGAAACCAACTGGGATACGGTGAGCGCATATGCGCAGACCATAATAGCTGAGATAAGGAGAATAGAAACGGAAAGAAGTGAAGTCGACTGCACCTCCTTTGATCCTTCCTACGTTTTGGCGAAGAGAAGTGGCGTGTGACTAAGCCACTCTAATCCACTCCCCGTGATGTAATGCCTAACGGCGGTTCCGCGGGGAGGATGGAGGAGAAGGGAGATTGGTTTTAGTGAGTAAAAATCTCACACTAGCATGTGGTACGGGTCACATGGTGTCTTTGGAAGATTTTCACCTACCCTCGAAAAAAAGACACAGACAGTCACAGTCACAGACAGTCACAGTCACAGACAGTCACAGTCACAGACAGTCACAGTCACAGACAGTCACAGACAGTCACAGACAGTCACAGACAGTCACAGACAGTCACAGACAGTCACAGACAGTCACAGACAGTCACAGACAGTCACAGACAGTCACAGTCACAGACAGTCACAGACAGTCACAGCTAGTCACAGACAGCCACAGACAGCCACAGACAGACAGCCACAGACAGACAGCCACAGACAGCCACAGACAGCCACAGACAGCCACAGACAGCCATAGACAGCCACAGATAATCACTGACAATCACAATCACAGTCACAGAAAATCACAGTCACAGACAATCACAGACAGACACAAAGGTCACAGATAGACACAAACGTCACAGAGAGACACAAAAGTCACAGAGAGACACAAAAGTCACAGAGAGATACAAAAGTCTCAGAGAGAAAAAGTTGAGTTCTGGGTGTCGACTATGCATCTATGGGTATTCTTACCTAGTTTTTCGTAAAACATATCCGCCGGGGGTCCCTTAGTTCGTAGATTGCGGTTCGCATTTCATCTGACCAAACTGGTTGATCGGTTCCTCTATGAGATCTTCCATTACAGGATCTTGAGTGGAAAACATCCTACAAAGGCATTCCACGGCGGGTGAAAATGTAGAGAATACCCCAGCTTCACTCCAATCTTCCTCTAAACTCTGAGTATGTTCCTTTTCACGAAACGAGACACCTCTGCTTCCCGAAGTCTGCAACGCTTCCTGGGAACATACGGCGTTGTTCCCATTACATCCACTCTGCCTGCTTGACAATTGGGACCCTTAGATATGTATACGAAATATTTCGCCTTCAATAGGTCCGTGATGATTCAGATGTGGCTTCTGATGATTCAGATGTGACTTCTCTTTGCCGAACATTGTGTAGTTGGGGCGTTGGGTATGTCATATGGAACTCCTGGCACTTGGTCATGTAATATTGGTTGGGTAGGTCATATCGGAGTAACAATTTTTTTATTAATTTGTTGCGTCTACATATTGACGCAACGCGTCTCAAGCCCATAGAGGCATTGAGCGCGCTTTTCGCTGAGAGTAATCTCCACATTACCTTTGTAAGTCACGTTACGTCAGGTCGTAGTCACATGTCCAGAGGACCGCAAGGTAGTATCTCCGCGTACGCGCCTCTTGCTACGCGCCCCTGCGTCACTATCCAGCGGCCAGAATTGGGAAGGAGTAAGGATAGGGGTAGGGTTTAGGACACTAGTAGGGGATCCTGGATCAGGAAGGTAGCGGGTCCTGGATCAGGAAGTGACGTCACAGCTGATAAGACTTATCTTCTGTGACGTCATTTCCCGATCGGTTTGCCGATCTGGAGCGGTGCTGACGTCAGCGTCGTACGTCACGGGCGGTGCTGAGGTGAGCGCCCATCACGGACCAGATGTGACGCGTCTTCGTTGCCCCCTGACGTGTCTCGGCGATGACGTGACAGGGAGCGTGGGACGTCACGGTGGTGTGGGGTGGGGGCTTTGGTGCGGTGCGCGCGCTCTGGTGGCGAAGTGTGTAAGTGTGTGTGACGTGGAGTGGTGGTGGTGTTTCAAAAATGCTTACCGTCCGAGGCGGATTCGAACCAGGCCGAGTCCCGTTTCCTGTGAGGAAGGAAAGGGGGGTTGGCGAGCGCTTTGGCACTGAGCTACGGCGGCATCCGCGGTGGAGTGGTGTTGTGAGAGGTACTGATAGTACGCGGCGCGGCGGTGTGGCGGCGGCGGAGAGGCCGGCGGGCGGGCGGATGTGGATGTGGTCTGGATAGCGCGCGGAGCGCGCGCCCAACCGCAACCGCATCCGGATATTGTCTGTGCGTGGAGGCGGCTCGCGCGCGCTCTCTCTCTGTGAGCGTCGGTGTGGAATTATTTAAAGAGAGAGAGACTGGCGCTGGCGGCGCGCTCTGTGAGCGTCGGCTGGAAGGATAGAGGCGCGCGCGCGTATTTTGAACGCAATTTTTTTGAAAAGACCTATTTCATAACAGAAAATGAATTATTGTTGATAGTTTGAAAAAAAGGAAACCCTACATGAGAAAAACAAATGAAAAACAACACAAATTGAATGAATGATTTTTTTATTATAATCAATTAATCAATACAAAAATCGATATAGAAAATTGACATTCATGTTTGTTTGCTGTCTAGATATTTAGCGATTTGCACGTTTTCCTCATCACATATCGCACTTTGTTGCACCGTCTTCCTTTTTGATGGGCGACGCCATATTGACGAGACGTTTTTTCATCACGTTGGCGTTTCCCAGTTTGCTGCATCGGAGTTTTGGAAAAATTTCTAGTTGCGTCTTGATGATTTTGATGTTGCGGTCGACGTACGCTTTGTTGGCGACATCTTTTTCGTCTTGAGGAGAAGCCGTATTCGAAATGCGGTAATGATCGGCGTTGAAGGAGGCATCGTTGACGTTCCATTGGCGGAGACATCTGGATTGAGTGTTTGTCACGAGTTGTCATGCGGTCTTTAGCGGTTGAATATGTTCCGTGATCGCGCAATCGGCATCTCGTGCTGCAATTTGACGAGCGTGTTCCAGTCGTTCGTTCACGTACTCTTTGGTGGCAACGTACGCTGGTATATGACAAGTTTCTATTTCATCACCCTCCTCTTCATCGTGCGAATTCTCTTCGTCATCGTACACACCATCGTCCTCCTCCTCTACCGAGTCGTAGAAGACCATTGTGTTTGCTTGACTATCGCTCATGATGAACTGACGAGCGTCATGTTTCGTCGCGTCTTTTTACACACATCCAAAAAAAGGGTGCCGCAGGCAATGGTGGCGGTGGATGAGATAAGCTTATCAGGTGTGACGTCACACGCATTGAATGTTCGCCATGAACTCTCTTCTTTCGTTCTTCCATTCCCTCTTCCTCTTCTTCTTCGTCTCATCACTCGCTTCATCTTCGTGAGGTGTGACGCATTCCCTCTTCTTCGTCTCATTTTCGTGAAGTGGTGGTGATGATGCGATGTTTGGAGACGGAAGAGCTTGAACGTCTTTCCAGATGAAACTCATGCGTTTCCGCAGTTGCTTTTTCTGACACGGTTTTGAATTTTTTTGATGAATCTGGCAGGCGGTCCATGACCTTAAGAACTTCAGTATGCACAAAAACGGACAGGTCATATAAGGTTTTTTCTTTTTCATTATTAAAACGATAGGTTTGCTCTTCACGAAGCCGTTTTGCGATGTGAGCGACGTTCCACACAGTTCAGGAGATTCCCACAGAGATTCTATAAGGTTCCCCACAGAAGATTCTATAAGGGTTTCTATAAGGTCATATAAGGTTTTTTCTTTTTCATTATTAAAACGATAGGTTTGCTCTTCACGAAGCCGTTTTGCGATGTAGGCGACGTTCCACACGGATTCGGAGATTCCCCAGAGATTCTATACAATTCATGACACACACACACATTTTTACACAGCCGTAAGGATAATCCTAAGACAAAACACACAATCCCGTTTCAACGTCGGCTGTCCTTTGTTTTCTTGCCAGTAATGCTGCGTGCAGAGATCGTCGAGTTGACGCGAAGGACACTCCGTCCTCGACGGGGCGTTGGCGTTGTCCTGCGCGTAGTGTTGATTGCAAGACTGTCGGAGATAGATGCAAACGCGACAGTCCCGCTTCGACGGCGGGACTGCTGTCAACGTGCGTGCGTCCGCGATTCCAATGTTCTTTACACGAACGAAGTTCTTGAACACACGGTAGTTTTCGGGTGTCTTCAGATAGTTTTTCGAAAACGCGCTCGACCTCGTGAGGCCTTAGCCAATGACACAAAAATTCGATCGGCAATTGGTTCAATGTTTCCGAGTCGGGACGTGTAAGCTTGCCATCGGCTAATCGTAACCTTCTGAAAGCGTGGTTGATCTTTTCGCGTGTTTCTTGTCTGACCTGTTGAAGGGAGTAATCCAATACCGCTGTGACGGAGCGGATGAACCGATGATCGGATGCAAACGACGGAGCACTCTGCATCGTAATGAGCGAAGGGACGGAGAGCTCCATTATAATGGTTTTACATAGTCCCCCCTTTCAGCTCCCTGCACTTCATGACGCAGCAAGTCCGGTCGATTGTCGCACATCCATTCGTACAAGGCGATGACGTGTTGTCCTGCTAAACTGACGTCATCGCAAGCGTAGAGTTCGCGATACACACGTGAGCACTCGTTTAGCGGAGGACACCCGAACGACTCCAGATCGAATATGGTTTTTCTGTTATATACTTTTGAAACCATTCTTTCTTCTGTCCTCCCTTGACGTATACAGTTGTCACACCTTCTAAAGTTTTCCTAATCACCAAACGTCCTGTCGCCGGTAATCGTGATTGCCGCTACTCCACAACGGTGTGGCGTGATGACGCACGATCCACCACGCCGATTCTTGTCGGCGTCGTTCAAAGTACGGAAAGGACTCGGCGGACGAAAGATGAATTTCCGAACGACCTCTCCCCCACCCCGCTTGTCGAAATCGCCTTTGTCGAGGATGACGGTCAACACTTTGATAACCAATTGGGCGCTTATCCAAAAACCTTGAAGATCAACGACAGCTGTGAACCCATGACCGTTGTCCCTTTTCCCTTTCCCCCTTTCCCCCTTTTCCCCCTTTTCCCTTTTCCCTTTTCCCTTTTCCCTTTTCCCTTTTCCCTTTTCCCTTTTCCCTTTTCCCTTTTCCCTTTTCCCTTTTCCCTTTTCCCTTTTCCCTTTTCCCTTTTCCCTTTCCCCTTTTCCCTTTTCCCTTTTCCCCTTTCCTTTTCCTTTTTCCCTTTTTCCTTTTCCCACTCCTTTTCCCCATTCCCAACTTCCCTTTTCACCTTTTCCTTTTTGTTCCCCCAGCCTTCCCTTTCCCCTTTTCCTTTCCCCGATTCCCCAACACTCTGTACTTCCACACTTTTCCTTTTCCCCATTCCCCCACACTCCTTTCCCCTTTTCCACTTCACCCCAGTTCCCCATACTCCTTTTCCCCTTACTCCTTTTCCCCATTCCCCAACTTTCCTTTTCCTTTTCATGCATACCATTCCCCATTTTTCCTTTTCCCCCTTTTTCATACTCCACCATTTTTAACACTCATGCTCACAACCTTCCTTTCCCCATTCCCCCTTTTCCTTTTCCCCTTTTCCTTTTCCCCATCCCCCCTTTCCCTTTTCCCCCTTTTCCTTTTCCCTCCCCCTTTTCCTTTCCTTTTCCCCCTTCCCCCTTTTCCTTTCCCCTTTTCCTTCACTCCCCCCCCCCTTTTCCTTTTCCCCCTTCCTTTCCCCCATTCCCCCCCTTTTCCTTTTCCCCCTTTTCCCTTTTCCCCCTTTCCCAACACTCCTTTTCCCTTCCCCCCCTTTTCCACTACACCTTTTTCCTTTTCCCCCATTCCCCCTTTTCCCTTTCCCCTTTACCTTTCCCCATTTCCCCATTTTCCTTTCCCCTTTTTCCTTTTTGTTCCCCCTTTTCACATTCCCCCATTCCCCCATTCCCCTTTCCCCATTCCCCATTCCCCCATTCCCCATTCCCCATTCCCCATTCCCCCCATTCCCACATTCCCCAGCTCCCCCCCCATTCCCCTTTCTGTTCACTGAGCTCCCCATTCCCCCATTCCCCATTCCCCCATTCCCCATTTCCCCATTCTTCCATTCCCCCCATCCCCCATCCCCCATCTCCCATTCCCCATTCCCCATTCCCCAATCCCCCATTCCTCATTCCCCATTCCCCCATTCCCCAATCCCCCATTCCCCATTCCCCCATCCCCCCATCCCCCATTCCATTTCCCCCCCATTCCCCCATTTGTTCCCCCAGTTCCATTCCCAGTCCCCCATTCCCCCATTCCCCATTCCCCAATTCCCCATTCCCCGTTCCCCCCATTCCCCCGTTCCCCCGATTCCCCCCCGTTCCCCCAATTCCCCCGTTTCCCCATTCCCCCATTCCCCATTCCCCCATTCCCCACCACATATACCCCTTTCCCCTTTCCCTACCCCTTTCCCCCTTTCCCCCACCCCTTTCCACCTTTCCCCCTTTCCCCTTTCCCCTTCCCCCCTTTCCCCCCGCCCCCCCTCCCCCCCTCCCCCCCTTTCCCCCTTTCCCCCCCTTTCCCCCTTTCCCCTTTCCCCTTTCCCCCTTTCCCCTTTCCCCCCCTTTCCCCCCCTTTCCCCCGCCTCCTCCCAGCCTCTGGCACCCCAGCCTCCCCAGCCTGCAGCACCCCAGCACCCCAGCACGCTCACAGCCTGCCCTCCCCAGCCTCACCCCCTTCCCTCCCCAGCACCCCCTTTCCCCACCTTTCCCCAGCCTCCCCCCTTTCCCAGCCTCCCCAACCCTAACCTCCACCCCAGCACCACAGCACTTCCCAGCTACCGCACTCCCCCCCAGCCTCCCCCCAGCACCCAGCACCCCCTTTCCCCTTTCCCCAACCTCCCCAGCCACTCCCCCAACCCCACAACACACCCCTTTCCCCCAGCCTCCCCCAGCCTCCCCCCACTTTCCCCCCCCCTTCCCCAGCCTGCCCACTCCCCACTGCAACTCTTTGCCCTCCCCAGCACCACCTTTCTACAGCCTCTGCACCCAGCTCCCCAGCCTCACATGACACCCCACCACTACTCCCCCAGCACTCCCCTTTCCCCAGCTCCCCCCAGCACTCACCTTTCCCCAGCCTGCCCCAGCTGCAGCCTCCCCCCAGCCTGCCATTTCCCCCAACTCACCCCCCTTTCCCCATTTCCCCCACCCAACCTGCTCCCCCACTCCCCTTTCCCCCCTTTCCCCCAACTGCCCCCTTTCCCCAGCTGCAGCTCCCCACTCCCGCTCCCCCCTCCCCCCACTCCCCAGCCTCCCCAGCACTCCCCCAACTCCCCAGCCTCCCACTCCCCCAGCTCCCCAGCACCACCCCCTTTCCCCACCCTGCCTCCCCAGCACCTGCCTCCCCCAGCTCCCCAGCCTCTGTTCCCCCTTCCCCCCTTCCCCCTTTCCCCCTTTCCCCCCCTTTCCCCCCACGCATTTGCATAACGCTCTTCTTTCTGGTGAAAGAGAGAAGCCATGTTTCTTCATCGTGGTCATTGATGCGGATTTTTCACAACGTCGACGGTCGTTGTTGATTTCGTAACGAATTTCGCTAAAAAGCCGAGCGAAACCGTCGTTCACAAAGTTGCAGTTAGTGCGCTCTGCGGTGTCCTTCTTGACCGCAGATCCCGCAATGACGAGCGAACTCTCGCAAGGTAAGAGAACGGCGTCCTTGTTCATGATAGTATTGCGAATTTCATCGTTATTGCCAAACGATTTAATGTACGGAAAATGTTCGTGAACAGCTTCGTTGACGATGTGGTTTTTTATATTCTCCTTGCGGAGAATGTCGATTCTAAATTCTGTTGAAGTATCATGATGATTGGTCTTCATTTTCTTCGACGACATTTTTCGTTTTTCGTCTTCTTTAGAAAGATACTGTACGCTCGCAAGGTTTGTCGACTGGACAGTGTTAAGGTGGTGAGCGGACAAAGCACTCTGCCTCGGTCGCGACACGACCTGCATTTTATAGTGCTTTTTTTCTCGATGTTCTTTTTGAAAGCGACATTTTAGGTGCTTCTGGGGCGTACGAGAAAGGTGCACGTCAACGGTGTTTCCAGTACAACGGAATCGGTTGACCGCGTTCTCTAATCGAATCGCTATCTCGTCGATCGCGTGACGCGGTGAAAGATTCTTTCGGCCGGCCTTTCTTCGATGACGGCTGCTGGTAAATCGTTCACGTGAAACTGATGTGCTATGAAAAACGCGCGCTACTGAAAACGTGCGCTATTCGATTGTTTATATACCCGCTTTCGATGACATTACACGTCACGAACACTTCAAAATCTTTTACGATCGTCGGCGAAGCATCGGCCGTCACGAACACCCCGAAAGGTGTGGGTGACACGGTCTTTGGAATCGAGAAAGTTGATAAGTCGGCGTGCTCGAAACGTAGCGTGAATGACGTGTTGACGCGCACTTTGTTTGTTTGCGAGTCCGCCACTAAATCGAAAAAGTGCTTCTTCGCAGCAAAGTCCTCGGGAAACTGTTTGCGTAAAAAGTTCGATAGATGTTCATGGATGTCTTCTAAGGTATACGTACCGGAGGGACGGTCAGCACATAGCTTGTCGGAGATCCCCCTCCACCCCCTCGACAACTTCGTAGTGGAGTTGGTTGTGACCGTCCTTCACGTTGCGAATGGTGTGAACGGTGCTGAGATGTACTAACGCGAGCTCGTACACGTCGTTCGACAGGTCGACACCCGGCGCAAACTTCAGCGAGATCTCCGGCCCCTTCCCGATGATTGTGTACGTGCGCATGTGCGATCGTCGCAATCAGAAATGACAACGTCCGCTGTTTAATCTTCCTTTTCTTCTTCATCTTCCATTCGTGAAAGAAATTGCAGACATAACTTGCGCAATTCTCGCGTTTGTATTTTAGATTCGACGCGTGTTTGTACGTCACGTGGTGCCCGCGCGCGTATCAGAAAGAAATTCTGGAGGGCGGAAGTCCGAACGAATCGAAATAACGCATCGTTCGACCTCATTTCGCGTACGCATTGAAATGAGCCACCGTCGCCGCTGGCGTCGTGAGGATTGACGACGCGCGCTCACGCTCCGCCCTCGGTCTTTTGGGCAGCGTATCCCGCGTAAACACGCCGCGAAAATAAGGAATGTTCAAGAAATTCTTCTTCGCAAAACGTGTCATTTCCTCGTGCGTGAGCGTTCGACACGGTACTCCGCTCAATAGTTTTTTTTCGGGACGTCGTCCTCCTCCTCCCCCTCCTCCCCTTCGTTCGAAGCATTTTCGCGGCCCTTATCAACACGCCCGATTCTTTTTTGCTCTCTTCCATGACCTTATTGACGCATCATTTCTGCTAATTTCAGAAATGACGCATCATTTCTGCTAACTCTTGGGTTTTGTTTTTTCGCGTTTTTCCTGGCGTTCACGATAGCCAGAGCGCCGCCTGCGCAGACCCGAGCGCGCCCAGGCCGCCAGAATGGCCGGAAGGGGAGGGCGGGCGAAACCCGCCTCTTTTGCTCTTCTTTCCACGCCTTCCTTTTCCTCCCTCATGCACCCCCTCCGGTTTCCTCCTCCTATTCCTACAGGGCCCACCGAGGCACCGGCACTCGCAATATACCGCGACCCATCGCGGAGGAGGCGATCACGGCACCCGCCGGCAGATCGTCGGTGTAACGTCAGCCTCTCTCCTCCTCCTCCTTTGTCTGCTTTGTCTCTCTCTTCTTGCCGTCCGTAACTCCCAGTCGGATTGACGAGTGCCGTCTCTCGTCGTTGTCGTTGTACACAAAGTGCGAACCATGACTGTACTAATCCGCGAGAACACAAGGTGTCAATATATATATATATATATATATATATATATATATATATATATATATATACACACACACACACACACACACACACACAAGGAGGTTCCCTTTTAAATACCATGGGAAATAAAATTTTTTAGGATCTTCTCTTGTCAACCATCACCATATCAAAATTCAACTTTTTTCCAAACCGCTCATTTGCTTTTCGGTTTGTGTTTTGAATTTGTTATTGTTACCATCATCCGTTCGATGTGGTCTGAGTCAACACCAATCTGATACCTTTGTTTCGAGAACGGTTTTCAAAATTTCCGCTTTCGCCGCTATCTTTCGTAGACAATACCATTTTTCTGTCCATCTCTCTTTCGAGATTAAATAATTGGTTTTTAATTTTTGTCTATATCTTTTCGAGATTAGATAAATCGTTTTTAAATAGTTCTTTATGCACGTGAATCCTCCGCGTGCATTTCGCATCCATAGCGATGCCATCAGTACCGAATTTAATCCACCGCGTCCGGAGTCCGCTCATGCGAAAGCCTACTTTGCAATAAGCTCTCCGTGAAAAATTGAAGTACCGGACGAACCAGCGTGCGGTAAAACATCCAAGCCGGGCAATTTTCTTTTTCGTGCGCGCTCGCGGCCCGGTGTAATTCGCGCTCTTCACAGAAGACTACCAAGATCGTTCGTGTGTAGGGAAACGACTCGCCCCATCGAAACCCGCCTTTCGGAGTTCGTTGTAATACTTTCTCAACGTGCGCGGCGCGCTCTTCCGCGTGACTTTTCGCTGGCGGTAAAAGCGTCAAAAGTCCCGACTTGATTTACTCTCCGTGCGCGTTCGCGGTTGTTTGCAATTCGCTTCTCACAAAATCCTTCAAAGATCGTTCGTGTGTATCGAAACGAGTTGACACGTCTTTTCCGATTTCCATTTCTTTTTTATTTCATCGTGTAGTCTTTCACAGATCTATCGAAATCATCACGACGAACGAATCGATGATCATTCTCGTTCTCCACCATGCGTCGTCGTCGCTTCAACGCGTCGCTCCGGCGCTCTAGCGTGCTGTAACCGAATGTATCCATCGTGACGACTGTATTAACACTTTTGTTGTATTCACGCGCTGTTTTATAATCATCTTTTGTTTTAACACCACACGCGCGCGCTCTCTCATAACAAAACCATTGAACTTCACTTGAGAGTGCTGTCCTCTAGTAGCGAAAACTGAAAGTAAAGTTAATCTCGTGAATTGCGCAATTCATGCGTGCTCGCTCGCTCGCGCTGCGCTAATGATCACAACAGGATGTTGCGGTATAGAGTCTCTCTCGCACTCGGCGCTGGGTCGACAACAGGATGTGGGGACGTTGCGGTTGATATCACTCACGCGCGAGCGCTTTTGCAGTCTACTTTTTGTCTTTCATAAAGTGAGACGTGTTTCGAATAGAAATGGCCGCGGAAAATGTGTTTTATTTTCATAGATACGCTGATGTGCATAACGCTAGGTTTTTACCCGTCGACTTCTACGCTCGCAGCGTTATTCATTACGCTGCGGCGTTTAACGACGTAGAAGGCGTGATCTTTTGCCTCACCCGCGGCGACTACGTGGGTAGGCGTGACAATTATCAAAGAACAGCATTACACTACGCGTATAGGTCACGCGCGAGTGTCGCTTTCAATTTTCTGCTTTATATCGGAGCCGATCCGAATAGTGTTGATGTGCTCGACCGCAGGCCGGAGGAACTATTCTTCCTTACCAACGTGTGGTGCAATTGCGCTCCAAGGTGCGAGGTTTGCGATCACGTGGTGAGGCATTGCGCGGTGGACGTCCCGTTAGATGTCTACTCTCGAAGAGTCGCAAGACTTCTGGAGGTGGACATCCTCGGGGCGCCGTGCCAACACCAACCGCCGCCGCCGCTGCCGCCGCCCCACGCGTCGCAACCGGAGGTCAACGCACCGATGCCGCTGCCGCCGGTGGCATCACCACCACCACCACCGCCGGCGGCGGACGTCAACGAGCTTATGCCGCCGCCGCCCCGTTGTAGTAGCACCGCTACTACTACGGTGGCATCACCACCACCGCCGGCGGCGCCGCTTATCCGGTTGCGACAGCCAATCATTCGACGGCGGTTTGATGATGATGAAGAGGAATATTGAAAGTAAATTTTTTTTATTCATTGACTGTGTTCTTATTCTAATCTGTGTCTCATAATTATAGATTGTGCTTTTCTATGATAATTTCACGCCTATCCACTTTCTCGATGCGACCGTAGAAGTCGGCGGGAAAAAACCTAGCGTTATGCACATCAGTGTATATTGAAATAAAGAACAAATTTTTTTTAAATGCACTGTTTTTATTTCTTTTCCTATTACAACCTTGTAGGGTTTCATTTCTTTTTGTGTTTTTATTTGATATTTTTTAGTTTTATTAAAAAATATACATTGAATGTAGGGTTTCCTTTCTTTAAAAAATATACAGTGAATGTAGGGTTTCCTTTCTTTTTGTGATGGATGGGGAACGGTTGATGAATAGGTTTGGAATAAAACAATAAATGCAATTTCTTTCAATAGTTTTGTTTATTTGAAAATTAAAATTTTAAATATTTTTTCCATACTCCAATATCGTCTTCCAGACGTTCTTCATTTTCAAATGTTCGTATGGGTATAACAGCAATACGTAGGCCTTATTTCCAGGATTCGTTCCAAAATATATTATGTGAGGCCTCGATTGCATAAAGCGATCTGGAGACATTTCATCGATCGAGGGAGTAAATCTATAAATCAAAATAAATTATTAAAATATTTATAATTAAAATTAAAACAAGGATTACAAGTAAGAAAATTATAATACTAATATCGGTAAAAACGTGCTAAATTTGTCGTTTAAAACGACAGCGTAATTCTCGGTGTTAAATCGCTCCGAAGAAAATTTTTTGACACTTGTAATCTCATATGCAATCCCCTTTGGGAAGTCCTCCCAATGTTTGGAGATCTTTGAGCCTTCTGCTCTTTGCACAATCGCACTCCAAATGTCACTAAAACAAAAAATTCAATCAATTCAATTTTTTAAAATCATACTTCAAAAATTCGCCAAAAAATATGTAATTCATTCTACTTACGTCTCTTCGGGAGGAGAATAAACAAAAACAGAACGCTTTCGGATCTTCAACTAGACGCGGCGCCGTGGCTTCGTTCACACATCACATATTGCCGTTGACGAGGATGATGAATGTTCGCCGCTGTTGAATTGCGTTGTTGTCAACGCTAAACGATACGTCGAAAACGCATCATCCTCATCATCGTCATATATTCCCGTTAAATCGATTGATGCCTCATCGGCACCAATCATCCTTCTCTCCAAAAGCTTAATTATGCATGACACAGCAACAGTATGACCAAGAATGACATTTTTCATGCTGAGAACAGCACATTTATATACGGTGTGACTGCGGAGGAGACGTTGTGGATTAGATTGTCATTTCCTTCCGGTTGTGAAAAGAACCACGTGTTTCTAGAATTTTATCGACGAGTGATATCATCTTTCTCGAAAATGGTGAAAAAAAACACTTTTTTCAATTGTACTGTTTTCCATCTTCGTGGGTACACCTCCAGCAACGTTGTGTGGAGAGGGATATCCGTCGAGTGGCAAGCGAAAATTTTTTAAAACAGCATAATTGAAATAAGTATTTTTTATTCACTTTCTGAGGAGATTTCGTCACTTTCGAGAAACATAATATCATCTAACTCTCCTAGAAATTCTAAAAACACGTCGTGCTCTGCCTCTTCGTCGTCGTCGTTGTCGTCGTCGTAGCCGTCGTTGATTTCGCCCTCCTCATGGTTCATTGCATCGCGTCGTGCCCTTTCGTATAATCTCCATAATATTTGAAAAACTCAAAAATCCTCCACCGCTTCTCTCATGGGCCGCCAATAGGAAGCACTTCTCCTGAAAACGATTAAGCGGTGTAAAAAAATTTCGCTCGCCACTCGACGGATATCCTCTCCGCGACTGCTGCTGGAAGCGGGTCCATTAAGACGCTTCGACACAACGGGCACGTATTGTGAGTTTGCAACCATCGATCGATACATTCTTTATCGAACAAATTATTGCAAACCACCGTGCGTGCTCGTTGCGCATGCAATGGTTCGAGGCAGATGCTGCATGAGGAGGAGGAAGATGAGTCGCTGGCGTCATTGTCTTCCTGGCTCACAATGGTGTAGAGCGGTGGCGGCACCTCGCTTGATACATCGGAAGACATCTTCTATAATTGTTTTACCACCTTATCGACTGAGGATGAGAACTATTTTCAAAGGGGGTATTTGAATTGCTTTTATATTCGTTGTGTCTGCGGTTTAGGGTTTTCCTTCACCTTATTGGTAATGATGTCATTCGTTCCGCGATAGTCTAGATCTTTCGACGTTCGTGCAACTTTGTTCTGCATCTTGTGGTAAATTCCCTGGGTTTTCCCAGCTCATTGCACAACTTCACGAACGCTTCCGACGGGTTCCGAGCCGGCTTCCTGTGTGGTAATGATGTCATGCGTTCCCGCGATAGTCTAAACCTTTCGACGTTCATCTGCGGTTGTGCTTCCTGTGGGGAAATTCCCTGATTGTCAACCTGCGGTTGTGCGTCCTGTGCGGTAATGATGTCATTTGCGATAGTTTGTCTGCCGTTCATCTGCGGATGTGCTTCCTGTGGTGTGAGTAAGCGGTGAGTCTTGCGCAATATTGCGATAGCTTGAAACAATATAAAACATCGAGATTGGAGAGCTCGTTGTTAGTCGTACGTTGAAAATGATACCGAACTGTGTTGACGTTTAGGTATACTTTTTTTCGCGACGGTCTTCTTATTAATTATTTACTCGGTAGTGGTGACGATTTTATTGGTTGACGCTAAGCAACGGTGTGCGTGTTAGTTCATTGACGGGTTTGTATTGTTTCATGATTCGTTTTTTGTTTGTTCCGTATGGAGACATCTTTGACCTTTTTATGTTGTTTTTTCTTAGGAAGACGTGTGACGTGTGATCGATAAAAAACGATGACTTCTGTTATTGCAAACGCTCTCCAATGGACGGACGTCGTGGAATCTTTAAACGGTCGTGTATTTCGCGGTGTCGTTTTGAATCCTCCTCCCCCACACGACATTGCGGATCCGGTCGAGTTTCTCAACCGATGTCGTGTTCCGTTCCATCTTAAAATGTTTGAAGCGCTCAACAACAACACTTTCGTTCGACCTTGTTTGATAATTTTTGTACAACTCGAGTGTCAGTTTTTGATTGAAAGAGAGAACGTCGAGACGCACGAAATCGTGGGGATGCTGCAGTCCATCTTTCTTTCGGAACGGACTGTGGTGATGACATTTGTGATGACTGCGGTGATGACACCCGAGGTGATGACATTTCGGAATTTTTCCTTTCTCGTATCGCGCAACCTATCGATTCCAAATTCGACGAGTGTTCCGAGAGAAATTCCGGAAAATCGTTGGCCTCTGTCGTCGCTCTTCATGTTTCGGCTCACTTGTTCGAACCTATCGCTTATTCTGCCTTTTCTTTTCTTCCTCTTCCGGCATCCATCGCGAGTCGTCATGCCGTGATGAACGTGCAAAATCGAGACGAGAAATGTTTCTTGTGGTCGCTGGCGTCAGCTCTCTATCACAAACGTCAGCCGCCACACACCAAAATTACGAATTCAAATCGTACCGGTACGTACGAAACCGTTTTCCGCGATTTAGAAAACAGTCTCGATTTGCGCGGCATCCTGGCCTTCCGTTCACGAGATAAAACGTTTCAGTGACAAATTTCACTTTTTTCGTTAAACGTGTTCGTTGAGTTGATTCGACCGACCATTCTTGGAAAATCGTGGTCACTGTATGCACTTTTGGGAACGAAGAAGGGAACCATTTCAATTTCTTGTTGATTCATGGCGATGATGACGGGCGGTCCCTGTACGTTTGGATTAAGAATTTAGGCAAACTGGTTCAGTCGCAGCCTCCGGCTCACAAGGGTAAAATTTTCGTTTGCGACAGATGTTTAAACGTTTTCACTCATAAGCAGAAACTCGAGGCTCCCACGTCGACTGTCGATCCGTGGGGTATCCCGCACGTTTGATCCTTCCGTCGGAACGAACGAGGAGGAGCGCCTTTATGCGATTTCGACATTTCGAAAGACAGCAACGATGCCCGATTGCGGTTTACGTTGACTTTGAAGCGCTCACGCTCCCTGTGAGCCGTCGTCGAGCGGATTCTTCCTTCAGGCCTACCAAATTCACCAACCCTTTTCGTCTGCGCTTCAAGTGGTGTGCTCGTTTGATGAGTCGCGGAATCAGCTGGTCATTTTTCACGGTTCCGACATCGAGATAGAATTATTAACGTTCTTAGAAGGTCTCGCGTATGATTACGAACACCTTTTGGATCATCCGCTCACTCTTATGATGACGTCTGATGACGAACTCCGCTCTCAAAATTCCGAGTTTTGTCACATTTGTAAAAGACCTTTTCGTCCAAATTCCGTCGGCGTCAGGGACCATGATCATTTTAAGGGTGTCTTTCGCGGCGCGGCTCATCAATCGTGTAACGTCAACTTTCCCGCGCCCACTCGCATCCCCGTCGTCATGCACAACGGGAGCGGTTACGATTGGCATTTTCTCCTTCAAGCCTGGGGCGAAAAAGAAAATCGTTCGAAAAACGAAGGGTTGCGCGTGGTTCCACACAATCACGAGAGATTCGTCGCGATTTCCCAGAAAATCGGGAAAGTGGAACTGCGGTTTTTGGACTCTTTGAAATTTTTAGGGTGATCGCTCGACTCTTTAAGTCGATCGCTCGATTGGGCCGATTTGAAATTCATCCGTGCGGCTTTTCATGACGATCGTCTTTTCGCCTTGGCCAGAAGGAAGGGGGTGTTTCCCTACGATTTTGTCAACGACGTGTCCAAATTGGGCGAAACGAGGTTACCGCCGCCCGAGGCCTTTTTCAGTCGCCTCACAGACATCCGTTTCGGACTCGGAGTACACGCACGCGCAGGCCGTGTGGAGCGCGTTCTCCGTTCAAAATTTAGGCGAGTACGCCGATTTGTATTTGAAAATCGACATCCTGCTAGAAACAGACTTTTAGAAAATTTAGAAATTTGTGTTTGGAGGTGTACGGGCTGGATCCTCTGTTTTACTACACCGCTCCCGGGCTTTCGTGGGACGCCATGTTGAAAACCACCGGCGTTCGACTAGAGCTACTCACGGACATTGATATGGTTCTTTTTTTCGAGCGGAGAATCCGGGGAGGACTCGTACAAGTGATCGGTCGGCACGCCGAGGGCAATCACCCCTTTGTGGGTAATCGCTCCCGGTTAAGGGATAAGTTATCTTATCTCGCCTATGTCGACGCGAACAATCTGTACGGTTTTACGATGTCACATCCGCTTCCAGTGGGCGACTTCCGCTGGATGTCGGAAATCGACATCGAGCGGTTGGCATCGCAGAGACGACCGGGGTACGTTTTGGAGGTCGATCTCCCGAATATCCCGACGAATCACGATCGGCAGGCGATTGCGTACTGCCCGAAGCCCGCGTCGCCCCAGCTCGAAAGCAAATGATCAAGTTGCTGGTGACGCTTCTACCATCGTTGCGTCGTTTACGTTCGGAAATTTACTTCAGGCCCTCGAGTTGGGAGTACAGCGCTCACCAAAATTCATCGCGTTCTCTCTTTTTCACAGCGACTTCGCTTGCGTACGCGGACCTCAACAGCTCGCGTCGATGGCGCACGTCCTCCGACTTTGAGGAATAAATTTTATAAACTCATGAATGATTTTGTTACCGTCGATGGGGACGTGCGCAATCGCCATTTGCCATTATCGTGAATCGGTGGGAGGAAATTATTGGGGCGAGACACGCCTCATCGCTGATCAGCGTGATCCTTCGTGCGTTGTCATCACGTGAACGGCGATCTCACTGACGATCGAGTTGAGGAAAACGAATGTGAAGGTCGCGAAGCCCATTTATTTGGGGCTTTGTATTTTGGAAATTTCAAAGCATTGGATGTATGATTTTTACTATAGTTATTTTCAAAAAAATCTTCGCGAACTTCAACTTCTCTACATGGATACCGATTCATTCATTCTCTATACTTCCACGAGCGTGTACGCTGAGATAAATCGGCATCCATTCTGGTTCGATACTTCCTGTTTCGCACCGATAACAATTTGCGACACCTCGCAATAAGAAAGTATTGAGATGTTTAAGGACGAATGCAGAGCGATCCTTTAGGCTACGTGAGTTTTACGTAAGAAGCGTATTGCGTTTCAAAAATGTACTCAATCGAAACCTGATCTCAGGCGTGTTCTTCTGCTCGGGCGAGGAGTACAACGCGTTCGGTCGTAAACGTTACCATTTCAAAATTATTTGGACTGTTTGTTTTCGAAACGAAAGTAGAATCGACAAACAATGTGCCATTCGGTCAAATCTCACATCTATTATTCATTGTTCAAAACAAGCGTTCGTTGTCTGTTTCCGACGACAAGCGTATTGAATCGATAGAATTTACGAGTCTACCATGGTCATTTCGCATCCTGTCTACGCGTCCGTCCATTCTTCTTCATCAGCGTGCATGCTCGTCCCTGCAGGCGGGGTTCAGTAGATTAGTATTTTTCATTTTAAGCTTGTTTAACTTTTTATTTTATGTATTGCTAGTAGTATTATTTTCATTTAAGTTTTTTTATTTATTTATTTTATGCTTAGACACTTTTTCAATGTAGGAGTAGGTAGTTTTTATTTTATGATTTGTTACTTTTCAAGTAGTGTTGATAGTAGTAGAGCGTTTGCAATTACTTTGAATACGGGAGGACGAGGAGTCGACACGTCATTCGTCCATCGACAATCGGTTTGGAACGACCTGGAGTAGAAGAAGCGGACGATGGATGGAAAAAGCGGATGATAGAGAACTGGGCCAGTCTCCGCACCGCCGCCGCTGATCTCGGTATCATCGCTCACAATTGCAGTCTTCAGCAAACCTACTACCAATCGATCGTCGACGTCGCCCTTGACGTGACGCGTACTGCCCGACGATGTCATGAGGAAGGGTAAGCGGATGACGGAAACGAGGAAGAGAAGATAAAAGCTCTTCACGATCTCGCAATTGGATGTCACGATAAAGTGTTGTGGATCATGATGGTTCTCGGTGAAGTGACATCCTGCCCGTGCTGCGAGTGTCTGGATGACGATTTATTTGTGCGCTATTGCGCCATCCAGGAAGCACTGAACGCCCCCTGCGTCTCCTTCGTCATAGGGGACCCGCTTTCATTTCCTATCGACGGCGATAATCAAGCACCCCACCCCTCTTACGAGGCGGTGGAGCTCGATAAAACAGTACTGTTCAACTGCAACAATTTATTCTCACTGTGCACGCTGAAGTGTTAGCTGTCATCGAAGCTCTCGGTCACCTCCTTCGAGATCCGTACGGTCAAGCACTACGACGGCGAGTCTCCTACGTCCGTCAACTCATCCAGTCTCCTCGCCCACCGTTCGAAAATAGTCCGCCGACGTACTCTCCTCCTCCGTCTCCAGCTGACAGTGCTGTGTGCTGATGGCTGAGTTGGCGTCTTCTTCATCTTCTTCTTCTCTTCGCATCGATGTGTCGCCGCCGCCCTACACCATAGTGAGCAACGAAGACGATGATGACACCGACGCCGACGACTCCTGTAGCATCTGTTTCGAACAATTGCAGACGCTACGGGCACGCACGGTGGGTTGCAACCATTTGTTCGATGTAACATGTATCGATCGATGGTTGGAAAAGTATAATACGTGTCCGATGTGTCGAAACGTCTTGCTGCAAAAAGAAACGAAAGAAGAGAAAGTGCGCCCGCCTTTAACGACGATTCAACGTCGTGTGGAGGAGGATATCCGTCGAGTTGCGCGTGTAATTTATCTAAATCAATTGCGTTGTTTAAGAAGACGTACCTCCTTTTGGCATCCCATGGTAGAAGCTGGGAACGATTTCGAACTATTTAGAACACTGGTGAGTTCGTATGTATGATGAATGATGAGTATTCGCATGTAGGATGAAAACGACTACGACGAAGAGTTAGAGGATCTCATCTTTCACTTGTAATGTTTTTTTCATTTATTTTCCTGTCACCGTTTGTATGGATTGATTGATTATAATAAAAATCATTCATTCAATTTGTATTGTTTTTCATTTCTTCTCCTGCCACCACCTTGTAGGGTTTCCTTTTTTTCAAACTATCAACAATAATTCATTTTCTGTTATGAAATAGGTCTTTTCAAAAAATTGCGTTCAAAATACGCGCCTCTATCCTTCCAGCCGACGCTCACAGAGCGCGCCGCCAGCGTCTCTCTCTCTCTCTAAATAATTCCACACCGACGCTCACAGAGAGAGAGCGCGCGCGATCCGCCTCCACGCACAGACAATATCCGGATACGGTTGCGGTTGGGCGCGCGCTCCGCGCGCTATCCAGACCACATCCACATCCGCCCGCCCGCCGGCCTCGCCGCCACCGCCACAGCGCCGCGCGCGCGTACTATCAGTACCTCTCACCACACCACTCCACCGCGGATGCCGCCGTAGCTCAGTGCCAAAGCGCTCGCCAACCCTCCCTCTCAGGAAACGGGACTCGGCCTGGTTCGAATCCGCCTCGGACGGTAAGCATTTTTTAAACACCACCACCACGCCACGTCACACCTGCCCCACACGCTAACCACCAAGGCGCACCCCACCGGCCCCCCACACCACCGTGACGTCCCGCTCCTGTCCACGTCATCGCCGAGACACGTCAGGGGGCAACGAAGACGCGTCACATCTGGTCCGTGACGGGCGCTCACCTCAGCACCGCCCGTGACGTACGACGCTGACGTCAGCACCGCTCCAGGACGTGCGTGTCCTGGATCAGGAAATGACGTCACAGGAGATAAGTCTTATCAGCTGTGACGTCACTTCCTGATCCAGGACCCGCATATATCCCCTACTGACACTTCACAGGGGGTTGGAAAGCAGCCAAACTCGGTTTGTTAGAACAAATTTCACGCGAAAGTTAGGCAGAAATCGAACCCGGATCTCAGTGGTGAAAGACAAGCGACTTCGCTATGTGCCACGAGCGAAGCAAGCAGCAGTCAGAGCGAATTACACAGGCAACTATGTTTGAGGGGGTTGGATAGCGGCTGGCTGTTTCAAATAGGTAAACGGTTGGGTAGTACGATTAATTCCCTCTCCTCCAATGCTACCCCAGAGAGAGAGCGGTGACCAAACTTTCATATTGTCGACAATGTCTCTTTTCCCTAGACACATGAACCGGTCTCCACCTTCCAGATACCATTTCTTAGTGGATTGCATGCATCCGGGCAACCTGCTAATACAAGCCTACTGTCAATAGGAGTAGCATCTGAGAAAATACCACTATCTCTCACTGTAGTAGACCTTGTTGCGTGGATAGATCATCTCCGCTCTGTCAGATCTTGTAAATTCTTGGACCTCTTCCTGACTACGCTGACACCTTGAGCAACTGGTCGTGCGGTTGCCATTTCGACCTCCTGATTGAAATGACTGCTGCATATCAAAAAACATAACCGGTCGTTTGAATGGCATGTTTCAAGCGAGCTAGACAGCACATCTGCATTTCCGTTCCAGGGTTTCCGGTTTACAAAAGCATAAACGAGAGCGTCCATAACAGAAACCATAGCAACGTTACCAGGCGACAGGTTATCAGCATATTTCTGCTTGAATACAACAGGGATTTGTGATCTCGAAAACTCCTCTCAGAGACGCCAATATGTATGACATATGTATGGAATTCGGTAGCATCGAACACAAAGGTCAGTGTCTCCTTGACTTTTTGTATACCTCTTTCAGACACACCGACCTTGACTCAAATGCAATGCGTCTTGATTTGAATACTGCTGTCCACTATGAATACTGTGACGCCGAGCCCAGGTGTGGGCTGTCGCCACTGATGGTATGGGAGGCCGCGCGCCTGCAGGTCGCAGTTCGTGGTAAGGGACCCCCGCAGGCGGCAGTATCGGCCGTAGCGGAGGGGCAGGGAAAGGAGGGGAATGAAGTAGGGTTGGGGTCGACGAGACGTGTGCCGTGGTCTGTTGGAGGTGAACAGTCGTCAAAGTCGGGAGTCTGGGGTAGTGCTGTGTTGGTCATATATGGGGTGTAGCCCGCCACCACAAAACATGAGAGGAGGTAAAATGGAAAATTAATGTATTTGAATTCGTTGTGGAACAATTTAATGCACGAGAGAGGTGATGGTGTTCGAGGTGCGTTGAAAGTTGAAGAAATTGCGTTGATTGACGTGCAAAGGATTGGACTGTGTGAGTGTGAGTTGAAGGATCAATCTCTCCTTAGAATTGAGGTCACGGTACTCCAATTTGGAATCGTGAAGTATTGTAGGTGCAGTCCTGGCATTTGAAGTGGCAAGTGACTTTTCTGACTGTTCTTTTGCCGAATGTATAATATTCCTTTAAATACAAGGTGTACTGTTGCATTATTTTAAGTTGAGGACTTAAGAGACTGAAAAATTAATTTGTGCATATTATTGCATCAATTTTCAATCACTATTAGCAGATGTGAATTGTGAACCGATCGTTTATTAATAGGAAAGAAACGAAAAGAACGGTGAACTCCAATTTCATTAACTGGTACTGCTGACAATCATGTACTCTCCATTTTGTAACTTATATTGCAATTTATTACTATAAGGAGATATTGTCCAAGATTACAAATTTAATTTCTGTCAAGTTGAGGGTGAGATTCTACGGTTTCTCTAGGGTAGTGCAATATTTTATTGAAGATTGTCTAATATCACAGATTGTGATATTAGACACAGATTGTGATCACAGTGAAAAAAATAGCTGAATGGAAGAAGAACAGTTACACAGCTATTTCTACTGCCACAACGTTTAGAAAAAACCGAGAACGGTCCACGAATTCTGTTACAGGAGGTACCGCAAAATATCTTGCAAACCTTGAAGTACGACCCTTCGCCGGCGGACGCCACGTCCCCGCGCGCGCACCCCGTTACGTCACAAGGAGCTGGCACCCGAACAGGGACCCGAAGGGTGTTCTAGGAGTACCCATGGGGAAGTTCTTATTTAGGCACTTGTTATTTCTAGCACTCTGAGCACTGCATCCCACGCCTCTACGAATGGAAAACCGAAGCGAGTTACAATATGATGTATTAGAATAAGCATTTATTTTTCAGTGGTTTGTAAATTTTGTGCGCGGTTTGAACGTCATCATGACGGAAAAACACTCTGGCATGACCTATGGGGATATGAGTCAGAGATTGGCGATGGTGTGAGCGAAAACCCGACAGTGGACAGTCTGGTCGCGATGGTAGAAGGGGTGACTTTGAACGACTCTGACAATGTCGGCCTAGAGACAGCCGAGGGCAAAGAAACTATGTCGACGGGGGCGGTGGCTAAGAAAAGAAAACAGACGAAGGAAGTTACGGGAGATAGATTAGGAGAGAGGGTCGATTTATTTAATTTGATGCGAGAGGTGATGGAAGGATTCGCGCGGACGGCCGAAGAGAAAAATAAAATTATGTTCGGTGAAATTAAGCAGGTGTTAAATGATCAGATAGAGAAACAGAGTAGGGAGATTAATGAAGAAGTCAGCAGGATCAACGGTCGGATTGATTCCCTTGCAAGTCAAATTGTTGCGCAGAACCAATCGATCGCTGACAGGTTCGCCATGCAGGTTAAGAAAATTGAAGAGAAGATGCGTCAAATGGGGGAAGACATGAATAAGAGCTTGCAGGGCCAGTACAATGCGGAAATTAGACGGCAAGACGCAAAAATTGAGGCGGTCGCAAATTCGGTAGGAGGCTGGATATCTGAGTGCCAGGACAAATTGGTCACCGGACTTGAGAGGTCGACAAATTACGCGAACGTGGGTGCCACAAACTCTGTTAAATTATTCTGTTCCAAAACAGTTCTTCCAGAAATTGCATTGTCGACTTGGCAGTATGTGATGACGCTCCATCTAGCTAAAACCAAAAATGTATCACATCCTTTTCAAGATGGGATGCAAGATTTCTCAGTATATTCTGATCCGTATCTGCCGTTACTGTTCTTTTGATAAACAACAGACCAATTAATCTGCGTCGATACTCCAATCTTACCATACTCCAATCTTTTTAATGCATTGATCTCTCTACTGTTTCCCATGGTCTGTCGGTATCCCGACTTTGTTTTGCTGGTGAACATATCCCTCCAGGTGAAGTCAAACATCGTTAAAACACTTTATCAAGTGCCCCAAGACCTTCGTTTACACAATTCGCTATAGAATTGCAGTAATTTAAACAGTGCTTTAAAAGGGGCTGCTTGATATCTGGAAGAATGGCCTGAGTGACCTTTTCGGCAATCCTCGAGATTAGTCGAGACTTGTGGCTGTCTCTCTCGCGCCAACACACGCCTTCACAACGCCTTCTCGCACGACCGACGCTATACCTTATATGGCAATGGAAACTGTGACACACGGCATTGACCCACGAGATATGTCATTTTCAAGAGGGTGACCAACACAAAACACGGAAGGCTCTGTTCGGGATAAATTATAAGAGGAAGGGGAGCTTCCACCTCATTCTCCGAGAGTCCAGGGTTCGCAGAAAGTCGTAGCTCTGAGTTGGCGACAGTAGTTTTCTGTCAAAGAGTAGAATACAAATATTTGCCTCATAACACACCAGAATGACATTTCCGTGACCAACGTAATAAGATGATTCGGAGTGGACCGCTGATTACCGAACCCGATTACGGCCAGCAGATTTCTGCATTCGAAGGTCCAAAGCAAACGCTGACGCGTTCGAGCATTTTACAGATACAGCTGGTAAGATATGTATGTCGGTAGCTCGATGGTGGATTGATGTGTTCATTCTTTTAAAGCTTGGATGACGACGGCTTCTTGCCATAGAGCAGGAAGGTGTGCACATCCCAGATACGATTATAAAGTCAGAGGTGAAATTGCATGGCGATTTCAGGAAGATTTAATATATGTTGTGAATTCGTTCAGGACTTGGGGATGTTCTTTTCGCAAGAGCGAGGTCAGAGCACATCTCAGTCATGGAGAATATGGTACTATTGCACTCGTCAGTAGCTATTCCCGAAAAATCTAATGCACGGTTATTCATTCTTTCTTAAACCAAAATAAAGTATAGAGCTTAAATTGCCGATTTCAACCGTTTCTTGTAGAGAGACGCGGATTCTCTTATACTGGCATATCGAGTTAACATCTTTCTATTCTTTAGCAGAACTGGCACTGTGTTTGGAGATTATTCATTAATTTCCCTCCATACCAAACGTAAAGGTGCATGGCAAATGAGACGGAAGCTCTTCTTGCCTTCGCTCTGCATGTTTTGTATTTAATTCGATTTCCCATAGTGGGTGAATTGAGTCGTGTTGGCTCTTTTTAACGTGCACTGAGTGCCTGTGAACAGTTCAGATTCCACCACAGGACGAAGGGCTGTAGCGATTTTCAAGTTGATTTTGAATCTGCAGCTAGGAGCGTGGAAGCGGTTAGGAATAGCGCTATTGAGATGGGCGACCATATGTTCCACATCGCTTAAATCACCTCAGAGCATAACATTAGCTTGAAATATGGAACAGGCAGAGCTTTGTATGATCCATTGAGAATTCGAACAAACCATCGACCTAGTCGATTAATGTAGACGATAGTTGAAGTTGGTCGATTTCATAAAGTTGTCTAATATTTATTTATTTATTTATTTGATTAATTAATTAATGAGTAATTATTACAGAAAAAATTATATACCTTAATGCTATGTAGCTAAGAGGCAAAGACCTTTCATGAATTAATACCACCATTCTACCGCGTTCTAACCTTTCAAATTCTGTTATTCACCCGAAATGGTCTCTCCATCGCATCAAAGTCACAGAAAAGAGACCATAATACACGACTAAAGAAAAAAACCTGAAGGGGAAAATCTGCCGTCAGAAGATGAGTACATGCTAATATATCCGACATTTTTAAACTATTTATTTCCTGGCGTGGACGTCACGCATTCTCCTTCCAGTGTTTGGCCTCCTCAGCACCTGAAAACAAACAGCGCCACAGAAGATCGGCCGCAACAACGCCTCTGCCCTTACACTTCCTTTTCCCTTCTTTTTCTTTCCTATTGTTCCTATTTTGGAAGAAGTAATTTCCCATTCCCATCCATTTTCCTCTCCATGTTTCGGTCACACAGCAAATTTAAAGGATGTGGACCCAGTCTTCCCTATCACCGCAAACCACACAGATGCCATTACCACTCGAGTCCTTTAATCTACGTTGCATCCACCCCTGACCCTGAACCAAGCGTATCCCCCTCTTGCGTCCTTTCGAAATGTGTGTACGTAACTTTCGCAACCCCATAACGGATTCGCGTGAATTTGTGCCACTAGCGAACGTTTTTCGGCTGTTGCTGCCAAAATCTCTTGCCTTTTAATAACCGCAAGTCTATCGGAAATTAGCCATTCTATCTCACATGTTCTCCTATTTCCCACCATCTCCGGAGAAACGACCTGCACGTTCCAGTAACAGTTGGTCAGTAGCGTTGGTCAGTAGCGTTGGTCGCTTCCCTGTAACTGCACTCTAAAGCGCCTACGTATAAGCCTATGTAAGTGTGTCAGCCTGCTCACCTGCTAATTTAATCCAAAGTTTAATTGGTTTCATTTGAAAATCTTTTCAAATTCCTACACTACCGACCTCTCTTAAGACGTCCGGCATTTGCTGCGAATCTAGGGCGAGTGGTAAATAATCTGTTTCGACGCTTTCTAGTCGATCGGCGGCGCTAGCCGAATGCGTTTACTACGCTCCGTGAAGTCACGAAGGTTAAGCGCATTCGAGACTCGCTGGTTCGTGGTCGGGTGACCGGCCAGGAACCCCGGGATCTAACGTCGTCGAGCCCCTGGCCGAAGGGATAAAAGGCACTGACTGACTGCGACGTGACGAGACTTGACTTGGTAATTAACGGAGGATTACTCCAAAATAATGCGCTCAACACCCCATAAGGGGCTTGGAGACGCGTTGCGTCAAGATGTGGACGCAACAAATTTAAAAAAAAAAAAAAAAAAAAAAAGATCTATCCTATCCATTCCCCACATACGTACCCTATAATTCATAGCTGGGAGAACTAGCGATTTAAACATTGTATTGGACACTTTTGAAGGCAATTCCGGAACCCTGCGCACTGCGGAAACATTTCTTTGAGCGCAATTCTTCCTTTACTGTTTGCCGCCTCTATGTGATAATTCCATCCCCCATTCATGGAAAATTTTGTACCAAGATATGTAAACGTTTTGACATGGTCTATGCCCCCCTGAGCGTAATACTTTTCTCTTTGTTACCCCAGATAAACCCACTCTTTAAGACAACTGCATTCATTTTTTGAATATTTACTTTTAGTCCCCCATGTCTCACTATACCTTTCTAGGATATTTAAACTTTTCTGTAAGCCCTTAATAATCTCCGAACATAAAACAAAATAATAAGCATATAGTAGTCTGGGAATATTCAGGCCATCAATTTCCGGCGCAGCTGTATCCGCTTCCTGTACCCACGCCAATAAATCGTTTTTAAACAAGATAAACAATAGCGGTGAGAGAGGACAACTCTGTCTTAAAGGATAAGAGGCTTGGCAAAATTACCTGCGTCTATTGTAAACAGTTTATTGAAGGCATACTCGCATAACGGACCAGAAGTTTTCATTCGTCCTGTCAGGAGCAAAAACTAAGTTCCAGAAGGTGAACATTTGGTCTGTCTTTCCGTCTTTCTTTCTTTTTTTCTTTCGTTTCCGTCAGTTTCCCGAAGAACGAGTGTCCACCCAGGCTGAAGTTTCCTCCGAAGCAGAGTCCTCCTGGGCACTAATCTAGAGGAAAATATCGGTCAGGTGGAAGCGAGTCCGGATGGGTACCCAACTGACATCAACCCTCATGCTGGACTAAGTGGAAGGGAAAGCTTGAATGATCTTCAACAGATCAATAACTTTTTTGCTCTGCTTATATTTAGTTGAAATATTTTACCGCCTTGCCGGGGCAATGTGTCATCAGGAAAATGTGTAGAACTCACTAGGGGGTCAGATGGTCACGCTTGGCAGGTCGCTGTTGTTTAACAGCCTTTCTCCACGACACTGGAGAAAGACCGAAAGAGATCTGTAGGTTTTTTTGCCAAGTACCAACATTTGGCCTTGGGAAAGAACACCTCGGTGACTCGAATCTTCTGAATCTTTCTCTTCTTTCGAAAGGTAGAGCACGTGTTGGGAGTGGACCACATGGTCTCCTTCACAGGTCTCCTTCACAGGTCTCCTTCACAGTTCTCCCAGTGCGGTGATATAGTAGAGATTTGTTACGTACACTGATTTGTCGTGCGTTGTGCTTAATAGGCTTTCTGCCTTGCACTTGTGGTAGGTATGGTACAATCTTTGGCATCTAAAACAGTACGAAGGGTTTAGCACCTACTGCCGCACGTGAAGATTGTAAGAACCACAAAAGATTCTTTCTAGAAGGAATGGGATATTGAACTTTACAACCGGAGGAGTGGGGATCTTCCTCCCCATGTTCCTTCCACTTGATTCTGTTCACCGTAGTGACCTTATGACTCTTAAAGGAGACAAGAATCCTCCTCACTTTGATTAGAAGTCATGGTTGACCTCTCCCTTGCGCTGGTTAAAGCTAGGAAGAGTGGTTACATTTACCTGGAGGCCAGCAATCTTTCTTGATTGATCAGTGATTCCGGGTGCGTCAAAGGATGTCATTAGTCCTGTTAGTGTAGTGTATGCTGTTTTGGCGGGAGGCGGGAGTGAACTTCCCTAGCTGAATGGCGAGATTCGGCACCGACCAACCCGTAAGTTCAGGGAATTTGCCACAACCGTGTCCACCAGTGGGGCATCGCCCCCAGCCAAGGCAAGCTCTAAGCTCCTGACTGGTCTCCCAGCATGTGTGGTAGTGTAATTCCCGTGTGTGTGTAAGTAAGGGGTGAAGATAAGATAACGAAGAAGAAGGAAAGGCCGCGCGCGGTCCGTGGCCCGTTTGTGACGGTACTGCCCGTTTGTACCTAGGATTGATCGGAGAAACCACGGAAAACTTCCGATCAGTGCAGCCGGCCTCTAGAATTCTCCTCCACACAGCGGATGAATTCAATCTAGCTACTGTCACTAGTGTCGAAAATCCTGACACCGTTGGCACTCGAACCCTAGAACCTCCCTGTATGACTCGCTGCTGTGACATCAATTGATGCCCTTAGCCAGCTAAGCCGGTCTATTTAATATGTATGAGTTAGAATAGACATCCCCGAGCTGAAGAAACCGTGCACATATTGCACTTTTCCCCCATAGTAGGTCACTCAGTTTTTAACCGTTTTTCGGTGTTAAATAAATTTAAAAAATGGACGGGCGAACTTGCGGTGAGAAGCTGAGGGAGCGGAGCTTGGCGGAGAAGGCGGGCAAAACGGGCAGAAGCTTCGACGCAATACTAACGTCTAGCATACCCACTACTAATTATAAATTGTTTCTTGGTATGAAGTCAATAATGTAAGTATTGTACTAAAATGCATTGGCGATATTGGGTGAACAAATTAATAAAATTCACTCAGCAGTCACAACAACTCTGTTTACTTACACATAATTAAAAATACACGGTAAAAGAAGAGAAGCGTTACAGGACCATTAGAAATCATATATTGATTTATTAATTGAAACACCGAAATAATTGAAACACCAAGATAATTGAAACACCTCGCTCTCTTCATACCATTACAACATCCAAATTAATCCATATGGGATTTGATGTGGAACTTATTTTCCAACTGACATATAGCCAAAGACATTTTTCGTCTAGGACCAAGACACCTGTAAATAATAATATTCGATTTGTTAATCGAATTGGTTTCGACAAGATAGACAAATAAAAATTCAGATAAAATTAAATAATGACCAAAAACTAAAATCTGATAACATAATGATAAAATTATGTCGTGACTAGCTTTGGAGAGTTTCTGGAACGTTAACTAGGCGGAATTGTTTTTTTAGACATTAATACATAAACAAAAATAGAACATAAACAAAACAATAAAAAGAAAGAAAACAAATATATTAGTCAATAAAAACCCTGTGGAACTTCACATATACTGAAATTGTCTTGCAGAGACAACACGCTTGAAAGAATCTTTTAGTTTCATGTTCAAAAGTAAAGGTTCAAAAATTTGTATTTTGTAATTGTTCACTTTTCTTTCTGGCAAAATACAAAGAAACATGAGAGGACGAAACCAAGCTTCTCGATACCAATGTAATCACTTCAATTTTCTTTGATTTCTCTCTTATATATACGAAAAGATAATAAAGTAAAATAATTGGTCCCATTTTCATTGAACCCAGTGAGTTTTCGAAAATTGCAAAAAACAATTTCATAGCTAAAGAACAGTATTGATAGAGATTGTTTCATAAATCAAATCTGTTCTAAAAAACTCAGGTAATAATAAAATAAAGTATAATATAATATAATAAATAAGGTAATAATGAACAATTTTTTGAAACAATGAGTTGTTTGCGAATTATTTATTCTTGAAGTTAATGATATTTGTACAAAAATCTCAAAGAGAGTTCAATTTTATTCCTCGGATAGAACAAGTCGCTTAAAAATGCTGCCCATGGTCAATTGCTTAGTCTAGGTAAATTTTTTCTATTTCAGGTAAATTTCTACAGAACGCTGAAAAATTGTTCAGTTCACAATTTTGTTGAAATCCAAATATTTTCAAAAACTGCAAAAATTAAAATTTCTTTTGGCGTCTTCCTACAAGTACAATATTGTTCAGAGTTTTTTTTCCTTATTGATATTTGTTCTTTTAAGCTAGGTCATTAAATAGGTCGTGAACAATTTTATGAAAATACGAGTCATTTTTACGTAGTTGCGTAAAATATAGGCAATTTTAAAATTATTCTCGCAAACTCTGCTTCAATTTTTTTCTTTTTCTGCAATAGAGCAGTGTACATTAATAAAAACGGCGCAGGTTCCACTTATGGTGATCTCTTTCTAAGTTTGAAAACTGCAAAATTTTAAACATTTTCCCCCGTCTTTCTATACCTACAATATTGAAGATAGAGTTTTTTCGTAAAGAATCAATGTTTAATTAATAAATCTTTTTATTACTAGATCTTGTAATAATGCTTATAAAAATTGAAAATGGAAATGTTCACCATTTTTTTAAAGCAGGAAAAATTATGTTCAACTGAGAGTGTAGTAGTGTACGAGTAAGATGAATGGCGTGCAAAATCTAATAACATGAGTTCAAATCTCTATGTGGATAACTACAACACACATTTTCTCTCACTAGTGGTAACATCTACGCAATATTATAATACTATTTAACTCTGCACAATTTTTGGCCGTAAATGGGATCTGCACAATTTTTAAGCGACATTTACCCTATTTGACGAAAAAAGTGATGAAAAAATGTAGAGCTTTTTTGAGGCTCTGAGGATTTTAAAACAAATTGTGTTAACTTCAATAAAAAATTAGACGAGAAAACTACTTTTATGACCTTATTTCAACATAATTTTTACAACAGATTTTAAGAAAAAACTTTCATCCATATTCCACTTTTCCAGTGCTAATTTATAAAATTTTGAGAAACACAAAGAGCTCGTAAAAAATGGTACCAGCATTTTTTACCGTTCATTGCTACACGCAAGGCAACATTTCAAAGAAAAAAAGTTTTGAGAAAATATTTGTTGAAATTTGCCTACATTTCACGCATACGAAAATAAATACGAAAAAAAATACTATCATTTTCGAAAAACTGTACAGGCCTATTTTAAGATGTCTTTGAAGAACATATCTTAAGACGAAGAAAAATCTGCCTTCAATGGATAGTTCTAGAAAGAAACTGAAAAAATTTGGACTTCTCCAATTTTCGAAAATTCAGAGTTTTCAACGAAAATAAGACTTGTTCCATTTTTAAAGCGTGTTTTGCGTTACGACACAATATAACAGAGTTGTATGCATTTATAGGTATGTGGCTTTTTCCCCCTTTTAGTCAATCCCATCTGCACAGATGTTTGGCTGGTTACGTTCTGACAGCTAAGGATGTTTCATGTACCTACCGAATATCTGAGCATGCAGGCTTTCCTGTACAGGAGTCTAGGGAGGAAACGACAAAACTTTGAAAATAAGCTCTGAAGTCAATTTTAAGCATATTCTGACTAAAAATCTCCTCCGATATGTCGAATCGCTGAGTCGCAATAAGCACTCAAAAGTTGATTTGAAAAAAGGCTTTCTATGCATTTTAGGAACATAAACACTCCAGAAACATGTAAATTGTTTATTATTTAGAAAAGAAATTAATATATTTGGTCACAAAGAAAAATTAACACAAAATAATCACCCAATATACACAATTCTATTGCTTTTTTATTTCAATGTTAATTTTTCTATCCAAACAAATATATTTTCGGTTATCAAGCAGACAATGTTCTTATTAGACATCGGATGTTAAGGCACTAAAAAATCGTCTTTTAGGCGCCTAAAAAGGCACTGTCATAAGTTACACACACAATAAAATGGAAAAATTATCATTTTTGTCTATATTATTTTGCAAACTTAAATGTACAAAACCAGTTCGTATATTTTAATGTAAAACTAGATTTAATATTTATAACTCTTCTACATTTTATTCTTAATAGTTTCCATTAACAAGTAATATTTATATGTTACCAGTAACTTTTCAAGGATAACAATTTCAAATTTGCGACGACTGGGAGACAAAATCAGTTTGAATGCGGAGAAGGATATCTGTAGGATGTGACTGGCATATATTTTAGCAGTCCAACACTAGCAACACTGAAACCTTCTGGAAATTTATATTTATTTCTATTTAAAATTTCGGTTCCCTCGGTGTATTGTCAATCATACATGTTCTCAGATCATGGCTGGTGTTAATGAAATAGGGAAATGGAAAAAAATCAGTTGGTATACTTTCAGGAATTCTCTCCTAATTTTAAATTTCAAGACGTGAATTGAAGGTTTTGTAATGAATGGTCACGTTCGACCATCGCCGATTTTCCGATGTCTTAGTATTGTATATAAATATAATAAATAAAATGCAAAAAAAGTCCTAAAAGGTTTTTATGCAAAAAATAGGAATTTATGCTAAAATAAGCAAAAATAAGCATTATTAAACTTCATCATATGTCATCATTTTTCGTGAATCGTGTACATATATTATCAGCCTTTAAATAAGTTCTCTAGAATAAATAGGCATTTCCTTAAACAACCGATGTCTGGTTCTTATATTATTCATGGACGAAACTAACTTTATTTCGCGAAAACAAGGACGATATAAGAAAAGAACTCTCTGCACTTGCCAAATATATTAACTGATGAAGCAAGAACAAATATATCTCAAATAGAATTTCGGCTCCGCGAAGTCAGAAAAAGTATAAATAACAGTATCAATACAATAAATGTCAATACCTGTTCTAAGTTCATTGCTCATATTCAAAGATTCATACCAGATGCTTTAAATTTAATTGATGAAGCCTAACATTAATTTTAAATTATTTGATGATTTGGTGATATTTAATGTATTATTTACCATTTGGACTCTATAATTCTAAACAATCTGTAACAAGTATTGTATCGCAGCTTCTGGGTCAATGAACCCATATCGATCAGGTTTTTCGTCCCAGTTTCCTGATTCTTTGAGCAAATGCTAGAATGTTTTGCTTCTGGACATAAATGTAACTTCATTATTTGTGCACGTCTTCTAGAATTCAATGGGAAATATAGTTATTCAAATTACCGTTCTCCATGTTGTCGCGGCAGGAAGTATTCTTCCTTGACGAAGGACATGATGAGTGGGAGTCCAAATTTATAGCTGATTTACCCTTGAAAATCGATTTTATTATATCGAAGCGAATACTTTGTTAACAATCCTTGCAAAAAACTCTCATTTCTTTCTGTATTCAAAATTCAAGTAGTATATGGCTTAGTGTAGGGATCATAGAATTATGAAAACGTGCACAGAATTCACTTCTCTCCCCGTAGCACGGCACACTTTTTTTACTTTTGACATAAAAATAAAAAACAAAAACTAAAACAAAAAATTGATGCGATCGTGTAATTAATTTAATCTATGTTGTTATTTTTCTGTTTCTTTCGGTTCAATAAAATGTATTCTTAATTCACATCACTTTGTTTTTATTTAATTTCATTTTTTTCTTCTTTTTAATGCCGTGGATCTGAATATGAAAGAGTTAAATGACACGTGTTTGATCTCAATATAAATATATTTGGACTCAGTTTGAACGAGCTTGTTCCGAATCTGAAAGTGTGTATTCCCAATTTGAACGTGCTTGTTCTCAACTTGAAAGTCTCATTTTGAAGTTGAAAAGGAATTTGAAGGGAGTTTAATTAGCGAGATAACAAATGTTCTGCATAGCAAAAACTTCTATTTGACATTGATCACATTGTTATATTGGCTCAAATTCAATAGTTCGAATGCTTTATATGAATTATCTCTTTGGGTTATCACGCCACTATTATAGCTAACCTTGTTTCGTAACGAGGAACACAATAACATGTTTAAAAAAACGAAAGACGAAATCTTATGCAATGAAAAGCCTGATAAACGTGATCTCTGCAATATATCAGTTGACAGCTACGATCTACATAGTTGATGTATTCAAGCATATTCTCGACGTACAATGGGGAATTTTGTTCATTTGGGCGGCCAAATATCAATTTTACAAATTTAACTCTAGCCTAAAATACCACGCCACAAAACTAAAAAGTTGTGAACAAGACGTTTCACCAACTTATCGCTCGTGCAATCCTGAGAACGAGAGATCTATCGGAACTTGATATACTCTTGAAGTGCACGTGGTCGTTCTTGACTCTCCCGTGCAGACTTCTTTCACCAAGTGAATTGGATGTATTCGGTTCAGTTTGATTTCAGTTATAGAGATTGATGAATGTGTGTACAATGTGTGAATTTTCATACAAATTTTAAATATTATAGCAGCTGAAATAGTGCTTTTATCAGATCTTCTATTTCATTATTTTTTTAAGTAATAATTTTAATGATGCGAGGTATTTTAGTATACATGAATATTCTCGGTAACAATTTTTGGAGCAATGAATCATAAGTGTTCTGCTTTACACTTTCGTAAAAATTAATTGCGGATTCGATCAGTTTTGTGTGATATATTTTCGAAAATGTATGCAAGAAGTAAATACATTTATTCCTTAATTTGCTCCAGAATTTGATGAGAATCTTACGGTATCAACGTAATGACTAGGAAAGTTGCTGAACACGACGCAGCAATAAAAGTTACTAAATATTAATGACAAATTGTAATTTGTAGAATATTATTTATTCCAACTATTTATTCCGATGAACAAGAAAAATAATGATTAAAATCTCACATTTTGTCTGAATTAAACGAAGGTAGACCGTAATCCTAAGAGAGAACATTTTTTGTTGAAAAAAATTAGTTGGATTAGTTGGATCATCCAAGAATTCCGAAAGTAATTAAGCGGCCAAGAGGGCCAAAGAAGAGATTTCACGGTTTGAGCAGTGAGAGAAAGAAGAGAAAAACAGAACAGTTACGATCTACTCCAGATTCGGAAGTTCTGACTTCTGATACAAGCGTGGCATTACGAGCCACAAAAAAGAGGATCGCTCCTAAATACTCAAGGAAATCACAATTTCTCCTTAGAAAGAAAGAAAAAAGAAATATGAGAGAGCAAATTCTCTTAGTATAGAATAGTATATTAAAACACAATTAAAGACACTTATATTGGCACTGACAAAGTGGACGGCACTGGCAGTATTTATTGAAGCCGATCTCTCCAGGAGAGAAGACGAAATAATTAGAAGTACTAATGGAAAATCATATACTTGTTATAATGTACTTCCAAAAGACAAAATAGATTGTTACCCGGATAAAGAATCATATAATGTTACTGATAATTGTGATCAATCAATTAATCAAAGTTGGTTTCCATTATATTGTTACACGATTGTTGAAGAATTTAGAAGAAACTAAATTTAAATTGCTTTGGTTTATTTTGTCAAAAAATGTTAAAAACTATAGTTTTCGTATACGTTTCACGTATACGTGACGTATGGGGAAGATGTATAAACTGCGCACATTTTCGTGAGTTCTGAGTTTCGTGAGTTTCGTCTTCCTTACATTTTAACTATCAGTGGTTGAATGATGAATAAAAGAACCTATGAATCGAGGTTAGTAACTGATAATAGACGTTTTCTCTCCCAAGTTATAGAAAACGTATTTGTATCCATAAACTCACTACAGATTTGAGTTTTTAGTATTTCTAACAAAATAGGAACGCAAAACAATGGACTATCTCAGCATTCGCTTAATGGATCTGCGAAACTGGACAAATACTCGATCGAGATAGGGGGTCATTGACCCAGAAGGTGAAGTACACGTAAGACAAGAAGAAAATGAAAAGGACTTTGTGTACCTTATTTCAGGTACATAAAGTTTTTTTAATTAAATAACACAAATGTAAACAAAAGCATAGATCATTCTTAAAATAAAGATTTTTTTCTTTTTGATTGTCAGTATAGTGTCTAATTGAATAGAAACAGTTATGCAGCAGAAAAGATTTTACTTTGAACAAAGTGAATCGATTTTAAGTATTTAATGTTCTTTGACAATGTGTTGTAAAAAAGTACATGTTTATATGTGGATTTCTTGTAATGAACTGTTGAAGCTGACACCTGATAAATGTGATTTCTACGTGTTATAATTATAAATATTAGTATTTCATGAAGATATATTCCCACTGTTAAACAAGTCAGTTTTGAAAAAAATAACCAAGCGAAAATACCGCTTACACTAAGTGAAAATGAAAGTAACTCATCATGAATGATAGTGATTTCTATACACTTTTTTTTTCAGAATTCTTGTACCACTCAGACTAACTTGGTGCACAAATAAGTTTTTCTGGTAAAATCCGAACGCCTTCTTCCCCAATTGTCGCCCTTCGGAATACGATTCAGCGTCCAAACAGATCACCCGTATATGCATTGCTCATATTGTGACTTTTTTTCTATCACTTAAAAACAAGCGTGTATGTACAAGCTTCATGTGAATTAAATAAAAAACCCTCACGTGCAACGTAATATTTTCAACGACGTTAAAGATTTCCTGTATTGTACTCGCTTGGATGGAAGAGATTGACTTTAACATGATCGACAGAAATTTCTGATATCTATCATTTCGTCTCAACATTCTACAATCTATACGCTAATAACCCAATTTGCACAATACTCACTTCTCCCAAAACTCTCAAATCGTTTTCTGTCAGCATTAAAAATTGTTGAATTCCAATATTGCGGTCATTAAAAATTCTATAATATTTTTCGATATCTAAAAACCTGAATAAAGAACGTAGATCAGGTAGGCAATCTGTAAAATATAAGAAAATATTTTCATATTACATTCAATTTGTAAAAGATAATTCTATAACAAAATTGCAAGGTAGTTAATTGGTTTAAATTCTATGTGAAGCTAGTTCAGGGTAGAACAAAATAATAGGCGATTTTAATCATCTCTCCCACGATTATTAAATATAAAGAAGTACTTCGAAACTGGGTACTTTTAAACTGCTGTCCAGGACAACAAACATCGTTGAAGCCGTGGACTCAGAACATACATTAACATTCTGTGTTTAATCGTAAAAAAAATTGCCGAACTCCGTTATCTACGCACAAGGTACATTTAGAAAGTAAGTTTCCCTAAGTCTTAAACCGAAAGAAGACAATTTCATAAGAAAGTTGTAACAATCACAGGCTACGTTTGCACTGTTTTATCCACATAATCATCACTCGAAGCCTCCGTATTGAAGAAATCACATGTTAAGATTTTTTAAAAAAACTTCTTGATATTAGTACTCGTATCACTATCAACTTTTCAGTGCTGTACCCTTTCCTCCTACGTGAATTTGAACCACTGGTTTGGATTCTGGACCACTCATTTTTATAGTTTTCAGATTCACTCCATTTTCATAGTTTTCAGATTCAGTAAGATGATTCTCTACAATGTCTAAGAAATTCTCTCAATGTCTAAAGAAATTCCCGGGTATTACCAGTGAAATTCACAGTTTATTGTACACCATTGTGTGCATTTTGAAATTTATAATATTACTGTTTATTTAGCTTTAAGTGTGCCTTAAAAAGTATGGTCGTATTGTAGGAACCACTCATTATTGTCTGTTTGGCGGGCTTACAAATTTCACAAGACCTTTCACTTTTGCTCCTAACTCATCAATTATAGTGAAATATGTTCCATATAGAATTGCACATTTTGATGATTTATCAATTTCCACTCTCATATCCTAGGGTTAGCTCTTTACGGCGCAAGTATAAGTGCGCACAATCCCCTTCCAGACAGGTGGTGATGCATAATGTGTCAATATAGTAGAGAGTTTATGCTCGCCGTAGCGGACAGAACTATCGATCTTGTGCGCATGCGCAGATGTACTTAAGTGATGCGAAATTTGAACTGCGCATAGGGTGTTGCCTAATAGGGAGTTTGTGCACTCTCGAACGTTAAAGCACTATCGATCTTCTGCGCCTGCGCAATTTAAGTTTCTCCTTAGCTTAGCAGGTAGCAATTGGCAGCAATCTCGATCTTCTCTGATCTCTCCACACATGCACGAAAGTGAGCGAAACTTGAACTGCGCATGCGCAGAAGCTCGATAGTGCTTTCGATTGCTTTAACGTTTGAGTTTGCACAAATTTCCTATAATAACGTCTGGTGAAGTGCTCTTCAAAACCCGTTAATCGGTATCTTGAAGTACCTCCGCAATTAAACTTTCTTCGACTAACCAAAATTTTGAGTTATCAGATCGTTATTTTAAATACTGCTGCAGGGAATGAAAAATTGTTGCGAAATATTAAAAATTCCTGTTATCGACGGTTGTGTTTTCCAGATTTTACTGTATATTTAAATGCAAATTTTCAACGGCGGATCGATAAAATATATTTTTGTATTTTGCAAATGCAAAATATTATTATAAAGTATTTTTGACGCAAATACAAAATACATGTTCAAATATGAATTTCTCGAACAAAATACAAATTAGAAAAGTATAGAAAATACGTATTTTCATGTATTCATGTATGTGTGTATGTATGTATGTGCATGCATGTATATGTGTGTGTATGCATGTATATGTGTGTGTATGCATGTATATGTGTGTGTATGCATGTATATGTGTGTGTATGCATGTATATGTGTGTGTATGCATCTATGTGTGTGTATGCATCTACGTGTGTGTATGCATCTACGTGTGTGTATGCATCTACGTGTGTATGTATGTGTGTATGTATGTATGTATGTGCATGCATGTATATGTGTGTATGCATGTATGTGTGTGTATATGCATGTATGTGTGTATATGCATGTATGTGTGTATATGCATGTATGTGTGTATATGCATGTATGTGTGTGTATATGCATGTATGTGTGTATATGCATGTATGTGTGTATATGCATGTATGTGTGTATATGCATGTATGTGTGTGTATATGCATGTATGTGTGTGTATATGCATGTATGTGTGTATATGCATGTATGTGTGTATGTGCATGTATGTGTGTATATGCATGTATGTGTATATTGTAACGTATTGTACGCTCCACTCACAATGGCGCGGCGCCAAAGGATTAGACGCCAGGGGCCAGGTAGGATGTGAGAACAATGCGGTATTGGGAGAATTCCGAGAGCTAGGGAAAGGGATGCCCAAAATGCGGGACAACGCATTTGCCGCGATATACAGTAATTCTGAAAATCAGGGCAATGGATGCTCAAAATGCTTGGCAACGCGACTAGCGCGGGCCGTGTGAAAAACCCAGTGACGTTTTAGATCACGTGGGTGGGAGCTATATAAGAGCGAACGCAGAGCGCGGGGGTGGGTTGTCGAGCTGGGTGGAACCCTCGTGCGAACACTTTACCGGCTTTCCCCGCGCCCAGGGCGGTGCGGAGCCGAGCGAGGCTCATGCGGCCAACCCATGTGTTGGGACGCCGGTGTGGATATGTCCACGGTGACCTAAGTCGCTGGAACCACGTGCTGTGTGCATAAGGTTCGCTGAGGAGTGGCGTGGGCCACAGGACAGATTACGACACTAAGCTCCTGCGATCAGAGATAAACGATGCAAGGCTAGGTAACTTAATGTCTTATTGTACATGACTGTGAATAAACCTGTACATATTTATCATTGAAGCTCGTGTCTGTGTTATTGTGTATTCCCACGACGTCACAATAAGCATGTAATGTGTGCCATATGTGTATATGCATGTATGTTTTTATGCATGTATGTGTGTGTATGCATGTATGTGTGTGTATGCATGTATGTGTGTATGCATGTATGTGTGTATGCATGTATGTGTGTATGCATGTATGTGTGTATGCATGTTTTTTTACGACGGTAGGTGGAAATCTTCAAAAGACACCATGTGGCCCGTACCACATGGTAGTATGAGAGTTTTACTCGCTAAAACCACCTCCCTAGGCTTCTTAACCCCCACGGAACATCCGTTACCCAGCAATTTACTATCGAAATGAATCCCTACATTAAAATTTTGAATTTTCTTAAAAAGTACATGAAAGTAATTGTCATTTACGTACATTAAATTTAATGTAGTGCACTTTTAAATTTTTTTAACATGCATTTAAATTTTAATTTACAAAATGTACATTAAAAGTAATTACAGATTTTAAGAAATGAAATTTTAAACGTACTTCAATGTTAATATACTTTAAATTTTTTCCTTTTTTTAAAAACGCAAAAAAAAGTAATCCCCAATAGGGTTTTACAATACTTTTTGGGTTTAAAATGCTTCGGAATGGATTTGTAATTGCAACTCGTTTTAAAGTGTGCAGATAACATTCGATTAACACAATACTTATGAATGCAACACGGCACTGCAATGCGTTTTCGTTTCGCGCGCTACCGAAAAATTGTTTTGGGAAAGGATGAGAGTTTTTTAAGGAGATATCTCAGACTTTCTTCTTTCCCAATGTCACGTTTAGCTTCTTTTAAAAAATCTTGTGCTAACCGAGTGTTATACCTGTATCTTCAAGGCATTTTTCAGGGGTTTCGCCACTGCGTCTCCTTACAACCCCCAATCCGAAAATTAAACTAAAATTCATATTCTGCAATTGAACTGTTGCAAAGAGTTTTTAACAAAATTCTTTGATTTTTCGGAATATTTTTGGAGGGATTCAAAAATTTTTTTAAAAATTTTGCAAAAATGGCCCCAAATTTTTTTCTTTTTTTTTTTCATCGGATAGAATAAAGACCCATAACGAAATGTATAAATTGAATAAATTTTTTCGATAAAAGAAAAAGTTCAACTATTTTTTGGGTGTTTTCCTACAACTAGATTTTTTCCACAAGATATATTTTTTTAATGAAATGTGTTTATCAAAAACATCTTCAAATAAGGTCAAGTTAAAAATTGTTGTGTTCGGAAATTCGTACACTTTTTGTTTAATTTTGTGGGGGAAACATAGGAAAATTTTAAAATTTTAAATAATTTTTTTCCCAAGAACGGCTTCAAAAAAAAAAATCCTGGAGTGGTGCGGGGAAAGAAAAGAATGGGGAAACCCTTTTTTCCGTTAAAACTTCTGAATTTGCGAAAATTGGAAATTGTTAATGTTATATCCACAAAACACTGTGTTTGTAAAACTTTTTTTATTTCATTTATGTACAAGGAAAATTTCCCTCTATTTTAAATATTCTTTTTAGTTAACATTTTCCCTTTTGGTACCCCCTTTTCCCTGCTGGTGCCCCGTCTTGGGACCCCTGCGTCGATCCTTTACCAGGCCCGGGCCCGCCCCTTTCCCCCAGGCCGGGGCGTCACGCCGTCTCCTGGCGTAGATGCAGGGGGGCGGTCGGTTCCCCCCACTGGGCCCGGGGCGCCTCCCCTGGGCCGGGCGTCACGCCGTCCCTCCGGCGTAGATGCAGAGGGCGGTCGGTTCCGCCACTGGGCCCCGCGCCTCCCGGGGGCCGGGCGTCACGCCCCCCTACGGCGTAGATGCAGAGGGGGCGGTGGGTTTTCCCCGCCACTCGGCCCGCACCCTCCCCGGGCCCGGGCGTCACGCCGTCTCCCTACGGCGTAGAGGGGGGGGGTTTCTTTCCCCCGCCACTGCCCCCTTGCTGCCCGTGTGCGCACCTCCGCCACTGTTCCCACTCACTGACTGGATCTCGACTGTCGATTTTCCCCGCGAGGGGCTCGTTTTAAAACCCCTGGGGGGCCCGGCCCCCGGCTGGGCCCGCCCCCCAGGGTGGGGGGCGAGCTCCCACGCTCATTTTGGGCCCGTGACGGCCCGCGCCCCTTCCGCCTAGGAGGCTCGGGGGGGGATTTTAAAAAGGCCGGGCGGTCACAACCCCTCCCCGAAAAATGCGACGAATAGCGTCTTAACGCCTATTCGGCGCAATTTTTTTTGGAGGCCTGTTAATTGCCATACTGAAACCATTTTAAAAACCTCTTAGGTCAAAATCCCCAGATGGAAAGCCGCTTCCTTTTGCCCAGTCTCGTAACTGGTTCCTGCCCCCAAAAAAATTACAATATTTTAAACTTCAACCTCTAAAGCAAATCAAAACTCCACTTAACACATTCAAAAAATGATATAACTGTACATTCTGCATACCCTTTGCAATTAGCCTTATCAACAATCATACACTATGCTAAAACAATGAGGTTTACGAAACCTATTACCTCAAAAAAATTAAATCTCCATCATGTTTTGTTACTTTTACATAACCTTATGTTTAGGTAAAAGTACTTTTGCTAAGCCGTGTTTAGATTTCCACATAAATAAAACCCATACAATATATATCAACCATCTAATTAATATACTCTTTCAATTAGAAAAGTTCCCGGAAATTTCTGATCGCTTATTTTTTGCAAATGAAATAAATAGAACAGTTTAAACCCCAACCCTCAAAATTACATCTTGCTTCCAGCGACTTAAAAGAAAACTAAAAAACCTTTTTCCTTGACCAAAAAACAATTCAGCATCACCACCGGGGTTGGTTTCACTTGCCACATTATTTTTTCACTTCGTTTTTTTACTGGGAGAATATCCACTACATTATACATATTGGTAGCTTGCATTGTCCCCCCTGTTTCAACCACACTGCCTTATCCCCCGGGGCTCCGTGGTCACTTGCAAAAATTTTCCCAATTTTGCTTGATTTCCGGATGTTACGACACTCCCTTAACTTTATCTTGCCCTGACGTTTCACACCTTGGCTATTACCTGCTCGCTCATTGTCGCTTTTTCCTTTTTTCGTTACGAGAAACAACCCTCTCCTGGGGTACACCATCCTCTGAATTTCCCCACTCTTACGGCTGCTACTACTCCTAGAGCTAAACCCTGCACCATCTGCCGAGTCATTTCTACGACAAAAAAATTTTTGAAATTCCCCCAAACCCCTTAATTCTTTTTAACCCTGGACTAAATTTTCGTTTTATTCGGGAAATTTTGCCATCCTAGTACATCTGTTTTCCGCCGTTTTCTTGCTATCTTTTTGGAAAGTTTTTTTCCCCTCTTTTATAAGCTCATTGTTTTTCTGCATGCTGACTGCTTCCCCCCAAAGTGTTTTCCCTTTTCCCCCGACTACGCCTTCTACCCTTTGGGCCCCCACGCTGCTTTCTCTAGTTGCCTTAAATCACCCTTTTCCTACCTTATCCACCGATACCGACTGCTCTTCACCCACGTTTTTAGTATGGGATAATTATTTTGAATGAAAATCACCCTTTGTTTCCCGCAAATCCAAATCCCTTGATCACTTTCTTGAGCCGGGTTGTTGGCTAATTTTCTTGCTGTTTCCCCCATTATCCTTCTGTATACCCCGTCCGTGATACAGCTTTCCACTAATCGCGTGTCCCTATTGGCCAAAAATTTTCCGGTATTTCACCTACCGTTTTTTCCTCGCCATTTTTCCGAATTACCTCGCGCATCATGCGCTTAAGTTCACTAACCGAACCGTACCAGATTTAAAATGTCCTTTTTGTTTTCTGTTTTTTTCCTTAGGGCCCCTCGCCTATTACTACTTTTCCCCCTTTCTTCCCATTTGGCAAAATTCTTTTGGGCACAAATTTTCTGTTCACCATCACGATTCTGGCTCATTGCTCCACATTTTATTGAAAATTTCAATTCCCGATTGCATTTTTTCCAAAAAACACTTAAAACTAGCACTTTTTGTTTTCTATAAACTTTGCTCCCGGGGACCATTACCCCTTTTCATCCGTGCAATTCTACTGCCTTTACTTGCTGCGCTCTGGATCTGTTGCTTTTCCATACCCCTTGTCGTTTTTTCCGTTGCGTCGCGTTATCAACAAGCGGCCGTCACCTTTCCGCGCTGCGTAGCTCTCCAGGCCACCCCCCAGGCCGCCACCCTGCGATGTCAGCCTTCCCCACTCGCCCTGAGCGGCGTCACCTTTCTGCTGCGGCGACCTCGTGCCTGCCGCCAACGTCCCTTCCCGGCAACTGTAACCCGGTCGGTGTCGCCTGCCCAGCGGGCCCCCCGGGGCCAACTCCCGGGGGCCAAGACCTCGCACCACTTCCTCGGGATAGGCGCCCCCTGCGGGGGTTTAAAACCCGGGGTCTTCCTACAGGGTTCCACTCTCTGCTGCAAAACTTCCTCTTTGTGCGAGTCCCCGGCTTGATTCTGCTTTGAAAAAAATGTACCCGCTGCTACCCATGAGGGTTTTTTTTCAAAATGTGAAGACAATTTCTCCATTAATTGCGGGGAAATCCACTTCCCCTACTCTTTTTAACGGAAAAAATTTCGCAGCAGTTCGTATAATTCATTCCTGAGACACTCAAAAAAAACCTTTTTTTACAACATCTTGACCCCATGATACAAAAATGCTGGGTTTAATCTGGCATGGATGAAGCCCATACCCTTTTTCTGGCTCAAATCTCAAAAACTAGGTGCCGAATGCGTCTTGGTTGCCCTGGCCGTCGGTCAAAATGCTCTTACCCCCCTTTAAAAACGCCTGATTCTCTTTGTTGCCGCAGCTGCTGTTTCTGTTGCTGTTGTTTTTGCTGCTGCTGCAACTGCTTTTTTTTGGAGCTGCTGTTGCTGCAACTGCTGTTTTGCAGCTGCGTTGTGCAGCTGCTTTTCTGCTGCAGCTCCAAAATATTTTCCCGCACTTCCTCCATTGCTTGCTTTACCCTCGTCGCCAGTTGTTGGCGACGACTTTGCCCGTTACCTTTTTCCCGTCGCGACTTGCAGCAGTTTCCTTTTTCCTCGTCGCGACCGCAGTTTCCTTTTTCCACGTCGCCAGTTGGGCCGACGACTTTAACCGTTACCTTTTCCTCGTCGCCAGTTGTTAGGAACGACGGGGACGTAACTCACTTTGCAAAAGTTTTTTTCCCGTCGCCAGTTGTTATATCCACAAAAAACTGTGTTTTTAAAAAATTATTTTATTGTCATTTATGTACAAGGCAAATTCTCTAGTTTACATATTTCTTAGTTCTGTTCCCTTTGGGACGCCCCTTCCTGCTGGTGTCCCGTCTTGGGACGCTGCGTCGATCCCCGTACCAGGCCCGGGGCCCCGCGCCTCCCCAGGGGGCGTCCCCGCCGGTCTCCCCACGGCGTAGATGGGGGCGGTCGGTTCACCGCCCACCGGCCCGCGCCCTCCTGGGGCCCGGGGGTCACGCCGTCTCCCCCGGGGGGTAGATGCAGAGGGCGGTCGGGTTTACCGCCACTCGGCCCGCGCCTCTCCAGGCCGGGGGCCCCGCCGCCCCCGGCGTAGATGCAGAGGGGGGGGTCGGTTCACCGCCACTCGGCCCCCACCCCCTCCTTAGGCCGGGCGTCACGCCGTCTCCTACGGCGGGAGGCAGGGGGGGCGGTGGTTTTCCCCCCACTGCCCCTTTCTGCCCCGTGTGCGCACCCCCGCCACCGTTCCCACCCCACTGACTGGATCTCGACTGTCGACTCTTTTGCGAGGGGGTCGCTTTATACCCCTGGGGGGGCCCGGGTCGCCGGGTGGGCCCCCCGCCCCGGTGGGGGGAGTTTCCCACGCTCATCTTGGCGGCCCCCGCGCCCCTTCCCCCCTTTAGGAGGCCCGGTGGCGGGAAATTACAAAAGCGCTCGGGGGGTCACAACAGTTAATTTGAGTTTTTTTACGTTTGTTTGGGGAAGCCTGGGGTTTGCAAAATGTCAACTCAGTGGTTTAAAATTTTTGAATTCCTCATTGTTTCCGGCGATGATTGTATAATGTAAAATAATGCAGATAATGAAATGAAATAAATATAAAGAAGTAATAGTTTTAGTTTAAATCTAACAAAATACTTTTTTTATTAAGTTTTTATAATGATAATGGATTCAATTGATGTAATCAATGGGTTGTGCGGGAAAATTTTTAGTATTTTCGTTTCTGGATAATTTCTGCTAATATTGTAACATTTAAATCTATTCATGTTTGTTTTTATGTAATAGTAAAAAAGTCTGCTCTAGTACAAGAAAGTATGTGATGCTAAACTCCTTAATTTCGGGAAAAATGTTAAGAAAAAAAAGTTTATATTGAAATGTTATGTCGTTCACCTTTCAAGAGAAAAAGAATGAGGGGGCCTATGTTATGAAAATTAAATATCTATGATTTGGGCCGTCGCATTTTTAAGCCCCAATAAAAAGTGTCATGTTTTCATTTCCATTCGAAAATTGGGAAAGGGTCATGCTATTAGGGTTAGGCCAAAAGATCCCAGTTTATGCGAAAGAGATTCTGGGAAGGGGACGATTGTGGGGTGACAGAAGTCTGAAGAGAAAAAAAACAAGGAAAAAAACCAGATGGGGGGAAGAGGGGCCCTTTTCCCGGGGAAAATTTTAAGGGGGGAGGGGCACTCTCTGAGCACTCGTGTTTCTACTCACCATTCATTCAATTTCGGCCCGTCAAGACCTGCTCAGCGCTCGCCAACTTTTTCCACAGTAAATTTCATTAGCATTGATGGCCTGTAATTCCAGAGAAAGTGAAAAAGAGAAGGGGAAGGGGGAGAAAGAATTTCGAAGAGCAGTTTAGCCAGAACTTATTTTGGAGATAGTAATTCAAATAACTCATATAATACAATGATTGACACAAATATGTATGAATAAAATTAAGCAAATTCGAGAATTCGTCAATTAAATAAAGTGGAATAAAACGTTAAACTAATTTTTTTATACATTTTAATTACACGTTATGAATATTGGTGTAGAATATTAGTGTTTTATAGGCTGATATTGTTGATACGAATGTCTAGCACACTGTCACGATGGAAGATTGGGACAATTCAACTAGCGGTGCTACAATAGTGCACTTTCTCGAGTTATTGGAAAAAGCTACGTTATATTGAAATATTGCATTTTCTGCGTTACTAACACTTTATTTATTTATTTATTTATTTATTTTACGTCAAAAAACAGTTAAAAACTGTGTATGACGTGCTATGGGGAAAAGTGAATTGTGTGCACATTTTCAAAATTCTGTGATCCCTACACTAAGTCATATACTACTTAAATTTTGAATTTTTGAAAGGGAGAAAAAAACTCCCATGTAGTAAAATCATTTTCAAAAATAAATAAAATCTATCAAAAATAAATAAGCAATAAATTTTGAATTTTGAAAGGGAGAAAAAAACAAAAACTCCCATATAGTAAAATCTATTTTCAAAAATAAATAAGCAATAAATTTTGAATTTTGAAAGGGAGAAAAAAACAAAAACTCCCATATAGTAAAATCTATTTTCAAAAAGAAATAAGCAATAAATTTTGAATTTTGAAAGGGAGAAAAACAAAACAAAAAAAACTCCCATGTAATAAAATCTATTTTCAAGGATAAATAAGCAATAAATTTTGGCTCTTATTATTTCCTGCCGCGACAACATGGAAACGATAATTTGAATAATTGTATTTCCCACTGAATTCTACAAGACGTGCACAGGAAATGAAGTTACATTTGTGTCCAGAAGCAAACCAAGGGCCATCTCAGCATTTGCTCAATGGATCAGGGAAACTGGACGAAAAATTTCTTGTGATGCACAGTAAAGTCTCTAATTGTATTGAAAAAAAAAAAAACGAGATGGGGGTCATTGACCCGGAAGCTGTAGTACAATAGTTGTTACAGGTTGTTTATACTCATTTACACAGTTCAAATGGTAAATAAAGCATTATGTATTATTGTTAAAATTAATGTTACTTTTCTTGTGATGCTCAGTATAGTCTCTAATTGTATAGAAACAGTTATGCAACAGAAACGATTTCACTTGGGATTTAAACTTTTCTATTGAATTTAATCGTTTAATGTCATCTGGCAAAGTGTTGTAAAATAATGTACATGTATTGTATGTGATTTTTTTGTGAATTTTTTCAGCTATAACTTCAGCTATAACTTGAAAACGTTCAATACAACCAAAAAGCGAATAACGTACAGTCAGCACTGCGTTGTCAAAATTATGTGCATTTGCTTCGCGAATAATGTTTGCTTGTCAAAAACGCTTATTTCCATCGGTACTGAGATTTCAACTTGTGCTTCCTTTAGTAATAGTAGTACATCATACACAGCTGATAAATAACTCAAATTCTAATAAATTAATTAAATGAATAATATTCTGCGATTATTAGAATATTATACGATATACGATATACGATACGATATTAAGTTAATTTATTCCCGCCTTTTTGTACATCAACACGGCTTCAAACGAAGCGCAAGAAAATAAAACTTCAATGTCGTATGTTCGTTAGATCGACAATGTTGTAGTTCGTTAGAGACAAGTAAAAAAAATACATTTTGTAATTTGTGAAAAAAAAGAATAGGGCAAATGACGTTTATGTCATCTTATAGAATACATTGAACACTATCTCTACCAAAAGATTAAAGAAACAATTTGTAGCAGTTTTAAAGAAAAATCTTGTTTTTGTTATTTTTTAATATTTGCACATTTTTGTCGGAAAACTAATTAACGTTTAAAAAAGTGCGCATGACCTTAATGAAAGAACTAATTGTAACATCTCCTCAGGTTGTCTATCAAATATTCATGGATTAGGGGCTCTTTATCAATGAAGATTTTGAAACAAAAAAACAACAACACAAAGTCATAGGAATAGAACATTTATAATTGGATGTTTTCTTTTACATTTACCAAAATACAGAATGTCAATCCACAAACAATGATAAAAAAAAGAACATTACACAATAAAAAAAACACATATCCCCAAAACAACACAAACAAGTTTCACTCAAATTTAAACAAAGCTTTGTTTGCTTCTGGAGACAATCATTTGTCCATTTGCTAGTTTCTTTATGACTAAAGCAAGAATTGAACACTAGCACTAATCAGATTTCAAAAGAAAATAAAGAATGATATGATAGTAAAGTAATATTCACTCAATATTATCACATTGCTCTATCAAACCGGTGTATAAGTATAAAAACACTAACTGAATTATTATTTTCTTTAGGTGCAGAATTGATTGCAGGTTATTTTTCTTAAATGACTCTTAAAATACATCTCACCTTGAAGACCTAAATGGAACAAATGAACGCCTCTTCAGAATACTTTCTGAAGAGACATTCACTTGTTCCATTTAGGTCTTCAAGGTAAAACTTTTACATAATCAGTATTACAAGTTAATTATCTAGTCTTGCACTCTTTAAAGAATTATACAAGAAAGATGAAGCATAAATAAGACCTCTCATTCCATAATACTCTGAATTTTACTCAATGCCAAATTTGCAATACTTAATAGTCACATAGTAAATACAATAACATTTTGTAATACTCTCGTTTTGTTCAGAAGGAACTGTGATTCGTTACGCACACTATTACAGACCACATGTTCTACGTGCCATTGCACAAGCGGAAACAGGTTGTAAATGTTAGCCTCTATTTACAAAACTTCTTGCAATCTGTCTTCTTTTAAACGAGTCTATTGAACGTTTATGATTCTATTTAACAGAAACTGTATTTTCTAAAATGCATTCTGTCAACCAAAGCACTGATCACAATCTATACTGTATTAACAAAATGTAGAGTACTAATACCTTTTTTTCTTAAGATAACCTCATTCTACGCCGTCTGGAATACAAGAACGTTTTTCTCTCGCCCTCTTGCCTAGGGACGTCTCAACGAACGGGTGGAGACCCCCTCCCTACCTCCGATACACCCCTCCTTCTTGGAATAAACTGGTGTCGTCATAGCGGCGGCGGCGGCGGCAGCGCCAAATTCGTTTGTTGAACATTCGAATGGTCACATAATTATGAACAACAAATCTCTTCTTCAATATTGTCAATTTCTTCAGTGAATATCTAAAAATCACTTTTAAACTTTCGAAAATTCAGGTTAACAGTGGAAAACAGACGTATTCCACCTTTATAAGTTATTTCACTTTATTCTTACAAGAAATTTAAAGAAAAAATTGGAGGCATTTTGGAGAAAACTTTGAAAATGTCCCAAGGGTGACATGTAAAGTACCTTCAAAAATTAATGAATGTTTTTCAAAATCGTAGCGCTTTGACTCAGACCAGATAGACAGGGGTTTCGTAAGTATGGAAAATATCCTATTCATGGTTTAGGCGCTAGTGTTGTTGTTCACATACACCAGACAGACGGGCAGACACAGACCAGACAGGCGGGGAGACAGAGGGCTGACACAGGAGGGCAGACGAGCAAGCGGACGGACGTTTTGAAAACAAAAAACAAAAACACTTGTTCGACATCATGGTGCCTCAAAATGTGTATTTCCGTTGAAATATTGAAATCCATTTTCCGCAGCAATATTTAACTCTCTCTGTACTACGTATATTACTCCGTATATACGTACGTAAACGAGCAAGTAATACATCAATACATTGTGATTACTAATTGTAAAAAGGGAAAGTGGAAAATTGGGAAAAAAGTTTAATTAATTATTTTTCATTTCATTCATTAAACATTTCTCGTGGCCCGTATTTGGTGTGGCCCCTGTATATATTTAATTAATTTCAAGCACAAATTACACAAGAAATACAGTTTTTTTCAGAAAATTGTACGTGACCTTTTTTAAAGGGCTAATTTTGTACAATATACTTTGACTAAGGCAAAAATATCTATCTTCAATTTTGTAATGTGCTAGCGTTCGGCACAGACTGGCTGGCTGACTGACTGACTGACTGACTGACTGGCTGGACTGGCTGACTGGCTAACTACTGACTGGCTACTGACTGACTGACCTGACTGACTGAGTGGCTGACTGACTGACTGACCTACCTGTCTGACCTACCTGTCTGACCTACCTGTCTGACCTACCTGTCTGACCTACCTGTCTGACCTACCTGTCTGACCTACCTGGCTGACCTGACTGACCTACCTGGCTGACCTGACTGACCTACCTGGCTGACCTGACTGACCTACCTGGCTGACCTGACTGACCGGACTGACTGACTGACCGGACTGACTGACTGACCGGACTGACTGACTGACCGGACTGACTGACTGGACGGACTGACTGGATCGACTGCCGGACTGGACTGGACTGACGACCGGACTGACTGACGACCGGACTGACTGATGACGACTGACGACGACCGATGCGACTGACGATGACTGACTGACCGACTGACTGACTGACCGACGACTGACGACCGACCGACTGACTGACCGGACTGAAACCGACTGCGACCGACTGACTGACCGGACTGACTGACTGACCGGACTGACTGACTGACCGGACTGACTGACGACCGGACTGACTGACTGACCGGACTGACTGACTGACCGGACTGACTGACTGACCGGACTGACTGACTGACCGGACTGACTGACGACCGACTGACTGACTGGACCGGACCGACTGACGACCGACTGACTGACTGACCGGACTGACTGACTGACCGGACTGACTGACTGACCGGACTGACTGACGACCGGACTGACTGACGACCGGACTGACTGACTGACCGGACTGGACGACTGACCGGACGACTGACAGACCGGACTGACTGACGGGACTGTCGACTGACTGACCCGGACCGACTCGACGACGTCCGGACTGACTGACTGACTGTCCGGACTGACTGTCCGACCGTCCGGACCGACTGTCGGACGACGTCCGGACGCTGTCGGATGACTGTCCGGACTGACTGTCGATGACTCCGGACTGACTTCGACTGACTGACTGACTGACTGGACGCTGACTGACTGACTGACTGACTGGCCGGGCTGGCCGGACGGACCGACTGGACTGGCGTTTTGCTGTCAATCGATTTTTCGGTATAAAGGAAACACAAAACTTTAGTTCTGTCTACACGTGTTAAAGGATTTTTTTCTATATTTAGCAACTGCATTTATCCATTTTTTTTGTTACCAGTTACCGGCAATAAGAGTTTTTGTGTACAATACTTTCTCTTCTTAAGTACGTGCTAGAAAAATAAGTAAGTATGAAGGTGTACCAATTGTATTCCGTCAAAAAACGAAACGACGGAACAATTCGAGTTCCCATATTAGTAACATTGTTCATTATAATGATCAATATTAGAACACAGTTTGCTTTAATACTAAATGTTACCCAACCGGTGACATTAATTTTGAAATGCGGCATATGTTCTTCGTAAAAACTGAGTAATTTTGGTTTACTTTAGTAATTGATAGTGGATTTAGTTGAACCTGACAGTGCTTCTACATTTGTGCTTTTGCAGCGGTTCGTAAATTGCAAACGTTGTACTTGCCTACCGCGTCGCGACCAGGGGAACCAGGACCATTGCTTTAGCTTCCGCAGTTCTCCAGTTCCGAAGCGAGCGATTGCCAGGGCGTGCCCGGCACCGACTTCCTGCAGAAAAGTGCTAAAGTGATTCCTCCATCCTCTAACTCGTCTCACAAACTGTGAAACCGAATTGTGAGCCGCGAAAACTACTGAATTTGTATCGCAAGACATCGTTCCAGTAGAAAGACAGTTTATAGCTATTTGTTTATTGCTAACGAACACTTTTTATCCGAAGAATATTTTTGGGAAGAATATGCTTAAACCATAAGTAATAATATACGAAAGAATCTCGTTTCAACCTTGCTCCAGTTGCTAAAACTTTACGATACAATCGCGGGGACGAATGAAATTAATATAGATTCTGTTTAACGTCCTTAGAATGTTGCCTTCAAATGTTGGTTTTCGTCCACGAATTATTGAAATAGAACTAGACGGCAAATAATCGATAGCATGTTCCTGCGGAAAGACAGATCTGGGTTAAGGATCTTTTTCATAGTGACACATGCTCAAATCGACACTAGCAAGAGAAGCGTTTTTGATGTTCCAAAAACTAGTAAACACAATCTGTAGTTCTCGACATTGCAGATGCTGATGTATGGTGGAACCGCTTCTGGCTTCTTATAAACATACATACGCTCTGTAACCTTGACACAAAAACGGATTGTTTGTATCTATCTTTCTTATATAACTTAACGGTTAGACATCATGTCACTACTAAATCTAGTTGCGTGTTATCTCGTCAGTAAAACTGAGAAAGCTGAAGAGATAAAAAAAAAGTGCAAGGGAGGGAGAGAAAGGGAGAGGGGGATAGTAGGGGGAGGAGAATAAGGGGAGAGAGTGCAAAGAGTGTGCTTATGCATTACTTTAAAATGTTTCCATTAACCAGATGATGACGTTAGGAAAGAATATTGAAACTAAAATAATGATACATTTCTGTTAATCTGAAATAATACTCCGTCCTTCATTCTGGTTTTAATTTTTAATAATCTTTATAAATTACTAAAATGTACTTAATGATTTGAAAGGAATTGAAATTTACTGTAAAAGTCAGCACTATCTATCTATTCTAAATAATGTACCATATATAGTACATTATTTAGAATATATTTACGTGTCAGTTCGGTCAAAAATATCTTCTTTACGGTGGGATTCATACAACACTAAAATTAGAAATCACGTCGTAGGAATCATATTCACCAGATGTCAGTATCAACTGCCCTCTACAAGAGATCCACATTCAATACATGTACGTTAATTTACCAATCAATGTCACGGGCCTTTAAACAATTAAAATCAATACACAAATGTACGTGCTAAGTAAAATATGTTCAGCTGCCCAACTATTTCAATCCAAATTACGTATATACCATACTAACAAGAAAAAGAGAACCTATTTTTTTAAATACCATAAATACATTAATATTGCAATTTGTACTGTTTAATTCGATTATAAAATGCTAAAAATTCCATGTCTGTTAGAAAAAGCATCGTACATGAGTTTCTGGGTCAATGACCTCCATCTCGTTTAGGTTTTCGTCGAGTTTCCCTGATCCTTTGAGCAAACGCTGAGATGGCCCCTTGATCTACTTCTGGGCATAAATGCAGCTTCACTATTCGCACGTTTTGTTGAGTTTTCTTATAGTAGTTATAGTAGCAGTAAGGTCGGGGGACGTGTTGTTATTTTGTTAACAAGACTATTCAATAAAATATGTAGTTCGTTAATTAATTAGACTGTTGGTGATGTAGATACCTTATTAATTCAAAGTAAATAAACAGAGGTTGTCTGGTATCAAATCTATATTTCTTCTTAAGATCTTTTCGATCGCGTAGCGATCATCGTCAACTTGTAGTCATTTTCGATCAATTCTTGTTTGAAAATTAGTATTCCGTGAAATTTTGTGTCAAACTTGGGCACTTTTTATTGTCTTGAAACCATTTTTTCTTAAAAACGACCACTTTTTTATTCAATTTGGATCTTAAGGACGTAAAGAACACTTTGAAGATAGTGTAAGTCACATATTTCTTTAGAAATAAGCTGATTTTGAATCTTTTTTAAAAATTAAATATTTTTGTCGGCATGTGAACTACAACTACAATTGTGAAGATACATTTTTTTGTTAATGAAATTGTATTTATCAAAAGCTGATCTTCATGTAAGGTAATGTTATATTTTCTAAAAAGAATATTTTTATGTATTATGGTATCAAACATAATTCGGCCGCTCCGAATTTCCTGCGCTTCGTGAGCGTAATAGAGGTGATTCCATGCAGTTGGATGCTACGTAAGTTGGAATTTGTATATTATTTCATATATGTTTGTTCGTTTCTTACATTCGAGTTTTTGTTATACCTTTACATTTTAACCTATTAGAAACTCTTTAAAGCCTATTTAGAAAATATGAAATAAAACTTTCTAGCCTTCAGAGAATATCTGATTGGAACAATGACATTGACCCGCCGCGAGGCAGCATCTGAATTTCGGTGAATTACGTCACAATGTTGTGACATGGTTTAACTCTGTGAAAATCAGTTATTATTGTCAAATTTATGTTGATATATGCGTGAAAATATTTAATTTTCGCGCCAAACGTTCTACGATTTCAAAAGAGTTTCACCAAAACTGGTGGCTGAGATGTGTTAATTTGGAGAGAAATACTTTTGTGGTATAAGTAGTATTACATAACCATTACTAAAGGCGAGAAATTACTTGCTGGATTAGCACAGCTAGATATTGTAAAAGAAAACCGTCAAAAGTTGTGGCCCATTTCCTCTTTCTAGTAAACAGGCCGGAGCTCCCATTATTTCCATATTATCTTTCATCTCAACTTCCATTACATAGAACCATGCTCGCCACTATAAATGAAAGCCCAAGAAAAACGATTAACATTTTGACCCCCTATCCTTGCCTGTACCTCACAAACGTTCGAGAAACATTCATGCCAAGTTTCAAAACGTGTTTTTCACTCGAATTGTCTAATTTGACTAGGCTAATCCACTAGCATTTTGATACGCAGCAATGCAACACGTCACCGGGGTCTCCTGAAATTAACCTGCGTTGAGCCACTCCGCCAGTTAAGAGCTACTATCTGTACGGGGGTGTCATAGGTGTCAAATCAAGCGCCCCTCACTTAGCGCCGGAATAAATTCCAACCCAATAACCCACGAGTTCGGTCACTGCCATGACAAAGCCAAGTGACTATCTGTGAGCCGCTCAGACTGAAATCCGTGTGGCTCGTAGCCCACACATCGAGTTCTCACTGCATACACCTTGACGCTATCCAAGTATCGCCGGATTCAAGGGAACCTGACGGGCAATCATGCTCCCTCACGGACTTTTATACGTGGGTTTGGATTGGAAGTCCCGCGCCCAATCCTCTGCAAAGGCCGGCGAGTTGGGGCTCCGCTGGTGGATCATCGGGCGAACGCGGCAACTTGAGACTTAGCACCGCCTTCTCATAGCACCACATTGGCAATGAAGTGACGTGCATCTGTCTGTACTAGCTCAACAGCTCCTGACGGGGCTAAGGCCTACCAGCAGTGTCCCGGCATTGTGGCCGTCTGCTTCTCCTCTGCCCGTGGAGGGCCGCCATGCGAGGCATCCGGAACTCCGGACTCCACAAAGTACAAAAAGACCTTCAAACGACCACTCCTGTACAAAATGTCTTCACCTCACTCTCAATTCGGGACCCAAATCAATGAACACATTTCGTAACTGAAGCCAGGAAAATCCTCCTACATAGACTGGCACGACAAGTTCCCAACAAAACTCTCCATATCTCAAACCTAGCACCGGGTCAAAAATAGGCCAATTCAAAATTCACGTAGACTCCACCGTTTGCACATATGAGCTCACGAAAGGCTTCATGACGTACAGAAACGGACAGGTGACTGTTCAATCTCGCGATCGATTTGCCACCAGCACCCAGCCCCTAAAGCTTTCTTCCCTTTTGTACCATTATTAAGACATACTTTCACCAACATCTCACGAATTCGCTCTGTGCATGCCAGCACGCTGCTGCACTGAAAATCCAACAAAGGGCAATAAGCATTTACAGTGTCTTTGCACAAACCGCCGTTCTCACGGGCCCGCCGCCAGAACATTGACCGCCGCTTCTCGGCGCCGCCACATGGGATTTAAAGCCCTCATTAGCTAAGGCTGGGCCACCCCGCGCGCGGCGCCACTCCACTCACCCCATCGCTCGCTACCTGACAAGCGACCAAGAAATGTGTACAAATATTTCTGGGAATCGCTTCGGGCCTCCCTCGCAAATATAAGCCCGTTAATGCATCTCGCCGACAAAGAGAGCTTCAGGTGCACTGCCGGCGCGCCGCCCCGCTCCTTGGCCACCTGCAAGCCAGATGCCTCAATTCCCGTTGAAACGAAATCTAAAAGACAAACGGGCCGCCATCGCGGGCACCTCACGTGCCACCGCCTTCGCTTCCGATCGCCGCCAATGTCACGTGACACTCCTCTCCCCAGGCCCGAAGGCGCATCACGAATAGGGAGCGGATCATAGACACTTCAAACTCTCGCCTAAACACCAAACCCTACTCAACTCTACTACCAAACCCGCCGCACAAGAACTACTCTTTACGAAAGGTACTGACCGGAGAAACCATAGAAAACTACCCTTCAGGAAACCCGCCCTCTAGAATTCTCTTCCAGTCAACGGCAGAACTCGACCTAGCTAGAATATGCCTAGAGTCGAAAATCCGCCACCCTCGGTGCTCGAACCCTAGGACCTCCCGGTCAGAAACTCTGCCGTGTAAGTAGTTCTGTGCTCTGAGACATCTCACGGAAAAAATCACAATGAATTTCCTCCAAATACCTGTATGATTCTACTGAAATACCGGTATTTTGTATGAAACTACCGGTATTTTGATGAGAGAATACCGCTATATTACCTTTAAATAAATGTATTTTTCCGGTATAGACGTAAGATGAGAGTAATATACCTCTAAAAATACCGGTATTTGACGTCTTATACCGGTATTTTTAAAGGTATTTTGAATAATGGTATAATAGAAGTAAAGGTATTTCTATACCGGTATAAATACTTTTACCGCTACTATTTCGGTATTCGGTCCAACAAATTATTAATAGACACAATTATATAAATTGCTCTTAATTTCTTCTTAAATTTTAAATATATTTTAAAATATTTGCTTTATCACGAATAATAATTCTGAAAATTCTGTAATTCCAAGAAACTCATTATAAACATTTCTCGGACACGCCACCCACGTCTGACAAAGCGCCGTGTGAGAGCGAGGCGCGCTGCCGCTCCGAAATCGAGCTGAGATCAGCGTCATATCCGTTGCCGGCGACACGTCGAGCCAAGCGGCACGTCCGGCGTATCGTATTCCTTTCAATGTCGGCAACGACTGATAAATGGATGTTAATCGACATCTTCTCTGCGGTGAAGGAGCAGGCTATCTCCTGTTCTACCGCAGTGACCTGACGGGAGAGGTTGTGACGAAAATTATTATTTATATCACGAATAACCAATCTTCAAAATAAAGCTTTAATTTTTCGTTTATTGCTATATATTAATTTTGATCTTGACGCTTCTGTTCGTTGCCTCCATGTTACAACAGTTTCATTCAGCAACAATCAGAACAAAACATTTATTAATAATTTTACCAATCTACCCAAAAATGAGGAAATTATAAACTTCCCTTGTTTCCTTGAAATGAAAATACAATCACTTGATTTTCAGATGCACAAATGTCTGGCAGCATTGCTAATTCGCATTGAAGTTGCTGGTTTCTCAGAGGTGCTACTCTATTAACCCAGCATTATTATGTTGTCATTATTTCCTAGAAGAGTTTTTATCCTTCAACTGGGCTCCTGAATAGAAAATTAGGGACAAACGCTTAGGAGTTTCAGAATATGATATGTGAAATGTGTAGGATTAAATGGGCTTAAGATGTGAAGGAGATAGAAAAAGAATAACGGGGGACAGAATTTATTTTTTGGCAATCTGAAAAGGATGCGGTTAAGATGAGGGTTAGTGATCTAACCTAGAAAGGGTATACAGTTAACTCCGGTATAACCAGTACTCCGGTATAACCAATATACCGGTATAACCAGTAACTCCGGTATAACCAATATAACCAGAGGCTAGGGACTAACATTTTGTGTTTCACTATATCCGAGATTCACTATATCCATGATGTCAAAATTAAATAGAATATCTCCATAACGATTGATTTTCTTAACATAGAGATACAGCAAAATACATTAACAACAGGAACTGAAAATTTTAAAATCTTTGTCTTAAAAAAACACCATGATTGAAATTGAAGCAAGCATTCGCGCATTGCTGCCGCCAGGTGTAGCTCACGCACGACACCACCTTTGTTTCCACAGTGAAACTGAGTGCTATAAGGTTATCAGTAAGGTGCCCATTCGAGGTCCGCTACCTTCACCTCAGGGTAGCAATTCAGGAATTCAATTATGGCTTTTGGCTGACGATATTTGTTTCAAGCCACCTAATATTGGAATTTGTGGTACTGAGGCGATGTTTTCATTTCCAGGAGGGAATCTGGACGTTTCCAGGACGTTGTATTTCTCACGTTCACTACAATCGAATATTTTTATGCTTGCTTGTAATGTAAGTGAAGCGGTACCAGTGACTTAAGTTCGCTATAACCGGAGTCGACTGTAGGTTGGAAAGGGAGGTGAAGCTTGTAGAAGAATCATTCGGGGAGACGGGCGATGTGCTGGATGAGAGATCTGCCTCTGGCACACTGTGCGGCGTGACGCCTTCCCGGAAGCGAACCAAGACGCCCTCCCGAGAGCCGCTAAGCCATGCGAGTCAAGAGGGCAATTTGCCTACTTCGTAATATCCGAAAAATGAAAAACTCAGCAATCTTTTGGTGATTTTACAGCGGTTGGGCATCTGCAAAATGTTTTGCACACTATCATTACAAACCAAGGTTTTAATGCAGAAAATCGGTCAAAAATTAGCATTTCGTAGCATTTACATCTTTGTTGTTATTTTTTGGGCACGAGGTGTGATGTAATTGCTTACGTGTTTTTCGCTCACACTCTTCGTTCGTTTGAATTATTTTTTTATGATGTTCTTAATTTCACTTCGAATGCTTTGTGGCCGAAAATTTCTGATGGGACAAACACTGCCATTACAGTAACCATAATAATAAAAACAATTCACAAAAAATTGCAATACTTCCTAAATACTTAACATATGTATTATTTTCTACGTGTTTCTAATAATAACGTGGTCGACTACATTAATAGTACGCCTTAGTTATAATTATTAATAGCTAAAATATATTTTAAATAAAATCAATTTTGTTATAAATGTGTCCAAATGCGCGGAATATCTAATTCTTTAATTTTATTATATTTCATTCGTTTTATTTCATGCATATTGTTATTTAAACATTACTTTTGGCGTAACCTGGCAGAACCCCCCCCCCGCCCCAAAACTCAGCCTTTGTCATATTTTCCCAACTACGAATAAGAATGCTTACGTCTAAGCAATTCGAACTCTAATAATAGATAAATTTATTATAGCACTGCATTCAAATCATTTCACTAAAAAGCGTTAGAGCAGCGTTCTACATTATATTATTTTATCACTCGATATTCAATAATTTCCTTAGAAGTCAAATAAGCTGAGCGTTAAAGGGATATTCAAACACAAATATGATATTTCAATCAATATTAATATCTTCGTTCCATTAGTATATGCTAAATTAGATCCAAACGCTTGAGACCTTTATGAGCAATCAGAAAGTAAAGAAGCGTTAAAGTATGGAGGTGTCATGCAATCATAGTTTATATTGTCATTTTATGTCACTTATGCCTCATGCCTCTGAAATTCTGGAGAATTTCGTACATGCGAATTCGTGGCATATATGACGAATTACAATCCCACAAAAACAATAAAAACGCCCAATAAATCTCGCGAGTCATTGTTTCCTGTAACAAATGTGGAAGAAAAGAAAGCTTCGCTTAGTCACTGTCTCTACCGCACTGTTCATGAGTGCCAAACCCCGGAAAGTACGTGCAATTTTGTGAAAGTTCATGTATTGAAAATCAATATCGGCAACGTGGTAATCCCGTAACGTATCTCCTCCAGGATGGTTCAATATTTTGCCGGATCAGAATTAATGTTCAGAAATAAACATCACAACACACATGATATGGAAGTGCAGAGACAATTGTTGGAAAACACGCTCAACTTTAAATGACAAATGCTGATTTCGCGAAAGCCATTAAAGATCATGTCCTCTCAGTTTTTGTTCTGCTTTTTTGTTTCTGATATTCTCACATTTATTTATCGTATCATTTCACGTTTTTTTCTTTTTCTATTATTCACGCTGCTTTATAAACATTTGAACATTTAGATCCGGGTCGCTCATCCAAGAGCTCCGAGGGGAAGCCGCCGCTTGCTCCCTGCTCTTTCTAGCAGCTCCATTGGCGGAGGCAGCAGATTACGTTATCTTTTATCGATCGGCGGCAAGCAGCACATTGGGTCGCGTCTTCAATTAATACAGAATCAGTTTCTTATAACAACGCCCCATGGTTTGTTTCCAACCTCCAACTTAATAAGGAATTTAATCTCAAACCGTTATCACAGCATACAGCTTATCTTTCCACTAACTTCTACTCCAGATTTAATCAAATCCCCTTCCTAATGCCTTTCAGACTCGGCAAAAAGCCCATCCATCAAACCAGAATTACAAATAAATACCCCTATCAATCATTTCTCATCAAATTCGCCGAATTGGAACCTGATTAGAGGACCTCTAGGGATTCCTCTCCCGTTGTAATCGTTGTACGTTACTTGTAAGTTAGTTAATAAGAAATCAATAAGTAAAGTTATTAACAAATAATCTATGTACCTACCATCAAAACCAATAAATTGAAGAAAAAAATATTCACGAAATTTAAGATAATACAAAAACTGCTAAATAACGTCTTTTATTTTTAATTTTCAATAGATATTTACGTAACTAGTACAGAAAGTGAATCTTTGCCGTATGAATGAGATGTTGAGAGCCATAATTTTGAAATGATCGATGACTCCGATGACACTTTCGTACGAATTACCTACATTATATTTTAACATGAATTCATGGAAACTTACAAGCATATACTCTTTGCATCATTCTTAATATGCGAAGCAGTAGCTATGTTGATTTGTGTAATCACAGTGTTATGTTTACTCTGCAGTATTTTGCTTTTTTTATTTGACCATGAAGGTACGTGTACACATAACTACCAGTTTACAATCAATAACGAGCGTAATTAAGTACTAGAACTATTAGTAAGTACTAGTATTAGCGTGTGGAAAAAATGTATCTTATTTTACAGAATTAAAGTACGTTTCTTACAACATAACGAATCGCAAGTTACATCTTGGGAACTCCGTGGAGTTTGCAACATTTCGATTCAAAGCATTGCTTTGAGTTGATGGCTCATTGTTTTCGTCGAGGACTTCCGTGTTTCATTACAGTATTATTTGAGAGCTTCTTTTATTTTGATTCGCTTCATGTTCTTCTATCTTCCACATCTGTCTTAATCATTTTCCTACTTTGTCGTGTTATATTTCAAAGAAATAAATATCTGCATCAGCTACACGTTTCAGTTTGTACTTGAATGTGTTTTGTTAGACATCCAGAAACTTGGAAAAAATACAAAAATAATTAAATTGTTTACATATAGACTGAAAATGCAAATATTTGATTGTGTTTTTTTGCCTATTCTCAAACTCCGCATAGAGTCCTAATTCTCATACTCAATGCATCACTCCTTACGATACAGCTGACGTCATTTGACAACATGGTACCAAGGAAGAAGCCGCCAGGCATTAAATATTTGGTATTCACGTGTGAGCATTTAGCAGCTTTTTCTTCATAAGTATAGCTGTGCTGTGTATTAGTACATACCATGTTACAGTATTCGTGAAGACAAGTTTTTATATTTAATTTACTGTGTTATACGAAAGTTTTTTTTTTTGTTCTTGAGCGTGCTATTTGGAAAACCATTTTGTGTGGTTTTGTTCTACAGCATTTTTGCTGCTATAGCCCTATAATACATGTTGATTCTATCGCGTTTGCAATCGTGACGTGAGAAGAAATAGATGGCGGGGGTAGGCCAATGACTGGCCAATTTCTTCAGATTCCAAATAAAGGTAAGGAAAGCTACATTAAGTCTCCTGGCGCGGCGGTGCACGTAGGCAGCGGAACCGCCGGAAGTTGAAACCGAGTAAACAGAGACAGCGGGAGCTTCAGCCTCAAGATGCTGCGAGCGCCCTCTCCAAAGGACCGTGCTCTGATGGTTGGCAATCTGTGAGGGCGAAACGAGACGCAGCCTGGAGCACAGTGCTTCGAAACAACTCTTTCAAAAGGACTGAAGAAACATTGTGTTTTGTCAGGTAAAACATTTCATCAAAAGTATAATAAAACCAGAAAAGGAAGTATTTACTGAAAAGAAAAAAAAAAAACGTGAAGTTATAGTTAATGATGTTTCACGTACAACACAAATAAACCAACTCGGATAGCCGAGGTAGCTAAGGCTGAAGAGCCGTAGTTGCATCGTGCCTGTAGGGTCGCGGGTTCGATTCCCGGCCGGGGCGTGGGTGTTTGTGCGAATCAGAATACCGTTTCTGTTACCCCCAATGTTTCTTGTAGTGGTCGAAATAACCTTAGAAGTTGAATAGCGGTCTTAGATAAGTAAAAACATACACAAATAAGAGGAAAAGTACAAATGCACATGAAAATGTACTTCTGTGAGCAGATGATTTCTGAAGGGGGAATCATCAATATGATTTGACGAAAGACGTGACAAATTTACCAATGTTTGGTAATGCAGCTAGGGGATCGATAAGCTGGGAGTGTTAAAGCGTGGAGGGAGAAGGCTGAGAAGAGCTAAGGGAGGAAGAGAAAGAGAGGGAGGGATAAATAGGCGGAGATGAGCTCGTCGAAGAGAAGAAAGGCAATGAGGGCAAGGCGGAAAGGAACAATGCTGTGGATAAGATGCAGAGGAAAAGCGAGCGCCCAGAAAAATGGATAGGAGGACCAGGAGGAAGAGCAAATATCTCTTTAGTCTATGGTAACAGGGTAGTGAGGAGCATATCAGGGAGGAACATAGCGGAGTCTAGGGAGGCCGGAAGTAGCTCGCGAAGAGAAAGGCGACGAAGAACAGGCCAGAGAGGAACAAGGTATGTTAAGAAGGGCAAAGAGGAGAAGGCCGCTAAGAAGCATCGAGAGGAGGAGAAAGGCGGACAGGAACAGACTGGGGAGCAACTGAGCGAAAACTCGTTATTTGTGATGCGTGACACTGGCCGTAAGGAGTTGGACGGAATGATCCGCGACAGGTCTGCGCGGCGTGGGTGGAGTGAGAGCTGCGATGGCCGAGGCGAGAGAATGGCGTGGGTGTGCGCGTGGGCGGTCTGAGAAGCACCCCGCGGCGCCGGGCAGTGGCCGAGGGCTGAGACAACAAGGCTACGAGGCGCTTTATCAGCGAAAAGGAATCGGCAGATCATCCCTCTGCTCGATATTCATGACACTGCAATCTGTTCAGCCGCCGCCCGTGCACCCCTCCATCTCAGACGGGCCAGTACTAAAAAAACAACAAAAACTCAAAACTTCTACTAATCACAAAAGCGTACTAATATTATTTCGACATCTGGGTTGTCCAATAGTTTTGTAAACTTACAGGAAACTTACATCAAATATTAAGTAACTGATTCAACGTCTTATGTTTTTATAAATATAACTTAACATTATAATGTTTGTTGTTTTGTTGCTCAATGTTGAAGAGCATGCACACTTGCTTTGTTTTCCCTGGTTTTCCCCGGTCGCTTAAGGCAAATGCTGGGACGTTGTATTCTTGTCGCGTTTGTGAGCCCAGGGGCATGACATCTGTAAGTTGTATTATTTACTTATTACTAAGTATTATTATTTACTTTTTAATCTTTTTCTCAACAGTTCTCATCCGACCGCCGAGGTGTGCGGTTCGTGTCCGCAGCTCCGTTGTGCCTTACCTTGCCCGCCTGCGAGTGCGCCAAGATAAGAAGAGGTCAAGCGATAACACACCTGTGTGCAGTAGTTCTAAGTGAAGTTATATTTGTGGTTATTAAATCCAATTCTAATTAGTGTTATTAAATTCAATTCTACAAATACAATTTAAATATAAAACTCAGTGATTACAGAAGTGTATTCGGGTACGCTCGGTAACATGTAGTGCGAACGGAATAGCTACCAATACCCGGAAAGCTACGTATTTCAACAAATGCCATTAGAAGAATCAGCAAGCAGCGGTAGACAGCATGTATCTTGATTCATCTGATCCCGTGAACACAGAATGCATGGCAAATATAGACACCAGCTCGGTCAAAAAGACCGAACCCAGACGTCCTCGAATATAATAATAATAATAATAATAATAATAATAATAATAATAATAATAATAGATAAATAATAAATAGAAGGGTAAGGCAAAAGACAGCGTCATGCGATAGTAATAATAGTATTTATACAGTTACCACCAAGAATCGATGTAGTGCTCTCAATACAGAAGATGCAACAGAAAACAATGAGGAAACTTCTCCAAAAACCACAGTACCTCAAATTTTTGTGCCAAATGTAAATAATGTTCCAGCCACGATTAAGTTTATAAAGGAAGCTTTTAGAGCCGAAGACTTCGAAATAAAATCTCTGGCAAACGACAAGTTAAAATAGCACCAAAAACTCCAGATGTTTACAGGGGAACAGTAAAACAACAGTAAAACAATAAGTATCAGGCAACAACTAAGTATACTATACATACCATTTGAAACAAGAACGTGCATATAGAGTTGTCTTGCAGCATGTCCATCATACGGTAGACGTAAAAGACATCAAGGCTGCACTTTTGGAAAAGGACCATAAAGTTAGAAACATAATAAATGTCCGCCATAGGTTAACGAAGTTACCTATTTTTTGTAGACTGTGAGCCCAAATCTAACAACAAAGAAGTATTCAAATTAACCGACTGCTAAATTGTTGCATTTGAACCACCACGCCTGAAACGAGAGATAGTTCAATGCAAAAATTGCCAGAGATACGAACTACCAGGCCGTACTGTGCATACCCGTTTCGGTGTGTTAAATGTGGAAAAGAACACGTTCCAGAAAAGTGTCAAAAAGAAAAGCAAAGTCAACCAACATGCGCGCTGTGCGAAGGCAATCATCCCGCGAACTATAAAGGTTACCAAGTATATCAAGAAATACTAAAAAGGAAAGGGTACAAAAACTCAAGTAAACCCAGAACGTTTCAACAAGAGATGCCTATGCAGACACAAAACAACAATATTGCAACTACTTATCCTCGAGAAAACAAAAGAAGTCTACAAGTAAATGAATGAACACAGGCCGATGTAGCGCGACCAAAGCCACCAGAACGACAACAACATAATGACGATAGCCACTCCATTATGAAAATTATACAGCACTCCTTTGAGAGATTTGAAAACATATTAATGCAACAAAGTCAACAAATAAACTCTCTAATTAACCTCTTAACGACGCTTGTCTCCAAATTATCTTAATTTTCCTAATGTCCCTAAATTTCTTCGCATTGCAGCTTGGAACGCCAACGGCTTGGCAAATCATCGCCAAGAAGTAGAATTATTTCTCAACGAAAACAAAATAGACATTCTACTTATCTCCGAAACTTATTTCACAGAAAGAAGTTACATTAAATAGAAGAACTTCACATTATACGACACGATCATGTTCACGGCGGCACAACAATATTAATAAAAAAGCATGAAACATCAGGAACAGGAAGCCGTACTCGACCACGATATTCAAGCAACGTCTGTACAAATTACAGACTGGAATGGACCAGTCACCATCAGCGCCATCTACTGCCCTCCCAGATTTAAAATAGATAAGCAACGATGTGAAACCTATTTTAAGTCACTAGGACATAGGTACATGGCATACGCAATGGGGCCCAAAGCTTATTACCCCTAGAGGGAGAGAACTGTAGAAAGCAGTTACTTCTCTACAGTTAGAAATAATTCCTACAGGAGAACCTACCTACTGGCCTCCCGACCAAAACAAAATTCCAGACCTGATTGATATATTCATAACAAAAGGAATCCCATCCACTAACTACATCATTGAAACTTCCCTCGAACTGTCCTCAGACCACACTCCAATAATTATCACCGTTGGTAACAAAATTATCCTACACCCCTCTCCCGTGTCGCTAACGAACAGAAAGACAAACTGGACCTCGTACAGAAACCAGTTATCAATGAAAACAAACATCCGTTTACCATTAAAAATAGCAGACCATATAGATGAAGCGACTGAATATATAACCCAAAATATTCAAAAAGCGGTTTGGTTTGCTACACCACAACTCCACTACACCCGGAGCTGCATGAAATACCCAAAATTTCTTTAAAATAAAATAGCTGAGAAAGGAAGACTAAAAAGAATCAGGCAAGCTTCAAAATATCCTGCAGACTGTACCAACTACAACAGAGCAACTAGGCAACTAAGGTGCGTCCTAAACGATTGTAACAGCAACAAGTTTCAAGATTTCATAACCAACATCACCCCAACAGAAGATACTAATTACTCTCTATTTAAAGTCACCAGGAAGCTGAAACATCCGATCAAACGAAATCCCCCAATCAGGGATGAAAATATACGCTGGGCGAGAAACCCCACAGAAAAAGCATCTACCTTAGCCAACTTCTTCGCTAATGTATTCCAGACTCATTCCTTTTCAAATACAAACCATGACCAACAAATCCGGGACTACCTTAACCGAACTCCCGAAACCAAATGACTCTTCCAATTCCACACTTTACACCCAGAGAAATTACAAAAACCATTAACACCTTATCAAGCAAAAAAGCTTGTGGCTATGACCTAATCACAACACCTCTTCTCAAAGAACTACTACGGAAATGCAAAACTATAATTACTGCACTATTCAACAGTATTCTAAGAACAGGACACTACACGGAGCAATGGAAAGTAGCCCAAATTCAAGTTTTTTCTCAAGCCTGGGAAATCTCCACATGAACCCTCCTCTTACCGTGCCATCAGTATACTTCCAATTCTATCCAAAGTGTTTCAGAAACTTCTTCTATCAAGACTACGTCCTCACATAGCAACCAATAACCTAGTCACTGATCATCAATTTGGCTTTAGACAACAGCATTCTACCATCGAAAAAATTAATAGAATCACCAGCTACATTGAGAATTGTTTCCAAGAAAATAAATATTGTTCAGCCGCATTCCTAGACATCGCCCAAGCGTTTGACAAAGTCTGGCACGATGGACTCCTATTTAAACTCAAACATTTCCTACCATATCCCTTCATCAGTATCTTCAGTTCTTATCTATTCCACAGCATCAAATATCAAAATGAATTATCTCAATTACATCCAATCAAGGCCGGAGTACCACAAGGTAGTGTACTGGGCCCTATTCTGTACCAACTCTATACGACAGATATACCAGACACAGATAAAACAACTTTAGTCACTTTTGCAGATGATACGGCCATACTAGCTTCGGATGACGACCCAAATGTCGCATCAAGACATTTACAAGAACATCTTACAATGATTGAAAAATGGTCCAAGAAGTGGAAAATAAAAATCAATGAAAACAAATCAAAAAAATACTATACACTCACAAGGAATATCAACTATTGCAAATAAAAGTATCCAAAGTCTTTTATGACAACCACTTATTTCAGCAATTGCACAACGTTTCGTAACTAGTTTTGTTGATCAGGTGCTTAGTGAGGGAACTGCTATCCCATTGAATTACCTCTGCAGTAGAACAATCAAGGAAACATTAGATAGTTATCATTTATCTGATATCACTTGTAGTGAGTGTGAGTTAATTTCGTTGTGAGTTAATTACTCGATATTATGTAATATCGTGATAAAATTTTGATGCAGTGAGTTTAATCGATTGCATATTATTTATTATCTGCACTTGGCTCACTTGCAATAATCAAATTGTGTTGACATTTGCGTCCTGCAAACATTGATTTACGATTAAAAATTCCAACAGAAATGCTTGCAGTGCATTAAACTGTAGCAACAATCAAAAACATCCGTCATATTTATTCTTCTCTAGGTTTCCTGAAGATGCAGAAAGGAAAGCATTTACAAAATTCTTCGTGAATATTGTTATGTCTAAGTGCATTTGCAATAACCTGCCTCTAATAACGTTTACTTGTTAACGTCTTCTATACGGCTTCGTGTACATTTTTTATACTTTCGGGGTTTCAGTCATTTTAGATGTTAAAAATTCTAGATCAGCCAATAAACACCACGCAAATCTTGATGTACTTTATTTTTTAATTTGTCAAACCTAATAAAATTTAATTTTTTTGTAACTAACCTTTGTAACTTCTGGGTGTAGGACCGAGATCTCCAAAAGATTTTTGTGCAGTTTTCCTTGATTTATGGAGGAAATAGTGTGATGTTCCTTTGTTTTGCTTCTGCACAGAAAATGTAATTTTATCCTGTCAACGCTTTGACAGTAATAAATTTGTGTTATATGATAAACTTGGAATGAGCGTTTTATTTTGCATACCCCGCTAATTTTCAGATACTACGTCCTGTTTTAAAATTGTTCTAAAATTTTAAGCATTACAAATTACGAACTACTTAGCAGTACATATCTTGTAGCCTTTAATACAGACGCCTATTGCTGACCACCAGGAGCGCCGTCGTCGCACGTGTTGTCAAACGGATGAATTCTCCTCCCATTACAGCTTCGCAACTGTAATATTAAACTGTGGTATATTGTTATTGTTTCAAAACTACATATAACCTGGAATTGTGTAACTAATTTTCATTTCTTAATTGTTTACATTCTCTCCTAATTAATTCCGGCTTGATAACAAAAGAAACCCTGGCTGTATTATTCTACTAAAATCCAAGATTGCATCAAGTTTTGAAGGTACCTCAAGGTCTGCTACTTTTCGTAAAACTGATATCAAATGGCATCTGTATAATAGGGTAAGTACAAAGGGTATAATCTTAATTGTGCAATCGTGAACAGATATAGAAAGGTGCAATGACTTCCTATACGAAGTACCAGTCCTGTTTTCAAGGTAATATACCCGAAGTTGGAAATTACAGTGTCCGCAATGGAAAACCGAAATGGAATTATATCAAATTCATCAGAATATGTCCGAATTTTTACGAATTTTCAGGAAAACTTTTGTAACAACACTACTCATATTTTCTATGAATATTTCTATTACTTAGTATTATTAATTACCTAATTAACAATCGGCATATTTATACAGCGGATAATAGGATAATATGAAATTACAATACATTTTATGCAAATATTAATTTTATAATTATTATTTCGAAGGAATGTTTAGATTTTCTCTTATTAGTGCCAATAAAATATGTATTATCAATTTAATACCTTGAATAATTATTTCTAGCTTGCCCATTTCACTCACCCTATTCCTTTGTAACTCTTATCCTAAATGCTATAAACACTAGCAAGTAAATTAATTTATGGAGCAAATTATTATTATTATGGAGCAAATTTTCTTTCTCTCTTTCCGTTTTAGAAATTATTTTATAGCATTTAACAACTGTAAAATGTGCAAAAATGCCATATTTGCCATCTGATACGATAGTTTATTTTTCTTCTATATGTTTGGTAATGAGAACAAAAGTCCAACGTTTGTCACGTTACGCGTATGTTTTTTAAGGGAACACTTAAAACAATCTTTCGCTACATTAGGTGCACTTCACAAGATTCTAGAGTCAAAGATGGCTTTGTATTATTCAATTTGTATTACATAAGATATCTTTCGTGTGTCTGCCAAAGCTATCTTGAGAACTTGCCAGGTCTTCTTTACAGATCAATCTCATGATGTTGTTATCATTCACGTTAAAATTATGCTTTCGTTCTTGTTCTGACTGTCACTAAAGCAGGTCTACTAGGGAAGTTTGGTACAGGGAATAAATATAACGAAGAGGAATAATACAGGGAAGAATTGTAACATTACAAACCAATTCAATTCCGTCAAATCATTCGACAAAGCCGCAACAATCCAATTAATGAATATCAAAGAAGGTTCTCTAGTAGTCAATATATTGGATTCGGGATCTCAAAGTAATCAAGTAAGTAAACAAAAATCATTGGTTGGCGACGTTGGGTAAAACATTTAACGCGCATCAAAATCACTCTAGGTATTCCATACACTTTTGTCAACGATGTGGAGGAGGTGTTGCATACCTATGGCTGAGTGCAGTGGAAACGCGAGATCGGAAAAACTAGAAATTTACTGAACTGTCTCCTCCAGAAATTATTAGGCATTAGTTACGAGTTCTTAAGTGTACAAATTGGTGCCAGATTTCCCAGAAGCAGGGTCACTTAGAATATTGCTTTCACAGAATTCAACTCAACATCGGCGGTTTCTTGTTCAGTTGAAGGTTTGTGCAACAAACACATTTCTTTCTTTCATTGATTCTCAAACGCAAGGTTTATGTTAAATTATTAGAATATAATATATTTCTTCAATAACATTTCTATTCTTTGAACAGTTTTGCGCGTCAGTGAGGTTTATTTTAGTGTCAGAATGAGTTATGATGAAATTCCCACTTTTCTTGTGCGCGCGTATCCCAAGTTTCAGAACCGTCTGGTCACGCGCTGTCGTATCGGGGTTTGTTAGTGGTCCTACTAATCTCATTGTGACCATCCTGAGTATAATAGCGTGCGTGTACAGATACTGTTAATCTGTTAGTGGCTGTATTTGCTATCTTTGTTATATACTCGCAAGTGCAATGCTCATTTAAATTCGGCAGATTATCAATTCGTATTTTTAACTTACATTTACGAGGCAGTTCACGGGCAGACCTTAGCTCAGAGCCAGCAATGACGCTGACTGCAGTGAGTCTGACCAGGTTCGTAGGGTTTGAGTCCCGACTCTGGGTGATTTTCGATACTAACTCCATAGTTAGATCGAATTCAGCCGCTGCTTGGCAGAGAATTTTAGTGACTGACTGCTCTGATCAGTAGTTTTTCATGATTTCTTCGATTCCAATACCAGGCTGGTGATGAATCAGTATTCTAACGGACCACGTGCGATCATTCCTTCTCCCTTGTCCTACACTCAATTCCCTCAATTATACACACTTACACTAACATGCACTACACTACGACACATGCCCGGAGACCAATTCGAAACTTGGAACTTATCCCGGCTTGAGCGGCGCCCCGCAGGGGGAATACATAGAGGAGTATCTAGACTAGTGGGGAGACTAACGACCGTTGATGTGTTCGGAAACAAATCAATGAACATGGTGGTTCAATCTGCAATAGCTTCTTATAGGTCATCTTTTAAAATTGTCTATTTTACGCATCGTACCTGCAACCTCTACAAATTGTACCCGCCAATTCCCACCCAATTGTAATTGCCACTGCATTTTAATATTCTCATACACATTTGAAAATTATTAGCATCAATACTTATAAAATCCTTTGCAAGTCTGCAAAACAAAACGTAGCCTCCAACTCGACTTATCGAACTTACACGTCCCAGACATTGTCATTTTGCGCCCGGCTCACCAGGCTCACTTTTCTCACAGATAGAGGGATGCAGAGGAGATAGATGGGATTGATTGATTGATTGTTAGTGATTCCGGGTGCGTTAACCACTGAGATCAGTCCCGTAAATGTAGTGCAAGTTTTTCCTCGGAAGGTGGCTGTGATCTTCCCCCATTGGATGGCGAGATCCGGCGCCGATCTACCGTCGACTGGTGGAGTTTTCCACAACCAGGTATCTCCAACGATATAGCCGGGACAAGTTCAAAATCCCCGACCGGTCTCCCGGCATGTGTGGTAGTGTAGTACATTTTAGTGTAGTGATGTGCGTGTAAGGGGTGAGAATATGGAGGAACAAGGTAGAGGAAGGAAAGATAGTGTGCGATCCGTGGCCCGTTTGTTAGGGAATTGCTCCGACGTTCGCCTGGTGTTGACCGAAGAAACCACGGAAAACCGCCGCTGCCATTCTCCTCGAGACAGTGACTGAATTTGATCTAGCTGAAAAGCTAGTGTCGAAAATCCTGCCGCCGTCGGGTCTCGAACCTAGGATCTCCAAGTCAGAGGCACTGCAGTGACATCAGTTGATCCCGGTGATTCATAGGAGGAAGAAGATAGCAAAATGCTTCAACCATCTTTGCCCTCTACAGTAGTTTTAACAAATGCGAAAAATATATTGCTTTGCAAAGCGCTTTGTGACGATTTTCGGGATATCCCTCGTATTTTTCAGTCCAAATCAACACTTTGGTTGGTTTTGATTTTTCCCGAGTTCCTGGCTCTCTAACAAACGCGCAAAACTTCGCAAAAAATACTAACATTGAAAACGACATTATTATATTTGTTTTTCATAAACACATTTCATTGAAAAAAGTAGTTGAAAGAAGACGCCGAAAAAAAATTGACCTTTCAAGAATAAATATTTTCAAAGAACATGAGATCTGCACCATTCGCTTATACGCTTTCGTCCTATACGCTTTCTGACATCAAAATTTAATCAAAATTGTTGGTACCGTTTTTCGAGAAAAAATTGTTTAAACAAAGTTACAAATTGCCTATAATTCGCGAGAAATTGCGCAAAAAGAACTTATTTTTCGAAATTTTTTAATGACTTTACTTTAAAATTAATCTTTAAGGAAGAGATTTCATTAAGAGAAAAAAATGTATATGTCATATTGTAGGAAGACGCTGAAAAATGTTTGAATTTTTTCAATTCTCGAAAATCAAAGTTTTCAAAGAAAGGAGACCTCCACCATGATCTTAAACATCATACACATTATCCAACAACAAAATTTAATCAGAAACGATTTTTTTTTTTTAAAACCCCAAAATTAAAATATCGGTTTCAAATTCAAGGTGTTGTGACATCAGGCAGATCGATTGGGGAATATTAATTTTGGGGAAAATCCGATGAGCGGTTTAGCCGCTACCGTTGTTCACAGACAAACGGACGGACAGACGTTTTGCCGTCAATCGATTTTCCCGTGTCATTAATTCTAGCTACACTACGTGTTCGAGTTTTTAATTTAATTTAATTTAGATTTATCGACTTTTTCGCTACCAGGGCCCGACAATAAGAGTTTTTCTGACAAAATTTCGCTGCTTTTCCCCGGAGCATTACATAACTTTCTGAATTCTTGGCTGTCCGGGATTAGCCGCGTCATGGTCGATGGTGCTGACGTTTCGGCCAACTTGCTGTGGCCTTCTTCAGAGCTGTGCTGCCAGCAGCACAGCTCTGCCAGCAGCACAGCTCTGCCAGCAGCACAGCTGCCAGCAGCACAGCTCTGAAGAAGGCCACAGCAAGTTGGCCGAAACGTCAGCACCATCGACCATGACGCGGCTAATCCCGGACAGCCAAGAATTCAACGACTCCGGCCGCGGAAGCCTACGACTCTACATTACATAACTTTCTCTTCTTAAGAAGTGCCTTACGAGAGAGAAAGTAAAAATTATTAATTAAAACCAAATAGATATCACATTTTTGTTTACCCGTGACGCTAATAATATCACTTGCACTTCATAGGAATGAAAACAAATTGACTTCCATCTTCTTCCTTAAAACGTTACCTATAAATAATACGAATTATTCGAGTTCTAGTATTCGAAAAAGTGAAGTAGAGTAAGTAGAGAAAACGTATAAACTTCAAGAAGTCTTAGGAAGTATCAATGTCATCGGAAAGCTGTGGAGACAGAATGTGGAACGTTGAAGCATATTGTGTGTACTGAACGCGAGTTTCATTGTTTTGCCACTGTTGATGAGGATTATTTGAAAACAAGAAATGTCAATACACAGATATGTTATACTATTACTATAATGATTGCTATTAATGTTAATAAATTACTGATCAATATTTATATTGAATACTTATAAATAATCATAGTCGTTTCTAAAAAGAATGCAAAAACAGTGAACGAATTATTGGTGACCATTTGCCAATTATGTCATACATCTCGGAAAGGAATACATACACTTACGAGATTATGATTACAAAAATTATTCCACCTACGAAATTAATACCAAAGGTATTTAACATTACGGTTTGTGTCAATTAACGAAATTTAACGAAAACTTCTATTTTCTTGTCCCTTTCTCTCATCTCTCTCTACTGGCGAATCTTAAGCTCCGGATACATCAACTAAGGATGGTGCCGGGTATTGATATTTGTGTTTAACCTTGGTTATTCTCTTTATTAGGAATTTCAAACGGTTATGGTTTGGCATTGAAGAGTGGCAACAAGGCATTGAAGAGTGCTGAATGAAACATGATTATCAAGAATATTTTCAATATTTCAGAATATTTGGCATATTCTAAAATTATTGAATGTCAAACGTATTAAATATCACTCGTATATTTGGAAATTGCAAATAAATTCGATAGCCGCTGCAACTCGTAAAGGAGAGTAGTGCAATGAGTGTATCAATTTGCGCTTAAAGAAAACTCATAAAAATTACATCAGCTATTCATAAAATAATCGTACAAAAATAACTAACCCTTGAAGATGGTAAAGTAGTTTAATAAAGTCAACATGTAATTCTGATCGATTTTTTTCAATTGGTTCAATGTCCCACTTCATCATGAAATCCGAGTTTTTTTTAACATTTTAATTTCTTAATGTATTTCTGATTTGTATCTGTAAAAATAAAAATATTGTTTGATAGAATTTGACTCTACAATCATATATAAAAAATATTTCCGAAAAACAAATTACGTAATTATTTGAAGAGTATTAAGGACTCGGACTAAACGTTACTACACTTGCATTGTGTCTCCCCAATACCAGCCCGGAAAAAATTAATCGTTCACTCATACTTCCCTTCCCCGCGAACACCAAGAGCGGTGGCTCAGTGCATCAACTGATGTAACTGCAACGCCTCTGACCGGGAGATCCTAGGTCGGTAGGATTTCCGACAATAGCTTTTCAACTAGGTCGAATTCAGTCCCTGTCTGGAGGAGAATTCTAGCAGCCGGTTGCTCCCATCGGTAGTTTTCCGCGGTTTCTCCGATCAACTCCAGGCGAATGCCGGAGCAGCACCCTAACAAACGGGCCACGGACCGCGCGGATCTTTCCTTCCTTTTCCTTGTCCTATCTTCACCCTTTTACACACGCACACTAACATGCACTACACTACCACATATGCCGGGAGACCGGTCGGGGACTTGGAACTTGTCCCAGCTGGAGCGGTGCCCCGTGGAGATAACTGGTTAAGGAAAATCCCGCTAGCCGACACGGTAGGTCGGCGCCAGATCTGGCCATCCAGCGGGGGAAGACCACCACCATATCCCGAGCAAAAACACGCACTACACGTACGGGACTAATGACCATAGTAGGTGTCCCCGGAATCACTAAATGAATCAGTCAATCCCCGCGAACACTGTGTTCTCCAACGAGCCACCGGGTTAGGTGTCTCGAATTGATGTCACTTCAGTGCCTCTGACCGGAAGGTCGTGGAATTCGACTCTCGACCGTCGCAGGAATTTCGTCACCATCGACATAGCTAAATTGAATTCAGCCGCTGCCTGGAGGAGAACTCTAGCGAGCGGCTGCTTTGAACGGTAGTTTTCCGTGGTTTCTCCGATCAACACAAGGCGAATTCCAGAGCAGTACTTTCACAAACGGGCCACGCGATCTTTCCAACCCTTTTCTTGCCCTATCACACTGACACATGGGCTAGGAGCTACATGGGCATTCACTACACTGCCACATGGGCCAGGAGGCCGGGAACTTCGGGCTTGTTACAGCTGGGTCAGTACCACGCTGGTGAGAGATACATGGATGGGGAAAACCCTGCAAACCGACGTGTAGATCGAGACCGGATCTCGTCAATCAGTGAGGCAAGATCACGGCCATCTCCTACGATGAAAATAAGCACTTTTCTTACGGGACTTTGAACTTAGCAGTAATTAACGCGCCCGGAAAAACTCGTAAACAACCCAAAGAGCCCTTGCGTACTTATACAACCGCAAGTGAGCACCGAGTTCGTACGAGCTATCCATCAATCATCACATCGCTCATCTCTTCAACAATTTCTACTGAAATATATTCTCGATAAATCAAATATCCCACTACAGCCTAGCCACACTCAACGATTTACCGACCCGAATCTGAAATAGATATCCACTACATGCCTTCCTACAAATATCTTCTAAGCATGTTAAACGTAGATGTAAACTAAGCGTAGGTGATCAATGAGTCAATGTTATATTTAGATTAGAATTAGTTTTCGATTAGGTTAGCTATAAACCATTCCAAATACATGTGAAAAAGTAATAACTTTTGAACTTTTGAACGTATGAACTTATCATTGGAACAATAAATATAATAATTTTAAAAAACGCACGAGGTCCGTTTGCATGTCTTGTTTAAGAGCGCCTTGAAAACATTGCATTTTCTGCTGACACATTGGTTCGGCGCATTTTATTATGTCATCGCTTCCTGTCGCCAAAACACTGAGCTAGTTGTGCGTCGGGACGATCCAGTTTCAAGTGAAGAGTCTCTGTACCGAGGGTGACTGCGTACACTGAATAGCAGAGCGACAAGGCACAATACGACGAGAGACATTGGATGTCGTGCAGAGACGAAGAGAACTGTAGATGACCGTAGTGAACAAGAGCGAATGCTAAGTCAAGGCGAAGAAACAAGATTTTCTCCACATATAATGGTGCCAGAGCTTTAAACGTCTAGCGCATGCAATATTATATATATATATATATATATATATATATATATATATATTGTGACGTCACGGGGTTATACGAACCCGTAACGCCACCATAAGCCACTAGAAAAGACCGGAGAACTGAGAAATAGGGTACGCGGCGGAGCGAGGGTCCGAGTAGGCGACATCTACCCGCAGGTTTTCGCACTCCGATGTCCAAAGTTAGCGGATAATATTTTCTCGAGAGGGCGCGAAGGAGGAGAAAATTCACCCCTCCAGAAATTTTCCCCAGGCGGAGTTGCATAAATACCGTGACGCACTTCAGTAAAGCTCTCTTACGACTTCGACAGCGACGGCGACTCAACTAAATTCTTCAGCGGTAGTAATTGGTTAGTGCAGGAGTATAATTTTACTTGCTTTAGTAAAGCTGATTTAAGAAACGCGGTGATAAGTGATAGAATTCAGAAGCAAAGTGCATGTACAGCATTTGCACTAACATTACGCGAGTAAGCAAGCGTTGTGACTGCTCGAACTTGAAATAGTTTCATCATCGAAGTAAATTCGCGCAGAAGGACTCTGAACGAAATCCAGTATTTAATTTAGTACGCCACGACCACGCACGCTCAAAGTGTGGTATGTCGGCCGAGTGCTAGAAGTAGTCAATTCAAGCACGTTAGTTATTTAAAACTGGAAGCGCGAGCAACGGGTACGCGGCAGCCGGCAGAAGGACGACTCAACACTCAAGCGTAGGCGAGAAGGACTTGGACCAATTCATGGTGTGTACGAGTCCGAGGACGAGAGAAAGGTTTGGAATTTGGACGTGTGGCGTCATCCTGAGATCGAGCGAAAGAAGAGGTGCGACCGCGGGACATCAAACCAGTCGAGTGACGTGGCGAGGACTGCAAGCGGCCGAACCCCCAAGGTTAACTGACGGCGAGCGGGAAGGAAATGTCGAGGTAAAGAACTGGCAACTTCTATGCGACAATTTGTTGGGAAACTGTGTAGCGTTAAACACCAGGCGTAGCGTCCTAAAATAGGTGAAAGTTACAAATAGTTACTGGGGAAATATTTCGAATGTATGAGCGGCAGTTTTGATTTCATTCGCTGTACGCACCAGTAAATTCGTTGAATGCCATACCTTGTACAACTTTTCTAAAGTAAATTATAATTGTTCATGTAATGTAAAAGTAATCTTATTGAAAGTATTGTTTCCATTGTATGATGTCAGGAATAATCAGTTGCTATAATTTTGTAAAGGGTACGATTTAGTAACGTGTGTGTCACGTTTATTCTTGTGCTAGAGTTAACAGCGTTGTAATAAATGCGCAGCTCAAGGCTGACCTCTGTGAAGTCTATAAAGAATAATTGAGAAGGAGGTCAAAGCAAAAGTATTGTAAATAGTGCGTATTGAAGTAATCAGGCAGTCAAGGTGACGCCTACACATTCTCTTATGGTTGTGTTATTTCTGTTCTTTTTGTTTCTGTTTTCTTTTCAGTGACCATCTACGTAAAATACATACTTATTGTATATTTGTGCCACTGTGTAATTTGTTTACTGAATATATGCTCATTTTACCAGAATTTTATATAATTCATTGTGTCAAGGGTTTAGACCTTTCTCATACCCGAAAGATCCTGCTTCCTGAGAATTCAAAGCTCGCTTCACGAGCATTCATAGTTTCACGCTTCATCGCCACCGGCTGGAAGGTAGTAGGTGGGCGTGTTCTAATATATATATATATATATATATATATATATATATATATATATATATATATATTGTGACATCATGGGATTAGACAACCCCATAACGCCACCATCAGCTACAAAAAGAAGCCCACAAACAGAGAGGAGTACTGTACGCGGCGGACAGATGGCTTGTAAACGCGCTGTCTACCCACAGCTTTCCGAACTCTGACGCCCGAACTAGTGAATAATGTTTTTCCGGGGTCATGAAAAGAGGAGAATATTCACCCCTTCAAAATTTCCCCAGGCGCGAGTACCATAAGTATCGCGGCGCGCCTCGGAGGAGGTCTCCTTGATTGCAGCAGGGACGGCGACTAGACTGAACTCTCTATGATTGCAGCAGCGACGGAGATTGTAACTTGATAGCATAGGAGTTTGTTTTAACTTGGTAGTTAAAAGTTAGCTTGTGATGCGTATCTTCGAAAGTGAGGTAATTAAGAAGTGGAGTGCACAAGCATTCTTCGCATTTACAATATTTGAGAGAGCAAGCGAAGTGACTGTTTGACTCCGAAATAATTTCACATTTGGTAAATTCGCGCAGAAGGACATTAACTAAATCTGGCATCTCATATTGCACGCTGAGACACACACGCCCAAAGTGTGATAAGTAGGCCGAGCATTTTAAGCATAACTTCAGCTACATTAATTATTCGAGGCTAGAAGCGCGAACGAACTTGTACGAAGCGCGGTAGAAGAAGGACGACCACAGGAAGAGCGAAGCGTAGGTAAAAGAGAGATTTGGACAGGAACGAGAATCGTACGAGTCCGTAAAACGGGAGAAGAATGTGGAAATTGTAGGCGTAGCGGAGTCCAGCGTTCGAGCGAATGAAACTGGTAACGTCGTGGGACAGCAAGCGAAGACGAGTGGCAACGCGGGGCGAGCGGCAGAAAATTCCCAAGGTTACCTACAGGCGAGCGATGCGGAACTGTTGAGGTAAAAGAACTGGTAACTTTTATACGGCGATAAGTTGGGGAAAGAGAATATCCGTAAATACACGACAATTCGTGTTAAAAGTGGGTGAAAAGTCCAGAAGAAGTGGGAGAAGAATTCCGAACGATGTGAGTGGCAGTTTTAAGTTCTTCTACTGCACGTGTCATTAAATTCATACAAAGAGGCCATACCTTGTACAATTTTACTTAAATAATTCATGATTTTCACATGTTGTATAGTTGATGTTATTTGGAAAAGTCAGTTTATTGTACTGTGTTAAAAGCAATTGATTTCTGTGATATGTAAAGGGGTCAGATTTAAGTAACGTGTATATTATGTTTTATTGTTTTTTCTCTTTAAAGTTCAGTGTTATAGTGAGTGCGAAGCCCAAGGCTCGCACCTGTGAACGGGGGTTCCTTGAAAAAAGTGTAAAATTCATTTTAAAAGCCGTGCACGGAAAAACTAGAGGCTAGAAAGAGTAAAATAATGTAGTAGACGATAATTCAGAGAGGGGAATGAGCAAATTGTAAATTGTAATTGGTGAAAGTGTTCAGGCAGTCGAGGTGATGTCAATTATTTTCTTGTTTCGCCTTGTTTAATTTTTTCAGTGACCAAGTACTTAAAGTGCATTATCCTGTTATAAAATTGCGACACTATTTTTTTTCATTGAATATATGCTCATTTTCATTCGTATTTTATCTGATTCATTGTGTCAAGGGTTCATACTCAAAAGATCCTACTTCCTGAGAATTTTAAGCTCGCGTCATGAGCATTCATTCTATCACGCCCTCACCACGTGTGGAAGGTAGTAGGTGGGTCTGTTAGAATATATATATATATATATATATATATATATATATATATATATATATATAATATTGTTCTACAATTTCTACTTATTTATAATTATTCCAATGGTAATCTAAATTATGAAAGTAATAAATATTTGGTCGGTTTCTTGGTAGATGAGACGAAGTCCCCAATTCTACGTAAATTGACCAATTGATTCACAAAAAATTAAACTAATGTTAAAACGATAATAATATAGAAGATATAGCATTACAATAAATACTATAAACATCGAAAACAGTACACCGGTTTTTGGAAGGTTCAGAAACTGCCTTGTAAATGCCTTTTATCCAAAACAACCACTTTTTGGACTTCATCACTTTTATAAATAATCCTACGATATTTAAGAAGCTATTTAAACAGTAAAAAAGATAAAAATTGGCTTAACATATTTATGGGCTTCCTATTATTGGGATCCTATTCTATTTTATTTCAATCATCTATGTCCCCGTCTGAAGGTGGGACTCAAGGCAGCTGCCTAGGCCAAGGGCCTTGCGTACACCTAGAAAACTCTAGCAGAAACTTTTACTACATAATAGAAACGATGTGTTAGAAAGAATAAAGATATCAAGTTACGAAATTAACAATACTCTTTTTATTCCCTTATATTACAAAAGTTGAAAATGTTATCAACTCTCTGATATTTGGAAATAAAATGAAATAGCCCTGTTCCATTTGCTTTGATTATTGTCTTTGCAACATAGATTTCAGCAACGTTGGCGTAGACGCAGGGTCAATTAAACTTCGTACTCTCAGACATGCATGTTTAATATTTTTTATTAGACACACTGTATTGTCTATTTTTAACCCACAGGGTCATATGTGATCAGTGAATGCCAGGGAATTTAAGAAGTGAATAAATTGCTTTCTTAGTGTTTTAGGGTAGCTATGATCGAGTAGCGCCTCGAGAGTGACCAGATTAGTAACCAGGGAGGGCACCAAATATAGAATATTTACCGCTTAAATCTTCGACCTATTTTCATTACTGGACATTTGGTTGATGCTTAAGTCTGGTTTAATGAATCCCAATTCTTTTGTTAATATTCTGTCTTTATAATTAAATTTTCTGTTAGGTAAATATATTACTTTATTCATGTTAAAAATGAATGACGATATTCATATTACTTTGTGAATTTTTTAATTTAAAACACGTTTACAAATTCTCGTACAGATCATAATACAACCAATTTCGAACAGAAGCATTAAGGAACACATTTTTTATACATCGTGCTAACATACGTTCCTAACGTGTTGGCAAATGTCAAAATTCAGGCAGACACATGATTTGTGACCGACGAGTGCAATAAGTTCACATAATTCCCTCTCACTTTCTTCCCTACAATCAAGAATCCATCCTCGTGTTAAAGGGCCAAGCAGCGGCCTAAGGCCTCCTGTGACCAATGCCCTGTTGCCAAATCCTGAGCTGTTGACACTTGCCCGGTTATCGCTTCCGAACAAGGAAACAAAACGCACACTGCCGGCGTGGATAGTCGTTACAGCTCTCTGTCGGAAATTAAAGAGTTCCAGTGCAGCTGGTAATCACTGGATTCTCAAAAATATTTGATTGAAAAAAAAACACGCACACACCTATTGACACAGTTATTCACTTTCTGTTCATCTGACTACCAATACAAACAATAGAAAATCCGGTCTTATTTTCTTGTTTTATTGATAACGAGTACTTTATATTACAACTTTTACACTACTAAAACTTCATTCTTCTAATAAACCTCAAGGAAACGACGGCTGAGAGAGAAGAAAATATATAATTATTGAAAAATAATACGATATATAAAATTCCACATCTACAATTGATTTTAAAGTCATTTGCCGGATACATACAATAATGTACAAAATAAAAAATAAGTAGTGCAGGCTAGAATTTGAACCCCAGATCTTCAACACAATAAGGAGCCACCCAACCAGGTACCCTACGATACTGACCATGGGCTAGTCACTTATGCTGTATTTTGACGCTATGCTGCGATGTTCTTGATGCCAGAAAATTCTTTCCATAAATACCAAAAGCTACTGTTTTTTTTTCAGACAAAATTCTAAATTAAATGAAGTTTAAAATGTAATATTTAAACATGATTGCACTTGGAAATAAATCTCCATCATGTTTATTGGTGGTGTTCGAAAACATATATTGTCACCATATAATTCAAAATTTTCACTCATACTTTAAGAAATGTGCACATGAGATGATGTGAAGGTTTAATATTGAAGAGAAGATTGCATTAAAAAGAAATATGTATAATTATCTTTCGTCTAACGCAGTGTATTCTTCAGACAACATTCACAGAAGTAACGAATAGTGTAGTAATAGTGTAGAAACGTATAGTAACACAGAAAACTGCCAGAATAGGAAGCATTCGTATCAGTGCAATTTTTAGTTTTAGAGGAATATCATTATGTCACACATTACATCAAAATATTCCATCTTTTCTCTACAGAAATAAGCCAAAGAACGTTTACTCATTCATATAAGAAGTAGAGAACCCCCGTGTTATAGACAAACTTGAAAGCCACTTTGACATATTTTAAGAAACATAATGTTTGGAAGAAGGGCAATTTAAAAATTTATGAGATCCTGTTTTTAGAAAATTTAGTTAAATCACTTTTAGAAAATTGTTATTAACTCTCATGGTTTTTGAAACTATTCCAATTTGCTTCACACATTTATATAATGTTTTCAATTATACAATTCGCCCGATTTGTTACGCAGAATTCAGGCAGGAAGCTTTAAGTTATATTTACTATGCGCACGAATAATATGAAACAATTGAATATTTGTAATATTGAAAAATTAAAATTTTGTAATGGAAATAAGACTTACTATCTTTTTAAGTACACGTTGGAAAGGTTGCGATAGCTCAGTGGCATCGTTATAGTTTTCCCTTTAACGTCATTGACCGGGAGGCCCTAGAGTTCGAGTATCGGCGGATGTTCGACTGTAGTTACATATGTAGGTCGAAAAACTTTGGAGCCGTTTTGGAGAAAAGTTTAAAAATGCTCCCCAGGGGCATCAACTAAATTAATCCCAAAATTTAAAGAATTATTTTCAAAATCGCAGGGCCTGGATTCGGGCCAGATCGTTAATGGAAAATTCATTTTGACAAAACTTCTACGAACACTAGTGTTCACAGAGAAACAGACATACCAGCGGACACATGGACGGACAAACGAACGTTTTGAAATCATAACAACACTCGTTTGGTAACTTAAGACCCCAAAACCTGTATTTCCATTAAAATCTCGACATCGATTTACTGCAACATTACATACATATCCTTTCCAAATATTACTTTTGTTACTCAGAATGTTTACGAAAAAGTAAACAATATATATAAATAAATACACGTTCACACACCACAAAGTAGATTACACGCAAAAAAGAACACCAATTTCAGAGCCCGAATTCTTGCCCGCCAGAATGCAATTGTAATGTTATTCCTTAAACAGGGGGTCCCACCAACTATGGACCACCCCCATAACTTCTAACTTCTTCACGATATCGACATGTAGTTTTTGCTTAACAATGCGGAATCATGGGACAAGTAACAAGTTATAGAGAAATTGTCTATAATATTTTTAATTTTCGAGCAATTTAATCATCTTTGATTTTTTAAATGGAACTAAATATTTTTCTCACCAGCAATGGATACACCATTAAAAGAGGATTAAAATTATTTGCTAATATTTTGAAAGAAACTTGAGTATAAAATTAGGCTTTCTAACATGTTATTTTGAATTACACGGGCAATCGTGTAGCAGCTCTTGCAGCCCTTTCGGAGAAGGTGGCCATCGCGACGTCTAGACTGTTGCGTGGAGAGGAGAGACTGAGAGGGTGGCAGTGGGGGATAAGAGGCGTAACTACAGCAATTCTTGGTGTTGACACAGATATCACACTAAGAAATACCAACTTTAACAATCAGAATAGAAGTTTTTTCCTTTTATTTATTTGGATTTAACTTGCCTTCTACTAAAATTTCAAATCATCGATCGTTCCAAAGAACGATATAAAAAAATTGGTAGCGTAAGGAAGATGATAATAATAAATATCATTTTCAAACTGAACAAGAAACCAACCAACGTCTCTTCATTGGTAAATGTTATTTTTAATTAAAATGATCACTCATCCACTTTGCAACCATACGACTGCTGTTCATAAATGAAAAAAACGGTGCACTACAGTCTTCTGCATTTTCAAGTTTGTGGCAGCACATGGCGCTATTAAATGAGAAACTGCGAATGAAATGAGAAAAGCGAATGAAATCAGTAAGAGCAGTCGCGAATGCAGATATGCATTTTTGTAAAAGTTTAGTAAATTTACACTGATAGAACTGACAGGAGTATTTCAATTTTTTTATTGCTTGGTTCTTCTGGTAGTGTGTTTAAATAGGAAATTTAGTTACCGTGAATAATAAGAGAAAATGTCTACCTATATATTATTTGTTGAATTAATCAAGATATTACAATGAAAATCTCTAAGCATTCATTCGCTTCCCATGTTTTAAAATGATGGCTTGTTTCTGCCCTGCGTTCAATTTTTGTAAGCTTAAAAATTATCTTTATTATTATTATTATTATTATTATTATTATTATTATCATCATCATCATCGTTTTCACTACAATATTTTTTATTTCGTTCTTTTCGATTATCGTCGATTTGGAATTTCAGAAGAAGAAAAGTTCAATTCAATGAACAAATGGGAAAAATCTCTCATTCTGATCGTTAAAATTGATGTTTGTTCATATGTTTTTCATGTCAAGATCATGAATTGCTGCAGTTACGCCTTCATCCTGCACGTCCATCCCTCTCACACTCCTCTCTCCACAAAAGAGTATCAAAGTTGCAAAGGCTTACTTGAGAATCTAATTCCAAAAAATCTAATTTTATACTCAAATTACTCTTAAAATACTAACATATGATACATCATTTTATTCCAATGTTCATGATCTATCCACTGCTGATGAAAAAATATAGTTCGATTAAAAAAATTGAAGATGATTAAATTTCTTGAAAACAAACTATCATAGAAAAACAAACTATCATAGAGAAATTTCTCTACGGCATGTTACTTGCTCCATAATTCTGCATTGTTAAGCGAAAACTGCAACTCGATACCCTAAACCGTTTAGAAGTAATGGGGGTGGTCCATATTTGGTGGGACACCTGGTATAATATAAACATTATAAACCCTATAGAACATGATCGATGATTAATGAAAGTGATTGTAGTATACTGAGAGAATGAATAAGGATGACGAAATACGTCTCGTAGAGGAAACCTCGAAATGTTTACTTTTCATAGCGTCAAATTCGGGTAGCTATATTTTCTTAATTAAACCCCAAAATATCCAAGCAGTTATTTCAAATAAAATAAAACTACAATTTTATTGACAATAATACTGACCTGATATGACTTTCTACAAACAATTATAGGGAGATGTGAACTTCATCCTAAATCGTTATTTTTAGTTTTAACGATTATGTTAATGTTTGCTACTCAGAGACACGGAGCACGCTCGAAAGAACACAATAAGTAAACGAAATTGAGGATATTATGATTATTATGTCGTAATAGATTCGTTGTTGAAATGACAACTGATTCTTTCATATGCTCAGAGATTTTCTCTGTTTCATTAAGATGACCTCGGCATATACGTACTTCGAAGTTTCCATAATTTTGACGGGATAAGCGATGACCTCAAACAATCCACTTAGATTCGGAGGGTAGTGTTAAAAAGGATTGTCGCATTAGTGTCGAATGGAAAAGAATGCTTCTAGGAATTGTTCTGAACTTGCAATAATTGAATTTTAAAAACATGTGTATTTGCAAACTTTGCACCTTCATTGAAATTTACTTAACTGCATACGTAAGTTAACATTCTTTCAATTACAAATGTCCATAAATAAGCATAGGTCAATACTCTATTATAACAGTATTGTTACTTATTCCATGCTGATGCTATCTGTTTTAAAGGCAGCAGACTTACTGGTTAGAATGAAATTGTGAATTTTATAACAATATATTTCGTATTTGGAACGTGTGAATACTGAGGAGCCGGAAGCTTTAATGTATATATTTATACGTGAAGAACAATTAATGCAAAATTATTGTTTTCTTGTATATTTAATTTGAAAAATTTCCACAATTTTATATATAAAGAAATGGCTTCCTAAGAAGATAACTAAAGGTTTTCTCCATCGGAAAGCGAGTGTTACGATTTATGCTTACAAGCTTAGCCTATTTCGTCTTGGAACGTGTGGAGGAAGGACGCAATTTTAACTGGGAGGTACTTCTGGAAGCCAATTGATGACTCTTTCTTGCTCTCAGGTTGAAGATTGTTCGGTAGCCAACTTGAGTAGTATTTTAAAATATATTCTGTAATTGTGAAACAAATGGAACTTAAAAAGTATTTAGAATAAAATGAAAAATTAGAGAGCTGAAAGCCAGGAATTTCTAACCAGCAACAATTTTCATGGCAATATATGCAAGTGTTGTGGCCGCTTGTCCCCTCTACCCACATTAGAAACTTCAAATGTATTTGCCGGAGAAACTAAGTAAGCCATTGTAAACGGCTTTTGCCTTGCGTGGGAACTGCGTAAGGAAAAGGCTTGCGCGGGAACTGACAAAAAAATAGTTGTCTTGACATGCTAACTTCTTATAAACAATTACATAACTTGAAAACGAAAGACGATAGCGCCAATCGGATTGCGGAATTTTGCATCTCGTTTAAAGGCAATTTTAAAAAAGCAATACATATTATTTGAAAAATATTAAACTTTATTAACAATTTCTAAATTTCTAAACTTTCTAAAAATTCCTAATTTCTAAAATTCTAAAGTGGGATGGGTTCTATGATGTCCCAGAACCAAAAACTGCGAATTAACAATTTTGTAACAATTAACAATTTTATAAACAATTCCGAAATGTGCGCTATTCTTGCCGGGGAGTGTCCCCAAATTGTCCCTGATTTGATGATCGCAAAATAACAAGTTTGACATGAGATGCATATTAATTGCTAAATATCTAGTTTAATTGCTACTTTAATGACAAATATACACTTGGTCTTTGAATTCTACAGTCTTTTATTAAAATGGTTTCCTAGAAGTTCTCTAATGATTTGATAAAGTTCATAAATTGTGTATGAACAATAATAAATAATAAACAATAATAAATTGGAATAAAATGCGTATAAGAAATTAATTGGTTTAACATCAGAGTTATTTTATCTGATATCAATGTAATTTCTTTAAAAAGAATTGTGTTGACAGTGGTTAAGTGCTATGTGTTTATAAATATTTCAATGAATTTACTTTCATGTCCATACAAGTGTTTCTTCCATGTATTTTTTACTTGAAAATATTTCCACATCTGAACTAGCGGCGCCCGCCATTTTCTACGACGTAATTTTGTTAGCCAATCTCCCCCCTGCGTTGAGATTGGCTACGATGGTTTGTGAGGCTCCGACCCCGACGAGATTGGCTACGATGGTTTGTGGGTGTCCCCGACGTTTCGCCATGACAAGGGCTGCCCAAGCCGTGCAAAAGCTGTACTTAGCCGCAGACGGCCCCGATCATTTTTTGTTTCCAGTACTGTACAAATGTGATCAAAACCTGATCGAATGAACAACTCAAACTGTTAGATATGTTACTGATGTATTTGGGGCTTCTTCCATTTGGTGGAAATTTCTATCGTCAGTCATCCCGAAATCGGCCGAGCCGTATGGCGCTGATAGGCATCATAGGAACTTTATATTATCACAACGGCTGATATTATGATTTCTGAGGGAAGAAATCGAATACGCTTCGCAGGAATTCTGGGGAGAACATCCGTGGCACCTGGCAAATATTATTTGAAGCAAGTACCATTAAAATATAATTAAAATTCACGAAATCAACAAAATAAGCATTAAAAATGACTCAATAAAGGTAAAATAATAACTTATTAGTCGAAATCGACCAAGAAAGTAAACAATGAGATAAAATGGATAATTTCCTTATGTCATAACATAAAATTAATTTCTATACGAAACAACATTATTCTAAAACCAAAAGAAAAATGTAATTTCGTTAAAATCCGCCCCTACTTAGATGCAGCGAGGCGAGGTGAAACGGGAGAGGAGCTGGGATGAGGTACGTAAGGATACGGGGCGGAGTGGAAATTATAAAGATAAGATAAAAAGATAAGATAAAAGATAAGATGGAGGAATTATAAATAGAGGAAAGGCAAATAATATAATAATGATAATAATGCTAAAACAATAATAATAATAATAATAATAATAATAATAATAATAATAATAATAACATAAAAACTGATGATTCATAAAACATTAAATTACATGAAGAAAAGGAAGGTCTAAAATCTACAACTTCACTGAGTATACAATTAAGACAGCACTGCGCTTGCACTGCACTGTCTTTCACTTTAATGCACTTCACTTCACACAACACTTAAAATATTTCCTTCATAATTTTTCTGCACGACACCTCACTTCACTATATAACCTAATATTCTTAGTTAACGCGTTAAACCTAGAAATACCCTAAATTAATTTCCTAAACGAACGCTTCGAGGAAAGGGTTAAAAGCTTTTTGCAACGAAGTGGAAGTGAGGGAGAGCGAACACCGGAAAGGTAGAAATGGCCGGTCCAGGCACGCCGGAGCTAAATGGAAAGTTTCAGTCGTACAGCGGCGCTTCAAGAATGTATTTAAAGCAGGGCGAGGAATTTCCGTTCGAATCCTTCTTACTTAGAGAGCCACACCAACTACGGGTATCCCCTATAATTTCTAAACAGTTCCCGATGTCGAAATAGTTTTCGCTCAACAATGCGGAATCATGTGGCAAGTGATACGGCGTTGAGATATTGTTTGAAATATTTTTACTGTTCGAGAAATTTATTCATCTTTAATTTTTTAATAGAACCATATATTTTTCTTACTAGCAATAGATAGATCACAAATAGATGAATGCAATGATATTACATATGTTAATATTTTGGTAATATTTTGTGTATAAAATTATGGACACGAGATTTTAAATTAAATGTGTAATTTTTCCTGTAGCAGCCATCGCTTTTGGGGAAGGTGGCCTTTGCACTCTCTCCCCCCAATGTGCCGACGCTGTGGCGCCGCAAAGGTAATCTTCCTTTATAGGCGACAGTGTTGCTACAGGAAATCTTGTATATTTAATTTAAAATCACAGGTTCAAAAAGTATAATTTTATACTTAAAATACTATCATAACATGGAACTCACTACCCACATATCTCAAACAAATGAGTGGTTTCAGGAAATTTAAAGCTCAACTCAATGATTGGATTAAAACAACTAACTATAAATAACTCAAGCTCCTATTCCCATTTTCACTCCCTAATTAAACACCACGTTCGCTATCATCACTAATTAAATTCGATTACATTTCAAGACGTCAAGCTCTACTTTTGTACTTTTCTCCTCTTTACACTATCGCTGAAAGTCCCAAAGGCATATCTTCCTATATAATTTAATGCCACAAAGCAAGTATATTACATGTTATATAATAAGATTTTCATGCATTTTCTTGCTACGCAGTATAAATCTTGTTCATCTGCCTGCTTTCTGTGTGTTTCTTTTTCTGTTACAGATTATCTTCCATAGTTCAGGCAACTGCGTTGAACTAGGAAAACTGCATCCATATACATGAAAAATGTTGTATTGAAACGCTCTTCGTTTCTGTTAAATTATTTCTGCAACCGGTTTCCGAATTTATATCTTTTTTGGGCGCCAGGAAAGGGTTGCGACTTTAAATTTCCCGCAAACACATCTAAAGGAAAATAATTATCCTACTAGCTCTGCCGGTTGGGTTCTTACGAAAATAATCATCGCCGGTACTTACTTTCTTCCTAGCAAACGATTATTCGATCCGCTCTCCATACGGAAGAAACGAGGAATCTGAAATTTGTTTCTGGAAAGAAATTATTAAACTATGGATTGCACAAGGTGCTAAAGAAATGATAATCAGCTTTTCTTTTTGAGAATGAGAACGTTATAAGTTTATTCCTCAATTAATTCTTTTGACATGAAATGTCACCTTGGTCATGACCGATTATAAATAGCGCGATTATTCTTACTATTTATGTATCCCTGCGTTCTCGGACGATGAGGCCAGGAAGAATCCACCGCTCCGTCCAATCTTCTCTCTTGTATCTTTTTCTTGGTCCGTTGTCGGATCAATGTCCTCCTCAACTTATTAATTGTTTCATTTACTACCCCCGGTGCCAGAATTATTCAAAGTTCCAAATAGAATTACGCACACAAAATATAAGTCCTCACTGCTCAATTATTTCCCGCAAAATTCACCAAGTCCCGCATCTTTCATTTACAATAACCTCTACGATGTGCACGGTACGCGGTCTAAAGCTCCTCTCGCATATTCCACAAAGTTCAACCTTCGATAACTTTCATGTCCCTTGTTTTACCAAACAATCTCGAGTTTCCTTCTACGTCATACTCCATTACTAGTTTACCACCAATCCTACATGCCCTTATATCCCAATCTTCTGTCCGCTACTTGCCACTATGTTTATTTACTTCCGCTTCCCTGGTTGTTAAGGAACGCCCTGCCTGCATGCCTATGCCCTCAACATTTACACTTTTTACGATGAATTTAATAAGTGTTTGTCCCCAATTCCCATCAAAATATTTGTGTGACAGTCTGGTATGCCACAATATATTATCATCTTTTCCTCTCCCCACCTTCCCCAGTTTTCTAATTCATTCTAACTCCCTCTACTTTCCTTCTGTGTTCACACTTTTCCTTTAATCTTCCTTTTTCTTCTCATTCACTAGTGTTACGGCCCTAAGCCACCAACCTCATTGAGGTTTTTCCGGGTTTCCTCAATCGCTGAAGACGTATGTCGGGATGGTCCCTAGTTTTGCACTCCCCGATCTAAATGTAAAACATGCCCTCCATTCTCTTTAAATTTGTTCACAATCGAGATATTCGGGTATACGAGAATTCTGACATTTTACGAAAGTAAAATTATAGACTTACCACGCCTCTCTTCTAATTAAGAAACATGGAGCCTCTTTATATCGTGTTAGCTTTAGAATCCAGAAAATTGACAATGAAAATACATTCATAATTTATGTTTCATTATTTATGTGTAGTACACCTACGATCGTTGTAACTTCGTAAGTCATAAAATGTCAGTTATCACTATCGTAAAATGTCAGTTATCACTATTTCCGCCAGAACGCCTCAATTGTATTTATGCAAATGTAAATATTTAAGAGGTTAGACGGAAGAGCCGGCCTTACGACCTGAGCCTCGCCAGTTTTTATTAATTATTATTATTATTATTATTATTATTATTATTATTATTGTTGTTGTTGTTGTTGTAACAGTAACATAATGCTACATCACTGCACTCGTCTATTTATGATCTACCTATCGTTAGTGAGGAAAACACATGGTTGAATTTAAACAATCAAAGTTGATTAAATTTCTCGAAAACTAAAAATATTTCGACCAGTACGGCACATTACTAGCTCGGAGTTATGGATTGATTGATTGATTGACATTTTCGTGTTTCCGGGCGCGTCATCTGCTTCGGTCATTAGTCCCGTTAGTGTAGTGCATGATTTTTCTCGGGAGATGGCGGTGATCTTCCCCCGCTGGATGGCGAGATCCGGCACCGACCTACCGTCGGCTAGTGGGGTTTCCTCCTAACCAGGACTCTCCCACCAGCGGGGCACCGCCCCAGTCGGGACAAGCTCTAAGCTCCCGACCGGTCTCCCGGAATATGTGGTAGTGTGGTGCTTGTGAGTGTAAGTGTGTGTGTAAGGGGAGAGGATAGGACAAGGACGAGGAAGGAAAGATCGCGCGCGGTCCGTGGCCCGTTTGGTAGGGTACTGCTCCGGCATTCTTCTGGTGTTGATCGGAGAAACGACGGAAAACTACCGATCAGAGCAGCCGGTCGCTAGAATTCTCCTCCAGACAGCGACTGAATTCGACCTAGCTGAAAAGCTAGTGTCGAAAATCCTGCCATCAGGACTCGAACCTAGGACCTCCCGGACAGAAGCGCTGCAGTGACATCAGTTGATGCACTCGGAGTTATGGAGGTGGCCCATAGTTGGTGGGACTCCATTACACTAATTTCATATGCGTAGAATTGTCTTATTCCATGGCCACTTCTACATTTTAAATTTCCTGTGCACTGCAGGTGATATTACTCATCATAACTCGAAATAAAAACATACATGTGAATAATGTGGATACGCCTGTGAACATGATGCAATCACGAAGATTTTTAGTAAAGTCGCGTTAACTTTCAAAATTTATGTTTTGGATATTTCTGCCATCTTTAATCTCAAACGAACTGTTAATAAGGCGGATCGAAGGCAAGCAAAACAGGAAGAGGCTGAGTACAGAAATAAGAAGGGAAGGAACAACGAGCAAGAAAGTTCAATACATGAAACAAAGTTGAGATAGTTGGGGCGAAATGGGTAGAGGTGGGATTAGATGGAGCTAATAGGTGAGGCGAGAGGGGTCCAGTCAAGATAAGAGAGGAAGAAGTGACCGGCTAGCGTAAGGCCGGAAGAAGCGATGTAGTAGGGCAACATGAGTCGAGGCGAGACTGATCGGTAGTTTTCCGTGGTTTCTCCGATCAGCATCAGGCGAATGCCGGAGCAGTACCCTAACAAACGGGCCACGGACCGCGCGCGATCTGTCCTTCCCCTTCCATGTCCTATCCTCTCCCCTTACGCGCGCGCGCGCGCGCACACACACACACACACACACACACACACTTACACCAACATGCACTACACTACCAAATATTCCGGGAGACCGGCCGGGAGCTTAGAGATTGTCCCCGCTGGTGGGAGAGTCCTGGTTAGGGGGAAGATCACTGCCATCTCACGAGAAAAAAGCATGCACTACACTAACGGGACTAATGACCAAACAGTTGACGTACCCGGAAACACGAAAAAATCAATCAATCGAGGCAAGAAAACGGGAATTGTTGAATGGATGATTTATTGTTACTTATTTCGGGCGCGTCAAGTACTAAGTTCAACGGTTTCCCCTGCGGTACACTTTTTTTGCCCAGGCAGGGAAAGGATTTAAAAAAGGTTGAGCGCGGGATGCACCCGGAACGAACAGGAGCGACCGGCTGCGTGCCTCAGGCGCGGAGTGGCCACGGGCGAGCGTCGCGTCGCTGCCAACGAGGCACGTGCGCGGCGCGGGCGGGGGCGCCGAGGCGCGTGCCCAGCTGGCTCTCGTTACACGCGCGCGTCACAATATTCCTGACGCTCGCCCGCCCAATGCCCAACTGCCCAATGCCGCGCCTACTTGCTCTGCGGGACGCGCGCTCTCCAAGGAAGTCGGCAGTAAAAGATACGCAATTGGGGTTGTGACGCAACCATGATTCTTCTAAGCTGAAGGTATAGTGTTGAGCCGACTTGATGTTTCTCTATAAAGAAGGTAATTTTTTAATATTATAAAATTAATGTATAAGTTTCTACATATAACCTGTTATTGTCTTCGATACGGAGCTCGATATACACTGCATAACTTACCTGAATCGAGGGGATCGTGGTTACGAGGGAAATGTGAAAACAATTGAATGATGCTATATGTTCTCGTATGGAGGTATTTTTGCAGGGTAATTATGGGAGGGAAATATGAAAAGACAAAGCGAGTCAAGTTAACATTTACTTAATTACTAAATAAGTAAATCTGAATCAATAAAGAAGGTAAAAATTTATTTTATTTATTTAATTAATAGGTAATTATTACAGACAAATTAGAAAACTTGATGCAATGTGGCTAGGCCGAAGGCCTTTAAGCCATTACAATACCTACATTCAACCGCGTTCTAACCTTTCGTATTCTGGTATTCACCCCAAATGGTCTCTCCATCGCATCAAAGCCGCGGAAAAGAGACCCTAAGGTACGGCTGAGGAAAAAACCCCTGAAGGGGGAAAAACCTGCCGTCAGAAGCCGAGTACATGCTAATCTATCCGGTTTTTAAACTATTTATTTATTTGGCGCGGGCGTCAGGCATTCTCCTTCCAGTGTTTGGCCTCCTCCGCACCTGAAAACGAACAGCACCACAGAAAATCGTCTGCACCAACGCCTCTGCCCTAACATTTCCGATTCCCACTTCCCTTCGCCCGCTAATGTGTTTTATTTTACCGTTTCCTTTTATTTTAATTTAATTTAATTTTAATTTATTCAACTTATTTTAATTAATTTGATTTTAATTTATTTAACTTATTTTAATTAATTTGATTTTAATTTATTTAACTTATTTTAATTAATTTAATTTTAATTTATTTAACTTTAAATTAAGTTAATTTATTTATTTTAATTGACTTATTTACCTACTTATACTTAACAATTGACTACCATTTATAACTTTTTTTGTACTGTTTACTAACCTAACATAACTTACAGACTAACTTAATTATTGTTAGTTTATTGATTTATTATTTATTTCTCTCCAACCTAGGCTCTGCTCGTACTAACCAATGCTGTTTTCCCACTCCCTAATTTCAGTTTCTCTAATGGTCCGAACCTTTCCTAGAAATGTTCCTAATTCTTTCATGAAATTAGATCTTTTATCACCTAGAATGTTTTGGGCGAGCGTTACGCTCCTATGTTGGAAGTAGTAATTTCCCATTCCCACCCATTTTCCTCTCCAAGTTTCGGTCGCACTGCAAATTAAAAGGATGTGGATCCAGTCTTCCCTATCACCGCAAAGCACACAGATGCCATTACCATTAGAGTCCTTTAATCTACGTTGCATCCACCCCCCGACCCTGAGCCAAGCGTATTCCCCTCTTGCGTCCTTTCGCAGTGTGTTTACGTAACGTTCGCAACCCCATAACGGACTCGCGTGAATTTGCGCAACTAGCGAACGTTTTTCGGCCGTTGCTGCCAGGATCTCTTGCCTTTTAATATCCGCAAGTCTATCCGAAATTAACCGTTCTATGTCACGTGTTCCCCTATCTCCCACCATCTCCGGAGAAACGTCTCCCAGACCTGCACGTTCCAGTAGCAGTTTAATTTTATACGACCAGTGGCGTTGGTTGTTTCCCTGTAACGGCACTCGAAAACATCTATGTATATGTGTGTCAGCCTGTTCACCTGCTAATTTAATCCAAAGTTTAATGGGAATTAGGAATTTGCTGCGAATCTAGAGACTCCGAGAATTAATTTGAAATAATCTGTTTTGACGCTTTCTAGTCGATCTATCCTATCCACTCCCCAAATTTCTGCCCCATAATTCATTGCTGGGAGAACTAGCGATTTAAACATTGTATCGCACACCTTTAAAGGCAATTCCGGAACCCTGCGCACTGCGCAAACGATTTCTTTGAGCGCAATTCTTCCTTTACTGTGCGCCGCCACTATGTGATTATTCCATCCTCCATTCATGGAAAATTTTGCCCCAAGATATGTAACATATCTTAGGTAAAAATTAAATTATCTATGTACCACGGACGTTAACTCGTTCTAATGATCACGGACAGCAAAAAATCCTCGAGCTAAAGATCCTTGGACATTTTGTCGCCGCTCGATCATGACAACCCTTATAACGCTCTTATTGCATAAATAACTATTTCTTTAATGTTTGATTTAAAATTAAGTTTTGATTGTTGATTTAATGTTATGTATAACCTATTCACTTTAATATATTGAATGATTTTCACTTCTATAGAAAATTGGTACAAACTAGTTCGTGAATGTCAACGGCTTTTGGAAGGGGCTGAAGTAGAATTAGCCTCTTGGATGTGTCATTGGATTGATGGTTTATTATTTATTAAGATACCAGAGTTTAAGCTCTTCCGCCATTCCTAGAATGATTGACTGATTAGTGTTTCCGCGCGCTTGAGCTGCTGAGGTAATTATTCCCATAAGTGTAGTGCATGTTTTATCATTGGTAGTGGCAGTGATCTTCCTCCGTTGGATGAAGAGATCCGGCGCCGACCTACTTGACGCCCAATGGGAATTTCTCCAACCAGGTATCTCGCACCAAAGGGGCACTGTCTCAGTCGCAAAAAGCTTTAAGTTCCCGTCTGGTCTCCCAATGTGTGGTAGTGTAGTGCAGTAAGTGTGTATGTGTAGGTAAGGGATGAGAAGAAGACAAGGAAGTGGTAGGAAAGTGAGCGCGCGGTTCGTGGCATGTTTATTAAGTACTGCACCGGTATTCCGCTGGGGTTGATCGAAGAAATCGCGGAAAACTACCGATGAGAACAGCCGACCACAATTCTCCTCCAAACAGCGGTTCAATTCGACCCAGCTCTCTAGCTAATTTCGAAAATCCTGTCCTTGTCAGGACTTGAACCGTAGGCTCTACAGTGACATCAATTGAATCTATTATTTCAGAAACCCATCAAACGACAAAATTTAAATGCGCTTAGCAGTGGAATATTGTTCCATGAGGATAGACAATCGCTTATTCCATATTTACCAGAAACATATTCGTTTATTAACTGCTTTAATATTAAAATATTTTGAAATCTGAAAATTGGGACACTTTTTCTCACTTTTCTCGACATGAGAAATTTAGCGTTTGACGGTTTCTGAATTAACGATCCAATTTGTCTTAAGCCTCCTAAAGCGGTCTCCATATCTGGAAATGGAAATATGGTTTATGGGCAAGTAACTATGAAGATACGATTATAACGGAATGAAAGGCAGGGTTTCCCCTGCCTTTCATTCCGTTCAGGGTGAACCCAAGAAGACCTGCCACGAACTCTCTTGGACCACCACAAAACCCATATGAAACAACTGAATTTAAACTCTGGTCCAGCTCTTGAAGGCATGTGTAACGTCCCTCGGAGAATCAGTCCAAGTTTACTCTATCCAACACTTTTCAGAAGATCTAGGGTCATCAACAACATTTCCCTGTTCATATGGTTTTCCCAAGCCAAAAGTTAACATGAAAGGTCTTTATTCAATAAATTAACTGATACAGTTCTTTCATTGATCAGTAAATCTAAACTCAAAAGCGTTCTCTGTGAAATACATCTTCTTGAGCTGAATTTTCGCTTCTTGTCGTTTTATGAAAGGGCTGACGAGTTCCAATGAAGACCATAAATGCATTCCAAACTATTAGAGATCAGAAAAATTCGTTTATTGCAAATATCTCGGTTCCTAAGCATTGCATGTTCACTAACTTTATTACAAAAATTGAAGAAAATAAAATTTCTCACCTTAGATTGTAAGCATGTTTTTACGACTTAAAGTTTTCAAGATATCAGTCAGTCATGAGTCGGCTTCAGCAGCGTGCGGACGTGCCTTATGGAGCTCGCTAGTGTTGTTGGAATTTCTTATCCTCTGTTATCTGTGCGATGGTGGAAGTTTTTGTGTCGTTCAACTAAGGTGCCTGTTCGCGTCTGTTGTTTTGTGCTTTATGAGCTACTAATACTGTACTACTTAGTGCCTTATTATTTTACTAATATGGGAGACTGTGGCAAGTGTTCGAAATCCCTACCAAGGGCTAATAAAAGTGGACCGGCTGTCAAAATTGAATGTTGGGACTGTAAACTGTCGTTCCATGGTAAGTGCGTTAACCTTACTCCCGAGGACATTCAGTATTATTAAGATAACGAGAGTATTTGGAGATGTGAGCCTTGTGCTAAAAACCGTCGGAAAAGAACGGCTATTGAATCTAGACCTGGATCCGTGGTTACCTATGATGATGTATTTAAACTCGTCTTGGATTTGAAAAATGACCTTAAGACCATTGAGGAAAACCTGGGCAAGTCAATTAATTACGCCTTTGAGGAATTAATAGAGACTAAAAATTTAATAACTAAACAGAGTGAGGAGATATCAGCTCTGCTTGATCTTGTGAATAAGTTATCCAACGAGAATGCGGAACTAAAAAGCAAACTACTTGTGATGGAGAATCGAATGGATGACATTGAGCAATGCTCTCGGAGGGATACTATAGAAATTCATGGTATTCTAGTAGAGAAAGGAGAAAATGTCCTAGAAGTGGTGAAAGCGGTTGGGACGGCACTTGACTTACCAATTGAACAAAATATGATAAGTGCATGCCATAGACTAAACATTCGGGAGCGAAGTGGAAAGCCTCCAGGAATAATTGTAAAAATGGTTCGTAGACTGGATGCCGAGGCAATTCTGCAAAGAAGACGCGTCAAATGAAATGTATCAACACTCCATGTTGGCATTTCTAACACTCCTGCGGCACCCATCTACATTAATGAAAGTCTCTGTCCGGGCAGACGCCGACTTCTCAACGCAGCACGGGACAAGAAAAGAAGTACACATATCTGTGGATAAGGGGAGGAAAAAATTTTATGAGAAAAGTTGACGGCGAACCAGTAAAAGTAGTAACTTCAATGGTAGACGTGGATAATTTGTAACTAAATTACTATTTGGTAAACTGTGTATTTCTCATATTTAAAAAATTAAGCATATATCTTTGGTCATCGCATAAGGTTCAAAATTGTCATTGTAAGTACGTTCTTCGAATCCTCACAATCTTATCAGCAATAGTTTGTAGAACACGCTTATCGTCGCAGGGTCATTGTTGTCTGAACACAACTGCTGACAATAATCGTTATCATTTACATAACTTAACAACAATGGAAGAAATTGTTTCCTGATGTAATTGTATTAACGGAAATATGGATAAGCATATATGAATTAAATAGTTATAAAATTCAAGGATATAATCTAATTGCTAAATGTAAGCGCAGGGGACACCATTGTATATATTCGTGACTGCTACCAGTATAGCAGGGTGAGAGAGAGAAATGACATTCAGTCAGCTGATGTACTCGTTAAACGTGAAGGTCGGTAATCTTGTAGAGTTTACTTTACTTGCTGTGTATCGCTTAACAGTAGTTCACGGGCAGATTTTACAAATGATGTTGATTCAATAATAACTGAATTGGAAGGTCATAATGTTGTTCACATTGGCGACATGAACTTGAATATTTTGAATCAAAGTGTTGAATCAGACAACTATTTAACCACTTAGCTAGTAAAGGCATGATCAACTTAGTAAATGAGCCTACTCGCATTGTAAATAATTCTGCAACATGTATAGACCATGCTTTTGTTAGATTTTTTAACAATCGATCTATTAAGTATGATTTTAAAGCAAACGTGTTCCACTACAACATTACAGATCACTCAACTATTGTATTAACGATTAAATTATCAAAGGTTATTACTGGAATTAACGATTCTTATAAAAGAATGGATATGGAAAAGCTGATTAGCTTACTTAATTCTGAAGATTGGATTAATGTATATCATCAAAATTCTGTTTCGGATGCTTTTGATATGTTCATAGACTCAATACAGTCATTAGTAGAAAATTGTAAATATACAGTGTGTGTACGTAAAAAATTATTCAAGTTGAAACCTTGGAACACTGATAGCTTAATAATAAGAATACAGAAAAGGAGACAAATCTTTAAACAGCTTATGAAAACACCAAATGACGCTAAGCTAAAACGTTATTACACCAACTTTAGAAACCGACTGAATTTCGATACAAAGAAAGCAAAAGAGGATTATTTTAGAGAGAAGTTTGAAAACTCTGCTAATGACATGAAATCACAGTGGGACACAATCAATGACTTAATAGGTGAGAATCGAAGCAATTACAATATCAATGAAATGATAGGTACAAATGGTGTGGTGACTGAACAGTTTGAAATTGCAAATGCCTTTAATTCACATTTTTTAAGTGTTGCCAGTAGACTAAAAATGCAAGTAAAAAGTACTTATTTTGATCAACTTCCGGAGTGTAATGAAATATTTCAACAAAGAAATACTCCTCAAACATCCTTTTTTATGCGACCTACAACAACTGATGAGGTGTTAAAGGGCCCATACACGCTCAAAATTATTGAGTAATATTTTGATTTGTGCAATAAATTGTATCGTATTGTAACATCGGTGTCTCTCTCTGGGTTCATGCATGTTCAATAATTACTCCTGGAATGCATTTTTTTCTTTACAAATTAACCTTTAATTAATCAAAAATAAAAAAACAATATGATGATGATGGTGGTGATAGCATGCAACAGTAGTTCTTACAATGGTGTTAACATGTTGCTTACAGCGGCCTTTGATTACATTAACTGCTTAACAATCACAAAGGTGGCAAACACTTGGCCGCTACCCTCGTGCCTAGTTACCGGCACGTCCGCTGCAGCTCCGTGAATTAAAGTCTGTCCGCACTTACGCGGCAATCGGGCTGAGCGTCGCTTAGTGCACAAATTTTACTTAACTTAAGCTTCTGCGGCGTGGTGTCTGCGGTGGCGGAATGATACCCCGCAGCTGGCGTCGAGTGGCTTGGCGCTTTCACGGGCGGGAATCCCGCAACAGCGCACATCCTCTGGGCCCAATGCTGCTCGTTGTCGAACACATGCCTCGACACGCGTCCCCCCGGTCACAACAGTTCGTGATCAATTAGACAGGGAACTCCTTCCAGCATCGAACCTTAATAGTTCTCGTAACATGACATGTTATGCGGAGCCGAATTCTAGGTTGACGCACCAAGTTCCCGAACACATGTCTTGAGTGACATGATGAACTCGTCGGGCCACAAAAATCAAGTGCACTAGTCGAGTGACAAATGTCAAGTGAGTTGATCGAGTGCCAAAAAAGGCCCAAATGAAAAGGTTAGCTCGTGGCAAAATCAAGTCTCCTCTTGGGCCACACGCGCCCACGGACGAAGGCACGCCTTCCCTCTCCAGGATCGGCGGGGCTCTTCCTCATTTGCTGACCCTTTGCTTACGTGGCGACGCTTGAGCCAATTGCCCGCGAGTTTGATATTACAATAAGCAGTGTGTTCGAAGGTAAGCCACGCCCTCCGCGGATCGACACTTGTGCATAACTAATGGGTGTTCCTTTCCTCGCGGCACGACATTTGGGTTTCCCTGCCTTCGCGTCCCGGTCATATCGTTTTACCTTCTTTTTATAACGGGTGCCGGGCCCGGTCCGTCCTTTTCACGTATGCACACTTGTGCGTAACTAATTTTGGTAGCCTATTTAGCACCACGTACGCGGATTGAAATTTACGGGGTCTCCGGCAGTCGCGGGCGTCGCACGCTCCGGGGCGTCTCAATAACACAAAGTGCCCTGGCAGTCGTAAATATGTCCGCGAGTTTGTCGGGGGAGGGAGCCGAAAGTTGGATGTAGCCGGTGTCATAACTGGCGTCAATAATTGCCGCGCAGCGTGAAGAGGCTATTGAGTACTTGAGCGGAGCTGGGTGAAGATTTTGTTGGAGCCGGGCGGTCGCAAACAAGGGACTCCCTTTAGGAAACGAGCTATGCTGCGGGGGTGGCGTGTGGTGGCGTCGTCCCAAACGCCGAGGGACCTGGCCTCGTTGGGGGGGGGGAACGTTAACGGGACGCGGGCGGCTGGGCGCGGTCGCGTTGTGGGGGGCGGCACGCCTTCCCTCTCCCAATTGTGACCAATATTTTATTTATTTATTTTTTTATTATTATTATTTTCTCGGAGGACGTACCGTTACAGTATGTACGCAATATTGATGCTTGTGCAACATATTGCGCAATCGCGAGCACAGACGTACAACCTTCAAGGCAATATATTGTGCAAGCAGTACCTCTTCAAAATACCATAGCAAAGGCTCCACATCCTCCACCCCTGCACCACATTTATCTGCCTCACAAATCCGTTTTAGTTCTTTTCGGAAGTTTGTTCTCAAATAATTAATTTTTTTCACTACTTCTGATTTATCAGCCTCCGGATATTTTTCGCGGTATTTTTCTAACAGAAGTTCATACTGCTCCCCCTTTTTCACACGATTAGTATAATCTTTACACATTATATCCCACAGAGCCGGAAGGCCACGATAAACTTCAATAAATTCGAGAATGAATTGTCTATCTGCTTCCTTGGCAGCCATGACAACGCGTACTCTACCACATGTTGATACTGACTGATGGGATATTGCACAATATTGCCTACACACGGCGCAACCTTTTCCCGTTTGCACAATATTTTCAAGGATTTAATTTAGCACAGTATATTGCACAACCTTTCAATTCCGACTACACGATCAACTATATTGCACAAACCTAAATATTGCGCAATAATATTGAGCGTGTATGGGGCGCATTAGCGATACATAAAAATCTGAAAAGTAACAAAGCACCTGACTTCGATAATATCAATTCCACTGTGGTTAAACGAATAGCTCCTCATTTCATTAACGTGCTGACTTTTTTCTATAACTTAAGTTTATCTTCTGGAGAATTCCCGAAATTCTTAAAGAAAGCAACTGTAATTCCATTTTTTAAGAAGGGAGATCGTAGGTTACCTGATTGCTACAGACCAATTTCATTGTTAAGTGTATTTGCAAAAATACTTGAAAAAATTGTTAAGAAAAGGTTAATTAATTTTCTAAATAAACATAACTTTTTCAGTAGTAATCAATCGATTTCGAGAGGTAAGTCCAGAGGACGCTTTGATTACATTTATGGGAGCTATTTATGATCCATTAAATAAGAGTGATAAGGTTTCTGCTTTGTTTATTGACATTACCAAGGCGTTCGACACGATCGACCATGGAATTTTGATTGATAAATTCTGGTTAGCCGGAGTGAGAGAGCTACCTGTTAAATGGTTCGTCAGCTATCTGTCTGAAAGGGAACAAACAGTTAGAATTGGTAATTGTGAAAGTGAGTCTGACTCAATTATATGTGGAGTACCGCAAGGATCAGTATTAGAGCAAATTCTTTTTTTGATTTATATAAATGACTTATGTAATGGTCGTTTCAATGGTCGTTTAGTTGCCTTTGCTGATGCCTTTATCTATAAAAATAGAGACATCAACACGCTATATAATGAAATGACTACAGATTTACATTACTTAGATTCTGGTTTGATAAGCATTTTATGATCCTAAGTGATAAAACTAAGTATATGATTTTTGGTTTAAGGAGTGAAGTTACCTTCAACACTCACTTAAAATTTCATGAAATTAGGTGTATAAAAGCTAAGTATAATTATTGCAATTGCCTTATTTATTTATTTATTTATTCACGTCAAAAAACAGATAAAAACTGCCTATGACGTGCTATGGGGAAAAGTGAATTGTGTGCACATTTTCAAAATTCTGTGATCCTACACTAAGTCATATACTACTTAAATTTTGAATTTTGAGAGGGAGAAAAAAAAGAAAAACTCCCATGTTTAAAATCTATTTTCAAGGATAAATAAGCAATTAATTTCGGCTCTTATTACTTCCTGCCGCGACAACATGGAAACAATAATTTGAATAATTGTATTTCCCACTGAATTCTAGAAGACGTGCACAGAAAATGAAGTTACATTTATAAAAGGGGCCATCTCAGCATTTGCTCAATGGATCAGGGAAACTGGACAAAAACCTGATCGAGATGGGGTCATTGACCCGACGCTGCACTACAATAGTTGTTACAGGTTGTTTATACTCATTTATACAGTCCAAATGGTAAATAATGCATTATGTATCATTGTTAAAATTAATGTTACTTTTCTTGTGATGCTCAGTATAGTCTCTAATTGTATAGAAACAGTTATGCAGCAGAAACGATTTCACTTGGGATTTAAACTTTTCTATCGAATTTAATCGTTTAATGTCATCTGGCAAAGTGTTGTTAAATAATGTGCATGTATTGTATGTGAATGTTTTGTAATGAGCTGTTGATACTGTCACCTGATGAATATGATTTCTACGTCGAGTGTTATAGTAATAGACTTCGGCATTTTCTGAAAATATATTCCTGCCCTTGAGCAAGTCATTTTTACAAAACCACTGATTCGTAAATAAAAAGACACGGTAATGGTAGAATTCTAGATTAATGAAGAGAGGCTTACATGAATCACGTGGTGGGATTTGGATTATTCGTACATCTGTTTTGTAATCTAAAAGTCTGGGAGCTATAAGATGTATTTCCCAGAATATTATGCCATATCTCAGGCGGGAATGAATATCGCGAAGTATACACAACGAGCAGTATGAAGGCTGACTGAATTTGCAGGAATTCTGAACGCGTAGCATAATGAACTTAATTGTGTGTTCAATTCATTTAAATGGACGTTCCATTTAAGGTTTGACTGAATTGAGAGACCTAAAAATTTTGTTGCCTTAAACGTCAGTCAATGGTACACTGTTCATTTTCAATGGAGCACAGAATTGTTTATTTGAAATGGAAAACTGCATTAAAACCGTTTTCTTTTCGTTTACTATTAATTTGTTATTTCGGAAACAATTTGAAACATCTGATATTGTCCTTTTTACTTTCTTTATTGCAAAGGATGTTCGTATCATCCACAAAGAGAACCGTTCTACCGTTTCGAATCGTCGAGGGCATATCGTTTACGTAAAGTAGGAACAGAATAGGGCCTAAAATCGATCCTTGAGGAACTCCACGTGTAATGGGCAAAGAGTTGGAAAGGTGCGTACGTAATGTTCCATCATTCCAGTAAGTTATTTGAACTCTCTGAGATCGTTGTTTCAGGTACGAACATAACCAATCTAGAGCAATACCAACGATTCCATATGAAGGTAATTTTGAAAGTAAAATGCCATGATCAATGATGTCAAAAGCTTTTGAGAGATCTAAAACTAATCCAATAGGTGTCTCGTTTTGATCCAATGATGAGGCAACATCTTTAAGAAAAGAAAATATAGCTGTTTCCGTTGATTTTGATTTTCTAAATCCATGTTGGCAATCTAAAGCGCGTCGTGTTTAGTGAGAAAGGTTTCCATTCGTACGTAAAAAAGTCTCTCTAATATTTTTAACCTGATAGAAGAGAAATGGGCCGATAATTTTGAATTTCATTTTTGTTGCCTTTTTTGAAAAGCGGCTTAATTTTAGCTGTTTTGAAAATATCTGAACTTCCAGTATAAAGATGCTAAATATGAGTTAACGGTGTTTAATGGCATACGCACAAGTCTTCAACAAAGAATCCGGGAATTCATCTAAACCGAGGAATATTTATTTTAGTTTACTGATTATTTGGAGAATTTCATAGGAAGAAGTTTCGGAAACGAACATTTGTCTAAAATTTTGGGTGAACTGTCTGTTTTTGAATTTGTGCCTGAAGACCCTTAGTGAGATCGCAGCAATTCTCGAAAAGTATTGTTAAAGAGACTAGCCACTGCTTGCCGGATCGTTCACATTTATATCGTTATATTTTAAAACAACATTCTCAACGGGTTTTCTAGTTGATTTGATAGTATTTTTATTATATTCCACATTGCTTTTGTTTTATTATTTGAGTTCAAAATATCCTGATCGTTTTTCATGATTTTAGCCTGCCTTATGACTTTTCGTAACAATGTTTTTATTTTTTAAAGTAGATAAGGAAATCTTGAGATACGCCATGACGTTTAGAAATGAAAGAAAGAATTCGCTTGTTTTTACAATATGTCTTGCCTCGAATTAGATCAAGTTTTTAATATTAAGTACTTGGAATTAGTTATTGGTAGTCAACTGTCATGGAGGGATCATATTAAAAAATTAAAAAAAGAGCTCTACAACACTCTAAGAAAATTTTATTCACTCCGTCAACAGTGTCCTAGGAAATTATTAATTAAGGTTTATCATGCACTTGTTGGTTCTAGTCTCCAATATGGAATTTCATGTTGGGTGGGGCGTACCGATCAATAATTTCTCCCATTATAACCTTTCAAAAACATTTTATGAGAACAATATCCTTTAAATCAAAGTATGAACATACACGAACAATTTTTTTGACCTCCAAATTCTTCCCTTAAGACACGTACTTATATATTTTTAGTCTTAAAAAGTTTTTCATCAGAATCACAGCTTTTTCAATACCACATGAAAAAAGATACAACTTGAGAAGATATAAAACCTCATATGTTTCAAAATCAAATTTAACAGCCCATCAAATATTTTATAGTAGTGTAGCACCAAGAATGTTTAATATTGTGAGCAATGAAATAGGTTATTTTTCTACACTGTCAGTTTCTGAGAAAAATAAGAAAATGTCTTTTTTCTCAAGACAAAATTGACTATTTTTTGTGATAATTAAGTGAAAAACATTGTTAGATTTTTTTCTTTTTTTTCTTGAAAAATCTTGTATACTCTACAAAATGTAATCTGATTACCCTTAAAGAGTAATATTACACTTTCAAGTTCAATTAGTATCAAGTTCAATTAGTATTGTAGTGTATGTTTAGATCTGAATATTTTTTGTTATATTATTAGTGACAGAAGTATTAGGTTTAAAATCTTTGTTTTGTTATTCTTACATGTTAATTCGAGTGAGCGAGATGCCTCTCGCGGCTGACAATTTTGTTTTTGTGAACAAAGGTGATGGAGATCCCACACAGTCTTTCTATGGGATCCCTAATTATTTTGCCCATCACATTTGAATGTAATATTGTAACTTCTACTATGTTAATGGCAAAATAAAGACATTTTGAATTTGAAAGATATCTAAGGTTACAAATCCATTCCCCTCACCATTACAGTGACAAAAAATCGTTTTCGCACTGAAGTGAAGACACACATATTAGGCTACCTTTCAAAAGCATTTTCTAGAAAAACAATTATATAGATATGACGATGTTCGTTTTAATGATGGCTGCATGAAACTTCAAATGTTAGCATCAGAAACCACCAACAACTTTTCTGTTGCACTTGACTGATTTATTGTTAAATATATAAAAACTCTATGCGACATACGCGGGAGAAGTATAATCCGCGCACGTTTTCTTGAGCTCTAGAATCCATAGCCCACCTATTTACTGTTACTTTTACGTACATTGTCTATTACATATGTCAATGTCAGAAAATTTATTTTAATTGGAAAACGAACTACATATCAAAGTAAAAGAACTTCGTTTTCCGCCCAGCAGCTACAAGCTCTGACGATGATCGCTACGCGATCGAAAAGATCTTAAGAAGAAATATAGATTTGATACCAGACAACCTCTGTTTATTTACTTTGAATTAATAAGGTATCTACATCACCAACAGTCTAATTAATTAACGAACTACATATTTTATTGAATAGTCTTGTTAACAAAATAACAACACGTCCCCCGACCTTACTGCTACTATAACTACTATAGAAAACTCAACAAAACGTGCGAATAGTGAAGCTGCATTTATGCCCAGAAGTAGATCAAGGGTCCATCTCAGCGTTTGCTCAAAGGATCAGGGAAACTCGACGAAAACCTAAACGAGATGGAGGTCATTGACCCAGAAACTCATGTACGATGCTTTTTCTAACAGACATGGAATTTTTAGCATTTTATAATCGAATTAAACAGTACAAATTGCAATATTAATGTATTTATGGTATTTAAAAAAATAGGTTCTCTTTTTCTTGTTAGTATGGTATATACGTAATTTGGATTGAAATAGTTGGGCAGCTGAACATATTTTACTTAGCACGTACATTTGTGTATTGATTTTAATTGTTTAAGGCCCGTGACATTGATTGTAAATTAACTGCAATGTATTGAATGTGGATCCTTGTAGAGGCAGTTGATACTGACATCTGGTGAATATGATTCCTACGACGTGATTTCTAATTTTAGTGTTGTATGAATCCCACCGTAAAGAAGATATTTTTGACGAACTGACATGTAATATATTCTAAATAACTACTATATGGTACATTATTTAGAATAGATAGATAGTGCTGACTTTTACAGTAAATTTCAATTCCTTTCAAATCATTAAGTACATTTTAGTAATTTATAAAGATTATTAAAAATTAAAACCAGAATGAAGGATTGATATTATTTCAGATTAACAGAAATGTATCATTATTTTAGTTTCAATATTCTTTCCTAACGTCATCATCTGGTTAATGGAAACATTTTAAAGTAATGCATAAGCACACTCTTGCACTCTCCCCTTATTCTCCTCCCCTATATCCCCTCTCCCTTTCTCTCCCTCCTTGCACTTTTTATCTCTTCAGCTTTCTCAGTTTTACTGACGAGATAACACGCAACTAGATTTAGTAGTGACATGATGTCTAACCGTTAAGTTATATAAGAAAGATAGATACAAACAATCCGTTTTTGTGTCAAGGTTACAGAGCGTATGTATGTTTATAAGAAGCAGAAGCGGTTCCACCATACATCAGCATCTGCAATGTCGAGAACTACAGATTGTGTTTACTAGTTTTTGAACATCAAAACGCTTTCTTGCTAGTGTCGATTTGAGATGTGTCACTATGAAAAGATCCTTAACCCAGATCTGTCTTTCCGCAGGAACATGCTATCGATTATTTGCCGTCTAGTTCTATTTCAATAATTCGTGGACGAAAACCAACATTTGAAGGCAACATTCTAAGGACGTTAAACAGAATCTATATTAATTTCATTCGTCCCCGCGATTGTATCGTAAAGTTTTAGCAACTGGAGCAAGGTTGAAACGAGATTCTTTCGTATATTATTACTTATGGTTTAAGCATATTCTTCCCAAAAATATTCTTCGGATAAAAAGTGTTCGTTAGCAATAAACAAATAGCTATAAACTGTCTTTCTACTGGAACGATGTCTTGCGATACAAATTCAGTAGTTTTCGCGGCTCACAATTCGGTTTCACAGTTTGTGAGACGAGTTAGAGGATGGAGGAATCACTTTAGCACTTTTCTGCAGGAAGTCGGTGCCGGGCACGCCCTGGCAATCGCTCGCTTCGAACTGAGAACTGCGGAAGCTAAAGCAATGGTCCTGGTTCCCGATACCGACGCGGTAGGCAAGTACAACGTTTGCAATTTACGAACTGCTGCAAAAGCACAAATGTAGAAGCACCTGTCAGGTTCAATCTAAATCCACTATCAATTACTAAAGTAAACCAAAATTACTCAGTTTTTACGAAGAACATATGCCGCATTTCAAAATTAATGTCACCGGTTGGGTAACATTTAGTATTAAAGCAAACTGTGTTCTAATATTGATCATTATAATGAACAATGTTACTAATATGGGAACTCGAATTGTTCCGTCGTTTCGTTTTTTGACGGAATACAATTGGTACACCTTCATACTTACTTATTTTTCTAGCACGTACTTAAGAAGAGAAAGTATTGTACACAAAAACTCTTATTGCCGGTAACTGGTAACAAAAAAAATGGATAAATGCAGTTGCTAAATATAGAAAAAAATCCTTTAACACGTGTAGACAGAACTAAAGTTTTGTGTTTCCTTTATACCGAAAAATCGATTGACAGCAAAACGCCAGTCCAGTCGGTCCGTCCGGCCAGCCCGGCCAGTCAGTCAGTCAGTCAGTCAGTCAGTCAGTCAGCAGTCAGTCAGTCAGTCAGTCCGGACAGTCAGTCCGGACAGTCAGTCGGACAGTCGGTCCGGACAGTCGGTCCGGACAGTCAGTCCGGACAGTCGATCAGCAGCGACAGTCGCGTGGGTCCGGTCAGTCAGTCAGTCGGTCAGGTAGCCAGTCCGGTGCAGTCAGTCAGTCGGTCCAGTCGTCGGCTGCCGGTCGTCCAGTCGTCCGGTCAGTCTAGCCAGTCCTGGTTGCCAGTCGTCCGGCAGTCCAGCGTCCGGCTCGGCAGTCAGTCTGGGCCAGTCGTCCGTGTAGCCAGTCCGGTCAGTCAGTCAGTCCGGCAGTCAGTCAGTCCGGTCCAGTCAGCGTCCGGCAGTCAGTCCAGTCCGGTCATCGTCGTCTGGTCAGTCAGTCAGTCTGGTCAGTCAGTCCTGTTGCCAGTCAGTCGCTGGCTGCGTCAGTCGGCTCAGTCGTCAGTCGGTCAGTCGCCGTCCGGTGTCAGTCTGGCCGGTCAGTCATCAGTCGGTGTCGTCATAGGTCGTCGTCTGTCCAGTCTCGGTCCAGTGCCAGTCGGTCCGGTCAGTCGGTCGCGGTCGTCAGTCGTCGCGGCGTCAGTCGGCTCAGTCAGTCAGTCCGGTCAGTCAGCCAGTCCGGTCAGTCGGTCAGTCTGGTCAGTCAGTCAGTCCGGTCAGTCAGTCAGTCCGGTCGTAGTGCCAGTCCGGTGCAAGCAGTCGTCCGGTGGTCAGTCCGGTGTCGCGTCTGGCCGCGCCGTCCGGTGGGTCAGTCCAGTCCGGTCAGTCCAGTCCGGTCAGTCCAGTCGGTCCGGTTGCGTCAGTCAGTCCGGTCTAGTCGTCAGTCCGGTCGGTGGTCAGTCCGGTCAGTCAGTCGGCGGTCAGCTCGTCGGTGGTCAGTCAGTCGGTCAGTCAGTCAGTCTCGGTCAGTGCCAGTCGCCGTCAGGTCAGTCTGTCCGGTGGTCAGTCGTCCGCCGTCGTCAGTCTGGTCAGGTCGGTCAGTGCTCGTCCAGTCAGTGTCGGTCCGGCATCAGTCCGGTCAGTCAGTCAGTCCGGTCGTCAGTGCCGGCCAGCAGTCGGCTCAGCCAGTCGTCCCGGTCCATCGGCTGTCGTCAGGCCAGGTCGACGGCGTGCAGTCAGGTGGCAGTCAGCAGCAGGCTCGGCAGGTCAGCCAGGTAGGCTCAGGTCAGGTCAGCAGGTAGGCAGCAGGCGACCAGGTAGGTCCGAGCAGGGTAGGCTGGTAGGTCAGCGCAGGTGGGCGCAGAGGTGCGGAGTCAGACGGTGCGACAGGCAGGTGCAGGTAGGTCAGACAGTGGTGAGGTAGGTCGATCAGTCAGTCAGCCACCAGTCAGTCAGTCAGTCGCAGCTCAGTCGTGAGTCGTGAGTTAGCCAGTTACCAGAGCCAGTCTAGTCAGTCAGTCATCAGCCATGGTCTTGCCGAACGCAGACATTCAAAATTGAAGATAGATATTTTTGCCTTAGTCAAAGTATATTGTACAAAATTAGCCCTTTAAAAAAGGTCACGTACAATTTTCTGAAAAAAACTGTATTTCTTGTGTAATTTGTGCTTGAAATTAATTAAATATATACAGGGGCCACACCAAATACGGGCCACGAGAAATGTTTAATGAATGAAATGAAAAATAATTAATTAAACTTTTTTCCCAATTTTCCACTTTCCCTTTTTACAATTAGTAATCACAATGTATTGATGTATTACTTGCTCGTTTACGTACGTATATACGGAGTAATATACGTAGTACAGAGAGAGTTAAATATTGCTGCGGAAAATGGATTTCAATATTTCAACGGAAATACACATTTTGAGGCACCATGATGTCGAACAAGTGTTTTTGTTTTTTGTTTTCAAAACGTCCGTCCGCTTGCTCGTCTGCCTCCTGTGTCAGCCCCTCTGTCTCCCCGCCTGTCTGGTCGTGTGTCTGCCCGTCTGTCTGGTGTATGTGAACAACAACACTAGCGCCTAAACCATGAATAGGATATTTTCCATACTTACGAAACCCCTGTCTATCTGGTCTGAGTCAAAGCGCTACGATTTTGAAAAACATTCATTAATTTTTGAAGGTACTTTACATGTCACCCTTGGGACATTTTCAAAGTTTTCTCCAAAATGCCTCCAATTTTTTCTTTAAATTTCTTGTAAGAATAAAGTGAAATAACTTATAAAGGTGGAATACGTCTGTTTTCCACTGTTAACGCTGAATTTTCGAAAGTTTAAAAGTGATTTTTTCAGTAACTTCCCACTACTACAATATTAAAGATATTCACTGAAGAAATTGACAATATTGAAGAAGAGATTTGTTGTTCATAATTATGTGACCATTCGAATGTTCAACAAACGAATTTGGCGCTGCCGCCGCCGCCGCCGCTATGACGACACCAGTTTATTCCAAGAAGGAGGGGTGTATCGGAGGTAGGGAGGGGGTCTCCACCCGTTCGTTGAGACGTCCCTAGGCAAGAGGGCGAGAGAAAAACGTTCTTGTATTCCAGACGGCGTAGAATGAGGTTATCTTAAGAAAAAAAGGTATTAGTACTCTACATTTTGTTAATACAGTATAGATTGTGATCAGTGCTTTGGTTGACAGAATGCATTTTGTAGAAAATACAGTTTCTGTTAAATAGAATCATAAACGTTCAATAGACTCGTTTAAAAGAAGACAGATTGCAAGAAGTTTTGTAAATAGAGGCTAACATTTACAACCTGTTTCCGCTTGTGCAATGGCACGTAGAACATGTGGTCTGTAATAGTGTGCGTAACGAATCACAGTTCCTTCTGAACAAAACGAGAGTATTACAAAATGTTATTGTATTTACTATGTGACTATTAAGTATTGCAAATTTGGCATTGAGTAAAATTCAGAGTATTATGGAATGAGAGGTTCATATTTATGCTTCATCTTTGCTTGTATAATTCTCTTAAAGAGTGCAAGACTAGATAATTAACTTGTAATACTGATTATGTAAAAGTTTTACCTTGAAGACCTAAATGGAACAAGTGAATGTCTCTTCAGAAAGTATTCTGAAGAGGCGTTCATTTGTTCCATTTAGGTCTTCAAGGTGAGATGTATTTTAAGAGTCATTTAAGAAAAATAACCTGCAATCAATTCTGCACCTAAAGAAAATAATAATTCAGTTAGTGTTTTTATACTTATACACCGGTTTGATAGAGCAATGTGATAATATTGAGTGAATATTACTTTACTATCATATCATTCTTTATTTTCTTTTGAAATCTGATTAGTGCTAGTGTTCAATTCTTGCTTTAGTCATAAAGAAACTAGCAAATGGACAAATGATTGTCTCCAGAAGCAAACAAAGCTTTGTTTAAATTTGAGTGAAACTTGTTTGTGTTGTTTTGGGGATATGTGTTTTTATTGTTAATGTTCTTTTTTTTATCATTGTTTGTGGATTGACATTCTGTATTTTGGTAAATGTAAAAGAAAACATCCAATTATAAATGTTCTATTCCTATGACTTTGTGTTGTTGTTTTTTTGTTTCAAAATCTTCATTGATAAAGAGCCCCTAATCCATGAATATTTGATAGACAACCTGAGGAGATGTTACAATTAGTTCTTTCATTAAGGTCATGCGCACTTTTTTAAACGTTAATTAGTTTTCCGACAAAAATGTGCAAATATTAAAAAATAACAAAAACAAGATTTTTCTTTAAAACTGCTACAAATTGTTTCTTTAATCTTTTGGTAGAGATAGTGTTCAATGTATTCTATAAGATGACATAAACGTCATTTGCCCTATTCTTTTTTTTCACAAATTACAAAATGTATTTTTTTTACTTGTCTCTAACGAACTACAACATTGTCGATCTAACGAACATACGACATTGAAGTTTTATTTTCTTGCGCTTCGTTTGAAGCCGTGTTGATGTACAAAAAGGCGGGAATAAATTAACTTAATATCGTATCGTATATCGTATATCGTATAATATTCTAATAATCGCAGAATATTATTCATTTAATTAATTTATTAGAATTTGAGTTATTTATCAGCTGTGTATGATGTACTACTATTACTAAAGGAAGCACAAGTTGAAATCTCAGTACCGATGGAAATAAGCGTTTTTGACAAGCAAACATTATTCGCGAAGCAAATGCACATAATTTTGACAACGCAGTGCTGACTGTACGTTATTCGCTTTTTGGTTGTATTGAACGTTTTCAAGTTATAGCTGAAGTTATAGCTGAAAAATTCACAAAAATCACATACAATACATGTACATTATTTTACAACACTTTGCCAGATGACATTAAACGATTAAATTCAATAGAAAAGTTTAAATCCCAAGTGAAATCGTTTCTGTTGCATAACTGTTTCTATACAATTAGAGACTATACTGAGCATCACAAGAAAAGTAACATTAATTTTAACAATAATACATAATGCTTTATTTACCATTTGAACTGTGTAAATGAGTATAAACAACCTGTAACAACTATTGTACTACAGCTTCCGGGTCAATGACCCCATCTCGATCAGGTTTTCGTCCAGTTTCCCTGATCCATTGAGCAAATGCTGAGATGGCCCCTTGGTTTGCTTCTGGACACAAATGTAACTTCATTTCCTGTGCACGTCTTGTAGAATTCAGTGGGAAATACAATTATTCAAATTATCGTTTCCATGTTGTCGCGGCAGGAAATAATAAGAGCCAAAATTTATTGCTTATTTATCCTTGAAAATAGATTTTATTACATGGGAGTTTTTTTGTTTTTTTTTTCTCCCTTTCAAAATTCAAAATTTATTGCTTATTTATTTTTGAAAATAGATTTTACTACATGGGAGTTTTGCATTTCTCCCTTTCAAAATTCAAAATTTATTGCTTATTTATTTTTGAAAATAGATTTTACTACATGGGAGTTTTTGTTTTTTCTCCCTTTCAAAATTCAAAATTTATTGCTTATTTATTTTTGAAAATATATTTTACTATATGGGAGTTTTTTTTTTCTCCCTTTCAAAAATTCTAAATTTAAGTATTATATGATCTTAGTGTCGGGATCACAGAATTTTGAAAATGTGCACACAATTCACTTTTCCCCATAGCACGTCATACACAGTTTTTAACTGTTTTTTGACGTAAAATAAATAAATAAATAAATAAATAAAGTGTTAGTAACGCAGAAAATGCAATATTTCAATATAACGTAGCTTTTTCCAATAACTCGAGAAAGTGCACTATTGTAGCACCGCTAGTTGAATTGTCCCAATCTTCCATCGTGACAGTGTGCTAGACATTCGTATCAACAATATCAGCCTATAAAACACTAATATTCTACACCAATATTCATAACGTGTAATTAAAATGTATAAAAAAATTAGTTTAACGTTTTATTCCACTTTATTTAATTGACGAATTCTCGAATTTGCTTAATTTTATTCATACATATTTGTGTCAATCATTGTATTATATGAGTTATTTGAATTACTATCTCCAAAATAAGTTCTGGCTAAACTGCTCTTCGAAATTCTTTCTCCCCCTTCCCCTTCTCTTTTTCACTTTCTCTGGAATTACAGGCCATCAATGCTAATGAAATTTACTGTGGAAAAAGTTGGCGAGCGCTGAGCAGGTCTTGACGGGCCGAAATTGAATGAATGGTGAGTAGAAACACGAGTGCTCAGAGAGTGCCTGCCTCTTCCCTCTCACCTATTCCCGAGAAGGCCCCTCTTCTCTCCCCATCTGGCTTTTTTCCTTGTTCTGTTTTCTCTTCAGACTTCTGTCACTCTCACAATCGTCACCTCACCAGAATCTCTCTTCGCATCAACTGGGATGCTATATTGACTCCAATCTAATAGCATGAGCCTTCAATTTTCGAATGGAAATGACAAGCCACATGACACATTTTATTCGCTTGAAATGCGACGGTCGAGTCATAGATATTTAAGTCAGTAACATAGCCATACTTCTCATTCTGTTCTCTTGAAAGGTGAACATTTGACATAACATTTCAATATAAACATTTTTTTTTCTTAACATATTTCAAAGTAAATTAGAGGAGCTTCAGCATCACATACTTTCTTGCATGACTGGATGAGCAGACATTTTTTACTATTACATATAAAACAAACATGAATAGATTTAAATGTTACAATATTAGCAGCACATTATCCAGAAACGAAATACTAATAATTTCGCACAAGCTTGCATTGATTACATCGAACTGAATCCATTATCATTATCAAAACTTCAAGTAAAAAAAGTATATTTGTTAGATTTAAACTAAAACTATTACTTCTCTTATATTTATTTCATTTCATTATCTGCATTATCTACATTATACAATCATCATGACCGGCAACAATGAGAGGAATTCAATAATTTCAAACCACTGAGTTGACATTTTGCGAACTCAGAGCATGTCCAACGAAACGTAGAAAACTCAAATTAACTGTTGTGACCGCCCGAGCGCTTTTGTAAGTCCCGCCACCGAGCCTCCTAAAGGCGGGAAGCGCGCGGGCCGTCACGCCAAGATGAGCGTGCGGAGACTCGCCGCCACCCTGGGCGGCGGGCCCAGCCGGCGAGCCGGGGCCCCTAGGGGTATAAAGCGAGCCCCGCAGAGAGTCGACAGTCGAGATCCAGTCAGTGAGTGGGAACAGTGGCGGAGGTGCGACACGGAGCAGCAAGAGGCAGTGGCGGGAACCGACGCCCTCTGCCTCTACGCCGTGGGGAGACGGCGTGACGCCCGGCCTAAGGAGAGGTGCGGGCCGAGTGGCGGTGAACCGACCGCCCCCCTCTGCATCTACGCCGTAGGGAGACGGCGTGACGCCCGGCCTAAGGAGAGGCGCGGGCCCGGAGCCTGGTACAAGGATCGACGCAGCGTCCCAAGACGGGACACCAGCAGGAAGGGCGTACCAAAGGGAACATGTTAACTAAGAGAATATGTAAACTAGAGAATTTGCCTTGTACATAAATGACAATAAAATAATGTTTTACAAACACAGTGTTTTGTGGATATAACAACTGGCGACGAAAGTAACGGCTGCAAGTCGTCGCCAACAACTGGCGACGTGGAAAAAAGGAAACTGCTGCAAGTCGCGACGAGGAAAAAAGGAAACTGCTGCAAGTCGCGACGAGGAAAAGGTAACTGCTAAAAGTCGTCGCCAACAACTGGCGACGAGGGTAAAAGCAAGCAATGGAGGAAGTGCTGAAACATATTTTGGAGCTGCAGCAGCAACAGCAGCTGCAACAACAGCAGCTGCAACAACAGCAGTTGCAGCAACAGCAGCTGCAACAACAGCAGTTGCAGCAGCAGCAACAGCAACAGCAACAGCAACAGCAGCTGCGGCAACAGCAAGAGCAGAATCAGGCGTTGTTAGAGGCGGTAAGAGCATTGTTGACCGCACGGCCAGAGCAGCAACCAAGATCGCATTCGGCACCTAGTTTTCCGAGATTTGAGCCAGAGAAAGAGGTATGGGCTTCATACCATGCCAGATTGAACCAGCATTTTTTGTATCATGGGGTCACAGATGTTGTAAACAAAAGAGCTTTCTTTTTGAGTGTCTCAGGGAATGAATTATACGAACTGCTGCAGAAACTTTTTCCGTTGAAAAGAGTAGAGGAAGTGGAGTTCCCGCAATTAATGGAGAAACTGTCTTCACATTTTGAAAAGAAACCTCATGTGGTAGCAGCGAGGTACAGTTTTTTCAAAAGCAGAATCAAGCCGGGGGACTCGCACAAAGAGGAAGTTTTGCAGCAGAGAGTGGAACCTGTGAGGAAGACGCCGGTTTGGAACGCGCCGCAGCGGGCGCCTATACCGAGGAAGTGGTGCGAGGTCTTGGCACCAGGAGTTGCAGCGCCAGGGGTCGCTGGGCAGGCGACACCGACCGGAGTTACAGTTGCCGGGAAGGCGACGTTCGGCGGCGAGGCACGAGGTCGCCGCAGCAGCAAGGTGACGCCGCTCAGGGCGAGTCGGGAAGGCTGACATCGCAGGAGTGGCGGCCTCCGGGGAGGTGGCCTGGAGAGCTACGCAGCGCGGTACAGGTGACGGCCGCGTTGCTGATAACGCGACGCAACGGAACAAGCGACAAGAGGTATGGACAAAGCAACAGATCCAGAGCGCAGCAAGTAAAGGCAGTAGAATGTACACGGCATGTAAAGGTAATGGTCGCCGGAGCAAAGTTTATAGAGAAACAGAAAGTGCTAGTTTTGAAGTAGATTTTGGAAAAATGCAATCAGGAATTGAAATTTTCAATGAAATGTGGAGCAATGAGCCAGAATACGTGATAGGTGAACAGAGAGATTTGTGCCCTAAAGAATTTTGCCAAATGGGAAGAAACGGGAAAAGTAGTAATAGGCGAGAGGCTCGAAGGAATAAAACAGAAAACGGTAAAGGACTTATTTTGGGAATCTGGTACAGGTTCGGTTAGTGAACTTAAGCGCATGATGCGCGAGGTGAATTCGGTAAATGGCGAGGATAAAACGGTAGGTGAAATACCGGAAAATGTTAAAGCCAATAGGGACACGCGATTAGTGGAAAGCTGTATCACGGACGAAGGTATACAGAAGGATAATGAGGGAAACAGCAAGATAGTGTGTAGCGCAACAAAGGCTCAAGAAAGTGATCAATGTGACTTTAGATTTGCTGAAACAAAGGGTGATTTTCATTCAAAGTAATTATCGATACTAAAATCAGTGATGAAGAGCAGTCAAGGTATCGGTGGATAAGGTAGGAAAGGATGATGTTAAGGCAACTAGAGAAAGCAGCTGTGCGGTACCAATGGGTAGAAGGCGTAGTCGGGAAAGGAGAAAACACTTTGGGAGAAGCAGTCAGCATGCAGAAAACAGCAATGAGCTTATAAATAGAGAGGGGAAAAGAACTTTCCGAAATGATAGCAAGAAAACGGCGGAAAACAGATGTACTAGGATGGCAAAGTACAGAATAAAACGAAAATTTAGTCCTAGGTTAAATGAATTGAAGCGTTTAGGGAAGTACAAAGTTTTTCGTCGTAGAAATGACTCGGCAGATGGTGCAGGGTCCAGCTCTAGGAGTAGTAGCAGCACAAGTAAGAGTGGAGACTACAGTAGTGATGGTGTACCCAGGAGAGTGTTGTTTCTCGTAACGAAAGAGGAAACGCGACAATGAGCGAGCAGGTAATAGTCAAGGTAGTGAAACGTCAGGGCAAGATAAAGTTAAGAGTGAGTGTCGTAACAGTCGCGAAGTCAAGCAGTGGAAATTTGTGCAAGTGACTACGGTAGCCCTAGGGCATAAGGCAGTGTGGTTGAAGCATGGGGTGACAATGCAAGCTACCAATATGTATAAGTGTAGTGTGGATATTCTCCCAGTAAAAAAGCGAAGTGAAATAATAATGTGGCAAGTGAAACCAGCAGGTGAAGTGATGCTGAAGTTGTTTCTGGTCAAGGAAAATGGTTTTTTGAGTTTTCTTTAAGTCGCTGAAGCAAGATGTAATTTTGAGATTGGTTAATCTGTTCTATTTATTTCTATTATTGCAAAAAATAAGCGATCAGAAATTTCGGCAACTTTTCTAATTGAAAGAGTATATTAATTAGATGGTTGATATATATTGTATGGTTCTATTTATGTGGGAAATCTAAACACGGCTTAGCAGAGAGTACTAATACCGTAAACATAAGGTTATGTAAAAAGTAACAAAGCATGATGGAGATTTACATTGCTTGAGGTAATAGGTTGCGTAAACCTCATTGTATATAGCATAGTGTATGATTGAATGTACAGTATATGCTACTTATTGAATGTGTTAAGTAGTTTTGATTTGCTTTAGAGGTTGAAGTTTAAAATATTGTAATTTTTTGGAGGCAGTGAACCAGTTACGAGACTGGGCACAGGAAGTTTCGGAGTCATTACCATACTGGTGGATTTGGTGACCTAAGAGTATTTAACATGGTTTCAGTATGGCAATTAACAGGCCTCAAGAAAATTGCGCCGAATAGGCGTTAAGACGCTATTCGTCGCATTTTGCGGGGAGGTGTTGTGACCGCCCGAGCGCTTTGTAAGTCCCGCCACCGAGCCTCCTAAAGGCGGGAAGCGCGCGGCCGTCACGCCAAGATGAGCGTGGGAGACTCGCCGCCACCCTGGGCGGCGGGCCCAGCCGGCGAGCCGGGGCCCCCTAGGGGGTATAAAGCGAGCCCCCTCGCAGAGAGTCGACAGTCGAGATCCAGTCAGTGAGTGGGAACAGTGGCGGAGGTGCGCACACGGAGCATACGCCGTAGGGGTGACGCCCGGCCTAAGGAGAGGTGCGGGCCGAGTGGCGGTGAACCGACCGCCCCTCTGCATCTACGCCGTAGGGAGACGGCGTGACGCCCGGCCTAGGAGAGGCGCGGGCCGAGTGGCGGTGAACCGACCGCCCTACGCCGTAGGGAGACGGCGTGACGCCCGGCCTAAGGAGAGGCGCGGGCCGAGTGGCGGTGAACCGACCGCCCCTCTGCATCTACGCCGTAGGGAGACGGCGTGACGCCCGGCCTAGGAGAGGCGCGGGCCGAGTGGCGGGAACGACGCCGTCCCAAGACGGGACACCAGCAGGAAGGGCGTACCAAAGGGAACATGTTAACTAAGAGAATATGTAAACTAGAGAATTTGCCTTGTACATAAATGACAATAAAATAATGTTTTACAAACACAGTGTTTTGTGGATATAACATTAACAATTTCCAATTTTCGCAAATTCAGGAAGTTCAACGAAAATGGTTCCACATTCTTTACGGTTCTTTGCACCACTCCAGGATTTTTTTATTTGAAGCCGTTCTTGAGAAAATAATTATTTAAAATTTAAATTTGCCTATGTTTCACACAAAATTAAACAAAAAGTGTACGAATTTCCGAACACAACAATTTTTAACTTGACCTTATTTGAAGATGTTTTTGATAAACACATTTCATTAAAAAAATATATCTTGTGGAAAAAATCTAGTTGTAGGAAAACACCCAAAAAATGTTGAACTTTTTCTTTTATCGAAAATTCATTCAATTTATACATTTCGTTATGGGTCTTTATCTCTATCCGATGAAAAAAATAAAGAAAAAAATTGGAGCCATTTTTGACAAAATTTTCAAAAATTGTTGAAGGTCCATCCAAAGTATTCCGAAAAATCAAAGAATTCGTTACAAACTCAAGTCAGCAACAGTTCAATTGCAGAATATGAATTTTAGTAATACCTACGGATTGACAGTTGTGGCAGACGCAGTGGCGACCTCTGAAAGTGCCTTGAAGATACAGGTATAACACTCGGTTAGCACAAGATTTTAAGAGAAGCTAGCGTGACATTGAACGAAGAAAGTCTGAGATATCTCTCCAATTAAATAAACTCTCATCCTTTCCAAAGCAATTCTTCGGTAGCGCGCGAAACGAAAACGCATTGCAGTGCCGTGTTGCATTCATAAGTATTGTGTTAATCGAATGTTATCTGCACACTTTAAAACGAGTTGCAATTACAAATCCATTCCGAAGCATGTGTAAACCAAAATGTATTGTAAAAACGTATGTAGTATGCTACTTTTTATTGCGTTTTGAAAAACGGAAAATGTAATGTATATTAACATTGAAGTACGTGTAAATTACATTTCGTGTACATACTGTAATTACTTTTAATGTACATGTAAATTAAATTTAGCGTACATGTGTAAATTAAATTTAAAGTGCACTACATTAAATTTAATGTACGTAAATGACAATTACTTTCATGTACTTTTACATGAAAAGTAATGCAGAAATTTCTGACAGTGTAGGTATTCATTTCGATAGTAAATTAAGCTGGATAAGCCACGTAGATTTTGTTGTGGGGAAAGCAGGGAGATCTCTTCATTTTGTAATGCACATCTTCAAAAAGAGTACGAAAAAACGCGAACGAAATTGCTTATTTATCGCTTGTTCGTCCGATAATGGAATATGGAGCAATTTGTTGGGATCCGCACAATATTAGAATTATTATTATTAGTGTAATATTATTATTATTATTATTATTATTATTACTATTATTATATATAATAATATTATATTATTATTATATTATTATATTATTATTATTATTATTATTATTATTATTATTATTATTGTGTAAGAATTTGGAAAGGATTCAGCGTAGAGCAGATAAATTTCAGGGACAAGAAAACGGCAGGGTGGGATTCACTCGAAAACAGGCGAACATTGGCAAGATTTTGCGCTTTGTATAAAGCTTATGGCGGTCATCCAGCTTGGAAAGAAATAAAACGGTGGCTAAATATCCCTACGTACATCAGTAGAGGGGTTCACAGGCACAAAATAAATTTTAGACCGCAGAGAACGGATGTCGGGAAATTATCTTTCACAAATCGAACGATAAGGAATTGGAATAGATTGCCTGCAAAAACCTTTGAACCCTTTTCTCGAAGCGTTCAAGAGTTTAAGTTTGAGGTAGTTTCAAGTTATACAGGTGTCGTGCAGTGTAGAACAGAGAAATAATGAAGGAAATGTTTTTAGTGAAGTAAAGTGGTGTGGTAAAGTAAAGTGGTGTGGTAAAGTAAAGTGGTGTGGTAAAGTAAATGGTGTGGTAAAGTAAAGTGGTGTGGTAAAGTAAAGTGGTGTGGTAAAGTAAAGTGGTGTGGTAAAGTAAAGTGGTGTGGTGTGGTGTGGTGTGGTAAAGTAAAGTGGTGTGGTAAGTGGAGTGGTGTGGTAAAGTAAAGTGGTGTGGTGTGGTAAAGTAAAGTAAAGTGGTGTGGTGTGGTAAAGTAAAGTAAAGTGGTGTGGTGTGGTAAAGTAAAGTAAAGGGGTGTGGTGTGGTAAAGTAAAGTAAAGTGGTGTGGTGTGGTAAAGTAAAGTAGTGTGATGAAGTAGTGAGGTGAAGTAGTGAGGTGAAGTAGTAGTGAGGTGAAGTAGTGAGGTGAAGTAGTGGGGTGACGTAGTGGGGTGAAGAAGTGGGGTGAAGTAGAGAGGCGAAGTAGAGAGGCGAAGTAGTGAGGCGAATGAGGCAAAGTAGTGAGGCAAAGTAGTGAGGCAAAGTAGCGAGGCAAAGAGTGAGGCAAAGAGGAGGCAAAGAGTGAGGCAAAGTAGTGAGGCAAAGTAGTGAGGTAAAGTAGTAAGGTAAAATAGTGACGTAAAGTAGTGAGGTAAAGCAGTGAGGTGAAGCAGTGAGGTGTAGTGAGGTGAAGTAGTGAGGTGAAGCAGTGAGGTGAGGTAAAGTGAGGTGAGTAAATGAGTGAGTGAGGTAAAGTGAGGTAAAGTGAGGTGAGGTGAGGTAAAGTGAGGTGAGGTGAGGTGAGGTGAGGTGAGGTGGGTGAGGTGAGGTGAGGTAGTGAGGTGGGGTGAGGTGGAGGTGAGGTGATGTTTAGGATAGCCAGTGCGGTCTTTATTGTGTGGCTTTAGATGATAGACTTTTCTTTTCTTTTTCATGTAATTTAATGTTTTAAGAATCAGCCGTTTTTGTATTATCATTTTTATTTTTATTACTATCATTTTAGTATTATTATTCCCGTTATTATATTATTTGCATGACATTTATTATCTTATTTATGTAATTACCTGCCACCGGGTTACACCCAAGTGCAGTTTAAATAAATTTATCTTCTCTTATTTTTATTAATTAGACTGTTGGTGATATAGATACCTTATTAATTCACAGTAAATAAACAGAGGTTGTCTGGTATCAAATCTATATTTCTTCTAAAGATCTTTTCGATCGCGTAGCGATCATCGTCAGAGCTTGCAGCTGCTGGGCGGAAAACGAAGTTCTGCAGAACCTCTGTTTATTTACTACTTCTCTTATTTATCTTAACAGTGAATCGAAATGTTTGAGTCCCTTATACGCTGCCAGTACTGTGGTGTTTGGATCGAGCTTCTATTCACTCCTAAGCAAGTATATTGGCGACATGAAGAAAAAAGACTTAAGTATGCAATTGTCCTTTACACTTCCCACAAGCGCCCGGTAAAAGAGGTTGCATTCAATGTGACCAATTTATCACACTATGTATCTATGTAAAGGGTGTTACAGGTTTTTAAGTTGCTAGTTACTATTTAAACATAAACAGTTGTTAAGAAGGAATTCATTTTAATAAAACAAGATTCGCCACTTCAGGCAAAGGTATGCTTCTCAATTCAAGAAATTGAGCATTATACTCCAGGCCGTGTATTAGGCCGCACTAAATTCGCAATATGGCAGCTTGAAAGATTTCCTGTCGGAATAGCCAACTTATGAAACTATAACTGATCATGGCTCTGGCTTTTGTTTTGTTTGTTGTCATTCACAATCCTCGCGCGGTCTCGAGTCTTTTCCACTGTTCAATAATACATGTTTCGTTTTTCGGTAGAATTAAAAAGAGATGTTCATCTATAAACGAATATTAACTCTGTGAATAATTAAGTTAATTAAGAATTATCAACTATTGCGAGCTTAAGAAGTGCTAAAAAGTGTCAAGTGCAAATGAAAAATACAACCTCAAAAGTTATCTGCGGTCATACTTCTATGTTATTAATGCTTTTGAGATGTGTGTCAACAGTTCCTTCACGTTTTGAAGTGGTAGTAATGAGTTTTATTGAACGCAAATAAATACCACAATTATTGAAGTTAATTAACGTGATATACATGGTAGTTTTTAAGTGATGTAATGAATTGTTCCTTACAGTCCAGTTATGTCAATGTCAATGCAAATGCATCCATTTAATTTATCTGTTCAATTATTCATTAGCTTTTAAAAATAAGTTAAAAAAAAGAAAATCATCATTAGTGTAAGTAAGTCTTCAATAACTTATCCATTGTTACCAGAGACAGTCTTTCTCTTTACCCATTTTCACCATTTCAGTGGGGTGTGATTCATAAGATTGGGATAATTGGTAATAAATATGACTTTTTGATTTTTTTAAAGATGTTTATTTAAACAGGAATGTACACAATCAATATAAATGGCACATTAAATATATAGTTGCACAATATTGAATCTACTCTCTTATTGTGACTACATTACTATAAGCTTCTCCCTGAACATGCAGTTATTACACAGTAAACCCTCTCATTGCTTGTTAAGTAATTCAAATCAGAAGTATATTATACTTCAGTTTCCATTACACATTCATGCCAAATAATTCCCAATAGGCAGCCAAGCAGTACAAGATTAATATATTGTTTATTTATTGCCAGTTAAATACACATTCTTGCTGTGAAAAAAATTCAAGGTAAGACAACGGTTATTTTCAGCATTAAAATTAGAGTTCCAAGGAAATTCAAAATGCATGTGGGATTTACAGAGAGATGCGGTGCTACTTGCCCAAAACCAGTATTACAAGTAATGTCACAAATGCTACTAATCAAATAAGGTTACAAACAAGCTACAAAAAACTGAAACAATGTTGACAAGACTATTTACATATACATTTAGATATACAAGACAAGTACATGTGTGAAAACTACGAATTATAATAATTAGAGAGATGATTTTTATTTCCTAAAAATCTTGAAATATGCATCTATGACCTAAAAATTCTGAATTATGCAATTAAAATTAACAATATTTCATTTCATGTGATACTTGGAATGAAAAGATGTATTTTTGTGCAAACATAATATAACCTAGCTCACTTCTCAGGAGAAATAATTGAAGTAATTATGCACCTTCATTAAGGACATTGTTTGTCTCGTTTCATTTTTTCTGCTTGGTATAAAATATATCAAGAAATATCCTACATTTACACAAGTATTTTATTGTCTATAGAAAAGAAAAAACACAAAGTGTGACAAGCTTTTTCTAATCAATGACTGCTCCCAAATAAATAGATTCTATGACAACAAGGAATGGTTTAGAGATAATCTCGCTTTTAACAAAATAAATGTAGGAGCATAAAAATATGCTCTTATTATTATTATATGAATATGCACCAACAGGAAAAATTTGCCAAATTGCACTAACATATTGATCTACATAGCATCCAATTCTAACCACATGTCAAGGAATTTCATTAGCTATGCCCTGAAGCAATGGACAAAAATATGCAAAATCATATGTATGTACTTCCTATTATTATTAATTACTGCCTTTTGTGTGTTGGAATTTGTATTTCTATAGTAATTCCTCAGGAAGCACTCTCTTTTAAAAATTATAATTTCATTCTCCCTCACATGGGCATACCTGTCTCCCTTTCCCTAAGCAAAACCCATGTTCTTCACTATTCGATTTAGGGAGGTCTGAGAACCTTCAAAATTTAATGTTTCATCTCCCACAATCTCTGTGTACAGGTTTCTTTTAGAAATACCACAACTTATATAAAATATAATCCTTGGTACTTGTTAAATAATATATAAAACAACACAAAATGATCATTGTTTATATTAATAAAACTGTATACTAACAAACTAATTAAAAAGTCTAATTGATTACCTGAATTCAAACTACAATAAATTTATTGGCAATTGCATCCTTAGTGAAATTGTCAATATCTGTGACTAGACGGGATCTTTTACGGTCTTTTTTGGGGGTGGTCAGAGCTTCTTGTTTTTATATTTGTTGATAATACTATCAACTGACTTTAACCACCTGTCACCACACAACATCTTGAAAAAAGAAAATTAGATTTATTACGATTAATACATGAGTAATGGTAAAGATAATTAACAACTGTACTCATCCCAATTTTAATTAAGAAAATTACACTTGCAAGTTTTAAAAGATAAGATGTAGAAAAGAAAAAAGAAAAATCAATCTTACCTGTAATAATTTTGCCACTCGCGATATTAAACAAGAGTGGGTAACATGGACCTTTTCTTCCTGCTTCCTTCCACAGTTCACAAGAAATTGATAATTCCTTTTGAAGAGAACTTTGAATACGTGTTATCTTCAAAGGTTCACAATTAAATATAGACCCAGATGTTGATGGGCTATCCATTATTTTCCAGTTATAATTAAAATGAATTCAGAAAAAATAATAATAATAAATATAATTAATCTAAAACAAGAAATACTAAAGGACACTTAACAACAACAAATAATGAACTACAATAACTATTTCAATTAACTTTATTTATTACTAAAGAAAACAATTGGAAAATAATAAATAAAACTAAAAACGCCTAGTTCTACTAAATAAATAAATTAACGATAAAGCATAAGAACGAAGAGCACCAAAGCATAAATGCAAATCTTTAGCAACACTCGTAAACTAACACAACTTCACTTGTATGACTTTGAATGTTGGCGGATATGCGGAAGTAGTCATTGTTTCATTACAAACTTAAATTTTAAAAATGTCCTACGCTGAAGGTAATATATACTGGGTATTTGTGGGACGGTTGCAACAACTTTGCCAACATAAAGCGAAAGCGAAGCTACCCTAAATCGAGTATAAATGTATGTTCTCATGCGACAGTGACATTTTTCAAAAGTTGTCCTGTTAGTTCGGCTTTTTAGCTGGCCAGCAGTCTACACTGAAATTTAGGTTTGACTGCGATTTTCTAGAGATTGGCATTGCTTCAGAAAAGTCTACTGGCCGATTTTGTAACTAATACTCCCACTCTACACCCATTTCTCCAAGACATTGTTCAAGAAAAATTGAGCAGTTATTACCTTTTCTTACTACAGTAGATATTCAATTCAACTATTATCTTATCCCAGAGCAAGAAAGTTAGCAACAACAATCACACCTCATAATTTATATTTATTAAAACATGTTAAAATGTATTTTAATTACTCCTACAATCTTTCCCTAACATTAAATAAAATATTTCTCCACTTGAAAGTGTATCGAAACAAAATACTTAAATGAATAAAACTTTATTTGTCATTATTTTAATGATATTTCATTCTTAAACAACCTCAATTAATTATTGATGAAGAAACAATACAGCCACGATCTATTGTTTCTTTAGTGTCGATGAATATTTAGTAGAATTATTATAAAAATTACTCAGTAAATGAACCTGTACAACTAGAACGTTTACGCAGTGACAGATTTAATTTCTATTAATATGAATAGTTAATTGCCATTAAAATAATAGTTAAAATAAATGCAAAAATATTTTGTGTGTCATGAGAGAGAGAGAGAGAAAGGGGGGAGGAGGGAGAAAGAGAGAAAATGAGAGAGATAGGGAGAGAGGAGGAGGAAAAAGAGAGGAAGGAAAACATTTTAAATTGGATCAACAATCTAGTTGCGTGAAACCTGGGAAAATAATCTTCATCGTTGTGTTATGAAGGAATGAAATATCTGATCGCGGTTTGATAAAGGAATGAAACAGCATGAGCCTGTCAAAAAAACGCGGGATTTCTAATTACTTCCAACTGTTTCAAACGGCGACATCAGGAATTACAAGTATATAGTATTTCTAGTCGCCACTGGAGAGCAGCACTGTAAGATACCACTGTGCTCTTAATATATTTGGACGTAGTAGTTCACGCGTACACCACAAGGAAGCGCTATGTGCCTTCAATAGTATTAGCTTTTGACGCGGCAAATATAATTGCTTCTACTATTTAGTACGCTGTAGTTACACAGGCCAGAATTCAAGTTTTAATAAACTCGCGGATCCAACTCCTACCACAACTAGCAACTAGTAGTGGTGCTAACACAGCTCGTACTTTCTCGCCAATATTTTCACCCAAAATTAGGCGTAAAGTATTCAAATTTTCGAAAAATGTTGCATTACTTTATTTCAAAATCAATTTTTATGGAACAGATTCCATTAAGCGAAAAAATTTCTATCTTCGTAATTGTAGTAGTAGGAAGACGCCGAAAAACATTGAATTTTTGAAATTTTTGAAAAATTAGTTCAACAGTCAACGAACGCCAGACATGTACCATTTTCTTCAGCATCTTTCACACTAACCATCAATAAAATTTAATCAGAAAAGTCGGAGCCATTTTTTTAATTTTGAAAAATCTCTAGAGTTATCAAATTCTCAAAATTCATGTAAAGTTTCCCCAAAAATGAAAATATCTACGTCAAATTCAAGGAGTCGCGATATCACCCAGATGGATTGCGTTTCGATGATGTCGATCACGATGATTCGATGATGACGAAGAATTTGCGATCGATGTCCTGGTGATTGATTTTGTTTCTAAATTTACCAACTGCATTAATCCTCTTTTTCGTTTCTTCTGTAATAAAAGATTTTCTGTCGAAAATTCGCCGTTTTCTCGCGCAGAATTAGATAACTTTCTCTCTACTGTAGCGGTAGCGAGAAATTTAAAACCTGATTCATAAATGAGAACCGCAGAAGAACCCTGCAAAACCGCAGGAGAGAATATCATAAACCATTACTTTTCTAAAAGCTCTGGGAGAATGGATAATCCTTATTTATTTATTTATTTATTTATTTATTTATTTTTTTTTTTTTTTATTTATTTATTTATTTATTTATTTATTTATTTATTTATTTATTTATTTATTTATTTATTTATTTATTTCTTTCTTTATTTATTTATTTATTTATTTATTTATTTATTTATTTATTTTTTTTTATTTATTTATTTATTTATTTATTTATTTATTTATTTATTTATTTATTTATTTATTTATTTATTTATTTATTTATTTATTTATTTATTTATTTTTGCTTTATTAAGGTCACATAAACTTCTAGGTCATGAGCGACCACATGGTTTTTACAAAAGATTAACAATATTTGAAAAAACGCGAAGTAATGACAAGTATTACAAAATGGTACAGTGCTTATGAACAATACTTATTACATCACAATATAATCACAATATACTGAAACAATAAATAGATACTTAATAAGTAAGGAAGAAACACTTGCTATAGCCTTCATATACCAGGAATATTTGATGGATATTTTAATGAAGATACAGCTTATTCCAGATACTGTCGCACTGCCAAAAGGTTATATTAAATATCTAAATTTTATTTCTTTTAAAAACTTCATTACTTTTATAATTTCAGTATTCAATAAACTTTTAATGTCATTAGGCAGAGCATACTTTCTTCTCAGTTCATTATATTTTTGGCACTGTATAAGAATATGTAGTGGAATATGTTAGTGGGATTTTATAATAGTCACATAGTTTAGGATCTTCTTTGGTTATCAGGTGCGTTAATTTTGAATGACCTATTCGTAATCGAGTAAGAATACTTTGTTCTTTTCTATTTTTAAGGTAAGGGTAAGATAAGTGACAATCAACGATTGAATTCCTTATTTCAGATAACTTGGTAGGAGGTGATTTGATGCATTCTTCATTCCAGTATTTTCTATTTCTACGATGAAGTTCTTTTTTGATGTCTACATGGGATACTGAGTGTTCTTGTAGTGGTAGGTTAATGGCTTCTCTAGCAGCATTGTCAACTATTGAATTTCCTTTTATGACAATGTGAGTTGGAATCTAAACAATAATTACTTCTTTCTCTTTTTGGTTTACTTCATGGTATACATTTACCATTTCTTTGACTATAGGTTCATATCTGTTATGTCTCAAGCATTCAATTACACTTTGGGAGTCTGTATATATTTTTATTTTTTTAAAATTTCAGTATGATATGCTTCAAATAAAAAATTGAACAAATATCTTTGAGTTTAATATATTCAATAATATTGTTAACCATTAAAGCACAACCTGAGCCATGCTTTGTTTTTGAACCATCTGTGAAGACACTTATAATTCTCATGCTTGTCTTTAATTTTGTTGTAGAGGGATTGATATATTAGTGGATTAGTATCTTTCTTGGAGTATATGCATAGATCTTTATTAACTTTTATTTTTGATGTTAACCAAGGAGGTCTTTTAAGAGTTATGTATTGTTTAATTAATGGAAACTGTTTGTATTTCTTTGAAGAATTGGTTTAGTAGGTAGTAGACTGGTTTCGGTGATCTTTAATTCTTGGAGTATTTTTCACTGAACCTAGTGGAAAATACGTTTTTGTATGTTGGGTTAAGTGGAGACTGAGATTTTTGCATGCATATGTGAAGCAAATTTTCCTTCTTCTGATGTACAGTGGTTCTTCATTACTTCTGCAAGGATACTTGAGATTGGACTAGTTCTATAAGCGCCAATTGCCAATCTTAAATAAGTCGCTTGAATTGTATTGGGACTGTTTAAAATTGTTGGATTGGCAGATTGGTATACTACAGATCCATAGTCAAGCTTAGACAGTATAAGAGCTTTGTACGAAGACAGAATTATATTTTTGTCAGCTCCCTAATTAGAGGCTGCGATACTCTTTATTGTATTTAGTCTGTGAAAATATTCCATTTTTAATTTTTTTATGTGTGGTCTCCATGCTAGTTTGCTATCATAAATCATTCCCAAAATTTTGATTTGGTTTGAGGTTTTAATTATTTGTGATCCTAATCTCAACTTAAGTTGATTATTGGGTGTCTCTGATTTTTTGAAAAGTATACATGGTGCCTTTGTTTTTGAGAACTTGAACCCTGATTTGTCAGCCCATTCTTGAATATTATTTAGACTATTTTGTAACATTTTTGGGATGTATTGATATTTTTCCTCTTATTAATATTGTGATGTCATCAGCAAACAAGTATATCTTTATTGGTCGAGAATTAGATTTTTATTTCATCTATAGCAACAAGAAAGAGAAACACTAAGTACAGACCCTTGAGGGAGGCTGTTGCATGTTTTATATCTATCAGATAAGATACCATTAAATTTAACTTTAATATATCTTTCTTCCACGAAGTTGGAAATAAAGATTAATGTACGTCCATCTATTCCTAGTCTGAGTAGAATGTTGATTATTCTGTCTTTCCATAACATGTCATAGGCCTTCTCAATGTCCAGACTTACAGCAGCTACATGTTGTTTTGAGATGAATGCATCACATATATCACTGTGAATGTTGACTAAGTGGTCAGTAGGCGAGCAATTTTGCCTGAATCCACTTTGGTAGGGTGATAGTAATTCTTTCGTTTCAAGGTACCAAATTAATCTTTTGCTGATTGCTTTCTCCATCAATTTACAAAGGGTACATGTTAAGGATATTGGTCTGAAGTTTTCTGGGTGAGTATGATCTTTCTCTGGCTTGGGAACAGAAATGATAACCGGTTCTTTCCACTTATCAGGAAACATGCGTTGAGTCAAAAGTTTGTTGAATAGCTGTGTTACATATTCAATGGCCATTGGAGGTAGTTCTTTTAAAAATTTATTGTGGATGCCATCCGGTCCTGGGCTGGAATTCTGTACAAGTTAGAATTTTCTTGATTTCATGTACTTGGAGAGGAGCATTTAGTATTTTATTATTGTATGTATTTTGTTGTAGTATATTTTTGATTTTGATTTCGGAATTTGCCTTGTCTGCTTGGAATTTATCACTGAAGTTTTTATCACTTGAATTATTAGAAAATTGATTTGCTAAGATGTTTATTGGATGTTACAAGTTTATCATTATAAATTATTTTTATACTATTGGTTGATGGCTTGTAAGTACCATTTATTGATTTAATTTTTTTCCCGATTTCAGACATGTTGGAGAGATTGAGGAAATGAATTGTATCCATGTATTTCTTTTATTTTCTTTGAATGTTCTTCTAGCATATGCTCTTGATTTCTTATATTCAATATGGTTCTCAATAGATGGATGTCTTTTATATTTTGAGAAGGCAAGTCTATATTTCTTGTGAGCCTTTGCATATTCTTCATTCCACCATGGAAGTTGTTTTCTTCTTGGTTTCCCTGTAGTCTTTGGAATAGTTTCATCGGCAGTTTTTAATATTAAATTTGTCAAATTCTCAATTTTTTCATTTGCACTCTATTATTCATAATAGAGGCTATCCATTACAATTTCATTGATTTTAGTTGTTACTATACTTTTGTATTTGTTAAAATCTGCTTTATCAAATTTCCATCTAGTGGTATAGTGTATATTGTCAGTATTTAAGGAATTTTTATTCTGGAAAATTATGATTGGGAAGTGGTCATCCGCAGTTATCCAGTTCCAGTGGTGAGCAATTGATGCTGAGCATATGGTCAAGTCAACAGCACTAAGAGTTCTAGATGTGTTGTTAAGATGGGTAGGAAGATTAAGTACTACTTAAGTAGTACTAAGTCTGTATCATGTAGCATTTTCATTACTATTTTCCCTCTTTTGTCTTCTTTATTTGAACCCCAGATGAAACTGTGGCTATTGAAGTCACCTAAGAGAAGAAATGGATTTGGGAGTTGGTTAAATAATTGTTGCAAATCTCTAGAATTGAAGTCACAGCTGTTGATTGATTGATTGATAGGGTTTAAAGGGCGCTTCAACTACTAAGGTCATTGGCGCCCATGTCAAAGTATTTCTAAAAAAATCAATTAAAGTTTGTTAAAAGGGTTGCTGGTGCAACTTTCCGGCTAATTTAAAAGCTCATATATACCTAAAAGGTCCATCCATTAGAAAAAAATCAGGTAAACAAGACAAATTTTAAAAACAAATCTGGGGCAGGAAAATATTTATTGCCCTTATATGTCAGATTAAATTATATCTTCGGCTTTCTCTCTAAAAACAAAAAAGCTTTGAGAGCGCGGAATCGTCATCTCCGAGCACCTCTCGTAGAGAGTTGCCCAGTCTTCGTCGACTGCCAACAAATTTCAAACATTGCAGGAGGACGTGTTCCACAGAGAGATCCGCCCTGCATCTATCACAGGTAGGAGGAGACTCACCTCGAAGGAGGAAACGTGAAAAAAGTGGGTGTCCGATACGAAGACGGGTTAAAATAACTTCCTCGCGCCTAGAAGGTCTGGACGAGGAACGCCAAGAATTAACAGAGTCCTTTATTGCACTTAGTTTATAGGTGGTATTGTGCCACTCTGCCACGCTCTAAAGATGGATCGTTTTAAAAAAAAGCTTTAACATCAGACGATGGTACAAAAGGAATGTCAACACGAGTACTCTCCGTCGCTGATTACGCCGCCCGATCAGCCATCTCGTTTCCCACGATTCCCATATGGCCTGGGACCCAACTTAGTCATAGTAGTGAGACAAAAGGCGATGGATGAGGTTTTGAACTGATTGCGTCAGGTAGTCTGATGAAGAACGGGAGACAGCTTGTAGTGAGCTGAGAGAATCAGAACAGGGAACTACTCGGCGCAAACTCGCTGACTCTATGTATTTTAGGGCTTCAAGAATTGCATACATTTCGGCAGTGAAGATTCTGCACTGAGAATGTAGCCGATATGATTTGGTGGCTCTGATACAGTAAAAACTACATGCCACTGTGCCGTTGCACGATGAACCATCTGTGTATAAGAATACATGATCTGGATAGGCTATCCTCATGTCCTGAAAACGCATCTGGTAAACAAGAGGGCTAGTCGTTTGTTTGGGAAGCTTGGATAGTCTGAGATCAATATTCGGACGGAGGAGTTTCCAAGGGAGAATGGGGTGGCTTGGGGGTTTCACAGGGGTGGGAAGATCAACATTAAGGTCACGCAAAGATTTCGCAATCGAATACCTGGAGGGTGAGGCAGCGATGTTCGAAGAATATAGGATGTTTCATACTTAGGATGGGTAATTATTTGGCGACAAGGATGATTAGGAAGTCCTGATACTTTAGCACCGTAAGATGTAATAAGATATCCCGCCTTCTTTTTAAGGAGGGCTCACCAGCCTCGGCTAGAAGGCACTCAATTCGGCTGGTGCGATACGCACCAGTTGACAGACGGATACCAGCGTGGTATATACTATTGATGGATCGCAGAGTGGAGGGAGCTGCCGAGCCATACACTTCACTACCGTAATCCAAAACTGAGCGGATGAGTGATCTGTATAACCGCAGTAGGGTAGTGTGGTCGGCACCCCATGATGTACCATTCAGCATTCGAAGAAGATTAAGGGGAGAGACACATCTGGTTTGTAATCCACGGATATGAGCACGCCACGTTAGGGACTTGTCAAATGTAAGCCCCAGGAACTTAGCAGATTCAGCGAATGGAAGCTGATTTCCTCCCAAGTAAAGAACTGGGTTGCTATGCAAATGGAATATCCTACAAAAATGCAAACAGGTACATTTAGTAGCAGAGAAATTAAAGCTCGTTGACGTGCTCCATTCGTGTAGCTTGTTAAGCACCATTTGGAGTTGCCTCTGTATCACACTGATGCTGCTGGATGAACAGATGATGGCAAAGTCGTCCACAAACAACGGCGCCTTTACAGGTTCTCGCACGGTCGACGCTATACCATTGATGGCGATGGCAAACAGAGTGACACTCAGGACTGATCCTTGGGGGATACCATTTTCAAGAGGGTGACTACGAGAAAGCCTATCACCCGCACGAACACGGAAGGATCTGTTAGAAAGGAAGCTTTGAAGGAATAGCGGAAGCTTCCCCCTAAATTCCCAAGAGTGCAGAGTTTGCAGAATGCCATGCCTCCAGGTGGTGTCGTAGGGCTTTTCTATGTCGAATAATATGGCCACAAGATGTTGCCTCAAGACGAACTATGTACAAACAGCTGTTGCCAACGAAGCGAGGTGGTCCAAGGTTGAACGGTTTCTTCTAAACCCGCTTAGGATTGGCGTCAACAGATTTTTATACTCCAAGGTCCAGACCAGACGTTGATTCACCATGCGTTCCAGAACTTTGCATACGCAGCTAGTGAGAGAGATAGGTCGATAACTTGATGGCAGTGATCGATCTTTGCCTTCTTTGGGAACTGGGACGATGATGGCTTCTCGCCAAAAGGTAGGAATGGTGTGCTCTTCCCAAATACGGTTAAAGAGTCGGAGAAGAAATTGCATGGCCACTTCGGGAAGATGTTGCAGCATTAAGTTGTGAATTTGGTCTGAACCTGGTGTGGTACTTTTTGCAAGCATTAGAGCAGAACTCATTTCAAACATGGAGAAATGGGTATTGTAGGAATTCTGATTGGATGTTGTTGACGTTCTTATAAGAAGAAATAAAAGAGGTCATCTTCGTCAACATATCAAATGGGTGAAATGAAATGGGTATTATAGTCCTCATGTGCTCTGCTAGAAAAATCCAAAGCGCGGTTTTCCATTCTTTCTTTGAAAAGAATGAACTTTGGAGCATAGTTTGCCGAACTCGACATGTTTTCATAATGAGTGGCAAGTACCTCTGCAATAGCGTCTCGAGCTGTGATAACCTGACCATTTTTGAAGACCTGGCACAGTTTGGGGAAGGATATCCTTTGATTTGACGCACCTTCCTCCAACCAGACGTGGTGGCGTTTGGCAATTCAAAGAGGAGACGTATGACCTCCATGATGCACTTTTACTTTTTAAAATGGTTCTCCTCGCCTTTGCTCTGCACCTTTTGTACTCGATTAAGTTATCCGCGGTTGGATAGTGTTTTAATCTCGCCAAAGTTTTCTTACGAGCACTAACAGCCCTTGAGCAATCCGAGTTCCATCGCGGGACGAAAGGGTGTCGCGATTTACCAGTCGACTTGGGGATTGCAATTTCCGCAGCTCGTAATACAGCTTGTAAATGTGCTGCCATTTCTTCCACATGACAAATCCTCCTCCGATACACTGACGTTCGCTTGGAATGTCAGCCAGTCAGCACGTCCGACACACCATTGAGGGGGGCGCGCCAACCCACGGGCTAGCCCATCAATGTGGACGATAATGGGGTAATGGTCGCTTCCGTACAGGTCATCTAGAATGGACCATTGCAGAACGGTTGCAAGAGAAGGGCTGCAGAGTGCTAGATCGATATACGTGCTTGAGTTGGTGGCGACGGCAAAGTGAGTTGGTTCACCGGAATTCAGAATAACCAGGTTCGCTGATTCTATAACCGACTCTAATACACTACCTCTCGGACAAGTGCGGGAAGAGCCCCAGAGAGGACTGTGGGCATTTACATCCCCGACTATCAAAAACAGAGAGGGCAGTTGGTTGATCAGTCCCAAAAGTTCATGAGCAGATACACTCAGTCCTGGGGGGATGTAGATATTGCAAACAGTGAGTGTGAGGGATGGAAGGTGAACCTGCACACACACTACTTGGAAGTCGGTCTGAAGAGGTACCTCTGAAGACAGCAGCGAATCATGAACCAATGAAGCGACTCCGCCATGGGCGCGGAGGCCATCGTCTACGAATTCTTCGCTCCATTCCTGCAGTTTGTACACGATATCTTCTCTGGTAGAGATGGACGGTCGAAGGTCAGAATCAGAGTTGAGGTAGTAGTGAGTTCAGTACACCTAGTCCAAGCCGGTTGATCGGGAGGGGGTTACCCCCGACCCCCCGTTGGGGAAAGTCCGTCCCAAAAGGGAAGTGTATTGAGACCTCGGAATTTTCCCAAAATACGTGAGCCGACCCCTAGATTCCAAGAAAAAGTAGAGAGGAGAGTAATTGGGGCAGACAGGCCCCCAACCCCAGGACCATTCCTCCGACACGGGCCCATGCACGGCAAAAAATGGGTGGGCTTTCAACAGGGGGGCCAGTGTAGAAGGGGGAAAGGAAAAGGATTGAAGAAAATGAAAGTAAAATGGGAAAAGAAAAGACTTGTGGAAAGGAATATTTGGGGTGCCCTCTCTGTACCCCCGCGGATGGACCAACCCATGACGGGAAAGTCACAGCTTTGGGGGTAATATAAATAAGATTAAGTGATTTATTTGTAAAAAATTTTTTAAGGGTGCCCCAGGTTGATTAGATAACCCCTTGATTTTTAAATTTTTTTTAAAACAGCACCCCTCCACTTCTTCTGTATTGCCCTTTTTTTTGTAAGAGTTATAATTTTTTTGTTGAATTTTTTTCTTTTTAAGTTTTTTTCAGACAAATTATTTGGTATATTTGAATTAAAATTGTGTGTTATGTATTAGGCATTGGTAACACTGACTCCCTTTCCCCCTTCCCCCCCGGGCCCGGCACAACGGTAGCGGGAGTTTTTTTATGTTCTCGAGGGTGTTTGCCCCTTTTCAGCCAGTATTTCAAATGTACCCCACAGATGAAAAAAGTGCTATTTTTAAACCCAGGATGTTTTATTAACCCAAATACAACAGTGGGCAGGGGGGATAAAAAATAACGCCGCGTTGAAAAACGTGAACTCGTGCAATTCCCCCCTCAACGCGCCCGGGCCCCGGACAAAAAAAGGTACGCCTCGCGGGTTTTTCATCGGGCCCAAAAAGTTTCCCCAATGCCCACGAACTTCCAAATTTGTGGGAGATGATTAACGCCTGACGTCAATGAGTCAGCGCGCGCATCCCCCCACTACAGTTCGGATGCCGTACCCGCGCCGATGGGACCACCGGGGGCCCTTTTACGATTCACCGGGCGCCCAATTTGAGAAGGTTCAAAAATGAAACGCCATCGCCGGTTTATCCCAACTGAAAACGCGGAAGATTGTTTCCCACGCCCCGGAAACCTCTCCTACAAGACATCCAGTCAAACGATTACATTATATTACCAAAAAATTGCGGCCCCGATTTGGACATGCGCAGCAGGCGGGAAATCGATTCCTCCCCCTCCGGCTGGAAAAGGGCCCCGCACGTGAGTATGGAATTTTTTTTAGAGCATGAATCGAATAACTCAAAGGCGTAGAATCGGGACATGTGGAGATTATTGCCGAAGCTACCGAAAACGGCCGACGGGTTTAAAAAATGGATTCTCGAAGGAACCCACAAACCGGATTCAAAAAACAACCACGGAAAAAGCAAAAAAGGAGGAACCCAGAACCCCCCCAAGCAAGGACCCCCCGGGGAGAGGCCCAGTCACACCGCGAAACCCGGATGCGGGGGATGGGGTGCTCCCCCGGGGTGTAAGTGGGGACGCCGGCATAGGGCGGGGGGCAATCAGCAAAAAGGGCGGCGCGTCGCTTTTTCCGAACGGCCGAATCCGAGACCCAGTTGATCGATCGACGGAAAAGTCGATATCAGATCGCCCCACCCCCGGGCGAAATGCGGGCTGAAGATGGGTAAGTCGCAACGGAATACGATAGGGGTTTTCTTGCGCGATCATGAGTAAGAGAAGTTTCATCCCCATTTGGTTTGGTGACGGGCATTTTAGACTCACACCATCCATTCGTTGCATCGATTTCCCCGATTCGCACGTGGAGTAGACGAAGATGCTGACCTCACTTGGGGAAAAGGGAATTTGACACGCCCCAGGGGAATGGATCAAAGGTTCGCAGAAATCGATTTTATGGAAATTTTCGGAAACCCATCGTGCAGGGGGAAACCCTTGCCCCGTTTCCACCGACAAGCCGCGACGCCCCCCGCGTCGCCCCGGGACCAAAAAAAACCTGACGTTATCATCCACCGATACCAAGACGCCAGTGATACCCCCGGGAAGCTATCGGGCTGATGCACCCCGACCTGGAGCCACGCCTCGTTCGTTCGATACGAGAGGGCCTGTGCCCTGAAAAAGGCAGGGAAAGAGACGACGCCAAAATCGCGTACGGGGGCTCAACGACTCAAAAGGTTTAAAAGAAGGGGGGTTGAGAATCAGGGGAAACCCAAAACCTACTGTCAATCCGGAATCGCGATGAACATCCAACCAAAAATAGACCAATTGTTCAATGGGATCCCCCACCCTTTTGTCATCTGGATGAGATGCTCTTCACCTCGAGGTCGACGGGGAATTCAGCCACGCCTAAACCTCCCCTCCCCCGGGGTCATTCGTCCAACCGGTCTAGGGGGCGGCCAACATTCCGCCATGGGAAATCGAAGGGATAGGTTTCCCCAAAATCTCCAAAATGTCGAAAGTTTCGATATCATTTTTTTGCTGATACTTTGGAAAATCGTCAAATCCCCCGAACGCGGGAGCGTTTTCCCCAACAGGCCCCGCTAAACCCCGAGCTAAATGGCTTTAGAACCTGTCCTGGAAGTTTTTGGGACAAGATCGATGCCCGTAATTCAAACGACGCGACATCGGGGGGCCGAGATGCCCCGAAACCGACGACCCAGAAAACCCCAGTTTTTCCGGGGAAAAGCCATTTAAACGATTATAAAGAACTTCAACGGGATCGTCCACCAGAGATATGCTGTGAAAGACCTCGTGTGGACCCCTTAGGGTGTCTCCCACCAGGATATCAAGAACGTTTATCCCCCGCAGGTCCTTATGCCGTACGACCCAACCCTACCCTTTGTGGTAACAGACCCCGAAAAACCCGATCGGCGAGGCGCCCCACCGGCTCAGAACAACGGGAGCGGCCAACGCAACGCCAGCCGGATATGCGCAACAGAGCAAAGCCCCCAAATTGACACGGAAGGCCCATCTCTGGGCGGGCAGAATTTTTTCAACACCTGTACGCCCCAATTCACACATCGCGGATCACAAACCTCTGACGGACCCTCCACCCAGAGTGTCCCGTTCTGTGCATAATCCTGGCCAATTATCGACTCCCTTTGCTCACTTAATTCCCCGTTGTATTCAAAACATCGAAGCAAAACCCCAAACGCAGATACTTTTCCCAGAATGCCATCGAAGCTGGGTTCGGAATGCAGGTGCACAGGGGAAGAACAATGGAAAATGATGATTTTGATTTTTTTACAGTTCCCCAGGTTCAAAGCCCCGTCAGAGCAAACCAACGGAAACAAGGGACCTGCCTTTGGGAAGAATTGAAAGTTATTAAGAACCCAAGACCTGTCGATAATTGGCCCCGGGGAAAAAGTACACCCTTGCCAATTGCCTGATGTTTGAACACAGGTAGGATTCATGCACTGGAGAGGCCATCCTAAATTTTCGACGCAGCTCACCTGGTATCGTCGATGAAGTGAAGGGCCCTTTCCCTTCGTTTTCGGGGAATTGACGCTGACATCGGGGTTGGCGAAATCCTGTCCCCATGCGCTGCCCGGGCTCATGCTCCCCGTTCCGCGACCACCACGGGGGTACCCGGGGGCACCATGGGGCGCATTCAACGATTAGGGGGGCCGTACATATTTGCCTACGTTGCGAGGCCGGCAAGGGCCGGGAGGTCGGGAAACCCTCCAAACAGCAGCAGCAAAAATTGCTCTTTTGGGACATTTTTCACGGCTCGGATTTTGTAAAGCGTTCAGAAACGCCACAGTTCATCGCGGAAGAGTTCAAGGTTTTCTGAAGAACGTGGTGTGAAATATCATGCTCATAGCCCCCCATCAGCCACGAAAAAGGCCAAACAGAACGACCCAGGAAGGACGCCTCCACGCCATGAAGCCCAAAAGGAACGCGGGACCAACCGAACGAGTTTCTCAAATTTGGGAAAGGGGCCCCATTCTCCCACTGACAGCCCCCATCTCGGCTGTTTCTGTTAAGAGAGCTTCAAAAGTCAAAACCTGAAAGCCCCGAAGATGTTCGCAAAAAGATCTTCAAAAAAAAAAAGGGGGGAAAATGGATTATCTCGCATTTGAAGGGGGCCCCCCTTTTTTCATCCGGCAACCGAACATGGACAGATGGTTTCCTGGACCCCGGCCCGCATCGGAGATTTTCACATCGGTCTACTACCGGGGAAAACGGGTCGGCGACATATCGACCAATTCGGAAATTTTCAGAAGAACAAAAAGGCAGGGGCCCAGAACCGACCACCGACGAAGTGGGGAATCCCCAGGCGACGCGCCCACTTTTTCCCAAAAAACAGCAACCACAGCATCAGTTGAGGGGGCCCCGGGTGCTCGGTCAACGTGACTAGCATCAGCCCAGACACCAGCTCCCCAGTCACACGCGAAACCAGAGGAGTTTCCCCATTTACGATACACCAAATTACCCGCAATCCAAAACCTATGCTGCACCCTTACGTTATTCCCCAAGTTGAAAACAAGATTTTAAAAAGAGGGAAAAATTTTATGTATTAGGTCATTTTAAAAACTGACCGGTTTCCCCCCTCCTCCGCCGGCCGCACAAGGTACCCAGTAGTTTTTTTATGTTCTGAGTGGTTTTTGGCCCGTGTGCCGCCAGATATAAAATGTATCCAAGATGAAAAAGTGCATTGTTACTATAGTGATGTTTTTATTAACCCCTCAACAGCAGTTCCCCTTTGGGTCGAAGTCGTTTATTTTCCCCTGGGATGCAGTCGCCCAAGCGGCTTAATTTTTCCTAATCTTCGCTCCCTTTCAAAGTTTTTACTGTATCTACCTTTTCCCCCCTTATATATACAATCTTTTCACTGGTTCATTTGTATCGCCTGTTTTTCTGTTTGAAGAATTGATTTTTGAGTCTGCCTATTACCTAGTGGGAAACTATTTTTATTTCTGTCTGTAAGAAGAGGGGGAAATTTTTTCTCTTTATAAATTTTTTTGATCATCATGAATTTTTCAATTGAGAATCCCCTTGGGAACCCCAAAAAAGTTTTGAATAATGAAAAATTTTATGTAGTTTAATGGGAAAATTTTTTGGTTTTTTCAGGTGCTTTTGATTGGGGCAATTTGTTTTCACTTTTTTTTTTGTAATGTCTTGAGTTTTAAGTTTATTTTTTCTGGTTTCTTTCTTTTTTGGGTTTACTTTTTTGGGGTTAATCCTGTCTGTTTTTTTTTAAGTGTGGACTTAGTGATGATGAATTTAAAAATATTTTCTTCAAGAGTTGGGAATGTAGGTTATTGAATAAAGGAACCCTGTTGATTTTCAATTTATGTATAAAAATATGTTTTCAGGTTAATCTTGGGGAGAATAAATGTTATTTCTTCTGTTTTTATTTTTAGGCTTCCCAATTAAAAGATTTTCAATGTGACCTTTGTTTTACACAAAAAAAGAAATTTATCGAGGGAAGAAACTTATAAATATTTTCATTGGGAACGGGCTTTATTGTAATAAAAAAAGAAAAAATGTAAGATTTTATAAACGCCCCCCACTACCTTCGCCGGTGGGGTGAAGGTGAAACATGAATGCTCGTAAGGGGGAATTCCAGGAAGCAGGATCTTTGGTATGGAAAAGGGCTGAAATGACACGAATTAAAAATTCTGGTAAAATGAGCAAAAATTCAGTAAAACAAATTTCACAGTGGCACAAATATAATAAGTTTTCTTTGTAGATGGTCCAAAAGAAAAAAAAGAAACAAAAGAAAAAATAAAACAACCATAAGAATGTATGGCGTCACCTTGATCCCTGATTACTGAATAAAGCACTATTACAATACTTTGCTTTGACCCCCTTTCAATTCTTTTTCTCATTTAACTTTGTTAATCTAAAATTTTCTTTAGGCCCTTTTTAAAGGGTTCTCAATTTTTCTTATAGATTACAGAGGTCAGCCTTGGTGCATTTATTTAAATGCCAACTTTTAAAAAAAAAAACTAAAACACGTTCAAAACACCCCTTTTCAAAATTAAAACTGATTAACCTGATATCACATGAAAAAATACTTTCATAAATTACTTTTTAATTTTAAAGAAAATTTTTAATTTCTTTGGTTGTACAAGGTATTATTAAACGAATTTACTGGTGCGTACAGCGAATGAAATCAAAACGCCCCTCTAGTTCGAAAATTTCAAACAGGAAAATTCCCCTTTTTAGGAAGCCTGGTGTTTTAAAACCCGGGTTTCAACAAAGCCGCATGGTTGCCTTTTTTCCCCGACATTTCCTTTCCCGCCGCCGTCATTTAAACCGGGGTGTTGGTCCCAATCCTCGCCATACTGACTGGCAGGGGCCGCGGGCCCTCTTCTTTGCTCGAACCCGATGACGCCACACGTCCCAAAATTTCCCAAAACCTTTTTTCGTCCTCGGGGTGTACCATCGACGGATTTCCAAATCCCTTTTCGCCTCGCTTGAGTGTTGGGGTCGTCCTTCTGCCGCCTTTTGGGACCCGTTCTGCGCTTCCCGTTTTTAAAAAACTAACGTGCTTGAATTGACTACTTACCCGGCCAATACCACACTTTTAGCGGGGGGTCGGGCGCAAAATTAAAAACTGGGTTTCGTTCAGAGTCCTTCTGGGAATTTACTTGATGAGAAACTTTTTAAGTTCGGCAGTCAAACCTTGTTACTCGCAAGTTATGCAAATGCTGTACATACACTTTGCTTCTGAATTCATCATTTTCCCCTTTTTAAACAGTTTTTTTGCGCAAAAATTTTACTCCGCACTAACCAATTACTACCGCGGAATTTAGTTGAGTCGCCGTCGCGTCGAAACAGAGAGCTCTCAAGGGCACGGTATTTATGCCCCCTCGAGAAAAAAATTTTCCGCTAACTTTGGGCATCGGGGAAAACCCCGGGGGATGTCCTTTCTCGGACCCTCGCTCCGCCTCGTACCCTTTTCAGTTTCCCGGGCTTTTTTTAGTGGCTTATGGTGGCGAGGGGTTGTATAACCCCGTGAGTCAAATAACTATTTTTTTTAAAAATGGGAAAAAAAGGAAATATGGAAATAAAAAATTCATATGTTTAAATTCCATTTTTCGGTTTCCGAGAAGTTGTTTGATCAGAAAGATATGGGTTCAGGATTTTAATGAAAAATTTTAATCTAAGAAGCAATTATTCAGTTTCTTCCGAAAAAATACTTTATAATATAAATGTTGTTTAAAGGGGAGGTCATGGAATAGTACCGAGCCTTGATGAAGGGGGGGGGGAAGGGCCCTTTTCCCCCAACCCAGAAAACAGAAGAAATCATCTATTTTTTTTTTTGAAGCAGGGGTCATGAAACAGAGTAAGCCCTGGTTAAGTTCCCTTTTTGCTTTACAAACTACATCCTTATCGTTGATCTCGATCACGTGTTTCCCCAAAAAAATGGGGGGGGGATGTTAATTAAGGGTTTTCCCGGGTTTAAAGCACTTTGCAATTTTTAAGTATTTCAGAATGTTATTTCAAATATATTTTTGAACATCACGTTATTTTCGACCATAAATATATTAAAAGAAGAAACATGTAGCTATAGATTATTAAAAAAATGTAATTATACCAAAAAATTTAAAATATTAAAATAAAAATGGTTCCAATTGTTAAATGTCGGGTTTAAATGAAAAAATTTAGTGAATGGGTATCTTGTTTTAAAAATGTATTTACATGAAAACCCCCCAGTTATCATAGTATATTTCAGTGGGGAATTGAGTTTCCCTTTTTTGTTCCCGGTGCAATATAAACTTTCCGCAAAATCATTATATGGGAGAAACCAGGGTTTATTTTTCCCGCTTTTATAGATATTTTATTTATATTGTGAATTTTTGTCATTTAATTCTTTTTTATTACTTGTGGTTTTCTGGGAAAATTTGAGAAATTTCTTGTGTTGTGATGAAGGTCTAACTCCTGTTTGTAGTTCAATTTCTATTTTGGGTTTGCATAGAATATGACTATATGCATGGTCAATCATAGAATATAGTACTAGACTGGCAACGCCTTCTTTAAATTCGCTAAGAAGCCAAAATTTCGCTCGTCGTCATCTTTTCTCACTACAGGGTTCTTCGTGCCTATGCTGGTGAAATTTAAAGAGCTTTTTTTTTAATTTGAATTGTTTCCGGGTTTTGTGATTTTAATCCTTTACGCCCTGGTGAAATTTTGGGCGGGTTTGGGTGCAATTTTCGAATTTGCGACACAAGGGGAAAAAAAATTGGGAATTTCTACCGTAAGTTTTACCCTTTTTTTTACCATTACTGAATTTTTTGACGTTGACGATTTTAGTAAAGAGTGTGAGTAAACAACTAATTAAAATTATAAGAAAAAAAATAAGTTTGTGTTTATTAAAGTTCCCGAGGGGGAAATTTTAAAACCCCAACCCCCAATGCCTTTTTTTGTTCTGATTTTATTTGTTTTCCAAAGGAAATTGCAAAAAGCATGGGGTTTAAAGCCATTAGGGGGGAAACTGGCAAAAAACATCGGTCTGGGGGTTTTCTCCCCCCATTTTTGTCCCGAAGATATGGGCTGGGCCCGATCAGAAGACAGAGAAGGAGCGTCCCAGCATTTTTTCCAGTGTATCCTTCAACCAAAAAATTTAAGACAGAAGAAAACGACTAAACAAAAAAATTCGTTAGAAACTCTGATGATTTTCAATTGAGTGGCATCAACAGGTTACGGGGTGCTCCTCCCGCCCCAAGTCTCTCCACACAAGAAAAATTAATTTTGGGGAAAAACAAATGCAGGAAAACGCAGAGCTAAAAGAAAAAAAGATTGCAGAGAAAATGAGGACCAGGAAAAAAATAAGGCGATCAAGATATTATTGACCTAAGTGAAGAGGTTGTCTGCAAATAATGCTGACATTTTAAAAAAAAATTTTTTGAGATGTCTTTTTTTAATAGAAGAGCCAGAAATTCGGGGACTATTTTCTTAAAGATGCTTATGATGAAAAATTGGTCATTGTCGAACTACACTATTTCCCCAAAACATATATATAAAATATATATATATATATATATATATATATATATATATATATATATAAATATATGTTAGGAAAAATTTAAAAATTTTCTGCCCAGTCCAAAATTATATGTTCTTAATTTAAAAAGATTTTGAACCCGGATTCAGTGTGGGAAAGTTTAAGAACATTCAAGAAAAAAAGAGCAACTGAAAGAGGTAAAATTTTTGTTCCAATTGATATGGGAAAAGAACATGTTTAACTGGCTGGCAATAAAAATTTTGGGTTATGGATCTAGGAACGAAATAACAAGAAGTTTGCCAACGCAAAAAATTTTTGGGAAGTATGGACGGGTGGGGAATGACAAAAATTCTTTTGGTTATTTTTTTAGATTCTTTTTTCTGGTAAGGGAGAGCATTTTTGTATCTACTGCATTTAAAGTTAGAAATCTTTAAAATGTAGAGCAACATTTGATGGAGCGAGCAACAACCCGAGTATGGACAAAGGGGAGCAAATCGAGCGGAGAGTTAAAACTTATTTTCCCCACCCGAGTCTGAACAAATCGGGTAAGTTGATGCTTGCCATGATAAAACTAGTGGGAATTGTTTATAAAAAGGGTTTTTATACCAAAGAAGGCGCCATTTAGGATATTAGAGGGTCTTTTAAACTGAGTGCAGGGGTTCGATTTTCAAAAAGAAAATCAAAAAATTATTTTTGGGTTTAAACATAAAAAGCGTGTTAGATTGGCAAACCCTGAGCAAACAGTTGCAGACTTTTAGACAAAGGGTTAATTTGGGATTTTCAATATTCTAAAGTCTGTAAGTTTTAATACTATTATAAAATTTGATTTACTGAATTCATCCAGTAAGTTTGGAAAACATTTTAAAGCTCCTCTCTCCAGAGTAAATGAAGATATTTGGCGTCCATTTATCACCAATTCCCTTTCGTAGATAGACTCTCTATTTACAGACAAAGATTGCAAGCAGAAACTTGTAACTAGCGTTAGGAAGGTTGGGTTTGTTGGCCTCAAAACTGCGTGGTTATCAGTATATGATACCTACGTAGGGAGTGGCATGATGCAGTATCTTTTGACTTACATGTTAAGCTTCAGGATAAAATCGAAGTGTTTTTTGGCGGAATAAGGCAACGTGGAGGTTGGAATATCAATCCCACCTGCACCAGATTTAAGGCACCTTTTAAAGGTTTAGTTGTACGAAATCAAATGAAGTACACCAATACAGGGAATTGTGTTTCACAAGGAAATGTGTGCATGCTCTCTCTGAACTGTGAAAGTGGCTCGAAGAGCAAACTGTTTCAGGAAGACTCCGAGGTCAAGGCAAATGCACTTCATGTTAGTGATCACGATTACTGTCCATCCTATATGTCTGTCTGTCCCTGTCTGTCTGTCTGTCCCTGTCCGTCTGTCTGTCCCTGTCTGTCTGTGTGTCCCTGTCGTCTGTTCGTCCTCGTCTGTCGTCTGTCCTCGTCCGTCAGTTCGTCCTGTCGTCGCTCTGTCCCTGCTCCGTCTCGTCTCGCCCGTCTCTGGTCCTGCCCGTCAGTCTGTCCCTGCTCCGCCGTCTGTCCTCGTTCGTCAGCTCTGTCCTGTCTGCCGCTCGTCCCTGTCTGCCGTCTGTCCCTCTGTCGTCTGTCCCTGCTCCGTCGTCTGTCCCGTTCCGTCAGTTCGTCCTCGCTCCGTCAGTCGTCTCCTGCTCCGCTCGCCCGTCCTGTCGCTCGCTCCGTCTCCGTCGCCGTCGTCCTGCCGTGCTCCGTCTCGCTCCGCCGCCCGTCTGCCGTCGTCGTCTGTCCCCTGCCGTCTGTCCTCGCTGCTCCTGTCGTCTCTCTGTCTGCTCCGCTGCTCCGTCTGTCCTCTCCGTCCATCCCTGCCCGTCTGTCTCCTGCCTCGCCAGTTCGTCTCGCCTGCCAGTCGTCCCGCCTGCCAGTCGTCCTGCCTGCCAGTTCGTCCCCGCTCGCCAGTTCGTCCCGCCTGCCAGTCTGTCCTCGCTCGCCAGTCTGTCCCTGCCTCGCCAGTCTCGTCTCGCCTGCCAGTTCGTCCCCGCCTCGCCAGTCTGTCCCGCCTGCCAGTTCGTCCCCGCCTCGCCAGTTCGTCCCTGCCTGCCAGTCTGTCCCCGCCTGCCAAGTTCAGCCACCCCGCTGCCAGTCTGTCCCTGCCTGCCAGTCTGTCCCTGCCTGCCAGTCTGTCCCTGCCTGCCAGTCTGTCCCTGCCTGCCAGTCTGTCCCTGCCTGCCAGTCTGTCCCTGCCTCGTCCGTCTGTCTCCGTCGTCTGTCTGTCTCTGCCCGTCTGCCGTCTCTGCTCTGTCCGTCTGTTCGCTGTTCGCCCGTTCTGCTCCGTCTGTCTGCCTGTCCGCCTGTCTCTGCTCCGTCTGCTCTGCCTCGTCCGTCTGTTCTGCCCGTCCGTCTGTTCTGTCCGCTCCGTCTGCTCGTCTGCCCCTGCCTGTCTCCCGTGTGTCTCCTGTCTCCCGTGTGCTTCTGCCCGTTCTGCCTGTCTCCTGCTCATTCTCTGCCCGTCTGCCCGTTCTGCCTCGTCACGCCCGTTCCCCTGTTCCGTTCTGCTCCGTCGTTCCGCCCGTTCGCACCGTTCGTCACGTCGTCATCGCTGTCATCGTCTGTCACCGTCTGTCACCGTTCTGTCTCCGTCTGTCACCGTCTGTCACCGTCTCGTCACCGTATGTCACCGTCGTCGTTCCCCGTCTGTCTCTGTCTCTGTCTCCGTTCGTTCTCGTCTGTCTCTGCTCCGTCTCCGTCTGTCTCTGCTCCGTTCTCGCTCCGTTCTGCCCGTTCCGCCGTTCGCCCGTCTCTGCCTGTTCTGCTCCGCTCTCCCGTCTCGTTCTGCCCGTTCTCGCCCGTTCTGCCTGCTCCTGCCCGTTCTGCTCGTCTGCCTCGTTCTGCTCCGTCTCTGCCCGTCTGCTCCGTTCTGCCTGCCGTCTGCCCGCCTGCCCGTCTGCGTTCTGCCTGTCTGTCTGTTCGTCCGTCTGCTCCGTCTCTGCCTGTTCGCCGCTCTGTCCGTTCGTTCCGCCCGCTCCGTCTGTCTGCCCGTCTGTCGTCTGTCTGTCTGTCTGTCTGTCTCTGTCTGTCTGTTCCTGCCGTCTGCTCTCGTCTCTGCTCTCGTCTGTCTCTGCTGTCTGTCTCTGCCTGTCTGTCTCTGCCTGTCTGTCTCTCTGCCCGTCTTGCTCTGTCTCGTCTGTCTGCCTGTCTGTCTCTGCCCGTTCGTCTCTGCCTCGTCTCGTCTCTGCCCGTCTGTCTCTGCTTCGTCTGCTCCGTCTGCCGTCTGTTCCCGTTCGTTTCTGCCTCGTCTGTCTTCTGCCCGTCTGTCTCTGTCTGTCTGTTTCTGGTCGTCTCTGCCTGCCCGTCTGCCTGTCTGTCTGTCTCTGCCTGTCTGTCTCTGGCCCGTCTGTTCTGTCTGTCTGTCTTGCCCGTCTGTCTGTCTCTGTCGTCTGTCTGTCTCTTTTCCCGGTCTGTCTCGTGTCTCTGTCGTCTGTTCGTGCTCCTGCCTGTGTGTCGTCTCCTGTTCGTCTGTCTGTGTCTCTCTGCCCGTCTGTCGTTCTGTCTGTCTGTCTGTCCTGTCTGGTCTGCTCCGTCTGTCTCTGCCCGTCTGTCTCTGCCCGTCTGTCTCTGTCTGTCTGTCTCTGCCCGTCTGTTCTGTCTGTCTGTCTGTCTCTTTGCCCGTTCTGTTCCTCGCCTGTCTGTCTGTCTCTGCTGTCTGTCTGTCTCTGCCTCGTCTGTCTCTGTCTCGTCTGTCTCTGCCTGTCTGTCTGTCTCCTGCCTCGTCTGTCTCGTCTCTGCCTGTCTGTTCTGCCTGTCTGTCTCTGCCTGTCTCTGTCTGTCTGTCTGTCTGTCTGTCTCTGTCTCGTCTGTCTCTGCTCGTCTGTCTGTCTGTCTGTCCTGCCTGTCTGTCTCTGTCCTGTCTGTCTCTTGCCCGTCTGTCTGTCTGTCTCTGCGTCTCCGTCTGCTCTGTCCTGTTCTCGTCTGTCTCTGTCTGTCTGTTTCTTGCCTGTTTCTTGCCCGTCTCTGCCCGTCTCTGCTCCGTCTGTCTCTGCCCGTCTGTCTCTTGCCCGTCTGTCTCGCCCGTCTGTTTTCGTCTGTTCTGCCCGTTTCTGGCCTGCCTCTTGCCCGTCTGCCCTGCTGTCTGTCTCTGCCCGTCTGTCTCTCGTCTGCTTCCGTCTGTCTGGTCTGTTCTGCCGTCTGTCTGTCTGTCTCGCGTCTGTCTGTCTGTCTGTTCGTTCGTCGTCTGTCTCCCGTCTGCCTGTCTGTTCCTGTCTGTCTCTGTCTCTGCCCGTCTGCTGCTCTGTCTGTCTCTGCCGTTCGTCTCTTCGCTGTTCTGCCCGTCGTCTCTCCCGTCTGTCTGTCTGCCCTGCCTGTCTGTCTGTTCTGCCCGTCTGTCTGTCGTCTGCCCTGTCTGTCTCTGCCTCGTCTGTCTCCGTCTCGTCTGTTCGTTCTGCTCCGTCTGTCTGTCTCGCTCGTCTGCCTGTCTGCTCTGCTCCGTCTGCCCGTTGCCTGTTCTGCTCCGTCTCGTCTGTCTGTCTGTCCGTTCGTCTGTCTCCGTCTGTCTGTCTGTCTCGTCTCTGTTCCTGTCTGTCTGTCTCTGCTCTGTCTGTCTGTCTGTCTCTGTCTGTCTGTCTCTTGTCTGTCTCTGTCTGTCTGTCTCTGTCCGTCTGTCTCTGCCTGTCTCTGCCCGTCTGCTCCTGTCTGCCCGTCTCTGCTCTCGTCTGTCCCTGCCCGTCTGCTCTGCTCTGTCTGTCTCTGCCCTCTGCTCTTGCTCCTGCGTCTCTGCTCCGTCTTCTCTGTCTGCTCCTCTGTCTGCCCGTCTGTCTCTGGTCCGTCTGTCTGTCTCGTCTGCTCCGTCTGTCTGCCTGTCTGTCTCTGCTCCGTCTCTGTCTCGTTCGTTCTGTCTGCTCCGTCTGTCTCCTGTCTGCTCCGTCTGTCGTCTGCCTGTCTGTCTCGTCTCTGTCCTGGTCTGTCTTTGCTCTGTCTGCTCCGTCTGTCTTCTGGCCTGTCTGTCTTCTCTGCTCCGTCTGTCTGCTCCTGTCTGTCTGTCTGTCTCTGCCCGTTCGTCTGTCTTTGCCCGTCTGTCTGTCCTCTGCCTCGTCTGCTTCGTCTGTCTGTCTTCGCCTGTCTGCTTCGCCCGTCTGTCTTCGCCCGTCTGCTCTCGTCGTCTGTCTTCGTCTGTCTGTCTTCGCCGTCTGTCTTCGCCCGTCTGTCCTTGCTCCTGTCTGTCTCTGCTCGTCTGTCTCTGCTCCGTCTGATTCGGTCTGTCTGATTCTGCTCCTGTCTGTCTGTCTGATTCTGGTCGTCTGTCTCGTTCGTCTGTCTGCCCGCCTGTCTGTCTCGTCTCTGCCCGTCTGTCTGTCTCTGCTCGTCTGTCTGTCTGTCTCTGCCCGTCTGTTCTGCCTGTCTGTCTCTGTCTGTCTGTCTGCCCTGTCTGTCTGTCTCTGCCCGTCCTGTTCGTCTGCGTCTGTCTGTCTCTGCCCGTCTGCTCCGTCTGTCTGTCGTCTTGCTCCGTCTGTCTCTGCTCTCGTCTGTCTGCTCCTGCTCGTCTGTCTCTGCTGTCTGTCTTTTCTGGGTTCGTCTGTCCTGCCTGTCTGTCTCTGCTCCGTCTGTTCCCGTTGTCTCTGTCTCTGCCTGTCCTGTCTGTCTCTGCTCCGCTGTCTGTCTGTCTCTGTCTGTCTGTCTCTGTCTGTCTGTCTCTGTCTGTCTCTGTCTGTCTCTGTCTGTCTGTCTCTGTCTGTCTGTCTCTGTCTGTCTGCCTGTCTCTCTCCGTCTCTCTCTCTCTCCGTCTCTCTCTCTCCGCCTCTCTCTCTCCGTCTCTCTCTCTCCGCCTCTCTCTCTCCGCCTCTCTCTCTCCGCCTCTCTCTGTCTCTGTCTGTCTGTCTCTCTCTCTCTCTCTCTCTCTCTCTCTCTCTGCTATCAGAAAACATTATGGAGTATATTGCAGGATTTGTCGTGAAGAAACTTTTGAAATCTCTGCAGTGTTGGAGATGCAAAGAGGCTATTGTGGAGCCAGAGAATATTTATCCATTTCTGTGCCACAAGAATAGGGGTAAATTATATGTGCCTTCAAAAGATGTGGTCCGTGTGTGCATGATAACTGAGGTTTATTTTAGAGAACACTCCCTTTGTGGATTAAGTTCTATAATGGAAAAGAACATCCCTCAGAAACTTTCATTGCAAGTGGTGGAATTAAATTTATTTTCCACATACAGTCACATACTCTGGAGTTAAATCCATTTGATACGCATGTGTTGGAATTGATTAAATTCCGTATCACAACTTTACCTGAAGATTCGAGTAAACCATACTATTAAAGAGAGGAATGCAAGGAATCATGACCACATGTCTGTTTATAACCGCCTTGCCATTTTTAAACAATTGTAGATTAATGTAAATAGAACAAGTAATTGTAGGCTTTGGGATAATCCCCATCTTTCTGTAAATATTTGTAAATATTTTTAATTGAGTTGTGTATAAATTTTTTTTAAATTTTTAAATTTAAGTTTTGGCGTAAATTTTAGTTAATGAAAATCCCCATGTTTCTGTTAATATTATTTGGTCAGCTGACTCCATCTCGATCAGGTTTTCATCCAGTTTCCTTGATCCATGAGCAAATGCTGAGATGGTCCCTTTTCCTCGCTTCTGGATATTTAAATGTAGCTTTTTATCCTCCTCTTAAATGTCAATACAGAATGGACACTAGTTCTGTTTTTGACTATAAAGCAATAAAACCTATTGAAAACTTTGATATTGTTTTATTTCCCAAAAATATTTCCTGTTCAATATTGGAGTTTTTATTAGCAACTGTACGTCGAAAATTTGTGTTCATAGATTTTCTAAGAGTTCATTGACGTGTAGCAGTATATATATATATAATATATATATATATATATATATATATATATATATATATATATATACTGTAACACGCTGTATATATATATTGTAACACGCCCACCTACTACCTTCCAGCCGGTGGCGATAAAGCGTGAAACAATGAATGTTCGTGAAGCGAGCTTTGAATTCTCAGGAAGCAGGATCTTTCGGGTATGAGAAAGGTCTGAACCCTTGACACTATGAATTATGTAAAATTCTGGTAAAATGAGCATATATTCAGTAAAAGACAAATTACACAGTGGCACAAATATACAATAAAGTATGCACTTTGCGTAGATGGTCACTGCACAGAAAATAGAAAACAAAAAAAAAGAACACAACCACAAAAAAGAAAAGGCGTCACCTCGACTGCCTGAATACTTCAATAGTTACTATACACAATTCTTTTGCTTCTACCTCTTTTTGAATTATTTCGTAAAATTTTATTCAACTCTTGTTATTCTTAATTTTTTCTGCACGGGCCCTTTAAATGATTCTCACAATTATTCTATCATAGACTGTCACAGGTGTCAGCCTTTAGCTGCACATTTACTACAATGCTGTGAACTCAAACACAAGAACAAACGTGACACACACGTTACTTAAATTGGACCCTTTACAAATTATAGCAACTAATTATCCCTGACATAATATCCGTTCGTATAATCCCGTGACGTCACAATATATATATATATATATATATATATATATATATATATATATATATGTCCATGTGTGATAGTGTAATGACCCAATATGGCGGCGGGCGCAATCAGTTTGCTTCAAAAAGTATCGTTCATTGCCAGTCTAGTACTATATGTCTATGGGTTATGTTCTACAAATCTATCAGTGATAGCTTGGTTAGCGAAAAATATGCATATTCTGTTGTTCGATATCCTGGGTATAAATCTAATGTCTGTGGCATTTACGATTGTTGCAATTTTACTAATATAGTCTTTTATGAACAGCCCTTCTTGTGCCTCAATAATTGCGGCTTGTTCTTTTGATGGGAAAACTACAGATGTAGTTACATTTGAATAAGATTTTCTTGCTTGTTGATTACTGGTGCCACTGTAGGTTGTAGATGTCTTGTAGAATGAAGATTCGTCTGCTGTTTTGGAGCGTCTCCGATGCATTTTCTTCGGTGGTGTTGGATCTGTTGGAGGTTAGTTTTTCCTAGTTGTTAGAAGAAGCCATATCAACAGATTAGTTACTGCAATGCTCTTATATGTTATCTTGATAGATAATAAAGAAGTTATATTTATGTATCAAAAGTTAGTGGATTACTAGCACACACAAAACACTTGAAATATTTTTCATACAACTCGCGACGCTGTGTACGCACGGCGCTCTGGGAGTAGGGATAATCTTTTGCTGGTAAAGAAACGATAATATTGATCAGAAAACAAATATAAGGAAACTATCCATCATTGTGTAACTGACACCTCAAATATCCTGAACTTTAATGTTCACGAGTGAGAGAGTAAACAACCTTTTGAAATTATGTGGGAGAACAATGTCAGAAAAAATCAGTAGGATTCGGATTCTATCTTTAATTCATGCGAGTTCGTTATAATAATGAAAAATATCGTTATTCAGATACATGCATATTTAATTTTTATTGGAGATACGTAAATTCTCGTGTGGCAATCCTATTCCACATTTCTTTTCCACAAGTATTTTAGTTCGTTATATTTAGATTTATTTTTGCGCAATCTCTTGAAAAGTAAAAACACAAATATTGAACGAAATCTTCACTAATATAATAAGGTTACAAGAAATTTGAAAAACCTCACAATAATCATGAAGCTTGCCATGTGATTCGATAACCTTCAATTGAAAAGACATTTTTTTAAAAATTCAATTACTGTGTACACTCAGAACATGCACCAAATGAGTGTTGTCCAAAGGTCGTGAGTTTGCTGTTCTGACCCAGAAAAGACAACATCGTGGTGCCCACTCCTTAGGCTTCGCTTGAAAGATCGTTGACTTTCTATCAAATACCATCTGTAAATAAGAACTCGTGTCTAAACAGCGATTACGCAATTAAAGTGTCGTAACGAAGCTATTTTAATCCTGGCCATGTTTGCCTGCAAGTAAAGGCTTATCGTTATCGCAAACCTATAGGAGACCTCTACTACAACACGCTACTGCAAGGACATTTCTGCAAAAAAGAGAGGTTTCTTTAGTCCCTCACCGTTAGGCCAAGGTTCACAGCTAACGACCCTGCTCTCGTTAATAAACTATGATAGACGAGTATTGAAATAGTATTACATAGAACGAAACATCCTAAGTAGCATTTGCTATCTGCTCTTTAAGCCTTAAGACCTTTCTAATATATAATGGAAGTCTTTAGACCTTTAGACTATTAATTGCCTTGAAATGGCATTTTGCAACTTTTTTTCAAGTGTCTACAAATCACGAAGAACATATCCTATATTTTCCGTCAGAAGCCCAGTTCCCCGATGAACTCCCAAAATCACGAATACCTCATAGTTTTATGTTTTTGATATTTACCCGGAAAGTGTCTTCGTCGGCTTCGAGAGCGTGTTGTCGACCGTACTAAAAAAATCAGATAATTGAATATCATAACATCATATCACAATGACATAATATCAGTGAACTTAATAGTGCTAATTGTCCACGATTCAAATAAATCTTTTAGTGCAATAAGTGTTGTTTACTTTTGACAATATCCCCTGAATCTTTCTGATATGAGACACTTTTTAATCCATGTTTTCGAGTATTCTTAAAAATAAGACAAATATAAGCGTTTATGTGATAAATTGTCCGAAATACGACTTTACTAAAAAAAGTAAATATGACTTTATATGCACAACAAATAAACTACAATACAGAGATTTACACTACAGTACATAGATTCGTGTATAAATTGTTGCAAAATGTATCCTGTGCTTCTGAAAAAGAATATGACTCACTAAAATCTGAGCTCTATTAATTACAGGTTCGTATCTGGATAATAATAAATTGAGTATTATTTCAATTGCCAAGTAATAATATTGGCAATATTATTATTGAAACAATGATTATTTATTCATTATTATTGAGACCATTGATTTTTTGTTTGGTTGCTAGTGATTCCGGGTGCGTCCGTGAGGTCATTAGTTCCGTATGTGTAGAGCATTATTTTTCCATCGGGAGATGGCGTCGATTTCCCCCGCAGGATGTCGAAATCCGGCGCCGACCTACCATCGACTACTGCCGATCTACAGTCGACCTGGTTTTCTCCAACCAGGGATCTCCCACCAGCGAGGCACCGCCTTAGCCGGGACAAGCTCTAAGCTCCCGACCGGTCTTCCGACATGTGTGGCAGTGTAGTGCATGTACGTGTGTGTGTAAGGGGAGACAATAGGACAAAGGAAGAAAAGATCGCGCGCGGTCCGTGACCCATTTGTTAGGTTACTTCTCCAGCATTTGCCTGGAGCTGATCGAAGAAACCACGGAAAACTTCCAATCAGAGCAGCCGGCCGCTATAATTCTCCTCCAGACAGCGACTGACCTAGCTATCTAGCTAGTTTCGAAAGTCCTACCTCCGTCGGGACTCGACCCTAAGATCAGAGGCACTGCAGTGACATTAGTTGATACTCTGAGCCACCTCTTCCGGTTGAAATAATGGTAATATGCATTAAAATTATCATTCAAAAAGATAATTTGAAGAAACAAGTATTATCAATCATATACAACAACCGATCTCTTATTTTAGAAGTCCCAATGAAGCAGATGCGTCAGTCGAAGGTGCGCAGGTGCGTTAAGCTATTTAGCCGATGTCGCAATCAGCCACCTCGGGTCTCGACCTCACAACCTCCCGGTCTATGAACCTTCAGTAGAGGGCTCGCAGCTACATACTCACGCACCTGCCACATCAATAACAACTTCCGCAATTATTGTTGCCTATAATAATTTTTGGAGACAACTGAAAAGCCTTCATGATAATATTCAAATGTAAAATTATCTTCTTAACAAACTTGCATGAACTGTTTTGAAACATGTTTACTTAGTACACTGTGTTCGGTGCTAGTGAACTTAGTTTAAAACGAACTTCCTAGTCTACTTATAAAAGTAAAGCGCACTTCGGTTCTTATCACAAATTATTATGTGAAATGAGCCCACTTCTGTAGAGATGCAATTTATTAATCAATTATGCAATTCGCATACCTCTGCAGAGAATTCAAGAAGACATCACGGAGAACCCTAGAACTACATTAAACTTAGAAATCTATACATTTCTAAACTTCTCAATGCATTTAAGATGCAATGACATTTAGTAAGCATATTATAATAACTTATTAATTAAAAATGAAAGACTACCTGCTATTTTCATCTACCCAAATGCAATAGAAAAGCAAGACAATCAGCCCTTTTTCAGGATATTTTAACGACTGTAAAAAGCAAATTATTGGTTATTCAAGAATTCACAGAATGTGTGTTCTCTTTTTCACGAAACGGCGCTATTAACACTGTAGTTGGGTAAAATTTAGGGAAAATTCAATAAAACTTGTGGTGCTAAAAAAACATACTTTCTCGCGCTTAGTAACGTTCACGCAGTTATTCCATTGCAACTTCTGTCCATATCAACACGTGTCAGTCAATGGGCAATGGCTACAATTAGCGCATGCGGCAATGGGCGATAGCAACAATAAGCGCATATTTTATTATCAATTATTGCCAAAACACCATTCTTGCCATAAATGGAACTGTTTTCACTATTTCATACACATACGTATATACGCTGTAATATACATAGGATAGAGGAAGTTATGTAATGCAGCGGGAAATAAATTTCGAGATTTCAACGGAAATACACGTTTTGGGGTCCCCTGATGCTGAAAAAGTGTTTTTTAACGTCCGCCCGTCCGTGTTTGTCGGTCTGTCCGTCCGTCTGTCCGTGAACACTGCTAGCGCCTAAACCACACGTTCGATCTTTTCCAAATTGAAGAAACCCCGGTCCATCTGGCTCTAATTGAAGTCATGAAATTTTGAAAAACTTTCTTGAAAATTTTGCGGCTACTTTACATGAAGCCTCCCGGACATTTTCAAAATGTTCTCAAAACTGGCTCAAAATTTGTTCTTTAAATTTCTTGTGAGTATATATACACTTCTAAATGTGGCATATGTCCAATTTCGAAAATTACAAAAATTAAATATTCTTCGGAGTCTTCCTACAACTATAAAATTGAAAACTGATATTTTTCCTTCAAATGAAATTTTTTGTCCATAAATATTTCTTTCATTAAGGTAATGTACATTTTTTTCAAAATTTTCGTATTTTTCGTGCAATAATAAGTGCAAAATTTGCAATTTATAAAACAGCCAGATTGCTCAAAAACGGCTTCAATTTTTTCTTTAAATTTTTGCTAGGGATACCGCCAAATGTGCTCTACACGATGACATAAATGTCATATAGCTCTATTCTTTTGTTTTGTGAAAAAATTTTATTTTTTTTTACTTTTCTTTCACGTCGATAATATTTACATCAGAGCCGATTTCTTTACGTTATTGTATTGATGAGTACTTGTGCTTTAAATAATTTTAAATAAAGTTTCTCGAAAACTCAATAGTTTTTTGTTAAAATCAGTTGAGAATTCCGCATTTACAGAAATGTTCAAACGCCATTTTCTCACAAAGGGATCGAAATATTTTCTTCAAACTTCTCCAACGTATAGGGGTTTGTTGACACAGTTTGATATGACGTGAAGTTCATTTTGGTGTATTCTTTTATTTTTTTAAATTATACAAACGTAATTTGTAAAACGTAACCGGACGTAATTAATTACAAACGTAACGTAATTAGTAATTAAACCTTTCAATAGATTTGTATACATAATTGAATTTATTGTAACAATCTAAGATCCCCACCTACAATTTAGATGCAAAGAACAAACATATCAAGGAATGGCATGAGTAGGAGATGGAAAAACAGAAGAAAGCGGTGTCGCGCACTAATATTTTTTTATAAATTAAAGAGGACGCGACAAAATCCCGATTTGGACAGTACGAATCAATAGCATTCATTTAGAGGAACATTTCAAAAGTTATCCTAAGCAAATCGCATCAGGGGTTTCAAAGATATGAGTGATTTTGAAAGTACACTTTTGACGATATAACTAGGAATTTACAGCCATTGTTATCATAAGAAAGGTAATGTAAAGGAGCGGTTTTTTCCTAAAAATTAAGAGAACGCGTAAAGCGATTGAAATGAATTAAGGAATATTCGGAATTAACAAAGAAAATCACGCGGAAAATTATGACATTACTCGCAACTCTGAAAAATTCGAGGAGCTGCAGTAGAGATGCAAATTGAAATTGTATATTTGGAATATTTACGAGAGAACAATGATGCGTCGCGCTGACGTTACAACTACGTCAAGACGCCGAGCGACGGAAATTAAGCAATTTTGGCGTTAATAAACATTAGGAAACCGTAGAAGAAATAGTAATAAGATGTAAATTGATAATTAAGAGTAGTAATAAAGAGAAATAGCCTGGAAAGGACAGAATTAAGTAAAATAGTATGATATTTCTGGTAAAGACACGTAAGCGATCGGTAAATGTTCCAGAAAAAAGTTGAAGACACAACGCAACAATGACCGAGAGGATGATGTGTAGCGAGCTCGAAGTCAGACGTGGGGAACAACGCTCCGAAAAAAGATAAAATTTTAGTACGCAATTGTGCGAGAAACACGGTGAACATGAATGGATATAGTGAGTTTAGGCAATGATGTTCGTAATAACAATGCGTAACGCGGAAATATTTTTCGTGTCGCAGTATATTCAATAATAGGACATTTGGAGGAAATATAGCACGCGATAGATAATCGCGTTACTAGTTGCGTAATGAAAATAGGATGATAGGGGAATGAAAGGGCATGCTAAGAAGATATTGGCGAGTTCAAGAAATTTTTGGTAACGTGTGGGGTGATGGAGAAATGCTGCGGGAGGATGGATTTGGAGGATGCTGCGTAATATACCGCGAGGACGGCGCGCAACAATGGTTTGCTGCGGATTACAGCGTTTTCGGCAAAAGGGAAGTTCATGAAACATTGTTTGTTTTTTGTTATGAAATTCACATTTTGAAGGAGAAGAAAGATTAAAATGTACAAGATCAAGTTCTGTACAAGATCAAGTTCTGTCTTACCGTAAAAATTGATTCAATAGATATACAGGCAGAATGCGCATTCGGGTGTGAATGAGTTTATTTATAATTGTCAGTATGAATGGAAATATTTTGGATTTTGTGTCATGTAATTTAAGTGTATTATATCGTTGATGTGTTTGTGTGTTTATTTTGTTTGTCGTTAAGTGTTTTATGTGAGTCATGGGAGAGCAACGACACCAGTTGGTATATATATATTTCAACTGAAATAACGAACTAGCACAGGAATTAAAGAAAATAAATAACGGCGAACATCACTTGGTTCGACATTAAATTAAACGAACGTAGTTTAATTGTTGCATGTCGCGAGTTAATGACCTACGCCCACGTGCCCGAATAGTTGTTAGATCCTGTACAGGTCAGCCACAACCTCACACCCAGATTTTATGTGAAAGTAAGAAAATATCGGAGGTTCTGGTGGAGCAGCTAGTCGACGGGCAACCTTGGAGGTGGAAGCTAAGTATAGATAGATAGATTTATTAAAGTTCGCTTTGAGCTAATGCTCGGTGGCAAACATAATTACAATTAGATATACAATTACAAAACTATTACGAATATACTTACAATTAGAATTAGAGATTAATATCCTAGTTATAATTAATTTTGAGTTATCTATATGTTGACTTATAGCTTTTCTAACTCTCCACTCTCCACTCTCCACTCTCCACTCTCCACTCTCCACTCTCCACTCTCCACTCTCCACTCTCCACTCTCCACTCTCCACTCTCCACTCTCCACTCCCCTCCACTCTCCACTCTCCACTCCCCTCCACTCCACTGAATAAGAGACATGACTATAATATTAATAATACTAACGATTATAATAATGAAACATAATAATAATAATAATAATAATAATAATAATAATAATAATGATAAAAGTCCCAGTGCTATTAATGATGACCTACATAGAATTATGTATATTTTTAAATTTCACTACATTAGAAGGAAGAGCCTTTAGTCCTTTTGCAGGTAGTTTGTTCCAATCTACTATAGTACGATTCACAAAGGAGAACTTGCCTACATCAGTTCTTTGATTTCTACATCGTATTTTCCAGGGATGGTCTCCTCTACTTTTATAATCAGGTTTCTGTAATCTTTTACTGATGTCTGCCCATGCTGAGTCCCCTTTGTATGTCTTCTACACTACGCATAAACGCGCCCCTCTTAGATAAGGGTTCCCATTCATCTTGTCCATCAACGCGTCCATGATTTACAAACTTTCCGGCCCGTTTTTGAATTTTATCTAACGCCTCGATTTGCCCTTTTCTGTACGGGTCCCAGCAGGCCGCTCCGTACTCTAAAATAGGACGAACAAGTGAAGTATATGCCAAGGATCGAGCATTCGAACTACTGTTTTTAGAATGCGCATTACAAAGAGCAGCGCCCTCCATGATTTTTTGACCGTATTGTTAATATGATCCGACCAACCCAAGTCGCTACGCAGGACCAAACCCAAGTACTTACAGTTTTTGTACACGCAGTACATCGTTAGTTCCTAACTTGTAATTCGAGTGTACATTCGAGCGAGTTTTGGTAAAACAAATGAATTTACTCTTTTCCGGATTTAATTCCATCTTATTTCTGCACGCCCAGTTCCATAAACAGTTAAGATTGTTCTGTAAAACATTTTCATCCGAAGACGCGCCAATACTCCTATATATTATGCAATCATCAGCGAAAAGTCTAACTTTCGATTTTATTCCAGTTGCAATATCATTAATAAACCCTAAGAATAGCAATGGCCCTAACACTCCTGGGGACCCAGAGGTTACATCGGCTTTCGATAAGTGTTTGTCACCTATTCTGACTGCTTGAGTTCGGCCCGTAAGAAATTCTTTTATCCACAAGATTATTCGATGATCTAATCCAGTTTTTGACAGTTTTTCAATTAAAAGGCCATGTGGAACCAGATCAAATGCTTTAGAAAAGTCTAATATTACTGCATTGACCCTACTCCCTTCGTCTAATGAATCTGCTATGTCCTAACATAAAGAAATAGTCTGGCTGTCGCACGAATAGCTAGGACGACAACCGTGTTGATTTTGAAAAAGCCAGTCGGTTTTATTCCAGACTCGTCTAATATATTCCGCAATCATGTGTTCCATCTGCTTGCATACAACTGATGTCAAACTTATAGGCCTGTAATTATTAACAATCCTTTTATCTCCTCCTTGTGAATCGGCACTACAATTGCCTCTTTCCAATTCCGAGCAAGGTAAGGAATCATGGCTTCCCCTCCCAATTTCAATATTTCTCCTGGTATTCCGTCAGGACCTACAGATTTATTTCTCCTAATTTTTGCAATCCTTTTTCTAATAATTCCTGCATCGACTCTAAAGGTTTCTATAACTGGTGTTGATTTATTTACTGAAATATGATCCTTCGGCTTGAAAACCGACGCGTAATGCCTATTTAAACAAGCCGCCTTTTCACTGTCATTTGTAATTAACGAACCGTCAGCTCCGCAGATCGCTGGAATATTTTCTTTGTTCCCTTTCTTATGTCTTACATACTTGAAGAAATTTTGCCAACAGTTCAATCAATCGTTTAGAATTTATTTTAGGTAATTTTCTTGGGTATGTAACTTTAATTCTAGTAAGTCTTTAGATAATTGTAGAAAATTATTTTTCTGCTCCTTGTTTACATTACGTTTACTATACGCTTTCTTAACCTTCCTTTTCAGTCGCCTCACTTCTTTGTTGAAATAGCCGGTTCTTGGTTTTTCTAAGCATTCTAAAATTATGTTCCTAAAGTTTGTCCATATCTGTTCTACTGTACATCCGCTAGAAGCCCAAGTTGAAAATTTGCTTTTCAAATATAATTGCATGTTTGTAACATCTGTTCTATAAAAAAATTCATAACATCTGTTCTGAAAATAATAACATCTGTTCTGAAAATTTTTTCTTTCTTTAACGGGATCGTTTCGCTTACCCTCTCTGCACATTTTTAGAAGGACTCCTTTGTGGTCGCTAATTCCAGGAATTATTTCGCAGGAAAGAAGTTTGTCCACCGGTCGAATAAGGAAAACGTCCAGTAAAGCATTATCGCGTGTCGGTTTAGTCACTACCTGCGTTAAGTCGTTGTCCCAAACCAACTCGTTAACGAGGCATTGGGCGCCGCCTTCAGCCCCCACATCCCCCTCCCAAGTAGCGTGCGGTAAATTTAAGTCTCCTCCGATAATGACGTTTTTCCCACTTTTCCTGATTGCGCGGGTTCGCTCTACAAGTCTTTGCAACGGTTCGTGCCCATCTTTCTGTGACCTATACGCACCTATAATTGCCCATTGGTTTTTTGAATTTCTATCTCGAATGTGTACACCTATTATTTCAAATTTGTCATCCACCCATGCCTCTACTGCTTCAAAGTTGTCTTTTACGCATATAAAAACACCCCCCCAATGCGATCTATTCTATCACGTCTGAATGTTAAGAAATTTTGTCTGAAGATTTCAGCGTTTAATATTTCCGCATTGAGCCATGATTCCGTACCTATCACGACATCTACGTTATAAGATTCTACAGTGTTCCGGAAATGAACAGTTTTATTATAAATACTCCTACAATTAACCTGCAGAAAGACCAGAGACTCACCTTCTGCGCGATTACATAGTGAAAGTCCGTCTCTCGCCACCGTTCTCGCGTCGTTGTCCCCCGTTATGTCGCCGTTCGTCGTCGCTGCCCCCCCCCCCCCCCCCCCATTTCGGTCGTTCCCCTGCCCCCGCCATGCGGTCTCACGAGCTTGTCGCGGAAAGTTTCGGGCCTCCTACGCGCGAGAAGAGTCCACCCAGCTTTTTGGACCCCGAGCGATTTAGATGCAAGCCGTCACGACCGAAATCGCCGTCCTGCAACCAAGAATTTGGGTCCACAAAAAACACCTTTCTAGTTTGCGCCACCCATTCGTACAACCGGTTGACTATATCAACCCGTCTCTACGGAATGCTGCGACGCCTGAGAATCCCACTAATATATATTTTAGCACTTGGGAACTTCTCTTGCACTTTCATCACGAGGTCACCCATATCCCCCATGACGAAGTCCAGATTTCTTCTCCTAAGATCGTTAGTACCGACATGTAATATGACGGTATCTGGCGTTCCGAGGTCCCTATTCTCCACATACCTTCGCAGCTGCTCAGTTCGAATTCCCGGGAGGCACACAACATCCATATGTTTGTTGTGATTACCTACGTGCCTGACTATCGAGTCTCCAATTACCAGAATGGGTTTTCTCGCAGTTGGAGCCTCTACGACTGGCTGCGCGGCGTCTCCTACTGGAACAGCTCGGAGTTTCGCCTCCAGAGCTGCGTTTAACTCCTGCAACTCTTGGATTTGAAGAAGAGCAGCATCCAGTTTCTCTTCCAGTAGCTGGACTCGATTTTCTTTGCACTTGTTGCAAAACCATTTGCCGTTATCCATGTCTCCGTTTTTACCACAACTCGCATGGTACCACAGTCCACACAACTCGCACTGTTTCCCCGATTTCAAGTTGCTGTTGCACCCACTGCACAAGATGCGAATTGCATTTGCTTCAACTGCAGGTCCCGGATTAGGTTCGACACCTCCAATTAATAATAGCACCGCTATCGTGGTCGCACACAACGACGCTGCTCCAGCAGCTGCACCGTCCCCGCGAAACGATGCCGAGGTTGCCGGCGCTGCGCACGAGGAAAAGCGCGCGACCCACGCCCCGATGCGCGCCCGATACTCCTGCAGGTAGCAACCCATTGTCTCACCCGGAGCTCCGCTAAAGCACGTCCAACTGCTACGACGACCAACAACAGAATGAACCAGGGCAATTGATTAGAGCGGGTTTTGGTTATTATATTGGCGTTGTAACGCCGGGCGATTATAAAGATTATAGTTGATCTAGGGCCGGTAGTGGTTTTGGTGCGCCTAAACATATTTTGGTGCGCCTAACGAGGGGCGATTATAGTTGTTTTATAAGAGGAGGACGGTTCATTACATTATGAATGATATTTTTTCAATTTCTTCAATGAGTTTTTTCGGTAACTGAATAGATTACTGCGAAAAGAGGCTTCTAATTTCCAATTTGCAGTAACGCATAACGCCATTTTCTTAAAGACAGCTCCAAATTTTTCAATGAAAATTGCTATTTAGGACAAGGTTTTAGCCTTCTTTAATATTCTTAAAATAATATTTCTGGTTCTACTATTTGGAAACCAAAAAGTTGAGAATATGATCTGGGCTGTCCGGGTGACGTCGCGCCGAAGGCTGGGATGCCGACGTTTCGACTGACATGTCGCGGTCTTCTTCAGAGCTGTACTGCGCAGTTCAGCTCAGGGCTGAAGAAGACCGCGATATTTCGGTCGAAACGTCGGCACCCCAGCCTTTGACGCGGCGTCACCCGGACAGCACAGATCATGACTCTGGCCGCGGAAGCTTACGATACCAAGTTGAGAATATATTTTTAAAAAATGTACTTTGGACGACGATAGATGGCAGCAGGCAAGAAGGAAAGGCAAGAGTGTACAGTACCAGTCCACTCCAAGGAAATTAAATAACTTTACTACGAGAAAGTCTTCTGCCATTCGGTAGCACCTCTAGTTTATTATGTAACTCAAAGACGTTTGGAATGATCAAAAGCTCATTCGATTCCTGAGACGAGAATTAAATCATAAAATCGATTGGCACAATTCTTAGACGGGATATCTGGGTTATAAATAAATTAAGAATAAAAAATTGTTTTGATGGGTTCAATGCATCTGCCAGCACATTAATAAAACACTGGAAATTACTATACTGTCTCCGGCGATTATATAAATCGTTAAGAATTTATGCATCAGATCAAAAATAATCATACCTAAATTTGAAATGAACTGCACTAGGGAACATGATTTTTACCTCCAAATAGTAAGAGGGCTCAACATACTCAATTTTATACGTAGATTACGAATATCCCAATAAAAACGCAACACTTTTTAAATATACCGTATCGCAATATACCATATCTTAGCGTATTTTGCTATTAATGAAAATACATTGAAATTGCAATGTAAGGTATCTTCTGTATTGCAGTCCTGTACCCGCAGTGCGCCGTGTTTGGTTTGCGAGCGCCTCTAATATATAAATACATTACAATTCTCTGTATTACATGGCTTTTTTTATTATTTATTTTACGTCAAAAAACAGTTAAAAACTGCGTATGACGTGCTATGGGGAAAAGTGTTTGCAAAAAATTGTGTGCACATTTTCAAAATTCTATGATCCCTACACTAAGTCATATACTATTTAAATTTTGAATTTTGAAAGGGAGAAAAAAACAAAACAAAAATAAACTCCCATGTAATAAAATCTATTTTCTAGGATAAATAAGCAATATATTTTGACTCTTATATTGTGCTTCGGAATAATACTTCCAGCCGCGACAACAGGGAAACGATTATTTGAATAATTGTATTTCCCACTGAATTCTAGAAGACGTGCACAGAAAATGAAGTTGCATTTATGTCCAGAAGCAAAACAAGGGGCCATCTCAGCATTTGCTCAATGGATCAGGGAAACTGGACAAAAAACCTGATCGAGATGGGGGTCATTGACCCGGAAGCTGTAGTACAATAGTTGTTACAGGTTGTTTATACATATTTATACAGTCCAAATGGTAAATAATGCATTATGTATCATTGTTAAAATTAATGTTACTTTTCTTGTGATGCTCAGTATAGTCTCTAATTGTATAGAAACAGTTATGCAGCAGAAACGATTTCACTTGGGATTTAAACTTATCTATTGAATTTAATCGTTTAATGTCATGAATTTAATCGTTTAAAGTGTTGTAAAATAATGTACATGTATTGTATGTGAATTTTTTGTAATGAGCTGTTGATACTGTCACCAGATGAATATGATTTCTACGTCGAGTGTTATAGTAATAGACTTCGGCATTTTCTGAAAATATATTCCCGCCCTTAAGCAAGTCATTTTTGACAAAAACCACTGATTCGTAAATAAAAAGACACGGTAATGGTAAAATTCCTACATTAATGAAGAGAGGCTTACATGAATCACGTGGGTGGGATTTGGCTATTATTCGTACAATTCGTTAGTCGAATAGTAATTCGCCCCGTGATTTATTGAATTGAATCGGTTCGATCGATTGATTGTTAGTGATTCCGGGCGCGTCATCTACTGACGTCATTAGTCTCGTAAGTGTAGTGCATGTTTTTTCATAGGCCGGCTGCTAGAATTCTCCTCCAGACAGTGACTGAATTTGATCTAGCTGAAAAGCTCGTGTCGAAAATCCTGCCGCCGTCGGAACTCTAACCTAGGACCTTCCGGTCAGAGGCAAATCGGTTCCAAAATGCATATTGTCATTACGCATCGGAAGTGTGCGAATCAACCTGATAACTTCTGGAAAACCTAAATAATGTGCCACGGGACCTGAATTTGTCAAAAAAAGAATCTGAACTCTTAGGTTCCAGATTACAGTAATGGAAACTACTTACTGCTGAGACAAAAAAATTAAATTTAGACACAGACACGAGACCGTTACCCAATATTCTAATCTCGAAGGGACTGATTTTTAGGCAGACATTAGGGGGTTAATGTGTGAATTGTGTTTTCTTTGTAATCCAGATAATTGTTTATAGATTCTTCAAAATATATTTTGAAAGCAGATAATGATCCCACGGAGGAGTAATGCATAAGGGAAGGAATGAATAGTCATTGTCCGAAAAATCATAAAAGTTATGTTGGATGAAATATTGGAAGAAAAATTTCGAGACATTGAGTTAGCAGCTTAACAATCCTTTAAGAGTGTATTCATTTCTCGAAACAATGAAAGAAGACAATTATAAAACATTGGACACAGAATGGTTAGAAAGCTATATAAAATATGTGTTGTTGAATTTCTCTGAAAATTCATTTTCTTCACTCCCATCTTGATTTTTCCGCAGAATTTAGGTGATATTAGCAATAAACATGGTGAAAAATTTCATCAAGATATTGATACAAAGGAGAAGAGCTACCAAAGGTATAAGTATTCTGCAATGATAGGAAATTATTGCTGGTTTTTGTCAGAGAGAATAAACAGGAAAACGAGAGTAAGTGGCAAGGCGCAAAAGCAATGCAATAAGAATTCCTTCTTTCAAGATCTTTCAATATTATTGTTCAAATATAGCCACTTTTAACTTGTTCTTACCTCAAATAAAGTATGCTCATAAACTTTTATAATATAACCGGAATTACAATGCGGGAATTAGTATAGGATTTTGTTTATTTCAAATAATAAATATGTTCATATTTTTGGAACCCTGCGTGATAGAAACTTTTTATAATGATTTTCGAACCTGCGTGATCGTTTCCTTTGAAATCACCTACTTTCATCCTGGAGGTATGAAAACAATTTTTTTATTCCCTAGTGTTATCGAAAAAACATTTTGAAGGGGGTGAGGAATATGAACCACGTTTTGTGGAGTTTGAAGCCACGTACTCACATCAAATTTCTCTCGACAAGAGGAATCAATATTACTGGCTTTGGTTTTAGGCCGATCTTTCTACATTATACTGGAATAATTCTATAAAAGACATATTATGGGGGATTTTAAGGCACCTGAGGTACTCTTTACGGTTCAAAGCGAATCTTTGGGGTATGATTCATTATACTGACGATAGTTTTTTATTATTGCGGCGAAGGTTAAATTATTTATATACTGAAATGCGAATTTTTAAATGTAATTCCACCGATACTGTTTCATGTAGCTGTTTCTGGTCACACGATCCAGGCAACTTTGTTGTTAAATACAATCTTTTTATTAGGAAATTACGGAGAAAAAACTTTGTCGACATGAAACACCAGCCGCCGAATCCCTGAAGTTGAGCTTGTTTATATTATTTAGTTTCATCTGATTAAATTTGTGCTGGTCAGGATTACGTCACTTCAGCATTGCAGCACGCAGCTTAGTTTAACATTACGCTGACCAGCACTTCACTGCACTGCACCATATCACCCAATTAACAGCTTTTAATTACAGCAGTTTTTAAATTATTTCCAAAAATACAAACCTAAAGAGAATTAGTAGGCAATTTTCAAAAAATCAATCAAAAATCAATTTCAAGAATCAAAGATTTCAAAAAAAAATAGAACCACGACATTTCTTTAAGAGTTCTTCACCGCTATCTCAGAACGAAGTTTAATCCAAAAATTTGGAGCCATTTTTCAGAAAATTTTGAAAAGTATGAGGCTTTATATAATGTAGCGCCCAAAATTATAATATCCGTTTCACACTTGCATGGCCACGAGTTTGTTCAGATCAGTCAGGGAATATCTACATTGGAGGCAATTGACTGAGCAATTTAGACGATAACGTTGGAAAGACGGACGAACACACAGACGCACACTCGTTCAATCGGGCCTAAAACCTGTTCATAATTGCAAATGCGAGTGGATTTGCGTAAAAATGGGTATCAATAGGTTTTTGAGGACGCTGAATTTGAATATTATAAATAAATTTCAAAATTCAAAATGTCGGCTTTAAAATAGCGGATCTACTCATTTTAAAAAAATGCATAAAAATATACATATGGGGTTCGGGAGATTACTGATTTCTAATATCATAATGACATTTCAGAATTCAGGATGGCGATTTGGTTGGTTGATTGATTTTTGTGTTTCCGGGCACGTCAACTGCTACGGTCATTAGTCCCGATAGTGTAGTGCGTGATTTTCTCGGGAGAGGGCGGTGATCTTCCCCCGCTGGATGGCGAGATCCGGCGCCGACCTACCGTCGGTTAGCGGAGTTTCCCCCTAACGAGGACTCTCCCACCAGCGGGGCACCGCCCCTGCCGGGACAAGCTCTAAGCTCCCGACTCGTCTCCCGGAATATGTGGTAGTGTAGTGCATGTTACTGTAAGTGTGTGTGTAAGGGGAGTGGATAGGACAAGGGGAGGAAGGACAGATCGCGCGCGGTCCGTGGTCCGTTTGGCAGGGTACTGCTCCGGCATTCGCCTGGTGCTGATCGGAGAAACCACGGAAAACTACTGGCGATTTGGAAATGGCTAACTGACACAAAAATAATGATTTGTGTATAAATATGGATACAATAGTTCTCGCGGTCGCGGGTTATCATTATTGTTATCATTTCAAAAATGTATATCAGTAATTTTCTTATTAAAAGTAATTATAAGAAGGAGAAATCGAAAAAATGTACAATGAAAATAATTCCCTGAGGCGTAGAAGGCAATTCTTGGATATCTAGTGTCAAATCTTACTATGTAGCATTGTAGTAAAGAGATTATAAAACAAGAAGGTATGTGCAACAAAAGATGTATTATTCTAATTAAGGGCATTCTACTTGATAAATAAAAAAACGAGTGAGGAAGGAAAACGCAGGCAAAAAATATAATCCACAATACACGCGATTAACATTGTTACGCTTTATACGTTAGAATTCAGCGCCGTATTATACATAAAATTATTTGACACTTTTTCTTAAAAATATACCGAATTTATAGTCAAAGGAGTTTGGAAGTACAAAAATAATCCACAAAAAATTTAAACACTTTTTTTTTATTTCGCAAATATCATTTACAAGAATCAGTGAATTGGAGTGTTTCGAGCAATGGTAACTTCACAAGACCGTGAGGAGGACAAAAATAATTTAAATAACTTTCTGGAGATGAAGTAGTGTGCTCCAAAGTCCTTTCGATTTTGCCATTATGGCCAGGTTTTTGGCCCGATTCAACCAGTGTGAGACGGGCGGATGGACAGGAAGCCGGGCAGACGGACAGAAGGACTGACGGACAGACGTTTGGCTGTCAATCGATTTTTCGGTATCAAGGACACAAAATGTGAATTCTACACAACGAAATAGGGGAAGTATTTTACTACAAATAAAAACCAGATTTTTTAACCGTACACCCTGGCTTCTGTATTCCAGGTTGTGTACACTCTACAGCTTAACTTTCTGTTATGCATAAAATATATTACGCTCATTCCAAACTTGAGCCAATGAACTTGTCTAATCTCTGGGCTTTGGGATCTTGATTGGTACGTTATTAGTCTTACTCATACACTGGATGGTATACAAATTAAATATATTTTCACACTTTCAAAACGAAAAAAACAATTGCAAAAATTATCCTGGAATTCTATGCCCATGACTCTTTTCACATTGCTCCACCAAAAAAAAAAAAATTTCAAATATAGTGAAAAATTTGGAAATTGAAAAAATTATCCTGGAATAATACAAGGGATATCAAATCCCCAAATTGGTTTCACAATATAGTGGAAGTTTGATATTCACAACAAGTAAAGACAACAAATTTAACAAAAATGTATGCCCACTGTTCAACATGCAACAACTAAAACTCTCATTTACAATGAAAACACCTGAGATGATTCTTCTTAACCCCTTTCTCTCACATTCTAAGAAAAAGGCGGACTCCCAATTGCTAAAGCTTAATCAGTCAGCATAAAATTGTTTGTCTGTGTATTTCTAAATTAACTTTACCGGTTGTGGTAGCACCAATAATGTCGCCGTCCTACACGCCCTCACTCAGAGGCTATTGCGAAATAATCTTGCTGCCGAACAATCTTTCAGTATCCCAAAGTCAACTGACTTGATCCGATCTCATTATTTTCACAAAAAAACAACAACACTGGCATAAAGCAAAATGAACACGTCTACTTATCGGTTAGAACGCTGGTAGGCGAAGTCCAGAATATTGTCGGCCGGTTCCCGGTTCCAGGCAGAACCTTTCTCTCAGACACCTCCAGACGCACTCCTAGCACCTTCCATAATCCAAAAGAACTCTTTCTTTTCACCCGAGCTTTTACCCCCACTACCCAAGTCAAATGAGCTACTAATTTATTTATTCGTCACAGAGCTTACACTGCTCAGCCCAGTCAAAAGGCATCTAGGTTATATTGTGACTTTGTACGGTCACAATTTATACATTTTTTCGTTACCAGTGCCAGGCAATAAGAGTTTTTTGTCGAAAAATCGCAGTTTTTTGTAGTTGCGTTGCAATAATTCCTCTACACTGCGTAAGCAAGGCGCGAGAAAATGAAAAGTCTGCAAATTTCTACCGGTAACGTATTTCAATGTTTTTTTGAGTTAACGGTTCGCTGTATAGAAATTTATTTTTGTCAGGTTATTCCATTCTAAAAGTGTAGGTATTAAGCATCGTTGTTGTACGATTAAGCAATATTGTCGTACGTCATTGCATTATAAATGCGATAATGTGAAGGAATCTTGTTTCAAGATTTGTCTATCTCGGGCCTTACACATTTTTTTATATAATGCGACCAACAGAATCATAACTTGCGGGAGAATGCCACATTTAGTGCCCTCAGAATAATTTATCGCAATATCTTAAATGCAAATAACTTCTAATCACGTTTTCCACATTAACATGTGACCTCGAGTAGGCGACGGATTTCAGAGCAATACTTTTACAAATGAACTTAAGAAACTTTTGTTTGGATGTATTATTTCTTTATCAAAGAAGAGATATTAATTTAATCAGTTCTTCTCTTTAGATTTTTGTTCGCCTTCTTTGTAATTCCCTGCATTTTTCTTCGTTCTTTATTATTTGTCGAAACCAAAAAACCATGAACGCATGTCTCGTTGATTTTCTAATTCTTATAATAGTCTTATAATAGTTTTTTACGTAATTTGTACAGAAAGTGAGAATTCTGTACGAATAAAATGTTGACGGACGAGACAACGATGAAGGCCAAGTACGGTGTTTTGAAATAAGTATGGCATAAAAAATTTTGTGCATGTTCAAACATATTCTCGAATTCATGACCTGGAGAGATGGCTCAGGCCATCAACTGATATCACTGCAGTCCCTCTGACCCGGAGGCCTTAGGTTCGCGTCCCGACGGTGGCAGGATTTTCGACTCTAGCTTGTCAGATAGGTCGAATTCAGTCGCTGTCTGAAGGAGAATTCTAGCGGCTGGTTGCTATGATCGGTAGTTCTCCGATCAACACCAGGCGAATGCCTGAGCAGCACACTAACAAATGGGCCACGGACCGCGCGTGATCTTTCCTACCTATTCCTTGTCCTATCCTCACCCTTTTACACATACACTACACTACCGCATTTGCCGGGAGACCGGTCGTAAGGTTAGAGCTTGTTCCGGCTGAGACGGTGCCCCGCTGATGGGCGATACCTGGTTAGAGAACATATCGCTAACGGACGGTAGGTCGGCACCGGATCTCGCCATAAAGTGGGAGAAGACCACTGCCACCTGCCAAGAAAAAACACGTATGGAATTAATGCTAGTAGTTGACGCGCCCGGAATCACTATGAATCAATTCAATTCATGAAAACGTAGAAGTGATATCTTTCTCAATACGCGAGGCAGACTCACTGTTTTATTTGCTTTGCAGTACCTATTTGTTTTATATGGACATAACATCTTGGTTATACCCGTACGGTAAAATTTATTTTGACCTAACACTTTCTAAATTATAAACAGTGATGGTAAAAATTGATTTCCATTCATGAAAGTTAAAAAAAAACTTTCGTTTTCTAACTTTATTTCGTTATTCATCTTGGAAAAATGTAATTTTACCAAATTTAATCCAGTACACCTAGTGAATATGATAGCTTAAAGTACGTCGACTGTAGAAGCAAAGAAATTCCACACTTCCAGAATTCCACAATTTAATTCCACGATTTGTACGGTAAAAAGAAATGCCATCAATCACCATGCTGTAAACTTTCCTTCATCTTGCTGGCACGTGAATGCAATCCAGTTTAACAGATACACGCCCCTCTCGATCTCTTTCTTCTTCATGAGGAACATGGTTGGATTTCATCACATATGATAGGCGTGCTCTACACCCAGAGAGTATTACGCAAATGCAGCATGTTTGTGGCAGACCTTCGTTCTTGGACTGATCTTCAGATGTACCCAATACAATTTAAACGACGAGTATGTATTGGTTATCGTTGATGAGATCTGTATCGAGGTAACGTAAACAAACCGCCTACTTTGCGTGAAGTGGAATCCATTATGTGGTAAATCAAAATGGTCAATAAGATTTTTTTATTCTCGTCTTGAGTGTTAGTTCATTGTCTGTCACGTGACACATTTATCGATGGCCCCAATCACTATCGTATCGATCATACCTCCTTCATTTCAGGAAGATAGTCATCCTAGTTCTCGCAATACTCCCAAATGCAGGAATGGGTCAAGAATGATGATGAATAATCATCCTGATGGAGATTCGAATTACGCAGTAACCCACCCTGAGTACAATAATACCGTCAAATGAGGATTGGATCTTTCCTCTTAGTACTGAATCATATCCAGAGAAAACAAAAAAAATCGCAATCTTAACTTTTATAATTCTGAAGGTTGGTCTTTTTCTGCATAATAATGACTAATTTATTTTGATTCTTTCCATTACACTAGACAAAGTGTCACCCTTACTACGTCTAATTCAAAATTAACTTCACCAAACTTTCTGCTTCTGGTTATCATACTTTGTTTGTTGCGGTGTTTTTGTTTGATGTTTATGATATTATGATTCAGTAAGGAATTCTCGTTCATACACATATTGTCACTTCCTGATTAGTGCCATGGGCTGTCTACAAACAAGACACATGTTTGTAAATATTATTTTGTAATTCAACTTCTTCAAACCCCTAGTCTCCCGATAATAATATGATGATCACTTCGATCGATGATCACGTGGGTTTTGGCAGACAGCAGTTTCATGTTTCTACAAATAGAGGAATTTCTAACCTTCACCGACAAACAGAAACATTTCTGTATCCTGCAGCTGGGTAGTACAGTAAGGCAAGGCAAAATGTCGGTGTTGAAAAGGCCTGACGGGAAAGGCGTTGAAGACCTGACAAAGGAAGGATGCCGATTTGATATCAGTATCAATATCATTTCGAAGTATCGCTGCTTCGATATTATCGAACCTCAAGTATCGATTAATATCGATATGTAATTTAACATCGAGAAATTAATATGATGTTTAGTTAACATTTAAAGAATGTTATTATATTACAGTTATTATATGTAGAAAACAACATTTAAATAAGATTATTTAAGGGAATTGCCTAATTTAATTCACATTTTTCGTAAACAATATCCATTTGCACATCTCACAGAAGGCAGCCAATAAGCATTCAATCACACACCACACGACTCCCGGGCCGTATAAGAAATGATGAGTGTTTGAGCTCTAACAATTACGTTTTTAGAGATATCATATAAAAGACGAATTTCTTTGAGAATTCATTGGTTTAGAATGACAATACTTAACAATTGATTTTTGACTGATTAATAGGGGTCAAACAAAAAATACAGTGTGTTTGGCCGTGAGTGACACAGGTTAAAAATTCCTCCATCGTTTTAGAATAAATGGTTTGTGTAATGGAATGACCGGCTTAGCCTAATGAGGGCATAAATTAACGTCACTGTAGTGCTTCTGACCGGAAGGTTCTAGGAATCGGATCCCGACAGCGGTAGGATTTTCGCCACTAGCTGCATAGCTAGGTCAAATTCAGCCGCTGTCTAGCGGAGGATTGTAGAAGCTACTGCCCTGATCGCTTGTTTTCCGTGGTTTCTCAAGGCGAATGCCGGGGCAATACCCTTGCAAACTGTCACGGACGCGCGCGATCTTTGCTTCCTCTTCCTTGCCCTGTCCTCACCCCTTACTTACACGCAGTTACACTTACAAGCATTACTAGTACACTACCGCACATGTCGGGGAACTAGACAAGGTTATAGCTTCTTCTTGAGGCGGAGTGCCGCTGATGAAGATACCTGGCTGGGGAAAAAGCTCGCTAGCTGACACGTAGGTCGGCGCTAGATCTCCCCATCCAGCGAGGAAGAACACCTCCCTAAAATTAAAATAGCTTAATTATCTCTTAGACACAATTATACCTTACGTCTCACGTATTTGCTAAGTTTCACCTCAAAAGATTTTAATTTAACGGAGTTATGAATGACATATCTACACACAAATACAAACCGATTTTCGTATAAAAACTGCATGTACTCCCTGTCTATCTGTTCCAGTCTTTACTACCTTTGGAACAGCACTGATATATCATAACCTTTGTGGGAAGTTGAAAAGACGCTGAAAAATAAGCATAAAAACTTACTTTACGACCGATATTCGGGATTATATTGTGGAGATGATTCCAATATTTTTCCGCTCCATACTACAGTACAGGGAGGACAAATAATAAAGACGAGACAAAAGATCAAGAAAGAGGAGGAGGTGGGGGAGAAACACAAGAGAAAGAGAAAACAACGAAGCACGGCAAAAAGAAACTAGAGATGCTTCAGAATGGCACAGACTTTCTCGTAGCAATTTTTTCTAATTTCCTTGATGTGGACTGGCTTTAAGGTCTTCTCTAATATCTCTGGCCATTCGTGTTTGAGCCAATGGTGTTTGAGCCTTTCTGAAAATGCGTAATTTTGAGCACATTTTGACAGAAAACTGTTGAGTTTTTGAGAAACATTATTTGTCATTATATAAAGGACGTGTACTGATCAGTACGATAACGTAAAGCAATTTTCTCTAATGTAATATTACCACATAGGAAAAAGTAAAAAAATTACATATTTGTAATTTTTGAAAAAACAAAAGAATAGAGAAATGTGACGTTTATGTCAAAGTATAGGGTTTGTTTGCCACTATCACTACCAAAGCTTTAAAGAAAAAAATTGGAGCCGTTTTTGAGAAAATGTTGTTTTTATAATTTTTTACAATTGCAAATAGAGCACGAAAACTTTCAAAAATATTTACATGACCTTTATGAAAGAACTATTTATGGACATCAAATTTCATTTGAAGGAAAAATCTGTCTCCAATTGTGTAGTTGTAGGGAGACATTGAATAAAAATTAATTTTTTGCAATTTTCGAGAATCAGAGTTAACCGCGAAAATCAGACCGGGGGACTTCATGTAAGGTACCCTCAAATTGTAAAGAACGTTTTTCAACTTTTCAAAGCTTCAACTAGAGGCTGCTCGAAAAAGGATTCTTCAATTTGGAAAAAGTTCTCTGCATGCTTTAGGCGCTAGTAGTGTTCACTGACGGATGGACGGTCGTTTTTCTTTCAATAGGTTTTTTTGGCATCAAGGACCCATAAAACAGGGATTCTGGTTACATCACGTGTTAGAGGATTTTTTTCTTAATTTATTTAGAGGATTTATCCATTTTTTCGTTTTCAGGGCCCTGCAATGAACTTTTTTCTGTCGAAAATTCGCCATTTTCTCGCGCAGCATTACATAACTTTCTCTAAACCCTGTATATACTTACGTATACGCGAAAGTAAAAATGGAAGAAACAGGAGAGAAGGAAAGGGAGAGAAAAACTAGCAGTTACAAAATAAACAAATTCAAAAAAATGGAAAGGAACAGAGAAATAGGTAAGAGTAATGTGGGAGGAAGAAGGAAATCTGGAAGGTAGGCGAAGGCAAGTGGGAGGATAACGAATAAAGTGGAAGGAAAACGAGGTGAAAAGAGGAAGAACAAGAAACAGAGAAAAGGGCAACTCAAACGCCGTGCATCTGCTACTGGAAGGCATCGAGGCCATGGCAGCGCGGGCTTTGTGCGTCGTGCATGGCGGCGGAGGGTGGTGGTGCGTGGTGGGCAGTGGGTGACGAGTGGCGCCCGCGTGCGAGGCGAGTGGAACGGGCGCCGCCGCCACCGCCGGGCGAGTGCAGAGCGCGTGTTCGGTGTCCGGTGTCCGACTGACCACTGCACGCCCCTCCCCGCTCCCGCGCGAGCACGGAGGTTGCAAAACACGAAAACAGGAAATTCTTGCACAAATTGAGGTTCATAACATACATGGGATCGCCTGCCTGCCGCCTATCCGCCTGGAGTTTGAATAATAAACGGTGGTGAGAGATTCGGTTGCGTCTCCAGCATTCATTCGACGCGGTCTGGGCACCTCGTTTACAGGTCAAGTTTCGGTATCGTTCGTTCTCGATAATGACAGTGTCGGAACTGAGATTATCAGAACCAGCAGTATCGGCGCGCCTGGTCTCGCCGCCGACAACGAACGGAACTCTGGGCGTTTTTGCCCGGCCCGCTGCAAATTGCACAGCTGAAGAAGAAATCTCCGAAATCTCGGTATATTCAGGGCAAAAAGCATTTCTTTGTGGGTAGTTGAAGTTTTCCATTCCCAACCCTTTTCCTCTCCATGTTTCAGTGGCACAGGAATTGAAAGAGGATGTGGACCCAGTCTTTTCAATCACCGCAAAACACACATCACCCTTTCTATTTCAGTCTATCAGTTTACTTTTCAGATGCATCCACCCCGATTTTAAACTACGCGTAACCCTTTCTTGCGTACGTTCTCATTGAGTACTCGATACATTGTGCATGGGTGAATTGACATCGTTGCTAGAATACCTCGCTGCTTTCTATCCTAACAAGATATATATATATATATATATATATATATATATATATATATATATATATATATATATATATATTGAAACGCACCGCGTTTCTGCCTAAAGAAAAGGCGATACAACAAGTAAGCACGCGGCAGAACGGTTGCCAGAGGGCACTCGCTAGCCACAAGAAACGGTTACGGGCGGCGAAGTGTTGTCGGTGGGCCGAAGGCGTGGGAAACGACGCCGTGAGGCTTCAGTGTTCGGCCGGTCGCCGGTATGGAAGGAAGTACCTGGGGCTGCTCCGCATTCGAACGAAGTAGAATAGTGTCGCGAACGAATGAGCGCTGAAAAAAGTGATTGACGGACAATTTGTGCTAGATATAACCATCATTAGTAGCTCGGACGTAGTGCCAGAGTGACAGCTACTATCCGGGGTAGTACTGATCGAGAGAACTTGTGTGCAGAGGAGTACACCACGAGTCTAGTAGCCTGGTGAAATGGTGAGACACGTACTAGCAACTGTACCTTGAATAATTAGTGGTCGGTAAACCACGATCATCGAGTAGACCTGGGTGAACTGGAAAGGAGTTCAGCGGGGAGGCGCAGAGGCACCGTGGGAAGATTACGCTGGAGAAAGTACTTCGGGAACGCAACGCATCGCATCGGCTGGCCCCCAGTGGGGCGGGCATAGGCAGACAGCGAAAGAGTACGAGGCAACCCGAGAGTCCCCGAAGCCGCCGACGCTCGAGGGGGGAGTATTAAACGGTAAATATTTCCTCGATCGATGTAAGATCGAAAGAACTAACAGTGATTCTGGGTGAGGTAAAGAAAAGGATAAAGACCACCACCGATATTTGTAATCAATAGTGATTTGTGTAGAATAATAAATAATTCATGTTTATTTTGTTCACGGAACAGTGGTGTCTGATTAATAACCCCGAGTCCATTCACGAAAAAGAACACCTGTCCCTTGCAAATAAATTTACTGCGAACAAGCCGGGCTAACCGGTCCGTCACTATATATATATATATATATATATATATATATATATATATATATATATTGTTGGGTATCATGCCTCATTGTACCTTTATAGGGCATTAAAACACCCTATGCGAGTAAACCCTCAACAGTTCTCAAGATAGAACTGAAATTTCTGCATAAATCGGTTCATAAATGTCCAGTCACAATCTAGCGCTGATGTGGCCTCTTCCTCTTCCCATGACAAAACGTCACAGGTGTAAGGATCGGTAAGGCAAAATGATGTCCTACTCCTACTGGTAAGCCCTCGCGATTTAGGACATCGGTCATTCTGCTCACTTTCGACGCAACCCCGGGTTCGATTCCCGGTTGGGCAAGATTATAATATGCATTTCCTTGCAAAGTCTCAATATGTGTTACTGTGTGACGATAAGAAAACTCACTTCTCAGGTTGAGAAGACCATAATATGGCATGGGGATGTCTTCGTGCCTCAGCACGAACCCCCTTAACCCATGGCTTACGTACCCCCTTAACCCATGGCTTCGAGGCCGGGACGCTGCTGGTAGACCATGGCCCGTACGCGGGCCGTGGCGCCAAGTACAGACAGACATTTTATCTTGTTGCGTAGTATTGCCGTCGCCAAAGTTGACGCAAACATTTACATCTATGCACATGCTCACTTTTTCCCCGCCCATTCACTCCGACGACCACTAATGCAGTCTCATAACAGTCTCATAACAGTCTGTTTAACGCCGTTAAACAGCTAATGCCACATAATTCGCAGAGCAATTCAAATTACTTTCATCCTTCGATGTTTGAAGAAGAGCAGGTTGCATTCCACGTTTCTCAATACAATCCGGAATCTACAATGGCATTGAACAAAATTCATTTCACACTCTTAATTCTATTTTTCAAAATTTCGTAATAAATGTTAAAGAAATATAATATATACCGCCAGCTTTCCTACCATTTATTACAAGAATATTCCTTCAACCCCACTGATTTCAGTCAATGCAGCCCTAGCTCCGTTTTGGTTATTTATAAACATTCACTTATAAAATAAATTTCTTAGGTACTTCATGATGGATCAGCAAAAAATCATCAAATCCCTACCAGCAGACCTGGACGAGTAAATGAGACCTCATTTGCCTTGATTGACTAACCGTAATTGAGTAATCGACAGGTGAGGGTTCCTTAATTACTACACAAGCTAGATTAAATGACGAAGGGTAGCATTGCCTTCCACAACCACCCAGAAGAATGGACAAGAAAAAAATTACCTTTTGGAGAACTTTATGTAACTACAAAAAATCGATGTCAAGATTTTTCGGGAATAACATTATGAAGGTTACTAATTTTTGGAAAGCTTGGTTAGTTTTCTAAAACGTCTGTCTGTGGACAAAATACGACTAAAACTTTCATAGAATATTCTTCAAAATAGATTTTCCTTATCGACCTTGCCGCTCTTAGGCCCCGCGAATGTGGGACCTATCTTTTAAATTTTCTGGTTAATTAATATGAATTTCCTAGGATATATTCAATGTTTTCTCAAAAATTTCAAAATCCAAATTTTTCTTTAATTTTTTTATCAATTAGAGAACTTACGCTTATAAAAATTGTTGGAGTCAGGTTTTTCGGAAAACGTCTGGATTTTCGAAAATGGCATATACTTTTCGGACTCCCTCGGACGTTATTGCAGTTAAATGTTTTTTCTTATTGAAATCTGATCCAAATCCTAATATCAAAATCAGATATTCAAATGATGCTGAAAACATTTTTTTTCTTCAAAACTATGAATAGTGTTTTCGTAATTTTGAATGGATTCTTGACAATGTTGAAAGAATTTGTAAACAATATGTATTGAAAGTCGGCTCAATTTGTTTCTTTTGTCTTTTTTCTGCAGTTAAAAATTAATGCATTAAATGAAATGTCATCAGCACCATTTTGTTTAAAAGTTTTCATTTTTCAAATACTTATTCAAATAAATATATCCAGTGTTTCTAAGCACATAATTATTCATGTATGCAACAAAACGGTCAATGTTTCTTATAAAAGGAGTTTTAGAAGAAACTAGATGTGCTGTCATTGAAGTACTTTATTGAAGAGAGATTTTACACAAGAAAGCTTGATAATGGCGTAATTTTCAATATAATCGTTTTCATTTTACAGGGCCATGTAGACAGGACCAAATAGACAAAACTTAGTCTACAAATTCATCACTTCGCAAACACAATCACGAAGATTTTTTTTGAAACTGAAGCCGACAAAATAAAGCATCAAATACTTTTGTTACGATAATGTCTATGTGAAAATTGTATATTGTTCTTCTTGTTTTCTCAAAGAGCAATATTTACAAATCAAACCGCCTCTTTTCCTCTCATTGTAAATCCTAAAGGTAAATATTGACATAGATCATGAGCTAGAGATATATAGAATCAGAAAGTACTGCTCCAGACAATAGTTTCCCTTTAGTTAGGTCCTATGACTGTGTACAAACCGGTGTGAAATAAGGAAAACTATCTTAAAGAGGAATATTTAAAGGAACGGAACAGAATATTGGCTATTCCATCTGATGATAGGAAATTGAAACGCATGCTGATACAAACGAAGGGAAGTGCAGTTATTCCCGTAAATTAATATTGAAACATGAATAATACACACACTACCCATCATTCCTCATTTAGCTTACCTACTTCTCGAGAAATGTTCATTTTATCCACGATATTTTGGGTCACTTAATAAAATCTCTTATGGAACTTGTTCGGCCAATTCTCACCTTTGGTGTATCCCTCTTCATTCCCTCACTCTCATGTACAATACTCTTACCCGCCACGCTCCTTCCATTGCCGACTCAGTAGTGTGACGCATTCCATCATTGATTGATTGATTTATTACCTTTTGTTTCGGGCGCGTCAACTACTAAGGTCTTTAGCCCAATAGGTGTTGTGATTTGTTCCCATTTTCAACCGTCTCTGAAACAATGCTGAAGTTTTTTCTTGATTTTTTTGCTTCTGTAGTAGAAGAAAGAGCATTAAAAGTACGGTCTAGTGACGATTTTTATTAACCAACGGTGAAATAAATAATAGTATTACATGTAGTAATCATTATATTTATTATAAGTTGATTATAACATCATTTACATAAGTGTAAATTTGCATACATTTTGGAGAAATAAAAAAATGCCGGTTTTTTAGAAGATATTTCGCTTGGTAATTGATTTCGAAATAAATATTTAATACAAATTTGTAGGAAATTTTATCTTCTTTCAAAAATTTTTGAATCATTTTTCTACAGGACTTAAGGTTTTAGAGAATAACTCGGAAAAAGAAAAATACCATTTTTCGGGCCTCCCAGAGCTAGCATAGGGTCTGGCTATCCGAAAGGTCGACGTCCGTTTAGACAATCAACGAAATGAGTTGTTTCCATGGCGGAGAGATATGTGTGGGTTACACCGGCGTATTGATTTTTACCGTTCTGCGCAGCACCAGTTTACGTCACCTGACCTCAGCATGGGCACTGTGTTTAAAAAGCCCGACCACACGCTAGCCGCCACGTTGCATGGAGGGAAAGAAGTGTTGAGAAACATTTTGAAAGTAGCATAACGTGACAAGTTTCAAAGGCGACCAACCGAAATTAACACAATGACTATGTACTAGATGCAATATTTAAAGGAAACGCTTCATACATCTGTTTCAATGACTTGATGCGAGGTGATAATTTTGATATCTGGCTGCATTTAAAATTCTCGCTAACATTGTAACGCAAACTGGTGCCTGAAGCTCATTGGCTGAAGACAGATACGATGCGCATTAGCTCACCTATATCTTTCCTCCATGGATATGGCTCAACTGTATCTTTCCTCCTAGTATTCATACTCCAAGAAAATGGATGTCACTGCAGGCCTCTCACCCGGAGGTTCTATCCTGACGGCGGCAGGATTTTCGACTAGCTTTTCAGATCGGTCGAATTCAGTCGCTGCCTTTAGGAGAATTCTAGCGGCCAGCTGCTCTGATCGGTAGTTTTTCGTGGTTTCGCCGATCAACACAAGGCGAATGCCGGAGCAGTACCCTAACAAACGGACCGCGGGCGCTTTCCTTCCTCTTCCTTGTCCTATTCTCTCCCCTCATATACACACACTTACACGAACATGCACTACACTACCACATATTCCGGGAGACCGATCGGGAGCTTAGAGCTTGTCCCGGCTGGGGCTGTGCCCCGCTAGCCGACGGTAGGTCGGAGCTGGATCTCGCCATCCAGTGGGGGAAGATCGCCGTAATATCCCGAGGAAAACATGCACTATACTTACGGGAATAATGACCAAAGCTGTTGACGCGCCCGAAATCACTAACCAACCAACCAATCCAAGAAAATGTACTTATTTATATTATTTTCATAAGAAAATTGTGTTTCCAAAGGTACTGAAAGATACACGGCTAATATCACAAATAACCAATTAGATAGGTTATAAATTTCGACTAACGCTTCGGTTTACTAAGTTCAATCGCTCGCTAATGGATCTATATCGGCTTAATGAGCCTAAGTATTTGTGCCTGCTTTGTGTTATCTTCACTACGGCTATCCATGAAATTCGTTGATTGTGGATTTTTGTATCGCATTGTTATTCTTCAGTAGTCATATGTTCTGGGTAAATACGAGTACTCGCGAATTTTCATTTTTATTTTTGACCCAACTGCGATATATGCAATATGCAATTGGCGTGTTTGCTCGTTGCTCGCTGCTTGACTGCTAAATAAATTACAGCGAAGCAAAGACTGAAATAAATCCTTAGATTAGGAGAGACTCTTTTCGTTTAACATATTATTTGTCAATTTGCGCACCCAATGCTGTTATCAAAAGGAATTGCTTACTCAAAGAGGTTACTGTGTTTACGTGTTATGTTCCATTTAAATTCTATTATTCCCAAATCCTTAGATTAAGTGGAGTAAATGAGACACCAAAATAAATATAATACGGTAACCTGGGGCAAGAGTCCGCACTTTTTATAAAAAAAAGTGAGTTTTCACTCGTGTAATTGGTATATTGATTCTGTTTTCATACAGAGCTATGCTTAATGTGTGAAGAATAAATCGTCCAAACAAGAATTGCGTATCTTTAAATTTGATGTCTAAAAACATCAAGGAAGAAAATGCAGCGTTCCGACTTTTGCCCCGGGTGCGGGGAAAAAGTCCCAAACAAAAGGGGGCCCGAATGGACAAAACATCCAAACTTCTTTAAAAGTAAATTAATAATGTTTACAAGGTTCATACGCATAAAATTAATGTAACATCAGCTTTATTAACAAATGATTCAATGTGAACATAAGATTCAAAAATATCATAATAATGTTTTCAATTGAAAATTATACTCAGATAAAAAAATTAAGCCCCATAAAAACTGCAAAGTATATACTGTATACATTAATTCTCACACAATTCATACCAAAATTGCCCTCCCTTTTAGAAAGAGCATTTTTTATTCCACCACTCTTTACTCAAACCACAATCTTCAGCAAGAGGGCCCTCGAATTCCATTTCACAACGGGGCATAGCTCTATCGAAGTATTTTCAGTGGCAACTGCTTTATTATTATTATTCTATTCTCTTATTTTTGAGTTGGAAAGCGATTTCTTTTTGGCATTTCCGGGCTGCTTATTCTCCAGTTCAGTCTTGTGAGGTGGCGATATCAGTATGGGGACTTATTTCCTCGCCGTATTCTCTATTCACTCCTGTCTTTCGGATGGGCATAATGTCCGATGACGAGTAATGTTGTGTACCGCGATTCTCTGAAGTTTCACAGTTTGGAGAACTGCATTCCACATCCGTTAGGGGTGTTGTGATCTAGCTCAATACAGATGATTGCTTCGGTGAGTGATTTATAGGTTGACCATATGGCTACCTACTTCAGGATCTTCTTTATTTAAAGCCAACTCATCTGTTAGTGTAGCGGGAGAAATACATTGCTGGTCTGTGACCTGTGAAGGAAGGAAGACTATCTCTCCAAATTTGAATTTGTCAATGGGTACTACAATACCCGAGACTTCGGAAGACTTTCGCAGCCTTTTCAGTCGTACAATTCTTCATGTACCATTTACCAAACAGTTCCGTTACCTTTAATTGGGTGATTACCCTTCCTGGATAAATTTTAACATGTGCTAAAATTGGTGGGGCAGAGGTCCACACCAAGAATCTTGCCCCGACATGAATATGGACCTTCCCCCAACCTTCAAAATGATACCTTTTCATTTGTGCTGCCTTCTGTCACGCATCTACGAAACTATTTACTAGTGCGTTGTGTAGATCACATTTCACATACCCGTACTAATAATTGTAGAATATAATTACTGTGAAATTAATAGAGTAATCATATTTACAATGTCTAGCAAAATTATATCAAATACGTTCAAATTATATCTCATCTTACTGTCGCAGCAGTATTTGCACTGGAGCTATCCAACTCTCTTCACAGATCATCAGCCAGAACACATTTCAATTTATATTGCAGAAGTGCCAACTTCACTCCTCGAAAATAGTAATTACGGTAATCGGACTCGTTCCCCATACAGACTTTTGCCCCATGCTACTCTATTGTGACATACGATTATGTGGGACCTTGTATTGCGTCACATTTATTGTAAACAGGGTGAATTGTAAGGATAGACATTTGTAAATATGGCGGCATAGCAACGGTAGACGAGTTGTCGTTAAGGCCAACAAACTTCAATGCTTTGAACCACGAGACGCGGCTAGTTGACAAAGTAAACTATTTGGTGATTGGCCGAGAAAGCAATGACAGTCTGGGGCGCGGCTAGTTGAATTTGTAAGTAATTGAGGGATTGGCTAGGAATGGAATTTTTTCTGATAAGAAACAGTAGATAAACCGAGTTTTTAAGGGCTGAAAGAGGGGAATATTGAGGCATTCAGACTTATGCCATGGTGCTGTGAGGATCGTGTGTAGACAATTGATGTTGGGAGTTTGGGAATTGTGAACATTTACTTTGGAGCGTATGATTGTCGGACTTTATGGAAGGTGCGGAAATTGGAACTTGGAAATATTTCGTGTGCAGCAGCTAGAATTGTGAACTTAGGTGAATTTGTCGGCAACAGGACTGGGAGTATTTGATGCAGATATAGTGTGCTGAACTTTAATATTTTAAGTATACGCGTGGAAAGAACTGGGAACTTTTAAAAGGATAATTAATTAAGTCTTATCAATTTATGAGGCGGCAAGGATCAGTGACTTGAGTATACTTGTGCCAGAACGGAAGAAAAGAAGATGGTATTTGGACCTGGAACCATCGACACCGGGGAAGATTGAAAATGGTTCTATGCGGCGACATCGGTGAAGAGCACGCGAAGACGGGTACTACAAAATAAGTTTTGAGACTGGTCATGACCAAAAGTTTCGTATTGTTAACAAGGAACATTGAATAAACTTACAAGTTTCTATGATTAGAAAAGATGATTTTCATTTACAGCAATAGCAGTCTGAAAGTAATTTTATAATCTGAATGACGATATCTTTCTGGCTCTTCATAAATTTCTTCTAAAATTTGGATCAGTTACGTTGATTAATTTAGAAGGCAGACTGAAATATTAAATTGAAAAATTAATCCTGCGATCTTTATAATTATCTTCAAGATAGATTCTTTACTTAATATAGAAGCATATCGTAATCATAATTAACATTAATACTATAACGTTCTACTATTAAAAATCACTCATTATAGAGTTCTCTAAAATTGACAGTAAGATTCATTCTGGATCGTTCAAATTTTCCCTCCGGCTTCTGACCCTCTACACGCCTCTCGCCTCTTGAACTCCTCGCCCACCTCCTTCACCCTCCGCACGCTACTGACGCCTTATCCCTGCTCGCCCCAGCCTCCTCAGCTTCCCTTCCTCATCGTCCGACTTCCCCCCTCCGCTCCGCTTCCCTCCTCCCCCGCCTCTCCTCCGCCCGCCTCCTCCCCCGTCCTCCTCCGCCCCGCCTCCTTCTCCCCGCCTCCGCTCCTTCCCCTTCGCCTCCTCCCTTCCCTCCTCCCCCTCCTCCACGCCTCCTCCGCCCGCCTCCTCCACCCGCCTCCTCCGCCTCGCCTCCTCCCCCGCCTCCTCTCCCGCCTCCTCGCCCGCCTCCCCCCCTCCTCCCCGCCTCCGCCCCTGCCTCCCCCGCCTCCTCCCCGCCTCCCCCCCCTCCCCCCGCCTCCTCCGCCCCTCCCCCCCCTCCGCCCGCCTCCTCCGCCCCGCCTCCTCCCCCGCTCTCCGCCCGCCTCCTCCCCTCCTCCGCCCCGCCTCCCGCCCCTCCCCACCCGCCTCCTCCCCCCCCTCCTCCGCCCCGCCTCCTCACCCGCCTCCTCCCCCCCCTCCTCCCCCAGCCTCCTCCGCCTCCTCCTCCCCCTCCTCTCCCCCTCCTCCGCCCGCCTCTCCCCGCCTCCTCCGCCCCTCCTCCACCCGCCTCCTCGGCCTCCTCCACCGCCTCCTCCGCCCGCCTCCTCACCGCCTCCTCCCCGCCTTCTCCCCCGCCTCCTCCGCCCGCCTCCTCCGCCCGCCTCCTCCCCGCCTCCTCCCCCGCCTTCTCCGCCCCGCCTCCTCCACCCAGCCTCCTCCGCCCCGTTCCTCCATCACGCCTCCTCCCCCGCCTCCTCCCCCGCCTCCTCCGCCCCGCCTTCTCGCCCCCCTCCTCCCCCCGCCTCCTCCCCCGCCTCCACCACCCCGCTTTCTCCGCCCCGCCTCCTCCACTCCTCCTCCGCCCGCCTCCCCCCCCGCCTCCTCCACCCGCCTCCTTCGCCCCGCCTCCTCCGACCCGCCTCCACCACCACCCCGCCTCCTCCCCCACGCCTCCTCCGCCCCGCCTCCTCCACCCGCCTCCTCCACCCCGCCTCCTCCGCCCGCCTCCTCCCGCCCGCCTCCTCCATCACGCCTCCTCCGCCCCGCCTCCTCCACCCCGCCTCCTCCACCACGCCTCCTCCGCCCCGCCTTCTCCGCCCCGCTCCCCCGCCCCGCCTCCTCCATTCCGCCTCCTCCGCCCCGCCTCCTCCATCACGCCTCCTCCCCGCCTCCCCCGCCTCCTCCGCCCCGCCTCCTCCCCTCCCCCGCCTCCTCCGCCCGCCTCCTCCGCCCCGCCTCCTCCACCCAGCCTCCTCCGCCCGCCTCCTCCACCCGCCTCCTCCACCCGCCTCCTCCCCGCCTCCTCCGCCCGCCTCCTCCGCCCCGCTTCCTCCGCCCGCCTCCTCCGCCCCGCCTTCCCCCCCTTCCCCTCCCCCTCCTCCGCCCCGCCTCCTCCGCCCCGCTTCCTCCGCCCCGCCTCCTCCGCCCGCCTCCTCCCCGCCTCTCTCCCCCCTCCTCCACCACGCCTCCTCGCCCGCCTCCTCCACCCCGCCTCCTCCGCCCCGGCCTCCTCCGCCCGCCTCCTCCGCCCGCCTCCTCCACCCCTTTCTCCCCCGCCTCCTCACTCCGTCTCCTCCGCCCGCCTCCTCCTCCGCCTCCTCCCCCGCCTTCTCCGCCCCGCTTCCTCCGCTCCGCCTCATCCACCCCGCATCCTCCGCCCCGTCTCCTCCACCCCGCCTTCTCCCCGCCTCCTCCACCCCGCCTTCTCCGCCCGCCTCCTCCGCTCCGCCTCCTCCGCCCGCCTCTTTCGCTCCGCCTCCTGCCCCGCCTCCTCCGCCCTGCCTCCTCCACCCCGCCTTCTGCCCCGTCTCCTCCGCCCCGCCTCCTCCACCCCGCCTTCTCCGCCCCGCCTCCTCCGCTCCGCCTCCTCCGCCCCGCCTCTTCCGCTCCGCCTCCTCCACCCCGCCTTCTCCGCCCGCCTCCTCCGCTCTGCCTCATCACCCCGCATCCTCCGCCCCGCCTCCTCCACCCGCCTTCTCGCCCCGCCTCCTCCGCTCCGCCTCCTCCGCCCCGCCTCCTCCGCCCCGCCTCCTCCACCCCGCCTTCTCCGCCCTGCCTCCTCCCCTCCGCCTCCTCCGCCCCGCCTCCTCCGCCCGCCTCCTCCACCCGCCTTCTCGCCCCGCCTCCTCCCCTCCGCCTCCTCCGCCCCCTCCTCCGCCCCGCCTCCTCCACCCCGCCTTCTCCGCCCGCCTCCCCCCCTCCCCTCCTCGCCCCGCCTCCTCCGCTCCGCCTCCTCCACCCCGCCTTCTCCGCCCCGCCTCCTCCCCTCCGCCTCCTCCACCTCGCCTTCTCCGCCCCGCCTCCTCCCCTCCGCCTCCTCCGCCCCGCCTCCTCCGCCCGCCTCCTCCACCCGCCTTCTCCGCCCCGCCTCCTCCCCTCCGCCTCCTCCGCCCCGCCTCCTCCGCCCCGCCTCCTCCACCCCGCCTTCTCCGCCCCGCCTCCTCCGCCCCGCCTCCTCCACCCCGCCTCCTCCGCCCCGCCTCCTCCGCCCCGCCTCCTCCGCCCCGCCTCCTCCACCCCGCCTCCTCCGCCCCGCCCTCATTCCGCACATCAACTACTGCCTCATTATCCACGGCCTCGGCGTCCGCACATTCCCCCAAGCGCGTTCGCTCACTGCGCGAGGAGGCGGAAGGCCGCCGCGATAACGAGTTGTTTGTGGCGGTGTCTCGCAGTGTGAATCACCCGGCCGCGCCGGCGCTAATAGAGCCTCATCGGCGTGGCACGGGGCGGCGCTTCCAAGAGCTTCGTGGCCCAAATAGCCACGGCCCCTCGCAGAAGAGTAGCTCCCAGCTCAAACAGGCACTAGCTCCCATCCGGGTGACACCACGTCGCGCCGCTGTCCCGCTGATAAGATAACACGCAGTACAAGGAGAATCATTTAACAATGGGCAACCCCCAGAAACCAGCGGATGTATTCACATGACACGTTCCGGCGCTGGGTGAGAGGAAATTTAAATGAGATCAGATGAGTGACTTGTATCATTCAAGTGCAAATTTAGGAACATAGCTGTACTCCTCCATTACAGCAATATAACATCACAGCAATAATATAAATCAAATAAGGTGAAGTCGCTGATTAACAAGTAGAAATTATTCACATTTATTTTGGACACGTTGGCTAACTCGTGCTTGAGTTGTTTTACTCATAATTGTTGCCATTCTGACAATTAGAAAATGTTTAATATTGGAATTCTATTTATGTAGCTTGAACGCAACAAAAAAAGTACATTTGAAATCTTACCTTTTTGGAAATATTATTTACGTGCTTATCCTGTACTTAAAATTTACTCTATTAGTTAAATTTATTCACAGCTAAAGCTCCACCCGATACGCTTGCCAGAAGAATTCATTTTGCAGAGCGGTGCAGTTTTCGGCAATGCTCAACTGTTGTAGAGCCAGTTAAAGAAATCGTCCATTGGCCTGAACTATGTAGTATGTATTAAGCTACCATTAAAAAAGTTACTGACGAAGTATCTAGTCTTCCATGAGAGGGAGGGGCAAAAGAGGGAGGACTAACGAAAATTCGCTCACCGTGTTAAATAGCCTCTAGTCTTTGAATGACTGTCCCGGTGGAGAAAAGGAAGAGTTCCGAAGTCCAATAAGTGCGCCGACGAGTGATTGCGCGTCCGCGCCGCTTTGCAGGTGATTAGATTAACCCCGTCACCCATGACTGGCTCCTCACACCCGTTCGATAGGCACCGGTAGGTGCGACAGGGAAATGGCTGCTAGGCACACGCGACAGCTGATAATGGGGCGTCAAAACGGGAGGAAACGTAAAGGGTTAAATTCGACACCGGTTCAGGGTGAATACTACCCATTACAAGCTGAATCTTCTCCTATGGCCAAGTTCCTGACGTGTTGGCGACCACTCACCTAATCCAACAGAGATAACGGATGAGTTAAGTTTAAGATTATGTGAAGTTTGACCTGAAAGTGGTTCTTCAACGACTATTGTCTAGAGCAACGACTATTGTCTGCAAGCCCACTGTTTTCCACCGAGGTCACGCGCAGTATATACGGTCAGTTTAGGAAAGATTACCATAAATGTAGGTAGCAGGGCGTTCCGCCAAAGACCGACCAATGTGACGAGCACGTGTGAAACTTTTATCAGGCTTACAAGTATACAATTCCATTTTGTTTTTGTCGTACAAGAAATCGGATAATTTACTAGAAGAACAGTGCTTCTGGCTTCTAAAAATAACTTTCTGCTTTTTCTTGCGCTTTTGTTTGGCGTATATTGACAAAATCTCTTTCAGTGTACTTTCAGGAAAACAAAGTAATACTCCCTGAATCGCAACAGAAGTGATGTCAAGTGAGAAGGGCAATATCCGGGGAATTTTCCGGGTCAAGTTGCCCGTCTCGATTCAGTTTGTTTCTTCTTTAATTTCATGCACAGGGATGTTAGAGTGTTGAGAAAATTGATTGGATTTATTGATTATTGGTGAATTAAGGTGACAGGGGTGGTGTTGAACAAGGAAGTAACAATATGTGATATGATTTTATAACCTAAGGGAATATCAGTACTACAAAGCTTTTTAACGATGTGATAACTATTTTGAAATAGACAAAGTCAGTGGTCCCCTTGGTTTTTATTGGTCATTTTATCTGTCTAATTCATCTAATTGTATTTTGCTAATTGTATCTAATGGAATATTTTTTGTGTACATCTGATGAGATCAAATTTTAGTTTGACGAAACGTCGGAATGAAAATTAAATGCTTTAAGTCTGTTTTACACGGTCATTTTTTATCATTTTTCTGTACAGAAAGCGAATAGAAAAGGGACGTTCGTTTCTACACGGCGTGTTTCGGTGCCGAAACTGGATGAAGGTGATTCCAGCGTTTTACACGGACATTTCTGGTCTGTACGAAATCGTAATGAAAATACTTCCTCCGACCGCCGAAAAAAGTGCTGTAGATCAAACTTTTGAACATATATGGTAAGAAATTAAGTTAGGTTATTTTAGGACAGAGTACGGAACGCGACGACATTAGAACACAGTGCATACTTTATTTCTCACACCATAATCACTTTATAATAATATATAATCCAATCGCTCTTGAAACTGTACAAAATGAAAAATTGCACCACATGCATCACAAATCAAGGAAAGTTTTGACAAAAGATGCCAAGAGTGCAGTAGTCCAACTGGATGAAATCTGTACCGAAAAATGAAACACGCATTTTTTCGTATAAATTACATCCAATCTGGACTATCTTCAGTACCGGCAAAAAATGATCCTGTAAAACAACTTTAGATATAATTCACTGGTCCTTTCTTCCCTATTCTGTATTTTCTGATAATGTTCCAGTTTCATGTATTGTGGCAGATGAATATTATAAATACATCGAAATAAATATTGATTTACTTTCAGAATGAAGAACAAGAGGAACAGCAACAGTACATATTACTTCTCGCATTAGTGGAAGTGGTTACGTAATACGTATTTTAATATTGCAATTTCTGCCCTACTAGCACTTCAGCCATCTCATGAAAATGTCGAATTCAAATGAAGCGCCTGTGGTCCATAGCCACGAACAGTAGCTTTTTATTACTTCTACAGAATAAAACATGAATAAATCTAAAGCAACAGTACATATTACTTCTCGCATTAGTGGTATTATCAACTTAAAACACAAGAAAAGATAATTTCTTTTCCCCCTTAATACATGGATGATTTTCCCAATTTTTTTTAATAATATAATCTGTGATCTTTTAAAACTAAACTAAGTTTACAAATCAAACGTCCAAAACTGAACTAAAAATCAATCATATTATTTCAAATTCAAGGGGCCACAATATCAGAATGATCAGTAAAGGAATATTAATTTTGATGAAAATCCTGCTAACGGTTTAGCCGCTAGCGTTGTTCACAGAGAAATGGACAGATGTTTTGCGACAATTTTTCGGTTTCAAGAACCCACCAAACGTGGATTCTCACTGCATAATGTATTAGAGCAAGTAATTTGTTACATATAAAATCGTCGTTTGTTTCCTGAAACATTTCAGTACTTTATATTCTGTAAGCAAAAAAAAAAATTTTAAAAAAAATTCAATGGTGAAATTTGGTTTACTAATGACTGCGACTTTTGTATGGTTTGGATTGTCAGATTGTTTTCTTTTTACCTTTTCAGTTTTCTCCAAATCGTAAGGTGATTATACCTTACGTGAACTTCCCACGAAGAACTGCGTCCACCGACTTTCGTCGTAAATTTCACATTTCAGCACTTCTTTGAAAGCTCGCCTATGAGGTACGCAAGCTGGTTGAAAGTTTTTCACACTACCGGCAAACGCATCTTGATGATCAGAACTTTACAGATGCGTCAAGCTGGAACAGCCAAGTGAGCACACCGACACGAAACATGTCAAATCATTTATTCTAATTAATTGCCAAAATTCCCACTTTTTAATTAATTCCCACGTTTTTTTCGGGGAAAAACGGTGTGTGCTAGCTTGACGTCAACCAGCAAACACATCATTTAAAACGAGCCAGAACTCAACGGAAACCATTAATCATTTATTACTAATTATAACAATTTGGAATTAATTTGCACATATTTTCAGTCTAAAATAATCAAAGCAATGTCAGCAGGCATGACGCAACCCCGCTACATAATAAAAAAATTGGAATATAGAGAAAACAAACGAGCACAATCACATAAAATTTGACAATCACATAAAACGAAGTTTAAATTTTTTTTGTATTGGTAAGAGCAATAAAATCGTGTATAAAGTAAACATTTAGTTTTAAATGTCTATTAACTAATTTTATGAATGTCTATTCTCTCTATTTTCGAATTTGAATATCTCGAGTTCGAAAACCCCCGATGCAGTTTAATAATTTTTATAAAATTTCCCCATTATTTATCAATTTATCTTAAGTTAATAAACTGTATTGAATTTTTATGCAATTAATAAAAGATTTTAGATATTCCTTTTGGTACTTCGCATTTCCTGTTCAATGTCTTGGAATATTTTATAACAACGAAATATTAAAAATTATTAATTAAATAAGGGAAAAATTAAATCGTGTATAGAGTAAAAAAATAGTTCTAAATATCTATTAACTATGTTCCTATTTTTATGTGATTGTGCTCATTGGTTCTCTGTATTTTCGAATTTGAATATCTGGCTTTGTTCGATAACTCTGACGCAGCTTCAATAATGTTTATATAATTCACGGCAACATTTATCAATTTACCTTTAGAGTAATATACTAGGATTGAACGTACATTCAATTATTAAATAGATTATAGATAAGTGCTCGTTGGTACTTATTTCCTGTTCGAAAGTCGATGAGGTTTCATAGCAACGAAGTTTTAAAATATTATTAGTTAATAAATGCCAAGAGCAATTAAATCGTGTATTGAGTAAAAAATTAGTTCTAAACATCTTTTACTTATGTTTATAATTTTATGTGATTGCGCTCGCTGGTTCTCTGTATTTTTGAATTTGAATTAGTGGCTATGTTCGATAAATCTGACGCAGTTTCAGCAATGTTACAAAATACAGCACATTTATTAATTTATTTTAGTATAAAAAACTAGTATTGAATGTGTATTTTTATTAAATTGATTTTAGTGTATGTACTGTTGGTACTCTTGCATTATCTATTTGAATGTCGTATGTGGTTGCATAACTACGAATTTAAAAAAAGTTATACCCATAAAGAGGGGGATTAAATCGTATGAGTAAAACAATGTTCGATGTCTTTAAACATCCGTTAATTTTGTATTGGCCGTTTGTTTTCTCTATATTCCAATTTTTTTATTATGTAGCGGGTTGCGTCATGCCTGCTGACATTGACTTGACTTGAATTGAATTTGCCTTATTTTACGTGGCGAGACTCAGGCCATGAGGCCTGCTCTTCCGTCTGACCACGCAAATTTCGTTACACTCCTTTCAAATCATGGGAGAAAGAAGGTTTCCGGGCACAAACAGGCGTTTGAATTTAGCTCAGAGGCGTCTTTTAAAAGGCTTTTTTAATGCAGTAAATGTATAACATGGGACAGGGGGCCCCTTCCGGAAGGGCGTACGAAGGTTTTTTTCGCCCAAAACCACGGCTTGACGGGTTAAAACCCGCAAACTTGGTATAGATCGATACGTAACCGCTCCCCATCCCGCCGCGAACTTTATTTTAGACGCAAATAGGGCAAATTTAAATTTCCCAAAATTGTGGCAAATTAATTGGCTTTAATTAGCAATAAATGATTAGATGGTTTCCTTGAGCTCTGTCTCGTTTAAACTGATGGGGGCGGCGACGTAAAGGCCCACCCTTTTTCTCCACGAAAATCCCAATTAAATTAAAAATGGGCAATTTTGGGCAATTTAATTACAATAAATGATTTGACATGTTTCGTTAGGGTTGGCTGACTTGGCTGTTCCACGACGCACCTGAATTTTCCCCAATCAACATTCGACACATTTCCGGACGCGAAAATAAAAAAATATTTTTTCTTACAAAGTGTTTCCAGATCCTATTTCCACAATTGAACTCCTCATTCAGCAATAAAAGATAACGAAATCTTACATAAATTACACTTTATATTATTGTGTGCAAAAATATCGAAATGTTCACATACATTTTACGTTTACAAAATTATTTTATATACATTAGAAATTGGAGAGTAAGGATAATTTATTGGTGGTCAATTTACTCATCTAAATTTTTCCCTTCTTGATAAACAAAATGAAACACTTCGCTAGACGCTGCTGCATTAAATGATTATTAGGTGGCTCAAACATAAATTGATGTCACGGGGTCCGGCCCCAAAGCCCTGGCTGGAACCCCGACGTTGGCAGGTTTTTCGCACTAGCGTGCAGCAGGTGAACCCCCTGTCTAAAATAATTCTGCGGCCGACTGCTCGATCGGCAGTTTCGGGGACTGGGTAAACCAGGCAAATGCCGGAGCATTACCCTAACGAACAGGCCACAGACCCCTTGTGACCTTTCCTTCCCATTCCTAGTCCTCGTACTCCACACACACACACACACACACACACACACACACACACACACACTTACATATACTACACTAACACTCATCCCGGGAGACCGATAAACAATCTTTTTCCCGGGGGGGCCCTGCGGGGAAATACCTAGATTGGGAAAATCCTGCTAGCCACGGTATGTCGGCGCCGGATCTTGCCATCCAGCGGGAGATCACCGGAAGCAACCGAGACAAAATACGTGCACCATGCTCATCAGACAAATGACATTAGCTGTTGACGAACCTGGAATTACTAACAATCAATTTGAATGATTAAACGGCCACGCACAAAAAAGTTGTCAGACCCAAAAAACTTGTAACATGATTCTCTATGTATTTCGACCCTCCATTTTTTTTAACCCAAATAAAACATCGAAAAATTATTTTTTTTTAAAAGTTGTTTGACCCAAAGGTTGAGATTTTCCTAGCGAGCCTGTATAAAAATCTAAACCCGAATTGCGCCACCACCCTCCAAACACTCTGAAAAAAAAAAAAAAAAACACCCTGAAATTTACAATATACAAAATCACGGTGGTTTGAAAGCCCGAAGGTCAGACAACTTTTTCTGTCCTGTTTTTGTTATTTTGCGATTAACATTATTTACAACATGAATCCTGTTTCTTTTAGCAGCATCATTCCAGATAGATGACGCTGTCAGAACAACCGAGTGAGTTGACAAGGTCAACTGAAACGATTAGACATTTCAGTTGACAAGGCCCTGGTTCCTCAGAGGTAAACGTGTTTCAGACTTTTTTAAATTCCAAAGCCAACCCATTTTACCGGTTTGATTTGTGACATAAATATTGTGATAAACACCTCTGCTGTACAAAAGGGCTGCAGCACACATGTTTTAAATTTTTTTAACATTTAATTAGCAAAAACCCATCCGCTAAATTCTTCCAAAGTCGACTTTTTTCCCGTGGGGAGAAAAAATTTTCAATGCGCGGAGAAATTATGCAGTCTCCAGCCATATTAAATGTGAATATGGTTTTGTTTGAAACCCTGGAACTCGAGGCAAAACACAAAAAGGATGCAACAGATGATATCGTAGGCTTCCGCGGGGCCCAGAGTTACTTCAGGGCAGTACAGCCCTGAAGGGGCCCCGATATGTCGGTGAAACGTGGGCCCCCAGCCTTCGATGCGGCGTCACCCGGACAGCCCAGATCAGGATGCAACAGTTTCTATTTTAACTGACTACTGCTATACATGATTGGGCCATTTCGCATATGTACTGATGCTTCAGTACAATGGCGCTTTTTAATAAATATTTACCTTTGATCTATAATGAATACTCATTGCCATGTGAACGAATCGAATGTTTACTAATTATAGATATTTCAAAACTCAAGATGGATGTACGATCCTTAGCTGCGCAAGACGAACTCATAAATTTGTAACAACAAAGATACTGTACATTTATAATACTGTTGTTAATGTTCAATGATTAAAAGAATTAATATAACATAGAAGTTCTTGAGTTTCGTTTAAATGAAAACGAGAAGAAAGCACTTCAGCTTATTTTCATACTGCGCACATTAGCGCTGAATTCTCGTACTCAGTGTGTCTCTGCTTACGATACAGGGACTCGGCGCGGGGACCAAAGAAGCCACCCGCCATTAAATATTTTCTATTCGCGTGTGGCGATATGACAAAGCAACTTCTTGGATATTTTTGGTATGTAAAGAAATGCAGTATAGTATAACCGCATATGCTATGCTATTATACTGGAAGAATAAACTATGCTATTGTAATATACCAAAGACCCTCGCGAGTGTCGCTCCGACCGTTTGGGGAGTAAAGACCTCCTGAAAGGGGTAAGCGGCAGTTGTGAGCGCCGTTGAACCCCCGTGCCCATGTTTGTTTTTGTCGACTTCCGGGAAACGATCAACTGAATCAAACCATAATTTAAAAAGCATTTAAACCTTAGTAGATGCCCCATAATAAGCCATTCAAGATGGGTTTTATCGGGGTCATCCCAAACAGTGAAACCCACTCAAGTCAAGTTAGTAATGAAAATCAAGATTATGCCAACAGATATTTAACTGCTGCTCAGAAAAGGGATGTTTCCCCCCAAAAGAAACGCGATTGTGATGGACTCAGTAGACGGTATACAGTTAAAACGTACATCAGGAACTTGCAAAAAAATTTTCAATTCTCAGACTTTACAGTTCGTCTCAAGGATTTCAAAAAACCGTATATGTGTCTATCTGGGTTCTAAGAAATCTGTGAAAAAACTAGTTGACAATAAATCAACCATTTCAATTAATAACTGAACGTTATCCATTAGACCGCTAATTACCAGAATATAAGACTCATTCTCTCTAATGTGTGTCCTATTATCCCCTCCGTCATTATTGACGAGCTAACGAAGCTAAAAAATTTGAATCGGGTCTACAATGACCTTCCTGAGATCCGGGGATGTACGAACCGGGGGACACATTTTTGGTTTCCCGGGGACAAATTTATATTCATCCAGATGATGTGGCCAAAGTACTAGGTACCATGAAAATTATTTATGATGACACAGTTTTCTGGATGTATCCATCAACAGATTCTATATCATGGTTTCTATGCAAGGATCACTGTCATTTTGCCCAATGAATGAACAAAAAGATAACCCCTCTGGGTACTGTGAAGTTAATCCCAATGAAAAAATGAGCTGTCCCCCTCTTCCTTCCCAAATCTTAAACCCTCTTCCACTGCTCATCCTCCTATTGACAACCAACCTACAAAAAATGCCAAACGTCCCTTATCTAGTCTATCTTCTAAATCTGCGTCATCAGAAATGTTACATTCAGTTGTAGGTGAAGAAAACCTAACCTTTTTTGGGGGTTTTCCCGATACTAACAACATGCAACCAGAGGTGATGCAGAGGGAAACTGATAGACTAGAAAATCAACTTGCCCCCCAAATGAACATTATTTGAACAAATAACAAATATGTTTTAAATTGGTTACAATAAAAATCTTTTGAAAAAAAAAAAATATTCATAAATAAAAACTGTTCTGGAATTCATTCCAGATATCAAACTTTTACAAATGTTAAAAAATTTTCCTTTGGATAAAAAACATAAAAAACGTTTCCAAATTTTAAAAAAAATTAAAAAAAATTGACATAAGCAAAAACTGAAAACTTTTAAAGAAATAGTGATGAAGATTCAAACTAAAAACTCTCTGAATTTTTGCTCTTGAAATGGCGTATACAATTCTCCCTGGAAATAAATGGTTTTTAAACCACACAAAAAAATTTCTATTCAATTAACAAGTACAACCCCGATATGATATGCATACAAATAATAAAATCAACCAAAAACCATTAAAAAATTACATGTTGTGATTAAAACACAGAACAGATGCAAACATAGCTAGTGTAGTTAGCTATAGTAGTATAGCATAGCGTATAGTAGTATAGTATAGCGTAACACCAATTGGTTTTTAATTGGTTTTTAAAATTGGTAGTTAGTATAGTGGAATTCACCAGCCATCCCCTTTTCTGCTATGAACAACCCCTTTAAAAAATAACGGGTGCCATTTATTCTATTAGGAACATTAAGAGTCAAGTTTCATGGGGATTCAAAGAAGATGCAGGAGGAAAAATACTAGAACAATTTGGATCATACTAATATTAATATACTCAATGATAGTTCCCAAAAACCCCCCTGAATAATCTTTTAAAACATTCAGTACCATTGATCTAACCATCTGTTCTACATCAATTGCTATCTTTGGGACAAAAAACCCCTGATGAACTTTTGGTAGTGATCATTTTCCTATTATAATCACCAAACAATGATGTAATTCATCAAATTAAACAAAGTGTTCTCCCAAATGGAAACTTTCTGAAGCTGACTTTAACAAATACAAATTAATGATCTCAACTAAAATCAAATCAATGAAACAACTACTCAAGAACAATACTCCCACAGCAGATTGAGGATCTAACTGAACTCATACTTCAAACTGCAGGAATCCAAAATGTCAGAAGAATTCCCAAAAAGCCTTTTTCAAGAGACACCCCAACAACCGAAAATCGAATAGAATATAAAAAAACAAAAAGGCCCCAGGAAGAAGAAAACAACGTAAACAAAAAAAAATCAGGGGAAAACCTTTATCTTGTCTATAAACAATTCTACAACATATCCCGAAACTGGAAAAAAAAAAACAATAAATGGAATAAAAAACCTTCCAATTACTAAACTGTTAAAGTGAATAATTAAGAGTTACAACAAAGAAATTTAAAAAATGTTGGCTCAGACCTTTACTAACAACTCCACCGACAAAAAATTCAGTGATGAATTTCAATCCCCCAAATTACATTCTGGGGTCACAAAGATAAAAAAACTGCAACTAAATACCTCTTGCCATCCAACACTGAACTATCCTCCAAGTTCAAAAATTACTTCTGTCCTCTCCAATCTGAAAAAACCAGCCCCGGCCCAGATAGCATTTTAAATATTTTTGAAAGAATTACAATCAATGCCATAGAATATATTACTATTCTTCAATAACTCTTAATCTCAGTCATTTCCTAACAAGTGGAAAGAAGCAATATTTATACCAATACCTAAAAAATAAGGACATAACCAATCCCATGACAGAAATCTCGTTAACTTTCACCTTTGAAACTAATGGAAAAAGGGAATCAACGAAGATTAAATGGCGTTTGAACATAATGACAATATCACCCTACCAAAGTGGGTTAGAAGAAAAAGACAACAATTGACCCCTTCATCAACATCCACAGCAACATATGCACGCATTCAAAAAAACCAACACCCAGATAATCAGCCTGATGTAGGAAAAGCCTACGACATGGGTAGAAAGAAGTCCCTACAACTACGATGATAAGGGGAAAAGACGGACATATTCTAATCTTCATTGCCCTTTTTTCGTGAAAGACTTTCCTAGTAAAATTCAATAACATCCTTTCCGACAAACTCAAAATATGTAATGGTTTACCCCCTTAGTGTTACCTTGTTCCTTATTGCAATAAACAATATAACCGAACTTATTCAGAAACCAGTAAAAAATATATATGTTCGCTGATGATATCACCCTATTAGTTATGGAAAAAAACCCAAAACTATTCAAAAAAATTACAAAGCTCCCTTGACTCCCAAAACAAAATTTGGGCCAAAAGTTGGGTTTCAAATTCTCCAAAAAGAAAACAAAATGCATCATCTTTGGGAAGAAAAGAACACCAACGTTCAACTAAAACTCAAGATAAAATCTCAACAAATTTAAATTTTGATAAGGGAAATCAAGATCCTTTACATGATTTTTATAAAATCTCACCTGCCCCCCACATCAATGCATTAGAAAGTAATGCTTCTCAGAATAATATCATCAAATCTATTTCTTCAACCTCATGGGGGGCAGATAAAAAAATTATTTTGTCCACTTATAGAACCCTCATCCCTCCCAAAATAATTACGGATCAATTTTATCAATCAGCAAAAAAATATGTACTAAACAGACGAAACCCAATCCATATTAATGGTCTGCAAATTGGAGCCTACAGCACAAGTCCGGTCTCAAGTATCTATTCCGAAGCTGAAGAAGAGCCCCTTCACATTAGAAAAATAACTTTCTCCTACGCCAGCAAAATCTCGTTTCTCCTGTAAGCCAGTACATAGGGAAAGTTTTCTCAAGATTTGCGGTAAATCCAAAAAAAATCAATTCCCCCAAACCAGTAAATCAAATATTAAAAAAAAAACCTGATGAGATCGACTTAAGTTTCCCCTGATAAATTCTGATACTAATATAAAAAGACCTCCATGGCTTCCTTCCAAAATTGCTATAAATACAAGTCTTAAAGAATTCAAGAAAGCTGACTCATGTCCACAAATATATCTAGCTCTCTTCAGAGAATTGTCATCTAAATACAGTCTAAAACCAACATATTTATGATGGTTCCCGAACCACTAGGCTCTGGATGTCTCTATTGTTTATGGGCAAACAAAATTTCGCTTGCCTATGTTCTGTATATTATTGTGAGGCTTATGCCATTTACGAGCATCAAAGAAATGTCAAAATTTAAAATTTTTAATCTACACTGATTCAAGGTGTCTAGAAACTTTTAAAAGCACCTCCACACTTGACCCTTTGTCAAAAACTATTAATCTTTTAATGAACTGTTAAACATTAACAAAGAAATAGTGCTTATTGGGTTCCGTCACATATCGGTATTACTGGCAACGCATCAGTTGACAGAGCAGCGAAAGTAGCTACCTCCTTACCCCTTACCATCAACAATGTTTCCCATAGTTATCATTATGGGAAACATTGGATATAATAAATATGGGATATAAAAAAAGAACTCCTTCACAACACCAATATATTGTGGGATACCGAATGGAAACGCTCACCACCTGAAATTGGATATAATAAATATGGGATATAAAAACCCGTTTGAGAATTTGGGCCCTCGCTCTGACCCCAAAAAAACTAAATTCAAAGGAATCTCCAAATCTCTTTAAACATTAATCACCTATCACTATCTTTTGCATCCCAAATCTTAATAAATTAAGGAAAACATAATCTTCCAAACAATATACAATCACATTTGAATGATAAAAGTGATGTATATAAAGTTATCCATTTACTTGTGGAACTCAACTCAAGTGTCCATTTATGTTCAAAGACTCAACTACTTTTATACCAATAAAATACTATCTATTTGATGCCTTCCTCCAGGTCAAGTGTCTAAACTATCCACAATAATGTATAATACTATGTAAAATAACATACTGTATTTGTCATATTGTAACTTATTGAAACATACTTTGTAAAGACTTAACATACAGAAATTCTTTGTAAATATATCTGACTCTGTATTACAACCTTGTGGTCGCTCAAGACCTAGTTGTTTATGCGACCTTTATAAATAAACTATATTAAAAAAAGACTCTTGCGATATGTAGGGTCAAGGAACGTTCCGTAAAAGAAGTTTCATGATTAGATCACGCAAAGCCAAGTATCAATACTGTTAAAAACACACGATACATAGAAAGAAGAATGAAAAAAGAATGAATCAACTAGAAAACCCGTAGAGAATGTTGTTTTAAAATATAACGATATAAATGTGAACGATCCGGCAACAGTGGCTAGTCTCTTTAACCAATACTTTTCGAGAATTGCTGCCGATCTCACTAAGGGTCTTCAGGCACAAAATTCAAAAACAGACAGTTCACCCAAAATTGTAGACACAATGTTCGTTTCCGAAACTTCTTCCTATGAAATTCTCAAAATAATCGGTAAACTAAAAAATAAATATTCGTCCGGTTTAGATGAATTCCCGGATTCTTTGTTAAAGACTTGTGCGTATGCCATTATACACCCGTTAACTCACATATTTAATGCATCTTTATGCATTGGAACGTTTCCAGATATTTTCAAAACAGCTAAAATTAAGCCGCTTTTCAAAAAAGGTAACAAAAATGAAATTCAAAATTATCGGCCCATTTCTCTTCTATCAGTCTTTTCAAAATATTAGAGAGACTTCTTTACATACGAATGAAACCTTTCTCACTAAACACGACGCTTTCAGATTGCCAACATGGATTTAGAAAATCAAATCAACGGAAACAGCTATATTTTCTTTTCTTAAAGATGTCGCCTCATCATTGGATCAAAACGAGGCACCTATTGGATTATTTTTAGATCTCTCAAAAGCTTTTGACGTCATTGATCTTGACATTTCTTTCCAAATTACCTTCATATGGAATTCGTGGTATTGCTCTAGATTGGTTATGTTCGTACCTTAAACAACGATCTCAGAGAGTTGAAATACCTTACTGGAATGATGGAACATTACGTACGCACCTTTCCGACTCTTTGCCCGTTGCATGTGGAGTTCCTCAAGGATCGATTTTAGGCCCTATTCTGTTCCTACTTTACGTAAACGATATGCCCTCGACGATTCAAAACGGAAGAACGGTTCTCTTTGCGGATGATACGAACATCCTTTGCAATAAAGAAACAGTAAATAGTACAATATCAGATGTTTCAAAGTGGTTCCGAAATAACAAATTAATAGTGAACGAAAAGAAAACGGTTTTAATGCAGTTTTCCATTTCAAATAAATAATTTTGTGCCCCATTGACAATGAACAATGTACCATTGAATGATGTTAAGGCAACAAAATTTTTAGGTCTCTCAATTCAGTCAAACCTTAAATGGAACGTCCATTTAAATGAATTGAACACAAAATTACGTTCATTGTGCTACGCGTTCAAATTCTTGCAAATTCAGTCAGCCTTCATACTGCTCGTTGTGTATACTTCGCGAATGTTCATTCCCGCCTGAGATATGGCATAATATTCTGGGAAATACATCTTATAGCTCCCAGACTTTTAGATTACAAAAACGAATTGTGCGAATAATAACCAAATCCCACCCACGTGATTCATGTAAGCCTCTCTTCATTAATCTAGGAATTCTACCATTACCGTGTCTTTTTATTTACGAATCAGTGGTTTTTGTAAAAAATGACTTGCTCAAGGGCGGGAATAAATTTTCAGAAAATGCCGAAATCTATTACTATAACACTCGACGTAGAAATCATATTCATCAGGTGACAGTATCAACAGCTCATTACAAACAATTCACATACAATACATGCACATTATTTTACAACACTTTGCCAGATGACATTAAACGATTAAATTCAATAGAAACGTTTAAATCCCAAGTGAAATCGTTTCTGCTGCATAACTGTTTCTATACAATTAAAGACTATACTGAGCATCACAAGAAAAGTAACATTAATTTTAACAATCATACATAATGCTTTATTTACCATTTGAACTGTGTGAGTATAAACAACCTGTAACAACTATTGTACTACAGCTTCCGGGTCAATGACCCCCATCTCGATCAGGTTTTTCGTCCAGTTTCCCTGATCCATTGAGCAAATGCTTAGATGGCCTTGTTTGCTTCTGGACATAAATGTAACTTCATTTCCTGTGCACGTCTTCTAGAATTCAATGGGAAATACAATTATTCAAATTATCGTTTCCATGTCGCGGCAGGAAGTAATAAGAGCCAAAATTTATTGCTTATTTATCTTTGAAAATAGATTTTATTACTTCAAAATTTATTGCTTATTTATCTGAAAATAGATTTTATTACATGGGAGTTTTTTCTCCCTTTCAAAATTCAAAATTTAAGTAGTATATGACTTAGAGTAGGGATCACAGAATTTTGAAAATGTGCACACAATTCACTTTCCCCCATAGCACGTCATACGCAGTTTTTAACTGTTTTTTGACGTAAAATAAATAAATAAAGTAAATAAAAAAAAGTAGGACGAGACTAAGGGAGCCCGGGCAGACACGAAGAGAGCTCTAGAATTCATGGAGGTGGAGCAAAAAACATCTTGGTGATATATAGAAAAGGAAGGGCGTGGTGTATTACAGCCCCAATAAGAGAAAATAAATCTCAGTAGAAGGACATTGAACGCGAAGTGAAAGAGAGAGAATTGTAGTGACGCGGGGACACGACGCAGAGACATGACGCGACGGCACATTGTGGTTTGAACAGGGCCGTAACGCGCGCATAGGCTCCAAATTTTCATTTTTTTAAAACAATTATTTACTGATAAATATAAATTCTAGATACTTCAAATTACTAGAAACCACGAGAAATAATATTTTTTATCAAAACTTACAGCCAAACGACTCCCTCAAAACCAGGCGTTTCGGACAAGGAAACATTTAGCCACTCTAAGATGGCGGGTGCTGTGGAACCAACCGGGGCGGACAACATGCTGTATTTTGTTTAAATAAATAAAACACGATATCTTATATTCTCCAGTTTCTGGATCCTCCATTGCATCTGGAGTAGAATTGTCGGGGGGGGGGGTGATGTGTCCCATCACGGGTGTCATTCGACCTTGCTTTGTTTCCTTCATGAACACCCTTTTACATTGTTGACATTTGCGAAACTTGAAATGACGAATACTTTACTTATTAGATGCCCTCCAAATCATTACAATTTCAAAATATTACATTTCTTTTAACAGTGATATGGAAACATTTTTGCTATGCCACGATTTCATTTCTTCTTCTGTTCCTTCTTCTTCTTCTTCTTCTTCTCCTCCTCCTCCTCCTCCTCAATTCTTGCGAGAGGGTTTGATCTTTTACGTGCCATCCATGTGCTGGCATTATTGCCGGAGTAAGGGGATGGGGATGGATGATAGTGAAGAGGTCATAGAAAGTTCGGGGCATATGGATGAGGACCACCATCTGGCTACAAGGTAAGCCTGGCAACAGAAATGGGAAAATACTCACCTTGAAACCTGGTTTTGTTATCACCTCTTTAATTGCTACGAAAATTCCTTAATTGTTTTTGCTGGTACATTACTCGAGAGATATCACGTATCTTATGATAATTAGTGTCATTAAAATATTTTAGACGAATTATTTATTTTATTTCTAATGTTTCTAGCAAACATGATGGAATGTTTGAGATGGTGTGTTTTCTATAGATTAGCGTCGCATGGTGGTTTGAACAGGCTGAAACGCGCAGAAGCTCAAATTTTAATTTTTTGAAAAACAATTATTTATTGATAAATATCAGTTCTAGACACTTCAAATTACTAGAAACCATAAGAAATAATATTTTTATCAAAATTCACCAAACGACACCTCAAGCCAGGCGTTTCGGGAAAGGAAAAAATTTAGCCATTCAAGCAGTACACCTATCTTTCATTGTTTATAACTTTTTCCCTAATAAACTTTTCAAAAAACAGTAATTATATGCGCTTTCATATAATTTTCTAAACATATTAAAGCTTTTTCAGTGTCAATTAGTCTTAGTTTCATTTAATTAAGCCTCACATAATGAAGGTATGCAAAAACTGTTTATTCTATTAACTAAGTAAAGTTTCAGGGGCAAATAAAATAACAAGAAAAAATACACGAAATTAATATATGTTATTAATTAAATATTATCGAACATTTATCCGTTGAGGTCAGCTGCCCCGGTCCCCCTCTAAAATGTTCAGTCCTCGGGACATAATGACGACACGTTTACTCCTTAAAACATATTATCTTTTCAACTTTCAGATTTATATTAATTACATAACATATTCAATTTCTTTTCAAAAAATTTCTTCTTTCGATCTGCAAAATTTCTTTGATTTTAAATTAGTTTAAACATATGAAATTGAGATCTGCGGAACTGAAACATGCATTAAGTCAGCGAACTGTGACGGGCAATAACATTAAAACATCCAACATCTCCGTGAAATTAATATATGGTATTAAATAAACATTTGTAAATAGTTTTCAGTTAAAACCCCCGCCTTAGCCACTTGTTCCAAAATGGCCTCCATTTTAAAGTTGACATGACGAGGTTGAAAAAGCGAGATATTCATTAACTGAATAATCTTTGACAGGCAATTACACAAAAGCAACTAAAAACACTTCTATGAAATTAGTAACTATTATTAACTTGCCATTTGTTAATGTTTTCGTTAGCAACAGCCGGCTCAGCTGGCTTCGTTAAAATGGCGGCCGTTTATAGTTCACATGACGAGGTTTGAAAGAAGGGTCATGTAAAGAAGTGTTAAGTCATCTTTCACTCGCAATTGCACAAAAACAACGAAAAATACTGCCATGAAATTAATAAATGTTACTATGTGACCATTTTTTGATGTCTTTGTTAACATCAGTGCCTCGGTCTGCCTTTTTAAAAATGGCAACCGTGAAAGTTTACATGAGGAAGTTTGAAAGGAAGCGCCATTTCCAAACTTAAGTGATCATTCACGGGTAATTACTCAAAAACAACTAAAAACACTTGTGTGAAATTAATAACTATTATTATGTGGACATGTGTTAATGCTTTTTCCATAGCAACAGCCACCTCGGCCTGCCTCTTTGAAAATGGCAATCATTATAAGTTTACGTGACGAGGTTTGAAACAAAGCGCCATTTCCATTAACGTGATCTTTGACGGCAATTACATAAAACAATTAAAAGACTTTCATAAAATCAATAAATGTTTTTAACTGGACATTTATGTTTTTGTACAAAACAGCAGCCGCCTCGGCCTGCATCTTTTTAAAAATGGCGAACGTTTAAACTTGATTTGACGAGCTTTGAAAGAATGTGATATTTCTATTAACTAAGTGATCATTGACGAGCAATTATACAAAACAGAAACACATCTTCATGAAATTAACATGTTATTAAGTGAACAATTGCAAATATTTCTCGTCGCTCGAACTGCTTCTCTTTGTGGACACACAGTAAGAGTGCGAGTCGAAGCGTCAGCGGTGGATGTCATGCCAGAGGTTTCGCATAGGGTGAAATGATCCGAACAGAAATGTACTCTGGCTTATGCGTAACCGCAACTGCTAAAAATACGGTTCATGTAATGTAGAAAACAGTCTCAGAGGAAGCTAGGGTGGCCCGGTCTCTGGCTTTTCCATAATATTTACACATCACTTGATGGCTTTGGTCCAAAATGCAAGTAACATAATTGTGATATAATTATATAAAATTATTAATTATTGTCCGTCAATACAACCGGTAAAAGAGTAGTAAACGTGTTATAGTGTAATTTACAACCATCAAATGCTATTTATTCCTTTTACTACCTAAACAAAGAATTTTTCTAATTTCTACCTTTGAAAACTATTGTTAAAAAGTTATAATCTCTATATTGACACCGTTTTTAACCCGTTATTCCTTGAGTTATGGTGTAAATGTGTATAATAACTTTTTCTTTACGTCTGGACGAATCAATGAAGATATCGAAGGGACGAATCAATATTCATCTTCAATAATATCAGAAAAAGACCAGCATTGTTTTCAACATTCATAAATAAATAAATAAACATTATAAATTAAGTGCAATACTATCATTTTACACCTGGATCGTGTTTTATTAGATGCAGTCTGACAGAATCATTTCAAAATCACTAATTATTCAGTTATTTAACTTCATACCTTATGCGCGTGTTTCGGTCCCGTTCAGAACACCGTGCGTCACAATATATCATAAATTCATTTGAGAACAGTGTCATTTTAAAACTTACAAAATGATAAACAACTTTTTTTCATTCTGAAGAATGTTTATCGACTTTCCAAAATTCGGAAAAGTGTACCATTAATCTAAACCAGCTTCAGCATTTCATACGGGAAGAGAATAAAATAATTTTGAAAATGTGAGTGCAATAGAAATATTCAATGTTAGAGCATTCTTTATTTAAGCAATACACGTACCATATTGTTAATATTTAATGAACTTCTTGGAAGAATGTTAATGCGATGGATTCACAGATGTGTCAGTATATAATGTCATATGCTCGTACGACAGGAAAGCGGCTTCCAATTAATCATGTCGTGAAGCTCTGATATTGCGTTTGATGTTTTGCATGATTCGCTGTGAGGTTATCATATGCAGCAATCCTTCATAACAAAAGGTCATCAATTCTTGCTAGTTGGTATTGGTGTCGATCCTTCTAAGATGTAATGAGCTAATTTGAGTCAGGAGAATTGAAGAACAAAAGTTTCGTGACTAATATAAGTATCAATGCTTTTGCAATGGGATGAATTTGCTTTTGGCGGCAGAAACAGCAGCAGTAATGTTCACGTGAATGTTGTCTTTTAGATAATGTCAAGGGAGAATATTCGGAATGGTTCAGCAATATTCTTCACTCATCGTTCGCTGTTGCAGAAATTTTTATGAAAATGTATGTACTCTTTAACTCACGGTTTTTCGACTCTATATACATAACGACATCGAATTCAACCACTGTCTGGATGAGAATTCTAGCGACATATATTCTCTACTCTAGAGAATTCTTGGGACTATATTAACTAGTCTTACGAACTTAATGACCTGAGTAGTTGAAGCGTTCGGAATCAACACCATTCACTCCAGAAATGTTTTGTCACGAATCAACAAATGTGGAAACATTAATTTTCTCGTGAACCTTTTACAATTTAGTTTAGTAAATGTTACAGTGTACTGCCTTAAAAATAAAGGAGACTATCTCGCTAGGTTTTTTCAACGTCAACAAGTTCAGAATGAACGTGACACCGACCAATAAAAAACGCTCAGTCACGTGTGTGTGTGTGTGTATATATATATATATATGTGCAACGAATACGAAATCAGTCATTTGGATCTTGCGTAGGGAATCCTTCACCATTAAAGTCGAATGTAAGTACATAGCCCGCTCTTCCTTAATCAAAACATAAGCACAGTTCAAAGCAACTCCGCTATCTGTCAGCTATGTTTACTCCGCGGAAAATCTATCCTCGTTCCCCGCGACCTCCAACTGCTTGCGGTCCGCAGCGCCTTGGGGGGTCGCTCTTTTCCACTGCCCCTCAAAGACCCCCGATCCCGTTTCGCCATCGCAACTAATCGAAGGGGCGTGCGCACATCGACGTCTAACAATAAGAATGGAGTGAGAGATTGCCGCAATCAGTAGTGACCCCGTAAACAACGAAGAAAGTAAAGTTGTCAGAAAAAAAGAAACAAAAATGGTGAAAAAGATAGGAGAGGAAAGTTTGCTTACAAAAATGACACTAATGAAAGTTGTGTGTTACGAGAGGAAGGGAATTAAAAATGTTGAGGGAACGAGAATGCAGAGAAGAAAAAGGTTGAAACTGGTAGGTTGAAGTAGAGTTTAATTACAAGAAAATAAACTGGGAGAGAAGCAGATGATTACAAATGATGTATTGCTCTTCGCATCCAGAAGAACATCTCATGAAAATGATGATAACTCAGTTCGAAGTAAATCTATTTTCAGTCGTCTACCCGTTCTCTGCGACCTCCAGAGCTTCTGTGGACAACATCACCTTTGGGGTTTGCTCTTTCAGCTACGACCCCCAAAGGGGTCTTCTCCTGACCCCATTTCATCAGCGGCACATATCAAAGGGGCGCGCGCACACACACAAATCGAGCGAGACAATCGCCACAATCAGCAGCGACCTCGTGGAGGATGAAGTTGTCAAAGAGAGAAATGAAGTGTTGCGATGGATAGGAGGAGAAAGTAAAGTTATGAACAAAAGGTATTGAAAAGGAGAGAAACTGGGGTCGTATAATGACAAAAAGAGGGTTATAACAAAATTGAGAGAAAAATAGATGTATTGAGAAGTGGAGAAGAGAGGAGGAAGTTGATGGATGAAATCGAAATGAAACTTTTTTAACTGCAAGGTCACTAAGGAGGTGCCTGAGGCAGGTAGAGACTAGGGCTGAATATTAGATCTGTCGCCCAGCATGACTTCTGATGTTGCTTCTGATGATGATGATGATGATGATGATAATGATGATGACGCAGTTCAAGGCAGTAACGTTATCATTCACTCCGTGGGGTCTCCGTGGAGTAGGCGAATATCGAAGTAGTATCTTAATATTCTTGGCCCACACTCTTACCAACCTCTCAAAGTTGGTACACACACATACACACACACACATACACACACACACACTATACTACCACATTTGTCAGGAGTTCCGTCAGAAGTTTAGATTTGTCCCGGTTGGGGCGGTGCCCCGTTGGGAGAGATACCTTTAGGTTGAACCCTTCCGCAAGCCGTCATGTAGATCGGCGTCGGATCTCATTTTCTATTGGTAAAGAAACGCCGATACCTCCAGGGAGTTGAGGCGCCAGGAAACAAAAAATACAAAATTCTCAACCTCGCACTTGGTTTTATTACTTTTATTGTATATATTTGTGAATGTAGTGTTTGAAAAATTTGTACAGTAGAAATATTTTATTAAAAAAATCTAAAATGTGGACAGTATCGATGTGTATCTTCCCATTCATACCAAGTTAATTTTAATCGCTCTTAAATGAATTGTTACCTTGTCAATTGAATCAGAATTTTTACATTTGAGATGATCTATAATACTGTTTTCCAATATTTGATTGTGTGTTTTTCTGAAATAATTTGTTTGTTTGTACGTCTAGAATTTGAAGATGGAGAAAACAATACATCTCTGAAACGTCATTAGCAGATAATTGGCAGATAATATGAAATTGTTTTTTTTCTTAATGTCAATTTAGAAGTTTAAGAAATAAAAGAACATGGGATTTTCAAAAAATATATGGACCTTTCAATGATAATTTTACGAAACAAAAAATAGTCACTTAAAACCGATATCTCTCAGCTACGTTTACTCTGCAGAACTTGCTCGCATTCCCCGCGACCTCCAGCCGCCGGCCATCCCCGCGCCTTGGGGGGGGGGATCGGGCTTTCTTCACTCAGTGCGTCAACTGATGTCACTGCAGCGCCTCTGACCGGGAGGTCCTAGGTTCCAGTCCCGACGGCGGTAGGATTTTCTAGACTAGCTTCTCAGCTAGGTCGAATTCATTCGCGGTTTGGAGGAGAATTCTAGCGGTCGGCTGCTCTGATAGTTTTCCGTGGTTTCTCCGATAAACACCAGGCGAATGCCGGAGCAGTACCGTTACAAACAGGCCACGGACCACGCGCGATATTTCCTTCCTCTTCCTTGTCCTATTCTCTCCCCTTACACACACACACTTTAACTAACATGCACTGTACAACCACATATTCCGGGAGACCGGTCGGGAGCTTAGAGCTTGCCCCAGCTGGGGCGGTGCCCCGCTGGTGGGAGAGTCCTAGTTAGAGGGAAATCCCGTAGCCGACGGTAGGCCGGCGCCGGATCTCGCCATCCAGCGGGGGAAGATCACCGCCATCTTCTGAGGAAAATACATACACTACACTAACGGAACTAATGACATAATCTGTTGACGCGCCCGGAATCACTAACCAACCAACCAACCAACAGAGGCGTAGGAATGGAGCCTGGGAATCGCGGCGATCAGCAGTGACCTCCCGGCGCCCGACGCGGGTCGCGGGCGCTGTACGTAGAGGCCGCGGCGCGGAATCCCCTGGTGTTGAAATGGCGCTTATCGCTGGCGGCGGTCGTGGAATATGAAAGCAGATTGCCGCCTTTGCCGAAGCGTTTGACGTCAATTGAAATTGAAGACGCGTTGGCTCGAATGTTCCAGACTTGCGCAATCGGGAGGAGGATAATGTGAAGTCCATCGATTACATGGCGAATTTATATTATTTTGAATTTGAATAGATTAGAGGAAAGCTGTATTTTAAAACAAATAGCAGGAAAGTATATTTTGTGGAAATTTGAAACGTAAAAGTGTGATAACGAGATACACCTTTGGTGTGAGTGTGAGCTGGCCAGCTAGAGGATCAGGAAGAACATATTCACTTTTTTGTGTTTATCATTGACTAGTTTTTAAAGAGAAAAAGAAACAATGTTACTTGTTATAGTATTTATGACTTTATGTTATCTTGTGTCATTCAGTGAAGAGGAAAAAAGACACAGTAAAACACCTACTTTTTGTGTTTTTATGGTATGTCTCAGAAATAATTTCCAATATTTCCAACTTATGTGAAAAATTCTTTCACCATGTTTGCATATTTTTGCATCATTTTTGGTTCTACACAATTATGAATCCTTGTTTACCGTAATAAACTTCCATAAAAACGGCCACCGAACATCTAACTGATGGTTTTATTTAAACGTCCTTTATCTTGCAGGAGCCAACAAATTGTAATCACGTTTCTACGTATTTGTACATTAATATAAATGTACTAATGTAATAATTGTATAATAATAACAGTAATAGTAAACATTTTACCTAATAAAAAGTACATTACGTACAAAGTAATTATGTATAATTATGAAGACGAAACAGGAAATCATATCTTTTTAAATCCACATTTTCGTTATTCGTTAATTAAACTGTGTTTAATTTGTCAACGTTGAACGGAAATCCATTTCAGGAACATTCATACTTTCTTCTTTGCTCATACCTTCTGCACCTTTTTTATTTCTTACCGAAATCCCCCCGCCTGGACATCAATGTAGCTAACTATGTTGATGATAAATATAACATAAGTTTCACTAACTGTACTGTTTTTTCTGCACTCACTGAGGAGTATAGTCATTCAAATAATCGTTCATGTTCTTGTGGCAGAAAGTCGATTCCGTCATGAAGGGCATAATAAAGGATAATCGCCAAAACCTGTAGTGATTTGCACTTGAAAGTAGTTTTTATTACATGATAGAATATTTCCATATCAATTCTTACCAAATACCCTCATTACTACCTTTACTCATAAGTAAACTTAATATGTAAACAGAAAAGGAATTTGATTAAGAAATTACGTGTACCTTTGTTTTCTGTCTTTCCTAGAAAAAATGCTCTTAAACATAATTGAATTACGTTTTCTGTTCTCGTATGCTAATCCTTTTTTCTCATTTCTCTTTTTCGGTCACTTCGATTTTTTGCTGGGGTATCTATCTTGGCATTTACATCTGCAGGATAAACTGATACAACCTTTTAATATTGCTTCTTCATTGTTGCAATATTAAAAGGCCCTTTTTACGCACCAAAGTACGTACCGCTTCAAAGTATTCATCTGCAAGTGACTGCCGGGAAAAGGCAAATCTCCAGGTTTCTCAAAATTAGCAATTATATTCTTCACCGTGGTGTAATATTTGTTAACATTGTTCACATTTTCTCAGACAATTCTTGAACTGTGATGGTACGACCTGAAACACGGTTGAACCATGTTCAAATGTGCCCCACACAAAATGTTTATGAAGTCGTAGGCTTCCGCGGCCAGAGTCAATATTACAATCTTGGCTGACCGGGTGACGACGCGTTAATTGATGTGGTGCCGACGTTTCGATCATCATGTCGTGATCATCATCAGGGCTCGTAATGTTCTTGTTTATTTATAATAACAATCGCCAATCGTAGCTAGAGGGCTGCCTGTCAACCGGGGGATGGCGGCGTGGCGCACGAGCGGACGACAGGAAGCGGTCCGCAGTCGGACGGCGCGCCGGGGTCCGCGGCCAGACGGCACGGCGCGAATGGAGGTCGGACGGTGCGGAACAGTCCGGCCGGTCGGGTGACTGCGTGAGAGTCCGCATCAATGAGCGCCAGGCATTGTGGAGGCGCAATCCCGCGTCGCCGTTGATATTCTGGGGCTGATTGGCGATCTCCATCGCTTCTTTAAGTCGTCTGGGCCACCATCGCTGTTCTCTAGCGAGCACCTTCGTCTCGTCAAATAATAAGTCGTGCCCCGTTTCCCAGGCATGCTGGGCGACCGCGGAGAGTTGGACATTCTTGTGTTTGAAATGGCGAATGTGCTCACATACTCGTTCCTCAACCGTTCTGCCAGTCTCGCCGATGTATTTGCGCCCACAGCGTATACTCCTGCTGTTTGGAGTGGCGGGAGTTGGTCCTTGACACGCACCAGCGATTAGCTGAGCTTATGGTGGGGCTTGAATATGGTCTTTACTCGGAACCGTCTAAGCAGTTTTTCAAACCGGTCTGTGATGCCTCGGATGTAGGGAAGTGCCACTATTGCCTTATCTTCAGTTTGCCTGGGGCTGGTTTCTCTTTGGTAAGACGTGTGGTTGGCAAATTGTAGGGTTTTCCGGGTAATGTGAAAACTGTACCCGTTAGGCAAGAAAGTTTTCTTGAGAATTTCCCGTTCAGCAGGGAGGCTAGCTTCATCACAGATTCTGGCTGCCCGGGTGGCGAGAGTTCTTAAAATGCCGTTCTTTGTCGCAGGATGATGGTGCGATTCAGCGTGAAGGTAGCGGTTCGTGTGCGTGGATTTTCTATACCGTATGTCCTAGGTTGCCGTCGTGACGCCTGATCACCAACACGTCAAGTTGGCCATCCTTTTCCACCATCATGGTAAATTTTCTTTTAGGATAGGAGCTGTTGAGATGGTCCAGAAATTCTTGTAATGTATCCTGTCTATGAGGCCATATAACGAACGTATCGTCGACGTATCTGACCCACATGGCTGGTTTTAACATGGCGTCGTAACCCGGACAGCCAAGATTGTAAGAAAATGTTTAAAGGTGTTTATACAGTAAAATGTTTCATTCCCTCTCTGTGATATACAATGCTAAATTTCATGTCTTAAAAAAATAGGTAATGTGAATCATCTTCGACATAAACTTTGTGTTGTGGTTCCGTATTTCCTCCTGCTCTCTAACCTATTCTTTCTTTACTCTATCCATTAAATAAGTTTAATTTTAAATGCTAGCCCTGATATGTGTGTTACGGAGTACCATCATAGAAAATTTTATAATTAGGTCGCGAGAGCGCGGACTGATCCTCTACAGGAAATCAAAACAATAATTATTATTATATGAAAAAGGAAAGGAAATCATCAATAACCCAGTTTTCATGTAAATATCAGCGTTTTGTCATTTATTGCCGCTTTCTTAGTGATTTCCTTGCTAATAAAACAGAACACAATGCAACACAAGATAACAATGTAACAATATTCCTTACGTACTATTGCAATTATATCTACATTTACGCATCATACATTTACCTCCATTTTCATCTTAAATTCATTAATTAATTATTTACTTAACGATAACGAAATTTAATAAACAAAATTTATTCTACATATTAAAAAAAAAATTCCAACTTACTATTTATTACTTCCTGGCGTGAATCAAATTTATAATATTTTATTGCATAAATATTTAATTTGCTCAAACACCGTTTTGCGTGAATAAAATTTATAATACTGTAGCGTCATGCACAAACGCAATTGTACGAACGGCCGCGTGGCATAGGCGACGCTAAGGCACCACGCGGCAGCCTTTGTTATGAGCGGATGTGACGTCGGCGGGAAACCCTAGGAGGCAGCGTGGTGGGGAAAAGGGCGAGCGTCAGCCCTGGCGAGCGGCGGAACGCTCTCTTTGGTTACTGGACGCGGTGCGAGACAGATCGGTCTGGCTGGGTGGGCGCGGGCCGCGGGCTGGGCAAGAGCCGGCAATGTGTTGCCGTACAGAGGCTGACTCGAGGTTGAGTCGTAGGTGGGTTGCGGCGCTTCATGCCATCTAATGTTTGAGATTAGTGCGTAGTGGTGTGGTAGCCGTAACGGGAAATTACTCCGTGTAGGGATATTAGTAATTACGTTATTTTGTAATAAGGTGGTGGTCTGTTAATAAACCTCTAAATTACTAAACCCACACTCGTCTGTGTTATTATTGCAAATGCATGACGCCACAGACGACGGAGTGATAAAATGGTGGCAGCGACCTGTGTAGTGCACGCCAGAGGTTGGCGTCGCCTGCACGAACCACGTCTGGGGAGACACGCGCAGTGAAAGCACGCCGGTAAGGGGCTCTAGCAAGTCCACTGGTGACTTTGTACGAACCGAGTGTGTAAACGGGGTCGTATTGTAGGTGCGGTGTATGTTTCACCTAGCACCACGTGGCGCAGTCCGGAGTGATAAAATTAGGAGGCGCGGCGTGCAATGCCAAGCCAAAGTTAGGGCAGTACAATTCGAGAATTAGATTCGTAGGACGGGACGCGTATGTTCGCGCACGTAACTGTGAGTGCGGAGCGACGGCTTCAAGAAAGAAGTAGACGGACAGGAAGGAAGGAAGAAAGTCCATTACGACCTAATACGAGCACGACTTCACCGAACCCGAGAGAACCAGCATCCAGCACGCGAACAAGGAAGCGGCTTGCGGACAGCGGAAGCCAGGGTAAGTACGTTTCTGCAAAGTTCGGCATTGTTTGGGGTCATGGCATACCTCAGCAGATTCAAGAAGGGGGGATGATTAGGATTGCCAGTGATTTGGGAATTAGGCTAGACGGGACCGAAACAACCCCTAAACTGAAAAATTTAATTATTAGCCATGAGGATTATGATCCAGATTTTATTGAGGGATTAGGCGAGCAGCATTGTAAAGATATAGAGAGGGAGGAACAGGATAGGAAGGAGAGGGAACGGGAAGAAAGAGAGAGAGCAGAACGGGAGAGGGCGAGGAATCAGCAGGCAGAGCTAGAACGTACGAATTGAAGCGAATATAGGCGGACGCGTTCGCAAGAGAGCTCCGAAACACGTGTAGAATCGCATAGGGAGGCGATTAAAATAGGCCAGATTATAGGCAGATTTAGAGGGGAAAATGACGATACTACGGCGTATTTGAGCGCATTTGAGAGCCAATGTAAGCAGTTAAGAATAAATGAAAGTGAATGGGCAGTTCATTTAATAAGTTTACTTCCCCATAATGTAAATAATTGGATTATTTTAGATGAGCAGGAAGAAGAGTGGAATTACGATGTATTAAAGGCAAAATTGTTAGAATTGTTCCGATTTGATGCAGAGAAATTCCGTCAATTATTCACTAAACATAGTAGAGGCAGTAATTCTACATGGGGCATATTCGCGAGAGAACTGTTGAATTATCGAGAGAATGGGTGGCGGGATTACGCGTTGATACGTTCGATGCTTTATTAAATTTACTCGTCTCTGATCAAATGAAAAGGAAAGTGTCGTGGGAAATACGGGATCATTTCGTTGATTCGTGGGCGGAATTCACAAACCCGATCGAATTAGCTAAGAAATTGGATGCGTATGAGAACCATAGACAAGGCTGGAGAAAGCCGGGTTCTTTCCATACAAAGCCACAGGAGCCAGTCGAGGTTAAGGCACAGGCAGTAGTTCCTGCCGAACCCGAGAAACCGAGTACTAAGAGCGGGGCGACGAGTAAATCAGCGGCACGTTCAGAATTCGATAAGCCATTTATTAGGAAATGTTTTGTTTGCCGGTCGCCGAAGCATCTAGCTAAAGCAATGTCCTAATAAGAACCCAGAATCAATCAACCATGCATGTGAACCGGATGCTAGAGTGCTTCTAAAACAGCATACTGTAATGGGAACCGTGAACGGCTTAGGAACAATTGTTCTTTTTGATTCGGGAGCTACGTTTGATTTAGTAAATGAGAATCTGGTTAGCGAAGAACATTTTACGGAGAAACTATCTGGATTAGTCAGCCATTGGATGGAGCCCCAAGAACTTGCGAGTAGCGCAGATCGATTTAGAAATTCCGAGCGGACGCGTGGTTACACGAGCCGCCATTGTACCCCGAGAATGTGAGCTCGAATATTATATATTGAGTAATAGGACGATTTCGCTCTGAGAGGAGATTAAGGACGGTTTTGTGGAACCACAGATGATAAATATGGTGGTAACTAGAGCTAGGGCGGCTAAGAAGGAGCATAGGTAAATTTCAAAGCCGGCGGAGACGCCGCAACTGACCCAGTTACCCCACGTAGGCGCGCAAGTGCAGAGTGAAGGGGAATTTAGTAGGTGACCAGGAACCAGTAGAAACCGTAGAGATAGGTTACGAGATCGAAAACGAACTACCGGAGGAAATAGTAAATTTATTAAAGATAGATGCGACTCAGTTTTGCGCGGCGCAGAAGGAGGACACTGAAATCAGACCGATTTATGAATTGCATAAAGAAATAAATACAGAGCCAGGAAGGACTCATATTTTGTGCGGAATGACATTCTCTTTAGAATCGTCAATCGAAGAAAGGCGGAAGTTCGAGATGTTGGTAATTCCGAAGGTTTATCGAGGAGCAGTTTTGCGTGTTTGCACGAAACAGCTTCTTGCCATCTAGGTTGCTCTAAATCAAAATCGTGTATGTCGCGCTATATTTATTGGCCCAATTGTTTCCAAGAGCTGGAAAAATTTGTAAAAACCTGCGATAGCTGTCAGAAGGTAGGCCATGGCGGGGACAGAAAAAATGCTCCTCTAGTCATTGTGCCAACTATTGGGAAGTGTTTTCGAAATTAAATTTAGACACTGTAGGCCCATTTACGCCGAGTAATTCAGGGCTAAATATATATTAACTGCGATCTGTGTAGCTTCAAGGTACCCCGAGGCTATTCCAATCAAAGATTTGCAGACGAGCACCGTCATCGATGCTTTGTTAGAATTGTTCAGTCGAACGGGATTTCCTCGCGAAATTCAGACAGATCAAGGAACGTGCTTTACGAGCAATCTTATGACAGAATTTGCGGAGAAATTTGGAATACGGGTAGTACACAGTTCGACATATCACCCGCAAAGCAATCCGGTTGAAAGAATTCATCGAACTATGAATCGCCTGTTCAAAATATTGTGTATAGACGCAGGAGGCGATTGGGAGACTAATCTGCCGGCAATATTATTTGCCATGCGAACTTCAGTTCATGAATCGTTAGGGTATACGCCAGCTGAATTAGTATTCGGAAAGAATTTGAGAACACCCGTAACATTATTGTATGAGAATATTGCAGGAATCGAATCTGAAAATAATTCAGTCAAAGAATATGTATTTGAATTGATAAATAAATTAAGGCACATCCGAGAAACCGCGCACCGGAAACTCTCGAGTGAACAGCAGAAAAGGAAGCTGTGTTACGATAAGAAGGCGATTTCGCGGAATTTTCATGTAGGAGATAAGGTTCTGATCTTTGCGCCGAATAGGACAAAGAAATTATCAGTGCAGTGGATGGGACCGGGAGAAGTTATTGAGAAGGTATCGGGAAATGAACTATGTCGTAAAATTACCGAACAAAAGTACCGGGAAGGTGTATCACGTCAATATGATGAAGGCTTATCATCAGAGAACGGAATATGTGAACTATGTTACAGAGGGTAAGAACGGTGGGGAGGAGACAGTTGACGCAATAGATAAGTACGCTCTCAAGTTAGAAGCAGGCGATTTCGACGCGGAATCCATGCTCGTAGGTACCGACGCGACACCGGAAATGCACGAGAAGCTGAAGAATTTAATTATAGAATATAGAGATATATTTTCGGATAAGCCACGTTTGACCGATAGGGCCGAAATGGATCTTGAACTTGTAGACAGCACGGTGAAGGTTAGAAGTGCGCCTTATCGCATGTCTATGCGACAAAATAGAATTCTGCAAGAAGAAATTGCCAAGGTTACGCGACAGGGATCATTGAATGTTCTGACTCTGATTTCGCTTCGCCCATGATATTAGTGGAGGCTCCAGGTAAGAAGCCTCGGCCTTGTATCGATTACAGAAAATTGAACCAAGTCATTAAGACAGGATATTTCCCACTGCCCAGTTTAGACGAAAGAATAGAAACTGTAGCAGCAGCGAAAATCATATCAACATGTGATCTGAGGAAAGGGTTTGGAGGGAAAGATGACGGAAGAGCGCAGAGATATGCTACTTTCTGCCTAAATTCGGGTGTTACAAACCACTGCGAATGCCGTTTGGGATCAAAAATGCTCCATTCGTTTTGTAGCAAATTGATGGCGCTATTCAAAAATTGTACAGATTTTGCCATTCCGTATATGGATGACATTGCTATATTTAGCAATACGTGGTCGAAACACATTCGCCACTTAGGAATAGTATTTCGAATATTGAGAGAGGCGAAATTACATATTCACCAGCCAAGTGTAAGTTTGCTCGCGGGACTGTAATGTTCTTAGGGTATGAGATAGGCAGTGGCCTTATGAAGCCAAATTTTAGCAAAGTCAGCGCGATAAAGAGTATCCGCGGCCAGTTTCCAAAAAGAAGTTAGAAAATTTATAGGACTTATTTCTTACTATAGGCGATTTGTGCCGAGATTCTCAGAGAAGTCGGCGGTTCTCACGGATTTGTTAAGGGGAAAACCGCGCCAAGGAAAAATTGCATGGTCACAAGAATGCGAAAATTCATTTTGGAATTGCGTGAAGCTCTGTGTCATGAATCGGTAATTCACGCGCCGGACTTTAGCAAAGAATTCTTGATGAATGGGCGCATCAGCAAGAGGCAGGTTGTTCTTTCTCAGATTGATGATAGCGGTAAGGAGAATCCTGTGCTATTCTTAAGTAAGAAATTATCTCCTACAGAAATGAAATTTTGTACATCAGAGCGTGAGTGTGCTACGATAATTTGGGGCTTAGAGAAACTCAAACATTACTTGGATGGGAATGTGTGTCTAAAGGTGGAAACGGATCACAATCCTCTGGTGTGGTTTCAGAAATGCTCAGGGAACAATCCTAGTTGTTGAGATGGTCATTGGCAATCCAGCATCTCAATATTGTAATTAAATATAGGAAGGTAGTCAGAATATCAATGCGGACATTCTAAGTCGCATGTATGAGAATGAGCCCCAAGCAGTGTCCGAAATTGCAGAGATGTACGTCCCTTGGCAACGCGCTTGTAACACAATCAGTGCGGACACAGTCAATCAGTGCAATTGAACAAACACTATGTGCTGTGCGCCACGGCACAGGAAACAATGTTATGTTCGCAGTTTTTTTCCTTTCTTTTTCCTTCTCCAGAAGTGAAAGTGAGTGAGTCATCAAGAAAGACTTGCAAAAATTAAAATTAGAAAACATAAACTCTTGAAAAGTGTATTCATTCAGAAGAAAGAAAATTTTATATAGTAATTATTTAGAGGTTTTAAAACATTGTGAATATTGTTGTAAATAGTTGGATTGAGTGTCTAATGAATTTTTTTGTTGTGTTATGTGGAAGGTATTGTATATTGTTGATGTGTGTGTTTTTATTGGTAACGCAAAATTATGACGTTACTAGGAGTAAATTCTTGGCTACCACATCGTAGGAGTAGAAAGATTACATAATAACATCATTGTTTGTAACTAATTAAAACCACATTAAATTAGTTAAGCCGTTGTAATAGGCAGTAGATTGGGTAGGTTAGTAGGGCCTCCAAAAACTTAAAAATGATTGTGAATCAGCTAGGTTAGGCGCAGTTGTGTACCATGAGGGCCCAAATGGCCTAGGGTTAATGTTGTTGAATTTTCGTCTGTGTTGTTTCAACTGCGACGTAAATTCTCACGGGGGTATATAGGAGTTTGTAGCGTCATGCACAAACGCAATTGTACGAACGGCCGCGTGGCATAGGCGACGCTAAGGCACCACGCGGCAGCCTTTGTTTACGAGCGGATGTGACGTCGGCGGGAAACCCTAAGAGGCAGCGTGGTGGGGAGAAGGGCGAGCGTCAGCCCTGGCGAGCGGCGGAACGCTCTCTTTGGTTACTGGACGCGGTGCGAGACAGATCGGTCTGGCTTGGTGGGCGCGGGCCGCGGGCTGGGCAAGAGCCGGCAATGTGTTGCCGTACAGAGGCTGACTCGAGGTTGAGTCGTAGGTGGGTTGCGGCGCTTCACGCCATCTAATGTTTAAGATTAGTGCGTAGTGGTGTGGTAGCCGTAACGGAAAATCACTCCGTGTAGGGATATCAGTAATTACGTTATTTTGTAATAAGGTGGTGGTCTGTTAATAAACCTTTAAATTACTAAACCCACACTCGTCTGTGTTATTATGTCAGCCACAATACTGTATGTGTTAAATTTCTTTTACTTAAAGAAAATGTTTGCGAAAATAATTTCCATAATATTCTATTTGTTAATGTTTCTTTTACCCAACAAAATATTTTGCGTGGCCACGTCTTAAACGAATTAAGCTAAAACACATATCTTGGTTTTGGTCACACCCATATTAGCTCCATTTTCTCTTTTCACCAAAGTTTTCTACCTTTAATTAATTAAATTATCTTTAATTAATTATTTCATCTACCTTTAATTAATTAAATTCGCGAAGTCAACATATTCCAAAAACAAAGTTATACTACACTGCATTTTACATTAACATTACAAAAAAAACAACAAAAAAAACAAACAATTCGACTCTCATGAGAATCTACGTCGCGACCCGCTACCCACGACATTCAGTAGCATTCTGACCAATTTTCATCTCCCGTTTTACTAAAACAAAAGACGGCTTTTCTTTTATTATTTTTGCTAATTAAAATTCACTAATTCCTTGTAATTGTCATTCTACAATGCATAGTGGGTTTTGTTGTCATCTACCCGTTTCACAATTAATTTCATTGTTCTTACTTTGTCCCCTTAATATTATTTTTTTTAATTCAACACGTTTTTCACTGATTCTCTATACGCCATTGTAAACAGATGACCGTCTGTCCTGCTTCGTCAATATTTCTACAAGTTTTTAAATTTATTAAGATTTCGAATTTCTATTTTGTGACAAGCCAGCCGTCACGAAATACGCCTTAAATTGTCCACAAACATCCGTCCGTTTTGGATCTTCCGCTTCCGAATATTATTAAAAATTTGCGGAAATATGCTATGGTGGAACTTAATTCATCTATTCTAGTTTTTATGAAAATCCCATGTTCTTTTCTAATAAATTGTAAACAATGTGACGCGTCTGATCGGACCGTCACATTTGCTTGTTAATCCATATATATTTATAATAGTAAATGTGGACCATCGCAGTTATGTAACATTATTTCATAATCCTTACACAATTATTCAACAAGCAGTTCTTTTCACTACAAAAAAGATTAATCATATGATAAAAGTAGCGTTTTCATGGGAATGTTATGTTATAACAAATCATTTGGCTAGTCCCGGAAACAAATGAATCGTATTTATGCCACTTGACGGTGAATTCAATTGGAAAGGATGAAACTTGAGTCGCAATCAAACGTGCCCACCTGTTCCGACTTCCATACTTTTGGTCGTGACCAGCATAGGTGGTTCAGAGTATCAACTGATGTCACTGCAATGTCTCTGACCGGAAAGACCTAGGATTCCAGTCTTGATGGTGGCATGATTTTCGACACTAGCTTGTCAGCTAGATTGAATTCAGTCGCTGTCTAGCGGAGAATTCTAGCGACCCGCTTCTTTGATTAGTAGTTTTACTGTGGTTTCTGCGATCAACACCAGAACAGTACCCTAAGAAGTGGGTCAAGTAAAGACCGCGCGCGTTCTTTCCTTCCTCTTCCTTGACCTATCCTCTCCCCTGTCTTACACACACACTTACGTGCACTTAGTCGGGAGACCAGTCGGGTACCAACTTGTTCTGACTGGGGCAGTTCCCCCACTATTGGAAGATACCTAGTTGAGAAAACCCCGCAAGCCGACGTAGGTCAGCACCGAAACTCGTCATCCAGCGAGTGAATATCACCACCACGTTACGTAATGAAAACACGCACAACACTTACGGGACAATGACCGTATCTGTTGACGCGCTCGAAATCACTAATCAATCTATCTATTGGATGTGGAAGGTGAGGCAAGAAAGTGCCTTAAGGTAGAATATTGCTTAAGGTTGAATACTGGTGTAATTTTTGGCGCCAATTGAAGTTTTTGACTCGCTCACACGAATACTATGGATGTCGTAATGAGGATAACGTCGCTACTTATCAGGGTCATTACTTTTTGAGTTGAGTAAATTATCTAAAACCTACTTTCGAAAATTGTAGGAAGGTATAATTGGTAGCAATTGAAACGCTAAAAACTGGGATATAATTTACGACATGAAAAGTTTTCGTGTTCAAACAAATTAATGTGGAAGATTATGGAAGTTCAAGTACTTTAATTATGAGTTTCATGTCATTATTGAGAAGAGTTTAGCCCATAAATTTCCATGGTAAAATGAGTAATGACAATCGAATAGAAATTACGTGAGAGAATATACGCTTGTAACGCTTACATGTAAAAAAAATAACATTCTATTGGCTGGATTTTTTGGCACACTGCAATGCATGAGAGGGACAACGTTTCTTGCAAACGGTACCCAATTCTATTTGCATAAATGCGCTTTATTTTATGAAGAGAACATACACATCTTTTAATTATTTATTGTAGAAATTATACCAAAATTTCATGTGTATCCTACATTACATTTAAAAATTTGGAGGGCGTTCGTGACATAACCCACACCGACGTTGAGAGCAGTTTCTCTCGACGTGTTCATTTGCCCTGCCACCTTAACTCAATTCACGTGAAACCCTTGTTTGTAATGGAACTTCACAATTACCATTGGAGGGAGGAAGGGGAGAGGGATTGTTAGTGATTCCGGGCGCGTCAACTACTGAGATTATTAGTCCCATAAGTGTAGTGCATGTTTTTATCTCTCGGGAGATTGCGGAGATCTTCCCCCACTGGATGGCGAGATCCGGCGTCGACCTACCGTCGACTAGCGGGGTTATCCCCGACCAGGTATCTACCTTGAATGGTAGCTCAGTGCATCACCTGATGTCACTGCAGCGCCTCTGACCGGGAGGTCCTAGGTTCGAGTCCTGACGGCGGCAGGATTTTCGACACTAACTATTCAGCTAGGTCGAATTAGTCGCTGTCTGGAGGAGAATTCCGCAACCCGGGTGCTCTGATCGTAGTTTTCCGTGATTTCTCCGATCCACCAGGCGAATGCCGGAGCAGTACCCTATCAAACGGGCCAGGGCCCGCGGGGGATTTTCCCCTTCCATTCCTTGTCCTATCCTTTTTCCCGCACGCCCCCTAACATCCCTGTACCCCCCACCGGGGGAAACGGTCGGGATCTTAGGCTTGCCCGGGCGGGGGCGGTCCCCCGCTGGTGGGAAGTCCGGTTAGGAGAAACCCCCACTGCCGACTAGGTGGGCGCCGGACCCCATCAGCGGGGATTGATCACCCCATCCCCCGAAAAACCCCACACTCACTAACGGTTTGGGCAGGCAGTTGCCCCGGAAACCTGAAAAAATCAATCAATCAATCAACCAGGTATCTCCCACCAGCGGGGCACCGCCCCAGCCGGGACAAGTTATGTCTCCAACGGGTCTCCCAGGATGTGTGGTAATGCAGTGCATGTTAGTAAGGGTGTGTGTAAAGGGTGAGGATAGGGATTGCCCCTGTTCGTCCCCTTTTGTTAATACTGTTCAGACATTCACAGGGGGATCAAAACCACGAAAACTCCGATCAAACGCCGACCTCTGTTTCTCCTCCAGCGACTGAATTCGGCTTAGCTGAAAAGCTAGTGTCGAAAATTCTGCCGCCTTCAGGACTCGAACCTAGCACTTCCCGGTAAGAGGCACTGCAGGAACATCAATTGATGCACTAAGTCACTGTGCCCTGATACGGAAAATGGGGGGGTTGACCTCCTGGATTATTATCAATTGCTATTTAGACCGATCATTTCCGTTTCTCTATCTGCTGCTAATCCCATCGTCGTAATGGCACTTTGCCAAAAAGAGACATTGTGACGTCTTTGGGGAAAACACAATAACACAGACACGACTTCAAATAAATATGTACAGGTTTATTCACAATATGTACAATAAATATTTAAGTTACTTTAGCTCTTGGAAAACGTTTACTCCCCTGATCGCAGGAGCGATCCCTAAAAATGTAATCTGACTCGTGGCCCGCGCCACTCCTCAGCGAACCTTATGCACACAGCACGTGGCTCCCGTGACGTAGGTCACTCGTGGAAAATCTCCACCGGCGTCCCAACACATGGGTTGCCGTACGAGCCTCGCTCGGCTCCGCACCACCCTGGGCGCAAGTTTGTGCATTCGCACGAGGGTTCCACTCAGCTCGACAAACCCCACCCCCGCGCTCTCCGTTCCTTCTTATATAGCCCTCACCCACGTGACCTGAAACGTCACTGGGTTTTCACCGGCCCGCGCTAGTCCGTTGCCAGGCATTTTGGCACCCCTTTCCTGGATTCTAAGAATTTTGCACGCGGCACGCGCAAAATGCGCTGTCCGTATTTTGGGCATCCCTTTCCCTAGCTCTCGGAATTCTTCCAATACTGCATTGTTCTTACATCCTGCCTGGCCCTTGCGTCTCTAATCCCCTTTGGCGCCGCCATTTTGAGTGGAGCATACAATACGTTACACATGGCTTTATTGATTCCATATGCAATATTTTTCACAAACCGGTATTGCAATGAATTTGCACGAACAGAATCGAAGAGACGAGATAATTTGATCGCATGATCTCTAGAATATTAATGATGCTTTAATTAGACACACTAGACGCCTGCAGCATCAAAAATGCAGCTTTGGAGTGAGTGGGCAATGGGACCAAAAATTGGCTGTTCTAAAATGTGGATACTGTAACGTAGCGGGTTACCGTTGTCCGTTTTCTTTTCTCAGCAAGGAGTATTACGATAGTAAACCCTAAATAAAGAGGCAGAATGCTTTGAGAGGTCATCGAGACGAGTTGGAAAGCTTCTCAGATCTACGGGAATGTGCGTTTCCGCGGATGTATGCGTGTTATGTTAGGAATTGTAGCAGTCACGGGCGGCGATAGGTGTGAAGTTCGAGTGGGTAATTGACCCGGGTGAGGGGTCCACCCTCTCCCTCCATCTTCCACAGACAATGTTTATGAAGGGAAAAATACACCACAGCCTTTTCTCAAATTGTCATATTTATTGACATTGTATTGTCATCAAATTGTTCTCATTTATTTGTCATCGTATTTATGTTATTAACTTTGCCTGACTTCAGTATTTGTTCAGTGTTTTTTCCGTCCAGTGAAGTATAAATTGTATCAAAACTATTCCAAGTGCTACACAATCTGCGTACCGAAGTTATTTTAAACTAGTGAGTCCAGTGCTCTATCACCCGCTCGTTACTCTCATTCATGAGCAACGAAAACAATGCCATCACACTGGAGTTAATCAGTGCGGCCCTAACTGTTGTGACCGCCCGCGCGCTTTCGTAAGTCCCGCCACGGAGCCTCCTAAAGGCGGGAAGCGCGCGGGCCGTCACGCCAGAACGAGCGTGCGGAGACTCACCGCCACCCTCGGTGGCGAGCCCAGCCGGCGAGCCGTGGCCCCCAAGGGGGTATAAAGCGAGCCCCCTTGCAGCGAGGGTCCAGAGTCCAGATCCAGTCAGTGAGTGGGAACCGTGGCGGAGGTGCGCACACGGAGCAGCAAGAGGCAGTGGCGGGGAACCGACCGCCCCTCTGCACCTACGCCGTAGGGAGACGGCGTGACGCCCGGCCTGCAGGGACCAAGAGGCACTGGCAACTACGGGACGTAGAGCGAATTTGCCTTGTACATAAATGACAATAAAATAATGTTTTACAAACACAGTGTTTTGTGGATATAACACTAACCAGCTCCATCATCACCAGCCAGCAATATGGAATCTTACTCAGCAGGTCATTCCACCAACTTCCAAAAGGATGGGAATTACACGCCCCCTACAACGTCACCGATGGACGACGCCCCCGACTCCATCATCAGGTATTCTACAAACCTTCAACCAAGCGGCCACCGGGACTATATCCGATCGATAGAGACCTGCGATGAAGGTGACAGCAAACGCGCGGCAACGCAAGGTAACACCCATCATAATAGTAACGCAGACCTACAGAAACAGTATAACGTAATAGTTTCCAATAAATTTAGCTTTCTCAACGAACAATTGCCTGAAGAACCACCCGAACCAAAGAAAATTCCACCAATTTTTGTTACCGCCACAAAAAAAAAAACCAATAAATTTACAACAGATTTCAAGACCAAAAAAATTAAAATTCTATTCCGGACTGTACAAGATTTCCGAACTGCTGTAAAGTATTTTATTGAAACTAACTAACAATTTCATACATACAGTGAACCCTCGTGTAAAAAATTTTCAATAGTGATAAAAAAATATACACCCAACAATCACCGAAGAAAAATATTAGCAGAAATAAAATCCCAGTTTCAGTCAGTCATCAAAGTCCAAAAAGTGAACATAGTTAAAAAGAGAAAAGAAAAACATCAAAAGGTCCAATTTTATGCATGACATGCTTAGATTTCAGGCATACCCGTAACCACTGTAATTACATAATTTGGTGGGCGTTTTGTGCCGGAAAACACTGCCGGAGAACACTGTGCAATGCCCTATCAAAAACAATAATAATCTAAAATGTAAACTCTGTAATGGAGCACATAGGGGAGACTTTCGATCTCATGAATGTTCATACTATAGTAAGCTAATTGGAAAAAGTCAAAATATTTTGTCTAAGAGAATCATAGAAAATCCTTTACCAACGCCATCACCCCCATTAAGTCTCACAAACTTCCCTTCACTCCCACAAGTAACAGAAATCCCAAACTTCACTCAAATAAACTACAACAACTAAACACAATCACCCCATCCTAACACTACCACAAACCAAAAACACTTACAACAACCACCAACTCTACAGAATATAATCCACTCAATTCATTAACTACATATCAAGTATTATATCCTCAATAATTCCAACAATAATACAAAGCATATAGAACTCAATAACCTCGTACTTAAGCAACAATTATGGCCAACCATCCCCTTAAAAACTTTATCATTCTCAATTGGAACTCAAAGAGTATCTGAGACAAAAATCTGAACTAATTCATTTCATCCAACAAAAATCAGTTGATATAGCTTGCATAACAGAAACTCACCTCAATAGTTCTATGAACTTTTCAATCTCAGGTTTAAAAATTTACAGACCTGACAGAGAAAATGATCAAGGGGAGAAGTCCTAATCTTAATTAAACAAAACGTTCCACACTATCAGTTCATCTCACCACCCACCCCTGGTCTTGAAACAATAGCAATTAAAATTCCATTAAATAATACCAGTGATCTCAATATAATAACAGCATACAAACCTCACAAAATTAAAATAAACATTAACAATTTATCTACATTGTTGCAATTTCCCACCCCAACAATCATCATCTCCATGCTAAGCATCACTCATGGGGATGCCGAATCACCAACCCGGCAGGCAACTTCTTACGTAACTTACAATATCAAATACCCTTCTTTACTATTGCTCTCCCAGATCCCACATACTATCCCTTCGATTCCCAGAAAAATCCAGACATCCTCCACATAGCACTCACAAATTTCAGTTCCCAATTAAAATCGCTTACGTACCTCAAAATTTTAGCCAACCACGATTCTTAACACTGAGGTTCTCCCCTAGAGTATCCTCCCCAATGTATAGATTAAGTTATCTTAGATATTTTAACTAGAATAAGTCTGAAAATACATCTGTAAAGTAATTGTATTGAACGATGTAAACCTTCCAAAATTAATAAATGTATTTAAAAAAACATCCTATCTATATTATCCTTCGAGCCTGGCAGTAGTAAGAACTTGTGCGTCATCAAGACGTTGTTGTTCCTTTTATACTGAAAGACAGAAACCTTGAAATTAAATTGTTTATTTTGTTGATGTGAAAGACCATTATTTCTCACAGGTGAACGATTGACGCGAAACGTAAACTGAAATGAAAACGTAACTGTGACGCTCGGAAGTGTGAGACGTTTCAATACATACGTGGATACTGAAGCTTATTTCCTTCTCGTCAAATGGCGTCAGTTGTGTCGAAAGCATTGACACACTAAGTATGAGAATTTTATTGGTAGGCACAGTATGAGAATCAGTGGAATTATGTAATCACGTTTTTGCATTGTTCGAGTCAGAATCGAAACTGTTCCGTTTTTTCCAATTTTCCAAGTCTCTAAATTTTCCAGGTCTCTAACCTTTGACACCTCTCACAGCCACAGACTGCTTAGTTTTCAGTCAATTTATGCGTGTCTTCGTAATTAGTGATGTACATGTTTTTGTACGTTTCCCAAATTTCAGGATATCTGACAAACCGTATACACCTCTCAAAAGGCCGGAGGCTGTATAAAATAGACTTGTTTTTCAATTTTTGCTCTCATTGGAAATTAGTGACATTGACTAAAGAGAAAATGAACAATACGGCGTACTTATGTAACGCTTACTATGATGTACTACAAAAGTAGGGATACAAGACTCCTGTTTACTCACCGTAACGAAAAGTAAAAGTGATTTGCATCTTACATTCTTGCGTCACTGTAATGCACAGTCTCCCACCCATCTTCTTTACTAACATGTAAAGAGAATAGGGGTTGAGCTACAAAGCTATAATTTCTGCAAATACAGAACCAAAATCAATGAAACTTTTGTGTTAACTTTGTTTCACGATATTTTAGTTTATGATTTACAGCCATAAGTCCATATTGAAACATACCCCTAACTGCTACAATTATTGGGCGATTCGTCGTAACCCGTTTCCAAATTTCTAATAACATGAGCGCCAGGATAAAGGTTACGATAATATTTTAACTATTATTACTCTGATAAAAAACTGAATATTATCCCGCTAGCTGGGTCGATGGGTCACGTCAGAAATAATTGCTATTATCTATTAATAGCCGATTACCCGATCTGCCATCTATACAAAATGGCGAGGAATCTGAAAACAGATTATTTGATCTAGCTACTTCTTAACTTGAATTGGCCAATGAAAATCATTTATCTTTCTTTCAAGAGAAACGTAATGTTTATTTCCTATCAAATGCAGCAAAGTAAAAATGTAAAAAATTTACATTGAGAAACTTTCTTAGTCATGACCTGGTTCGAACCTTGTACGACGATTCTGGTCTTCGCATGCTCTTCATTGATGCTACCTCGCCTTCCCTTTTATTTTTGAGTCTCCGAAGTCCCGACGTCCCGAAGTCCAATTACCACGAATCCGCTTCTCTTCTTTAAAAACGAACACCGCCGATTCACCGCTTCGCACCACTCAAATATTTGTTTCAGCTCCACTATATTATGTCTGACGCCCGTTCTCACCGTATAAATATCCAGTGCTTTTATGATTACACCGCAAAACAAATTTCTCAGTTCTTTCTTGCTATAGCAAGAAAATAGGGAAAGTCCGGTATCGTTTGTAAACCGCATACATTTATAAGTTCAAGAATGATTAGAGTTCACTCGCGAAAAAACTCTGTCTTATTTTTATGCACAGCATAATATTCGGAACTCGACACGTTCCCCATACCTTAGAAGTATCACAAGTTCACTTCTGGTTCTGCCACGAAAATATTCAGAGTCCGAATATGTCCCTCAAGTCCGATTCTTGCTTCACTACACGAAAATATTTCAAAGTTCCAACACGTACTGTAGACCCCCGAAATTTTTATAAGTCCTAACATGCACAAATTAATCTATTCGCGAGCGAACTGCTCACCGTCACTACATGCGACCGAATGAATTTTATCCTCCCTTTTCAAACTCACAATGCCTCGCCTTTCTTTTATTTTGACAAAATGCCCAAACTTCCGTTTTAATAATCAGTCGCCTCCACGGTCAGATGAATGTTTGTTTATCCTGACAACAACCACGACGTCGTTACTAAGGCGCCATATTGCCTATTATTTGCCCTAACTATTTCGCCCATTTACGACAAATATTCTGTAAATAAACATGTCCCCATATTAGTATGTCACCATATATTTACTTAAATATAATTTTGTTACCTATTTTCGCATAGCAGCGCATCACATATTCAGAAATTAATCGATGCAATAATTTAGTTGCTCTCCACCAGATTGTGTAAACGCCTGTGATCTACGATTGAGTTCATTAATGCACAGAATTCCTCTTTTTATACATTTCGGTACTCTCCTATCCTATCTACAGAATAGGAGTGGGCCGTTTGTGTCTTTTGTATCCAGTTGTCTAATCTGAAATGTTGATATTTAAGAATGACTGTCAATTTGTCTTCACTCTATTTGTAAAGAATTACTTAGATATTAGTTGTAACTAGGCGTGAGTTAATACATAAGTATACAAGAGATCAGAAATTATTAGAAAGAAAATCTGTTTGATGATTTCCTTGGTATTGTCTTAAAAGGTATAAATACACACGTGTTTTCAGTATCAAATAGTTATTGGTTTAGTTGTAATAAATTAAACAGAATAATGACGTATTTGCGGGTTGCACGAGTGTTGATGCTAAACTGTTTTAGATTGGATGAGTGTTTATAGGAAGTGTAATTATTTTCATTTCCCAATATCTATACACGTCATACGTGTCAATCATTTATCTACATGCTGCAGCGTTAAACGTTCTGGCGCTACAACAGGACATCATTTTTCGTATCGGGGCGTGATTAGTGTACAGTGCAGGAATGTGATTTAAGAAGAGGGAAAGTCAATAAAAATGCCTTACAAAATGCAAACAATATTCTGTAGCTAATTGATGTTCAGTGAAGTAAACTCACGGGAAGAATTGGAAAGGAGAATGGGTAAATAATGCCTATTTTAACATATTTTAGAGCATTTGTAAACTTTGAGTTTGTATGTATCAAATTTTAAATTATAATGTGTGTATAAGTACGCAGCAAGATTCTGGTAATATGAATTCTGTGGTTTACGTTTTATATTGTATTCTATTTATTTGTTTTACTCGCTCGTTTTCCGAAGCTACTCATTTACGTTACTACGAAGTTTGGAGAATGTTGCAAGAAAAAGTGCGGATTTTTCGAGAAAAAAGACAAAACATTCGACAAAAATGTTTTTGGAAAACTAATACCATTAATCCTTAGACTATTTTCGGGATTTTTTCTGACCTCAGGCGCAAATAATGTTTTGCAACACTGAAAATTATTCACATTTTAGATATGTTATCTTCTCATTTAGATATGTTATTTATATCCAATTTTGCATGTGTTGTCAACTTTTCAGTTTTTTAAGTTTTCTTGGCTTGAAGTAATTTGATGTTTTATGCTGGTGGAATCAGAAGTTTTCCCAAATAGATTTCACTTTATTCGTGTAAGTTATAAGAAAATATTCTAAAAAACATATCCCGTTTTATAATATTTTGTTGTTTCTGAATGAAAATGTGGTATGTATTTGTCTATTACGAGCTTTGAATAAGACATTCTCATGCTGGTATGGTAGACACTTGTGTATAAGGATATGCTAAAATGTTTTTTCTGAATTTATTATTTTTTTAGAACGACATAGTAAATGAAGTAAATAAATAGCATCATTATCTTTATTAATAATTCCAAACAGTTTAGTGCTTGAAATACGGATAAACCTTTGGGTAAAATGTGTGGGCTCAAATCTGAACCCAAACAGAGCCCACGTATGCATGGTTTTAAATATGCTTCTTTTAGTAAATTACTTTTTCAAGTACACAGTGTCGTCCGAACTAACTTTTTGTGCCTATTGAATACCGAAAATACATTTTTCGACCAACTGTATGTCTGTCTATCCAACTCTCTATTTGGAAACAACACTAGCACCTAAATCGGTCACAGGATATTTAATAAAATTGATTTCCCTCGATCGATCTGGCTTCGAATTTGAAACATTTTAATTTTTTGTAGGTTCTTCACATGAATCCCCAATATTTTCGAAAACTTCCTAAATTAGTCCAAAATCTTCGAATAAGTTTTTCTGAAAAGCCTGTTCTTCTAAAAAACGAATCTTGATTATCTTGAATATCTATTATTAAAACTTCTGCGACGACACGTGACAATTCTGTCTTGATTACAAATAATCCAATGCGTCACCTTTTTCAACATACTTAAGAAACGGAAACAAATTTGCGATGATCACACCGCACAAAAGCCGTTTCTTTCCCTACGCGCTCGTGAATAGTCCGATTAGTCAGAAATCTATTAATGAAACAGAAAAGCAGCCACTTCCTTGGAAGCGCTTGACCCAAACTCGAGACATTTACGTAACCTCTTGGTAGACGGGAGTTAGAGAAGTGTCGGTGACGTGACTCGGGCAGAGTGCCTTGACCTCGTAGGCGTACGTCCACGCTCCAAGCCACCGCCGCTGCGGCAAGCACGACCGCCACACCGCGCCTTCGCCTCGCCCCCTCCCCTCTCCACCGCCACCTTCATCCCGTCCCCCGCCCTTTACTCCGGCCTCCTACCCTCTACCCCCTTCCCACAAGTACCCCCCCCACTCCCAACCCCCCCCCCAGTGATGGCAAATTTTACCAAAACATCGACACATGAATGAATTGATTGATTCTTCGTGTTTCCGGGCGCGTCAACGACTTTGGTCATTCGTCCCGTTTGTGTAGTGCATGTTTTTTTCTCGGGAGATGGCGGTGGTCTTCCCCTGCTGGATGGCGAGATCCGGCGACGACCTACCATTGGCTAGTGGGGTTTCCCCCTAACCAGGACTCTCCCACCAGTGGGGCACCGCCCCAGCCCGGACAAGCTCTAAGCTCCCGACCGGTCTCACGGAATATGTGGTAGTACAGTGCATGTTAGTGTAAGTGTGTGTGTAAGGGGAAAGGATAGGACAAGGAAGAAGAAGGACAGATCGCGCGCGGTCCGTGGCCCGTTTGTTAGGGTACTTCTCCGGCATTCACCTGGTGTTGATCGGAGAAACCACGGAAAACTACCGATCAGAGCAGCCGGCCGCTCGAATTCTCCTCCAGACAGCGACTGAATTCGACCTAGCTGAAAAGCTAAAATCGAAAATCCTACCACCGTTAGAACTCGAACCTAGGACCTCCCGGTCAGAAGCGCTGCAGTGACATCAGTTCATGCACTGAGCTACCGCTCCCTGTTCGATACATGGATGTTTCGATACATCGCTAAAGGGTTTTCGATGTCGATAAAAACATCGACGAAAACACATCGGTGTATAAAACATGTATATACTTGGCGTTTTGGATTGGTAGTCCAACTTCGCTGGCCAGCTACCGGTGTCCCCCTTGCCTGGGCCTAGTTAAATTCCCATGCTTGGGGGTAAAAGCGATATGAGACGAACATGGCGTAGAGACATCGCAATAATCGCCTGCTTGAGCTTTTCTTCGTCACAGCTACAGAAACTGTGACGACTTTAAACGAAAACTACAACTCTATTTTTGTGTCGACCGGGAATCGAACCCGGGGACTTTAGCACGGATAGCTAGTACGGATAGCTAGTACGCCCATGAGTCCTTCCAGAGGCTTATTTAATACATTGATGTTTTTGTTATAGATTAAACATGCCATTTTCCAATCCATCTTTAATTAGTACAATACGTAAAAGTACAGTACGTACGTATTTTATTGTTTAGTTACCAGCATGTTAGTAGTATGTTAATAAAAATTATTATCGAATGTAAAGAACAAAATTAACAATAAAGAACATCGTGTTTTGGCACTTGACACTTTAGCCACTTCCATTCATACACTATCAAAGTACAACTATCTAAAATTCCCTCAGATTGCACCGGCGAAATATGCAGCATGATAAGGAGGATGACGACAAACATCGATATTGCAATGGATTGCTGTTACTCTACAACATGCCTAAACCCCATATTTAAAAAACAACAACATATTTTTGTTATTCCTATCCCCACCACCACACCCTACCGACCAATACGTTCCCCGCCCCACTGTCTCAAAGATGCTTTTGCTACCTCGCCTTGGGGTGACCCGTGCTTAGCACTCAGACCACTCGCATTCAACTGCTGGGAGCTGTTTCCGTTGAGACGTGTGGCATTTAGGGCGGACAAAGAGTGTTTTGCGGCAGGTTTTCTCGGGGTTCTCCCGTTTGGCCTAATTTCGTTCCACCATCATTCGTATCTTCACAATCACACACACACACACACACACACACACACACACATATATATATATATATATATATATATATATATATATATATATATATGTATTTATACATATATATGAATATATACGAATATATATATATGTATATATATATGAATATATACGAATATATATATATATATATATATATATATATATATATATTGTGACGTACCGGGTAGCCCGGCTTGTCCGCAGTAAATTTATTTGTAAGGGACAGGTGTTCTTTCTCGTGAATGGGCTCGGGGTTATTAATCAAACACCACTGTACCGTGAACAAAGTAAACTGAACTATTTATTAATTCTATACAAATCACTAATGATACAATATCTATGGTGGTCTTTACCCTTTTCTTTTATATCACCCAGAATCACTGTTAGTCTCCCGATCTTCTATCGACCGAAGAAATATTTACCGTTACTTCTTCCCCTACGAGCGTCGGCGGCTTCGGGGACTCTCGGGTTGTACTCCTCTGCACGCAAGTTCTTTTGATTTGTGGTACTCCTGATATCAGCTATCACTCTGGCAATATGTCCGATCGACTATTGATGGTTATCAAGCACAAATTGTCCGTCAATTAATCTTTCTGCACTCGTTCGTTCGCGATACTTTTTTGCTTTTCGACCGCGGAGCAGCTCCAGATACGTCCTTCCTCGCCGGCGGCCAGCCAGACACTGCCTCCTCGCGGCGTCGTTCCCACGCTCTGGGCCAACCGACCACCCTTCGCCGCTCGTAACCGTTTTTCTTGGCTAGCGAGTGCCCTCTTGCAACCGTTCTGCCGTGTTCTTGCTTGATGTCTCGCCGTTTTTTGGGTGGAAACGCGGTGCGTTTTCATTACCCCTCCCCCTTCTTTGTGGATTTTTCTCCGGAAAATTCAATGACTTAATGGTCTATTCTTGTCCATTGCCTTCTCTTGTTGGGCAAGGTCTTAAATTGTAAAAATTATAATGTCCCACCACTTCTCTGTTATCGTTGACTAGTTTAGCCACGTTTGGGTTTGTTATCTGTTCAATGATGTACGGTCCCTCATATAATGGAAAAAATTTTGCGTATAACCTTAGTTTAGGGTTAGAAACTTTGGGGACACGCAACAATACTGTCTGCCCCTCGTGAAACTCATATGTTTTCTTCTTTAATTTTGCCTTCCTGTCCTTACCCGCTTGCACTAAGTTCTGACGTATCTGTTCCGGTGTCTTCGGTGGTCCTTTCTGAGTGACTTCCTCTCTCTCCAGAGCGTATAGTATGTGAGGGGGTGGGCTATATAGCAGCTGTTATAAAACATGTCTTTTACTCTATCAAATGCCTCCTGGTAGGCGTCGTCCCATTTCCATTTTTGACCCTTTTTTAGCAGTTGGTAGAACGGATACATAACGTCCGCAAATTTTGGACAAAATCTCGAGTAATAATTGCATGTGCCAATGAACCTGCGCACTTGCTTATTCGTTCTCGGTGGCGGTAAGTTTCGGATTTCTTCAGCGGTTTCTGGTCTAATGCTTATCCCTTCGGTTGATATGACGTACCCAAGGAATTCAATCTTCTTGGTGAACCACGTTGATTTCTTCAGATTTAACACCAGGTTATTCTCTTGTAGAATCTGGAGCAGTTCTTGCAAATCTTGGAACTGGTTTCTTTCCCAACGTACGTTGTGACTCGGTTCTGCATCTTTCCTTGTAATATTTGATCTACGCACTGAATCAGTGCCGCTCCGCTATTCCGTAGCCCAAACGGTACTCTATAAAACACATAGCATATTCCCTCGAATGAAAACCCCGTATATTTCTGGTCTTCTTCAGCAACCTGCATTTGCCAATAAGCCTTACTGAAATCTGTACTCGAAAAGATCATACTACCCCCAAATCTTTGTAATGCTTCTTCCACTGACAGGGGTGCATCCCTAAATGGGAGCGTCACTGCATTTAACGCTGAGCATCTAAGCATAATCGCAATCCTCCGTCCTTTTTCTTTACGATTACAATGGGATTCGTGTACGACGTCTTTGCTTTCTTGATAATGCCGTCGCTCACTATGGATGCCAGCAACTCTGCTACTTCTTGCTTCAATACTACCGGTATCGGGTAGTTTCACTGCCTAAAGGGAGTGTAATCTGTAAGTTGTATACGGAATTCAAATCCCTTGATCGGTGCCCGATTCTTCTGAAATACCCTTTTGTTTTCTATCAGTAGGTCTAATAGCCTAGTTTTCTGCTGGGCTTCCAATACTTCTATCTGGTCAACCTGTTGTTTCAATCTTTCTTCTATCCCCTCCTCCGATAACTTTCTAATTCCTCTCCCATTCCCATGTCCATCTCGATTCTCTGGCTTCCTAGTTCTACTCACCGTGGTCAAGATCAATAATCGCGCGTCGTTCGGATAAAAAATCCCAATAATCATCGGATACAACAACTTCTTTACTACTAGAGCTACCACTTCGTACTTCTGATCGCCAATTTCAGCATTAAACATTATTTGTTTCGTGATAGGGCTTGACTTCTTCTGAGTGGCTCCTATCACGTACGCCCTATTCATGGGCAAGCACATTACTTGCTTTCTTTCGCAATCAACTCATTATAAAATTCCTCTGATATAACTGTTGTAGTACATCCAGTATCAACCAGTGCTTCCGTTACCACCCCTTCGCATTCTACTTTGATCGTGGGACATTTTCTCATGCGAACTTCCGAACTTTTTTTTCTCTGCCACGGTTGTGATTCATAGGACACCGACTGAATCGTATTGATAGGGACCACATTCAGCTCTTCTTCCTTGTGTCCGTCATGGGGTCGCCTGTCATCACGGACTCTATCTGTTTAAAGATGTTCCCTGTCCTCCACTTGACCAGGCCGTGTTGATTGATTGGGCGCACCTCGGTTCGTTCCTCTCTTCTTCTCGACGGTTTGGGTCTTGTCCACCCCACTCCGGTCTTCGGTTACTCGGTTCCGATTGCCACCGGCTTCCTGTCTCGTGTCGCGTCCACTGGTTGCCTGCCCCACCACCATTCCCTTGTCTATTGACTGGTTCCGTTCTTACCGCGTTCACGTTTCCTTCCCTCTTATTCTTCGGGGTATTGGCAAATGTTAAATCATATCCTCCTAATGCGTTCATAAAGCTCTCTAAATTGGTATGGTTCGAACTTCGCAAATTATTTTGGATCGACACGGGAAACTGACGTGTCAATAAACACATAATTTCTTGATCACTCATTGGGGGACGTAGTGTCCTACAATCTCCAACACGTTGCGTCGCATATTCCCGCAGAGTTCCCATCGACTGAGTATAATAACCATTCATTAGATTTAACTTCACATTCATTTGAATCTCATCGTTCCAATACCGCTCATAGAATCGGTCTTGAAATTCCTTCAGCGTCCCCGGAAATACATCAAAAGTGTCGGCCCACGTCCGGGCATTCCCCTCCAACATCAAATACAAAAACTGGACCTTGCATCTTTCCGATGTGTTGATCACGGCTAGGTGTCGTTCCGCTGCCCGCATGAATGCGCATGGGTTTTCTCGACCATCTCCCGAGAACTTCAATGATTTCGGAGGCGTAAAAGTGGGTATTCCGCCCGCACTGATCGGTGTCGTCCGGCATTATTTGATTAGCTCCACATCGGATTGCAGGGATGATACTCTTTCTTCGCACATTCGTATATCTCCCTTTATTTCTTCTTTAATTAATTGCTGCATCATTTTGGTGTCTTCTTCCCTTTTGCGCACCTCCTTGCTTTGTGCGGTAATCTTCTCCTCAAGTTGTTGATGTAGGTCGGTTTTCAACTCCCCGCCCAATTTGTCAATCTGGGATTCTATCTTCTGATCCTGCTCTACAAACTTACTGGCGATGGATTGGTTTTGAATCTCGACCTGTTCCGCTATCTTCTTCATTTTCTGCTGGGTTTCCTCGATTTGCTTGTTAATAGGTCCTATTTTTTTTTTAAATTTCCTCCATTAACTTTCCGTTCTGTTCCTCGATTGCCTTCTTTTGTTCTTCAATCATCGTAATTTCTTGTTCCGCCTTTCTATCCTGTTCTTCCGCTAATTTCTCAATTCGTTCTTCAATCGCCATTAGCCGCTTTTCGGATCTTTTCTCTTGTTCCTCGATTACCTTCTTTTGTTCTTCTGCCGATTTCTCAATTCGTTTAATCGCCTGAAGCTGCTTTTCGGATCTTTTCTCTTGTTCCTCTGCCGTTTTATCAAGTCGGTCGTTAATATTTTCATTATTAACATCAAATCTGTGAATCTTTGCTTCCCGACGTGCCTCTAATTTACTTCCAACTCCAGGACTCCTACTATCCAGGAACGTACTTCCGCCGATTCTTCATCCGAGTCTTCACACACTCTATCTTCTCATTCCGTTCTAACGTCGCCTTTTGAGCCTCCATTTTGCTGTCGCAATCTAATTTCTTGTCTTCAGCTGCTTCGTATCGTTCACTCATTCTCTCAATCGCTTTTACTGCTTCCGCGCTTGCAATGCCGCCCTCAGCTCGTCTACGCTCGCAATACTACTGCAACTGTTCCCCAATTTAATTAATCTAATTCCCAAGTAATTGTATTGAAACAATGACCTATCAGTGATTCTAGGCATTAGCTGAATACACTATTCGATTGTATTGAAACTATGACAACTAATTTTCACTATACAGTTACCACATATGACATACAAATATCCACTCTCTGCAAACAAATGTTAACATCACCTATGCACATAAATTCACTACACAAAAATACCCTTCATAAAACACATCACATATCAAAATAATACAAATAACACTTCTGGAAAATTCCTGAAAACATTGGCATACACAACTTCAATTCAAATTCACAACAATAATCCACAGTCTCATTTCACACACTCCTACAGCTTCCCTCAATAATGACACAAAAAATATACTGTATGCAGTTTTCAAACATTACCCCCAACATTCCAACAAATCAATATTAATTCCCTTCACTATTAATTACTTTCCATTCACTGCTAATGAACAATGCCCCTCCACACCTGGGCTATACTCCTTTAGATGATTGTGACAGTTATCTTGTAAGCTTCATGCCCATTTGCTCAAAATAATTAGCATATACAATTTACACCAAAATGACATTAACTTCTCTTGTATTCATTACACTTTCCTACAAATTCTACTAATTTCCTTGCTTTATCCAATATTGAGAAACAATTCACTTAACTATGGTATGTTATCATGTACACAAATAATTATTCTAACAAACACAATATTTATACACACTGTTTTCTCTTTACACATACATAATAGGTACTTTGCATACTGTTTTCTGGATTGACTGACCACATATTTAACTAAATAACATTTACATTCACAATTACCATTGCCTGTCAATATTTCTAAAATTTTTATTTACCTTTAAAAATAAATTTCTACTACTTTTTCCCAGTAAACAACTGCACATGCACACTGTTTTATTTCAATATTTCCTGTTCAAACTATTATGTTTCTTAAAATTATTACACAAGTTTGTTAATTCAAGAGTCATTAGTTTTATTCCCCTCCAATTATATGAATTCTCGGTACTGTCTTCAATTTATTGCAACACTATGTAAATACCCGAGATTCTGTCCAAAATTTGCGGACGTGATGTATCCGTTCTACCAACTGCTAAAAAAGGGTCAAAAATGGAAATGGGACGACGCCTACCAGGAGGCATTTGATAGAGTAAAAGACATGTTTTATAACAGCTGCTATATAGCCCACCCCGATTTTTCAAAAGCATGTATCGTCCAAACTGATAGCAGTGACTTTGGGATTGAGGCGATGCTCTACCAAGTTATCGATGGCCAAGAAAAAATCGTGTCCATTATCAGCCGAACCCTGAAGGAACCCGAGTTACGGTTTTCGGCTACGGAAAAGGAAACCAACGCTATAGTGTGGGCAATATCCAAATTTAAGCCGTATTTGAAAGGACGACATTTCAAAGTACGTACTGATCATCAGGCATTAACGTTTTTGAGTAGATGCCACTTACAAAACGATCGTCTACATCGATGGGTGATGGCATTGCAAGAGTACTCATTCGATATAGAACATTGCAAAGGAACTAATAACCATTTGCCGGACTTATTAAGCCGCAAAGAGCCAGGTAGGGAAGCCAGATACGCCAATGCGAGAGAATTTCAGGTAATGGTGATCGATTTGGGCATATCAAGATCACCATTATTTAATTGGGAGGACTTAGTAACATTACAAGAAAGTGATGATGAAATCCACAAGGTGAAGCGATTTAAACAAGGACAACTAGCCGAGGACGACGTGGACGTAGCGGCACTTAGACGAAAACAACACCGCTGGAAAGTAGTACAAGAAGCAGTACTGATCAAGACCAAAGAGAATCCAAACACATGGAGGATTTGGGTTCCACGAAATTGCACTGGTGAATTAATTGAATTCGTACACACGTCGTTGGCACTTTTCGGTGCCAAGAAGACATTCCAAACAATACAAGCTTTATGCTATTGGAAGGGAATGAGGAGGCAAATTAGGAGAACAGTAAGCTCATGCATTACGTGTCTCAAAGCTAAATACCCCAACCGCAAATATGACGCGCCGATGCATCACATTATACCAAAAGAGAAAAACGAGTTGGCTGCGTTGGATGCATACGGACCCTTGCCTCGAACGACGAACGGGAATAAATACATTTTTGTAATTATGGATGTCTTCTCGAAGTTCGTGCAAGTATATCCAGTGAACAAAATTAACTCAAATAATTGCTTGAAACTCGTGAAAAGATTTATTCAATGTGCGGGGATGTTCAAACAAATATTGTCTGACCACGGAACGATGTTCACCAGTGAAAGGTGGATAGAGGGCATACAGGGCATGGGGGCGATACCGATTCATTCTACTGTGAGACACCCTCAATCAAATCCGTGAGATCGGATAATGAAAGAATTATCCAGACTATTTAGAACATATTGTAATGAGAATCATGGGAAGTGGAATGAGTTAATACCGGACATCAATCGCTGCCTGAATCAAATTCCTCATGACAGTATTGGCATGACACCCTGGGAAGCACATTTCCAAAGGAAACCACCTCACATACTATACGCTCTGGAGAGAGAGGAAGTCACCCAGGAAGGACCACCGAAGACATCGGAACAGATACGTCAGAACCTTAGTGCAAGCGGGTAAGGACAGGAAGGCAAAGTTAAAGAAGAGAACATATGAGTTTCACGAGGGGCAGACAGTATTGTTGCGTGTCCCTAAAGTTTCCAACCCTAAACTAAGGTTGTACGCAAAATTTTTTCCATTATATGAGGGGCCGTACATCATTGAACAGATAACAAACCCAAACGTGGCTAAACTAGTCAACGATAACAGAGAAGTGGTGGGACATTATAATTTCTACAATTTAAGACCTTGCCCAACAAGAGAAGGCAATGGACAAGAATAGACCATTAATTCATTGAATTTTCCGGAGAAAAATCCAAAAAAAGGGGGGAGGAGGTAATGAAACCCACCGCGTTTCTGCCTAAAGAAACGGCGATACAACAAGTAAGCACGCAGCAGAACGGTTGCCAGAGGGCGCTCGCTAGCCACAAGAAACGGTTACGGGCGGCGAGTCTAGTAGCCTGGTGAAATGGTGAGACACGTACTAGCAACTGTACCTTGAATAATTAGTGGCGTTTATCAGCTCGCGGAAGGTCTCATCGAGTAGACCTGGGTGAACTGGAAAGGAGTTCAGCGGGGAGGCGCAGAGGCACCGTGGGAAGATTACGCTGGAGAAAGTACTTCGGGAACGCAACGCATCGCATCGGCTGGCCCCCAGTGGGGCGGGCATTGGCAGGCAGCGAAGGAGTACGAGGCAACCTGAGAGTCTCCGAAGCCGCCGACGCTCGAGGGGGGAGTATTAAACGGTAAATATTTCCTCGATCGATGTAAGAACGAAAGAACTAACAGTGATTCTGGGTGAAGTAAAGAAAAGGATAAAGACCACCACCGATATTTGTAATCAATAGTGATTTGTGTAGAATAATAAATAATTCATGTTTATTTTGTTCACGGAACAGTGGTGTCTGATTAATAACCCCGAGTCCATTCACGAAAAAGAACACCTGTCCCTTCCAAATAAATTTACTGCGAACAAGTCGGGCTAACCGGAACGTCACTATATATATATATATATATATATATATATATATATATATATATATATATATATATATATATATATATATATGTAGCGGCACAGACCACCACGAGGTATTTCGTCCATAATCCCTTGCAGCCACAGGAAATCGAACAAAGGGACGGAAATGCCCAACGGCTTATCAAACCCACGCCAAGGAAAACCCCTGACGTCATGGGAAGGGCGCGCCTCGTCTTGTGAAAGGGCGCGAAGGCCCACGTCACAGGGCGGGTAATGGGAAGACAGATGGCGCTACTTGACGGTTCGTACGCAGATGAGATAAGTCACGTGACGCACAACCCGATGCGTGATTGGCAGAGAGCCACCGCGTCATCATGACGGGAGAGGGAATGGCGCGTGCCATATATAGGGAAAGAAGAGTTTCCACATACTTCTTCTTATTTGAAAATCTTCGGTGAGCGAGCTTCTGCTATTTCTGAGTCGGAACTGGCTCGGCTCCTCTGAGTATCGCGTCGCCGTATGGCTGCCGAGTGCCGCTATCAGTGTCTCGCGCCGAGGTGTTAGCCGCCGAACGTGAACTGGTGCAAGCGTGGATGTTACCGCGTGTACGCACGCAATCGTGTCCGCCCCACATGTGCGGGCACCACCCGAAGAAACGGAAGACGGAAGGCGCCTTCCCTGAGGCATCGCTCTCACCACTCCGCCACTTCAGCGAGTTGCGAGGGAGACTGGAGCTGACTGAGCCTCGCTGCCACCGGAGACCACCACCTACCAGCGCCGATCACGGAGCTTTCGGGTGAGATCGCCAAATAGGGCAACCGCCCACGAACATTTAAAAGTGGAGAGAAAGACGGTTAAGAGAGAGAGAGAGAGACAGAGAGAGAGAGAGGAATAGATCGTTAGAGCGCAGTAGGCGTCACTTGTAATTTAATACTGATATGATGTATGGGGCATAATTGTTTATCTGGGGTGGGCATTAGTGTAATTAAAGCAATATTTATTATATAATCAGCTCGTTCAATGACTGAAAACACGAATCCAGTCATGCATGTCTCCCGAATCCTCTGCCAGCGTCTATAAGTGGCTACGCAGGTGAGTTCTCACTACCACTGGCAGCCGGGCAAGCAGCCAGCCCACGTTGGACAGGGCAGAAGCTCACAATATATATATATATATATATATATATATATATATATATATATTGGAGGGCGGGAGAAGGGCGTACCGAAGGGCAGCAGGAGGGCGGAGAGGAGAGCGCTGACGTGCGCTGAGCACGCAGGACAGAAGGGCAGGAGAAGAGCAGTGTCCCGCTACCTTGAATTGCGGACGAGTAGCTCCTCCGGTTACTGACTTATCGACTTAACCGGTTACTGACTTATCGACTTAACGATTAGATGATTACTGTGTGTTAGAGAGTAATCGATTATAATTTTTATCTCTGCCGATCACGCCCGCGTATCACGTCACAAGTTACGTGACGATCATTATCGCGCTGTCGGACGCCTGAGGTGTGAGCTGTCGTCACCACCGCTGTGGTCATCGTCGCCGCCGCCGCCATCGCCGTGGTCACACTGCGCCATCGCCGCCGCCGCCGACGCGGGACACAAGGACCCTGCACCACCGAGACACGCCGTCTGGCGTGAGGTTCGGCGACCTGTGGAAGTTGTTCACCCCAGCGGGCGTGCATTGTAAACGGTGACTGTGCACTGATTTGTCGAGCTGCGGCAAAATCTCCATCACGCCCTTCAGGCACAACGTTTATTTAAAATTAAAAAACTTTTATCCAGGGTTATAGTCAACCTCCAGGAAGTGCTGGCCGCGCATTGGCGCCTTCCTCATAACGTTAAGTTTTCTCTAGCGTACTAACTTTGTAGCGTAAAAATTAGCGTAAAATTAGAGGTATCGGTTATTCCTGAGCTCAGACCTTGATTTTTGTCTTTCAAAGTTTTAATTATTTTATTAAAGTTCACTTGTGTTCAAAATAACCTTTATTTAATTAATCACGTAGCTAAATCCATCTACCATCCATATTTCTAGAATCTACATGCTTCCTGAGCTAGCCGGCCACACGAGCCCAGGTAAGCACAGGTAGGTTTGGGAGACCAGGTTCGGTGATATATATATATATATATATATATATATATATATATATATCACATACACACACACATTGTGACATACCAATATAAGGGACCTTGTATTGCGTCACACTTATTGTAAACAGGATGGATTGTAAGGATAGACATTTGTAAATATGGCGGCATAGCAACGGTAGACGAGTTGTCGTTAAGGTCAACAAACGTAATTGCTTTGAACCACGGGGCGCGGCTAGTTGACAAAGTAAACTGATTGGGGATTGGCCGAGAAAGCAATGACAGTCTGGGGCGCGGCTAGTTGAATTTGTAAGTAACTGAGGGATTCGCTAGGTATGGAATTTTTTCTGACAAGAAACAGTAGAAAGACGGACCGAGTTTTTAAGGGCTGAAAGAGTGGAATATGGAGGCATTCAGACTTTGCCGTGGTGCTGTCGGATCGTGGACAATAGTGTTGGGAGTTTGGGAATTGTGAACATTTACTTTGGAGCGTATGATTGTCGGACTTCGAATATTGATGGAAGGTGCGGAAATTGGAACTTGGAAATATTTCGTGTGCAGCAGCTAGAATTGTGAACTTAGGTGAATTTGTCGGCAACAGGACTGGGAGTATTTGATGCAGATATAGTTTGCTGAACTTTAATATTTTAAGTATACGCGTGGAAAGAACTGGGAACTTTTAAAAGGAGAATTAATTAAGTCTTATCAATTTATGAGGCGGTGAGGATCAGTGACTTGAGTGTACTTGTGCCGGAACGGAAGAAAAGAAGTTGGTATTTGGACCTGGAGCCATCGACACCGGGGAAGACTGAAAATGGTTCTTCGCGGCGACATCGGTCGAGAGCACGCGAAGACGGGTTCTGCAATATGAGATTTGAGACTGGTCATGACCAAAGGTTGGTTGACGGCATCTTACGAGACGGACGCATCTGGTTGTGCTCTTCACATTTTGTGAATAGTTACTACTTTTAGCGATTTGACTGTGCCTAGTGTGTTTTAAGTGCTTTTATTACTTGTTGCAGGTTAGCTGAGAAGTAAGTACTAGCTCCTTTAGTAGTGTCCTGAGAAGTAAGTACTAGTAAGTACTAGCTCCTTTAGATTTTGTGTGTAGCATACCTCCTAGTTTTTGTATTAAATCTTGCTTTTTAATTTATTTAATACACATCAATTTAACACTTTTAAAATATAAAGCTAGGTTTTTGTTGCTCTTATCTGGGGTTTCTTGTATTTATTTCAATTTTTATCACGTACATTAAAACGCATTCGTGACATGGCTACTGCTCGTTCTACTCTTTTTACTCTCTACACTCTCAAAGCCGACCTTCTGAAAGCCTTCACACACATAAGCAATAATTTAGATCAACATATCCGAAGGTTGGAAGAGGTCGTTCTCTACACAGACGGTTGGGTACAAGTCGGCAACACTGCGAATAATACCAACCGTACATCCGTGACTGTACAAAAGCATCCAGTCACAACTCAAAACAAATTTAGTGTTTTAGATTATGAAACAGATTTTCCTCGCCTTCCTGATCCTCACCACCCTTCTCTACCATCGACAAGTACATGCACAAACCAACGCAAACAGGCAAGGAAGCGCGTCAAAACCAAAACACGTAAAGCTGCGCATCCTAGCTCACTTGAAAACAAAGACATTCCTACTGAGCCTAAAAAACAGGTACTTATTTTAGCTGACAGTCATGGCCGCCATCTTTCCTCCATTCTCAGTAGGAAGTTACCCTTCAATTACTCAGTCTACCTCCAATTACCAATTTCTCAGTCCCATCTATTTTTAAACCTAACGGGAGGTTTGCAGATGTGACTGCAGAATTGACACCCACACGAAAACACTGACCAATCAGGACCACGGTGTTCGTACCTTAAACAACGATCTCAGAGAGTTGAAATACCTTACTGGAATGGTGGAACATTACGTACGCACCTTTCCGACTCTTTGCCCGTTGCATGTGAAGTTCCTCAAGGATCGATTTTAGGCCCTATTCTGTTCCTACTTTACGTAAACGATATGCCCTCGACGATTCGAAACGGAAGAACGGTTCTCTTTGCGAATGATACGAACATCCTTTGCAATAAAGAAACAGTAAATAGTACAATATCAGATGTTTCAAATTGGTTCCGAAATAAATTAATAGTGAACGAAAAGAAAACGGTTTTAATGCAGTTTTCCATTTCAAATAAACAATTCTGTGCCCCATTGAAAATGAACAGTGTACCATTGACTGATGTTAAGGCAACAAAATTTTTAGGTCTCTCAATTCAGTCAAACCTTAAATGGAACGTCCATTTAAATGAATTGAACACAAAATTAAGTTCATTATGCTACGCGTTCAGAATTCTTGCAAATTCAGTCAGCATTCATACTGCTCGTTGTGTATACTTCGCGAATGTTCATTCCCGCCTGAGATATGGCATAATATTCTGGGGAAATACATCTTATAGCTCCAGACTTTTAGATTACAAAACGAATTGTACGAATAATAACTAAATCCCACCCACGTGATTCATGTAAGCCTCTCTTCATTAATCTAGGAATTCTACCATTACCGTGTCTTCTTATTTACGAATCAGTGGTTTTTGTAAAAAATGACTTGCTCAAGGGTGGGATTATATTTTCAGAATATGCCGAAGTCTATTACTATAACACTCGACGTAGAAATCATATTCATCAGGTGACAGTATCAACAGCTCATTACAAAAAATTCACATACAATACATGTACATTATTTTACAACACTTTGCCAGATGACATTAAACGATTAAATCAGTCTATTCATGTCCTTCGTGCTGTGAAGACGTCTTTTGGAGCGCTCCGGGTTCATCTACAGGTAGTTTCGAAGCAGGTAGTCGTCGGCCGCATATTTCCCGGAGAACGGAGCACGCAGCAAGCTGCGAAATTCCAACAGATAAGTATTCTTTCTGTTATTACTTTTATTAACTCTCAAATTTGACTTATATCTTTTCATTCTACTAATTTCTCTTTCTATTTATTACTTTTCAAAACAGTGAAGTACTAGTCTTGTCAGTTTTGTTTTCCCAAATTGTCATTAGTGATTTGCCCTCTGTTACTTTTTTTTTTCCGTATACCTTTTGCAACTCCTTTTAGCGCCTCCGAAGGTAAGCCGCAACGAGAACGACTCCGACCTGCAGGCCAAAATTAAGACCGAGGTTGATGCGGTCTTGGAGCGTATTCTTCATTCGGAGAGCTTTTTGAAATCCCTTGCCTCTACGTTAACAGATGCCGCGAAGCTGCAAGAATCGATGGCCTTCAATGAAAATCTTATTTTGACGTTGCAGAAAAAAATTGAAGACCGCGATCAAGAGATTTGCAACTTGAAAGCAGAGCTGGAGCTGAAAACGGACCAGCTGGAAATGTATAGGAAGGATTTGTCTGCGTATATTTGGCCTAGAAGAGAAGGATGGCGAAAACACCGACGTTTGGTCATTGATGTGGCGAAAGATAAGTGTAGACTTGTCACTTAATGATATAGATAGAAGCCATAGTCGGTCGCAACTCGCTGGAAAAATGACAGATTATCGTCAAGTTTGTAAGTTACGAAACGGCGACAGGTCTTCCAGTCAAAGAGGCTTTTGAAAGGCCAGAAAATCACCATTCGCGAGGACCTCACGCACCAGCGTCTGGCCGTGCTGCACGCTGCGATATCGCAGTTCCAGCTGCGGAATGTCTGGACCGAAGACGGTCAAATAGAAATAAACGCAGGTAACAGACGTTTCCGCGTCCAAACAATGTCTGAGCTTAACTCTATTCAATAGCTTCGGGGCGCTCCTTTTTTCCTTTCTCTGAAAAGCGTTCTTCCTTGCATTCTCCTACTATCTCTCTCTCTCCCCTATCCTCTCTCCCTCTCACTCGCTTTTACTTGTACCCTTTCTTTATTCTTTACACCTTTCACTAAACCACCTCTTGCGCCCTTCTGAGTCATAGGCAGTCGGCGGCCGTCTAGGATATTCCCGTTGAACCGCAATGCTAAGTATCCTCCCCACCCCACAGCCATCTCGACCTGCATTTGTCCACCCCCCTCCTCTGTCAGCCCCGGCTGCTGTAGCCAGCACGCCGAGTATTTCTAGAAACTGTTTTTACGTCGCGCACTAAATGCACAATCTCTCCTTTGTCATCACTGCGAGATCCAGGAAATTAACAAACGCAAATTCACGCACTCCTCATTAGCGAAACATGGCTCAAAAAATCATTAAATTCTCAAACCGTTAAAGTCCCCGGATACCGGCTTTGGAGATCTGATAGAAAATCCAGCGTTGCTGCCCATGGCGGGGGTGTCGGTATCTATTTACGTGATGACATTAACTGCAAAGTTATTTTCTCTTCAGTAAATCATAAAGACCACTTCATCGAATACTTAATTGCTGAAGTTATTCTCGCAGGTAAAAAATGTCTCTTGGCGGTAGTATATTCTCCTCCCAAATCAGGCAACATTGATGAACTAGACGACTTACTCGCTTCCTGTGTCACTAAATATGACGACATTATTATAATGGGTGACTTTGATTGTAATCTATTAAAAAAATCTGCCTCATCTGACAACTGCTAGTTTTTCGTAATATGAACCTAACGATTCTTCCCTAAAGGCAACTCTCATCACAAGATACTGAAACATGGATAGATCATATCATAGTGTCAAATCCTGCAAGGCGCGTTCTCATGGACAATTATCCGTCAGGAATATCTAAACATGATCTTATCTATTATCATATAATTTAAAGTACCCAAATACACCAAAAATAATAAAATATCGAGATTATAAGAACTTTGATGCAAATTCCTTCGTTTCTGATGGATTTTCGGTCCCGGGAATATTGTACTAAATGAAACCTCGCTCAATAACAAAGTAGCAGTATTTACGGAAATGTTTAATGAACTTGTAAATAGGCATATTCCACTAAAGACGTCACGCGTGCCCGTCCCGCAGCTCCATGAATATCCGGTGAAATCCGCCAACTTATGCACGATAGGGACACTCGTAAAAAGTTTTCGGAAAACATGGAACTATAACGACCATGTTACGTATAAAAACTTGAAATCGTTAGCCAAATGTTGAGAAATGCCAAGATTAAATATTATCACTCGTTTTTTCAAAATAACCGTGATTCAAATTGCTCTGGAAAAATTGCGCACTTTAGGTTTTGGGAAATATACGAAATTCAACAGAAATAAGTGTGTCACTTCATTTGCTAAATCATGCTTTTGTTACGCTCGCCAGCCAGTAAACCCACTCCTAAATCGCAAACTTGCTATGCTGCAAGCGATATTGATATTAAAGACACTTTGTACTTTGCGTCAGTAACACCCGCAGAAGTCACTAAAATCATTTTGAGTCTTAAATCAAACGTATCTGGCTCTACGGAATCAATGCAAGTTGCTGAAGCTTGGAGCTGATAGCACTCCCTGCAATAGTGGACATAATTAATTTCTCACTAATGAGCGGCGAATTTCCCCCGGCATGAAGACAGCGCTTGTCCATCCACTTCTAAAAGCGCAAATCCTACGACGCCAGTTCATTACCGCCCAATTAGTATCTTACCTACAATATCAAAAATTCTTGAAAGATCGCCAGGAAGCAGATCGAACATCACCTTCATAATTTCAGTATTTTAAATACAAACCAGTCAGGTTTTAGACCCGGTAAAGCACAGGAACTGCGCTACTTAGTGTTATTGAAGACGCCAAATGCAATGGACGGTAAAATCACAATTCTCGTTCTTCTCGATTTTAATAAGGCATTCGACTCGGTCGACCACGATATTTTATTATCGAAGTTGAAAACAATTGGATGTGCCTCATCTCCGCTCAAATAGGTTCTCCAGCTATCTATCAGAGCGGCAACAAAAAGTTGTGTACGGTGACAATGTGTCGGGTATCTTGCCACTAGCACGCGGCGTCGCACAGGGCTCAGTGTTAGGACCTCTTGCTTTCCTAAATTATGTAAATGATATAGACAAATCAATAAAAAATTGTCATCATGTGTACGCTGATGATCTCCAATTGTATATTAGTGGACCCTCCTCTCGCGTTTTTGAACTTGCTCAAAAAATCAACGAAGACCTTCACAGTCTGACCTCTTGGTCATCATCATTAGGGCTACTGCTTAACCCCAATAAATCTCAGTGTCTTCTAATCGGCTCCAGAAACTCCCTAAAAAAGCTATCAATCTTCGCTCTCCCTGACATTTGCATAAATGGAACTCCCCTACCGTGGTGTAAAGACGTGAGAAATTTAGGTGTGTATATGGATAATACTCTTAACTGGAATGTACAAATTGATAAAATCTGTCAAAAAGTATTCGCGTTCCTGCATGTTCTAAAACGCATGCGTACATTTTTACCTATGAAAACTCGTCAGACCCTTGTAATATCCCTTCTTATGCCTCATTTTGATTACTGCGATTTCCTACTAACTGACATAAATCTAAAACAGCAACGTAAGATACAAGTAGCTCAAAATGCATGTATTCGTTTTATTTTCGACCTTCAAAATACGATCATATTTCAAGCTTTTATGCCACTCTAAAATTCTTATCGTTGATAAAGGCGGTTATTTCCTGCCTTCTCCTCCTTTACAAGATTTTAAACAGCACAAACATACCATCCTATCACAACGATTTCAGGTTTGAAGCTACATCGTGCCGAGCGTCACGCCTTATTTGTATTCCGCATCACAATACCACTGCGTTTAGCAAATCATTCCTGTCACTGCCATCCGTGCTTGGAACAATCTCCCCTCTACTATAAAAAATTGCAGTACATTTCCACAAGTTTAAAAAAGAAGTCACTAACTGGATCCATGGGAAAAATGCTTAACAATAGTCCTACTGCTCGCTTGCCAAAAATTAGATCTGGGCGGACGCACTACGTCAGCACTGTAGTATCTCATATTTATTCCTATTCAAGTTCTACCCCATTTCCTAAATAAATACTTTCAAGTCATCCCTAACGCCTTCTCATATCTCATTTTCTCTCTTTCTTTTCTGTCTCTCCTTCTCCTCCCTATCTCCCTCTCCTTCCCCTCTCTCTCTCTCTCCGGATAGCTAAAATCCTCGCTCTTTCTTTTGTGTTCTTGTTCTCTCTTAGTTTTCATCCTATGTTACTTTATTCTCCCTTCCCCTTTAATTTTCATACTATTATCTAACTATTTAGCTTTATAAAGTAAACTAATATTTTAGCATACAAAATATCATTCCTCCTCCTATCTACTCTACATTTATCACTATATTTAAAAAAGATATCCATTACCTAGCTATATGTCTCTGTAATCTACTCTACACTCTTTCAATCATTTTAAATAACATATAAAAAACAAACTACATCTCTACGTCACTTTATTGCAGTACGCAGATGTATGCATAGCTTTGTGTGTGATTATGCATGAGCATTTGCTCATATTTGTATGTATTCAAAATACTATAATGATATGCTTTAATTTTGTCTACATGTGTTTCACTAATTTGCAATATTTCTGTTCCCGTTCTTCATCTCTTACAAACTGCCGTACATTTAGATATAATATTAAATTCAAAATATTTTGCCTTTTGTTTTCTTCTTTGTATTTTGTGTGCACTTAAATTGTTTCACTTGTATGTGTCTTGGCCTTAAGCCGCCATCCTGATTGAGGTTTACCTAGGTTTACTCAATCGCTTAGGCGCATGCCGGATGGTCCCGCTTGCAGTCCAGGAATAAAGGTAGAATAAATCGTTGGCTTAGGGTGACAGATGTTGGGTCGGATTTTTCGGTCTTGGAAAACTCCAAACGGAAAAACTTTCTAAGTTCTTAAAATTTTCCAATTTGTTAGTTTGTGGAATATATTAACTTAACTTTTCCTAAAGAAATTGATTATATCCACATTTTTAATTAATTTATTTTTAACTTTATTTAAAACCAAATAGTTTACGACACTATATCATATAATAATAATTATTATTATTAATATTAGAAATATACGCAAAATCATTTATCCCTTTTCAATGTTTTCAGTTTCTCTCAGAGCTTGAACTTTTGACTTGATATGTCTTCGCTTGTATGCTGACGAGATTCCCTCCCTTTCTAGTCTTTTTAGGGGTAATTCAAGAAAACGTTCGCCATTTTAGCTTCCTCAAAACCTCAATGAACCAATTAACAGAACTTATTAACATTTCACTGATTCTTTTTCTCCTTTTCTTTCTTTTTCCTTTCATTTCTCTCTACCGTTCCATTCATCCCGATTCTTATACGATTTCCTATCTAACTCGTCCTCCCTCGCTTTTCTCCTGTCACCCATGTATATCTTCATCAAATGGCGTGCGTATTTTTCATTGAATGATTCCCTTTATTATGTACTATTGTAATATAAATTCTAAATGTGGTCAGGCGGAAGAGCAGGCTAAATGGCCTGAGCCTCGCCACCAATAAAGACATTTATTTATTTATTTATTTATTAAATTCAATAGAAAAGTTTAAATCCCAAGTGAAATCGTTTCTGCTGCATAACTGTTTCTATACAATTAGAGACTATACTGAGCATCACAAGAAAAGTAACATTCATTTTAACAATGATACATAATGCATTATTTACCATTTGAACTGTGTAAATGAGTATAAACAACCTGTAACAACTATTGTATTACAGCTTCCGGGTCAATGACCCCCATCTCGATCAGGTTTTTCGTCCAGTTTCCCTGATCCATTGAGCAAATGCTGAGATGGCCTCTTGTTTTGCTTCTGGACATAAATGTAACTTCATTTTCTGTGCGTCTTCTAGAATTCAGTGGGAAATACAATTATTCAAATTATCGTTTCCATGTTGTCCGCAGGAAGTTATAGGACCAAAATTTATTGCTTATTTATCCTTGAAAATAGAGTTTATTACATGGGAGTTTTGATTTTTCTCCCTTTCAAAATTCAAAATTTTATTGCTTATTTATGCTTGAAAATAGATTTTTTACATAGAGGTTTTTGTTTTTTTTCTCCCTTTCAAAATTCAAAATTTATTGCTTATTTATTTTTGAAAATAGATTTTACATGAGAGTTTTTGTTTTGTTGTTTCTCCCTTTCAAAAATTCAAAATTTAAGTAGTATATGACAGTGTAGGGATCACAGAATTTTGAAAATGTGCACACAATTCACTTTTCCCCATAGCACGTCATACGCAGTTTTTAACTGTTTTTTGACGTAAAATAAATAAAAAAAATAAAAAAGTTTCGTATTGTTAACAAGGAACATTGAATAAACTTTCAAGTTTCTGTGTTTAGAAAAGATGATTTTCATTTAACCAATTCCAGCAAATGAGTAGCTAGAAATGTATATTTTCTTTTCAGACTCCTCGGCCACTCTGTACACATGGATGACCGAATAATCGGTTATTAGTAGGCAATAGCAATTATTTCTTATAAGACCCATCGACCCAGTTAGCCGGATGTTAGTTTAATGGAAATAGCAGTTGAAGAGTAATTGAATTAACGTTATCTTTTCCTGGCGCCCATATTCCTTTATAAATTTGGATCGAGTTACGTTGAATTAATATTAGAAGAGCAGACGAAATATTAAATTTAAAAATTAAATCAGACAGTTTGTTTCAATATATATATATATATATATATATATATATATATATATATATATATATATATATTGAAACGCACCGCGTTTCCACCCAAAGAAACGGCGAGACATCAAGCACGAACACGGCAGAACGGTTGCAAGAGGGCGCTCGCTAGCCACGAAAAACGGTTACGGGCGGCGAGGTGTCGTCGGTTGGCCGACCGTGGGAACGAGGCCGCGAGGAGTCAGTGTCTGGCTGGCCGCCGGCGAGGAAGGACGTATCTGGGGCTGCTCCGTGATCGAAAAGCAAACTAGTATCGCGAACGAACGAGTGCAGAAAGATTAATTGACGGACAATTTGTGCGTGATAACAATCAATAGTCGATCGGACATATCGCCAAAGTGTTAGCTGCTATTTGGAGTAACACAGATCAAAAGACGTCGAGTGGATCGGAGAACTGGAAAGGAGACGTACTTCGGAAGCGCAGCGCCTCACCTCGGCTGGTCCCAAGTGAAACGACCCCGGCAAGCAGCGAAGGAGCGCGAGGCAACCCGAGGGTCCCCGAAGCCGCCGACGCTCGTAGAAGTAAGTAACGGTAAATATTTCTTCGATCGATAAGATCGAGAGACTAACAGTGATTCTGGGTTATATGATAGAAAAGGGTAGAGACCACCATAGATATTGTATCATTAGTGATTTGTATAGAATTAATAAATAGTTCAGTTTATTTTGTTCACGGAACAGTGGTGTTTGATTAATAACCCCGAGCCCATTCACGAGAAAGAACACCTGTCCCTTACAAATAAATTTACTGAGAACAAGCCGGCCTACCCGGTACGTCACAATATATATATATATATATATATATATATATATATATAGAGAGAGAGAGAGAGAGAGAGAGAGAGAGAGAGAGAGATATATATTGTAACGGTACGTCCTCCGAGAAAGTAGAATAATAAAAAATAAATAAAATATTGGTCACAATAGGGAGACCAGCGTTCCACGTGCCACCCCCACAGCTCGACCGCGCGCAGCCGCTCGCGCCCCGTTAACGCCCCCACAACGAGGCCCGGCCCCTCCGCCGCCGGGACGGACGTCATCACGCGCCACCCTCGCAGCGAAACCGTTTTCTAAAGGAGTCCCTTGTTTGCAACCGTCCGACCCTACACAAGCTTCCCCCAGCTCCGCCAGCGTACTCAATAGCCTCTTCACGCTAAACGGCAATTATCGACGCCTGTTCTGACACCGGCCCCCGCCCAACCTTCGGCTCACTCCCCCGGCAAAACTCGTAGACACATTTACGACCGCCAGGGCGCTTTGTGCTGTTGATACGCCCCGGCGAGTACCACGCCTGAGGCCCGCGACCGCCGTCCGTACATTTCAATCCGCGGACGTGGTGCAATAATAAGCAACAAAATTAGTCACGCACAAGTGTTCATCCGTGAAAAGGACAGACCGGGCCCGGCACCCGAATGAAAGGAGTAAAACGCTGTGACCGGGGCGCAAAGGCGCGGAAATTCACATGTCACTGACGCGGACGTGCCGCGTGGGTACGACCACCCTTTAGTCACGCACAATTGGAGAGCGCGGCTTACCTTCGAACAAACTACACATTGTATGATCGAACTCGCGGGCAATTGTCTCAAGCGTTGCCCCGTTAGCAAAGGGCCAGCGAATGAGGAAGAGGCCCGCCGATTCGGCAGAGGGAAGGCGTGCCTTCGTCCGTGGGCGCGTGTTGCCCAAGATTCACTTGATTTTTAAGACTCGACTAGTGAACTTCCTTTTGGTCACTTGACTAGAGTACTTCACTTTTGTCACTTGACTAGATAACTTCATTTTTGTCACTTCGCTTTTGGCATTTGACTAGTGAACTTGACAAGAGTCACTTGACTAGAGAACTTCACTTTTGCCACTTGGATAGAGAACTTCACCTTTGAGACCTCGCTAGAGAACTTTTACTTGAGAATGTAACTCAAGACATGTGTTCGGGGATTTGGCACTTCAGCCTAGAATTCGGCTCCGCATGATATTACATGCTCTGAGAACTGTTAAGCCTCGATACCGGAAGGAGCTTCCTTTCCAATTGACAATGAGCTGTTGTGACCGGGGGCGCGTGTCGAGGAATGTGTTCGACAACGAGCAGCAGTGGGCTCAGAGGGAGCGTGCTGTTGCTGGTTTCCCGCCTGTGAATGCGCCAAGCCGCCCGACGCCAGCTCCGGGGTACCATCCCCGCCACCGCTGACATCACGCCGCAGAAGACTGCAACATAAGTAAATTTGCGCACTAAGCGACGCTCAGCCCGATTACCGCGTAAGTGCGGATGGACTCTAGTTCACGGAGCTGTAGCGGACGTGCCGGTAACCAGGCACGAGGGTAGCGGCCAAGTGCTTGCCATTTTGTATTGTTAATCTGTTAATATAATCAAAGGCCGCCGTAAGCAATAAACATGTTAAATTTCATTGTAAGAACCATTGTTGCATACAGTCATCATCATCCTCATAATTTTTGATTAATTAAATGTTATTTTTTAAAGTGTGTCCCATGAGTAATTATTGAACATGCAGAGACCGCACCGTTACAATATATATATATATATATATATATATATATATATATATATATATAAATTTCCTCTCTCTACATTATATCTGCCAAAGATCTTAGCGTCCGGCTTGCTGGGTCAATGGGTCACGATATATTATAATCCTTATTACCTCTATAATGGATTATAGGATCCGCCGACTATACAGCGCAGCTGGGAATCTGAAATAGAATGATTCTATTCCTAGTTCATTTCTGTTTGGATTGACTAAATGAAAGATCACTTTCTTTTCTAAAGAACAAAATTTAACAAAGTTTATTTTTACCTTTTTTTAGCAAACAATAAAGTGAATTTAAGTTAGGCCTTTGATCAAGATATCTTTCAATTTACAATTTTATACCGCGGTTAACTTATCTATTCTTCGTTGATGTCCCTCGTAGACTTCTCAGTCGAAATATCTTGCGATCTTGCCGTAGTCCAAAGTTCCAAGAAATCCTCTTCTGCCCCTATCCAAGCTGGTCTCCAACTATCAAAATTATCAGTCCCGATTACGTCCTATGACATAGTCCGAACTCGATTACCACTCCCGACAAAGTTTCAATTTATACATCAATATTGCTTCCACATCAAAATATCTGCAATATCATTCACTGTCCTTAAAATTTCACTGATAACCCAATTCTATCTCGATTGTACTCGTTCCCTCTCACGAACATACGATCAGTTCAGAAGCGCGTTTCGAGCAGAATGAAATCTTCCTGCATGATTCATCCCTCGAAGACTTCGTATTAAACTACCTTCATTTTTTTCATAACATTTGACCGTCCTTCTCTCACCCAGCCAATCCATACGTTTGTTATATTTTGGTGTAGCTGACCTTTTGATCGTCTAAACTTCTTCGCCCAATCCCAAATTTTCTACTTTCGGCACCAAGCCATCTCTTAATGCATTTAGAAAAAACAAAAACTACATTGTTTATTCACGGTCGTTGCTAAGCTCTAGCTCTCGTGATATTTCGTAATGCATGTTCCACCATATTGTCTACAAATAAATGTTAGTTTATTTTAATGTGACATATGGGTATGTCACTATATATATATATATATATTGAAACGCACCGCGTTTCCACCCAAAGTAACGGCGAGACATCAAGCAAGAACGCGGCAGAACGGTTGCAAGAGGGCACTCGCTAGCCAAGAAAAACGGTTACGGGCGGCGAGGTGTCGTCGGTTGGCCGACCGTGGGAACGAGGCCGCGAGGAGGCAGTGTCTGGCTGGCCGCCGGCAAGGAAGGACGTATCTGGGGCTGCTCCGCGATCGAAAAGCAAACTAGTATCGCGAACGAACGAGTGCAGAAAGATTAATTGACGGACAATTTGTGCGTGATAACAATCAATAGTCAATCGGACATATTGCCAAAGTGATAGCTGCTATTTGGAGTAACACAGATCAAAAGACGTCGAGTGGATCGGAGAATTGGAAAGGAGACGTACTTCGGAAGCGCAGCGCCTCACCTCGGCTGGTCCCAAGTGAACGACCCCGGCAAGCAGCGAAGGAGCGCGAGGCAACCCGAGGGTTCCCGAAGCCGCCGACGCTCGTAGTGGAGTGAGTAACGGTAAATATTTCTTCGATCGATAAGATCGAGAGACTAACAGTGATTCTGGGTTATATGAAAGAAAAGGGTAGAGACCACCATAAATATTTTATCATTAGTGATTTGTATAGAATTAATAAATAGTTCAGTTTATTTTGTTCACGGAACAGTGGTGTTTGATTAATAACCCCGAGCCCATTCACGAGAAAGAACACCTGTCCCTTACAAATAAATTTACTGAGAACGAGCCGGCCTACCCGGTACGTCACAATATATATATATATATATATATATATATATATATATATATACTCCCGACATCTCCTCCCCCCCCCCACCGAAAGAGGTGGCTCAGTGCATCTGATCAAGAGGTCCTAAGTTGAGTCCCGACGGCGCGGCGGCAGGATTTTCGACAGTAGTGAGATACCAAGGTCGAATTCAGTCGCTGTCTGGTGCGCTAGGCGAATACCGGAGCAGCACCCTAAGAAACGTGCCACGGACAGCGCTTTTCTTTCTTTTTCTTGGCCTATCCTCATCCCTTACACACACACACACCTAACACTCACATGCACTATACTACCAGACATGCAGGGAGACCGGTAGGGGGCTTCTCGCTGGTGGGAGATACTTGGTTGAGGAAATGCCGCTAATCGACGGTAGGTCGGTGCAGTATATCGCCATTCAGGGGGGAAGACCACCAGCATCCCCGATAAAAAAACATGGTCTAAATTTACGGGACTAATATCCTCAGTAGTTGACGCGCTTGAAATCAGTGACACTCAAACCAATAACCCTCACTGCTCCCTCCTCTGACCTCACTGTCTTCTGACACTCACATCTACCCCAATGCCTATCAGTCTACCGGCTCCAGCTTCCAGAATGTGGCACCTTCGTGAAGTTGACCGGAAAAAATCTGGGATTTCAACCAAACTTGGTTTATAGTTTGCCTATCGTTTGCCCAGGTTTGCCCTCCAAATATTTTCGTTTGCCCACCCCCAGAAAAACAGTTACACGCAGAAAACAAATTCCGGACAAATACATGTTGAACAAAATAAATTCAGGTATTTTGTTTGCCCAACATTAGAAAAAAATGAGACACGAAAAAAATGTCGAATCAACTTAAGTTTGGCTGGAACGAAATCTGGAAATTTAACCAAACTACGCATATCGCTTGCCCATCATTTTCCGAGGTGTGCACGTAAAATTTCGTTATATTCTATTCAATAAAATAATATTCTCGTTTGCCCAAACAATATTTTCGTTTGCCCAGGCACAAAATTGAAATAACAAGCCGAAGAGTACTCACTATACCGCAACCGAATATGCTCCTATGTTCGGTCGGGCTAACGGTTCCGAGAAAAGAACAATTAAGATATTGTGCACACTGTTTCCCAATAGTGTGTTCTCGTTTGCCCATGAATGAATTTCATTTTTCCAGGAACAGAAATGGAATTATAAGCGGAAGCGTGTATTTGTAGAGGGCTCCAGCATGCGAATATGCACTTTGTCCGCTCAGACTCATAATTCCAATAAAGTAGTAATAATGATCCCGGCTGCGACTGCTCAGTACCAACACTGTTACCTCTGGCTCGAAATTCCTAGGGTTCGAGTTCCGACCGTTGTGGATTTGTGACACTAAATATTTGGATTTTGATTGATTGTTGATTCCGGGCGCGTCAACTTCAAAACTCATTAGTACCGTGTGGATATTTTATCGCGATAGGTCACGGTGATATTCCCCCTCTAGATGGTGAGATTTAACGTCGACTAACGCGTTTTCCCCCTAGGAGGTTTCTCCCATCAGCAAGGCACCACCCTAGGTGGGACAAGCTCTAAGCCCCCGGCCGGTCTCCCGTCATTTGTGGCAGTATAGTGGATGTTACTGCCAGTGTGTGTAAATAAGGGGAGATTATAGGACAAGAAAGGGGAACTAAATATCGTGCGCGGTCCGTGGCCCACTTGTTAGGGTACTCCTCCGACATTCGCCTAGTGTTGATCGGCATTACCACGGAAAACTGCCGATCAGAGCAGTCGACTTAGCTTTCTAGTTAGTGTCAAATGAATAAGCGGATTTCAGAAACTCTGGAGGAGAACCACCGGCTGCTCTGGGCGGCGTTCTGAACAAAACCGCACGGAATGGTTTTCTAAAATTTGGCACGTACAGTGCTTGAGAACAACAAATACAATATCCTTGTGAAATACTGCAATAGCGGACATTTTAACAAAAACCGTGTTCACCAATAATATAGTGAAATATACATTCACGATGACAGTCCGTTCATACGAAGCGGAAACATTTTCTGGACATTTTCTTTACATCATGTGGGGTTGGGATTGCCTGTAATATTAGATTCAATAATCAGTCTTTTTTTCCTTTATTCCTGCTTGTCCGGAAGGCCATCAGCATCCGAGTGCCATACAGTGAGGGTACATTGAATTACGTTAGCATTGTTTAGGAAAAATTATAGACATGATTACATTGAGTGCACGTGAATTAAATGCGAGAAGCCATATCGGGTACATGATAATCAGGGAGGGTCGAAGAACTGTCGCGGTAGTTTCCGCTTTTTAAAACAGCTGAGGGAAGAGGAATGTTGAGATAGAAGTGAGAGGATACTAGGGAGAAATGGACGGATATCGAAGTAATGCCGAGTTCGTTACGTACCTGGGAGTTGGGTACAAACCATGGAGCTTTAGTAATAGTTCGGAGGAATTTATTTTGGAAACTCTGCATTTTTTTTATGTTTGGCTTGCTGGCTGAGGCCCAGATAGGAGACGCGGAGGATAAAATTGGACGGATCATTGATTGGTATAGGTGAGCAGCGACATGGAGTTGCAAGGCTGATGACGTTTTAAGTATGAGATGCAATTGGTGGGTTCTACGGGTTGCCAGGGTTATTCTGTGAAGAATATTTTATTTACAAGTGAGCCTCCTATCAAAACGTACTCCCAGATATTTGACTTGCTTGTTGTTTGGGAGCAAATTTATACTTTCTCCTTGATACTTGAGAGGGGGAGGATGATTATTTGGTCTACGGAGCGTGAAGATTTTGGCTTGACGTTTTGCAGGGTTTATCCGGATATGCCATTTCTTGGCCCAGTTGGAGAACTGGAAGAGGTGGTGTTGCAGGTCTTCTTGTGCGGTGTCAGTATCATGGTTTGAGAAATAGCTTGCGGTTTTCATCAGCAAACAATGCAATGGAGTTATGAGCGGTGGATGGTATATCAGCTGTATGAAGATTAAATAGTGTGAGTGTCATGACCGGCCGCACGTAATCAAAAGTGCTGCCACGGAATGACGTCAGCAGGGCGTTACCGCCCCTGACGGCAGTGGGCAACAACCAGCGCGGGCCAGCCGAGCCGAGCTGAGCGCGGCCGTCACGCCTGATCGGGCGGGGAGAAACTCGACCCCGCCCCAACTACGCAGCCAGTCAACGGGCCTACGGCCCGGAGATACTATAAGAGGGCATCGGCGCAACGCCAAGGCAGATAGCAAGCGACTGTGGTAGTGTGAGGATCTGGCTGTACAGTGGTGTTCTAGTGTGGAGAGAGAGACGACGAAAACTGTGCTACGATTTTGGACTTCCCTTTCTGCTATTTGGTGACTCGGCATTTTTTGGTATATCTCCTGGTTTATGACGACTCGGCTACGTTCTCTCTGTAAGATCTCCTGGTTATTCAGCACTACGGCTATTGTACCTGGTTTTGGCAATAAACTTGTTTTAAGAACCCTGGTGTGTTTATTTGGATACTTCAGTGAGAGAGAGATCTGATCCTTGGGGTACTCATGCTTTTATAGAAAAAGATAATAAAAGAGCTCCAAGAACGCGGACTGAAAAGGTGCGATCGGCAAGGAAGCTTTTGATGATGTGAATAAGATAGTGTGTGTGTGTGGGGGGGGGTCCGATGTGAATAAATTTGTATAACAGTCCTGGATGCCAGACGGTGTCAAACGTTTTAGCTACATCGAGGAAGATTGAGCCTGCGTGTTTCTTTTCATGGAAGCCTGCGAGTATATCCTTGGTTAGTCTTAATATTTGATGGTTTGTGAAACGTAGTTAAAAATCGAATTGGTGCGGAGCTATGGCTTGGACTAAACAGAGATGGTAGATTCATCTGGTGAGGATACATTTCCCTAAGGAGGCCAAAAGACGAATTGGACGACAATTTGACGGGTCGTTTTTTGGCTTGTCTGGTTTGAGAATGGGAATGATATGGGCGTGTTTCCATTTGCGAGAACAGTATGACAGACGAAGAGATTCATTGAATATTGATGTTATATGTAAAATGGCTGTGAATGAAAGGCGTTTAAGTACGTACGTTGGAATTAAGTCGCGACCAGTAGAAACTTTTGGGGTAACGAAAGATAAAAAATTCACAATTTCGGTGGAAGATATGAATTATGGGCATCTTGGAACTGTTCTAGTTCAGCGAATTTTTCAAAGAGTAAATGATCATGAAGGGGGTTTTCTGAAGGATGAGGCGTGAAGGTTGCGGACAAGTATTCACCTAGCACTTTGCTTTTAACTGCAGTGGTTGCTACGGATGCCGCGGTTGTTAAAGCAGGTATATATTAGATGGTTTGCCCAAGCGGCGGCGACTGATATTCCCCAGCGTTTGATCGGTTCGGTTGGCGGTTTGAGGTTCGAAGTGAAGGTATCGGACGTTAGATTTTGCAAAAAGATGTCTTAATATTTTAGTGAGTAGGTTTAGGTACGATTTTAAGAAGGGAAGACGATGACTGGCCAGTGAAAATCAGTCTTTTCCTCTCATAACAAAATACATTAACATAACATTTATTGAACAATATTAATTCATAATTACCACATTATCTTAAAATATTTTGGCAAAAAAATTAAATATTTTACATTGCCTTTTCCTGGTTTTCTTTTCTTTTTGCACCATCATCACTGATGATCTTGCGCTGCGCCGCACGGTGGTCTGAAAAGGACCGAAACGCGTGCATAAATATGAAGTTAAAAACTGTTTAATTAGTGATTTTGAAATGATTCTGTCAGACTGCATCTAATGAAACACGATCCAGGTGTAAAAAAATAATATTGCACTTAATTTATAATGTTTATTTATTTATGAATGTTGAAAACAATGCTGGTCTTTTTCTGATATTATTGAAGATGAATATTGATTCGTCCCTTCGATATCTTCATTGATTCGTCCAGGCGTTATTATACAAACAGGCAAGAAAACGTTATTATACACATTTACACCATAACTCAAGGAATAACGGGTTAAAAACGGTGTCAATATAGAGTTTATAACTTTTTAACAATAGTTTTCAAAGGTAGAAATTAGAAAAATTCTTTGTTTAGGTAGTAAAAGGAATAAATAGCATTTGATGGTTGTAAATTACACTATAACACGTTTACTACTCTTTTACCGGTTGTATTAACGGACAATAATTAATAATTTTATATAATTATATCACAATTATGTTACTTGCATTTTGGACCAAAAGCCATCAAGTGATGTGTAACATAATATGGAAAAGCCAGAGACCTGGCCACCTCAGCTTCCTCTGAGACTGTTTTCTTCACATTACATGAACCGTATTTTTAGCAGTTGCGGTTACGCATAAGCCAGAGTACATTTCCTGTTCGGATCATTTCACCCTATGCGAAACCTCTGGCATGACATCCACCGCTGACGCTTCGACTCCGCACTCTTACTGTGTGTCCACAAAGAGAAGCAGTTCGGGGCGACGAGAAAATATTTGCAATTGTTCACTTAATAACATGTTAATTTCATGGAGATGTGTTTCTGTTTTGTATAATTGCTCGTCAATGATCACTTAGTTAATAGAAGTATCACATTCTTTCAAAGCTCGTCAAATCAAGTTTAAACGTTCGCCATTTTTAAAAAGATGCAGGCCGAGGCGGCTGCTGTTTGCACAAAAACATAAATGTCCAGTTAATAACATTTATTGATTTTATGAAAGTCTTTTTAATTGTTTTTATGTAATTGCCGTCAAAGATCACGTTAATGGAAATGGCGCTTTGTTTCAAACCTCGTCACGTAAACTTATAATGATTGCCATTTTCAAAGAGGCAGGCCGAGGTGGCTGTTGCTATGGAAAAAGTATTAACACATGTCCACATAATAATAGTTATTAATTTCACACAAGTGTTTTTAGTTGTTTTTGAGTAATTACCCGTGAATGATCACTTAAGTTTGGAAATGGCGCTTCCTTTCAAACTTCCTCATGTAAACTTTCACGGTTGCCATTTTTAAAAAGGCAGACCGAGGCACTGATGTTAACAAAGACATCAAAAAATGGTCACATAGTAACATTTATTAATTTCATGGCAGTATTTTTCGTTGTTTTTGTGCAATTGCGAGTGAAAGATGACTTAACCCTTCTTTACATGACCCTTCTTTCAAACCTCGTCATGTGAACTATAAACGGCCGCCATTTTTAACGAAGCCAGCCGAGCCGGCTGTTGCTAACGAAAAACATTAACAAATGGCAAGTTAATAATAGTTACTAATTTCATAGAAGTGTTTTTAGTTGCTTTTGTGTAATTGCCCGTCAAAGATTATTCAGTTAATGAATATCTCGCTTTTTTCAACCTCGTCATGTCAACTTTAAAATGGAGGCCATTTTGGAACAAGTGGGCCAAGGCGGGAGTTCTTAACGAAAAACTATTTACAAATGTTTATTTAATACCATATATTAATTTCACGGAGATGTATTTGGATGTTTTAATGTTATTGCCCGTCACAGTTCGCTGACTTAATGCATGTTTCAGTTCCGCAGATCTCAATTTCATATGTTTAAACTAATTTAAAATCAAAGAAATTTTGCAGATCGAAAGAAGAAATTTTTTGAAAAGAAATTGAATATGTTATGTAATTAATATAAATCTGAAAGTTGAAAAGATAATATGTTTTCAAGGAGTAAACGTTGTCGTCATTATGTCCCGAGGTACTGATGATGCTCTTTCCAAACCCGTAATATAAACTTGAAATAGTAATCATTTTGAGAGGGGAAGACCGGGGCAGCTGACCTCAACGGATAAATGTTCGATAATATTTAATTAATAACATATATTAATTTCGTGTATTTTTTCGTGTTATTGTATTTGCCCCAGAAACTTTACTTAGTTAATAGAATAAACAGTTTTTGCATACCTTCATTATGTGAGGCTTAATTAAATGAAACTAAGACTAATTGACACTGAAAAAGCTTTAATATGTTTAGAAAATTATATGAAAGCGCATATAATTACTGTTTTTTGAAAAGTTTATTAGGGAAAAAGTTATAAACAATGAAAGATAGGTGTACTGCTTGAATGGCTAAATTTTTCCTTGCCCGAAACGCCTGGCTTGAGGGTGTCGTTTGGCTGTAATTTGATAAAAAATATTATTTCTTATGGTTTCTAGTAATTTGAAGTGTCTAGAACTGATATTTATCAATAAATAATTGTTTTTCAAAAATTAAAATTTGGAGCTTTTGCGCGCGTTTCGGGCCTGTTCAAACCACCATGCGACGCTAATCTATAGAAAACACACCATCTCAAACATTCCATCATGTTTGCTTGAAACATTAGAAATAAAATAAATAATTCGTCTAAAATATTTTAATGACACTAATTATCATAAGATACGTGATATCTCTCGAGTAATGTACCAGCAAAAACAATTAAGGAATTTTTGTAGCAATTAAAGAGGTGATAACAAAACCAGGTTTCAAGGTGAGTACTTTCCCATTTCTGTTGCCAGGCTTATCTTGTAGCCAGATGGTGGTCCTCATCCATATGCCCCGAACTTTCTATGACCTCTTCACTATCATCCATCCCCATCCCCTTACTCCGGCAATAATGCCAGCACATGGATGACACGTAGAAGATAAAACCCGCCACCTTAGAGTAGGCGAAATTCACATCTGTTTTGCACACTTTTTATTCAAATGCTAGTATTTAGTTTCCCTGAATTTGTCCTTGTGTAAATCTTATGGACTATAGCATTTCTGTATGGGTAGAGGGGGGGGGGAGAAAGGGGGAAAGGTAGTGTTGATTCTGGAAAAAGGGAACTCGTATGTAGGTAATTTTCGGTTATTGAGAACAAAAGTTACTGATTCAGATCACTTAGCGCTATTACACAGTGATTCAGTTTTGTACTCTTCACATCGACTGTGGTTATCCCAGGAAATATCACATACAGGAAGAAACAACCGCCCCAGGACCACGATTTCCAAAACAACGAAAAGTTGAATTCAATTGAATTGAATCGGATCGGATCGGATCGGATCGGATCGGATCGGATCGGATCGGATCGAATCGAATCGAATCGAATCGAATCGAATCGAATCGAATCGAATCGAATCGAATCGAATCGAATCGAATCGAATCGAATCGAATCGAATCGAATCGAATCGAATCGAATCGAATCGAATCGAATCGGATAGGATCGGATCGGATCGGATCGAATCGGATTCAATTGTCTTATTTTACGTGGCGAGACTCTGGCCATGAGGCCTGCACTTTCGTCTGACCACGCAAATTTCGCTGTGCTCTTTTCTCCAACTACAGGGGAAAGAAGGTATTGCTTGGGCGAAGAAACAGGCAATGTGAATTTATCTCAGAGGCTTTATTTATGCTTGAGGATCTCTTACAAGCAGTAAATCTACTGACATGGGACAGCCGGCTCTACTTCCCCTCCGGAGAAATACGAAGAATTTTTCGCCTGAGTTATTTTTGCAGAATTTACGGAAAATGAAAAGGCTTAAGAAAGTTTTTCAGCATGGCAATTATATTGATATATGACGTGTATCGAATGGCAATTATATTATCACGTGTAGCCAATCCAAAAAGATTAATTTACGAGATAATGTGAGATAAAAACTAGTATAATTATATCTGGTTAGGTGATTGTAGATGGTGTAAAAAAGAATTCCAGAGCAGAAGAAATAATGTTACGACAAATTATAATGTTACCCAATGAGCAAATGGGGTAAGGAAGGTTTCAAGACCTTACTAAAGTATTTTGTATGTAGACACTGTAGAAACAAAAGTCGAGATATCAGAGACTCTGGAGAAGGATCTGTTGAAACTATTAATACAAATCTGCCCATATTGCATTATACGCCGATGACACAGCCCTATTTTCTACAAATTCCGATATCTTAGTAGCGAAAGATTACATCCAAAATCATCTCGATGAGTACATAAACTGGACACAGAATTGGAGAGTTAAAATTAACCCAGATAAAAGTGAGGTAAATATCTTCACCCTTTGTAGACCACGAAATCTAACTCAGTTATCAATACTAGAAACGAAAATACCATGGGCCTCCTCACTAGTAAAATTCTTGAGCATTTTATTTGATAAAAGGCTAACATCGAAACCGCACGTCAATACGGTTGCAAATAAAGCTGTGGTATCCCCCCAATCAGAGAACGAGACGGAGTTACGCTCCGCCGCACCGCTAGTGGAGGGGCGCAGCCCCTCCCCTCTCCCTTCACCAGGCGGGGAGGTATAAAGGCTTGGCCGGGAGCAGGGCGCTCCCGTTCAGTTACCGCTTAGCATAAGCCACCACCGCCGCACTTGCTACACGCCCTATGGAGGCGTAACCTGCGGCGCACTACAAGGAGACTCAGGCTGCCCCGGCGCTTGCTACAGTCACAGGCCGTGACGTACCGCCGGGCGATCAGCACCTGCCTCGGGGCTACTGCCGCCCTCGCTATACGCCTTATCTGGAGGCGTAACCTGCGGCGCACTACAAGGAGACTCAGGCTGCCCCGGCGCTTGCTACAGTCACAGGCCGTGACGTACCGGCGCGCTACAACGTGACTCACGGCTGCCGCCGACGCTCGCTAGCGTCACAAGTCGTGGCGTATCAGCCAGGCGATCAACGCCGACCTCGGTGGCCCTGCCGCCTCTCGCTACACTTCCGACCGCGGCGTCACCGCCGCGCCCTACTTCGGAGACTAGAGGCTACTGTGGCCACTATCACCTAACAACTCTTATCGCCCTGCAGGCGATAAGGCTCGGCAAGGCAAGAAGGCCGTTAAGAAGCATTGTACATATTTGTGATGTTGTTCTGTGTATTTATTATTGGGTGAAAGTAAATGGTTATAAAACATTGACTGTTTATATTACCTTGCAATCCTGCAAATACAACAAAAGCAAAAGCAAAAATGTCAAAATTATTTCCAATATTAAACCAGTGCTCTAGACTGAAAATCGAATGCCGCCTGCTAATATTCAAATCAATGAACCTTCCTACCATAATCTATTGATGCCCAATCTGGGGAGGTGCAGCTCCTAGCAATATTAATAAAATTAAAGTAATTCAAAATATATTTCTAAGAAATCCCCTAAGCCCCCCTGGTTCATTACAAATAAACAAATTCATCAAGAATTAAAAATTACAAAAATAGAAGAAACCATAAATAAATTAGCTACCAATTTTTTCAACAATCTGCGTACCTCACCACGTACCATCATTTTTAACATGGGAAAGAATGCGGTCCACCCATGCGTAAAGTCAAGATTTCCCAAAGACAAATTCAAACCCCTGTAAACCACTATAACCTCAGCTCCTTAACAATATCATATTTCTTTCTCTTCTTAATTAACAATAACATTAAATGAATAAGTATGTCAGAGTTTAAACCTAATTTACCTTATTATGGATGCCCAATCCAAAATTGTCATATTATTATATGACATATTATTATATTATCTTACGTCTTTTTAAAACCCTTGAAAGACACTATTGTCGAACAAAAAGAAATAAATTTAAAAAAATCTGTAAACAGCAAACATCAATAAAAATTGTTATTTTAAGGCTAAATGAATAAATTGAAATGTGATTTTGCAATGTTTAGTTATTTTACTGAACATCTTTAATAAAAAAAAATCAGCCGAGCGGAAGCTAATTTATTTTCACATTATCGGATAAAGTGAACCAAAAATGTTAGTCCCCAAAAGTTCACTATAACGCTAGTCAACTTTATGTATTCCCATCGTTTGACATAGAGAACAAATGAAACAATTTGAGCGAAGACACTTGCTCGTAATAGTTTACGACAGAGAGAGGGAGAGGGATGGAATATGAAGAGGAATGGGAGAAGGAAAGATAGAAAAAGATTACAAGGAATGAGAAGCATAGATAAATGATAGTGTATCTTCCTTGCTCTATGAGAGTGGTAGGTGTGAGTCAGCAAGATGTAAGGGCAAGAGAAAAATGGACTGAGGAATAGAAAGAGAGTCGAAAAAGAGAGAATTTCAAAATAATATTAGCATTCAATTAGCGAACATAATAATTGTCCTAATAAATATTATCTACGTTATTATGTATCAACTTTGGAATAGCTTGGTTAGTGCACTACTATACAACTCGTCATTAAACTTTCATGAGGTTTCATACTCAATAATATCTTCCTCCACTAATCAAGTCAACTTTATTTCCGTTTAAGTAATTTCCTTTCAACATATTCCACCAATCAATTCAACTTAATTTCCTTTTAATATATTTGAACATTATGTGCACACCTAGAATTTCAGAAATATGAAAAATATAATCCTTCTTTTCTTCATGCTTTTGTGGAATAACTACTAAATCATATTTCTTAGCACTTAAACGTCTAAGAAAGCCTTTCCGAACTTCTATATTTAAAGTTTATTATTCAACTCCCACAATATACTGTCAGTTACTGTAATGATATTTTTTTCATATTTCTAGCTAAGTTAGTCTTAAAAAATCTCAGGACATAAATAACTTTAATGACAATACATTGAAATAGAGGTTCTTGGAGGTTTCGTCCTCACTCCTGCCACGCTCATGACTCATGATCTCATATTTAAGAGAGCAGTTAAGATGACACTTCTACATTGTAGCTGCTGAATGTTATCCTTGATAATACCCATTAAAAAAAACTCATGGTACCATATTATGATCACGTATTCACCTCAGAACAGATAATAAATGTTCTTGAATTATTTATTACGACCTAAAATTTAAGAGAAACTTTGCAACTTTTGTGCCAAAAGGAGCTTTCTAATTTATTGCGTATATAATGGTTGAAAAATTGTTTACGACGCGAGAACGAATTCCGTTATGGAACAGCAATTATTTTTATTTTATTTTATTTATTTCAGGTTCAAAACAGTTAAAACTATGTGTATATTGGTATGTAAAGGACTATTGTTCTGTATACACTACAATATGTTATCACAGTATTCCTGAATACTGTTTTTCTTAAAATATTTAATTTATAGAAGCCTTATAAAATATTTGTTATTTCTGAGGAGTGTTCGTGATATTTAAAAAAATTTCTGAGATTTGGTTCAGCAGCATTTTTGTTTCTGTACGTCAAAAGTTACTTCATATTTTACTTACATAACATTCCCAAAAAGAATGGCTGAAAATCACTTTGATATTTAATTGCTTATTTTTTTGTATCAACTTTTATAATAGCTAAAATAATTAAAGCGTATGATTTTTAATTTGAAAAGTGTTCACATAATGCAGTCACATAAAGAATTGCATGTATCGGTATATGCGAAAGTATTTTAGGCACAAAACAAAAGTATGTAGCCAATAAAAACACCCGACATTCACTAACACTGTACACTTCTGCGTCATTCGGGGGTTATCTCGTTAGATAAACGTTTCTTTCGAGCACTCATAATTTACAATGCAACTTAATGATCACATGTTTCGTTAATTAAAAAGAATACCAAAATGGTGAGACGGAATTAACAACACACACACAGGCATTGGCATAAAAAGAGGTCTACATTAAGACCTAGTAATACCATCAGAAAACACTCTCGTCTTATTGAAAAGGAAATCAATCACATAATTATAAAGACAATCCTGGTCATTACGATGATGACCGTATGGCAAGACATTGTAAATAACATAGCTTCAATATGTCTACGATTAATAGTAATTATTTTTTTGTAATTTCGTTCCTGTTATCCATTTGTTTGATATGCATTTATGCAAGTAATTTACGTGCATTTAATGCTCGTCGTAAATGACTTGGAAGAAACTATAAAATATTTCATCCGCATACACTACATTTCATGGAGTAGTGCAAAACAGCTGTTCAACGAAATAAAAATAGTCTATAATCATAGAAAATATACAAGTACTACAACTGTTTCTCCTAAATGATTGACATCTCAAAGATACATAGTTCTGTTTCTGATATTTTCGATCTTCACATCAATTCAATTAATCCGTTTGTTAGAATTTTGTTTGTTTGAATAACAATCATTCAGTATGTAACGTATTGTACGCACCACTCACAATGTCGCTGCGCCAAAGGATTAGACACCAGGGGCCAGGCAGGATGTGAGAACAATGAGGTATTGGGAGAATTCTGAGAGCTAGGGAAAGGGATGCCCAAAATGCGGGATAGCGCATTTTTGCCGCGTGCCGCGTGCAAAATTCTTAGAATCCAGGGCAATGGATGTCCAAAATGCCAGGCAACGCGACTAGCGCGGGCCGTGTGAAAAACCCAGTGACGTTTCAGGTCACGTGGGTGGGAGCTATATAAGAGCGAACGCAGAGCGCGGGGGCGGGGTTTGTCGAGCTGAGTGGAACCCTCGTGCGAACGCACAAAACTTGCGCCCAGGGCGGTGCGGAGCCGAGCGAGGCTCGTACGGCAACCCATGTGTTGGGACGCCGTGTGGATATTTCCACGGGTGATCTAAGTCGCCGGAGCCGCGTGCTGTGTGCATAAGGTTCGCTGAGGAGTGGCGCGGGCCACGAGTCAGACATTTCATTTTTAAGGATCGCTCCTGCGATCAGGGGAGTAAACGTCTACCAGAGCTAAGAGTAACTTAAATATTTACTGTACATATTGTGAATAAACCTGTACATATTTATCATTGAAGCTCGTGTCTGTGATTATTGTGTATTCCCATGACGTCACAGTTACTTATAAATGGCCAATCCAAAAATGGTAAAAAAAAATAGGGAATACTCGCAATCTTCTCTCTTGGAAGACAGAAATATAAAACGAGAACAGTTACTTATAAACGTACCACGTCACAGTTACTTATAAATGGCCAATCCAAAAATGGTAAAAAAAAAAAAATAGGGAATACTCGCAATCTTCTCTCTTGGAAGACAGAAATGTAAAACGAGAAGCATTTTTTCAGTTATTGAAAATTTTTGCTTTAAGCATATTAAGTTAATTTTATGCTTAAGCTAATTTTATGCTCTTATTGCTTATTATGGTAATTTGCGAGGAAACCTTTTCAATACTAACGAATTAGGATTCTCAGTTACCGCTCTAAGGGGATATACATATACTATCAGACAAATTTTCCTTAATTGATACCTTATCTTTCAGGCAACTAGTGTACTCACGGAAAACCTTTTCTTCTCGTCTTCCTATGCTCCTACGCGATGGATAAATTTACATTCTCATGAAATTGAATGAAGCGGCTAAGACGGCATATTCGGTAAATTTGCGATTGAATGTGCTCAAAGCCACAAAACTAAAATTACCGTCGTTTAAATGGCCATATGCTATTTGAATAATATGCGCTGAAACAATTTCCAAAGAAATGATAAAAAATATATGTTATCATGATAACAAGGTTTTTAATAATGTAAGAACTTTTCGATCACGTAACGACAATTATCGGAAGTGAAAATATGTATAGAATTAGTACATCCCTTTGGTATCTCGTTAGATACAATCCAATTTGCTTACGTATCTTTTCTTACGCCATATTCCTTAACATAATTGTTGTAATAAATTATTGTGTATACTTTCAGTTATTATAATGATCGCTTTGCGATCGAAAGGATATTAAGATATTAAAATCCTTTTCAAATATATAATAAGGTATCAACATCACTAACAAAATATTAATTAAATGTAGGTTCTGCAATCTTTCGTTGTTTTTTTGTTTGTTTTTCTTTTCAGTTATATGAATGTGTCGCTTTAGTTGTAATTTTTTCATCCTAAAGCTCATCTTCCAGTCTCAGAATAAATTATTTATATTGTTTTCAATTTTCATTTACGTTCTCACTTTGCGTTCTAGTTTCAGTAACTCAAGGCGATATTTTGAGGTATATACTGTATTTGCGTACTATTCCATTAAGCGAAGCTTCTACGATTCTCTTCGGAGGTTCCTGTTTTTCGCCAGTTTTCTGATATCCATATCTAATACATTCAAAGGAAGTGATCACTTCCCTCGACTTTGCTTCCATACATGTCTTTAATTAAACCTGAATATATCCTGTTAATAATATTTGTTCCAGCGTTCTAAGTGTACAGTACTAGAAACAAAAATTGATCGGGGCCGTCTGCGGCTAATTTCAGCTTTTGCACGACTTGGACAGCCCTTGTCATGAAACGCTGAGGCGGAGCCTCTGAAACCATCGTAGCCAATCTCAACGCTAGGGGGAGTGCTCTAACAAAATTTCGTCCTAGAAAATGGCAGGAGTCGCTTGTTGAGATGTGGAAGTATTTTCAAATAAAAAATACATGGAAGAAACACTTGTATGAACATGAAAGTAAATCCATCGAAATATATATATGAACACATAGCGCCACTGTTAACACAATTCTTTTCGAAGAAATTTCATTGATATCAGATAAAATAACACTGATGTTAGACCAATTAATTTCGTATATACATTTTAATTTCAATATCCATACACAATTTATGAACTTTATCAAATTACCAGTTTTCAGAATTTTGCGATAAGAAAAATAATTATAATTGAATATTTGCAATTGTGTAAAAATGCAAACACTGTCTTTTTCGAGTCGTTAGAGGAATTCTAGGAAACCATTTCAATAAAAGACAGTAAAATTCAAAGACCTAGTGTATATTTATGATTAAAGTAACAATTAAACTAGATATTAAGCAATTCATTTGCATCTCATGTCAAAATTGTTATTTTGCGATCATCAAATTAGTGACAATTTGGGGACACTTCCCGGCAGGAATAGCGCACATTTCGGAATTGTTTATACAAGTGTTAATTATTGTAAAACTGTTAATAAGCAGTTTTCGGTTCTGGGACATTGAAAAATCCATCCCACTTCAGAATTGCAAAATTTGGAAATTGTTTATAAATTTTTAAGTTTTTCAAACAAAGGTTTTTGCTTTTTTAAAATTGCCTTTAAACGAGATGCAAAATTCCGCAATCCTATTGGAACTATCGTCTTTCGTTTTCGAGATACGTAATTGTTTATAAAAAATTAGCATGTCCTGACTTTTTGACAGTTCCCACGCAAGGCTTTTCCTTACGCAGTTCCCACCTGAGACTTTTCTACAAGCCGTTTTGCAACGGCTCGCTTAGTTACTCCGGCAAATTCATTCAAAATTCATTTGAAGTTCCTAACGGGGGTGGAGGGGACAAGCGGCCACAACGCTTGCATATATTGCCATGAAAATTGTTGCTGGTTTTCAGCTCTCTAATTTTTCATTTTATTTTAAATACTTTAAGTTCCATTTATTCAACAATTACAGCTTACATTCTAAAATACTACTCGAGTCGGCTACCGAACAATCTTCAACTTGGGAGCAAGGAAGACTCATCAATTGGCCTCCAGAAATATCTCCCGGTGGAAATTGTGTCCTTCCTCCACACGTTTCAAGGCAAAATAGGCTGAGCGTGTTAGCATAAATCGTAACACTCGCTTTCCGAAGGAAAAATCCTTAATCCACCTTCTTAGGAAACCATTCCTTTACATATAACATTGTGGGAAATGTTTTAAATTCAATATATGAGAAAACAATAATTTTGCATAAATTGTTATTTTTTACAAACATAGACATTAAAGTTTTCTGCTCTTCAATATTTACACGTTCCAAATACGAATTATATTGTTTTAACATTCACAATTTCATTCTAACCAGTAAGTCTGCTGCCTTTAGAAGCAGATAGCATCAGCATGGAATATGCGGAAAAGTAATAATAGAGTGTACATATGTTTATTTATAGACATTTGTAATTGAAGGAATGTGAACTTACGGATTCAGTTAAGTAAATTTCAATTAAGGTGCAAAGTTTGCAAATAAACATGGTTTTAAAATTCAATTATTCCAAGTTCAGAACAATTCCTAGAAGCATTGTTTTCCATTCGACAACACGACAATGATTTTTGATACTACCCTCCGAAAGCCGGCGGCGCTAGCCGATTGCGTTTACTACGCTCCGTGAAGTCACGAAGGTTAAGCGCATTCGTGACTCGCGGGTTCGTGGTTGGGTGACCGGCCAGGAACCCCGGGATCTAACTGCGCGGCGTCGAGCCCTGGCCGAAGGGATAAAAGGCACTGACTGACTGCGACGTGACGAGACTTGACTAATATTAAAAAAATAATAATGCACATTAATGGAGGATTACTCCCAAGGGCAAAGCGCTCAACGCCCCTTAAGGGGCTTGGAGACGCGTTGCGTCAAGGAGTGGACGCAACAAATTAAAAACAAATCTAAGTGGATTGTTTGAGGTCATCGCTTATCGTGTCAAAATCGTGGAAACTTGAAGTATTCGAAATACGTATATGCCGAGGTCATATCAATGAAACAGAAAATCTCTGAGCATATGAAAGAATCAGTCGTCATTTCAACAAAGGAGCTACTACGACATAATAATCATAATATCCTCAATTTCGTTTACTTAGTGTGTTCTTTCGAGCGTGTTCCGTGTCCCTGAGTAGCGAAGATTAACATACTCGTTTAAACCAAAAATAACGATTTAGGATGATAATATAGGATGAAGTTCACTTCTTATAATTATTTGTAGAAAGTCATATCAGATTAATATTATTGTCAATGAAATTGTAGTTTTATTTAATTTAAAATAACTGCTTGGATATTTTGCAGTTTAATTAAGAAAATATAGCTACCCGAATTTGACGCTATGAAAATAAAACATTTCGAGGTTTCCACTACGAGACGTATGTCGTCATTCTTATTCATTCGCTCAGTATACTACAATCACTTTCATTAATCATCGATCATGTTACATAGGGTTTCTAATGTTTATATTATACAACTGAAATATTATATAACTGAACAATCATTATATATATATATATATATATATATATATATATATATATATATATATATATCAATGGATAGATCATGAACATTGGGATAAAATAATGTATCATATCTTAGTATTTTAAGAGTAATTTGAGTTTAAAGTTAGAATTTTTGACATAAGATTTTCAAGTAAACAGGCAGCCTTTACAACTGTCGCCGTTTTGGGAAGGTGGCCTTCGGGACGTTGATACTGTTTTGTGGAGAGAGGAGTGTGAGAGTGATGGCCGTGCAGTATGAAGGCGTAACTGCAGCATTTTATAATCTTGACATGAAAAACATATGAACAAACGATCAGAATTAATGATTTTCCCACGTGTTCATCTGAATTGAACATTTCTTCTTCTGGAATTCCAAATCAACCATAATCGAAAAGAACGAAATAAAAAATATTTTAGCAAAAACGATAACAATAATAATAATAATAATAATAATAATAATAATAATAATAATAAAGGTCATTTTTAAACTTACAAAAAACGAACTCAGTGCAGAAACAAGCTATCATTTTAAAACATCGGAAACGAATAAATGCTTAAAGATTTTCATTGTAATATCTTATTAATTCACAAATAATAGATAGGCACATTTTCATTCACGGTAATAAACTTCCTATTTAAACACGACACCAGAAGAACAAGCAATAAAAAATTGAAATACTCTAGGCAGTTTTATCAGTGTAAATTTGCCGAACTTTAACCAAAATGCACATCTTCATTCGCAACTGCTGATACTGATTAGAGAGTTTCTCATTTCATAGCGCCAAGTACTGCCACAAACTTGAAAATGCAGAAGACGGAAGTGCACCGTTTTCTTTTCAATTTATGAACAACAGTTGTATGGTTGCAAAGTGGACGAGTGACATTTTAATTAAAAATGACATTTACCAACGAAGAGAGGTGGTTGGCTTTTTGTTCAATTTGAAATTGATATTTACTATTATCTTCTTCCTTACGCTACTAATTTGTTATATCGTTCTTAGGAACGATCAATGTTTTGAAAATTTAAAGTTAAATCCAAATAAATAAATAGAAAAAATCTACCATTCTGATTGTTAGAATTGGTATTTCTTAGCGTGATGTCTGTGTCATCATCAAGAATTGCTGTAGTTATGTCTCTTATCCCCCACTGCTACTCCTTTCAGTCTAGACGCAACAGTCTAGACGCCGCGATGGTCACCTGCCCCAAAAGCGAGAGTTGCAAGGGTTGCAGCATGATTGCCCATTTAATTCAAAATCACATGTCAGAAAGCCTAACTTTATACTCAAGTTACAATCAAAATATTAGTAAATGATACATCATTTTAATCCTCTTTTCACGGTCTATCCATTGCTGGTGAGAAAAATATATAGTTCCATTTAAAAAATCGAAGGTGATTAAATTTCTCGAAACTAAGAAATTTTATAGACAATTTTTCTACGGCTCGTTACTTGCCCCATGATTCCGCATTTTCAGCAAAAACTTCATTTCGATATCCTGAACCGTTTAGAAGTTATGGGTCCATAGTTGGTGGAATCCTCTGTTTATGTAATAAACATTACAACTGCTTACGACGGGCAGGAATTCGGGCTGTGTAAATGGTGTTCTTTTTTTTGTGTAACCTACTCTGTGGTGTTAAAAAGTGTATTTATTAATATATTTATTTTGAGTTTCTTGAAAACAATCGGAAATAACAAAAGTAATATTTAGAGAAGTATATTTGTAATTTTGCAGTAAACCGATGTCGAGATTTAATTGGAAATACAGGTTTTGGGGTCTTAAGTTACCAAGCGAGTGTTGTATTTATTACAAAACGTCCGTCTGTCCGTCCATGTGCTCGCTGGTCTGTGTGTCCGTCTGTTTGTCAGTGAACACTAGTGTGTAAACTATTCCTAGAATTTTTTCCAAAAGGAATTTAACGATCTGGCCCGAATCGAGGCACTGCGATGTTGAAAATAATTCTTTCAACTTTGGGGTTAATTTGATTGAAGCCCCTGGGGAGCAATTTCAAACTTTTCTCCAAAACGGCTCCAAAGTTTTTCGACCTACATATGTAACTACAGTCGAACATCCGCCAACGTCGGTACACTAACTATAGGGATTCCCGGTCAGTGACGTTACAGGGGAAACTATAACGATGCCACTGAGCTATCGCAACCTTTGCAACGTGAACTTAAAAACCCAGTAAGTCTTATTTCCATACGAAGTTATAATTTTTCAGTATTTCATATATTCAAAGGTTTCATATTATTCGTGCGCATAGTAAACATAACTTAAAGCTTCCTGCTTGAATCCTACGAAACAAATCGGACAAATTGTATAATTGAAAAAATTATATAAATTGGTTAAGAATATTGGAATAGTTTAAAAAACTATGAGAGTTAATAACAATTTTCTAAAAGTGATTTAACTAAATTATCTAAAACCTGGAGCTCATACATTTTTAAACTGCCCTTTTTCTAATTATGTTTCTTAAAATATGTCAAAGTGGCTTTCAACTTTGACTAACACTGGGGTTCTCAACTTCGAATACGAATGAGTAAACGTTCTTTGACTTATTTCTGTAGAGAAGAAATGGAATATTTAGACCTATTGTGTGACGTAATGATATTCCTCTAAAACTGAAAAATGTGCCAAAACGAATGCTTTTTATTCTGTCAGTTTTCTTTGTACTATTCGTTACTTCTGTGAATGTTGTCTGAAGAAAACACTGCGTTAGATCAAAGTTAATTATACCTAATTCTTTCTTAATGCAATCTGCTCTTCAATATTAGACCTTCAAATCATCTCAGGTGCACGTTCCTTGAAATATGAGTGTTTTTCGCAAAATTTTGAATTATATGGTGACAATGATTGTTTTCGAACACCATTAATATACATGCTGAGATTTATTTTCAGTGCAATCGTTTTTAAATATCAAATTTTAAAATTCATTTCATTTAGAATTTTGTATTGAGATATACAAAATTTCTCTACATTAATATCTGGCAAAGATCTTAGCGTCCGGCTTGCTGGGTCAATGGGTCACAATATATTATAATCCTTATTACCTTTATAATGGATTATAGAGCAGACTATACAGTGCAGCTGGGAATCTGAAATAGAATGATTCTATTCCTAGTTCATTACTGTTTGGATTGACTAAATGAAAGATCACTTTCTTTTCTAAAGAACAAAATTTAACAAAGTTTATTGTTACCTTTTTAGCAAACAATTTAGTGAATTTAATAAAATGATTTGATGTTATGCCTTTGATCAAGATATCTTTGAATTTACAATTTTATACCGCGGTTAACTTATCTATTCTTCGTTGATGTCCCTCGTAGACTTCTCAGTCGAAATATCTTGCGAGCTTGCCGTAGTCCAAAGTCCCAAGAAATCCTCGTCTGCCCCTATCCAAGCTGGTCTCAAACTATCAAAATTATCAGTCCCGATTACGTGCTATGACATAGTCCCGAACTCGATTACCACTCCCGACAAAGCTCCAATTTATACATCAATATTACTTCCACATTAAAATATCTGCAATATCACTTACTGTACTTAACATTTCACGATCTGATAACCCGATTCTGACTATCTGTATTATACTCGTTCCCTGTCACGAACCTACGATCAGTTCAGAAACGCGATGCCGGTCAGAATCAAATCTTCCTGCATGATTCACCGTCGAAGACTTCGTATTAAACTACCTTCCTCTTTTTTCATAACATTTGACCGTCCTTCTCTCACCCAGCCAATCCATACGTTCGTTATATTTTCGTGTAGCTGACCTTTGGATCGTCTAAACTTCTTCGCCCAATCCCAAATTTTCTACTTTCGGCATCCAGCCACCTCTTAATGCATTTAGAAAAAACAAAAACTACATTGTTTATTCACGGTCGTTGCTAAGCCCTTGCTCTCGTGATATTTCCTAATGCATGTTCCACTATATAGTCTACAAATAAATGTTAGTTTATTTTCATGTGACATATCGGTATGTCACAGTATGAAAAAACCAGTAAATTTTGGAATTTTTGAAAGTATTTTATGGCATCAAGAACATCGTAATATTAAAAAACCAACACAAGTGACTTCCCCACGGGCAGTATCGTTGCGTATCTGGTTGGGCGGCTCCTTGTTTTGTTGAAGATCTGGGGTACAAATCCTAACCTGCACTACTTATTTTTTATTCTGTACATCATTGTATGTATCTGGCAAATGATTTTAAAATCAATTGTAGACGCAGAATTTTATATATTTTTTTGATTTTTAATAATTATATATTTTCTTCTCTCTCAACCGTCGTCCTTAAAGTTTATTAGAAGAATGTAGTGGTAGTAGTATAAAAGTTGTAATAAATTACGTAACCGTTACCAATAAAACAAGAAAATAAAACCGGCTTTTCTATTGTTTGTATTTGTAGTCCAATGAACAGATAGTGAATAACTAGTGGTAGGTGTGTTTTTTTCAATCAAATATTTTTGAGAATCCAGTGTGTACCAGCTGCACTGGAACTCTTTATTTTCCAACAGAGAGCTGTAACGGCTATCCACGCCGGCAATGTGCCTTTTGCTATCCTTGCTCGGAAGCGATAACGGAGCAAGTGGCAACAGCTCAAGATTTGGCAACAGGGCATTGGTCACAGGGGACCTGTGGCCGCTGCTTGGCTCTTTAATACGAGGATGGTTTCTTCATTGTAGGGAAGAAAGTCAGAGGGAATTATGTGAGCTTATTGCACTCGTCGGTCACAAATCACCTGCGACTGCATTATGTGTCTGCGTGAATTTTGACAATTGCTAACACGTTAGGTACGTATGTTAATCCTTCTGTGCGAAATTGGTTGTATTTTCATTTGTACGAGAAATCGTAAACGTGTTTTAAATTAAAAATTTCACAAAACAATAAGAATATAATCATCCATTTTTAACATGAATAAGGTAATATATTTTCCTAACAAAAACTTGAATTATGAAGACAGAATATTAAAAAAATAATTGGGGTCCCTTTGACTAGACTTGTGGATCAATCAAGTGTCCAGTAATGAAAATAGTTCGGACATTTAAGCGGTAAATATTCTATATTTGGTGCCCTCCCTGGTTACTAATCTGGTCACTCTTAAGATAAGATCATAGCTACCCTAAAACACTAAGAAAGCAAATTCATTCACTTCTGAAATTCCCTGACATTCACTGATCTGGGATTAAAAAATAGAAAATACAGATTGTCTAATAAAAATTATATAAACACATCATTGAACCAAAGAACTTCTTTACCGTGTGATAAGTTAAAGTCCTGATGAGTCCCAACGAAAAAAGTACGTCTTAATCCATTTATCGAGTACTTTACGATAACAAATGAAGCTGAATTCTAATGGTATCTTCTAAAATATTTTGACATCTCGATAGCAAGAAAGTCGTCGAATAATCTCATTAAGCGACTGTGTTGTGTAATATTCATTTTTCCCCACTTTCCAGGCAGAATATTGTATGCGTCCGTTTTTTTTCTGACTTCCAATTTACAATTAGCGAAAGCGTACCTCTGCATCTCCGTCCTGATAGACTGAATCACTTTCTTGAAAAACTTCAATAAAATATTTCAATAGTCTTTAATTTTTTTAAACTTAATTTAAATTACTTAATTAAATTAAGTTCATTCACAATAAACTTTGTAATTATCAAGGAATTACATGAATTCAAGCGGATTGCTAAGGCTGTATTATCTGTATATCTATATATGTATCTTTTGATATTTTTGAATTAAATCAAAAAAAATTTTCACACATTGGTAGTGAACTAATTCTCCAGTTCACTGAATTCTTTTATATTAGTAAATAGTACTAATTCTTGTGCAAAGTCACAATTTTTTTCAATTCCTTTAATACGATAAAATAATTAACATACTGATAATATATAAACTATAAACTCGTTTTTATATATTTATATTATGAGACTTGAGATTTAAAATTTAACTTGCAATTTTTCCTTTAGCAGCCGTCGACACTGTCGCATTTGGGAAATGTGTCCTTCGCGACGTTTTCTCTGTTCTCGCAAAAGTGCCGGCGCCCCGAAGGCAACCTTCCCGAAATGTGACAGCTGCAACGGTTGCTAACAGGAAATCTCGTAAATTTAGTTTAAAATCACATGCCTGAAAGTATAATTTTATACTTAAAATACTATCAAAACATTAACGTATTACTGTATTCGTCTATTTACGATTATCTATCTCTAGTGAAAAAATGGTTAAAATGGTTAAAAAATGGTTAATGGTCGCTAGTGAAAAAATGGTCCATTTAAAAAAAAAAGATAATTAAATTTCTCGAAAACTAAAAATATTTCAAATTATATCTCTACCGCACATTACTTCCCCCATGATTCCGCATTGTTAAGCGAAAACTATCGGTAACCGATTAGAAGTTGAGGTAACCCATAATCGGTGAGACTCTATAATTCTATTCACAGAAAATTCTCATTAGGAATTTTTCTATTTTCCAATTAATAAGCATTACATTAAGCATAATTAATTACAACAGTTATTATGTTTAATTTAATAGAAACCTCATGAAAACATTCTTCCCTTCTGTAATACAGTTACCAATCTCCCAGGAACGTTTCAGCGCTTAAATTTCCTTCGTTACCCGCTGCAGCGACGATTTTGAGTGGCAGCGCCCGAAAGGAATAGTAGGCTCACGAACACCCATGCGGGCGAAACTGGCCGCCCTTGCTATAGATGTTGCTAGGATATTATTTGATTGACAGTCACAACTATTGCGATCGCGACATTTTACAATCTTTATATTCAATATTCCCTTCCAGATTTTGGAATTTTGTTCCTGAAGTTGGTATATTGTCAGTCCACTCTTAATGCAGGTATCCGATCGCAATAGGACGTGACCTGAACCGTGAGTACTTGGAAACCGCAATCTCACTCAAATCAAGAATAACATTGGCATCAGTTAAACGCCATTCCTAAAATACATTAACAAAATTATATAAGAAACAGAAAACTGATTAAATGCAGAAAATTGAATTAAAACAAATAGTGATAACAGGACGCACTATTTGGTAATCGCAATATTATAATATTTCATGAAGTCCCCAGAAGGGTTTCCAATACCCACAAGTTTTGTCCACGCTAGGAAAAGGACTCGCTTAGGTTCAGAGTTGTTACCATGTCCACTACACTATTTTCTCCCCAAGAATCACAGCCCCTACGACTAAAAAAAAGTTGGACAGATTAACGCATGCTCATGCACGAGAATGAAGTTTGTTTAAAATTTTACGTGCGGCCTCACAGTCTGCGGTGTCTACTAATGTTTGAAAGTAGGGTGCAACTACTATAAGTTTGAGATGGCCTGTTGGAATTTACGTGTTTCGGGAACTACTGTAAGAACAGAACATTTCAAAAGTTCGATTCAATAAGAAGGCGACTCGAGCAAGTGGTCTCTCTGAGAGTCATTTGAAGACATAGGCGCGATGTTATGTCCTTTAATTGAATGGAAATGGAAACAACGTTAATTAATGTATATGAATTTGGAATATATACATTTAAAAAAAACATTTTCATTGCAAAATTGCTCTGTCTTTAAAATTACCTTGTGTATACTGTTTAGTTCCATGTTTTATTTCTATATTTAAAAGCGTGTAACATTACAATGTATATAAAACTATAGTTCGCATATTATATTGCATATAAATTATTTTACACAATTTAATACCCGACAAGAACGTATTCCCACAAAAGGGAGTACCGAAGCATTCTCCAAGGGAGGGAAGTGTATTGGATTGGTGCCACATTCTACAGACCCGCCTATTATGCCTTTTAAGACGAGGAGAAAGAGGAAAACGTCCGAGAATAGGCTACTTGAATTACTAGAAGAGCGTTGCTCGTCATAGAGTTGAGAATTGCTCAAGCCCAGTGTCAAATATACATTTTTACTCTTTAAATTATTAACAAATGAAACATTATTGAATTCCTCTATTGATCTATTCATTGTAGGTAAAAAATATATAGATCTATTTAAAAATTCACATGTGTTTCAATTTCACCAAAATTAAAAATAAAACTTGTCTCGTGGAATAAATATGAAAATGATCTATCGTGCCACCGATCTGTATTTTGATCTGTATCCGTATTTTGATCTGTATCCGTATTTTGATCTGCATTTTGCAAAATAATTTGGCAATAATGAATTTATTCGCTAGACGATAAACATATTTGCACTACTGAATAGAATGCACCCAAACACAAAGAAATCTTGACATTCGCATGACAACATTTAGTCTCAGCGTTTTGAAACTTGCAACAGAATTTATTTATAACACAGACGAATCAAAATAACTAAACTACTGTTTCAACGATACATAAAGAACAGAAATTAAATTTCGAAAGTTAAAACACACCTCATGAGCAACAATTTCCACCGATTTGTCGTAAGCCAGAAATCGTTAATACTCGTACAATTTAATCAGCAGAAAGCAAGACACTGCAAAACTGTTTAAATTTTATACTTGACTGCCAAGGGCGAATGAATTGCCTGGAAACCAATGAAGGTTGGCATCAGATGCTACGATCCTATAAACAATTGCGTATCTCGAAAACAATAGGCGATTGCTCCGGTTGGAGTGTTTAATTTTTTAAAACTTAATTTAATTAATTTAAATGACTTAATTAGGTTAAGTTCATTCACAATTAACTTGGTATTTACTGCGGAATTATATGAATTTAAACGGATTGCTAAGGCTGTATTAGTATTTTTTGATATTTTGAGATTAAATAAAAAAAAGTTCACGCATTGGTCGTGAACTAATTATCCATTCCAAGGAATTCTTTTTAATTAGTAAATAGTACTATTTCTTGTGCAAAGACATAATTTTTTAATTTTTAAGATAAAATAATATGTAAAAATGTTTTTCTGATAATTTAATTTAAAAATTCTAAGACATAAAAACCGATAATAATACAAACGTATAATCCCGTTTTCATATATTTAAATTATGAGACTTGAGATTTGAAATTAAACGTGCAATTTTTCCTTTAGCAGCCGTCGACACTGCCGCTTTTGGGTAAAGTGGCCTTCGCGACATTTCCCCTGTTTTCGCAATACTACCGGCGCCGCGAAGGCAATCTTCCTCAAATGCGACAATTGCAATGGTTCCTAACAGGAAATCTCGTACATTTAGTTTAAAATCACATGTCTGAAAGTATAATTTTATACTCAAAGTACTATCAAAACATTAACGTATGTTACATCTATGAATTCGTCGATTTATGATTATCAATCGCTAGTGAAAAATGGTTCCATTTAAAAAATCAAAGATAATTAAATTTCTCGAAAACTAAAAATATTTCGAAATCTCTACCGCACATTACTTCCCCCATGATTCCGCATTGTTAAGCGAAAACTGTATTTCGATATCGGGAACCTTTTAAAAGTTATGAGGTGGCTCATAGTTGGTGGGACTCTGTATAATTCTATTCACAGAAAATTTTCATTACGAATTTTTCTATTTTACAATTAATAACCGCTTCTTTACAACAGCTATTATATTTTATTTAATAGAAACCTCATGAAAACATTATTCCCTTTTGTAATTCTGTTACCTATCTCCTAGGAAAGTTTCCGCGTTCAAATTTCCTTCGTTGTCCCCTGTAGCGACGATTTTGAGTGGCAGCGCACGCGAGGCATTAATAGGAACACGAATGCCCATGCGGGTAAAACTGGCCGCTCTTGCTATAGATTCTGCTAGGATATTATTTGATTGACAGTCACAATATTCCCTTCGAGATTCTGGAATGTTTTTCTGAAGCTTGGCATATTGTCAGTTCACTCTTAATGCAGGTATTCGTCAGCTCTACGATCTCAGTAAGACGTGACCTGAACCGCGAGTACTTGGAAACAGCAATCTAGCTCAAATCAAGAATAATATTAGCATCAGTTAAACACAATTCCTAAAATACATTAACGAAATTACATAAGAAACAGAAAACTTATTAAAATGAAAACAAAATGAAAGGCAAAAAATTGAATTAAAACTAATAGTGATAACAGGACGCACCATTTGGTAATCGCAATATTATAATATTTCATGAAGCCCGCAGAAGGGTTTCCAATCCCCAAAAGTTATATCCACGCTAGGAAACAAACTCGCTTCGGTTCAGAGAGTTGTTACCATGCCCACTACACTATTGTATGATGCGAAAGTGTGTACCAAATGCGTTTAAAATTGTAAGGTAAATGCAATATTTTATATCGCCTTTTAACAGTTTTTCTCCATTTCTTGTATTTTCTTAAGTTAGTTCTTAAGTGAGTTCAAAATTGTAAGTTAAATGTAATTTTTATAGGGCTTTATAACGTTTTTTTTTTGGTTTCTTTGTTTTCTTAATTTAGTTCTTGATTTAATTAACAATAGTATAATTAGTCTAAATTAAGTATATTATAGGGTTAGAAGGTTTTTTGTGTTATCTACTAGTATTTTTCTAATTCATTTTTGTTTATCTTTGTCATGGCTCTGACTGAATGCGTCTTTTCCCTTGGTACATGATGTTGAAATTTAAAATCGACCCTAAGCCGTCGTCCTCGCCGGGTGGTTGTGAGCATTCTCATATTGTTTTTTATGATTCATTAATGTATTTGAGATTTTTGTAAATATTTGATACGTATAAAAATTAATATCTCTCAGAATTTATATTTTCGGGCAAACCTTTAGAGTTTTCCAGAGTCAGTAATGTTTGTTTGTTTTTTAAAATTATCTTAAATATATTATTTTGTTGCTCAATGTTGAAGAGCATGCATACTTACTTTAATTTCCCTGGTTTTCCCCGGTCGCTTAAGGCAAATGCTGGGACGTTGTATTCTTGTCGCGTTTGTGAGCCCAGGGGCATGACATCTCTAAGATGTATTATTTACTTATTACTAAGTATTATTATTTACTTGTTTTTATTTACTAAATGTATCTCTTAATACAATTCTTATCTATAAATTAAAGGCGGCGATGGTGTAGCGATTAGCGTATCGGACTGTACCCAAGTTTGCGAGTTCAAACCCGATCGAAGCCGTGGATTTTTAAGGGCGAAAAAATCCTTCGTACGCCTTCCTTCGGAGGGGAAGTAAAGCCGGCTGTCCCATGTTAATACATTTACTGCATGTAAAAGATCCTCAAGCCTAAATGATGCCTCTGAGCTAAATTCAAATCGCATGTTTCGTCGCCCAAGTAATACCTTCTTTCTCCCATGATTGGTGAAAAGAGTGTAAGGAATTACGGAATTTGCGTGGTCAGACAAGAGCAGGCCTCATGGCCTGAGTCTCGCCACGTAAAATAAGGCAAATTCAATTCAATAAATATATGTATTACGTGGTTAGGCGGAAGAGCGGGCCTGATGGCCCGAGTCTCGCCACATAAATAGTCATTATTATTATTATTATTATTATTATTATTATTATTATTATTATTCACGATTATTCCCATTTAAAGAGAGCGTTTGAACTTGAATTCCTATATGATGATTGTTTGTGTTTTCTCTGGGCCCATATTTTCTTCATGTGTTCACTATGTTGTTTCTTCCGCTCTGCTGTCCATTTACATCCTGGCCTCTTCTTGGTTTCGGTTTCAAATGTGTTTTTTGATGGTGTTCCTGAATTCTTTTCTATTTTCTGCATCATTTATTGTAATGTGTGCTTGTCTGAGATCCTCCTCGACTTCTTTAATCCATTTTGTTTTTCCCCTGCCTGAGTTGATGACTATGAGAATCCGTTTTGAAATTCTGTTTTCATTCATCCTATGAATATGTCCGTAGAACTGCATTCTTCTTTTTCTGAATGTGTCCGTAATCTTATCAGTGTGCTTATAAATTTCTAATGTGGGCCTCTTCATCCAAATCCCTTGCTTTTGTACCGGTCCAAAAATTTTTCTGAGAATTTTCCTTTCTTGTTTCTCTATTTCTTTTATTTTTGATTGACCACCGATTTGTGTCGTTTCAGCGGCATATAGTGCCTCAGGAAGTACGACAGTGTTGTAATGTCTTAATTTTGCGTTAATGGATATGGACTTTTTGTTGTAATAGTTCCATGTGAGTTTGTATGCTCTCTGCAAGGTTGGATGATTTCTCCTAGATATTTAAAATGCGGCACTTGTATGATTGTCCCGTAGGTTGTTTCGATAGGCAGTTTGTCTTGTGGCACTCTTTCTATGTATTGTGTTTTCTCGTACGAAATTTGAAGACCAGTTTTATGTGCAATTTCGTGTAGTTTCTCTATGGCGTCTGTGGCCTCTTTTCTATTATTTGTGAGAATTGCGAGGTCATCCGCAAAGGCTAATTTCGAGAAGGATATTAAAAAGCAACGGCGAAAGTCCGTCACCCTGTCGCAGTCCAGTTTGGATCTCAAATGGTTCGGAAACTTCCCCCATGAATTTAACTTTGGAAATTGTGTTAGTTAAAGTTTGCCGGATGAGTGTTCTTGTCTTTCTGTCGATACCGAATTCTTCTAGTGTATTGTAGAGTGTTTCCCTGCCTATGGAGTCGTAGGCCTTCTTAAAGTCCACAAATGTGACCACTGTGTTTCTGGTGTTTCTCATCTGGAGAATCATTTTCAGATTCCAGATCTGTTCTATGCAGGAGTATCCTTGCGGAAACCAGCCTGGTATTCTCCTATCTGTCTATCAGCTTGTTCTTCTAACCTATTCAAGAGGACTTTTGAGAGAATTTTATACGTGACTGGCAAGAGTGAGATTCCCCTGTAATTATTCGGATCGGTTTTGTCCCCTTTCTTATGGAGTGGATGGATAATTGCGCATTTCCATTCAGAAGGGATCTGTTCAGTTTCCCAAATGTCTAATATGATCCTATGAATTTTCCCGTTAATCTTTCATCATTTAGCTTCCAGAGTTCTGCAATAATTCCATCTTCTCCTGGGGCTCTATTGCTTTTCAGAACTTTGATAGTCTCTACTATTTCCTTGATGGTTGGTGGTTCAGCGTCGGAAATTGGTGTGGACGTTTCAAAGAAGATATATTCTGTGGGACCTTCGCAGTTGAGAAGTTGGTTGAAATAGTTAGCGAGGATTTGGCAGTTATTCTTCGTGTTGGTTTCTAGTGAGCCATCTGGTTTCTTGAAGCAAATATTAGGCGGTTGGTATCCTCTGAGATGTTCTTTAAAAGTTTTATAGAAATTTCTGGTGTTATTCTTTTTAAAACTTGTTCTATTTCATCTAGTTGCCTTTTATCAAAATTACGTTTTTCCCTCCGAATTGTTTTTGATGTTTGTTTTCGGATCTCCAGAAATTGTTGCCATTTGTCCGATGTTTGGTTACTATTGAAGTTTTTCCAGGCTTTGATTCTTTCGTCTATTGCTTGGTCACATATTACATTCCACCACCGGTGTTTTCTCCTTTTCGGAGGTTGTCCCAATTTCATTGTGGATTTGAGGACGTCCGCTAGTTCTGTCCAATTTGTGGTGTTTGTTTTAGCGATTTCCTGTAAGATGATTTCCTTGTTGAGTATTAAATATTCGGGGTCTGGCCTGAACACTTTGTTTAATTTTGGTTTTCTCCTATTGGGTTGTAACCTGGTCTTTATCTGTAGAAGGTGGTGATCTGATTCAAAATTATTATTATTATTATTATTATTATTATTATTATTATTATTATTATTATTATTATTATTATTATTATTATTATTATCTCCCCAAGAATCACAGCCCCTCCGACAAAAAAAAAGATGGACAGATTAACACATGCTCATGCACGAGAATGAATTTTGTTTAAAACTTTACGTGCGTTCTCTCAGTCCACGGTGTCTACTAATGTTTGAAAGTAGGGTGCGACTACTGTAAAATTGAGATGGCCTGTTGGAATTTACGTGTTTCGGAAACTACTGTAAAAACAGAACATTTCAAGAGTTCGATTCAATAACAAGGCGACTCGAGCAAGTGACCTCTCTGAGGGTCATTTCAAAACAGGCGCCTGAGGTACGTTATGTCCTTCTATTCAATGGAAATGGAAACAACTAAATTCATTTAAGGAAGTAGATAGATTTGGAATATATGCATTACAAAAACATTTCATCGCAAAATTGCTCTCTCATTAAAATTAACTGAACTCGCACTTAATTTCCCATATCATACATTAGAAATTTCTGTTATTACATGTCAATTATGTATAAGATCTATTATTACCAAGACAAATCATCAGATTGATGGTGTACTTCTCAATATTGTCTGTGAAAAGTATACAAATGAGTGTTAAAATAAGAAAGAATGTTTGTCTTCCTAAAACATGTGTATACTGTTTAGTTGCATATCTTATTTCTATATTTGTATGTGTGTAGCATTACAATTTATACAAAACCAATATTTGCTTATTACACTGAATGTAATTTATTTTCACAGTTTAATACACGTCAAGAACTTGTTCCCTCAAAAGGCCTAACGAAGCATTTCCCAGGGGAAGGAAGTGTTATTGGATTGGTGCCACATTCTACCGACTCCGCCTCTTATGCCTTTTAAGGCGAGGAGAACGGGGAAAACTTCCGAGGATAGACCACTTGAATTACTACAAGACCCAATGATAAGCGTTGCTATCTTAGAGTTGAGGATTGCTCAAACCCGGCGTCAAATATACATTTTTACTCTTTAAATTATTAACAAATGAGACATCCTTGAATTTCTCTATTGATCCATTCATTTCAGGTAAGATAAAGATCTATTTAAAAATTCACACGTGATTCGATTTCACCAAAATTAAAAATATTGCACAGAATATATCTGCTGCCTAAAACGTGCCTCGTGGAATAAATATGAAAATGATCTATCGTGCCACCGCTCTGTTCAAAAGCATTTTGCATATTAATTTGATAATCAATTTCCTCGCTAGATAAACATATTGGCATAAACTTTGCACCACTGAATAGAATGCATACAAACACAAAGAAACCTTCACATTTGCAGGACAACAGTTAGTTTCAGCGTTTTGTAATTTGCAAGAGAATTTATTTATAACACAGACGAATCAAAATAACCAAACTACTGTTTCAACGATGCATGAAGAATATAAATTAAATTTCGAAAGTTAAAAAACAGCTCATGAGTAACAATTTTCACCGATTTGTCGTAAGTCACAAATTGTTAATACAATTTAATCGGCAGCAAGCAAGACACTGCAAAACTTTTTGAATTTTATACTTGTCTGCCAAGATCGAATTAATTGTCTGGAAACAAATGAGGGTTGGCATCAGATGCTACGATCCTATAAACAATTGCGTATCTCGAAAACGAAAGGCGATATTGGATTGCGGAATTTTGCATCTTGTGTAAAGGGAATTGAGATGAGAGAATAAAAAAGAATTGCAAAATTTGTAAAATTATAAACAATTTCCAATTTTTGCAATTCTAAAGTGGGAGTGGTTTGCTGATGTCCGAGAACCGAACACTGCTAATTAACAATTTTGCATCAATTAAACATTTTATAAACAATTCCGAAATGCGCGCTATTCCTGCCGGGGAGTGTCCCCAAATCGTCCCTGAATTGAATATCGCAAAATAGCAGTTTTGACAAGAGATTCAGATTGATTGCTTAAAATCTAGTTTAATTGTTACTTTAATGATAAATATACATTTGGTCTTTGAATTTTACTGTCTTTTATGAAATGGTTCCCTAGAAGTGCTCTATCGATTCGAGAAAGACAGTATTTTGAAATTTTTGTAAATTTGATACACAAATGAAAAATTGAAAACATGCCATAATAATCGTTTTTCTTATCGAAAAAGCTATAGTAAAATGGACATTTGATAAAGTTCATAAATTGTGTATGGACAATAATATTGGAATTAAAATATGTATAAGAAATTAATTGGTTAACATCAGTGTTATTTTTCTGATATCAATGTAATTTCTTCAAAAAATTGTGTTAACAATGGTTAAGTGCTATGTGTTCGTATATATTTCAATGAATTTACTTTCTGGTTCATACAAGTGTTTCTTCCTTGGATTTTTTATTTGAAAATACTTCTACATCTGAAGTAGCTGCGCCTGCCATTTTCTACGACGTAATTTTGTTAGGGCACTCCCCCTTGCGTTGAGATTGGCTACGATGGTTTGTAAGGTTCCGCCTGCGACGTTTCATCATGACAAGGGCTGGCCAAGCCGTGCAAAAGCGGAACTTAGCCGCAGACGGCCCCGATCAATTTATGTTTCCAGTACTGTACTTTATGCAACGACTGCTTCTGAAAAAAACGCTGGTGAATTTGTAACCAGTAACTTCTTATTCAATTTTATCTAAATTATTTCTAACAAAATTCCTCTTGTCATGTTGTTCTTTCTATATTTGAATTACTTTCTCGTTGATAGTAGCATTACATCTACGATTTCACTTTACTTTTTATCATTAATATATGCGCTAAATTCAATTATTAATCTGGGAGGATTAGGTATGTGCAGTAAGTCTGCTGCTCCAGGGAACTATAAGCTACCACAGCCCATACTTTCTCGCATTGTGTGATGACTCCGTAATACTAAACTACTCCATTACCCTGCAATAGTGTTTTCAACCAGCAAAGAAATCCGTTTTACACCGAGACCCGAACTCAGGTCCACCGCGTTAACCTTGCCTTCCGCGTTATCCCTCCACCAGATAACCGGCTCTGACGTGCCAACTCGAGTCGACGATTAAAAATCTAGTTATCTTGCCCATTATTTTCAACACGCAATTTTCGAAAAATGAGAGAGATCAACGAAAATGAGACATCCATAATTCTGTTAAATTGCATTAATTTCGAGCAGAATTTATTAAAAAACTACAATTAAAAAAACTAAACTTAAAATTTTTTAAAGAGCTGATTTTTTACGGCAGCCTTTGTCTAAGACAAAAATCGCTAACTTCAATTTTGTAGTTTTCAACTTAAATTTTTGCAATTTTCGAAAATACGGATAGTTCGCTGGAAATAAGACTAGAATCATTCTTTGCTGTCCTTTGATACATATGAAGAGAAATTTTAAAGAAAAAAATTGGAGCCATGTGCAATGTTCGCCCTCGCGTTGAGCGTACAATGCCACGTACCCTCCCTCTCGCTGGGCGTCCAATGCAACCTACCCAACCGTTGGGCGTCCATTGCAACCTACCCTGCTTACCTCGGCTACGCTCACTATATTTACTCACGCCCATACGTTGGGTGCCCAATGCAACGTACTCTTACTCTCCCTATTTACTTGCGCCTCACTTTGGCGTGACAAAGTAAACTAACTTCCTATTCTACAATGTGAACTAAACTATCGTAGCTGCCTTCTACTATTCCTTTGTTCTATTCTTTCAACTATTTGCCCTGCCCTTGCTCTTGCTCAGACGCCCGTACCTCGGTTAGCGTATAATATTACGAAATCTTACCTGGGCGTGACTCACGTGCTCATTCCATATGGACTTGAGACGGGATACCTCACGTTCGAGCCTGGGTCAATTTCTAGATAACTACTAAAAAACCGACACACATATTCAAGGCAATCATGAGCCATACTGAGTGCTCATTCATTTATTGCCTTCAGCACATTGCCAAGGCAAATACATTACGCCCTCTCTTGATACTGTTTGCCCCTTTTATGGCATGCAAATTTTAACACATCAACATTGAACTCTAGGCTTGCGAAAAAAATAACAAAAACAAAATACAAACAACATAAAATAATACCATTCACACCTAAAACATTAATTCAATTTTCATTCACACAGGAATGCGCATTCTGTCCTGACCTCGTCTTATGATTGTTATCTTAATTTAATTGCCAAAACTTGATCTTCGACAGAAGCTTCCCGTATTAGCCTCGAACATAAAAAAATAAAGTACATATTCAATTCATGCAACTTCCCTTTGCTGCGGCATCGCACACTGTCAGCGCCCGTCGTTGCCCGGTGTCTCGCGCACCGCTCGTGTACGAAGTTCCAACTCGGCTGCCACCAGTTCCTGGACGCCACTAATTCACTTTCAAAATCGTTACTTATAATCTCGGTTATTATTTCTCACGAACTAATTACGTTCCCGTTAATGTTTTCCTATGTCACACGACGAATTTTTTTTTTCTTATTACGTTCCCCGCGGCGCGGACGTATATTGTCGACGTCCTGAACGACTGCTAATTTAATTTTATACTGGCCTATGTCTTACAAGTGTTCCAGTTCGATGCCTTCATACCAATCACTGTTCATTCCCATGCCCACTTACGCGAAATAATGTTCTCACAATTTTGCCCGTGAATTTAAAAAAAAGTTAAATTTTAGCTACACAATGTTCAAATGACTTCCTTTACTTGATAAAACTTTAAGAAAACACTTCCACTAAATATTTCCGAGAAATTCCAAAAATTTCAACACAAGACATAATGCGTGTACTCACGACGAAAACTCAACTTGTTCTCCTCTTACCACTTTCTCCCATTGTTGGCCTATAATCCGACAACTTTCTTTTTTTCAAAACACCCGCCCATCACGGTACAACATGTTATAAATATTCATACTCCCATCGTTTGCGAACGTCTTCTTTTCTTTCTTAATCCCCCACGTTATAAATGTAAATATTAAACTAATTCGAGTCTTGTACGAATTCCCCCGTGCCGTGACTAATTTTGCCCTAATCCAAATATTCTGTTTTATAATTCCAGAAGGTTTGATGTTAATCCGTCCAAGCGTTCTTGAAATATTCAATAAAAACTAAGTTTCTTATACACTTCTGTAATGATTTGTGGGACTAGCCCGCAAGAATGCATGGAACACGGAACTTTTATGTAAGCAAAGAGGAACTAAGAATGAAAATAAACAATAGACAACAGCGCCGCGTAATAATAATTATTAGGAAAGTAATAGAAAACATGAGGGGCGGAAATAGGCGTTATGAACAGTGAATAGAACCCAAATTTAGGAACATTTTAAAAGAAGAATCACATTATTCGAGCCACGGGTTCCGTAAATATCAGAAATTGTGTAAATTGCATGTATAACCCGGCGAAGGTTGAGAATATGGCACCTATTGTTGTACTTCTGGAAATATACAAGAAGACGAGTTTTATTGAATATCCAGTGAATGCCTGGGTGGATTTTGGCCAAACTTTCAGAAATTATAGAGAAAAATATTTAGATCAGGGCAAAATTAGTCACGACGCGGGGGAATTTATGTAAGGCTCGGAATAAATCATTATCCAGTTTCATAGCATAGCGGATTAAGAAAGAATTGAAAGAGCGACCGAAGATGTAAGTGACGTCATCACGAGTTGAGAAGACGGAAAATAAAGGTTTTTGGAAAAAGGGAAAGGGAATTCGGTAATGTGACGATTACAAACCGAAAGTTAGTAAAATTATGAAACAGAGAGTAAGACGCAAGATGCCCGAAAACAGTGAAAATGTAACGTTTTCGAACATTTCTTATGGTGATGGGCATATGTTTGATAAAAGACAGTCACTTGGATTGTGAGGACCAACAATGTAAAATGTGTTACAGACAGAATGAGTTCGGGTCTGATGATGATCGCACGCGTTTTGATGCTATGTTAAATTTTTGGAGAAATTTCGCGGAAGTGTTGTGCAAAAGTTATTAAGTTATTTTCAGTTATATAAAATCAGTTGTTCAGATTAAGTGGAGCGAAAATTCAATTAAATTTGTTTAGAAATTCACGGAAAAATCCGCATGGACAGTATTCACGCAAGTTAGGCGCAGGAAAAAGGAGCGTCGCAAAAGCTAAGTACGTCGCGAGAAATAGAAGTAACGTTTAGGGAAGACGCGATTAGTGCAAAGAACAATAATCGTGGATGCATTGGTAATTTTTAAATGGACAAGTGCATCTGGGATATGATGGCAGCTGAACGGGAACTGCGTGCATGAATAATGCACGTTACAACTAGCAACGACGGGCGCTCACAGGAAGTGACATTGCTGCGAAAAGGGAAGTGGCACGAATTGTGCAATTACTGTATTTTTGTTTGTTTGTTTACGCGCAAGTCCAAAGAAAGAAAAATTCTGTCGAAGACCAAGTCATGATATTAGGTTAAGGATAGGATTATAAAAAGGTCACGACAGAATGCGCATTCTGATATATGTATGAGATTTTTTGTATTATATTTTCAGCCAGAATGTTTGTATTTTCTTCTGTGTGTTTATGTATTTGTGTTGTCATGTTTCGAAAGTCGGAGGGGCAGACTGTGCTTATGGATAGGATATCAGCAAAGGAAATCCGAAATTAAATGCATGAGCATCCCACATGGCTCATAATTGCCTTGAATCCATGTGTTTTTATTCAGTAGTTGTATGAAATTTGACCCAGGCACGAACGAAACGGACCCTTACCTCAACTCTGTATGGAGTGAGCGCGCGGACTACGACACGGTAGGAAATAAATAATTATTCGAGCTAGCAGAGGTACGGGCAACCGATAAGCGAAGGTATTGTGGCACCCAATTATAAGTTAGAGCTAGGGCAGGGCAAAGATAGTGCACGTGACAAGTAGAGAATACTGCACCCGGTGCATTGGACGCCCAACGTGTGGACGTGATTAAGTATAGAAAGAGTAACCGGAGAGAGGATACACGAGGAGGATACGTTGCATTGGACGCCTAACGGGCCGTCGTGATTGAATACGTTGCATTGGACGCCCAACGTGTGGGCGTGATATGAATAGGTTGCACTTCCAATAGCACAACAATGGGTGCCATGTTCTTCGTTCTTAACGTGTTACATACAATTCAGACAATTTCTGATATTTCTTGAACCTGTGGCTCGAATTACGTGATTTTTGCTTTTACGTGATTTTAAAATCAGGTTCTACCCATTGTTTATGTTGCCCATTTCCGCTCTTTACGTTTTCTGTTACCTTCTGAGAATTATTAGCACGCGGCGTTGCCGTCTATTGTTTTCTTTCCATACTTAATTTCTCCTTGACGAATAAAATTCTGTTGTCTGTATATTTTACGCGTTCTGGGTCTTGCAAATTATTACACATGTTTGGTAAAAAAGATTTCAAAAAATTAAAAATTGCCTATATTTCACGCAAAATTATGCAAAAAGTGCTGATGTTTTCGAAAAATTGTACATAATCTTATTTCAAGATTTGTCTTTAAAACACGCATTGCATTCAGAAAAAAACTCAATTCAATAATATAGTAGAAAGTTCAATATTTGTAGAAAGACATCGAAAAAATTTTAACTTTTGTAATCGAAAAATCCGGAACTTAGGGAAATTCAGGGAAAATAAGACTTGCACCATTTTTTAAGTGTCCTGTATACTAACCGAGGACAAAATTGAATAAAAAATTTCAAGCCATTTTTGAGAAAAATCTTGAAAATGTTGAGGCTTGAGTACCCCCAAAAAACAAAATATCCGTTTTACACTCAGAGAGCCTAAAGTTCCTTTAAATTGATGGGGCAATAGGAACTTGGAGGAAAATCTGCTGAACGGGTTATGTATTAATGTTGACCATAGACCACAAACGGAGGTTTTGCCGTTAATCAACTTTTCAGAATCAAGGACCCATAAAACAGATTGCAGGTGTTAGAGGACGTAGTAAACTACGTCCTCTAACACCTGCAATATATAGTAATATGTAGGAACAAGATTTATTCACTTATTTGTCACCAGGTCTGGCAATAAGAGATTTTCTGTCGAAACAGCAGTTTTCCTGCACACGATTACAATACTTTCTCTTTTTACGAAGTAAGTGTGAGAAAGTAAAAAGGGATTAGTAAGAATGCCAGATTGAAGCCTTTCATTTTCTCCGAGTTTCTTTCTTCTCTCAATAACCACAATATAATGCTCCTTCCTGGCTTTACGCCTCTCTTTGCCATTTAACTAGCATTATCAGTGGGTAAATAGCGGAGATTTATAGTATGACTTGAATGACGGCCCCGTGGTTACTAGCAATTATCAATGTCTGAATATTTCAAAAGAATAATTTTTTAATCAAAATTCGGCTGAAAAAGTGTAGCTGCGAACGATCGCGATACAATGACACGCGATTGACCTGCAGCAAATTTTTTTCGATGTGAGCAAAACCTCTTCAGGGGACCTGGGTATGTTCTGCAGTCCTAAATATTTCATTCGATTTCAGACAATATCCATACATAACATAAAATTAAAATTATAATACATAGGCATAAAATAGAGACGGGTTTATTGATTAGAAACGAAAAGATATTCACTTTTTCTACATAAAACATGGAGGACATATTTATACTTTCAATTTTGAATTCTATTCTCAGTTTTGGCTTGTTAAATAATTTAATCGCACTGTGTAAGTCAACTTAGTTAGGAGTATTTCGTTTTATATAAGGGATACAGAAAGTGTTTCTCCAGCTATCGTATCATGTCGAACATCTTTTAAAATTAGCTCATTTATCGATGGACTCTTGATGATATGACAATAATCGCTAAAAATAAATGATTATAAAAATACAAACAAGTGAATAAGGTTGCAAAAATTTCCAAAACTGCGCACAATTTTTTTAATTAAATTCCTAATACTCTTGAGGTATATCTCTTATAAAATCATGCCTCTGAGGAAATTAAGAATTTGTAAAACCAATAAATTAATTTCGATGGTCAGTTGTGAAGAACTTAGGATATGTTCTGTACGTGCACTGATATATTCTGATATACATTTAGGCTGTGCGTAGTACACTCTAAATTTTGGAAGAGTGCATCCACTACTTTGAAACGCGCGGGCCACTTTATCATACTACTAATACTTTTGAAGTTAAGTCTTCGTTTCCGCGACGAGTGTGTAACGAGTGGTGAGTAAGGAGTAACAAAAATAGATTATTTTTCAAAGCACAGTTATTAAATTAACTTTTAATGTATTTTCCTACTAATTTAAAAGAATTTTAAATGGAAAATGGACGCCAAATTACAACGTAGGGCCCCCACAAACGCCTTTTGCTGACTGGGGCCCTTTGGGACAATTGCTCAGTCAGATAATCCCAAATGCTGACCTGTTAAATTCGTCACTGTGACTGACACACCCTGACATCCAAACATAGCTGGATGATGCCTGTTGACACATGTTACAAATCTGGCTTGACTTGCGTGACGTCCATAAGCAAAATTTGTTTGTTTGCACAGCGCGTCCAACAAGTCAGCATGTAACAAATTTATTCAGCGAAGAGTCACTACTGTTCACTCTCTGCCATGGTCACGGTCGTGTACGTCAGCCGAGGTGCGATAAATAACTTCCCCCCCCCCCGAAACGTGTTTGGGCTTATTTGTAATTTCTCACACATTTTCGCGTCCTTCATAATCACATGATGACGAGGGGCAGTTGGTGATAATTGCTTTGTACCATTAATTCCTTACCAGAAGCTTGTTTACGAAAACAAGAGATCTCATAAGAAGAAAAACATATGCATTCACACGTCAATACACGTAGATGTTAAACTTCTACGATATTTTCGTCTTTAAGAAAGCACGTTGTATGAATTTTGTTGATAACTAATGAGTGAATTAGATAAAATATGTTTTCAAGCGTAAATCAGAGTGAAATAAAACTTTTTAATTGTAAGAAAAGCTATTTGGTTTAAGAAAGTCCTGGTCTAGACGCTAGAAATTGATTTTTCTACAATTATAATATCCGTGGGTATGAGTGCGTTGGATATTTTGGATATTTTTGTGCATATTGACGAAGATATAAAAATATGTCCTCAGACTTACTTTGCTGAAAACTGGGATGCAATATTAAATTATCATTCATTTACGTGCTTTCATGAAATTATTCCTCATTTACTTCATATATACGTTCGGGAGGTAGTAATACATCGGCACTTTTCTACTGTCCTTAGCATTAATGTGGTAAGGGGATGGCTGGAGGTAATGGAAAATAATAGCTTGAGGGTTACAAAGGATGCGTAGAAAGCAATATGGTCAGCAAAGATGTGCAGGAAATTATTGCAACACAGTCTATTATCCTTTCCCCACGCATGCTTCATTATTGATCTGCATTATATCTTGGATCAATCATGACCCATAAAACTAAATGGCAATCACACTGCAAGTGTTACCGCACACATCAATAAAGTGTGTACTAGGAGGATCACAATACACCCGCAAGTACAAAATCTGCCCCTGCAATGCGATAATGATACCTGCAGGAAAGAAAGAGCATCGATTTTCCAAAAGTTTCCGATACGTCATTGGGACAAAAATAAGCCCGCGATTAAGGAGTATTTCTGGAAGAGGTCCGGAGAGGTCAGGGCTGATCCCGAAGAGACAGCTGTTGGGTTCCCAGGGGTGGGGGAGATGTTGCTGGAGCATTCGATCACCTCATCGCGTTGACGTCAACATAAAGACGCATCTCCGTTTATCTCCTCCCTTCAATAAAGAAAGGAAGATTCCTGATTTATTGTATGGATTGACTGTTCCTTCGTAGTAGACTAAATGCACTGAATAATATGAAATAAATGCCGTTTTGTAATAGCGTACATTTCGGAATTGTTTATAAAATGTTTAATTGATGCAAAATTGTTAATTTTGGTTGGGACATCAGCAAACCATTCCCTTTAGACTAGCAAAAATTGGAAATTGTTTATAATTTTCAAATTTTGAATTTTTTTTTTCAATTCCCTTTACACAAGATGCAAAATTCCGCAATCCAATATCGCCTTCCCTTTTCGAGATACGCAATTGTTTATAGGATCGTAGCATCCGAGGCCAACCCTCATTTGTTTCCAGACAATTAATTCGATCTTGGCAGACAAGTATAAAATTCAAAAAGTTTTGCAGTGTCTTGCTTGCTGCCGATTAAATTGTATTAACAATTTGTGACTTACGACAAATCGGTGAAAATTGTTGCTCATGAGCTGTTTTTTAACTTTCGAAATTTAATTTATATTCTTCATGTATCGTTGAAACAGTAGTTTGGTTATTTTGATTAGTCTGTGTTATAAATAAATTCTCTTGCAAATTACAAAACGCTGAAACTAACTGTTATCCTGCAAATGTGAAGGTTTCTTTGTGTTTGTATGCATTCTATTCAGTGGTGCAAAGTTTATGCCAATATGTTTATCTAGCGAGGAAATTGATTATCAAATTAATATGCAAAATGCTTTTGAACACAGCGGTGGCACGATAGATCATTTTCATATTTATTCCACGAGGCACGTTTTAGGCAGCAGATATATTCTGTGCAATATTTTTAATTTTGGTGAAATCGAATCACGTGTGAATTTTTAAATAGATCTTTATATATTTTACCTGAAATGAATGGATCAATAGAGAAATTCAAGGATGTCTCATTTGTTAATAATTTAAAGAGTAAAAATGTATATTTGACGCCGGGTTTGAGCAATCCTCAACTCTAAGACAGCAATGCTTATCATTGGGTCTTGTAGTAATTCAAGTGGTCTATCCTCGGAAGTTTTCCCCGTTCTCCTCGCCTTAAAAGGCATAAGAGGCGGAGTCGGTAGAATGTGGCACCAATCCAATAACACTTCCTTCCCCTGGAAAATGCTTCGTTAGGCCTTTTGAGGGAACAAGTTCTTGACGTGTATTAAATTGTGAAAATAAATTAAATTCAGTGTAATAAGCAAATATTGGTTTTGTATAAATTGTAATGCTACACACATATAAATATAGAAATAAGACATGCAACTAAACAGTATACACATGTTTTAGGAAGATGAAAAATCGTTTTTATTGTAACACTCATTTGTATACTTTTCACAGATAGAATATTTAGAAGTACACCATCAATCTGATGATTTGTTCTGGTAATAATAGATCTTATCTATAATTGACGTGTAATGACAGAAATTTCTAATGTATAGTATGGGAAATTAAGTATGAGTTCAGGTAATTTTAATGAGTGTGCAATTTTGCGATGAAAATGTTTTTTTAATGCATGTATTCCGAATCCATATACTTCCTTAAATAAATTAACGTTGTTTCCATTTCCATTGAAGGCAAGGACACAACATTTCTCACGCACCAATGTTTTGAAATGACCGTCAGAGGGTCACCTGCTCCAGTCACCTTGATATTGAATCGAACTCTTGAAATGTTCTGTTCTTACAGTAGTTCCCGAAAAACGTAAATTCCAACAGGCCATCACAAACGTATAGTAGTCGCACCCTACTTTCACACATTAGTAGACACCGCGGACTGCGAGACCGCACGTTAAGTCTTAAAGAAACTTTATTCTCGTGCATAAGCGTGTGCTAATCTGTCCAACTTTTTTTGTGTCGGAGGGGCTGTGATTCTTGTGGAGATAATAGTGTAGTGGGCATGGTAATAACTCTGAATCGAAGCAAGTTTGTTTCCTAGCGTGGACAAAACGTTTGGGGATTGGAAACCCTTCTGCAGGCTTCATGAAGTATTATTATATTACGATTACCAAATGGTGCGTCCTGTTATCACTATTTGTTTTAATTCAATTTTCTGCCTTTCATTTTGTTTTCATTTTGATCAGTTTTCTGTTTCTTGTATAATTTTGTTAATGTATTTTAGGAATGGTGTTTAACTTATGCCAATGCTTTTCTTGATTTGAGCTAGATTCCCTGTTTCCAAGTACTCGCGGTTCAGGTCACGTCTTAATGAGATCGGAGAGCTGAAGAATACCTGCAATGAAAGTGGGCTGACAATATGTCAAGCTGCAGAAAAAAATTCCAGAATCTCGAAGTGAATATTGTAACACCCCCACTTTTCCTAACAACCCCAAGTGGAGGTGCTCCCAGGGTTGACCTCGACTTACCTTTTTTCCGGCGCCAGCTGCAGGTTAAAGCTTTGCCCGGCTACCCCCACTAAAAACACAGAAATTTCTAGCGGGAACATGCGTGGCGTGGGCATTGGCATGCAACTTCGAATGAAAGATTTTCCTCATTTAACTTAAATTTAATTCACAAGAGATATTTAGGCAATATCACGGTGAAGCCGGATACATAAAAAACGGACTTACAGACTAACTTATAACTACGTTACATGGTTGGCGTCTCGACGGGTCGCTCGCCCATCTCCCGTCACAGCACCTCCCCGCGCAGGGCACGGAGTTTGTCGCGCCGGCGCTGGCGGGGGTCACGAGCGGTCACTCGCTCGTTTCCTTCCCAGGTAGGCTAGCGCAGCCGTGGCGATGACCCAGGCTCTTGCCCGGCCCAGCGGCGATGAATGGCCTGGATCAGCCGATGACCACTCAGTAGCGAAAACTACACATTTTATCAATGGTAAAAAGTTCCTGATTTCATGAATATACAGTTCTTATTTTATTATATTTATTGATGTGTAGGTTTTAATTAAATTATCGAGAAAACTGCACTCACCTCACATTTAAAAGCGAAATATCTCCATAAGCGGCTACAACATCCAGCGACATAACAGCTTCAAATGTGCCCGGGAACCACACTTATAATACAAATTTAAATAATATTTCACTTCAAGAACATTTTAACTTTCTCAACATTTTAAGTGGGATGACTCACTTAATCCTATACTACCATGCTCACTTTACGGGGTGAGTTTTTTCAATTTCCCTTTCTAAACTAGTTTATTTTTTCTCTAATACATATGAGTATCTTTCTCAAATTCTGACGTGCAAATGACATTAGATTCAAATTTCCTCCACATGTATGGATGTCAGATCTTTAAACGTCTAGTGCATGCAATATTATATATATATATATATATATATATATATATATATATATATATATATATATATATATACACATAAAATAAGTTGTGCAGGTTAGGATTTGAACTCCAGATATTCAACAAAACAAGGAGCCGCCCAACCAGATACGCTACGATACTGCCCGGGGGCAAGTCACTTATGTTGGTTTTCGAATATCGCGATCTTCTTGATGCCACAAAATTCTTTCGAAAAATACCAAAATTTATTGTTCTTTTTCATACAAAATTCTAAATGAAATGAATTTTAAAATTTGATATTTAAAAACGATTGCACTTAAAAATAAATCTCCAGCATGTATATTTGTGGTGTTCGAAAAAATAAACATTGGCACCATAGAATTCAAAATTTTGCGAGAAACACTCATATTTCAAGGAACGTGCACATAAGATGTTTTGAACATCTAATATTGAAGTGTAGATTGCATTAAGAAAGAAATATGTATAATTATCTTTGGTCTAACGCAGTGTATTCTTCAGACAACATTCACAGAAGAAAAGAATGTTACAAATAAAACTGACAGAATAAGAAACATTCGTTTTGGTATATTTTTCAGTTTTAGAGGAATATCATTACGTCACACAAATGATCTAAAAATCCTTTCTCTACAGAAATAAGTTAAAGAACGTTTACTCATTCGTATACGAAGTAGAGAACCCCAGTGTTACAATCAAACTTGAAAGCTACTTTGACATATTTTAAGAAACATAATGTTTAGAAGAAGGGGAATTTAAAAATTTATGAGCTCCAGGTTTTAGATAATTTAGTTAAATCGCTTTTAGAAAATTGTTATTAAATCTCATAGTTTTTGAAACTATTCCAATCTTCTGAACCCATTTATATAATTTTTTCAATTATACAATTTGTCCAATTTGTTTCGTAGGATTCAAACAGGAAGCTTTAAGTTATATTTACTATGGGTACGAATAATATGAAACCTTTGAATATTTGTAATATTGAAAAATTAAAACTTCGTATGGAAATAAGACTTACTGTGTTTTTATGTTCACGTTGCAAAGGTTGCGATAGCTCAGTGGCATCGTTACAGTTTCCCCTGTATCGTCATGGACCGGGAGGCCCTAGAGTTCGAGAACCGACGTTGGCGAATGTTCGATTGTCGTTAGATACGTAGGTCAAAAAACTTTGGAACCGGTTTGGAGAAAAGTTTGAAATTGTTCCACAGAGGCTTCGACCAAATTAACCCCAAAATTTAAAGAATTATTTTCAACATCGCAGTACCTTGATTCGGGCCAGATCGTTAAATTCCTTTTGGAAAAAAATCTACGAATAGTTTACACACTAGTGTTCACAGATAAACAGACTGACAGACAGACCAGCGCACACATGGACGGACAGACGGACGTTTTGAATAAATACAACACTCCCTTGGTAACTTAAGACCCCAAAACGTGTATTTCCATTAAATTCTCGACTTCGGTTTACTGCAAAATTACATACATACCTCTCTAAATATTACTTTTGTTACTCCGAATGTTTACGAGAAAGTAAAAATAAGTATGTAAATAAATGCACTTTCACACACCACAGAGTAGGTTACACCCAAAAAAAAAAAAAAAACACCAATTACAGAGCCCGAATTCACGCCCATTATAAGCAGTTGTAATGTTTATTACATAAACAGGGGATCCCACCAACTATGGACCACCCCGATAACTTCTAAACGGTTCAGGATATCGAAATGAAGTTTTTGCTGAAAATGCGGAATCATGGGGCAAGTAACGAGCCGTAGAAAAATTGTCTATAAAATTTCTTAGTTTCGAGAAATTTAATCACCTTCGATTTTTTAAATGGATCTATATATATACACCAAAAACCACTGTTTTTCAGACAAAATTCTGAATTAAATGAATTTTAAAATTTAATATTTAAAAAATATTGCACTTGGAAATAAATCTCCAGGATGTATATTGGTGGTGTTCGAAAACATATATATTGTCACCATATAACTCAAAATTTTGGGGGGGAAATCATAATTTAAGAAACGTGGACATGAGATGATTTGTAGGTCCAATATTGAAGAGCAGATTGCATTAAAAATAAATATGTATAATTATCTTTCGTCTAACGCAGTGTATTCTTCAGACAACACTCACAGAAGTAACAAATAGTACGCAGAAAACTGCCAGAATAGGAAGCATTCGTATCGGTGCAATTTTTAGTTTTAGAGGAATATCATTATGTCACACATTAGATCTTAATATTTCATCTTTTCTCTACAGAAATAAGCCAAAGAACATTTACTCATTCATATACGAAGTGGAGAACACCCGTGTCAAACTTTGCAAACAAAGCCACAAACACAAAAACAAAGCCACTTTGACTTATTTTAAGAAACATAATGTTTAGAAGAAGGGCAATTTAAAAAATTATGAGATCCTGTTTTTAGAAAATTTAGTTAAATCGCTTTTAGGAAATTGTTATTAACTCTCATGGTTTTTGAAATTATTTTAATTTTCTTAACATATTTATATAATTTTTTCAATTATACAATTTGTCCGGATTGTTACGCAGGATTAAAACAGAAAGTTTTAAGTTATATTTACTATGCGCAAGAATAATATGAAACAATTGAATATTTGTAATATTGAAAAATTAAAACTTTTTAATTGAAATAAGACTTACTATGTTTTTAAGTATACGTTGCAAAGGTTGCGATAGCTCAGTGGCATCGTTATAGTTTTCCCGTTAACGTCACAGATCGGGAGGCCCTAGAGTTCGAGTACCGACGTTAGCGGATGTTACATATGTACCGACTGTAGTTACATATGTAGGTCGAAAACTTTGTAACCGTTTTGGAGAAATGTTTGAAAATGCTCCCCAGGCGCATCAACTACATTATTTTCAAAATCGCGGGGCCTCGATTCGGGCCAGATCTTTAATGGAAAATTCACTTTGCCAAAAATTCTACTGTTTCTGTTCTTCTGTTCGCCACGGCACTGACTTGGCTCAAAGTGTCCGGGGCGCTCAGGCCCATTGGAAGGTGTGACAGGAGGGGTGCGTCGTCGCGTTACCCACGCGTGCCTCGGCCGAGGGCGAGTCTTCCCCTCCGCGTTCGGCTGCCTCCGCTTTCTCGCAGAAGGTAGCAAGCGTGAGGCAGCGCACGGAAGGTGAAGGCGACGTGTTTCGGTCCTTTCCGTAGATAGGACCGAAGTGTGTCGCTGTTCGTCTCTCGGCCGGTGTCGCGCAGGATGCGCGGCGCCTTCGGCCCCAGCGCCTTTGCAAGCGCCGTAGCCGAGCCTCTTTGAAGCTCCGGCAAGAATGGGTTTTTTACGCCAAGAACTCCAAACACGTCGGTGTTTCTAGGGTATCTGTTGGGTGGGGGTGGGAGGTGCGGAAGCGCCGCGAGACGCGCTGCACGGTTTTCCGCCGAGCGAATCGGACGGAGGGTGGAGGGAGGTGCCGCCGCGAATACCTCGCAGGCGTACGTCCAAATGGCATGGTACGCAAGCGGTAAATAAGCGGCGTTTGAGGGCAGGATGGAGGTCGGGGGCTCGTAGAAGCGGGCGTAGGGAAGTGGTTCGGGCAGTTATTGTCTGGCTAAGGTATCTTGCGTGAGCGTGCCAGCGGAGACCGCTATCGAGCTTCACACCAAGATATTTTGCCGTCTTTTGCCAGGGTAGGTGCGCGCCGGCTAAGCTCACGACCCCGACTTCATCGGGGTCGGCCCTCTGTCGGGTGACGTTAACGGCTACGCCCTTGTCTAGGTTGAGGGCGAGATTTTTATTGCTCAGCCATTCGGGAAGCATTAGGAGCCCGCAATGTTGAATGCCGGTGTTTCTATCAACTGGTAGCGGCGCGTCGTTGACGTACAGGCCGAATAGAGTAGGGGAGAGCACGCTTCCCTGTGGCACGCCTGCCACGGCTCGTCTTAAGGACGATTGTACGCCATTGACGCGAACCTTCAATCGTCTATCTTCCAAGAAGCTAGCGATTAGTCTGACGTAGCAGTCGCTGATTCCAATGTCCGCAAGACACGGGAGCGCCCCCTCGTGCCATACAGAATCGAATGCCGACCGCATGTCTAGAAAAACCACCGGCAAGTTCTGCCGTCTTTCGAGAGAGAGACCGACCTCAGTACATAGCCACGTCAGTTGTTGCGCGGAACTGAGCCCAATTCGAAACCCGAATTGCTCATCTCTAAAAGCTTAAGGCGCCGTACTTCCTGTTGCAAGCGCTCCAGGATCAGGCGCTCGAAAGCTTTGCAAGAAGCGAGAGGAGACTAATAGGTCTGTAACCGCTCGGAAGAAGTTGGTCCTTGTTGGGTTTTGGTATCATGGATACTGTCGCGATTTTCCACGCTCTGGGAAAATATCCTAGCGCTAGGCACGAGTTTAGGAGCTTCCGTAGGAACTCCTCCCCGTTTGCGCCGAGCGCGCGGAGCTGGGCGGCAGTTATGCCGTCCGGCCCGCATGCCTTATGCTTGTTGAAGTGTTGCAACGCCTCGCGGAGCTCCCTTCCCGTCACACGTCGCGCTGAGGTGCTCGGCGCAGTGGTTAGGTAGTCACGCAAGCGTGCAACAGTGCTCTGGCCCCCAAACTCATCGGACACAAATGGACGGAACTGCCGTTCTAGCGACTGCGCGAAGAGTTCGCTTTTCGCGGCGTCCGCCCACACGTATTCCGGCTGCAGAGCGGCGTGGACACATATCTTAGAATCGCGGCTTCACATATATTAGAATCAAAATACATCTTTTAAACCAAACGTCTTTTAAACTTCACATATCTTAGAATCAAAATACATAGGCATAAATATGTAGGATAAATATGTAGGATTTGGATATAATAAACGTACTATTGCCGCCAATGTGAATTTATGTTTTTAGACAGAGAGCAATAAGAAGAAACAAGGAATTCAAATTCAAAAGAATATCGAAGAAGATGGGTTGCGACACCAATTCTCGAGCCTCTATCTTTTTAGAACTATGTTTCCCCTACGTGCATCTCAGAATCTCCAAATAACGTCTACGCCAATATTGGCGAAAGTCGAGACTAATTACGAGGTCATTGCTCATGATACGTACGAAATACAGAAACACATTTATTACTTCTGATAAGTCTTGTCCGAGAGACAAAGATTTAGGTCCAGTTTTTATGTGGAATCCACGAAATGCAGGAAAGTCAAACGTCTTACTGCACTTGGGCCATGCAACTTTCAAACAACTTCTCAAAACAACCCACCGTTTTTTCTCTCTCTGTGAACAACATTTATGTAGCTTTCAATCTCATTCAGCAATTTATTGTAAAACAAAAGGCTTGATAAATGAGTACTCACACTACTCTACTTTCTGAGCTCGCTGTAAGTGTATGAAGTTGAAGTGAGTATTTGATTTCTGATGGATGCAAATGAAGATTAAAGACGTATATTATTCAAGTGGCTTTCGTTTCCTAGTGATTAAATAGTATATTTCAATAAATAATTCACCTCTCCGATATTATAATCTATGATAAGAGAGCAAATTTTGGGTTCTTTCCTTCAGGAGAATGAAAACTAAACAAAATGAATGTGGATTGTTTTGTGACTAAAACCTACCAGTAATTTCAAATTTATTTGGATTGTGTTAATTCATAATTTTTTCAATTGTACCCAAATTGTTCCTTACGTATTGTAACGAAAATTTTAAATTTTTAAAGCGTAATCCTGAGGTGAGAATGCAATAAATGCAATGGTCATAGATCAATTACCTGATAACAAACACCTTAAGCGGCTTTTCCAAAGTCCAAAGCACCTTTCTATCGTATTGCGTGTGCTTTTGTGGCTGGCGTTCTATGCCTGCTCATTTGCAAGCCTTGGATTGCGCACAGGTGTAAATAAATATGAAGTGCAGGGATATCCAGAGTCCCCAAGCAACCTCCCTCTAAACTCTCCTGCCTCATATCTCCGTTTCAGTCTGGATTCTTTGAAAATCCTGGAATCGTGGACACTTCCATGCCATCGGGCCACAATGTCCAGGAATTTCATATTAGCATTGCAAACGTCCTGAAAATATGTTTCAGAATGTAGTTGTATGTTTTGCAATTACTTTATACTGATGATTTTTTAAAATAAACAATTACTATACGCAAGTACCTGAACATTCAAAGATGGAAAGCCTTTCCTGTTGAAGTTCTGCCCTGCATCTGTTCTCATGTTGGGAATACGGATGTGGGTACAGTCAATGCAACCAATCACATTTCTGAATCCGTTTATGGATGAGAATGAACGAGCGGCTTGTGTTTCCTCTTCGACTGTTCGGGGCATGTAAATATAGTTTGCCCTAACTCTGGAAATGCTAAGAGCCATCCTCCTGCAAATGTTGGGGACTGAGTGTTGGCTAATGTCATGCACTTGCATGTGCCTCATATGTCTTGCGTCTGATAGGTTAAAATATAGGTTATGTGACAATGTATAGCAGTATACAGTAATAGCAATCCACCAATACGTTACCATATTTCGCCCCCAGCATCTGAGTGCTGTAAGTATTTGAATATCCGGGGAAAGTTTACCACCTCGGGCACTTTCAGATGACAAACTCTCCTCGAATATATCAATGAGATCCGTCGCTCCTTCCTTGGAAAATAGGTATTTCCGCCGGAATTCCTTCGCTGTATATTCCTCAAAAGGATTTCGTCTTGGGCGATATAATTTTCTCTTTCTCGGACGGCCTTCATCAAACATGTCAAGAATATCAACTTCCTCCACAGCTTCAACGGCTTCAATTTCGTTAAAGACATCCATGCTGACTACCAACTTTTTGACGCTCACTCACAGCTGATTCACAACACACTGCCAAGAACAGACACCGAACGACCCAGTAAAATCGATAATTGAACATAACTATCGATTGAACATTCGATTTCAGAAGTCGACACGGGGTTTTTAGGCGTTGCCAAACGTTGTTTGTGGAGTGACGTCGGCGTAGTTACTCTTCGCTTACTCCGCGATTATTAGTAGAAAATTACTCTTCGCTTACTCCACGCTTACACCGAAAGTAGTTACTTCCGAAGTAAATATGTTACTCCTGGCTTAAACCAGACCTTTATTAGTAAGGCGGTGCATGTGCAATTTTCTTTATAATAGACGCATATCTTAATCGAGAAAATTTTTCATTTCACTCGAGAGCTCTTTAAACGTTAAAGCAGCGCTGGCCCCCAACACGTGGTTCCCGCAGCCTCCTTCACCGGCTTTTGGCTCCCGCGCGTCCCTTTTTTCCTCTTCTCCTCCGTTCTTCCCGGGGCGGCGGCCGAGAGTAGCCCGCTTGCAGACGTGCGTGCGTGAGGAACCACACGTCGCATCGCGTGAGCTCCTTCCCCCTCCAACTCCTTCCCCTTCCCCCTCCCCCTTCCTCATGCCACGCCAGGCGGCGCGAGTGAAAGGACTTTGACGCTCCGCGCCCCACTCCAGATCCCCTCTTCGCGCCGCGCACCCGCGTGGACTACGTGACGCGAGGCACCTCATCCAGCAACAGCCACCATCGCCACCCCCTCCGCCTCCGCCCGCTCCACCGCTGCCCCGTTCACCGCTACCGCCTCCTCCGCCACCGCCACCGCCACCGCCACCGCCACCGCCACCGCCACCGCCACCGCCACCGCCACCGCCACCGCCACCGCCACCGCCACCGCCACCGCCACCGCCACCGCCACCGCCACCGCCACCGCCACCGCCACCGCCACCGCCACCGCCCGCCCACCGCCACCGCCACCGCCACCGCCCCGCCTCCGCCACCGCCTCCGCCACCGCCTCCGCCTCCGCCTCCGCCTCCGCCCCGCCCCGCCACCGCAACCGCCACCGCCACCGCCTCCGCTTCCGCCTCCGCCACCGCCACCGCCGCCGCCACATTTAGAGCGAGGTGTTGTGGTGACGCCGGTGACAGACTGGAGACGGTTATCGCGCTGCGGTGGAGATGAAAGAGGACGCGTATCTGGGGCAACACGAGGGGGGATAGGTTACGAGGAGAACGAAGCAGTCAAGGAAACACAGAGAGGGCGGGTGGGTCAGTAGCTGCGATGGATTGTATAATGTGGACGTTGGATAGTGAGGTGGAGACAGGTCTGCAGCTGTGAGTCGGCGGAGGTGGTGAGTCAGCAGTGGCGGGAGGAAGAGGCGGCAAAGATTCTCGGAAGGAGGTGGATGGTGGCGAAAGCACAAGCGCGGTTGGCCGGGGGTTACCTTTGGACCGGGGGGCGGAGAAGGGAGCGAAAAGTGCGGAGCGGCGGGGGTGACGAGAGACAGCGGGTAGGGCTGCGGAGGGGAAGGTGGCGGGGCGGGACGGGGTGGGACGAGGCGAGGCGGAACCGTGGGCGGCGGAAAGGGCAGGGAAGGGCAGGGCGGAGTAGGGCTGGGCGGAGCTGGGCGGGACCGGGTCGGGTTGGGCGGGGCTAAGCGGGACGGTGTGTGGCGTGGCAGTGGTGGTGGCGGAAGAGGAGGCAGAGACAGTGCTAGAGTTCTAGCATAAAGATTTAGTCTATGGTTGTAGCAATGGCCGGGCAAAGGTGGACAGTTGCGGGAAGAAGAAGGGGAAGAAAGAGAGAGGGTGGATGTGTATATGGATAGGAGGGAGGCGATGGCGAGCTCGTCGCAGAGATGTGGCATGGCGCAGGCTGGGGAGGCGATATATGACGAGCCAGGGGGCCTGGCCGGCAGGCGGGCGTGATCGCCGGCAGAGCTACGGAGGGGACACTGGCAGTGATGCCGGAAGCATAGAGTTGTGATGGAAGTGGCAACCGGCCAACTGGCAGAAAAATGGGGTTGCAGGATTTCTGTTGGAAATGGAAACGATGACTCGCTTCATTGGGACGAAGACGGACATCTTGGAGTGTTCCAATACAGCCCACGTTCTACTCAAGCTGTGTCAGATATAGGGGGGGCATGGCTCCCCTTAAAGGGGTTAGAGAAAAAAATTAAAATTCGAAATGTGCAGGCATAGTAAAAATAGAAAAGAAGAAAAACTTGTAGAAACATCTAAAATGTATGTAAATCTAAAATGTAGGTGTAAAATATATGTAATATACAATACAATAAGAAATGTGTGTATTAATATTCAACAATGCACCAATAAACAATATAACAATACACCAATAAACAATATGACAATACACCAAATAACAATATGACAATACACCAATAAACAATATAACAATACACTAATGAACAATATAATAATATAAAAATCTAATAATCCCTCCTCCAGAGATCGGCTGGATCTGCCCCTGAACTCAAGCTAGTACGAGTATATCCAGTCCATTTCTGGCTCCCGTTTCGGTTCCTGAGATTACACCCAGAAGCCTCGGCAGAGCGGGAAAATGGGCTCTGAGGAGAGCGAACGTCAACAAGAGGTGGAATAATGGGATATTTGCACTCTGTGTACACATCATCTAATCAGCTCGTGCAGAATAGTGAATTGCTTGTTTTGCGAAGGCCACCCTCGAGGTGTGCAAGCATCAGCTGGTTGCAGAGCCTTAGCGCAGACATTGAGGTACGCGAAAATAAGCTGAAGCAGATCCTAGACCTCCAAATACAATGATGTGAAATAAAATAACTTGAGCTAGAGGCAACATACAGTAAATAGTGTTGTAAACAACCCTCTTGAAATGCGTACATATCGGGTATCTTGTGTACACAAGAAATGTATCCAGAAAATAAACAATGTCATTTGTTTTTTTGCATTCCAGAATATTTATCAACAATATTTTAATCTTATTCAGTTATGTTTTATACTTACATATTTAGTTTCCTTAAGTTATTCCATATTAAAAAACATGATGAAGCACAGCCGTATCTGAAAAAAAATCTTTTGGGTGAAAATCTTTTGGGCCGTTGAGACTGGTTAAAAAAGTATTTTTGGACTCATGATATTTCTGTCCAGAGGGTATGAATAGATTTTCCTCAAGTCGTTAGGAGGCATTTTGTTTTCTTTCCCCAGACGGTGGATTGTTTGAATTTTCAAATCCTAGAGTATTTACGTATTGAAATGTTCGACCACCTTGTGCGGCTTGTCCTTTCACTAATGGTCAGTTCCCTAGAAGTCCTCTTTTCTTGTACATATTTCAGTCTAGTAAGTAGAGACTATCTTATGGCGTTATTTGAAATACCGTTGGATCTGCGCACCTCGCGCCAGGCACTAATTACATGATTATTCCTATACAATGTGCGGTTTGCACTTGTGGTTCTCTGTAGTGCGTTTAATTTCACCTTGAATGACCTTTGTTCACATGCCATTTGGGCAGTGCTGGGGCCCTCAATTGTTGCATACGTCCTCAATTGTTGCATATGTATCGTGTGTGGGTAAACATTTTAATAATTTTAAGCGTTTATTAACAATTAGAAAGACTTAAGCATGTGCGATTAAATTGCACAGACTATCAAATGGTCAATATAATTCCAAACATATTTAGATATTCTTCCCTTTCCTGATCACCCATTTTCCAGGGTATTAGCATGGATAACATTTTAAAACACTAAAAACGTGATAGAATGTCCAAAGTAGTCTTAATTTGTACAGTAGGTTATGGCAAAAACCTTCTTCGAACTTTCACCAAGGATCCCGAAAACCGTATCTAAAGAACTCGCCGTTCTAGAGTTATAATAATCGAAAGAAAAGATAACAGATGATATATGGAAACAAGTACGCCTGCTGACTTCCATAAGATTTTTTTCTAAAAAACTATCCGTTGGTACTCTGCTACACCAGGTTTTCATTACGAAGAAATACGAAACAGTCGAATACTTGAGTAGTGAATACGGAGTAAAAAATATTGGGTTGAGTCAATTTTTTCTTCTTCTTTTCGACTTCTTCTTTCTTACACTTTTCTTCTCCTATTTCCTTTCTTTTCTTATTTCTTGTTCCTGCTATAAAGGGCTAAGGGCACTTCGTTTCCGAAATTAAGCACAATGGCAATTCGCGAAACGCGCTTAGTCTATTACATTAGTCTGTTTTCTTTACATCATAATCAGCCAAATTCTATCGTTTTCGATATGAATCTGTTCAATGCATCAATTTTCCATCCACCAGCAGCACACTTACGGGCTTTTTGTGTTCGTGGTTTTATAAGAACGTACAATGCTGAACTAAACATGTTCGGCTCCTACGCGTCAGAGAGGCGTTTTTGCGGGTTGTTGTTCCCGGTGCGAGTAAAGAGCATAGAGCGTGTGTAGGGAGTGACGCCCACGTGACCTTGCCTGGTGGCACCGGCGGGGCACCTTCCCAATTAGTAGCTTCCGCCGCCCCGCAGCTCCTAGAAGGCACTCACGCCGGAACCCACCTATTCAGTTTCCGTTAGTGAAGTGTAGTGAAGTGGGTGGGAATGAGTAGAACGAATTGTTATGTACATAATGAAACAAGAATGAATGATGAGTGAGTGAAAAAATAAATAAAGAAAAGAAAAATTTACCAAGAAGGAGCAAAAAGTAAACATTACTTAGGATTAAGAAACAATAATATTTTTGTTGAAGTTAAGTATGCCAAAGTGCTGCACAATAACCAATAAATTGAATTTAAGCTAAAATTAAGCTAACATTAATTAAAAAATTAATGTAGGGTCAATGACTTTTTTACATTTTCCCATATGAATCTCCCTTTTTCCCCATTCCCCCACTTTTCCATATGAATCGTGTCACAAGTAACAAAAAACAAGTCTCTTTCCATAACCTTATCCATTTCGTCGCCAAGATAAAATTTCATCACAACAATGATAAAAGGCGTGTATAATAAACTTCGAATTCGTAATCATAGATGTTTTTTCACATGACAACAACTTAATCACTTCTCTGAAATCCTAATTCATCTCTCTCCAGAAAGAATCTCGTCACTCGAAGTTTGGATTAAAGACATGCCAATGAATAATTTTCAGATCTGAGGTACTTCGTGCTAAATAGCAATTAAAGAACACCAGATACAAAACACACACAAAGAAATAAAAATATGATTTGTACAGGAGACCGCTTTACAGTTGCGTTGACACCAGCCACCCTTGTCAGGTTGCCAGCAAACAAGATAATTGCTCAGTTATGAATCCAAATTCTCTATTTACTCCAAACGTCGCTGATCTACAAAGGGCACGAAATTGGGTAGCTCCTCACATGACTACTCTTATTCTTTTCATTATTAATTTTTGTTAATGGGTTTCATGGATTTTTAGTGAAGGAGGAAGAGTCGGGTTTCTCACCGGACACCGAACTCTGTGTTCTCCTTTATAATAATGTGTTACATTTAATCGTTACTGAAATGTGTAACATTTAACGATAGTCAATGGTTACGTATCACAACATCTAAGCTATCGAAAATATATTTGCATTAAAGAAAATTACTCTGAACTCTTGAATTTATATATATATATATATATATATATATATATATATATATATATATATATATTCCTGAAAATAATTTGTTGCTGCGGGTTGCGGATCGCGTGTTGTGGAAGAAGAACGCGTTCAACGACTGCGCTGCAGCGAAGTCAGCCCCGACGAGGGAGGAAGTGGAGGCGGTGACGGTGGAGGTGACGGCGCGGGCGTGACATCGTCGCCACAGACAGCACGGCGCCGACATCGGATGCAATATAGACATTGCGATTATTTCCCTCCCTTCGAAATGAAACCACTACGAGTTTTGATCGGGAGAGGTGGCTCACGGTATACTGTAACGTATTGTACGCTCCACTCACAATGTCGCTGCGCCAAAGGATTAGACGCCAGGGGCCAGGCAGGATGTGAGAACAATAGGTATTGGGAGAATTCCGAGAGCTAGGGAAAGGGATGCCCAAAATGCGGGACAGCGCATTTGCCGCGTGCAAAATTCTTAGAATCCAGGGCAATGGATGCCCAAAATGCCTGGCAACGCGACTAGCGCGGGCCGTGTGAAAAACCCAGTGACGTTTCAGGTCACGTGGGTGGGAGCTATATAAGAGCGAACGCAGAGCGCGGGGGCGGGGGGTTTGTCGAGCTGAATGGAACCCTCGTGCGAACGCACAAAACTTGCGCCCAGGGCGGTGCGGAGCCGAGCGAGGCTCGTACGGCAACCCATGTGTTGGGACGCCGGTGTGGACACTAGTTCCACGGGTGACATAAGTCGCCGGAGCCGCGTGCTGTGAAGGTTCCTGAGGAGTGGCGCGGGCCACGAGCAGACATTACATTTTTAAGGATCGCCCCTGCGATCAGGGGGAGTAAACGTCTACCAGAGCTAAGAGTAACTTAAATATTTACTGTACATATTGTGAATAAACCTGTACATTTATCATTGAAGCTCGTGTCTATGATAATTGTGTATTCCAACGGCGTCACAATACTATGTCACTCCGGTGCTTTTGACCGAGAGATGTTAGGTTATAGTCCCGACGGTGTGTGGCAGGATTTTCGACACTAGCTACACAGCTAGGTCGAATTCAGCGGCCGGGAGGAGAATTCTAGGGGCCGGGAATTTTCCGTGTTTTTTCCGATCAACACCAGGCGAGTGCCGGAGCTGTGTACTGAGAAACGGTGCCAGGGACCGCGCGCAAACTTTCCTTCCATTTCTTGGTCCAATCATCACCCCCTACAGGCGCACATTTACATGCACTACATTACTACACATGCCGGAAGACCGGTCGGGAGCTTACAGCTTGTGTCGGCTGGCGCGGTCCCCGCTGGTGGGAGATATCTGATTGAAGAAAATCCCGCTAGCCGTCAGGTATGTCAGCGCCGGATCTCACCATTCAGCGGGAGAAGATCGCCATCTCTAGAGGGAATAAAATGCATTGCACTTACGGAACGAATGACCTTAACAGTTGACGCGCCCGTAATTACTAATCATGATTTTTGGAGATCTTGAGATCTAAAAAGCTTTTCCGAAGCAATAGGAAGAAAGTAGAATGGGAATCTCTGGAAATTAGGAGAGTTTAGGCAAGACTCTGTGCCCTGTACAAAGTATATGCCGGTTATCCAGCTTGGAAAGATATCTATTTCCTATTGGGTAGATCAGGCTTGCACAAGGGCTCCACCGACGCGCCCCACAATGGCGGTGGCAGCTCTTCCGCGCTCCACCGGCTTCTACTGACTTTCATTTTTGGGGCAAGTGACCTCTGCCCGAGCTGTCGGTGGGGCCCTGTGGCTCTTAAGACGTTGAATCATGTTGAATTTGACAACTTAAGACGATAGCTGTTGACGACTGAAGCTGTTGTTTCTGGAGAGGGAAGGTTTCGTTTTGTATACTACACTGAAAAAAAGGGTACCGTAAATCACAAGGTTTCAATAGCAAAACCTTCGTATGCGAAACAGAGACCTGGTTGCTTTACTCCATTTCCTGGTTACAACAGCATCTAAGATAAAAGTCAACCTTGATAGACCAACCGGCCTGTGATTTCTGAGAGGGTCATGTTCCTTCATAAAGGGACCTGTCGTCCTCATCAAGTCTAATCATGTTGCAGAGCAATAGCTGGCACAGCAGCCAGGTACCTTGTCAGATTAATTACATATTGAAAATATACATTGAAAAACATTCAACATCTCTTAAATACCCCATATGTCCCAATGTATGACATATCGGTATGTCACATTAATATAAACTAACATTTATTTGTAGACTATATGGTGGACCATGCATTACGAAATATCACCAGAGCTAGAGCTTAGCAACGACCGTGAATGAACAAGGTAGTTTTTGTTTTTTGTAAATGCATTAAGAGATGGCTTGATGCCGAAAGTAGAAAATTTGGGATTGGGCGAAGAAGTTTAGACGATCGAAAGGTCAGCTACACCAAAATATAACGAACGTATAGATTGGCTGGGTGAGAGAAGGACGGTCAAATGTTATGAAAAAAAAGGAAGGTAGTTTAATACGAAGTCTTCGAGGGGTGAATCATGCAGGAAGATTTCATTCTGGCATCGCGCTTCTGAACTGATCGTAGGTTCGTGAGAGGGAACGAGTATAATCTAGATAGTCAGAATTGGGTTATCAGTGAAATTTTAAGGACAGTGAATGATATTGCAGATATTTTCATGTGGAAGTAATATTGATGTATAAATTGGAACTTTGTCGGGAGTGGTAATCGAGTTCGGGACTATGTCATAGGACGTAATCGGGACTGATAATTTTGATAGTTGGAGACCAGCTTGGATAGGGGAGAAGAGGATTTCTTGGAACTTTGGACTACGGCAAGCTCGCAAGATATTTCGACTGAGAAGCCTACGAGGGACATCAACGAAGAATAGATAAGTTAACCGCGGTATAAAATTGTAAATTGAAAGATATCTTGATCAAAGGCCTAACTTAAATTCACTTTATTGTTTGCTAAAAAATGGTAAAAATAAACTTTGTTAAATTTTGTTCTTTAGAAAAGAAAGTGATCTTTCATTTAGTCAATCCAAACAGAAATGAACTAGGAATAGAATCATTCTATTTCAGATTCCCAGCTGCGCTGTATAGTCGGCGGATCCTATAATCTATTATAAAGGTAATAAGGATTATAATATATCGTGACCCATTGACCCAGCAAGCCGGACGCTAAGATCTTTGGCGGATATTAATGTAGAGAAAAATTTGAATATCTCAATATATTACATCAATTACATAATAGAAGCATAATGCGATAATTATGACTTAGACCATGTCATTCTTGCTCAAAGCGGGAACGAAGTTTGGAACAAACTTTAATAATTATATTATTTTCCGTCGGCGTTGTTACACATGTGTTAAATGTCGAATGGCAGACTAATTACGTTATATACTTATCAGTTACCAGTCCCAGGCCCTCGGCGGGCTCTTGGAAATGTGTGTGTGGGGGGGGGGGGACAGGAAGTTGCGCGCGCGCGCCAAAGCTTGCTGCAACCTGACCGCATTACAATATTATCCGTTCATCCTAAGAAAAATCCTTATTTAAGTACAAGTGCAGGTTCACTACATAAGAACTAATTTGAGCCATCGCTTGTTAAATTAACCTTGCATCAAAACTACTGCAAACGAAGAACGAGACCAGTGAAAACTGCATGCGCGTTGCTGGGCGATAAAGACCGAGGATTGACGAGGGTCAGCAGCGAGCGTGGGAAAAGGGTCAGGAGGAAGTGTGGGACGCAGCTCGTTGGACCGTGGCGTCGCGCCGCCGATCGGCCTGCGAGGACATACTGTTCGGTTCATTTTGGAAGGGCTAAGAGAGTGACTGGCCCTTCAGGAAAATTTCTTCGAAGTGACTAAAAGCGCATCGTTGTGAAAGTTTTCAATTTGTTATTGTAGAGGAATACGTCGTTGGCAAAGTAAATCGTTGAACTTATTAAGAGCTAACTGGTAAGTACTGTATTCGTGCTGCATCAGTGTGAAACATAATCTAAAGGATATTGGTGGATATATTTTAATAGGCGCCAGACTACAGAGTCTAAATTACCTCTTTGAAGTGAAAATCTTATTTCATAGGGAGTAAACGGGCGAATGAAGTTCGAAAGAAAATGATACCTTCATTTACACCGCCTATTTGAAATCAAGCAAGAATTGCCCACCAAGATTAAAAGAGAATGGTGGAATGGAATTGTAACTTTTAGATACGTATATATTTTTGTATCATGAGTTGTAATAATAGAAAGTATTAGATAAAGATTAGTTTATGTGCATTCTATTGGACATAACGTACAAACCTTGGCCATTAATCCAGCTCAAAGTTATTTTAATGTAAATTGTAAAATTACTCTAAAAACTTATGTCGAACAAGATAAACAATTATTTCGTTTTACATCATCGGTTTGAATCCTTTCAATACAAAGTCTTATGTTGTTAAGTGGATATAGAGGGCTTGGCTTCCAAATTCATTATTTTTCTTCCATTTGATCCTTTTTAATAGTAAAAAAAACATATTAAAAAATGTTTAAGTTATTTGATTGGTTTTTAATACTCGATTAAGCATTGAAAATTCGTATTAAAATGTAAAAAAATAATATTTACTATGTTGCCAATTCATTAAAATAATTTTAATATAGTCTTGAAGTGTCATTAATGGCAATTAGAAATTGTAGAATTAATTGTTGTGTAGGATTCCCATATGTTACAAGTGTACAGAATTTTGATTACCGTATTTAAATGGAGACTAAAGCCTATCATGTTCTGTAAATAATTGAACAAAATAATAATGTATTCCTAAAAAAAATGCGGTAAAAACGTTCTGTTTTTTAATTTTTCAATAATTATCACTTTAATTATATTTTCTAATACTACTGTGGGGGGCATTCGATGAACCGTCCCCACGTGGTGTCCCCTGGGTAACGCTAAAGGTTCACAACCTAGTGTAGCACTTCTTCCACTTACTTATGCTACACTTCTTTTATCTTTCCTATATGGTCTCTTTTGACCCCTTGTTGTTTTCGACCCCGACGCTATTAGGTCTCGAGGGCTAGGGTGTTATTCTTTTGTGAGTCTTCTCTTTACGACGTCTCTGCTCTTTTTTCTCCTTCCCTCTTCCACCTTTCTTATTCTCTATTTCCCTTATATTCAGGGGTAGACGAAACTCCGCAGGTGTAGAGGAACCAACTCGTCTAAGGGAAACATCCCGATACAAATTCTGCAAGTCTGGGAGCAGCGAGGAAGCAGCCCTTCCACCGGACTTTCCCTGCGCAGCGCCCGTAACGCGGCGAGGGGAAAATCTACTTACTGGTACTCTCATAAGTAATAGCCGGCCTGTAACTTATACGAACCAAGCAAAACATTTAAAGGATAAACGAAAGGGAATATCGGAACTTACAAATAACGGAATCTGGAATGTTCGTGGTCTCTCCCAAAAACAACAAGAATTAAAATTAGAAATAAAAAATGCCAAGATGGAGTTAGTGATCATAACAGAAAGAAGAAGAAAAAGGAACAATTGACATAGGATCTTACACAATGATATACAGCGGCGTCCCGGTAGATAAAAGAGCTGCGGCTGGAGTATACATGAAAAGTGAAAAGTAAATATCATTTATAGCTGGGTAAATGAACGATAACTACTGCAGACTAAAAATTGAAAAGGATACCTAAGTATTATAGCTGTGTATGCGCCAGAAGAGGGTAGGACGGAAGAATCATCGATTTCTACACAAATAAAGATGTATTAGATTCCACGAATAAGAATGATTATATTCTAATTGCTGGAGATTATAATGCAAGATTTGGACAACCTATTCCAAAACTAATTGGAACAAGCGGCGAGCCGACATTGAACCAAAATGGGAAAATGTTAAGAGATTTTATTAATTTTAATGAACTAAGAATAAAGAATTCCTTTTTTAAACATAAAGAGATACGTAAACATACTTGGGCAGCCAGAGGAAGCCACTCAATAGTAGATCTCTTCGTAACCGATGGAAAGTTAGGCAAATGCTTTGAAGATGTAAGAGATCTAAGGGGGAAAAGATATAGGATCTGACCACTATTTGTGCGAGGTAGAATAGGCCTAAAAACAAGATGGTTTAAAGATGGTAAAAACAAATCAGATCTAAATAATTTACGTTGGAAAAGTTATCTTTTGAAAGACCTTCCAGAGCAGGACTGTATCAAGAAAGAATAAAACAATATCTAAACGACAAATCATAATATAGAAAATTAATGGGAAGATCTCAAAAACCTTATTGAAAATGTGGCTGAGGAAGTCCTAGGGAAAAAGAAGAAAAACATCAAAAGGAAAGGACTATACATGGAACGAAGACCTAAAAGAGGCAATAGCAGAGAAAAAGAGATTATACTTAAAATGGTTGCCAAAAAAAACTCGCGATCCTTAGAACTCTATAAGATTCAATGCAGAAAACAAAAACCCTCGTAAAAAATGCAAATAAAGGAAGCTGGGACAAATATATATCAGATATTGAGCATGATATTCACGGCAGGCAAAGAATGGCCTACAAAGCTATGAAACACCTGAATAAAGACGAAAAAGATGCTGCAAAATTACAGACTTTAGACGAAAACGAATGGGTAAACTACTGTAAACCCCTGTGGCATGTTGATGAAGAGGTGAAGAAAAAAAAAGAAAAAGATGCTGCAAAATTACAGACTTTAGACGAAAACGAATGGGTAAACTACTGACCCCTATGAACCACTAACAAATACTAAAAATACGAAAACACCAGGACTCGATAAAATTGTTACGATTCTAGGTGGTGAATTAAAAGTCTCGTATTATTTTAACAAAAACGTTTATTTTGTTTCTTAACACAATCACTGAAAACACTTGATAATTTATTTACACTACACTTCTCTTCCTTTATTTACAGTACACTTCTCTTTATTTATTTACACTACTCTTCTCTTACACACTCGCACAGTCCTAAGCACTGGCCACAGTTCACTGCACTGATCGATGTACTGGTCGCAGTTCACGTCACCGACCACAGTACGATGCACTGACCACGGTTCACGTCACTGAGCACAATCACTGCACTGCTATTCACCGCGATGCACACACTTCTCAGTTCAGCTTCCACTGCGGACTTAAGACTGACTCGCGGTCGCCTGCCGCCGCGTATTTATACTCGACGAGTGCCTTCCAGAACTTTCCGGACGGCGCGCACGTTCTGGAATAATCTGCCGGCAGATGATGCAACCCGCGCTCGTGTTGGCGCCGGCAGATGACGCAATCCGCGCGTACAGGTAGTTCGTGGTGGTGCCGGCCGGTGACGCAATATTCGTTACAGCACTTTAGTAGGGGGTCACAAGCACAAAATTCAGTTTAGGCCAAAGAGAACAGATGTTGGAAAATTTTCATTTACAAAGAGTATGTATACTACTGTAATATGTAAAATTGTAGTGTTCTGCCACGAGGTTGCTTATCTACCTTCAGAAATAATAAATATCTATCTATAATCTTGAGAATTACTAATGAGCTTTTCGATTATAGGGTGTGTAATTAAGAAAACGCATGGTCATTCACAGATTCCTTTACAGCAATAAACAAGTGGAAATTTATAAATTAGTAAAAGGTCCTACATTTTTTGGAATAGCTAATTTGCTCAAGTAGTTACCAGTACATTTGATGTTTCTTTCAAAGAATGAAATTGTTCTAATTTCTTAAAATGTACATCATGATGATGATGATAATAATAAAGATTTTGAAGATTCAAGGGTACTTAATTAAAATTATCTTTGTCCATTATCATCGCTAAAAGAACTGCCTCTGTATTCTTTCGCTCGTATGCAAATGATTCAAGGTAAAAATTTCTTTCTATGGCAGCCTTTCTATGGTTGCATTAGTGTCGACCTGTCATAAAAATATTTCAACAGAAGTTCATATGATTAAAATTATTGGTTTGATAGAGCTCGAACAACTCTCCTACTCGAATGATTTTCGGTTGAAAACTTCCCCTGTGCCGTTTGTAACTTTTTGTGACAAATGAAATGTATTTAGAAATATGTGAATGCTCAGGTACTGTATTTTTTTTGTTTTCCCCCACTTTTGTTTTGATGTTTTTACTCTGCATTGTTCTCTAACTGTAAATGAGTCATTTCAGTGTTCCGAAATAACGCATGAGGGCATCAGATGATCTGTTGAAAAACGGGACAATCTAGTTCAAACCGGGACATGGGCAGGTCACATTAAACATTTGACAGTAGGCAAAGGAGCCACGAGAGCACAGTCTGTGCTTCCATTGGTTGATTTCAGTTACACCAGCTCTTCCGAAGACGCGGGATAGTCCCAAGAAATCAATGGGCTGCAGTTCTTTTTCATGACAGAAGGTTAACTGCCTAAGCGACTTTCATTCATGAAAAGCAGTCTGAATTCAACCACTCGTGAAGCCTAATACAATTAGGTAAAATTTAAAAGGAAGGAAAACTTCACAGGGAAATAAAGCGTTGCTAAAAAAAGAATCAAGTAAGGATTATATTTTAAGGAGACATTTAATGATGAACTTCTCTAATCATTACACTACGATACAAATCAAAGACGAAAAAGTACTTTAATTATCGTCAATAAATTTTGGCTGATATCTACTTCAGCCTTGTAATAATATCAATTGCTGAATAATCTTAAGAACAGTTTCCTTTCTGCATTTACCACAAGTTATCATTCATAAGTTCGGCCGACACCTCCAAAGTTGCGACTTTGGGGCAACCTGCACGCCGGGGAAAGGGCCCAAGGGGGGGCGGCGAGCCTGGGTTCGACGGCCGGCAAGGTCGACTGCTCGCAGACGCGTAACCGACCCCGCAGTGGCATTCGCCCGGAAGTTAATACCTGTTCTAGAAATTACAGTGAAACGCAATATTAACGAAATTGTTTGAACCAGAATTCTAAAGTCGATTCTTTCATAAAAAACTTGACACGAAGTCTTAGCAAACGAAGTGAAAAGCCGCCGAACAAAGAACAACAATCGACCACCGGAAAGAAAATCCAGCACTTGCGTTAAGGATGATGCCAATTAAAAATTAATTACTTCAGAAGCCACAGCATGCACCACACGGCGGGAGTTCATCCGCAGCGGATCTCCCGGCGTCGCTGGAAGGTCGCAGAGGAGGCTGGCCGCTGTAGAAGCGCGTCTTGGCGGCGGACAGGCGAGTCCAGTAATTAAGTGGCGTGGTCGGGAAGGCGGGGGGACGGGAGGGCGGGCGGCGGGCGACCTTGGGACACCGGGTGGCCCTGACGGACGCGCCCCCAACAACCGCCGACGCACCTCTCTTACGCTGGCACTACCAAAATCGGTTACCACGAAACCACATACGCCACCATTTAGAACTATTTAATTGCTAATTAATTATGAAAAATTAATTTAATTGCTCTTCAAGCTTCCGAGTAATTAATTAAAAACTAGCACTTCCGCTTTCCGCTAGCACTACCAAAAACGGTTACCACAAAACCACATACGCCATCTTATAAAGCGATTTAATTGCAAAATTAATTTTTTTGCTCTTCAATGTTTTGCGTAATAAATGGTTACTAGCGGAAGATTACGCTGGAGTTACACGCGGAAGATTACACAATTAGTTACCACAAAACCAAATGTCATATTATAGAGCGATTTAATTGCTAATTAATTACGCAAAAATTAAATTAATTGCTCTTCAAACTTCCAAGTAATTAATTGTGAACGGTCGCAGCCGGTCGGCCGACCGGCCGATTGGCCGACCGGCTGGCCGTGTGACATCACGGGTGAGGGGTATCCAGCGAGCGCGCCAGGCCGCCGGCGCCCGCCCGGCTGACTGACAAATTTAAATGAAATACACGAACTGGCGGAGAGCTGACTTCAGTATTGAAAATTATACCAATATTTTGTTATGGTCATGAAGGTCCTCCAAGTACATTGCAAATGATCGCTGAATAACCATAAGCGTGTACGGTATATTGAAAAAGAATTGATTCAATCGAAGTATGTTAAACAACTGTGATATCGAGTTACGTGTTTTTGTTGAAACTGTATTGTTTTAATTGTGTCGGGCTATATCGCAAAATATTGCCTATGTGATATTATTTATAAATCAAGGTTTGCATTTTTGACATTTTTTGTAGCATCTGCTAGTTTTAAATCGCTAATGCGATCGACGCCTCTTTGGACCTGTGTCGATATTTAATTATTCTCTTTGGAACATTTGTTCTATTACTATTGACTCATGTCCTCAAATGTTGACTGATTTTTGTAGGTCCTTATCATTAGAAACAGTATTTAAATGTAATTAGATTTTTTTTGTATTTCTACTTACCGCTCTCTAAAAAAAGGCCAACATATTTAATACTTAATTTAATATTTGGCTTTCATTTTTATGTATATTTTTGGTTATATTTTTACTTTACTCATCTTGATATTTTACTAGATTCACAGCAGTGAAGATTTTAATTCTTCTAGTTCTTTGAAAAAATGGGTTTATTTGTTAAGACTTTATAACATTGTCAACGATTCACCAATGCCTAATTGACCTTATCAGGGCTCAAACCAGATCTCTATTTTGTGGATTATGTACTACATCAACTCTAATTAGTTAAAACTACAGTGATTTTAAAAAAATATTTCGACAACGCTGTCATTACATGTATTTAAGAAATAAGGAAGACTATTTGGAAAAGGGGATGGCAGATTGTTTGAAATTTAATATTTTGAAGGAATATGAATATAGATATTTCTTGTCAACAATGTCATGAGGTCAACGAACATATGTGATGACCTACAAAAATCAGTCAACATTTGAGGACAGGAGTCAAATAGTAATGGAACAAATGTTTTCAATATCGAAGTGAGCACCCGTTCTGTTCGTGTATTTCATTAAAATTTGTCAACCGAGCGGGCGGCCGCGCCAGTGGTCTGGCGCGCTCGCTGGTCACCCTTACCCGTGTCGTCACGCGGCCAGCAGGTCGACCAGCCGCACCCGCAGGTCAGGGCTACAGGCGCACCCGGCAGTTCACAATTAATTACTCAAAAGTTTGAAGAGCAATTAATTTAATTTTTGCGTAATTAATTAGCAATTAAATAGTTATAAATGGTGGTGTATGTGGTTTTGTGGTAACCGATTTTCGTAGTGGCAGCGTAAGAGAGGTCCCCGACGCGGCGTCGCGGAGCAGGCCCGCACGCTCACCCCGCCGCCACGCCCCCTACTCCATTGTGCGGCTTCTGGTCATTCTGTATGTTTTACATTTGAACATAGCTCTTTTCCTTCTCTCTCCCCTTTTTTTTTTTTTTTAATTTCCAATTCCTTTTTCTCTTTTCACTAGCTTTTCCTATTCGTTCTTTCTTCCCATATCGTCTTTCCTTTCTCGTCTTTTTTTTCTTCCCTTTTCTTCTTTTTCTTCGATTTCTATTCACTTTCCTTTTTTTTTTTTCCTTCCCGTTCTCTTTTTTCATTAGACTCTTCGACTCCTTTGTCTGTTGTTCCTGTCCTTCTTCCACTCCTATTCTTGTCCTTTGCCATCTCCAATTCATTTTCTCATAGTGGTCATTTTCCTTACTGCAAGATGGATTGTATCCTAAACATTCTGATCAGTATATATAATATAGTATATATCAGAATAATAATGAGAAAGAAATTAAATTCTACGTGATGTCGCTCCGCAAAAACGACCTGTGACGACTTCCGTAAACACGCCGTGTGAAAACTACGCGACCAGAAGTCTGGAGATGTGGCAAGTCTGGAATGGCGCCGTGTTGTTGGTGCTCCACGTGCGTTTCCGTCGCGGCCAAAAGAACACGCAAAACACGTTTCTTTTGGAATTTAGGAGTAGATGGGTTACGCAAGGGAGATAAACACACGTCCAATCGTGGTGTGGTTTTAGTTAAGGACAAAGGAAACCGAGATATTTTAGGCGACTTCGAGGTACAGACTGAAAGCTCTTAGTATGACATCCCTCATGGGATGTCATATGGATGAAGAATCAGGAAGACATTTTTCTCTTATGTTTTTACGTTGGTAGTAAGATGTAAATGTCTTTCCTCTACACCTTGCGGTTCAAGATAATTACCATTAATGTGTTCAGAAAGGAAGTGTCTTGTATTATGTTGCGATTATTTCTGAAAAATGAAGTCAACTATGTGTGTACTGGACTTCAATGACTTGAGATGAATAACGGAAAATCTTCTTTCAATTACATATTCTTAACATGGAATCTGTAATTTCACTGATGAGTTTCAAAGCATGTGAAGTACAGGGGAATCTAGCCCTAAGAATGATTCCACAGAAGTGGTCTAAAAATTTCAAAAACAAGTTACTTTTGAAATAATTTGGGGCAGAGAAAATTCTGCCTTGCCGTATTTAAGAAGATTAATTTCTTTCTATTGGCCATAATTTTATAAATATAGTATATTCTTAAGAGGGAGGGGGTTTCTATGATTTGGCATTTTTCCCGTTGCTTCTTGGGCATAGCTAAGTGAAATTTCCTAACATCTCTTGACATTAGAATTGGATGCAATGTAGATCAATATGTTAGTGCATATTTGTGCACATTCGGCCAATTTTCCTGATGGTACATATGCCTGTAATTATAGAAGCATATTTCGTTAAAATAGAGACTTATCTGGAAAACTTTACATGTTTTCATAGAATCTATTTTTTAGCATTCATTGAATAGAAAGAGCTTTTGAGTTTGAGTTTTTTTTATTTTCTAGAGATGATAAATTACTTTTGAAAATGTAGGATATTTCTTGATATATTTTTTTAAACCAAACAGAAAAAAATGAAAGAAGACAAACAATGTACTTCCCTGAGATGCATATTTACGTCAATTATTTCTCTCGCAAAGTAAGCTGGGTTATATTATGTTTGCACAAAAATATATCTTTTCATTCTAGGCATGCTTTTCCTTAATTTTATCAAGAAAAGTTTATACAGGAAATGAAATATTGTTAATTTTAATTGCATTTTAAAGTACATATTTCACAATTTCTAGGTCATAAAAGTATTTTTAAAAGGCATAATTCAAGATTTTTATATCATAAAAAGCCTCTCCCTACTTATAAGATAATTTCAACGTACACTTCAATTTTAGTTATTATTATTACATTTATTTGAACTGCAATTGGGTATGACCCGGTGGCAGTTAATTAACAATAATTACAATAATAATAACACTTAACATTAATAATAACAACAATATTAATAATAATAACGATATTAATAATAATAACAATAATAATAAAGGAGTACAGTACAAGCCGAACATGCAATAATCATACTATCACTAATATTAAGTATTATAACAAATATTTCAACTCGTATGATATATAATAATTATAATTGGATAAAATGAAATTTATCACTAATATTAAGTATTATAAAATTTAATACAAGCTACATAAATATTGGCTAAATTTATTGTTTTTAATTCATTGATCGCGTTCACTACAATTAACTGCACGACACTGCACTGCACAACACTACACTACACTACACTACACTACACTACACTACACTACACTCACTACACTGTTTTTGCTTTGAGTTACACTGACCAGCACTACATCGCACTTCACCGCACTTCACAGCACTTCACCGCACTTCACCGCACTTCACAGCACTTACTCATTTAATGTCTATTACTATCATATTGTTCTAACTTATTTCTAAAACTTCGGACACTTAGAGGAAAGGCTTTGAAAATTGCTGCGGGTAAACTGTTCAATCTTTAATTGTTCTGTTACAAAGGAAAATTTCCCAAGATCTGAATTTTGTTTCCTTGTTCGAATTTTGTGAGTGTGATCGCTTCGGCCGAAATAATTTGGTTTTTCTAGTCTAACCTGAATTTCCTTCCAAGCTGTTTGACCTACGTATGATTTATAAAGAGCGCAAAGCCTCGCCCTTGTTCTTCTCATTTCTAGAGGTTCCCATGCCTTTTTTATCGCGTTAGTTCTGTAGGTAAACTTATTCGCTTTTCTCTGTATTCTATCTAGATTTTTCCGGTGCGACTTTCTGTATGGATCCCAACATGCCACTCCGTATTCCATGAGAGGGCGAACCAGCGAAAAATATGCTAATTCTTTTGCGTTTGCAGAGCTTTTCTTTAGAATTCGCATTACAAAATGCAAAGACTTCCACGTTTTCCTAACTACCTGATTTATATGCTTCTCCCACCCTAATTTACTATCTATTCCCTCTACTATCTAGTTCTCTATTCCCTTTGAAAAAATTGATTGGTGGAAAGTGTAGGGGATAACTATATTGTCCTTTTTTACAGAAAAACTCGATTAAATAAAATACCACATTCTCATAAAAATGTAGCATTCGTACCAATAAGCTTTGCTGAATACTTTTATGCACACAAATTAAAACTAAGGATCGTTGCTTAATTCATTTGTGTATTCTATTCGCACGTGCCACTTCCCACCAGTTGCTCTCCTTGAGACCTTTAGAAAACTTCACATCAATATCTCAGCCACCTTTTACCGAACGATATCCCCCACACCAGAAAGCCTACACCTGTTGACGTTTAGGACACGTAAACATGTTTACCAGACTCGATGCTAAGATCATACGTTGGATTATCAGCATTCGGCAATCAAACACAAGTAAACTCTGTGTGCGCAATCCTCCTCTAACGTCCATACATCTAACTAAAGGAAAGCGGCTGATCCAAACGAGTCCACGTCTCTAGAGCTTCGCGCGCTATAGCATATTTGAGTGTTTAACACTGTACCTTATCTAGGGGGATGACGTTGCAACACAGCATCAGTAGAACAGGATTAATGCTTGGGTTTAGGGGCTGTAACTTCGATGCTGTAGCCAGCTGGAAGTCCTCGACAGGAAAAACAAAAGAAAACAAAAGCTCCGTAAAAAACGAGAGAAAAATCAATAATTGTAAATGTGAATGAATAGTTTTCTTGACTTAAATACTAACGTTCAGAAAAGTAATCTAATTTTTTCGTCTGGAGACGGCACATCTACCACTTCCAAGTTTTGGTCTCTTTATTTGTCCACAATAAAATAAACCGTATGCTGGTGTTCACTTTCAACTTTCAACCATACATTATGTCTTATGTGTAGCCTTGTAAATCCCTTATTACTGCAGTATTAGAGACCGAAATTTCGGCCGCCGAGAACACAATTTGCATCGTGTTCCATAATCAAGAAATTCCATTGAATATTTATACTTTGAAGTATTGAAAAAGGAAAAGTATCGCCGAATGATTATGAAAGGGAAAGAAAATTACAAAAATTACGAAAATAATAATACGTATTTTCGAACTATAATATTCAGCTTATGTATCAGAATTTAAGATTTAGTTTCTCATCTTTATCTCTTTCTCAAAATGTTTTATTTGAAATTAGATACGCAAAATTACTTAAAGCTCAATCTCTAGCTACTTAAGTAGCAAAGCAATAGTATAAGAATATGTTCCCCATGTACACGTTAATAGTCCCGTCCTGTAAGAGCTCCTGTGAAGGAAAAGAAAAAAAAAGTGGATGCCTCAACGGCAGAGTTGTGTGCTTCCTGGACAAGGTGCGCGGCGGGGGCGCCGGTGCGTGGCGCGGCGCGACGTGGCATGGGCTGTGTAAACAAACGTGTCCTGCGCCGCTCCGAAGGACTCTCGGGCCGGAGCGCGGAGCAAGGCGCGGGGGACGGGGGAGGAGAGACTACTACGCCGCTGCCACCACGCTCTCCCCACCCTCGCCCGCCAGCCACGCCTCCGATGCGGCCCCGCGACCGCTGTGTGACCGGACCGCACTCACGGCGCACGTGATCACGACGCACGCGGTGGAGGTGGCAGGGGGAAATGGGGGAGGAGCGAGTGTTGGCGGAGGATGTGGCGGCGGCGGCGGCGGCGGCGGTGGTGGCGGTGGCGACGGCGGTTGTGGTGGTGGCGGCGATGGTAGTGTTCACAGAGGTGTTGGTGTTTAGGCACGTGGTGGTGTTGGCGGAGGAGGCGGTGTTCGGGGAAATGGGGTATTTAGGGTGATGGTGGGGTTCAGAGAAATGGTCAAGTTGGGGAAGAGGGAGTGTTTGGGGAGGTGACAGTTATGGTGGTAACTGGGATGGTGATGAGATTGTGGTGGGGATATTCGAAGAGAGGATGGCAGTGGAGGTTGAGGCCATCAGCATAAGGTAATGGGTGGATGTGATAGTCTTGGAAAGGTGGTTGGAATAGTGTCGATCGCGATGGTGGCAGAAAGATGAAGTTAAAGGTAGCAATAAAAGAGCTGTTGGTGGTGGTGGAAGGTACTGTGGCGGTGATGCCAGTCAACGATGACAAATGAGGGGGTGGTGATGTTTTGAATAGGTGATCAGAATAGCGGCAGGGAAAGTTTTCTTAGGTAGAGAAAAGCGTGGCGTCGTAACAACGGAGAGGGAAGTAGTTGAGGTAGGTCAGAATGATAGAGGTAGAGGAGATGGTGGCAAAGATAAGGAAACTATCAAACAAGAAAGGCGTGAGGGTGGCGAAATGGAGAAGAGGAGAGGCCCGGATGGTGGACGTAAAAGAGGGGATAAGGCGGAACGGGAAGTAGCGTTTACTGAGGGTACGGGAACGATGTGCCGTTGGGCATGAGGACGAAGGAAGGTAAAAGAGGAACGAAGATACGAAGGAAATGGAGAGACAGTGACGACGAAGATGTCAGGGAAGGAAGGGTGACAAACGAGGCGGGGAGGCCAACGAAATGAAGCCAAGAAAGCTGGGCGGAAAAGGACCCAGAGCGGGAGAGGCATCAATGGCAATGAAAATGCAAATTCTCAGCGACAGACCGTGATGGAAAGAGTCCTTGCATCATGGCTACTACCTAGAGGAAAACCTTTCCTCCTCTATGCTGCTGCCCAAACGGAAAAAGAGACGTTATGGATTTAAGAAAATGCCCTCGCCATAATTACATAAGCTGGAAAGCAGGAACATAAGATCGCACCAAAATGAAATAAAGCTTCTACAGGGCTACTGTGATGAGGAAGAGAGAAAAAAACAAAACAAATGTGACGCAGGCCATGGAAGGCAAGGATAGCGGTGAAGACGAGAGAGAGAGAGAGAGAGAGAGATGGTCGCGCAAAACATAATGGCAGTGATAGCGCCGGGACAGCAATCTGGGAATGGCGGGGAGGCAGTGGAGGCGGTAGAAGAAGCGAGCGAGCGGTGCGCCCGCGCCGAGGGGCGGGGGGTGGGGCGTGGCGCAGGCGGGGCCGGGAAGTACGCAGTTAGGCGGCAGCAGCGTTGCCAATCTATCGCAACATTGGGGGACGAGCCTCCCGTATGAATTTCTCGATACTATAATAGGGTCTTTAACCTATTCGCGGTATGAGCTCCCTGCGTAGTAGCATGCAGGAGACGTAAGTCGGTCAATGAAACAGCTTAACCACGTTTAAAATTAAATTGTGAATGTTCGTGACAATATGTTTGAGTTAAATTTCAAATTGAAGTTAAGAGTAACTTCACTTAAGTTCATACCAACATTAGTTTCAAGTTATGTTATTTTTTTAGGTTACAACAGAAGCACTATAGCAATATGTGATATTTGTCTGTGGTGAAGTACAATAAAGGAATTCATACTTATTTGTAATTATGCCCCGGATTTTTTGGTTTTAAAAGTTAAAATTAGTTCTGTCAGTATATTAAGATTATATAGAATTTTATATATTCAATTTAGGAATTTATAGGATTTTTAGAATATATTTCTATGAATTACACATATCAGCACTCATTTTGCTCTCCTAATATGACGCTGAACAATGAAGTAGACACTTCGAAAGATTCTTAGACGAAAACACTCTCGTGTCTTTCGTTAAAATGCGCTTGAAAGTGGAGAAACTTCACATGAAGAAAGAGGTACGAACGTCATTTCGACTATTTCCTTAAGGTTCAAAGGTTTCCTTAGGGCGCTTTTCCACCACAAAAAACACGACAGGTAATTGTTATGACCTTGAAATTTGGACTCAAGTCTTTAACGGCTTCTATCTTTTGACTTTCTCGCTACTTCTACCGTGGTAGAGAGAAAGTTATGTATTGCGGCGCGAAAAAACGGCAATTTTTTTACAGAAAAACTCTTATTTGAGGGCTCTGTTAACGAAAGAGTTGATAAACCCAAATGCTAAATTTAGAAAAAAAATCCTCTAACACGTGGTGTACCCAGAATTTATGATTTTTGAGTCCTTGATACCGAAAAGTTGATTGACGGCAAAACGTCTGTCCGTCCGTCTGTCTGTGAACAACGCTAGCGGTTAAACCGTTTCTTACATTCGAGCTTTTGTTATACGATTACAAATTAATCTTTTAAAAATTATTTAGGATAAGTGAAAAACAAGCAGTAGGTATTCAAAATCATTGGAAAACATCAATAAAATCCTCTAATTGTTAGGTTTGAAGTTCAGAGTCTTAAGTCTCAGCGACAGAAGATGAAGTGCAGAGGTGAAACTCAATCACTAAGGGTTTAAGTTTATAAACATAAGCGATGGGAGTACCAGTTAGCACACACACGCAACGTGACCCGTACATAACTATGTTGTAGCAGTTATGTAACATTTTTTACGATCGCAATTGGTACAAACAGTTTAATATGAACATTTTCTTCTACATCAAAGAATCACGTGATGTGATGCTACATTAATCTTCTTTTGAAACAGATCCGATTGTTCAATTTAGTGACCTTCACTGTTGACTCCTCACGAACACCTGCAAAACAGTGTTTTAGTGCAAACCGCACATAGAGAACTATTAATGTATCACTTTACGTGAGAAAACTAATTTCTTTTTCACTGTATTCAGTTCGCTGATCAGTCTCAGATACGAATTTGCATGAATGAGCTTCCAAAAAGACGTGAGCTGACCTAAATATAGCCTCATTCACTGCAAACAAAAAATAAAATAGAAGTGCATGATTGCCAGAGTTTATAGCAAATAGAGCAAATATAAGAAAAGCTAGTGGCCTGCAGCAGCAACAATTTTGCTCAACAAAACTCAAAATGCTTTTCCAAAACTGTCACACACGCTGTCCAGGAACATGTAAAATACTTTGATATAAATTATATATTTTAATAAAAAAAAAGTCTTCAGGGATACCGAAAAATATAGTATATTGCAAAGTAGAACAGCTCTTTACAAATACAAAAAATGGCTTTTCCACGTCGTAACACGTGAATAGCAGATGTATTTAATGGCGGGCAGACTCTTCCTTTATGTCTTGCTGTCGCATGATATTAGGTGTTAATAATGATGCACTGAATATGAGAATTACGGCGTTTCGCGCAATATGAGAATAGACGGAATGACACAATCAAATATTTGCACTTATCAGACAAAATCGCAACTGTTTAATTTGTTTTGGATTTTTCTCAAGTTTCTAGGTATAAAGCGCAACTACAGACAACTTTCGCATGGCCGGAGGCTGCATAGTTTCTTTCCACTTTTTGTGCACATTGGAATCAAGCAGTACTAGCGTACCCGTGCTTAACTCTCGCATTCCCCCTCTTTCCTATTTTTCCATTTCTATATTAGGCCTGTAATATATCTTTTTCTTCAAGACCCTCTTATCTTCCGTCACGTGTTCTACATGTCTCCTTATAATTGAAAACAATAAAGTACTGGAAGCGTCGATATATCAAAAATGTAATCATAAAAATATTTCTTCCTGTAGATTACGGTGCGAGGGACGTTTCTTTGAGGACTCTGGCCTCAAAATTTTAGTTTTTACGGCCCTAGAACGCTTCGTTTATGAGTTATTATCTTTCTTTAGAGACCTGATTTATAAGATTGGTGGCGTGTGAGAGCCGCAAAAGGTTCACTACCAGAAATTACATTAAATTTAATGTACGACTGTAAATTAATAGTAATACACCTAATGCACATTAAAGGATGATTAGTGAACTTTTACATTATATTTAATGCTTAAATTAAAATCAATGTAGATTTAAGGTAAAAAAAATAAGGTATTCTGCCATGGCTTCGTTTAGAGCTTCTACTGAACCGATTGTAGTATTTTTTCCTTTATATGAAAGAATGTGATCCCTAGATGTGTTATCAGATATTGTTTGTGTTGATTCACCAACATTTACGTTGTAAATTAATTAATTAATTAAATCATTCGTTAAAGTACGCTAATCAATAGTCAACTGTTTTCTTTCAAAGGGTGGCTGAGAGTCTATAAATGTGAGTTCCCGCTGCTTCATGGTGGCGCTGCTTGATGTTTTGTTTTGATTGTTGAGATTTGTTCACAATTCGTCAAGGTTTTGTTTCAGTGTATTAATTGCATTGTGGTGTTGACAGTTCGCGTGTATTTCCTTTTGTGGTGTATTTTGTAAAGAACATTCGGACAGTGGGGTTTGTTCGGTTGTACTGAAATAGTGAAGTTGTTCATAGGTTATGTCGAATTCCGAATCGTTGCTCACGCTCCCCAAAAGACGCAAACGTAGTACATTGACTGGGAGCAGTGAAAGAGAAAGTCAGCGTATGTGTCGTGATAGTGAGGTCATTTAGTTTTCTATTGGGTTAATGTCTATGAAATGTCAGTTTTGTTCTACTTTGTACTTCCCATGTGAGAGAAATTCTGTAAACGAGTTTACTCAGTGTTGCTTAAATGGGAAAATAAGTTTACCTTCGAGCAATATACCAGAAGAAATCAAACAGTTGTTTATAGGAGATGATTACACATCAAAAAACTTTAAAAATAATATCCGTCAGTATAATAGTGCTCTTTCTTTTGTGTCATTTGGTGTCAATATTGCATTACCACCTGGTCATGGGCCATACGTGTTCAAACTTTTAGGAACTCCACATCACAGAATATCTTCGTTATACCCTGAAGATTCAAATAATACAATATATTGTGAACATTAGTCTGGGCACAGTATTTTACATTTATCTCAGATCACACCGTCACATTTTGACGGGTTCTCACTAGTTTGGTTTAAAATTGTATTTGAACATACAATATTCGCAGCCCTTTTGTGTTTTTGCAACGTTTGCCAGCTGTCGGGTCTCGTCGGCTTGACGAAGCCGCCCCGGCTTAGGGAATTCCGAACGCTTTCTGTCCCTTTCAGGTAAGACAAATGGTGACGGGTTTCCCAGCCTACCTATTACAGGTACTCAATGTGCTTCGCATTCATTCATATTCTGAAGCGTCGCAGTCCTGTTCTTACGTGGTAGAGCGAAGACTCGCCATCGGCCGAGGCACGCGTGGGCAACGCGACGACGCGCCCCTCTTGCCACACTTCCCAATGGGCTTGAGCGCCACGGACACTTTGAGCCAAATCAGTGCCGTGGCGAACAGAAAAACAGAAGTCAGTGTAGTGCTGTGGGAATGAATGAGTAGAATGAATGTTTATGAATATAATGAATGAATGATGCGTGAATGAAAAATAAATTAGAAAAAGAACTACATAGAAAACCATACAAAAACATTTAGAATTAAGAAAAAAAATAACAATAACATTTTTCGTGTAAATGAAGTATGCCAAAGCGCTACTACATAATTATTAAATTAGATTTCAGCTAGAATTAAGTTAGCTTTAGTTAGTATTGTAATGAAAATGTGTCGCCGCCACTCTCTATCCAACCTCGCCCAACTCACTCATGCCCTCACGTTGGGCCCACAATGTAATGTCGCCACACACCTAATAGCTATTCTCTTAATACCTCTGGGCGCACAATGCAACCGATTTCCCTTATATCCACCCCATTTGCCTTGCCCTTGCTCTTGCTCAGTCGCCCGTACCTTGGCTTAGCTCACTATAATTATTCAATCTTACCTGGGCGTGAATCGCGTGTTCATTCCATACGGACCTGAGACGGGATACCTCACGTTCGTGCCTGGGTCAATCTCTATAGAACTATTAAAAAACAATACACATAGTTGAGGCAATCATGAACCATACTAAACGCTCATTTGTTTATTGCAAGCAAATTTCAACACATTGACAAATGAACCCTTGGCTTGCTAAAAAGAAAAAAACAAATAACGCAGAACATAAATACAAACAACATAAAAATAATCCCATTCACACTTAAAACATCAACAAACTTTTCATTCACACAGGAATGCGCATTCTGTCGTGACCTCATCTTCTGGTTGTAATTTTAATTAATTTTATTGCCAAAACTTGATCTTCGACAGAATCTTGGCGGATTTTTGTCCCGAGCATAAATAAAATAAAGTATATATGCAACTCATGTAACTTCGGCGGCGTCGCGCACTGTCAGCGCCCGCCGTTGCCCGGTGTCTCGTGCACCGCCCGTGGACGAAATTCCAATTCGGCTGCCACCAGTTCCTGGACGCCACTAATTCACTTTCAAATTCGTTGCTTACAGTCCCGGTTATTGTTTCTCGCGACTAATCACATTCCCGCCAATGTTTTCCCACGTCTTACTTACGCGAAATAATGTTTTCACAATTTTGCCCGTGAATTTAACAAAAAAATAATTTAAATTTTATCTCCACAATGTTCCAATGACTTCTTTTACTCGATAAAACTCTCGAAAAACACTTCTACTGAATATTTTAAGAAATTCTAAAAAATTTCAGCACGACGATATAACGCGTGTGCTCGCGACTAAAACTCAACTCGTTCTCCTGCTTACTACTTTTTCACATTGTTGGTCTACAATCCGACAACTTTCTTTTTTCTCAAAACACCCGCCCATCACGGTACAACATGTTAGAAATTCATACTTCCATCGTTTGCGACCGTCTTTTCTTTCTTAATCCCCCACGTTATAAATGTAAATATTGAAATTATTCAAGTCCCGTACAAACTCCCCCGTGCCGTGACTAATTTTGCCCTAATCCAAATCTTCTTTTTTATAATCCCAGAAATTTTGACGTTAATCCGTCCAGGCGATCTTGAAATATTCAATAAAAACTGAGTTTCTTTTACACTTCCAACAGCACAACAATGGGTGCCATCTTCTTCGTTCTTAATGTGTTACATACATTTCATACACTTTCTGATATTTCTTGAACCCGTGGCTCGAATTATTTGATTTTTGCTTTAAACTTTCAAAAATCGGGTTCTACCCATTGTTTATGTTGCCTATTTCCGCCCTTTACGTTTTCTGCTACCTTCTGAGAATTATAATCACGCGGCGTTGCCGTCTATTGTTTTCTTTGCATACTTAAATTCTCCTTGACCAGTAAAGTTCTGTTCTTTTTATATTTTTCACGTTTTGGGTCTTGCAAATCATTACAGTATTAGCTTTATACCTCTCCCGGAGGAACAGGAAAAAAACGTGGTAGAGCAATAGTAGTATTTTCTAAAACGTGTGTAAAATCAAAAAACTTAATAACTTTCCTATATGAAAACGTGTGAAACGTATAAATGTTATTCCTCACTTCCTGTTCTCATCACAGAAGATTCTTAAGAGTCGTAGGCGGTTAGCATCGAGAGAAGGAGAAGCAACTCAGGAACATTGGATTTATGATGATAAATTAATTAGTATTATTTATTTAATATTATTTTCATTATTAACATTATATACCATTATTTTCAAGAAATGTGAAATTGGTTAATTTCTACATATTGATGTGTATGTGCTGCAGTTTGCAAGTGAGTTTTTAAATATAACAATGGACCAAACAAATTAAGACAAAATACGGAAAAAAGTTCAGGAAATCAGTGTTACATAGTAAGTTCAAAGTAAATAACTGTGATCCTGGAACAAACATGTTTAAGTATTTTGTAAAGACGATATTGAAGATGTGAAAATATTATTTGTCACCTATTACGTTTTTAGATATACGAATTCTGAAAAATTACAATCAACCATCGAATTTATACGAAGGTAAGTTAGAGTTGTATTATTATTGTGCATTAAATTAAAAATAATGTTCCATTAAATAAATTATTACGATCGATAGAACATTTGAGAAAAAATAGTTATATTACAACCTTGTTTTAAAACAGAAAAATTGCATTAAAGAAAACATTGCCAAAATGGATATTGCTAATTAGAGAATGGATTGTATCCTTACGAACAAAATAGTGTTTCTGATTTAGTAATTTCTAGAATGATCGAAGCAGAAAGATAGGTAACATTATGTAATTATATTACCATCTAGTAATAATATTACTAATAGTTTTATTTTACATTAAACCAATTTTCTTTCTTATTTTGTTCTTTTATTGTGCCTGTATCTTTCTCCTTTTTGTACTCAGTGTCAATGTACAAGTAAATCCATTGCCTCTGTCAGTTCTTTTTATCGTTATTTGTTTAACTGTAAAGGTAATGCTGAATAACATTATTTATTAACAATAAAATTATGACTTTCAAGGAAATTATGAAAATAAATCCACAGACGGAGACAAAAGAACATAAAAAAGGTGGAAAAAATGATTCAGAAGTTTTTAAATTGGCAAAAAATATGGATAAAATATAGTGGAGAGTATATTGTAATAAGTTGTGAATTTTTCATTTCTCAAGCGCTGACAGTTTTGTATTTTTGAATAAAATAAACTTTTGTTTATTAATAAAAGTAAAATATTTACTTATTCTTCCATATTCCTTAAATAAATTCATGGCAAAATTAATTCGATAATATTTGGTGTACAAGTTAATAGTTATTTATGCGCCAAGGGTTCTAATAATACTAGCTATAAAAAGGATTTTTGTCACCCATGATCTTTACAACAACTTAACGCCCGTGGCACCTAGATTTAATTTTTACCTAATTTTAATGATTGAAGATTACTGCTGTACTAATTAACTACATGTTAACTTGTCTCCATTGGTCCTCTAAATTACAATTCATCATTACATTATTCCATAGGAAAGATTTGTAAATATGTAATATCATTCATCAGTACTAGTTGCCATTTTAGGAGTAGAAGAATTTGCACTTGAAGAAGTAGAAAGCACATAGTCAGATATTTCTGTATTACTTTTAATATAAAAGTACTTGAAAATAATTATGATGTACGTAAATTAAATTTAATGAACCCGCACAGTAACTTTCAAATACGTGTAAATTAAATTTAATGTAGAAGTGTAAATTAAATTTAATGTACACTACATTAAATTTAATGTACATACATGATTCATGTACTTTTACATTAAAAGTAATTCAGAAGTGTCTGACAGTACGTATACTACTGAAATAAAATAGGAGACGATAAAACACACTAGGATATTATTTCATATTTCAAAAATCTTGCTAATTGTTCTCTAATTCACACTTCCAATGTATGAAACAATAAAAAAAAATTTTACAATCTAGGCTTGTTACTCGTAAGTCTCCTCAAAGAATGTTTCTTAGAGACACTATAAGAAATAGTTCTCATACGTTAAGAATATAATATGTGTGCGACTCGTCGCCTATGCGGTTGGCATATCGCGTAGCAATTTGCGACTCAATACCTCTGGAAAAAAAAACAAAAAAAACAACCATACCTACAGCGTCATTCTATTTTTTTTCTCGAAATAAACACGATGAAAAGACACTCTTCAGCCTCCTTAGCTACCCTGAACTCGCCAAATAGTTTTTGATTGTTTAAATTGAGGCCTCGGTTTCTGGAATCCGCATGGGAAAAGAAAAACATTACCAAATATTTTGAATTATCCAGGAATCCGTTACCAAACACCACGTGTTCTGAATTTAAGATAAAATTTGTGGTATGACAAAATACTTATAAATCGAACGCCACTATACATCCAATAACTAACATTGTATTAATTTCCCTTCCCATTTCTTAAACTTGTGGTTTTCAATTACGCAAACATCAAAATATTCAATAGCTATAGTCTTTTGTTTTCAAATTCCAGATAATGAAGTTCCACAATGTTCAAGTTCGCAAAAAAAACGAGTTATGTTATCCTAACTTTGAAACTTTGTCCCAATCTTTTGTCAATTTTATGTATTAAAGGTAGGCTTGTTTCACTAGTAGCGAACTGGTAGAATCAGCAGTTCTAAACGACCCTGAAACAATCAGCAAGTTGCACGCATGGGTCAGTTCGTTTGGGACAAAGGAATATTGAAACCAGTTTGAGACAAAGATCCTAATATTTTATCCTGTTTAATACACAAAAATATTTTAACTCTGCTGAGATAAAGTAGTACTGTAAACGATTAACAAATCTGCCACGGTAACCTGCTTTTATGCTACATATTGAAGTATTTGGCACCTCTTCAACTCGACAAGTTATCAGCGCGTCCGCGCCCTTATAAGAGTCTCAAAGGAACTCTTTTGTTCAGGCTGTGGGACACAGTAAGCGCTCAGTTGTACAGAAAAACCGCATCCGGGCGTCGGGTCATCCGGCACATCTGCGGTGGCGCCGCAGCACCATGTTGCCAAAATAGTTGCAATTATAGGAAGATTTTGTTTCCTTTGGTTGTTCTTGTTTCAGAGGTTGCGTTTGTTAAAACTCGTGCATTTTTTAGTAATTGTTTTCTAAAATTTGGGCATAATATTTGTGAAATATAACTTGGAATGAAAAATAATGTATACACTAGTAATTACAAATTTCCTTTGTGTGTGTGTGTGTGTGTGTGTGTGTGTGTGTGTGTGTTAGTGAGTCAAAAATATTCATAATTTATTTTCCAGCACAAAAGGGAATAATAATTAGCTCATTTAATCATGTGTTCCTTCACGACCTTCCTTGAACTCTTCCCTTAAGATCTGGTTATGAAAGAAAGTAATTACAACAGACCTGAATTCTTAAATTCAACTTTTCTGTTCTTGGATGTTAATGTTACAAAAGTGACTAGATTTTCATAATATGTCCTACATTTAGAAAAATGATTGGTTACAATTGTGAAAACAATTTGGGCAGCCCTTGATGCGACTTATTACAGAGAAATTTAGCAAATACAATTTCAATTCACTCTCAGAAGAGACCAGTTTGACAGGTCGGGGAGCAAATGAATGTCGTGGTGAACGGCAGTATTGCGAGGGATCATGTCGAAGCCAACTGCAACTAATAGTGTTAAAACAACAAGTACTTTCTCGCCCGTATTTTCACGCAAAATTAAGCGAAAAGTACTAAAATTTTAGAAAAACTGTACATGATCTCATTTCAAAATGTATCTTTAAGGAACAGATTTCATTAAGGGAAAAATCTCTATTTTTAATATTTTAGTTGTAGGACTCCGAAAATTTTTTGAACTTTTGAAATTTTTGAAAAATCAGGATTTTCAACGAACACGAGACCTGTTCCATTATCTTAATCATCCTTCACTCAATCCAACAATAAAATTTAATCAAAACTGATGAAGCATTTTTTTGTTGAAAATTTTTAGAAAATGTCAGAGGGGCGTCATGTAAAAATCCCCCAAAATTAAAATATCGATTTCAAATTCAAGGGGTCGCAACATCAGGAAGATGGATGGGGGAATATCAATTTTGGAGAAAATCGGCTGAACCGCTAGCGTTGTTCGCAGACGGTCGGACACACGGACAGACGTTTTGCCTCATTCGATTTTGCGGTATCAAGGACCCACAAAACATGAATTGTGACTACATCACGTGTTAGGGGATGTTTCTCTAAATTTAGAAACTGGATTTATCTACTTTTTTGTTACCAGGTTTTGTTACCACCGAAACAAAATTCGCTGTTTTCTCGCACAGCATTAGATAACTTTCTCTCTACACCGTAGCGAGAAAGTAACAAGTGAACAACTGCAAACAAACGCCTTTACGAATTGAACACCTGGAAATAATCTGCAGTTATGTTGCCAGCCGGTGCCAATTGTAGATGTCAAAGACGTCCCTTACATTAAGCTCTGTATGCCTGCGAGAGGGCGCGCGGGGCTGCGGGGGCGGGGCTCGGCGCAACGGCGTCGTACAGGCACAGCTGCTTTATGTAACGACGAAAGCCGCTCGACATTTCCGCTTGCACCGCGGCGCCAATTCTCTGCTGATTGCGCACCGCACGAAGTGGCGCCGGGCGTCGACTGATTCGTGTTTCCGGGCGCGCCATCGCCCAAGGATATTTGTGCCGTAAGTGTAGGGCATGTTTTATCATGGAGGTGGTGGTGATCCACCCTCATTAGTTGGTGAGATTCGGTATTTACCCAACCAGAAATCTCAGACCAGCGGGGTACCGTCCCAGCCGGGACAAGCTCTAAACTCTCGATTGGTCGACTAATATCAGTGGCAGTGAAGTGCACGTATGTAAGTAAGTATGACGGTGAGGATAGGACAACAAAAAAGAAGAAAAGATCACGCTCGGTTCGTAGCTCTTTCTTCAGAATACTGCTGCCGCATTCGACTGGTTATGGAAACCAGGGAAAACTACCGATCAGAGCAGACAGCTGTTAGAATTCTCCCCCATACAGGAAATGTCGAAAATCCTGCGCCCTGCCAGACTCGAACTCTGGTACCTGCCGGTCAGAGGCACTGCAGTGGCATCAGTTAATGCCCTTAGCCGCAGCCGGTCGGGTGTCAATGTGTATGTGGACCAGTGGCCTGTGAACCTGAGCCAGGAGTTTCAGCTGTCAGGCAAGATCCCATCCTGGAGATGAGACTGCCCAGGGTACTCCGTTCCAGTTGCCTGCATGCACCACTCGCGCATAGCCTCCCTTTCCATCGGGCTGTTCAAGAAACAGCGGGGACCACACTGGTGACATGCAGATTAGCGGTGGAAGTGGGGACCCTCAGTGGGCCGCCTACTAGCGCAGTCTTATTTTACTCTAAGGAATTGAGTCCACGAAATGAAGCTTCCTAAGAAGCTGGAGCGTGGAGTTCCGACGCTGGAGCATTTGCTGTAGCTGGGTCAGGTCCTGGGAATTAGCTGGATGAGAACTACAGTGGGCGGTTTCTCAGATTGTAGGTTCTGCATTTTCCTCAGATCAATTCCTGATGAGCGTTAAGGCGGCTCCACACATTGTGTTTTCGGCGAGTAGCGAGCGACCGCTTGTCGAATCCCGAGGAGTGAGGACAGGTTGCTTGCAATTTGCCAAGCGGTGCTCGCCCTCCCCTCCACGTGTGGGTCTTTCAGACACATCAAAGAAAGCGAACATTCGCCGAGCACATCAACTGCTCGGTATTGGACGAGCATCTCGCTATTTGTCGAAAGTCGAATTTGTGCCAGTAGAGAAGAAACTTGGTGACCTCAGATCGGCGCGCTCTTTCTTTTCCTATTCACTAGCCACTCCCATTTTGGGGGCTAACTATGGGATGATCCCACATCCTGCGATAAACCATTCATCGATCCCATGAGGAAGATTGCCAGATAACTTCCTACAGCTACACGCATCTGAGACCCGAGCCTGAACTATGACACAGCGCCAACAGAGAAAGAGAGAGAGAGAGAGAGAGAGAAAGAGAGAGAGACAGACAGACAGACAGAGAAAGAGAGAGGAAGGGGCAGACAGATAGACAGAGGGAGAGTCCAGAGACACAAAGAGATATTTTTTAAAGTTGTGCACATATGCTTATTGCCCATTCTTTATAGAGCTTTTGAAAACTTTAACTGAAAACAATGAAGCGAAATTAATGGAGAAAAAATTCAATTCGGTCAAAACGGTCCTGAATTAAAGTGAACTTACAAATGCCTGTTATTTACGATGTAGGTGAACTCGAAACAGTACTCGGTCCCTTAAAAAAAACTCGATAAGAGAATGCAGGGAACAACGTTTCAAGCTTATCAAACTAGAATATCCTTCCTGGTCGATTTTTAGTATTACAGGAAACTGTGTTAGCTGTCCACAACGAAGCAAAATACTTCCTTGCCGTTAGCTGGAGCAAGAGATTTAGAGCCAAGTTTTTGGGATTTACAAAATAATTATTGTTCCCTACAAGAGAGTGAATGAGATGGACGAGAAAAAGTCCATACAATTTTGTATACGTTTTCAATCCATTTTTTCACATTTGAATACGAATGTTTCAAGATTTTACTCACGCACAATTCTTTTTAATTGAAGATGAATTCTCAAAACATGCTTATTAAAATGTTCAAAGAATTGTAAATATATACATTTTTGGGGGAAGATATATACATTTTTTTATTTTTCTCCTCCTCTGTAGTATCATTTTACGACATTTCTGCGGAAATGTCCAATTTTAACTAAACTTTGTGACGAAACAGTCATCCAGTGCCTCTCGATATTGGATGCAGCGAACATTGAAATCCTCTTCTGGGCATTTATTTTAAATGTTCGATGAGATGGACCATTAAGTACCTTCATAGGTAACTCAACATGCTTATTTTTGTGTGATTGACAAGCTTCTCAACGTGATTTATACGCGTACTAGGTACAACGCGTTTTGTGCTATCCTACATGTATTTACAGATATGCGAATGGGAGTTGATACATGAATGCGTTGTTGCTGATATTGCAATAGACTGCAGCGCATATTTGGTCGGGTTTTGGGCAGTATCATTCTGAAAGTTTCTAAAGAAGCACTTGAAAACATTGTAAAAAGAAAGCGAAGAGGGCAGGATATATAGACCACATATGAATTGAAATTCCAATAAATCAATACAATATTACTCGCACAAGTACACAGACGACAGAAAAACATGGAATAACGCTCTCTGTGAAAAACTGCCCAATGGCAGAAAACAATATTATCAACAGCTGCAGCCTTTAGGACTAGCTCACTGTCGGAATTCCTTTGTTCTCCTTTCTATTGCGGTCATATCCATCATTAGATTATTCTATAATCCGTATCCCCATTCTTCCTCAGTACCCGCTCCCTTTAAGTTCCAACACATTCATTCTCTCAGAAATTAAATTAATATATTGATACTTTCTAGTATTCTATTGTAGTCGGTACATATACCGAGTCGATAGTATACAGAACTTTATGTAGCAAAAAAATCGATATTTTCATGGAAATATACGTTTTGGTTCCGTTAACTTAAAGTTCTGATTTTTATTCTTTTTTCAAACCGTACTGAGTCAGTCCGTCTGAAAGTGTGTCGTTTAACAACACTAACCTTTACACCGTTCACAGGATTTTCCCAAAAACGAATATCCTCGCTGAACTCTAGGCGAATTTGAAACAGATCTGTTGGTTTTGAGGAAAACAATATTAAAACCCTGAGACATTTTAAAAAAGAATTATCGAAAATGGCTCCAAATCTTTCAATTCAGGAAAAAGTCAGCACAGGAAAAACAAAGCACAATTGCTGAAGTATGATATAGAAGCTCTTTACCACTGTAAAGAGCACCGTCAGCTGTAGTTGCAGGAATCACTTGTTACTGTATCATCATACATCATCATATTACATCAGTTTTAAATATATAGATGCTAAGTAAAAAAAAATTAAATTTATGTAAATTGTAACTGAGTTCACGTCATGATCATGTTGTTTAAGCGGCATAAAATAAATAAACAAAATTCATAAACCAAAAAATAAGATACATTTTAAATTCAACAAAAATGCAAACATTCTTCATGAGAAAACATCATGTCGTCTGGACACTTTACCTACCTGCATAAATTTCCATCTGGATAAATATTTTTGGGTGCAGCTCTGAAGACACGTATTTTTGTTGGGTCTCCCTCGTATCATTTGCTGAAGAGAGCTTTTATGAACTGTTAGTAGGAAGCAAGTTGCAATATTATGAAATCACGTAAACTTTATAATTAATACGATGAAGTATATACTGTTGTAGCACATCTAATTTCAATTATTTTATTCATGAGTTCTACAATATCACAAATTCAGCTTCAATTTTATTTTCAAGTTAAATAGCAAACGGATTTTTTAGATTTATTTTACTCAATCCCTTTGCAGGCTGAAAAATAGTAGATATGCATTCGTCTTACAAGAATCTGACTGGTTATGAAACTTTGCGAAAATTCAGGCCACGTATTACAAAACACTTAAGGATCTGACATAATAAACGATTATGTGACAAATTTAACATGGTAAAGGCAAATATGTGAAAATGTTAAAAACAGAATCGATCTTGTTTGAGGTAATTTAAAAGAAACAGATAACTGACTTAATATTTCAATCACAGTAAAATAGGTATTTTTTTAGAAACGATTAAAAAATATCACCGAAAAGAAAACATTCTTTCGACGTGTGTTCTGAGAGATAAGCAACAAAAGATAGAAACTTTGTTGATAATGGGAAGAAGAATGAACAACATTTGTATTAATTGTTATGTACACTAAACTTTTATTGATAAAATGCCGTTTCCAAAACTTGTACACATACGTAAACGACTACTACAAGATACCTTTCCTGTTTTGAACGCTCGAATTTAAAACTATTTATTAGTCACGTTACACAACAGGGTAATTATAAATCCAGACGGACAGAGAAAGCATGCATGTTTGGTGAGAGACAGACGCTCTTCCTATCTCCATCCCGTTAGACAAGGAACGCAAACACATCAGTGGGTGCAACGAACGCAGGACAAAGACAGCAAACAAACAAACACGATGAGAACCATAGTTTTTCCTCTCCTAGCCGGTATAAAAATATCTATCAAAACTGAACAAGAAAGAATTTCTTTTTTTTTCACTAATAACGTACTACATTAATCTTTAGAATAATCACATAAGAACATTCCAATGCGATTCAACAATGCAAAAATTCAAAAACATCGATGTATTTTAAAGGGCAGAATGAATTACGTTTCAGACCAGAGTAGCTTCAAAGGTCTATCAGTGAAACCAGATATGTTCTATCAATATGTTTGCCAAGCAAACAAGATACCTGTACGTAATACGTAGTACTACACAAAAAAGAAGTATAAACACACATGTCCTTGAGAGATTCGGCAACAGGGCCGCGCCTACGTTTATAGTGCTCGCTTGAGCAGTGTCTAGTAAAGCCGAACGGGTCTCTTACAGATCGACTCTTAAGAATTGAAGGTTTAAGATAACTTTTTTCATTGTCTACATTTAAAAAGACCATACAGTAGCGCATACACTTGTAGTTTGTGCTGTCTTGTCTCCAATTTTTTCTTTCCAGAGATACAAAACAAAATTGATGTAGACCTTTGTAGACCTACCTTTTCCATGTAACAGTTCCGGAAAGTCTTTTACGTGGTTTTCTTCTACCTTATATAATTTTCCCTGAGGCAGGTAGTCACTTGCACTTGAGGATATCTTCCATGAAAACATTTGAAGGAGAAATTTACCATTTAACCAATAAGTTCCTTTTTTTAAGTTGTTCATTTAAAGTTGGTAACGCCCAAGCAACTTTTCCATATTCTACTTCAAGAAATACTTTTTAGTTGTTAGGAAGTGAAGCCCATAGACATTCACCGTGTTTAGCTGCGGTATCTGACTTAATTATTAGATATAATAAAAAAACAGGGTGGTTTATTTATCTTTTTATCTTCACTAAATGATTATTTCAATCTTCAGCAATTACGGGTTTTTCTCATTTAAAATAACTAGATGAAGGTTATAATAATAATAATAATAAAAATATTATTATTATTAATTTTATTATTACTATTCTTATTACCTCCGTCGAGGGTAACAACGGAAATATCACATCGTATTCCCACCCTGTGCAGCCATAGGACAGACTTCATTATTGTACCTTCTCTACCACCTGTTGTCTCAGAATTCTTCAGATAATACTGCAAGTGTCCAGACTCACGGACTTCCGAAAGGATATACACACATTATGGTTTAAATTTAAGATACCATTACTGCTTTTAAATGTGTTGGGGATTTCTCCTGTTGTACCAACAACAACTACTGCCTTTTTGTCACCTGCCAATGGTGTGCCACCTGCCAATGGTAAACAGTTTATATATATTCTAACACACCCTACCTTCCACACGTGGTGTGGGCGTGATAGAATGAATGCTAGAATGAATCTGAGCTTAAAATTCACAGGAAGCAGGATCTTTTGGGTATGAGAAAGGTCTGAACCCTTGACACAATGAATCAGATAAATACGAGTAAAATGAGCATATATTCAATGAAAAAAATACAGTGACATAATTATATAACAGGTTAATGCACTTGAAGTAGTTGGTCACTGAAAAAAAAAAGAAAACAAAGCAAAACAAAACAATTGGCGTCACCTCGACTGCCTGAGCACACTTTCACCAATTACAATTTACAATTTGCTTATTCCGCTTACTGAATTTTCATCTACCAAATTATTTTACTCTTTCTACTCTCTAGTTTTTCCGTGCACGGCTTTTAAAATGAATTTTACACTTGTTTTAAGGTATCCCGTTCACAGGGGCTAGCCTTGGGCTTCGCATTTACTATAACACTGTGAACTTTAAAGAAAAGAAAAAACAATGAAACGTAACATACACGTTACTTAAATCTGAATAATTTGAATCACTTAAATCTGAATAATTACTGAAACTGAGCTTTACATATCACAGAAAACAATTATTAACAAAAAAGACTTTTCCGATAATATCAACTGTACAACATGTGAAAATCATGAATTATATAAGTAAAATTGTACAAGGTATGGCCTCTTTGAACGAATTCAATAACACTCGCAGTAAATGAACTTGAAAATGCCACTCACATCGCTCGGAATCCTTCTTCCACCTATTCTGGACTTTTCACCCCCTCTTAGCACGAATAGTCGTGTATTCTCTTTCCCCAACTGATCATCACATAAAAGTTACCAGTTTCCTTTCCTCGAACACTGGACTCCGCTAAGCCTCCAATTTCCATACCCTTCTCCCGTTCTCCGGACTCGTACGATTCGTTCCAGTCCAAACTTTTTCACCTACGCTTCGCTCTTCCTGGAGTCGTCCTTCTTCTTCTGCCGCGCCTCGTACAAGATTGTTCGCGCTTCCAGCCTCGAATAATTAATGTTGCTGAAGTTATGCTTTAAATGCTCGGCCTACCTACCACACTTTGTGCGTGTGTGGTCTGAGCGTGCAATATGAGATGCTGGATTTAGTTAATGTCCTTCTGCGCGAATTTTACAAATTTGAAATTACTTCGAAGTCAGTCACTTCACTTGACCTCTCAAATACTGTGAATGCGAAGAATGTTTGTGCACTCCACTTCTTAATTACCTCACTTTCGAAGATACGCTTCTCAAGCTAACTTTTAACTACCAAGTTTAATAAACTCCTAGGCTATCAAGTTACAATCGCCTTCAGAACTCAGTCTAGTCACCGTCGCTGCTGCAATCAAAGAGAGCTCAGTCTAATCGCCGTCCCTGCTGCTATCAAAGAGCGCTTCTTCGAGGCGCTCCGCGATACCATAAGGTACTCACACCTGGGGAAATTTTGGAGGGGTGCGTTTACAAGCCATCGCTCCGCCGCATACCCTACTCCTCTCTGTTCGTGGGCTTCTTTTCGTAGCCGATGGTGGCGTTATGGGGTCGTCTAATCCCATGCCGTCACTATATATATATATATATATATATATATATATATATATATATATCAGTAATTAACAGTAATTATTGAGCGGTTTTAGTACAGTTTGCTTTTATTGTCTTTTCATTGGCGGTAGCTCATAAGATTTATAAGGAGCTTGCTTTTCATCGTCAAAATATTTTTGCCTGAGAGCCTGGTGAATTACTTCAGCAACACGATTATGTTTGCCCAAGTAATCTTTTGTGCAAAAACTGTACATTCAGATTGCAGAGACTATGTGATCGATGCCCTCATATTTTTGCCCGCAGTTCTAGAGCTACTGTTTTGTAAGTTTTCATCATGCGTGATTTACTTGTTAAACACTGCCGCTGTGATTTTCTAATATCGAAATATATTATTATTATTATTATTATTATTATTATTATTATTATTATTATTATTTCCTATTTTCTATTGATATACACTGATGCCGGGGTTCTCAAAATCACCCAAGGCAACAATGGTTTGAACATAAAGTGGAACAAGAATATGTTTTGTTTTTTATATCCGTCAAATCAGGCTTAAGAATTTATAGGCTATATTTACTGTTCGCAATAATGCGGCTTTTTTAATGATCCGTAAATGCTTTTCAGTCAATTCTAACTTCTTCGCGATCTCTTGCCATTCCTTAGTGACCAATCCATTCGTTGACACCACTACTGGAAGCACTTCAACTGCGCGCAATCCATACATGTCCTTCAATTCAATAGCCAGGGGTTGGTATTACCTCTTTTTCACAGCATCAGTTGTTACAAGCCGGTCATCTGTAGGAACCGCAACATCAATGATGCATGATGTGTTAGATATTTTATCAAACAGAACAATATCTGTTCTATTTGCTTCCACTGTTCGGTCAAACTATCGGAAGATTACACTATCCCGCAGAATTCGAGCTCGATCATTACTGATTACTTTCACTCAGGTTTGCACTTATAATACTGTCGTTCACTCTCTACGAGGTCGTATCTCTTGGCAAGGGCTTCGTTGAATACTTTGGCGACGCAGTTGTGTATTCTGTTTGTGCTAATGAGAGCATCCACAGCAAATATGCTGGATTGACTCGTTGGTGGATTTACATAGGCGACATCGGCCATCAATTTGCTGGCCCATATTATTATTATTTTACATTGTTTCTCTCGGTATTCACCGGATTCCTATTTGACTTTGTGTCGGGTTAATAACCAACACACAGGTGAATTCATGTTTCGTCGCATTTTAGGAATTTTCGAACAATCCTGCATGTGTTTAAGATGATCGATTTTTGCATAATTTTATGGGTATTGTGACATACCGATATGTCACGTTAAAATAAACTAACATTTATTTGTAGACAATATGGTGGAACATGCATTACGAAATATCACGAGAGCTAGAGCTTAGCAACGACCGTGAATAAACAATGTAGTTTTTATTTTTTCTAAATGCATTAAGAGATGGCTTGGTGCCGAAAGTAGAAAATTTGGGATTGGGCGAAGAAGTTTAGACGGTCAGCTACACCAAAATATAACAAACGTATGGATTGGCTGGGTGAGAGAAGGACGGTCAAATGTTATGAAAAAAATGAAGGTAGTTTAATACGAAGTCTTCGAGGGATGAATCATGCAGGAAGATTTCATTCTGCTCGGAAACGCGCTTCTGAACTGATTGTATGTTCGTGAGAGGGAACGAGTACAATCGAGATAGAATTGGGTTATCAGTGAAATTTTAACGACAGTGAATGATATTGCAGATATTTTGATGTGGAAGCAATATTGATGTATAAATTGAAACTTTGTCGGGAGTGGTAATCGAGTTCGGGACTATGTCATAGGACGTAATCGGGACTGATAATTTTGATAGTTGGAGACCAGCTTGGATAGGGGCAGAAGAGGATTTCTTGGAACTTTGGACTACGGCAAGATCGCAAGATATTTCGACTGAGAAGTCTACGAGGGACATCAACGAAGAAAAGATAAGTTAACCGCGGTATAAATTGTAAATTGAAAGATACCTTGATCAAAGGCCTAAAAAAATTGTAAATTCACTAAATTGTTTACTAAAACCGTAAAAATAAACTTTGTTGAATTTTGTTCTTTAGAAAAGAAAGTGATCTTTCATTTAGTCAATCCAAACAGAAATGAACTAGGAATAGAATCATTCTATTTCAGATTCCCAGCTGCGCTGTATAGTCGGCGGATCCTATAATCCATTATAGAGGTAATAAGGATTATAATATATCGTGACCCATTGACCCAGCAAGCCGGACGCTAAGATCTTTAGCAGATATAAATGTAGAGAGAGGAAAATTTTGGTATATCTCAGTATATTTTGGTATTTGAATAATTTCCAGATTTTTATGGATGTTATGTGGTATAACTCCTGTGCAGGAAATGACCAGAGGAACAATATGAACTTTTTGGAGATGCCATAGTGCCTTGACTTCAGCTGCTAGTTCTGTATACTTTGTTATTTTTTCTGCATGTGCTGTTTGAAGATTAGCTGTTTGTGGAACAGTCAGGAAGCCAATCTTTTGCCGTCTGTCTACAAAAGTTATGTCTGGTCTATTATGGTGAATAGTTTTGTCTGTAATAATTTCTCTGTCATGTACAACTTAAAGTTTGAATATTCAAGTACAATATATATATATATATATATATATATATATAGGGAGTGTTACAATATATATATATATATATATATATATATATATTGTAACACTCCCACCTTCCACACGTGGTGAGGTGGTGATACAATGAATGCTCGTGAAGCAAGCTTAAAACTCTCAGGAAGCAGGATCTTTTGGGTATGAGAAAGATCTGAACCCTCGACACAATGAATCAAATAAGATATGAATAATATGAACATATATTCAATGAGAAAATTTACATTGACGCAATTTCATAACAGGATATTGCACTTTAAGTAGCTGGTCACTGAAAAAATAAAACAAGACAAAAAAATATAGGCGTCACCTCGACTGCCTGAACACACTTTCACCAACTACAATTTACAATTTGATCACTCCTTTATGAGTTTTTCCACTACCAAATTATTTACTCTTTTGGTCTTTATTTTTTCCGTGCACGGCTTTTAAAATGAATAGGACACATGTTTCAAGGAAACCCTTTCACAGGTGCTAGCCTTGGGCTTCGCACTCACTATAACACTGAATAAATAAACGTGGCATTCACGTTACTTAAATCAGACCCTTTTACATGTCACAAAAGTAATCACTTTCAATAATTTAAAAAATAAAATAACCATCTTTCCAGATGACCTTAACACTGCCACTCACATAGTTCGAAATACTTCTCCCACCTATTTTAGACGTTTCACCCACTTTTAACACTAATTGTCGTGTATTTACCGCTATCCTCTTTCCCCAGCAGATCGCCGCATAAACGTTGCCAGTTTCTTTACCTCAACAGCTCTGCGTCGCTCGCCTGTAGGTAACCTTGGGGATTTTCTGCCGCTCGCCCCGCGTTGCCACTTCGTCTTTGCGTGCTGTCCCGCGACGATAGCAGTTTCCTTCGCTCGAACACCGCCAAGCCTCCAATTTCCACACCCTTCTCTCGTTCCGAACCCGTACTATCTCGCTCCAGACAAGTCCTTCTCGCCTACGCTTCGCTCTTCCTGGGGTCGTCCTTCTTCTTCTACCGCGCCTCGTACACGTTTGTTCGCGCTTCCAGCCTCGAAATTATTAATGTTGCTAATGTTATGCTTAAATGCTCGGCCGACCTACCACATTTTAGGCATGTGTGGTCTCAGCGTGCAATGTCAGATGCTGGAATTAATTAATGTCCTTCTGCGCGAATTTTACAACTTTGAAGTGATTTCGACGTCAAACAGTCACTTCGCTTGCTCTCTCAAATATTGTGAATGCGACGAATTGTGCACTCTATTTCTTAATTATCTCACTTTCGAAGATACGCTTTTCAAGCTAACTTTTAACTACCAAGTTAAAATAAACTTCTATGCTATCAATTTACAACCGTCGTCGCTGCTGCAATCAAAAGTTCAGTCTAGTCGCCGTCGCTGCTGTAGTCAAAAAGAAGATCAGTGTACTCGCCGTCGCTGCTGAGTCAAAGAGAGTTTCTTCTAGTCGCCGTCGCTGCTGTGGTGAAAGAGAGTTCCTCCGAGGCGCGCCGCGATACTTATGGTACTCGCGCCTGGGGAAATTTTAGAGGGGTGCATATTCTCCTCCTTTTGTGACCTCTCGGAAAAAACATTACTCACTAGTTCGGGCGTCGTAGTTCGAAAAAGCTGTGGGCAGATGGCGCGTTTACCAGCCAGCGCTCCGCCGCGTACCCTAGTGCCCTCTGTTCGTGAGCTATACATAGCCAGCTTTACATAGCTGATGGTGGAGTTATGGGGTTGTCTTATCCCGTGACGTCACTATATATACTGTACTTGAACATATTTGTAGTATGGGCAGGTCATTTCTTGTAGGATGGATTTCCTTTCTGGTGAATAATATTTGCAACTTGTTTGTGCCTATAGGTATAATCTCTGTATTTGTATGTGGGAGGGGTTCCGGGATTTCCAAATCCGATATGCCACTGGGACAGTCGAGGGAGCCCCCAAAAGGGTCGAGTGACGCAACTGCGTGAAGCGGGAAGGGGGTTCAGGTATATTTTCCGAAATTTCACTTTACGCCGCTTTTATTCATCCGATTTGCATGTTTGACACGGCGTTGGATTCAGGAAGCACGTCGTCATCGCGCCATAAGCCCACATTTTTTAATTTCTTCCCGGAACTATAAGATAACATTTTAACATTTTTTTTGGAAATCTTTTTTGAAAAAAACGGCATCGTAGCGTGAATTCTATTTTAAAAAGAAGTTCAATGCCGTTTACAGATCGAAAATCGGACAATTTGTTCAGACGTTATCGGTCTAGTAAATTTTGCTTATTTTGGTGCTGCCACGTGGTGGCGACAAATGGAACTAGTGTCGGTACATTTAGCCTTAAGTTAGACTCGACCGTTACTTTTTCATAATCCGTTTGCCTGACAGTTGAAACACTGAATTCCGGGGAGCAGTTTGAAAGGTGGAATGTAAGCGTGGCATTATGCTTTACAACATCACAAAAAGTCTCTTCATACTATTGATAATATTTTGAACAATGAATAATTTTGTGAAATAGAGTTTCCCATTATTATAATTCTACTGAGTGTGTTGTCATTATTTTTAATTTATCTTTCACACATGTTTGAATACTGAATACATCTCATCCACTCATAAGCATTCGCATTCACCTCATAAACAAATGATGCTCCATTTTCAAGAAACATTTTTTTTCTGAAAGTGGGGCATCTTTTAATTTTTGAAGTATCTTATAACTCCAATTAACGAATTTAACAACAATACCAGCAAGTACATAATGTATTGCAATAGTTATAAAGAAGTGATAGCTTTACGCCAAGTTCTGGACTGGTTTTTCACATTTTCTATTGTTTCGTTGTAATTCTAATGTTTGATAAAATAAAAGCTGTCCAGGTAATTTTCAAATAGTTATTGTTTGCTTATGTCATAGTTTTATTTATTTGCTTATGATATTGTTATTGTAGGTTAAAACAAGTCTTGGCAATGCATAAAACTAAACTACATACAAATGTCTCTCTAAAATATATTGCATAAACTTTTCTTGCAAAACACTTTTTCCCTGAAACGTCACTGTTTATAGTACCTTCAGAGAGAAGTGTGCTGGGCATTACAAGGCGTATGTTTTCCTGAAATCGGCCCATAATCAGGCGACAAGTGTAAGCTCTGGACTCCGCCCCATCACACCAGTGCACACCCATAGCAACACAGCAACACCGTCTCACAGCAAGAGATCGCTGCGGGACACGTGCGTGTCAGATCCAAAAGCATACAATCTTCCGGGAGCCCTGACGCGTTTACGCACCCAGGGCAAACAATTCGCATTCTTGTCGCGCCGGCATCACGCCCGTGCTGCGTGACACGGGATTCAACCCACGACCGCAACACGTCTAAAAATACCCGCGTTGTCGCCGCCACCGCCATTGCATCACATCACCTCACCTCGAGAAGAAGCGCGCAGTGCGGCCTTGTTTGTCTGTTTTCACTTCTTTATCTCTTTTTTCCAGAAGGATTGGTGGAGAGATGGAGGTTGTGGAGGACGAGATTCAGAAGGAAGAGCCGGTGGAGGAGGCGGTAGAGGGGAGGAGGATGAGGAGAAGAAGGAGGGGAGAAGGGGAGGTGGAAGAGAAGGAGGGAAAGGAGAACGGAAGGAAGAGGAGAAATAGAACAAGGAGAAGGAGGAAGAGGAGGAGAAGGAGGAAGAGGTTCATAAGGAAGATATGGCGGTGGTGACGGAGGCGTTGGCGGAGGAGAACAAGGAGGAGTAGAAGGAGGACAGCGAGGAGGAGAATTCGGAGGACGAGGAGGAGGAGGGAGGAGGGAAGGTACAGGAGAAGGAGGAAGAGCTTGAGAAAGAAGAGGCGGTGGAGGTGGCGGTGACTGTGGTGGTGGCGGTGACTGTGGAGGTGGTGGAGCGGCAGGGGGGGGGGGGCGGCGGAGGTGGGCGTTCGTGGCGTGCGTGCTGGCCGGGTGGTGGTGGAAACGAGTGGTAGGGGAAAGCACTTATCAAGCGGGCGCGCTTGTTGACAACGGATAGTTGGCGCTTGGTCCGACAGGGAGCAGGACGAGAGCGCAACACAGCTGGCGGAGCAGACGTTGTGTGGAGCACCTGGAGCAGACGTGCAGAGGCGACCCCCTTACCGTCACCGGGCTTTTGGAGACCCTGGCGCCGAACGCTAAACGTGCACCTACCCCGCGAGGACTTCTCCGAGCGATCGCTTTCTTCTTCTTCTTCTGAGGCTTTGCAAGCACCGAATCACCATGATCATCACCAAGCAGGCTCTGCAGCTGGCGCAGCGCAATGTGAAGCCCGCCTTCAAGGTAGGCATGGCTGCTACTCCCGACGCCGGCCGGCGTGACAAAAGGCGCGATTGTTGCATGAAGCCGCTTAGTTTGCGTGTAAGGCGGCTCTTCACATTTGTTATTCGGCGAGTGGTGAACGACCGCTTGCCGAATCCCTAGTGTCGCTATTTGCTGAATGATGAACATCCACTCGCTCTACCTACCGCGTGTCCGTCTTTTGGGCACATCAAAGGGAGTGAACATTCGCCGATCACATCAGCTGTTCGGGATTGGGCGAGCAGTAGCTTGTTGCTCGGCGAATGCCGAATGTGTGGAGCCCCCTTTAGCGGTTTCTACTTGAGTTTATGCGTTAACGACGTTTTTTTCTTAAGTGTCTGTCCGTGTTAACTTTTTCAAAAACCAGTGCTGCCATTACCGTGCCATTATCACGGCCATTACCGTGAATAAATAATTTTGTTCTGGTTTTGAGGTGCCATATATTGGTTTGACTTTTCCTTTGATATATGATTTGTTTTCGCTGTTCTGCATTGAATTAACCAAACTTTTTATTTTATTTTTTGTGGATTTAAATAGGAAAAACTATCGGGATGAGTAAATAAGAAAATATATCAATCACACGGCTCTTGAAAAACTTTCAATATCAGTCACAAAGACTCTGATGACCTTCATTGTCCCACATGTACTTTCTTATTGGTTGTCCCAAAAGCGTGTCAGAATATAATAATTAATTACTGCATGTGCGACAAATGAAGAAATGAACTCTAAATGAATTAATAAGGACCCTTGATTGTGTATTTCTAGAAATGGTCTTTTTACCTTTGGCTAGATTGAAAGTGAAGATATTTTGAAGTTCCGGTATAACTCAGCAAATGCCAATATAGTATCGTTAAATGGGGAAATCAATGCAATTTTGTTTGTTTCGAGTAATGGTAGTGCTTTATTGATAAGTCACACATTGAATACATACTTGCTGCAATTCAAGATTCTTTTTCTTTGAAAAACGTGTTTGAAAGTAATTACCAGTTATTTGCTGAAACCTTGGCGTAAAATTTCCTTTTGAGACGAGGCATCTGCCCTTTTGCTACAATTGTTCTTTCCCGATAAATTTGCCAAGCACTATCTCATTATTCCTTAGATAGAGCTCGAAATATCGTGTTTCTCTTTCCAGTAACTCATTTTTAGTTATGTCGTTGTTGCAGCAATGGAGCGATATATCGTGCGTCTCATTTGTAAAAACATGGACTTGAGTTAATAAATTCATTAAAAAATTTAAAAAATTGTGTCATTATTCAAAAAGTTCATCGAAGCATTCACAAGAGCGGCTGCGACATCGGCATTTGCTGAAATTTTCTAGTTCACACGTTAATTACTTTAATTAGCAGAGAGTGTTATTTTAGAATACAAATATTTTCCCCTAAAGACTCTGGAAACCGTTAAGTATTTCAAGATTTATGAAATTGGATTTAAAAACAGCGCGTAATACATCAAATATATTCAAGCGGCGAATGTAATAAAATTAGACGATTTCTAATGATGTGGCTCAAACTTTTAAAATGTTACCGACAATAAATTGTTTATAAATTTTAACTTTGAAACTTAAACCACCTTATGCTGATATCACCTTAGTTTGATTAATTAAAATGTTCAATAAATCTAAGAACACAAGTGTAAAGGCCTATCAATCTAGCGAATTAGTAAGAGAAATGAACGGTATTTAAAATGCGGCGGTGACAGAACGAAATGGAAACCATCAAGTGTGGGATGTCGACATTTATGTCGACCACTTCAGTGTTCAAATAAGGCCAACTGACACAATGATATGACGAGGGAAATTGTGAAAAAAATGTACATCTTATTTAGTTATGAAAATAAAAAGAATGTTTAAGGAACATTAATTATTACGTTTTCATTTCAAAACGTTTTGTAAATCATTCTTCTGATGGGGCTCTATTTTCTAATCGCGCAAATTTTGGCGAAGACGAGAAATTGCTTCAACATCCGAGCATAGATAAAATGATGCTATGATTTACGTCATTAGAATTACTCCACTTTCTTTATCAACGTTTGTTTCACATCGACCTACGACATCATGCGACCTTAGATGACCTGATTCGCATCTCTTAGACATACAGAATAATTAGATTATGATTATGAGATACTGTCTTTAACGAGAGAATTTGTGATGCTGCAATTAAGCTATTTTCAGTTAATCCTATACAAAATTAACAGAGGGGAAGTTTTAGTTATAACAGTAAAGGCATATGATAATGACTATGTAATCTTTTTTTATAAATTAAAAGGTCGTACACTAATTGGGAAGTTTTGCGTTGTGAACGTGCATACAATGGCAAATGGCTTGGAGAATTTATCGTCAATTTTCGTACAATTGGGAAATTCAAAATCAAATTTCAAATCGGATATAAATTTCTTTCAACATTTGATTTTATATATATTTATTGTCCATTCAAGCTCATCATACAGTACCGGCGTAGATAATAGTAATCAACTGAGCACGTCTTCATTACTCAATTTAGTATTACTCAACCATTAACCAATTTCGTAATCCACGTTTAGAAAAGATTTTAAGTCGTCTTGACTTCATCAAAATCGTCTCAGTTTTCATATTTTCTATATTTTTGTGCATTATCCTCAGTATTGCAATTATCTTGCATTTTAATTCCCCTCATTAATTGGTGCTTTTCAGTAGTAATTTCCCTTATCCAACTATAGAACATATTAAAAACGTTGGCCATGTCATGTTCACACTGGCCATGGACATGTCCTACTTTGCGCAGAAGCTTATGGGTAAGGGTGGACATCGCAGGCCTTATCTCAGAAAAAAGTTGATGCTCCGGGTCTGTGACCTCTACTCCAACCTCCGAGCACAATAGCGGTCCCACGTGGGAAACGTTGTTGTGTGAGGTCCTGTGTCCTTACATGAAATCATGAGACAAACCACTGAAGAAACTACGAAGTTGAGAAAGAAGGGAACGAGGAAGGAAGTGTTCAGTTCGGAGATAAGACATGACAAGTGTTTTTTTCTGATGACAAAGAAAGAAACTGACATGCCTCGTTTGAATTCGTATTAGTATTTGATTGAGCCATCAAGTTGAGCAAGTCAGTAAAACCGTCTTTGTCTTTATTAGGGCCTGCGGAAACGATATACACATTCCAGTCATCAGTGTAGAGTCTAAAGACCCTAATCACTTTCATCCTTTTTTTTATTTCTCCCTTAGTTACATGAACATAGACGTTGCTCTTTAACCTTTAACGTAATGTCATCTCATCTGTGCTGAACTTACTTCTCTCGTCCTTTTAACATACCAGTCTGCTATGACTATTTTTAAACAAAACCTCCCCCTGCTTTCGTTGTTTCAATCAATAACAAAGATATCAGGGAAGGCGATTCGTCTTATCGCTCATCGTCTCATTCGATAATGAATTATCACCAAGGGCCGATAGCGCATCACAATGATAAATCATAACCTTAGTCTTATGAAGAGGAAAACAATTTTTCTGCCCATTATTTAATGCACAGTCAATCGTCACTTGACATTGAAATGTATGTATTATAGACATACACCTTTTACATAATCAAACATTTTAATTCAGGCAGGCCCAACGTCGGTGTAACGCTGCTTCTACAAAATAAAGCGCCTGCCTACATCCTTCGAGTATGTGTAGTTGCAAATCTTCGATTTTCCATTTCATGCCACACCGATCTTTCCTGTGGGTGAATCAAATCACCACTCCGTGTTTAATCGCGGCCTCGTTGATTGAGAGACATGTCTAAACCAATGATTTCGCTATAAAGAAAACACTCGAGAACGAAGCGTCGGAATGGTCGATGCTGAACGCCGGAGCCCGAAGCATACGAGGAATCGGAGACTTGAGAGACTACCAAACCACCTGAGATGACCGACCGTACAGGTCGAGCTCGCGCCTCTGCTCTCGCCGCCGCCGCCGCCGCCGCCGCCGCCGCCGCCGCCGCCGCCGCCGCCACCGCCGGGGCATCGACCCCCTTTTCGGGGCGGCCCGAGGCTGCTGGGGATTTTCCGCCGCCGCGCACGTGGTGCACCTTCGAGTCCCAGTTGCCGCCCGCGGCCGCCTCACCCGCCCGCCCGCCCGCCCGCCCGCTGCCTTGCCCGCCGCCTCACTCGCCCGCTGCCTAGCCCACTACCTCGCCCGCCGCCTCGCCCGCCGCTGCCTCGCCTGTCGTCTCGCCCGCCCGCCGCTGCCTCGCCTGTCGTCTCGCCCGCCCGCGGCTGCCTCGCCCGCCGTCTCGCCCGCCCGCCGCTGCCTCGCCTGTCGTCTCGCCCGCCCGCCGCTGCCTCGCCTGTCGTCTCGCCCGCCCGCTGCCTCGCCTGCCGACTCGCCCGCCCGCCTGCTCCCTCGTCTGCCATCTCGCCCGCCCGCTGCCTCGCCTGCCGACTCGCCCGCCCGCCTGCTCCCTCGCCTGCCATCTCGCCCGCCTGCTCCCTCGCCTGCCATCTCGCCCGCCCGCTGCCTCGCCTGTCGTCTCGCCCGCCCGCCTGCTCCCTCGCCTGCCATCTCGCCCGCCCGCTGCCTCGCCTGTCGTCTCGCCCGCCCGCCGCTGCCTCGCCTGTCGTCTCGCCCGCCCGCCGCTGCCTCGCCTGTCGTCTCGCCCGCCCGCCTGCTCCCTCGCCTGCCATCTCGCCCGCCCGCTGCCTCGCCTGCCGACTCGCCCGCCTGCTCCCTCGTCTGCCATCTCGCCCGCCCGCTGCGTCGCCTGCAAACACGCCACATCGGCTCTGGTGCGCTTGCGTCGGCAGTCAGCCTCGTGCGATTCCTTCGCTATGATCACCGTCACGTAGCATTTGCGGAGAACAACTTTTGATTTTATTTACAATATAAACGGGGGGAATAACACCTGATACATAGACTTAAAGACTCCTCTTTCTCTATGGCACTTGCTGTATGTGTAAAATTTAAATTCAAGAATGAGCAAAAGGTGACGCTCCTTTGTCCGTCTCGGCTTCACCGCTACCTTCTGCGACGAGTCTTTTCTGCCTCTCGCTCGTTTCTTTGTTCTCAACACCATCACCTCCATCTGCGCTCCATCTCGATGCCAGAGAAGCTCTTGCAATCCCGTAACCTCTGCGATCGCCGACCCGGTCAACCCAGTTCCCTGCACCTCCCACGCCCGCGACCACACCACCCCGCCCCCCTCTGCCGCAACCGCTGCCAGCTGCCGCCGCCACCACCAGCCGCCATCCAGGTCTCCGCGCAGGTCACGTCATCTTCACGTGAACAGCGAGTGACTACGACCGGCAGCCGGCGAAAGTCGCGCCTGGCAGCGTGATCGCCGATTCGTGTCACGACCCGCCGACAGTGTCCCTGCCCTATCAAGACATTGAGAAAACTGCGCAGCTTTTTCATGCCTTATTGTTTTTCCCATTCAAAATGCTGCAGACAGTTCTGATTTTCCAATTTTCTTTTCGTGCTGTCCCTCTTTATTAGTTGTTTATCTGTTGCATAACGACCCTATTTGTCCCATTTCTCCTTAATGAATTCACTGTTTTCTTCAGTACAATCATGATATTCAGGAATACGATGAGATTTCATGTGAATCTTCTGAAACGGCCACTGTGATGTTAATGGTATTACGATTCGCTTATGTAAGACCTGGCGGGTGAATGTCATCGGTCGAGAGTCTGGGAAATGGAACCCAATCAACTGCTTTCTTTATTACTTCACATAATGGTGCACCGACTGAATAAGGCACTTCCGTCCCGTGCCATCAATGAATGCGTTGTTTGCATGACATGACGGAACCTGCCGGGCCAAAATGCATTCACAGCAGTTTCATGGTAGTAACTACTGTTCTATTTCCAAGAATAAGTCGGCATCAAACTAACTTGTAACAATGTTATCGAGATTTAAACCAGTCAGTTAAGAGCGATTCATAAGTCCACGTTAATTATAAGTAAGCTTGCCACAACTTCTCACTTTTACAGCTTTTCTAGTTGCATTTCAGAAGGCAACAATGGTATTTCAAATAAGCCTATCTTTTTATATGAATAATAGTTGTTTCATAAATGTGTCAATTGAATTTTACAAATAGTAAGTTGTAGCTCAGATACTCCATACTCTCATACGGTAGAAGTCACCTGGTAATTATATTAAATCCGATGTAAGTAATCAGGTTGAAATTCAAGATATTCGAAAGCGAATTCATTTAAATAAATTATACTAGAAAAAAGCATAGGCCTGAGGAAGTTTCTTCTGCCGCCTATTCACAATACGTCGAGTCCTTCGCTTTTTTCCGAACCGACAAAACCCCTTCTCGTGAAGCTTCACCAAACGCGTCTATTTATTCATTCTCAAGCCAAGCTTCCAAACCTTGCTGGTGCCAGTGGAATACGTTGCAGATACATTGTTCCGACAGCTTTTCGGAATAGTGCGGCAGCGAGAGATTTACAACCGGCTCAGCCCAGGCTTGCCTGCATTGTTTGAGGGTAGATGGGGTCCTTTACTGCGACTCGTACCTTCAACACTTGTTTCGACCGTGGGTCAGCGACCGCTGGGGAGTCACGTGCGAGAAGGTGATAGGGCGACGGGCAGGCGCGCCACCCCACTCCGCGAATAGCTCCGGGTCGCCCACGCCGGCCGGCGACCACGCCCGCGCCGCCTCTGCCACCACGAGGCCGCGCGGCGCTGCCGCCAAGGCCGCCCGGCCCCCCCCTCCCGCCCGTCACGCCCCCGCCCCCCTGCCACGCCACTCCCCGCCTCAAGCGTACCGTGCTGCAACCTCCACGCCACCGGTCTGTACAACGCGAAATACACGAAATACGAATTGATTGGTCGATTATTTTGGGGTTGCTAATCATATCAACGGCTGCAAGCACTAATCCTGCGGGTGTAGTGAATGATTTTTCCTAGGAGGTGGCGATGTTTCTGTACCGGGGTGAGATCCGATGTCGACCTACTCGTCGGTCTGCGGGGTATTTCTCCTCCAGGTATCTCCCCTGGAAATAGTAGTTGATACATTTTTTTTGATTTACGATTCACAGTGGCAGTTATTATATATTGTAATTGTAATTAATTTAATTCATAAACTATATTAATTTATTCCTCAACACTTGATGATTTAAGCAGGGACCGAATACCGAAATAATAGCGGTAAAGGTATTTATACAGGTAGAGAAATACCTTTACCTCTATTAAACCTTTATTCAAAATACCTTTAAAAATACCGGTATAAGACGTCAAATACCGGTATTTTTAGAGGTATTTTACCTTTATCCGACGTCTATACCGGTAAAATTTTAAAGGTATTATACCGGTATTCTCTCATCAAAATACCTTTCATAAGAAAATACCGGTATTTCAGTAGAATCATACAGGTATTTGGGGGAAATTCATTGTGATTTTTTCTGCTGAGATGGCTCAGAGGAAACAACTAATTACACGGCAGAGTTTCTGACCGAGAGGTTCTAGGGTTCGAGTCCCGAGGGTGGCGGATTTTCGACACATATTCTAGCTAGGTCGAGTTCTGCCGTTGACTGGGAAGTCAAGTTCTTTCGTCAGACGGAGGGACCAGCCAACGGTCTTTCGCAGACATCAACACGAGCTCGTTCGCTGACCTTGGACCTCACGTCCGGGCGCAGAGCTTGGCGACACGTGATACAGTGTTGAAAATTTATCGAATTTCGCTGTATAAATCTTGTCCTGTCAAGTAGCGATAAAAAATGGAGAAACGTGTCTTCTTATCCAAAAATGAGTCTTCCCACGCGTGCCAAACTTCCGTCTTGCACGACTGTGTTTATCACTAAATACGATTATTTGCTTAAATTTGATCGTATCACTAACATTCCCAAAAATATTTTTTTCAGTTGGCCCAGCTTCCTTATTCTGCACCGTAATTATAACTAAAACAATATTAAAAATTGATATTAAACGCTAATAGACATATTAACTATTCTTACGCGAGGAACAGAAGCTTATGTTTAATTCAAAATTAATGATTGAAACATTTTATTTTACACCCATGTATTATTTAAGAAATTTATTAAAAAATTTTTTTTAATTAATACTAATGAAATTTTAAATGTTTGCATTAAATTTGTGGAAATTAATTTATTATTTTGTTTGTTAATTTATACATTTATTTAAATTAATTGTTAATTTTAATTAAAATGTAAAAATGTTAATATTAATAAACTCTTATATTAATTAATAATGTTAATATATATTTCTTATTATTAAGGAAGAAACACTCTTCTCGAAGTGGGCTCCTCCAGATGCATTTTACAATGTAAGCTACCCCGTAGAAGGGAACCCTTGCCCACATGCAATGTTAATAGCCAATAATAATAATAATAATAATAATAATAATAATAATAATAATAATAGTAATAATAACATAATAATTTACTTTTATTACAAATTTTCTCAATATTTGCAGTTAATGTCAAAATATATTAAACCCTAAATATAAACTAGGAAAATAACTTTATTTTAGCCCTATTTATTAATGTATAATTAAGATTTAATTGTGAAATGAAGTAAAAGGAAATCATTTTTTAACAATAACAAAACTGGGCCTGAAAGCGTCAGCGTTCGTGATTATCTCAAGGTGTCAAAGTATCTCAGTTCGCGGAAGGAGGGGTCGGGGAGGGAAGAAACGGTCCTACGCCTACGGCACGGCGCATACGTTGACAGCCTCTCCATGTGCGACATACAAAGACAGGCTTAGGTCATCACTCAGGTCAGATGGGAGATAGCTCGATGAAGGACAATAAGATAAGGTTCTCTTCAATGGAATCAATTCTTATTTCATATTTCAAATTTTCCGAAGTTTAAATTATGGAAGGTTTTCAACACATACAACGTATGCAAAACGTGAACGCCCGAACACAAAACATTAACAATAATAAGAATAGAATTTAATACAGTTGTTTAATATATATATATATATATATATATATATATATATATATATACAAATAATAATTTGAACAATAAATATCAATTATGAAATTATATTTGATTAATAAACATTTTTTGAGATATTATGAACTAAAGCAACCTATTCTGTCAACATGTATGGATAGTAAGCTACATTTCTTCATTGAAAATACCGTATAATACCGGTATAACCTTTATGGACGTCCATACCGGTATAGACGTCACATAGAGGTATTTTACCGGTATAAATGAATAAAGGTATTTGAAAAAGGTATGGAAAAATACCGGTATTATACCGGTATTTTTACCGGTATTCAATACCTTTTCGGTCCCTGGATTTAAGTATATTTTTCATCATCACCTAGTAAAAATGTATATTTATACAAGTGAACCAAAAATAAACAGTCTCGCCGACCGTGCCACGTGACCGCCGTCTCCCACGCTGCGAACAATCCCCGGCGCGGGAGGCGTGGCGTAGGCGTGTTCGCCGGGTGCGCCGCCGCCCACCGGGGTAGGAAGCGTCCGCGTTGTGCGTCCGCGTTGGTACCCCGGCGGCGGCGGCGGCCTCCGCCGCCACGGTGTGGGCGTGGCCTCTCTCACTGCCCGGCGCTGTCCGCGTGATTACATCAACATCGCACCGCGGCATTAACTCAATTATCGGCTACTGCAAGCGTAGAAACGGCGTAAACATTCCACGTGTTATCGGACGAGCGCGCGATGTGCGATTTTTGTGAAAGAGCGGTGGAAGGGTGTAAACAAAGGCGGCCTACGCCGAATTCAGCACGTATACTGTTACTGATGAAATAATAAGCGGATTCGGTGGTATAACGGTCAGCGTATCGTACTGTTGTACCCGAGTTTGCGGGTTCAAATCCGATCGATGACGTGGATTTTTAAGGGCGAAAAAATCCCTCGTACGCCTTCCTTCGGAGGAATCCCTCCGGGTTTTTGGAGAATGAGGAAAAGGAAAGAGTTTGTTTCGTTGAGGTTATTTTGCATGTTTTGAATAACCAGAAATTACGTAGTAACGGCTCTTAAAAGACGGTGCGAAAAGCACGCTCAGAGCATTCACAATGCCCTTCGTACGTACGACGAATTTCACTTCTTCCGTATTCGCTACGCATCAAAGAGTAAACGTACCATTTTTCGTCCAGTTAAGCGTATACCCGGGAGCGTATTTCCCCATATTAAACCCTCGAGAGTGTATGCAATGTGCAACAACGATCCACTGAAGAGGCAACGAGTGCATCATGCACGCGTGCGGAGAGCTGAATCACAGCCGGTTTGCAACGCCAGGGTCCACGCGTGTTTTTCCGCGAGCCTCCACGCAACACGCGAGTGGCTGAGTGTGTGTGCAGCTGCGGGGCGAAGTCCAAGGCCATGGACGGACGCCCAAGCGCGCACGCACGCTCCCAGACGCCGCTTGCAGGTCGGCACGCAGACCACGAGAACGTTCCTGACTACTGGCTTTGGGGGATAGTGAAGCTTTATGTCAGGTGGCTGATCCAGGGAGATCCAGGAGACACTGAGGCCATTCTCAACTCCCTCCCAACTTCTTTTCAATCAGTTTTTTGAGTTTATCACGCACTGATCACACCTCATTAATGATAAATCCCAGTTACTTGTTTTCAATTTTGTTTTAGTAGAAAGAAAACTAGTTAACCAAAGTAAAAACAGCTTATATTTTTTTTCAAAAAATTTAGTTCTTTGTTTTTTAAATGTCATGATAGTTTTAAAAACGTTTGTTAACGGAGGAGGGTCCGAACGAGGTGTGATTCGGAAATGCTCGGTTCGCTTTTGCTTTGTGTCTGAGATTAGGAGCTTCCCTTCCCTAGGACTGATAGTTTTACCAGAATTACAATTTTTAGCGGTCGTGGTATACTTTTGATTTATTTATAGAAATAGACAGTTAAAATCAGGTTCGTCTCGAGGAAAAGAATGATAACTATCTGTTTAGGAATTGCTTCACGGAGAAAATATATGTGATCTTTCTTGTTTCTTTTATGTATTCTCTTTAAAGTCTGATTGTTGCAAAATATCCGTTATATTAATTTTCCTTTCATAAATTGAGAGCGCTTTCAGTTGTAATTTGAGATGGTTCAAATATTGCAGTTCAACAATCGTAATTTGAAGTTAAAACCTATTGGCTGAAGTTTTTTAAATAGTTTTCTTTTGCTTATAATTTTCGACGTAGAAAATGATGTGACATAACATCGAAAGTAATTTAGCTTACAGTTACATGAAGAGCCAAAAGAGAGCCCTACATTATTGAGAGTCTAGATTCGTCCCATCGTTTCTCCGGTTTGGACCTACAATGTAAGCCACGCAATATAACACTTTGTCAGATGTCCTGATTGTCCTGGCACAATTTAGAACTCGTCGAGAAAGTAAAAAATTGCACACAATGTTAACAAGCGAATGTTTACTTCATTATTTCTAGCATGAGATAATCACTTTGTTTCTCACACTAAAAAATACGTTCTTTTTCAATGTTTTATATAACACGAGGAAAATTCTACACGAACTGGTTTCTCACGGTTGAAAACTACTTAACTAGAACATGATTCATTTCTAAAACAACAGTACGCAAATTGAAATGTTAAGATAATTTTAGTATCGTGAAAATTAATGAATAACGTCTAAGCTCAATGAAAGAAATTCTCAAGTATATTTCAATATGTTTGATTCTGTCAAAGATACTAAGCAAATACTTTACACTTTAATGGATTATTTATTTTTTCATTTCTACTTTTCGATTCCTGCACATTTCTTCAGCGGACGACGGGTATAGTACTATACATATCGCCGCTATATTTAGCGTGAATTTTTACGATTATACATAAAAGTACTTTTTATCCAAAAGAACTCATAACGATCAACAAACATGTGTTAAGAATGTTAGAATTGTACACACATTTCGGGTCATAATAGAAAACATTTGAACAGTTGGACTTCCTGCCATCGGTCCATACGTTTGCAAATTATCACGCGAAATAGATTAATCGCAAATAAATGGCCATCGTTCAGGTGAATAATAAGATAAGATAAATTTATTTAAACTGCAATTGGGTGTAACCCGGTGGCAGTTAATTACATAAGTAAGATATTAATTTTCATGCAAATAACATAATAATGTTGATAATAATGCTAAAATAATAATAATAATAATAATAATAATAATAGTAATAATAGTGATGAAGAAACAGAAATACGCAAGCAATGTTCACGTGAACCATTGTTTTTGACTGCATGCTCAGTGTGTGACTATTAACATGTAATGAATGTCCACAGAGCCTCATTAATAACAAGTAACAGGAAGTGGCTCACATTGGAATACGCAGATTTGGTTCATTTGCTTTTGTGAAACCATTATATTGTGAGTCACTCGGACAGCCTTCACACTTCAGATCAGTCTCTTTTATGCGGATGGCGATTAGTAAACTAAAATAGTGGCTGTTTTCGAAAACGAAACAAAACAATTGTGGGAAATAAAACCAAAGCATCGTTCAACATATTTTTATCAACAATGTGTGTACAAAACATACTATTCTTAGTACAGTTGTTTCAATCGGTAACCTGCTTGGTAAAAAATATTAACCAAAACACAGCGGAACAAAATATTTCAGAAAAATAAATTAGCATAGCCGAATTAATATCTTAAGGGGCTCTAAGTATTACCGGATTATGGAGCCCCTATTAAGATAGTGAATGGTACTTGAAAATAATATGTAAAACGTTTACTCAATTTTAAATATTTATAAACAAACACCAAATTTTGCTGAAATCGTTTATGAAGACCCCTATCCAGCAGATGCCATATGCACGTATGTAGTCCATGCATTAAGCCTCCCCTAATCGAATGAGCGTTTCCAGAAGCTGACGAAAGCGTAGCAGACGGAAAGTACTACTCTATAACTAACCGTTTGCTTTCGCCGGTGTGCACCATGAAGCTCACCTCGGGCACTAACGAGCACGCCCGAGCGACTCCGGGCCCATCTGTGGAAGAGAGGGTAACGGCGCACAGTGGCCAGTGTTACCTTTTTTTCAAAATCAGTTAAAAAATATAGATTTTTGAAAGAATTACTGCATAGAAATTTATTTATTTATTTTGTAAGTTCCCCGCCAGGTGATGTCGGGAGACGAGTGCCATTAGTTTCTGAGTTATGAAAAACTGTTTTTGTCGCTTTCAAGTCTTTGGCTCTTTAAGCATTAGTACTATTTTAAACTTCAGATGTAACACACATTGGATACAACACTAATTATTTTTTAATTAATTGATTGATAGTACACGCATTTTGTTACGTACTCCAAAATTATTCACATAAAGAAGAACTACTCATAAATATGTGTTTAGGATATCCTCTGACAATTGATGGCAGAAGACGAGTAACATTTTCTACATTCTAAACAAACCACATTGTTTAGTCAAACAGGCTTTCATTGTGGACTTAATCCAAAATCAGTAAAATTATCAAAGCGCAGCGTAGATCTTCACAATCAGATTTTGTGTGAATTTTTAGTCAAACGTTGCAAGAAAGCATTTTCTTCACCCAAACGTACTATATTTTTAAGTTTATTTTGCTTATTGTTACATTCAGAGTAGTATTCACGAATCCTGACACACAATGGCAACTCTGCGTAGAAGAGGCTGCGCTGTCATAGAACTTCTAAATGTTCATGTGTGAGAAATATCGGCGAAAAAAAAATATCAAAAGTATAAGAAATATATTTGGGATTACTGTATTTGCGAGTGAGGTATTTCGAAAAAACCGGGATATTCGTTAAATACGTTACGGAATGTGGGAACAAAAGAAACGAACCTGAACAAAAGAAACGAAACCCGAGCGATGCATTATTTTGCAATAACATAATGCAATGAAACTTGGATGTTCATTTCCTAGTTATGGTGTTTAGGTGATGGGTAACTGACAACTGCCTTTTCTACGCTCTGGGAAAATGGTAAAAGCCCACGTGTGACCACGTTTCTGCACACTGTGCGCGAAAACGACAACGCCCGTCTTGCATGGTTGAGAGCCAACGCTATTCTGCGGAACGAACGCTCGTCAGGTCGTCGCCGATTGCAACCATCCGAAAAAAAAAGTAACTTAAACTTGCAAGAGAAAGTAAAAGAATACCTTCGTCAGTAATAAAATCGAAGACTAGAACAAAACAGACCTTTAGGAAAAAATGAAACTTTTAGTATTGAATATGCTTTAGGCAATTATTATTTTTACTAAAAATCATTGTAATTCATAAAATCGAACCTCAATATTTCGAGTTACGGGAAAAAATAAATAAAATTAAAGTTCCGAATATGTTGACTTACTGAGGTTACAATAAAGATCATTGTAGATATAGTAGGAGAATTAAAAGATGTGAAGGAATTCGAGATTTTTCACTTTTTCTAGGTGTATTTCTGTGTAGATAATAGAATTTTATTACTTACTAAAAATTCCGCTTTCGTAAAACAAGCCTAGCTTCTTGTTAGTTTAATAGCATTTTTCTTCAGACATTTATTTTTATAAAGTATAGAAATTCAATGTGTCTCTCACAAAAGAAACTGTAACTTTTCAAATTATCGTTCCAATGATTAATATTATTATATTCAAATTATCTTTCTCCGTTTTGTCGTGGCAGGAAGTATTATTCCTTCACAAAGGGCATAATGAGGGATATGAGCCCAAATTGATAGCTGATTTACTCTTGAAAATAGATTTTATTTCTTCAGAGCGAATATTTTTGTTAACAATCCTTGCAAAAAACGCTCATTTCTTTCTGTATTCAAAATTCAAGTAGTAAATGTCTTAGGGTAGGGATCACAGAATAAGAAAACGTGCAAAAAATTAACTTCTCCCTATAGCACTACACACAGTTTTAACTGTTTTGACGTTAAATAAATAAATAAAAATAAAAGTAAAAAAAATCATACTACCCAGTGCATTAACTTCGTGCGTTGGTGCAGAATGGCTCTATCGCTGCCGGGGTCAACCAATGACGAGACTCCTTCCTCACCGGCTCTTCGTCCCACGAACACCCGCCCCCTTCTTCCGCCTGGTTTGAGGCAGGTCATGGAAACGGCACGAACGTTGAACACCGGAATGCATGTGTTCGCAGCCCACAACTTTCTCAATGCGGCACACAGACAGTTGGTGAAAAACGACACAAAAAGATAGTATTCAGTTTGCGGTACCAACGTGGATGTTTTTTACTTGACTATTAATATTCATACAATATTCCCCTAATCAGGCATTCAATCCAAATATTTGCCTACTTTTATACAAACATATAGTTCATTCAGACTACGCTAAAGTGGTTGTGAGTTGTAGGTACATTTTTTTCGATTTTCTACTAAAGTTGAAGATTCGTTTTTAAGATTCTTTTTTGTGGGAGGGGGGAATGTTCTCGTAATCAGCGTCATTATAGAAGAATAGAAGTGATATACTAATTTAATTCTTTCATTCAGAGAATGAATTTTTTAGATACGTGAGAGTACATTCGGAATATAGGGTTCATGGCCTCTAATACGAAGTTTTGAGATAAATTTGTTCAGCGTCTTTTTGCTGGCGATAGGAATGCAGTTATTACACGGTTCACAATTCATTAACTGTAGAACATACATTACTAAAAAGGCTTTTTCAATAATTACTTAAATATTATTATTATAAAATATTACAAAATAACTAAAATAATTCAAGATTCACATTTTTCCATAACATCATTTCGTTACCAGATGTGATTTAAAACTAAGCAGAACTTTTCCTTTTGACTAAAAGTCAAATAATTTTGTTGCATCTACATTTACAATCTTACATCTACATAGCGCAACGCTGAACGGCGATAAATGATCTACGCAAGTGGATCACGTGCGTGGCCTAGGTTAATCAGAATCTAGAATATCTTGCGACATGTGACCTCCGAGAGAATCAGACAGATTCGTTTCAGCTTGTTACGGGCCATCACGCCTGCTGAGGCAAGTGAAAAACAAGAACCCACGTGCGCTGGTCATGAAAAATTGGGAACGATGTCTACGCATCCTCACATAGCTATTTAGAATGCGCTGGGGTCTATCGGCCATGACCATTCTGTATCGTGGGCTTTCCCTCGTCACGAGTTAATGGAGGCCTTTTTTATTCATCAGACAATGCATTGCAAATAATTTTATCGTTAATTTTTTACATTTATTTAAAATGTCTTATCTTTATGTTCATTATGAAATGTTTACACAATCTCGTACTATTCCTGAAAACACGTTTCTTTTAAGAGTGTGAGAATTACCTTAGCATTGTAAATTATTGTACTATTGTAATTGTAATTGCATTGTAAATTATTGTACACTAGCAACCCTTCCAAGGGCATGCTATATGAAAATAAACCGACATTATTACACACATCTCTCTGATGTTAATAAGGTACTTACCCATTTTGTCGCCTAATTCGATTTAGATGAAGTGCAGTTAGCAGGCATGAGAGTAGTACGAAAGTGGGAGTCTGGAAAATGAAGTAGCTTTATTTTGCGCAGGCAATTTTGAATGGCTTTGTTATATCTTTCAAAAATGCCGCGAAGCCATAGATATCTGTAAACGCCAAAATTCAGTTTCGGATTTTAAAATCTCGAGGATTTTATTGTTCTCTATACTGCTTACTTGACAGCTTGCTATTATGACGTCAGACTTGCATAAAGCAACAAAGATATAGAATGAGTGACAATCCCACGCAGTTTTAAATCTAAGATACCTTCAGTATCTTCAATTCTCCGCCCTCATTTCTGCACTTTGTCATCAAGGAGTCAGCGAGGCATTGCGAAGAGTTAAATCAGTTTTATTAATTAGACTGTTGATGTAGATACCTTATTAATTCAAAGTAAATGAAACTGATGTTGTCTGGTATCAATTTTTTTAAATTGATACCAGACATCTGTTTTATTTAATTTAAACCAGTTTATTAACTCCAGGAGTTATTTTTATCCGTGATAACAAGATATCGCTCAAAAAATGCAAACAACTTCGTTTTCCGGCTCGCTCAACTGCGGTGAGTTGGGTTCTCATCGCGAGAAGAGAGAATTGCGTTTTCCATGTTAAAAATTGCTATTCTTACTGTAATGATCGGGAATCCTACTACTTATCTACTAATATTTTAATATTATGACACACCTTTAATGGCTCACCTGGTGGCGCCAACTGTAACGATCTCGCTCTTCTACTACCACTACCATCTCCTATTTACTCTTCCTATAATCGACTAGGGCTGCCAATTTAAAAACATTCGTATACACTTGGGCGCGTCGTTTTTTAACTCACGTGTTCCTTTTAACTCGGCTTCAACTTTTATTCATGCCCGTTCGCAATCTAAATTTACAAAACTCCCTTTTTTCTTCCTTTGATGGGCGTGAGGTTGTGATTGCCCTATACAGTGCTTGAAACAAAGTACTTAGGCACGCGGGCGTAGGTCGGCATCTAGCTACTTAAAACACAACACATTTTGCGGGTTTACTGACGACCCTGAAGATGTTCATCATCATTTATTACTTTTTTTTCAGTAATTCCTATTTTTGCTAATCCCAAACATTACGCACACAAACGGGGTTGCTGCCCTCTAGCGACACACTCAAAAACCCCCCATGGCGGATAAACAATGCAATAACATAAGCAAACAAATATGACACCAAAACAAAAAAAATACTACTCATTCACTCTGATAAATTTACAACATATACAAAAAAAAAAAAAAAAAACTCATTCACACCGAATGCGCATTCTGTCGAAATCAATTATTGAATTACTTATGCTACTACAGAACTTGATTTTCGACAAATACTCTTATGGATTTTTTTTGTTTTCAAAACAAAAGAAACAAAGAAACAAATAAACATTTATCTGTCACTTCCCTTTCGTCGACTTGATGCTGCGACACGCGACGTACATCACCGTCGTCCGTTGGCTATCTCTGCACACAGCGCGGCTTCTCCTAGTTTTTATAAAATCGCACCTTTCCACCGCGTTGCACTGCCGAGAAATTCCACCAATCGATTAGCGGAAATTGTTTAGTCTTATTTCGTCAACTCCCGCGACGAACGAACGTTACTAGTTATGCAAATAATATCGCGATTGCATCTCCAGCTACCGTCCGCGACACACGAAATTAGTGTTAAATCACTTCTTTGTCCGATTGAAACACCAATAAAATGTTATGTGCTCGTTGCGCAATTCTATTTTAAAAAATTCATTACGCGAACTTCGCCTCCGACCGACCACAACACTGCACATCCGAGCCCCAGCGCTCCTACTCCTCTTTTTTTATGCCCGGCCATTGTTGTCCGGATCTTTTATTTACTTCTGGCGAACATCCGCCGATCGCTCGCCTGCAGCCACAAATGACATTATAAAACTTTTCTTTAATTCGTGCTCGTCAGCGTTATTATGCCTCGTCATCGCTTCCTACTATTATTTCTAGTTTCTTCGCTAATTATTATACTATTTCCCTTTTCTTTCTTAGTCTCATTTCATTAAATTCTATTAATTTCTATCCTCTTGCATCGTGACGTAAACTGTGACAGCGCGATGCGTCATTTGTTCCGTGTTATTTCAATTATACAATATTAATTTTAATTTTGATGCGCTTCCTCGGTACTTCTCGAAACTGCGAGTGTTTCCATAATTTTCCATAAATTTTGCCCTATCATTTCCGAAAGTCTCATCTTGATGCCGTCACACGTTTTCTTGATATTTAATAAAATTACTCTTTCGCCTTAAGCTTTGCAATAGCAACGATGGTTCTCGTGTTCTAGTTTAATCACCAAAAATACAATTCCAATTCTGTCCAAATCTCCTGAACCTCTGACTCGATTTTCATGATTCCACCTTTTTCTAGTTCCGAAAATTATGTATAATTGAGTGTTAATGTCTATTTCCATTTTCTATCAAGCATTTGTTTAATTTAATAAAAATATTTATGCCAGATATCGGCGTCTTTTGTCTACTCAAATCTAAATCTTGATATTTTCCTGCCAAGTTTACACACTTAAAACCCAAAACTGTTCCCAGGGATTATGAATCATTACATTACTCACCTTGTGAATTTACTAGTCATATCTCGTTTTCATTAACTGCAAGGCGAGAATGCTTTGCTTTTGGCTGTTTCTGATATCACATTCATGTTGTAATTATTGTGATGTTTGCCTTTTTCAAAATGAAATTGCACTATTATGACCATCCGTTTGCTTCCGCTGCGTTTCATTTTAACACCGAAAAGGACGTTGACTTAACTTGACACTTCTTTTAACTTCGGCGTTTCGTTTACATCGTATTCGACAAATGTTTAGTACAACTAAAATTTCTACTACTTACTATTACTATTTATCTACTAAAATTATTGCCGTTGAAAATTACTGTTAACTTGGTAACTAGATGATGAGACTCGTGTGCTTTTCTTTTATCAAACAATGCACGAGTTTATAAATGCTTATTGGATCGACTAATATTTATGATTTTCGGTTTTTTAGTTAATAATAATTCAGAATGAAGTCGGAACATCATCATGTTAAATGTGACGTTTTTTGTCACCCGGAGGAAAAATAAATATTTTGTAAATCCAAACAGTTTATATGCACTTACTATAGTTCTATTAACTCGTTTGTACATTATTTAGATCATAATGTCTGTTTTTCTTAGAAACGCTTATACCCGCATTTTGGACTATGGAATATACTGTAATATACGTATACCCCTTAATCACATCGTTCGTTCAATATCCGATGGAACTGCGTTTAATTAAGCAGCTTCATTCATTTATCAATTCAGCTCAAATCAATTCGTTTTAACTACAAATCACTTCAATTCAGTTTTATTTCAAACCTTCAACTCCCAATCACTTCAGTTCAATGAAATTTAATTTTATTCAATTCACTTCATCTCCAATTCGATTCAGTTGAATTCATCTCCTCCAATTCGATTCAGTTGAATTCATCTTCTCCAATTCGATTCAGTTGAATTCATCATCTCCAATTCGATTCAGTTGAATTCTTCATCTCCAATCCGATTTCATTCTATTTAATTCTGGCCATCTTCAAGCGCTACATTTAAGCGCCGAGCGCCACGCGCAGTGTTATCGTGGCGGGCCGTCTGCGCCGAGACAAAACGGTCTGCGCGCGGTGGGCTGCGCGCCAGACCACCACACTCGTCCATCCACTCCCTCGGGGCGTTAGGAAGTCCAAGCCCAGGCCTTGGGGAGTCACCCGATGACCTTAAAAATAGCAAAATCGCATCGTGTTGACGTATCCGATAATTTTGCATCCGCGTTGCGGGGCTTCCGCAGAATGTTTTCTCTGGAATCGCAGACCTTCGCGAGCAGTCAAATGTTTACATACGCCGAACAGCCGTAGACGTAAAATCTTTATCTTCGACGAAAATAAAGTGAAGCGGTGACCGCAAAGTTGGAAGTGGTTTTGGAATGTAGCAACTAGAATTTGTCATTACGCTGGAAAATTATTCTAAATGTCACATTTAATTAAAAAGCAGTGGCTGTCAAAAGTTTAAATCATAAATTGTAAATGAAGAAAACATTTAAGTTTATAATTTAATATTATAAAATATTCAATATGAAGTTATACTTAACACCACCTTTTGACGCCACACCTATTAGCTTTTCTGCACTGACAATTGAAAAAAAAGTTTTAACACCTGCATTTCCTGACGATCAAACGAGTAGCAAATGTATTGAGTTAAATTATAAATATTTTACCTCCTTTTTTTGTTCTCTTTGCTATTGGAATGTTCTTATACGTGCTTTGGATTTTCCTTTTTTTATACATTCGAGTTCGAGTTTATTTGAAGAAATTTTTCTACAAAGTGACTTCTTTCCAAGAAATACGATTTCTTCAAGAAGGGAAAATATTCACATTCAAGATAGGATTCAACAGTTTTCGGATACTGCTTAGAAACGCCATTTTTAACACAATATTTGGCAACATAATGGAGAGAATTCTTAAGAATATATTGATACGTAAAATCAGAAAAGTAGCGCGAATGGAGATACGGTACTTTGGAACAAAGCTCCTCAATTAGGAATCAATTTAAGTCCCTTGTTTATTCTCTTTGTTATCCAAATGTTCCTTTAATTTTTCCAATTTTATACACTCGAGATCATTTGTAAGTGGACTTTCTTCCTAGGAACGTGGCGTAACATTTCGTTGTACTGTACTGTAATTTCTTTTAAGGCAACCAGAGGAACGAAAAGCCCCTCTTAAACGGCTGGAGATCGTCTAGGATTTAACAATCGAAAGTCCGCTAAGAGCAATCGAAACAAATGAATTACAGATAAAGATGGTGTTTAAGTACATGCATTCCAAGAAATTATATTTCTCGTTTTTATATTTCTTATACGAAGATTACGAAAAATATAGTACGACACACGGGCGATAACACAAATAACAGACGAGATTGATTCTGAAACATTCTTATTTGCCGTTTTTTTTTTTTACTTGTACTAAGAAGGAAGGTCAACACAAATAAGACTAGGATGTTTCAGAAACATAGTCTGTTATTCGCCGTATATCGGCCTATACTTGTTTTTTTCTAGCCTGGTGGATGACAATTCATCAGCTGTTATGGTGTCATCCAATCGAGAGCTAAAACGTTATCACGGTGACGTCACTGTGGTGACGTTTAAGCTGTCGATTGAAGGAAGCCGTAACAGCTGATGAACTGTCATCCGCCAGATTACAGAAACCCAAGTGTAATAACTATTTTGATGGTGGATGCGCGGCCGCCTGTGCCGGTTCGGGGAGCAACGGCGTGGCATCCGCGGGCGGTGGCAGCCAGGCGCGCCGCCGTCGGCGCTGTTGCTGCGACCCTGACGAGGACGCGGCGTCCGGACATATGGGACGCCCGCCCGCGTCGCACCGCCGCCATGCCACGCCTTTTATAACGTTGGTGAACGTGTCCGCTTTATCACGATTTTGAGTTATCGACATCATTGTACCAGGGGTACCAGAATTATTTTCCCCGACGGAGGACATTTAACAAAAGGAGAAATCAATGAAAAGGAGGACATTTTACGTGTTTTATACTTTACGATGTATAGACAATGTACTCGACAATTTCGAACTATTAATGGTCTTTAATGTTTAAAGTCACCAAGTCTAATATTATTTTTAAAGTTCCCAATTGTATAACTTCGCTCCCGCACTCACCTTCGTTATCCACCAAACATTAAGCATAAATAAGTTTTATACCAAAATAAGCCTAATGATGTATTATGCAAGCCATTTACTTGAATAATAATGTAGATATTCAAGATGTGAAGTCCCTTTAATGAGTTAAATTACTTTAAAATTATGCCAATATTATTTTCAATTCAACAGGACAAAAAGGAGTTCAATCCATGTAAATTTTAAAAAAAGGATGGGAGACAATATTAAACTAGGACGGCATGTCCTCCAAAAGGAGGACAGATGGCAACCCTGTTGTACTTTCGTAAAATGATTCATGATGAAATCGTGTGCCGACATTTCAAAATATAAAATTTCATCTACAGGGTTATGGCATGCAAGTGTTAATACTGATTCAGAACGTAAATACAACATAAAAGAACTCATACAAAAACTTTCAATAATGCTGTTTTATTCCTGTTAGACTCGCAACTGTTCGAGCTGCGTCACAGTTGTCAAAAGTGGCAACAGCGCGTCCAGTCTTGGTCTTGAGAAAACTGGAGGGATCCGTTTGGTATTCTCCCAGCAATTGTAGCGCAAAGGCGAGCCTGGGTGGTTAGGGGACCTTCTCAATAGCCTTATAACTGCACCTGCGGGTTGACGAGCAGGTAAAGCTCCCAAGAAGGGGAGGAGAGGTGCCTTGTGACAGGTGAGCTCCTACAGAGGGAGGGGGGTCCTTGAAGGCCGTCGTTCCTACGCACGTTCGGCGACGCTGAATCAGCTGAGCTTAGTGGCCTTCCCGCACCTGCTGCAGCCGACACGGCAAATTGCAATCAAATGCGGTGCTTTTCTTGGGTCATATTTTCAAATGTGAGACTCAATAAAACATAACTTATTTTGCTAGGCAGAATTTATGAAAATATTTAAAAATTTGTTGAATGTTGTTTTGAACATTAAATTCTATGAAATTGGAACGCTCAAATATAACATTTTTCTCATTTCCCAGCCGTTCTACAGACAGATGCAGTTTCAGGAACTACGTAAAATATTTTCGTAGTATTCAGCGTGCTTCTCAGAGATTGGACTATAGGAACATCATTCAGGGAAGCCTTATATAATATAATAGTCTTATATAATATTATCACTAATAAGAATCATAGCGTGGCACAGCATCAGCCGGGACATGCTCTAGGCTTCCGACTGATCACCCGACATGTGTAATGTGTGAAGTGCATGTAAGTGCAAGTGTGTGAACTATGTAAGGGAAGAGGAAGGAAAGATCGCGGCCGGCTCGTGACCTGTTTGTTAGGTCAGGAATTCCAACATCCGCCTGGTATTCATGAGAGCAGCCCGTTACTACAATTCTCTTCCAGACAGCGATTGAATTAGACCCAGGTAACTAGATTGTGTCGAAAATACTGACACAGTCGGGATGCGAATCCTAGTTCCTCCGCTGGGTAGTGGCCGCTGACCTCTTTTTTATGCGGACGTGTAAAACTGTTTCGTTTAACTGCGCCGTTTCCATCACAGCGCAAACAGGAAGCAGTGCCGCCACTTCTTCCGCTGAGTCGGATTGCGAGCGGCTCGGGCTGTTGCTACGCTGGTTGTCGTAAGGCGAAAGCAGCGAAACGAGAAGCCCAGAGAGTACGAAGCGAACAATTCGAGGGTATCACCGGGAGAAGTTGCTCTGGTCATCAAGTGGATGCCATTGCAGCGCCTCTGACCGGGATGTTCTAGGTTCGAGACCCGTCGGTGGCAGGATTTTCGACACTAGCCAGTTGGCTAGGTCGAGTTCTATCAGGAAAATTCTAGCGGCCGGCTGCTCTATTCGGTAATTTTCCTTAGTCTCAATACCAGGCAAATGTCGGAGCAGAACCCTAGGAAACGCATCGCGCGCGGTCTTTCCTTCCCATTCCTTGTCCTATCCTACCCCTTACACACCACACACACACACACACACACACACACACACACACACACACACTAACATGCATTACACTATTACACATGCCGGGAGACTGGTCGGGAGCTTACAACTTGTTCCACTTGGGGTAGGGCTCCGCTGGTGGGAGATACCTGCTTGGGGAAACCCCGTTAGCCGAGGGTAGGTCGGCGCCTGATATCACCACCCAGTAGGGGATGATCACCGCCCACTCCCTCCATAAAAACGTGCACTGCACTTATGGGACATGATAGTTGCTGCACCTAGAACCACTAATCAACCAACCTTTTTCGTGCGATCGAGCGTCGCTCCGCGTGCGTCGGTGTGTGCCCGGTGCCACGCGAAGAACCCATAAATCGCGATAACGGGACGCCCGCCCAAGGTGGCGGGTGGTGCTGGCGGCGCAGGCGGCGGCGGCGTGCGCGGCGCAGATAGCCATGCACGCTGCACGTGCGCGCATACCGCATGCGCTGCGCCCGTAGGCCTGCCGGGTCAAGCGCGGCGGCGGCGGCGGCGGCGGCAGGCGACGTTGTCGCGTTCTGCTTTTGGCGTGACGAGTGGTATTGCGTAAGCCGCGTACAACCTACTCCGATGTCGGTAGTTTTCCGTGGTTTCTCCGCGAATGCGCGCTTATTTTCTTAAAAAATGGGCCACGGATCGTGTGCGATCTTTCCTTTCTTCATCCTTTGTCCTCTATTTTCTCCTTATGCACGCATACACTCCCACGCGCACATGCACACACTAAAAAACACTTGCATGCACTATACTACCCCACTAGTCGGGGGTTCATTAGGGATTTAATTCATTAGGGGGTTAATTAGTTAGAGCTTGACCCATCTGCGCCAATCCTTTCCCGGAGAGATACATGGAAGGGAGATAAAGTCGGGTTGTGTGAACGCTTCCTAACGTGTAGATCGGCGCAGCATCACGCGTCTCGCAATTGCATTCAGACTTTCAATGTGTCCTCTGTTTATAAGGGAAAACAATAATGCTATGAGACATACACGACTAGACGTCAATGTTAAAAGTAGATATGTGAACTATGATATAACGTATTTCTGGAAGTAACTGCGAAGTTAAACGTCGTTAACCTGCGGAACCTAATTCCTAAAATAATTTTTGACCGTTCCTTGAAGCAAACTCCTGCATATCGGTTTGCCTACATTCTTTCCACAACGGCGAGAAAAGTTATTTCGCAGAAGAGTGTGACGAAACACTCTTCGTCAGGCCGGTCGTTCGTCTTGAAGTCAACGATGTGTGAAGAAGTAATCTGTATTCTTGGTGGATTCCGTGAAATGCAGATATATTTTACAACTCAAACATTAATGTATACTGCTTATGTTCATTTCGAAATTATATGAAAATTTTTCTCGTGCGTAGTTTCCCTGACCGATGCTAGTCCGAGTCAATCATGAAGGTACCTTTTTTTGTTTTTCTGAGACAGAACTCGTATCTTTGCATCTTTGATTTTATAATCATGGAATATTCTTGCCGGCATCTGCTTTTTACGTCAAGTTCATCGAAAAATATACCATTATTGAATGAAACACGACCAGCTGTCATTTTTTTCCAGATTCATATTAAAATATGTAGCACTGGATTATTTATGGTCTCGCCGCCGATTTCTCAATAGATTATTTTTACGATAGTTTGTTCATTTATTGGAACTATGTTTGTCTTTGCCTTGCGACGTGGAAGCAAAAGTTGATGTTGTGGTTCCTTTTGCTTGCAGTTCCTTTTGGAGCGCAACACCAACCTGAGCAGGACATGGAAGCGGCCTGAGCCACTGGCGCACCCCAAGATCTGGAGGCGGTGGACCGGGCGATTCAAGGTGGCGGACAGCACACCCGTGCAGTTTAGAATCCAGGTACGGCCGCGGCAAGCAAAAAGGCAGAATATTGTGCGTTCCTCCTTCAGTGCAACTTGTATCATGATAACTGTATTTTCCTTACGCACACGTTTTGATGAGCTTTGGATAGTGGATTATATCTGGGGGGGGGGGAGCATGTAAACACGGAGTACATGATGATGACGCGCACTGAATGAGAAGTAATTTTAAAATTGATTAGAAAAAAGTACTCGACTAGCCTCTAATTGTAACATTCAAGAAGAAATTTAAGAGCTTTATTTTATGTGAATTTTCCTTTGGAATCCATCGTTTCTTAGATGGGACGTAATATTCTAATGTAAACTGGTTCACTTACCACATATTTGTTCTAAGCTACTTTATAGGAAAGTTCAAAGGCAAGGATGTGCTTATTCCAAGAATACCACTAATGCCAACTGACTTTCCTTTTGAATTTAAACGTGTCCAGTTTCCAGTGCGCCTTGCATTCGCAATGACAATTAATAAATCCCAAGGTCAATCGTTAGAAGTGTGTAGAATAAACTTTCGTGCGTGCCTTTCATGGCAGTTGGACGTTGCGTGCTCGAGAGTCGGCAAACCATGGTCGCTATTTGTTTTCTCTTCGAAATGGAAACAAAAGATATTGTTCATTACAAGGCATTACAATACTTGCGTCGAATTATTTAATTGTAATTTTATTTCATTACATGTTCGTATTGTAAATGGAAGATTTTGTCTAATTTTTTGGTCATTGAATATGTAACGTGTAACATTTCTGGTACTTTTTAAATTGACGGGTTAATTACTTACGATACATCAAACTGTCAATATATGGAATTTTTGATAATCCAACTGATTTGAATTTACCGGAAGTGTTACATTTCCTTATTCTGCGACTGTACACCACCTGCGTGAAGTCGAGGTGGGTTTAAATAATAAAACATGTCTTTCAGGATTTTCGAAAATATTCACGAACAAAAAAAAGATATGGCGGTTCCGAGGAAGTTCCCGACCCCAGAAGATCAGCTGGTTACAATAAATTACCATTTCCAGTTTTATGTATCAATGTTCCAATGCCAATGAATGCAACAGATAGTTTAGAATCTCATAGAATCTGATGTCTCAATTTATAGTTATAAAAATGTATGTGCTTGGGTACAATAACAATTTTTCTCACATTTTAAATTCTAAATTTTAAAGTTGAATTTTCAGATTAAATTTGCTCATTTTAGCCATATTTCTACTTTGCTTTTTATTATATTCAATCAGTATTCCTTTCTCGGGAATCCAGCTAAGAGATTCCTAAAAGTGTTCTCTCTTTCAAAAGTTTATGCATAAGACAGTGGGCCTTACAGACCTTTGATGTACTTGTACGTGGGAAGGCGCCAATGCGTCTATTAGAGTAATGCTGTCATTAATTAAAGACCGCGCATATATATATATATATATATATATATATATATATATATATATATTATAACGCCCCGTCCAAGTATGGGCTACAGCGATGCCTGGCTGCGAGGGAGGCGAGCAGCGGAGCAGTTTGAAATGCGCGCTCCATGCCGGGGGCCTTAAGTCTCGAGGGTTCCAAGCAGAGTTCGCTGGTGTAGAGGACAGTGTCGACGCTTTGCGTGCCAAAAAGCTCGGTCTTTTATGATGAGCAAGCGACCGGAGAGGATGGAAGTGGGAGAGTCGGGAGTGTGGAGCAGAGCTGTGTTGGTGGTATATGGGATGCAGCTCGCCACCGCAAGGCATGAGAAGAGGTAACGCGAAAGAATTAATGTACTTGAATTTTTGTTACGTTTTAATGCACGAAGAGAGGTGATATAGTGTTCGAGGTGCGTTGGAGATGAAGGGACGGAGGCATGAGGTAACTGGATAGGAAGTAGGAATCTACGTGAACTGAGTCTAACTTTGATTAGTAATGTAGGTGCTAATAAAGCATTTGATGAGTTGTATAGTGGAATTGTGTAGGCGTGATGTTAGGATCAATCTCTCCTTAAATTGAGTTGCAGTAGTCCAATTTGGGTGTAGTATTGTGGTGAATCCTGGCATTTGAAGTGGCAAGTGACTCATCCTGACTGTTCTTTTTGCCGGATGTGTAATATTCTTTTAAATACAAGATGTTCTGTTGCATTATTTTAAGTTGAGGACTTAAAGAGACTGATAAATGAATTTATGCATATTAATGTATCAATTTTGAATCACCAATATGCATATGTGGATTGTGAACCGAAAAGAGCTCGAAAGGTGACCTTTCACTTTCATTAACTGAGTACTGTTGACAATTATGTGCTCTATTGTAACTTATATTGCAATTTACGTACTATATAAGGATTATGTCAAGAGTTGTTAATTTCTATCAAGTTAGAGTGAGATTCTGCAGTTCTCTACGGTAGTGCAATATTTTATTGAAGACTGTCCAATATCACAGATTGTGAAAAAATAGCTGAGAGGAAGGAGGACAGTTATACTGCTATTTCTACTGCCATAACGTTCAGAAAAATGTTTATTCATGAATTTCTTCTGATTACAATTTGTATGGTGTAATTTCATGGCATGTAAAATTAGCATGTAACAGGATTGCTATGTGATCATGCAGGATAAAGTGGAAGGAAAATGTTGCAAGATTACTTGTATGTTAATGAACCAATATTATCATTTAGATAAGGAATATGTCAAGGATTGTTAATTTTTGGTCAATTTGGGAGTGATGCTTTGCAATTTCTGTGGTAATGTAGTATCTTGGTGGAGATTGTCTAATACCACAGTTCTGAAAATATTAGCTCAGTGGGAGGACAGTCCCAGTTATTTTTACTGCTGTCTGTAACGTTTCATTACAATGTTTATTCATGATTTCCTTCTGATCATAGTGTATGGTGTGATTTCATGGCAGGTAGAATTGGCATGTAGCAGGGAGTGCTATGTGACCATGCAGAAGGATAAAGAGAAAGAAAATGTTGTAATGATTACTTGTATGGTAATGAACTAGTATTATCATTAAAACTTTGGGTAACGATACACCCTACTTTCTTGAGTATTTATCAAAAGGTATAAGAAAACTTTGTCAGTCATGAATATTTTTTTTATACAATTTCTGGAGAAATGGTGTAGGATGTTCATTCTAAAGTTTATATTGTAAATTAAATTTCTATTAATGTGTGTTAATCATAGCATGGAATGGTTATTCTAGAGTTTACATTGGAAATCAAAGTTCTATTGCTGTGTGTTGACCGTGATTGGATGTGAATTTATTATTGAAATGAGGGAATCGTGATGAGGAATGTATAAATCTGAATTGTTTTGGAGTGAAGGAACATAAGTGTTGTATAAACTAATTGGAATTATATTAATTCAAGGGATAATCTTTGTTCAGAATTGTGATTGATTTTCCATTTTTTTAAAAAGGATGTTAGATGGTTATAATTCTCAGAATAGTTCTAGAAACAGTACATCTTTTGTTGATTGCTTGTTTTTGTTCTTGTATTTAGGTACAGGCAGCCAGACAATTTGTACACTGTTGTGACATTATTTCTGTGCTGTTGCTTTAATGTTTGTTTAGAAACTTGCAGATGTCTGTGTACACAGTTTTCATTAAATGTCATTGTTTGTTTTTCAGTAACATTGCACATTTTGGTTGTTTTGGCAGTGTAAATTTCAGAGTCTACGACAGCAGCGAAAACGGTGGACACTAGGTACAATTTTCTTCATTTTTATCTAAAAGATTTGACAAATTTCCCTTTGTGAATAAAAATTTATATTTTTACCTTGCATATCATATGAGATATATCATGAGATTCATTTTGTTTCGTTGTTGTTCATAGCTCAATATCACATTTTTACTCTAAAGTTGTGGCACGCAGTCCAGTAATTTTAAAACTTCTTGTTCTCCTCGTGAATGTTCAGTGCGTCTGATCGACAAGTTCTAGAGGGAAGAAGAGGCGAGTGGCGGCGAGAGGGTGCGGGAGGCGAGAAATTGGAGGACGATAAGAGGGGGAAGTGTGGTGGAGAGCGAGCAGAGGAGGAGGGAGAGAGATATCTCCCGAACACACAACACACAGTTTTATCTGTTTTGTGACAATAAATGAAACCAATTCACATTCCGCACAAAATTGAGATCGTATAGTTAAATGATGCTCAAGCATGTCAGTAATTTTACCCATCATATTTTAGATTTGAGAGAAAAAGACTAATACTTACTCCACTCCAGTGTCAGGAGCAATCAAGAGTTTGGAGTCGATCTCTTCACTTGTTACGTTTGCTACGTGTAAAGTAACAATGGGATTATCTGTTCCGGGCTGCAATATAAAATAAGTTATTTCAGAGTCTTTTAGCAGTATTATAACTAATGCTTGTAATGTTGCAAGTTTTATTGCATTGAGTAACACTAATGAGAACAAGAAAAAAGCAGACAAGTATCTTGAGACAGACGGTCAATAATATTTAGTTGATGAATCACAAAGGGTATTAACATTTCCTCTAGCAGATCTTAGAAGTATTTGATCTAAAACTAACTTTTGGATAGAGCAGTGTTTCCATCTTGGTATACTGCTCAATTACTTATAAGTGATGAAATGACAGTGTCACTTTAGTATCATTGAATTTGGCATATACCAAAAATGAGCCATTGGGAGAGAACCACATGGCAGAACCGGAACTCAGCACTTCCTCTGTGCAGAAAGAAACAATTATAATTTGATGGCCTGAGGTTCTCCCGCTTGTCTGGCGGTAACAAATGTCCTGAAAAGTTAAATCATTATTGACTGCTCTAATAAAGCGATAGAAATATGTAAATATTCGCATTTGTTGCTGTTCGTAGTTATTAACGTTATTGGTTCTTAATTCTTATTTAAAACAACATAAAACATCAGTTAAGCGTCCTACATTTATCATCCAGAAGAACGTAATACGAATCAAATCCCAGATTTTACTCTGTGGATCAATAAAAACTGAACGAAATATCTTCAGGACCTTTCTGCTCAAATTTGAATATTCACTTTGTTCTCTCTTTATCATGTTGATTCACATGTTGACGACGAATAGTAAAAAACGTTGTTTTTTTGCCATTTTATCATAAACTCTGTGAACTTTAGGTCACATACAATATTTTTACCAAAATCTTTCATTCGATGTTTAGGTAACAATCGATATAGGAATGTATCTAGCAATGCTTGTGTTAAATAACAATATATGGAATGTTAACATTGAGTCTCACGTTAAGGACCTAACTTCGTTTAGGTGGTACTTCTTTGATAATAGTCATCTCCTTAATTAATTTTCATTACAATTATATCTATATATAATTGTATATATAATTGTATAATATACATAATATATTATAATACATAATATATTATCATATATAGTAACATATAAACAAATCTATAAAAATAAAAACAAACTTAAAGGTAGAAAAAAGTGGATAACTCAAGATCGTATCAAATCATTAGCAGAACCAAATTTAAAATTTTGTACAAGAAAATGAAAATCTTCAAAACGATCACTTGAGATTGAAATATTTGGTATTTAAAAATAAACTACAATTATTGTTAAAAAAGGCCAAGTAAAATTACTGAAAACAAATTGTAACCTAATTTAATTCTAATCTTAATTTAATGTGGAATTTTATCAATTCCACTCTAGACAAAAACAAAGATATCAACAAACCTACAAACACTATGTTATTTGGGAATTTGCTTTTACATCTTGTAACGATATATTGCTAATCACATGAACACCTTTTTTGTAGAAATCGGACGCAAAATGTCGGGTTAATTTGACAATAATGTGATTCATAAAAACGATCTTGTAAATTATACCTCCTCTGACTCTATGTTTTTATTAAAGACAAATGAAACAGACATTCTCAATATAATTGATAATATGAACTGTAAAAAACCGGCTGGAATACATAAAATCTCTGATAATGTTATAAAATGTAGCGCTAATTATATTTCAAAACCTTTTGCTCACATTGTCAACAAATGTATAGCTAATGAAATTGTACCTAACCATTTCAAAAAAGCTGAAGTTATACTCATATATAAAGCAGGTGACGTTAAAAACCGAACAAACTATAGACATATATCGTTGATATCGTATTTAGCGAAAATATTTGAAAAGATCTTGAAAATAAGAAATAATAGCTTCATAAAAAACATAATGTCATACATTCGTTGCAATTTGGTTTCCAGGAAGGAAAGAGTACAGAGAATACAATTAAGTATTAAAGAGATGAAATTAATCAGGCTAGAGACAAAACCTCCATGCTTTACAGTGTTTCTGGACTTGGCAAAAGTCTTTGATAGAGTCAATCAGGATATTATAAATTGTTAAAGAACCTAGGTTTTAGAGGAAAAATCTATAATATATCTAAAATGTATCTCTCTGGTAGAAAGCAAATGGTTAAAATAAATGAGTAGTTAGTGATGAACTTTATGTATCTTGTGGTGTTCCACAAGGAACAATATTAGGCCCTATATAATTATTGCATATTAATGATATATTTAATATTTTGTTCTCTGGCGAGCTGATATCATTTGCGGATGATACGGCATTAATAGTAAAAGGCAAAACGTGGTGTGACGTTTTGAAATGCGCGGAACAGAAAATGAAATTGATAGCTCAATGGCTTAGTGAAAATTGTCTAACTTTAAACATAGTGAAGACTGTTTTTGTTACTTATAGTATGAAGCAAATTACCTGGAAATTATATTAGATTATATCATAGTACGTATAATAATGACAATTGTAAATTACCCCAGTATCACTAAAAGTTCAGATGTACTAAATTTATATTGGAATATATATATATATATATATATATATATATATATATATATATATATATAGAGAGAGAGAGAGAGAGAGAGACAGCGATCTGAAATGGAAATTCCAATTTGAGCACGTAGTTAAAAAATGTGAGATACTTAATTTTTATTTTCTTTAAATTATTATTAGTGTTAAGTGCTGAGCAACTGATAATAGTATTCTATACGTTATTTATAATACTATGAGACAACGCTTTGATATTCAGAAAAGGGTTATTAAAATTATTTATAAGAGAAGCTTGTTTGACTCATCAGACATTATATTCAAGGAAAAAATATGTTATTAAAAAAATTATTTAGAAAAAAGCTTTACTTCACAACTTTAAGTTCTTACATGATGAGTACACCAAGTTAGTCTCAACAAACGTCATTCCAAATACCATAATTAATAAGAAAGTCATTACTATATAAGCCATAAAGTATTCAATTGAACATTACAGAACTGAAAACTATGATATGATCAAATCAAAGTATAGAAAGCGGAGAAGTGGGATTATCAACTAGATAGAAGAAATTGGTAAGGTCATATTATTAACCTATACAGTCACCAAGCTTGGCATAGGTTAGTTTCATTTAATAAATATAAAATTAATATTCATAAAAAGAAAAAAGTAGTCATACTTTTTTCTTTCTTTTGTTTTCTCGTTCTTTTTCTTTTTGTATTATTGAATAATAATTTTTAGATCATCAATCTATGTTTAGTCACTGCAGGTTCACGTTCAGGACTTTGTCCTCTGCGAAATAATGTTATTTTACATTATTTGTATTTGTACAGTCTCTTCAATGCACTTTGTCATCTGTCAAGCGGAAGTCGATTGCAATAAGTGTTGTTTTTCATATCTGAGTAATCTTTCAATGTAAAGACTCTTTCCAAAACTCTCCTCCACCATCATTATTAAAGATTTAATAGTTCTTAATACCAGTTTAAACCTCTAAATGAGACCAATAAATAATTTTAGCAACATTTTTTAATGCGCGTTATGCTGTCGCGATTTTTTGTAAAAATTCTTACAAGTTAAAACGCATTGCTGCTTTGGACCATTGCTTAAAAGCATTGTATAATTCAGAATGGAGAATGAGGTAAATTACGTTCAAAACGAGCAGTTAGAGGCAAGTATTACAATTTTCTATTTATAATATTTTTCAATCTTTCCATTTTCAGTGTCTCCAGTCCCTACTGTTATAAGTGATGTTGCAAATATATAACTGAGAATATTAAAGTTTTCTTTAGTGCGGTAGCCAGTATTGATAGTATGTTCCCGCCACCACCTGTGCTTCGTGTTCTAGCTTCTACTAATTTATTTATCACAAGTTAGGTTTGCTCAGACATTCTTCCAGTATGTCTCATGACAGTCATTTCAGTCTGTGAGTATACAAAAAGTACATCAACAATTGAAATTCATTTTCATGTAAAGTTTGGTTAAAATAAGATATCCATTTTGCATTTTTTCGCTGGTTTTCAGTGATGACTTTAGTGTTCGTAGGATAGATATTGGATTATTATAAAATCATTTAATCGTTACAAACAAGAAAGTATGCGCTGTTTCTGGCACAATAAGTTTATTCATATTTCATATATCCAAATTCAGCATTTCATATGTATCGATATTAATGCAGCTTATTTTTAATTACATTGGCAGGAAAGCGTGTACATTGCGAAAATTCAGGAACAAAAGAAAAAAGTGCACCGCTGCATACAACTGCAACTATTTAGTAACAAATACCCTTACCTTCATGATTGATCTGATTTTTAACAGTGTTAGAACATCAGTGTGACCTCTTATGACTGATTTTGATGATATTTGTGACGACGTAAACATTGTTTTCGTGCATAGCTACAGTCCGTCTCCTACGACCCAACAGCGCTGTTTGGAGATCATAGCCCCTGATGAAGATTCTGCCAAACTCTGGACGAAAATTTTAATTATAAATACAATAAGAGGTTCAATATATAATAAGAATCTTTTTAAGTATATAACTAGTGTCTTTATGAAAGTTGGACAGGAGTACGTATTCATGACATTCCCGAAAGGAGCCGTGAATTCTTTAAACATACTAAAGACTTAACTGACGTGGGTACGAATTATATTGACTGTGCTCATCTGTATAGTGCACATTAAACATGGAAGAAATCAATGTGAGCCAATAATAAAGAGAATTTATACATCATTATTAGTGATTGCCACAATAGTTATATACATATACCGATCGGGGACTAGTATACCTAAATAATAGCGGTAAATAATACCGATATAGAAATACCTTTACCTCTATTACACCTTTGTTCAAAATACTTCTAAAAGTACCGGTATAATGCATCAAATACCGGTATTTGTGAAGGTATTTGCATATCGGACGTCTATACCGGTAAAATACCTCTTTAAAGTTATTATACTAATTTCTCATCAAGACCTGGTATTTCATAAGAAAATACCGACAGCTCAATCTAGTCATACAGTGTTTGGGAAATTCATTGTGATTTTCCGCTGAGATGGCTCAGAGGAACATCAGGAACAACACGGCGGAGTTTCTGATTGGGAGGTCTAAGTTCAGTCGAGTGTGGTTATGACAATAGGCATATTCTAGCCGAATCAGTTCTGTTGGCTGGGAAAGATTGCGAGTCAGTTCTGAACGGTAGTTTTATAGTTTCTGATCCATTTTATCGACGTAGAAGTAGTTGCGATAACTGGTTCTCTCATATGTAAAGCGCCCAATATGGCTTTCCTCTTTCGCTCCTAAAACACTTCCTGCAGCGTTGGAACACGCTGCTAGCGGATATAACATGAAGCTCCTTGTAAATACCTTTGAGAATGCGTTGCATCGCTCGACTTCGAGGAGAGAAGGGCCACGCCGTCTCGGACGTGTCCCCATGAAAAGTTCATGTGACGATCTCCGGATGGCATCCACCAGAGGTTCAAGTTAAAGCAGTACGTCACGAACAGCATCACATGTTGAAGGTTAGCAAGTTCCTGGTGTTGTGTTTTGAGATCTAAATACCAGCAAGTAATGCTTATTCTTTGACCTCTGCATATGAGTTTAGTAATTATTTTCAAATTTCAAAGAAAATGTGGAAAGAAATACTACAAATATTGTTTATAAATTTCCCAAAATGATAGTTCAAAGACCTCAGTGTATTTTTATTATTTATTTACATATTAGTAGCAAATGAGTCATTTACTGTTTATTTAGAGGAAAAGGTACATACACTTTATTTCTATTAGTAACAAAGTTGTATAAAGAGAAAGGCATTTCCAAACCTTAGGTTTTAGAAAGCATTGCCTCATACTTCCTGTTTTGGGTCCCGATGGATTGAAATTCCTTGGGCCTGCAGATTTTCCCCGGCCGCTTGAGAGAAACAATGCTCAGCTTTCCCAATTATTTTGTCTAATCTTCACTTGCAATATTTATAGCAATAACGGTTCAATTTCCTGAAATTGTTAGACAACTCCGTATTATAGAGAATCAGTCAGTTACATAGCTACTGACCACAAAATAGACATGATAGTGTTCTTTCTGTATGTGAAACATTTTGCTTCAATATCGCAATTTCCTGTTCCATTAGATCTTCGTTAGAATAGTTTATTTACTATTCATTTATTTATTGACTAGTGAAACAGGAACAATGAAAGGCGCTCTTTTTCACATAGCGTGTCAATTAAGGTGGTCATTTGCCGAATATTCTCTCGTTCTCAAAACAAAAGTCGAACGAGAGCTGGGGGCCGAGAATCTCGTGCAACTAGAACGCATTCTCGAGAGCGAGACGACTCGATAATCAGGTGCGTCAAGCTGGAAGTCAGCACACCGCCACGAAACATGTCAAATCATTTATTGCTAATTCGACAGCGTTGTTACTGGTGGAATTAATTCGCACGTATTTTCAGTCTACAAAATAATCAATGTCGGGAAATTATGTGCAACCACCCAACATAATTGAAAATGCTAGCAGCAATCAAGCCTTTTGCACATCAGTTAAATTCGAGCCAGAGCTCAGCGGAAACCATCTAATCATTTATTACTAATTAATTGCCAATTATTTGCCACAATTTGGAATTAATTCGCACGTATTTTCAGTCTAAAATAATCAACGTCAATGTCAGCAGGCATGACGCAACCCGTAACATAATATAAAAATTGGAATATAGAGAAAACAAACGAGCACAATCACATAAAATTGACGAGATAGTTTACCCCAAGCACATATAGACTATTGTTCTACTATGCATGATTTAATTACCTCTTTTGTAGATAATACATTTTGCGCTTCGTAGTTATGCTACGTACGACATTTCAAATAGACAATGTAGAGTACCAACAGTGATATATCTAAAACCTATTAAAAAATTAAATACTTATTCAATACAAGTTTATTATACTAAAGATAAATTCATAAATGTTGCCGTGTATCATATAAACATTGCTGAAACTGCGTCAGATTTATTGAATCTAGCCACTTACTCAAATTCAAAACACAGAGAACCAGCAAAGCACAATCACATAAAGTGAGAACATAGTTCTATAGATGTTTACATTCTTATTTACTAAATACACGATTTGTTTAACTCTTGTCATTTATTATCTAATAATATTTTAAAACTTCGTTGTTAATGAAACCTCATCAATTTCGGACGATAAACCAGGTAACGAGCACTAATATCATAATCCCTGTTTCAATAAGTGAATGCGTTCAATACTAATGCTCTTTACTCTAAAGATAAATTGATAAATGTTGCCGTGAATGATATAAACATTATTAAATTGCATGAGTTATCGAACAAAGCCAGATATTGATTGAAATACAGAGAGAACCAACGAGCACAATCATAAAATTAAGAACATAGTTAACGGATGTTTGGAACTATTTTTTTACTCTATACACGATTTAATTGCTCTTGTCATGTATTGAACAATACATTTTTTAAACTTCATTGTTATGAAACCTCATCGACATTCGAGCAGGAAGTGCGAGAGTTCCAACGAGCATGAATATCTAAAATCTATTTAATAATTGAATGCACATTCAATACTAGTGTATTACATTAAAGAAAATTGATAAATGTTGCCGTGAATTATATAAACAATATTGAAACTGCATGGCAGTTATCGAACAGAGCCAGATATTCAAATTCGAAAATAGAGATAACCAACTAGCACAATCACATAAAATTACGAACATAGTTAATAGATATACAACACTAATTTCTTACTCTATACACGATTTAATTGCTTTTATCGTTTATTAAATAATAAACTTTGAAAACTTTGTTGTTATGAAACCTCATCGACTTTCGAACAGGAAGTGCGGGAGAACCAACGAGCACTAATATGTAAAATCTATTTAATAATTGAATGCAAATTCAATATTGCTATTACATTAAAGAAAAATTGATAGAAATGTTGTGAATTCTGTATTATAAATGGTGTGATTTATGATTAAAACAGAATATTCAATTTCGACAATTACAGAGAACCAACTAGCACCATCACATAAAGTTAGGAACATAGTTAATAGATATTTGGAACTAATTTTTTACTCTTACACGATTTAGTTGCTCTATACGATTTAATTGCTCCTGTCATTTAATTAATAATAATTTTTCTGTTTTTCATTTGTTATGAAACCTCGAAAGTTTCGAACCGGAAATGCGAGTACCAAAAGTACCAATATCTAGAATATAATAAATATATAAATACATTCAATACTAGTTTTCATTCATAAAGGTACGTTAACAAATGTTGGCGTGTGAGTATAACAATATTGTTGAAATATCAGAGTTATCCGAACAAAGCCAGATTATTAAGTTAGAAAATAGTGTATAACGGGCTGCAATATAAATGTAACCTCATGTGGTTCGCAGATTTATTTAATACTGATTTATTACCCTATTCTTTTATTGCAATTATCTTGCCAGACAGGTAATAATTTTTAAAATTCGGAAATTGTGTGCAATTACGTACGACTTTCAGATATAGAAAATGCGGAAGTACAACAAGAACAATGTCTAACATCTATTAAATTATTAAATACACATTTAATACTAATTTATTACATTAAGTAAATTAATAAATTTTGCCGTTTATTATATAGAAAACATTAATTTGAATTCGCATCAGGAGTTGTCACTTTGCAAGGCCCAAGATATTCAAATTCGAAGATTTAGAGAACCAAACAGGCACCAGTAATGCCCATGTCCGAAATGTATTTATATTTAGTGCAATAAACTAGTATTAAATGTACATTCAATGATTAAATAAAAAGTTTAGATATTGGTGCTTTATTGGTACTATCATGATTCCTGTTGGAAAGTCAGCAAGAATTTAAAACAACGAAGTTTAAAAAGTGTTATTTAATAAACACAAGATTCAATCGTGTGATCAAAAATTAGTTCTGCTTGTTCTTTAATTATGGTTCTTGTTTTATGTGATTGTATATACGTTGATTTCTTGTGACTCAATTTCAATATCTAACTAATTAGATAACTCCCATGCAATTTCAACATGTTTCTGATTCGCAATATTCTCAAGTGATCTTTGAGTGTAACTCTGCTAGTACTAGACGTTCTTTCAAATTTTCGATTCAAATATGATCTTTTCCAAATTAAAGAAAGCTGACACATCCATCTGGTTCTAGTGGAAGTTTGAAATTTTGAAAAAATTTGAAAAGAAAATTTAAGTTGATTCATTGTTGATGCGTGTACATTGTATCAAATTATTAATAAAACAAGATTTTCTGAAAAACAGCTCCAAATTTTTTCTTTAAATTTTTAGTAGGGGTAGTGCTAAATGTACCCTATACGATGACACAAACGCCATGTTACTCTATTCTTTTGTTTTTTTCAAAAATTTACAGAAATGTATTTTTTTACTCACAAGATAAAGTTTCTCCCGTCGTTTAAATATACATTACATATGCATTTCATGGTTCAATGCGTTTCTTCATGAGCTTCACATGAGCTTCAACGTACCTCTAATGATGCTTTTTTGAAATGTCCGTAAGTTCTTCATAATCGATGAGAATAATTGAACTGAACTGGCGAATTTTCTGAAATGTTTGAACCAAATTTTCTCAAAAACTATGAAAAATTTGTCGACAAAATTCTCCAGAATGGAAAAAGAGTTTAATTTTCTCCGATATTTTAAAAGCTTGATTTTGGCCACGATATTTAGGGCCTCAAAATCAAAATAATGCTGAAAAATGTATTTTTAAATCGTAAATGGAATAAAAAATATATATTGCAGAAAAACCAAAAGTCAACCATCGTGTCAATTGAAAAAAAGTTTAAATATTTTGTTTTATAACATTTTCTCGATGTATTGTAAATATTACCGCAAATGTGATTTTTCTGCATTCGCTCGCCTAGAATTCGCCAGTGATTTAGGGATAAAATTGTTACCATGACCAAAGTTGAGCACAAATGTAATTTTTTTAAATATCTATATCCGTTAATATACACATTTCTGAACGATTTATATACACTGTACATTTGTAAATGACGTTTCAAATGACTTCAAATGAGTGTTTCAAAGCTCAATAGATTCATGTGAAATAGAGCTTCAAATTCCGCATTTACAGTACCTCGTAAATGACATTTTCTTAAAAAACACTCTCCAAAGCTTTTCAATGAAAATTTCTATTTAGGACGAGTTTTCTCTTCTTTAATATTTTTGAAGTAATATTTCGGTTCTTCTATTAAGAAACTGAAAAGTTGAGAAAATGACAAAAAATGTACTTTGGGCGACGATAGATGGCAGCTGACTAAAGAATGGAGCAAGACCTTAAATTAGTCCACACCAAGGAAATTAGAAAAAATTTCTACGAGAAAGTCTGTGCTATTACAGTGAACTATTGTTATAATTAAATATAATTTTCTAATCATACTGTAAAATATAGAGATTTGATATTCACGGAGGAGGCGGTCTTATAAAACCAATTTGTGAGAAACTGCTATTGCCCTCTCTGAGATGTTTATGGACTTTTAATAATATTAGAATGAGTTTCCACAGATAATTTGTAATAATTATGAATTATATAATTTTTAACCAACTTTTTTGTGGTAAAGTAGAATTAACTGAATTGTTAACCATACAACATTATTTCATTCTACACATCTATCCTGTATTTTGAAAAGATACAATGAAAGATAACAGAGAACATTGTAGTTTATTACAACAATTTGGTATCTATCAAACATGTCTTTTCTTGTTATTATGATACTCAAAATGGTTCAATGACTATGACTATCAGGTGACTTTCTGATATCATTTTTAATGTAAACAAGTTAAACTCTGAAAACGTCTTAGAAATCATTTGAAGCGTTCTTTACAAAGCAATAAAGTATAAAATCCCTTATTATAAATATTAACCACGTGAGATACAATGAAAATTAATTTGTGCAACTGTAGAAAAATAAAAAAAACATATGAAAAGGCACTGTAATAATGTTACTCTCTGCTTTTGGCACTATCCGAACAAAGGTTTAAAAACGAAATTTACCGCGCGTTTGTAAATATTGGTTTTACAGATATGATAATTTCAGGTGGAAATTATGCGAAAATAGCCTAATATAGAAACGTGTATGTGACGCATAAGATCTGATTTTTGTAGAATGCTCTTCTTCCAGAGGGACAATTTCTATCTCAAAATTGTAGTTTGTTGAAAAGACGTCGAAAATATTTTTGTTTTAATTTTAAAAATGAGAAATTAAAAAAATTGAACCTGTGCCATTTTCATGCTACTTTTCTTCTCGATAAAAATTTATCCAAAATTGAATATGTTTGAAAACATCGAAAATGCTCTTGCAGCAGAGACTTTGAGAATCTTATAAAAAATTAAAACAGCCATTTCTGATTGAGGAGCAAACCAATTGATAAGTATCAACTTTGGTGGAAATCCTGCTTGCAGTTTTAGCCGCTAGCATTATCTGAGACATGAACGACGGACGAATGGACTGACGGACAGAACATTTACAAAAAACCAATATTTTTGGTATCAAGGACCACAGCTTAGATTCTCCTCCATTTGTGTGAGACCAGTTTCTATGACCAATCAGTTTTCTTCGTCCTCCTTTTGTGTTTTAAATGTCATACTTTTAGTATTTTTAAACACATATTTAGATGAAGTTGTACTACATTTGGAACCACGAAATTATCATCTTTTTGATGTTGACTCAATGGTTTTTTCTGCTGAAAAATCGTGGTCTAGCAGCATTTAAAAGCTTTCTCTGTACAATGTATGTCGTATGCGAAAGAAAAATATACTAAATGCGTTTTTAATGTACTAAATGAATATATTCTTCAAGTAATGGCTTTGACCCATGGATGGCGTATTTAGAAATAGCCTTAGTCAATTTCTGTAGATCTCATGATTACTGCAATAGAGATAACTAATATGCGCGTACGATCAATCATAGTTCATCAATAAATATATTACACACGTAACGAAATAAATCTTTCATTTTCTCGTTCAGAGATGGTCAACTGCAGATTTTTCCATAAACCTGTTTAAGAAACCAAGCAATGAATAAATCTTCGGTCACGTCATCTTATCTATAGTCGGCGATGCGTCTTTCGCATCTCTCTCCCGATCCAGGTATCAAACTGTCAGTCCTTTTTGTGTTTATTTGTGTTTTTCTTTGAGTGACTCAGTTTATTTGAAAATAAATACCCGAAAGTGTACGCAGAAAACAGTGTTTCAGGACAATATATATTTTTATAAATAGCGGACATAAACTCAATGTTTAGTGTGTTACTTGTGCACTACTGCACAAAAGTGTGCCTAAATCATTCTTTTGCCAACTGTAAACTAAATATAAGATTACATTGGTCATTGGAACATTATGGTATCAGGTTCATAGAAAATGGTCAGTTCTCAGAATTTTGTTTTAAATCCAAGCATCTTTTGAAAAAGTCATTTCATTTGTTTATTGTGAAAAAGCGCAGAGGTAGCTAAAGCTAAGAAAACATTTTCCAAACAAAACATTCCATTTCAAATTGACTTTGACATGCAATTAAATACTTTTCTCCGCCCACAGTGTTTTCATTAACGATAATATTTTGGAAATATTTTTATTAATGCCAGACAGAAGCTAGCAGTTGCAGAAAGTACGAAACATGTTGTTTGCGTGTTTTAATTTTGATATAATGTCCTGGTAGTTTTTAATGAGAAATAGGCCTAAAGTATTAACTTTGGTTTTGTGTGAACAACGTAATTAAAATCGATTCATAGGTGTCCGCGGCCGATGTCATTTTGAATCATGGCTGTTTCGGAATGAAACCATCTCAGTCGATGCAGCCGACGTTGCAACCATCATGATGCTCTTCTTCAGGAGATATACTGTGTTTCTACAGTGTAGCACTGAAGAGAACCCTGTATGATGGCCGAAACGTCGACAGTCAACAAAGATAAAATAATTACGAACAACCAGAAATCTAACGTAATTAAAAAGAAATTAAAACATATTTGTTATATTTATTATTATTATTCTTACTTCATTTGATTATTAAACTTGACATTAAAATATTTGCGGTATTTGATTCTTTTAGTGATTCCTATATGTTTCGTTTATTGATACATGAATGCCTATTTCTTGGAATTAATTATGCAACCTTGGAATTATTTCAAACAAAAATATGACCCTAGGAGGGAATTAAGTTAGCCATTCCTGTCCCAGATAAAAACACTTGAAATAAATGCGTAGCTGTTGTCATTGCAAATATCAATACGGGAGTGATTAGTTTGTACATCCCTGTGTGTTCCCTTCGAGTTATGTTTCCGCCCTCCTATTTGTTGTCATATTATATGCCTATAAGTATTACTATTTATAATAAAAAAAAGCGTGTGTCATTACAGTGCTTCTGAAAGCTAAAATTAGAAGATAATTTTGTAGTTGTAAAAAGAACTCACTTGGTTTAAAATTGTATACTGAGTACTTCGCTGTTGAGTGTCAAGCCACGAAAAAATTCTTAAAGTAATTATTTCATGATTTAAATTTAGATTTACTTGCACGATCGTTACATTCTTGTTTATTCATAGTTCATTCTCTCTTTTGTTTCTCTCTTTCATTCCCTCTTTTTCTACTTTCTCTCTCTTGCACTCGCTCTCTCTTGCTCTCGCTCTCTCTCGCTCTCGCGCTCTCTTGCTCTCTCTCGCTCTCAACTGAAAGTAGTACCAAGGACAGTTTATTTACACAGTTCTCTGAGATTCTTTTATGTCTTCTATAGTTTAAAAGACATTACTTCAATATCTCTATAAATACGTAATTGAGAATATATTATTCACAAACAGCTTAGAGTATAATCTTTTGAGTTAGCGCAAAAGCATTTGAAAATCTTTTGATTCATTCTTTTACTGCTTTCCATCATGACTCAGTAGCTTATTTATAATCTGGACGAAATTGAATTCCTAAATTTTTGTTGCGGTTTTCCTGTTGGCAGATCAAATATTAGAATTAGACACTCCCGCCAGACTGCGTTGTTTCTCGATGTCACGTCGTTAGCCCCCAAGGAATATGCAGAGGCAATAGGTCCTGCATTTTTTCTTTTTAGAATGTCAGGTCTAGGGTTGCTACCATCCTCCATTTAGTAGGACAGTTTTCCATTGACGTAAATTTTCTTCAGTTATCCTTTGAACTTTAAATGTCATACTTTTAGTATTTTTTAAATATTTGTTTTCATTTACCCACATGGCTAACATCTTCTACGTTGTATCGTTTATTGTTTAATTTAGAGTATAAAACATGAATATCATTTTTCTGAACACTGACACACGCATGCAGGATGGTGTCTCTCTCTAGCGACTAAAATAAAAAGAGACTCAAAACATCTTCATGCGCATTTTGTGAACGAATCTATTCACTTGAAAATAATTTGCAAATGGAGAGAAGAAATAAATATAGCTGATGTTAGTCTAAATTTAATATTTATGAAAAGAAATGTGTTGATCCGATTTTCTTTGCTGTTTATCGAGTGTCCTCTCTTATCTGTACATTGTTGGCAACCCTAGGCCCCCGGTGTAAGGATGCATGAAAGCTAGTTGGGCTCGGATTCAGCAGGCAGGCATGTGTGAGCTTTTGAGAGGGACGTGCCAGGGCATGTGAGTGGGGTTTAGAGACCTCAATATGAACCTGCTCAGCCTGTAAGGATTTTGACTGGCGAGAGATCCCACAGATGTTTCAGATAGTTATTTTAGATCGCGTCCCCGGCGTATCTGGATATCAGTATAAAGGCCGTACGTGTACGCTACGGAAGGAGGACAAGGCCCAAAGCTGCCTGTTGGAAGTATTACCTGCAAGTAGGTTCGTTTCTCACTTCTTTTAAAGGGATGTTAAACTATGATGGAAATTAGCGGAATCAACAACAGGATACTATCATAATGAATCTTAATGCGACACCTCGTTACGTACAACATTCACCGACGGTAGATGGAAGCTTATGTAGTCGATGGACGTGAAGTGAGTTAATGCCTTGTATTACGTGGCGAGACTCCGGACTTCAGGCATGCTCTTCCGTCTGACCACGCAAATTTCGCTACGCTCTTTTCAACATCAAGCGCAAAAAGAAGGTATCACCTTGGGCGACGAAACAGGCGATTTCAATTTAGCTTAGAGGCTTCTTTTAGGCTTTAGGATCTTTTACATGCAGTAAATCTACTACATGGAACAGCCGGCTTTACTTTCCCTCCGAAGGAAAGCGTACAAAGTTTTCGCCCTAATAAAAATCCACGGCTTCGATCGGGTTTTAACCCGTAAACTTGGCAACAACGGGTACATAACCGTTATGAGCAGTACGCGCTGGATCCTCAGCGCTCTTCCACTGGCGTGGGGCTCAATGAGCATAAAGGCAGTTTTAGCGTCACGCGTAAAATAGTGACGTTAACCATAACGATCCGCGACGGACCTCAAGTCATAATGTCTTACCTTGGGCTGGGGCACAACTTCATAAATAGTGCACGCATGTGCGAGTCTCTACGGTCAACTTACAAACGGCAAATGGCCGCCTAAAAACAGGAAGTATTGCATTTTCAACTAATGAACTGATTCTCAGATAATGAGCAAATAAATCTAGTCAGAGTTGAGTTGATGAAGATAGTGTTATTCGCGCAACTCGACAACCAACAGAAAATTAACGGAAAATGTTGGAAAAGTTGTAGGTAAGAAATTCGCGAAAAAGAAGTTAAAATCATATCTTCGTGTTGGTTTATGTCTTATGCTCATAACAAACGCTGTTATTAGACATTCCCTACATTCTCAAGAAAAGCCGATTCAGAATCCCAGACCCCATACTGATAATGAAGGGTCACAAAATTTAAAACTCCTTGCTTTATGGAGATTTGAATTGAATACTCTTGACTCGTACTGTGGTTCCAATGTCTCACCACTTGCCTACACTCTTTGATATATTGCGCAACTTCTGTGTTCGACGCTTGAAATGCTTCTTTTGTAATAAGGCATAACTCAATGCCGTAACTGCTAAAGCTCTTCTGAACGTTGTACCTTACAACCTTATAACGTCGTTAGTCACGTGATCAATAGAGTTTAGGGATGTCTCCTTACGCCTGGCGATAAAACTCCTGAAGCTGGCGGAAACGTAAAGAAAGAAGACGGACATTCTAGGCGGGTGTTCATAACAAGGCTAGATGCCAGAGGCTTGTCTTAGAAGACGGGGCGGATGGTCTACTTGTATCTTTGCCCGGAAATGGAAATCTCCTCGAGTAGGGACGGATCCAGCCGATCTTTTTTTGGGGAGGGGATCATAGATTTTTGCGAAGCAACATATTTGTTTTTATCAGGTGCGGATTTTGAACGCCTAAAACATTGCCCAAAATGATCAATAAAATTATTTTAAAACTTAAAATGCCCAAAAAGCAAGAAAAATTACATAAAATTTTAATCAAAACAGAGTTCAGATAAATAACTAGGGTGTTGTATATGTTACTTAGTAAGTGAGACTTACTCGTTTCATAAACTGACCTTGCGAACTACACCAGGAGCAGTAGCTCGATCCATGAACTGATGTCCTGCAGCGCCTCTGACCGGGAGGTCCCTAGGTTTAGTCTGACTGCCTTTCGATTTTCGACACTGGCTTTTCCAGCTAGGTCGAATTCAGTCGCTGTCTGGAAGAGAATTCTAGCGGCCGGCTGCTCTGATCGGGAGTTTTCCGTGGGTTCTCCGGTCAACACCAGGCGAATGCCGGAGCAGTACCCTACCAAACGGGCCACGGACCGCGCGCCCTCTGTTCTTTCTCTTCCTTGCCCTATCCTCTCCCTTTACACATGCACTTACACTGTATACACTACACCATATTCCAGGAGACCGGTCGGAGCGCAGAGCTTGTCGGCTGAAATTTGGTGCCAACAGTGGAAGTACCTGTAAGGGGAAAATATTGCAAGCCGACATGTAGGTCGGCGCAGATCTCACCATCTAGCGGGGAAGAACACCACTATCACTTATAATTACATGCATTACACGTATGGGACTAATTAGCTTAGCAATTAACGTGCCCGGAAGCACGAAATAATCAATCAATCAAAAAAACCTTGCAGACTTTTGTTTTGGAATGTATTTCCCAGAATATGTTCTTTGTTATCATGAAATTAGTCGAACCAGAAACAATGGCGCGCTGATAGCCGTCATGGGATTCTAATGGTTCTTATTCACAATGGCTAACATGACAATTTCTGAGCAGATATATTGAATAGGCTCTCCAAGGAATTCTGTGGTGAACGTTTGTTGCATCTCTTAAATAGTATTTTGAAGCAGAACCATTAAAAAATATGTATTTATAATTCAATGCTGGAACAAGTAAGACATTTCAACTACCTTGGCTACGATTACGAGAACGACATTGACATCAAACTCCATCGGTTCCAACAAATGTGCGGCCCAATAAGACGAACGCTCTCGAAGAAGACAAGAAGAGAGACGCAACTAAAATGTACAAAGTAATGCCAGTACCAGTTTTACTGTGTAGAACAGTCATGGGTATCGACGAGAAAGAAAAGTAGTAATATACAAGCTTCCGAGATGAGATTTCTAAGAGCAGTAAAAGGCTGTAGACTCCTTGACCAGTTCAGGAACGAAAACATCCGAAAAGACCTCAAAATTTTCTCCATATATGAAACAAAATAAAGGAGAAACGTTCAGCGTGGTCACAATACCTACAAAGGATGGTAGGCGATAGGCTCACAAAAGCGGCCGAGCATTATCGACCAGGTGGAAAAAGAGATCCTGGTCGACCAAGACAACGATGGACTGAAGCCAGAAAAGGCGTACTGACCTATATCGTGAAAGGAAGAAGAAGAGACCATTAAAATGATATTAAAATCAATGGAATCGGTGACAATACTTTATTGGCGGAAAGAAGTAAAAACGACTTATTAGCCAAAATGAAGAAAATGCATTATCTCACGTAGGACTCGAACCCTCGACTTTTCCGAACTGATCTCGGCACTGAACATAAAGCGATTTAGGCCAGCGGACAGAAGCACTATTGGTGGTGCAAATTTTTGCACTCAGACCATCTGTATCCCTGCGGTGGCTGTGCGGCACTGTGTTGCGTTGTGCCACAGAGCAGAACTTTGGAGAAGTATAGTAGTAGCTTTGGTGTCGACGTTGGCAACGCAACTCGATGGCTTCAGCCGGAATGCGTCGGTATGCGATCGTTCCCTGCGCAGAACAAGAGGAGAACACAATGCTTGACATCCCAGACGATTGATTGATTGTAAGTGATTCCGAACGCATCAACTGCTAAGTCGTGGTCCATCAAGATGCCAGTGCATCTTATCTACTTCGGGAAATTGGCATTGATCTACTCCGCTGGATGGCGAGATCCGTGCGACCTACATTTTGTCATGCCATTATTTCTTCAGCTTTTCATGTAACTTCCCTTTTTGTGGTGAATTAATATTCTACATTGCTACTCCAAGAAAAAATGACTTTCTTTGTTTGTGTGTCATGATATACTCTTACTATGGCTATCCTTAAAATCAGCTGTCATTAAAAATACGAAAGCAGTCATATTGGAAATATTATTGTTAGAACGCAAGCATACATCATTATTTAGGGTATATTTAATCAAATTTCCTTATCGTAGGAAGAGTCAATATCAGGTATAGAATCGTTAGAAAATTACATGCAGGTCACTATTTGAGTTATTCAGATTCAAAATGTGAACCAATTCTGTACGTATAAAAATGGATGTTAGTTTGTTCGAAATCCTATAAACTTTGATACCGTTGTGATCCATGCCGAGATTGGCACAACTACGTGGATTTTCATGAATAAATGTTTTATTCTGTTCGTTTTGTTGTAACACCACTAGAAGGCGATGCAGCACGAGATGGTGTTCATTTTCCCAATTAATCCCCCAATCCACGGGGCTTCATTGTTGTTGTTACTGTGCGTTGCCGTGGGACCCGGAGGGGTCGAGAGAGGAGGACAGGAGGGCAAGCTGGGCAGCGTGGAATGTGGACAAGGACAACACTACGCTGAGCTACGTGACGACATAAAGGAGGGGGCGTTTTGCAGCTTTGATAACAATGAGATTTGCAGCAGCGCTGTCAGAACGGGAAGACAGCGGCCAGGCATAGTAATTCTGCTAGAGTAGTGTAGTTCACACTATTTCTCCTTTCCGAGAGGAGTTAATGACGTGTGTATTATATATTATGTAAACCTTCCTCTGATGTATTCAGAAGAATCGAACAATTGAGCCGGAACCAATAATGATCATAAGCCTGATAGTGAAAATCTGCAGGTGTAGTTGAAATAGTTACAGAATTTCGTTTGCTTATTTAGGAAACCGAAAACCGACATTGAATGCTCCACCTTCATGTCAACAAACACAGCGAGCCTAAATATTGTCTTTCAAACTCCATCTGAGTCAAATGAATGCTGCAAAAGTGCTGGCACAATCATTGAGGCTTGAATTGTTGCCCTGATGCTAATTGCAGAAATAGCTATGTGCAGAAGCCGATCATCTGCGAAAATTCGCGTTTAATATAAGCAGGAGCATGATAATGTGATTGATGCGAAATTCCCTGAATAAGTAACAGCTGTTTTGGGTTGGCTACTTTTCGTATACGTATGTAGTATGCGCAGTAATAAACGTAGTATAGAAAGTTATGTAATGCTACGCAGAGAATAATACAGTTTTGACCGAAATAAAGTTCAGGGTCCCCTGATAGCGATTTGTTTTTACAAATGTTCGTTCGTCCGTCGCTGTCCGGTTAATGTCCGTCTGGTATCACCATAGACTCCATGCGCCTAAAACATGCATGGGATGTTTCACAATGGATATTCCCGATCGATATAGCATATTTGAACTCGAGACGCTGCAATTTTGAAAAACTTTCTTTCGAAATTTAGGGTATAACCTAGGACATTTATAAGCTTTCTCAAAACTGGCTTCAATTTTTCTTTCAGGTTTTGAAGAATAATGCGAAAATATCTAATTATAACATTAAATAAGTCCATGTTACACTCTGCTCCCTGAATTTTCAAAAAATTACAAAAAGTTTGGTGCAGCATCTTCTGCAACCACAAAATTAAAGATGGAGATTTTTCCTTCAAATGAAATTTGTTGTCCATAATTAGTTTTTTCATTAAGGTCACGTACATTTTTAAAAAATATTTTAGTAGATTTCGCGCAATATTGTGTGAGATTAGGTACACTTGTTTGGAAATTTGAGGATGGTGATAAAATGGACCAAATGAATTTGAATAAGAATAAAATGAGCTTTAAGTGATAGATATGATGTGGTACCATACCAAGTGGATGAGTACTGTAGGTTATGTCACTAACTTTTCACAGAAACAAGAATGTCAATACTTACATCCGATACATGAACCGTTCCACAATACACATAAAAAGCTATCTTTATTGGTATTGAAACGTTATTATTTAATTACTAATAATAAATGTCAATCGTAACCAATTTCCGAATTTATAAACAATTTGTGCGCCAGGAAAAGGTTTCACTTGAAGTCCTGATTATCGATTACTGTCTTTGGATATATTACAATAAATGCAAATCCCGCTAGCTCGGTCGTCGGGTTCTCATGAAATAATTGTTGCTACTTACTCCGCAACCAATTACTCAATCTGCCATTCATATAGAGTGGCGAGGAATCTGAAAATATTTCTAAAATGTCTACTTTAGGATTGCACGTAATGACAAATGAGAATCAGCTTTCTTTCAAACGATGCATTACAATTTATTATGCATGCTAAAAGTTATGACTATCATTGAATTATTAAAGTTATTGTTAGGTCATGACCATTTTATCATTACAATAACAGCGTTATCTTATCATCGCAACCTTTTATCCTTTTTCTTCTCCTTCCTCTTCGCGCGCACGTTGCTCAATGTTCCTACGTAGAATAATCCAATCTTCCTTCTTGTCGAAGTCGACGATGATCAGCGACCAAGTCGAAACTTCCTCCAACCACTTCACAAACACTGCTTATACTCTTTATCTTACGCCTCAGGTGAGCATCTATTTCAAACTGATGTCTTTCGAAGGTCAGAATAATATCCTTATAATATTATTTTCTTTCACCTAATCCACTTTCACAATTTACTGGTACAATTTCTAAGTCAAGTCTTGTAACTTTACTGCGAAAATATTCTTAGTTCTCTCAGTCCACTCCTTGAAAATAGCCTGATCGAGTTTTGCAACACGTAAATTTTACAAGTTCCAATTGTACACCTAATGCGGAAATATTCTAAGTTCAAGTTCAATGTTCACTCTCACGAAATATTATAAGTCCCTATTTGATAATTAACTCAGTAAAAACCGCACAAGCGATCCGCTTACCACCACGACACGAGTCGGAATGTCCTAATTCCCAGTCTGATCCACCCTGCAAAGCTCGCTGTGTTTTTCTCCTCTTGTTTTTTTTCACGTTCCTATGGTGTACCCTGCGTATCTGCACCACAGAAACCCACGTCTCAGAACGAACTCCTCTGTGTATCCTCTGCGTATCTGCACCATACAAAACCCACTTCTCAAGACGAACTTGCGTTTTTATGGTGAACCCTTTGCGTATCTGCATCATAGAAATCCACGTTTTTTTATCTTTATTTGCCTAAACAAAAATGTCCGTCATTTACGGTATGTCACAGTATTAAGCAACTATTAATACTTTTAATTGTTTCTGCGAGAGTGTTTAGATTTATTTGCGTAATCTTGAATTAATGACTATGCAAATAAACCTCATCAGTCGGCACAAACCACGGTGTACACAGAAAGCATACATACAAGATGGAGAAATCTAAGCCTTCTAAGCGTGACGTCACAAACAATGATCGCCTCCAGCGTCGAGTAATATAGTTGATATTGGATAATATCGATAAACGCCGGACCAGCAATAATTTCCAAAAGTATCTTACCCAAAAGTAAATTACGATATGAAAAACATTTCTTGGGCCTTTCGCCTCAAAATTTTTAGGTTTAAGGCCCTAGAACGCGTCGTTTAGGTGTTATTTCACAATATATCACTATTTTCACTATTTCACTATTTTGACAAAGCTATCGAGTGTTGCGGGTTGCATTTGAAATGAATATTTAGGTTAGGGATGTGTCCATAACAGCTACATTATTTTTGGCACTCGTCACTTCACTATGCACAAGTTGCATATTTGAAAGAATATTTGCAATCTGAACCCGAATCACTTTCATTTTAGTAATATTCTATACACATTCGCTACAAATTATATGAATTACTATTCATCCAGTCTCGTTCATATCAGCTGCTTCTGTGCCCAAACATGTTAGTGCAAGGAATGTAGTGCAAGGAAGCGCAGTAAGGTAGCTGCACAGGCTTTACGGTGCTACCAACGGTGCACTATCTTTTAATAAGGACGCATGTGAGATGATTCTCTTGAAAATATTTGTAGAATACAGCTAGAAAGCGATTGGTGAGGTGCGATCGGATTTTCAGGATAGGCTGGGTATTATATAAATGATAGTGAGCCGGGAACTTATGTTTATCTTGAAGATTGAGAGCTCTATTTTGTGTGAATTGTAATATTAAACTGTAAGTGGGAATTGAATTAAATTAACTCCCTGTTTTGAGGAGATGCATATTAATGGGCAGTATTAATGGGCAGTTAGGCGGACAGAAATCGGAAATATTGAAAGGAGGGCTTTCCCTACGACTCACCCTAAGAGTTTCTTAATATAAATTTCGCGGAGTCCTCCTGGGAAGCTCGTGGAGCAATGGCTGGCCGCCCGACACCCATACGCCCATGCCTCTGGCACTGTGGGTTCCATCAGCACCTCCTTCAGGTCGAAGGACGTCAGCTCCTCCTCGGCCCGCAGCGCCTCGCTCCGCCACCAGCACCAGCGCCGCAAGCCACGCCTGCGCCACACAACGCCACGGTACTATACTGGTTTCCATATATTATTAATTTATAAACACGAATATAGTCGCTCAAAAGCAATTCAAAAGGCTACCGGAACCGCTCCACCAACAGCCACGTCTGCGCCACAACGCCACGGTACTATGTTTCTGGTATTAATTTATAAACACGAAATATAGTCCTCAAAACCAGTTGCAAGGCTACCGGGCCTCCCACCAACAACCACGCCTGCGCCACACAACGCTACGGTACTATCTGTTTCCATAAATTATTACTATAAACACGAATATAATAGTCTAACCAAAACAATTCAAAGGCTACCGGGATACTTCCACCAACAGTTACGCCTGCGCCACACAACGCCACGGTACTATACTGTTTCCATAAATTCGTGAATTTATAAGCTGAAATGTAATAGTCACTCAAAACCAATTCAAAGGCTGGGGCCGTTCCATACCAGCCACGCCTGCATACACAACATACAGTACTATATAGTTTCCATAAATTATTAATTTATAAACACAGAAATATAATAGTCCTCAAAACCAATTCAAAAGGCTACCGGGAGCCTTTCCTGTAGCCACCTAGCACACAACATACAGTACTATACTGTTTCCATAAATTATTAATTTATAAACATGAAATGTAATAGTCACTCAAGCCCAATTCCAAAGGCTACCAAGTGCTCCATACCAGCCACGCCTGCGCCACACAACGCCACGGTACTATACTGTTTCCATAAATTACTAATTTATAAACACGAAATATAATAGTCACTCAAAAGCAATTCAAAGGCTACTGGGGCCGCTCCCACCAACAGCCACGCCTGCGCCACACAACGCCACGGTACTATACTGTTTCGATAAATTATTAATTTATAAACACGAAATATAATAGTCACTCAAAAGCAATTCAAAGGCTACAGGGGCCGCTCTCTGGTATTAATTCTTCTTTTGAATAAATTATTAATTTACAACATAAAATATTGTAGGGCTTGCGACAGTTTGTTAGGTATCATTCTTTCTGTCACTGAAAATAAATTAATGGGCTGATAATTTCTACCTTATATATTGTAAGTTTTGAAATATAAAAATTATTAACTCAAAACAGCAAAAAACTAAACAAACTATTACACTTAACTTATTATTATTATATTACATTTATTAACATGTTAACTAACTTATTAAACATTCATGTTCTTCGAACAATAACGAAACCAAATCTGAACAAAATCAAAATTAACTAGACTAAGTAAAACATTGAATTTACCTTTTTTTACTTCCGCCTAAAACTCAAATTGATCATGCATTTGTATCACCAACATAAGATTTATATTTGTTTCTTAATCCACTTTTTCTGTCATAGATATAACAGTTCATTAACAATTTTAGGAACATCGATAACGCTTATTCTCTCTTGTTGGTATGGTTGTGTAAAACAGGTCTCTCAACGTGTAGACCAATGCGATATTGGTTCGCACACTGAATCCTGTTTCCCTCTCCAAGGCGGCCAATTCCTTCATAATTTCTTTTGAACAGGCTTTGGTCACATCTAACAATTTCTCACATTAACTTGATCATCACATTAACTTGATCATACGCACACTTCCGCCATCTGCGTCATACCTAGTGCAAGCCAGTTTACTAGTGTCAGGTGCATTTCACGTGCAAAATTGTATTACTAACTTCCAATATTCACATAAAATGATGAAAAAATAAGGACTCTCTGACAGAAGTCCAATTAGTTTCATTAAACCTTAAGAGTCAGAAAATAAAATTATGACGTTTGTTTAATGAAAATGAAAATATTTGATTATGTTACATCATCTATTTCTCATAACTGACTTTGACTATATTCTTTTATTTATTTATTTATTTGTTATTTGTTTATTTATTTTACGTCAAAAAAACAGTTAAAACTGTGCTGATATGCTATGGGAAAGTGGTGTGTGCACATTTTCAAAATTCTGTGATCCATAAGTCATGCCTACTTAAATTTTGAATTTTTAGAAAGGAAAAAAACAAAACTCCCATGTAATAAAATCTATTTTCAAGGATAAACAAGCAATAAATTTTGAATTTTTGAAAAGGAAAAAAACAAAAAAGCTATATGTAAAATCTTTTAAAGGATAAATAATAATAATTTTGAATTTTGAAGGAGAAAAACAAAAAACTCATTTAATAATTTATTTTCAAAGATAAATAAGCAATACATTTCAAACTCATTTGCCTCTGCGTAACTTATGGAAACGATAATTTAAATAGTGTATTCCCACTCGTTCTAGAGACAGGCACAGAAAATGAAGTACATTTTATGTCTAAACAAAACAAGGGCCATCTCAGCATTTGCTCCAATGGATCAGGAAACTGGACGAAAAACCTGATCGAGATGGGGGTCCCTTGACCGGGAGCTGTAGTACAATAGTTGTTACAGTTGATTATATTGTTTCATAGTTCCAATTGGTAATAATGCATTATCATTGTTAAAATTAATGTTCCTTTATAACATGATTATCAAGTGTAAATCTCTAGTTGTATAGAAACAGTTTTTGCAGCAGAAACGATTTCTGGGATTTAAACTTTTCTGTTTGATTAATCGTTTAGTGTCATCTGGCAAGTGTTGTATAAATCCATCATGCATGTATTGTATGTGAATTTTTTGTAATGAGCTGTTGATACTGTTACCTGATGAATATGATTTCTACGTCGAGTGTTATAGTAATAGACTTTGGCATTTTCTGAAAATATATTCCCGCCCTTGAGCAAGTCATTTTTTACAAAAACCACTGATTCGTAAATAAAAAGACACGGTAATGGTAGAATTCCTAGATTAATGAAGAAATTTACATGGTCACGTGGGTGGGATTTGTACAATTCGTTTTTGTAATCTAAAAGTCTGGGAGCTATAAGATGTATTTCCCCAGAATATTATGCCATATCTCAGGCGGGAATGAACATTCGCGAAGTATACACAACGAGCAGTATGAAGGCTGACTGAATTTGCAAGATTTCTGAACGCGTAGCATAATGAACTTAATTTTGTGTTCAATTCATTTAAATGGACGTTCCATTTAAGGTTTGACTGAATTGAGAGACCAAATTATTTTGTTGCCATAACATCAGTCAGTGGTACACAGTTCATTTTCAATGGAGCACAGAATTGTTTATTTGAAATGGAAAACTGCATTAAAACAGTTTTCTTTTCGTTTACTATTAATTTGTTATTTCGGAACCAATTTGAAACATCTGATATTGTACTATTTACTGTTTCTTTATTGCCAAGGATGTTCGTATCATCCGCAAAGAGAACCGTTCTTCCGTTTCGAATCGTCGAGGGCATATCGTTTACGTAAAGTAGGAACAGAGTAGGGCCTAAAATCGATCCTTGAGGAACTCCACATTCAGTGCGCTAGTGCTAACATCAAGCAAAAGAAATAAGTTGAAGTATTCACGTGTGTGGTTTCAGATCAGTCAATTTTCGTTGCTCCCGCTTTCCACACTTGGCAGCCTTCCTCCGCTTCCGTTAAAGCAATGGCTCTGGAACATCTACGTGACACTCCGTTAGGTGTCGTTGGCTGAATCCCATATGCTTGCTGCTCCGTGATGGTTCATTGCAAATGTTTAACTTCTATTAGTTGTCATTAGATTAGAAATAATAATATGTTAAACTCATTTTAATAGGTATCGATAGCTTCGTATGACGTATATTGGTATTGGTACCCTCGTATGACGTATATTATGGCACGGGAGAGGAACGAGTTACATTTATTTATTTATTTATTTATTTATTTAACGTCAAAAAACAGTTAAAACAGTGTATGACGTGCTATGGGGAGAAGTGAATTCTGTGCACATTTTCATATACTACTTGAATTTTGAATTAAAAAACGCTCCCATGTAATAAAATCCATTTTAAAGGATAAATAAGCAATAAATTTTGGGCTCTTATCCATGATGTCCTTCGTCAAGGAATAATACTTCCTGCCGTGACAACATGGAAACGATAATTTGAATAACTATATTTCCCACTGAATTCTAGAAGTCGTGCACAGATAATGAAGTTACATTTATGTCCGGAAGCAAAACAAGGGGCCATCTCAGCATTTACTCAATGGATCAGGGAAACTGGACGAAAAACCTGATCGAGATGGGGGTCATTGACCCAGAAGCTGAGTACAATACTTGTTACATGTTGTTTAAATTATACAGTCAAATGGTAAATAATACATTAAATATCACTATTAAAATTAATGTTACTTTCCTTGTGATGCTCAGTATAGTCTCTAAATATATAGAAACGGTTATGCAGCAGAAACGATTTCACTTTGGATTTAAACTTTTCTATCAAATTTACTCGCAATGTCATCTGGAAAAGTGTTGTATAATAATGTACATTTATTGTATGTGAATTTTTGTAATGAGCAGTTGTTACTTATTTATACAATATTTAGCATATTGCAACCATCGCAAAGTTGAATTTAGGCAATGCGTGGAGTTTTTTTTTGTTAATTATTCATAGCTGAATATTTGAAAACTTTATTGTCAGTATCGAGAACAGAAATGGAGACAACTTAACACTTTTGTAAGCAGTTCAGCAAAAAGTGAATTTTAGTTTTTCTGAAAATGTTCAAAGGTTTACAGTATTTTAATAGAATGAATTATGTACTATATTCCAAATAATATGATCATATTATCGCTAGAAGTTTTGAACATATAATGTAAATAATAATTGAGGCTGAACTTCAACACTGCTAGATATTTTCCTAATTCTTTCAAAACTTTGGTATCCTATTCTTGTCAGCATTGGGTTGTAAACGACAGAATATTGTTCCTGAGCTGAAAGGAACTTTCTTCAATACATTTTTAAATCGTTTTTTGAAATGTGATAAGTTTACTTTTCATGTTCATGTGATGATGTTTTTGAGCTTTTGAAATTGTGTCGCAGTTCGCGATAATATGCTTTAAAAGATACGGCATTTATATCATGTTAATCTCTGAGGGGCTTCTTAGAGATTGAGAGCGATGGTCCCTTTCCATTGCAAGGTCAGCAAGGTGTGTTTATATGGGATGATAATGTATTAGGTCACGAATTGATATGTATCATAACATTTTATTTACAATCGCACAATTTTTCGGTAGACAGTAATCACATTACAGACAAAACAGTTTCAAATTTTGATTTAAACTTTTTGAACGGATAGTGTTACTAGTCTGAATAACATGACATAAATATAGTTTGATTGTTCTTTTGATTTTTCAAAAATTACACAAACGATTTCTTAAAATATCTCTCTGGTGATTATTTACATTATGAGGGTTTTCAAACATATTTCATTCGTGATAAAAATAATTTCTTATTAAGTTTCTTGAATACTCAAAACTTTAATGTGAAAATGAGCGCAGACTTGTGCAATTTCAGAAACGTTCAAACGAAAGTTTCTCAAAAAACTACTCCGATCCTTCAGTGAAAATTTACATTTACTGTTCTTTACGTACCAACAATGTTTAAAAAATGCTTTTCCATATAGTACTTTAGTGTTTTTCCATATAGCGCTAAAAAATGCTTTTCCACACGTGAATAGCAAATACTGAATGGCGGGAGAACGGATGCACGATGTCAGGTGTGTTGAAGCAATGACGCATTGAGTATGAGGATTCAGTTGGTATGCATAATATGACAATATGTGGAATAACACAATAAAATATTCACATTGTAAGTCAAAATCGAAACTGTTAAACTGTTTTATATTTTTCTGAGATCCTGGATTCTAATGAAACTACAGACACCTGTCGCATGGCCTGGGGCTGTATAATTTACTTGCAATTTCTGCCCGCATTGAAAATTAGTAATACAGCGTTTAAGCGCAAAGGCCATGACTGTTGGAGTATTTTCAAGTTATAAATCACTGCAAGACGTTATTGTTATTTTATAAATAACTCATGATGATATGGCTGTAGAAGTACTTTTATTCCTTAAAATACTAACAATTTGACTATTCCCTATCTGAAGTTCCTTCAAAGAAGGAATTTTACGTCTTATTGGATTTAAAAGTGATATATTAATCTAGAAATGCATTCCATTGTGACAGATGTCAAAGATTAAGTGATAATATTAATAAGCACGTGCCTGAATCATCTAAATAATACAGCTGTCAATTGGTTAAATTATATTCACATTACAACCGAATGTACAGTACAATATAATTGGTTGAATTATATTTTATATTACAGCAGAATGTACAATTCGTTGATAGTATTAGTCAAATTTTATTTAATTCAATTTATTTATTGGACCCTTCAACTGCTCTTATCTACTTAATATATCTCTTAAGGACCTGAGACCTATGAATGATCGATTGAGTGATTGATAGGGATAATGATCATGATGGATTAAAAAGGAAATGAAAACGGTAGTATGTCGAAAAGCATACTGGATATATCCTTCCGTTTGTCTGACGTCTAACACGGAATTAGTGGGGGTCAAACTTCGGCACTATTGGTAGTAAGCATATCCGCTAGTTATTGACACGAGTCCCCCGAAATTTAATTTAAGCACTATTTGGCGTAATATAAAATTAAGAGAACTTTTTGATATTTTCAAAGAATATTCCTATTTCAGTTTTATTTTAACACGGGAGCAACCGCATCCTTTTGGCCTTCTTGTTATGTTGTTTTATAGCAACAAATTAAAATTTAATATTACTAATAACACTACTAATAATAATCTTTATATATAAAATAAAAAAAGTTGTTTTAGAAAAAATAGATTTGTACTCAATGGTTGTATTTATAATTAACGACTTTGTATTATTATTATTATTATTATAATTAATAATAATAATAATAATAATATAATAACAACAACAACAACAGTAACTCCACCTAGAGGAGTGCACGACCTTTGTATGAGTACGCCTATGAAATGAAAGAGTTCATCTACTTTCATTCGAATCCCGTGCACCGTTGAGGAGAATATATGAAAATGTTAATGATATAATATCTATGACAGTGATAGAAACTGCGAATTCTGCCTTAAGTGAGGTGGTACGGACCCCAAGTAGAGATCTAGATATTACTAAAATCAATCACATCGTGTATGCCACTGGATCTCTGGTATCTCAGATAATTTTGGAGTCAGCCAAGAACATCCACGGCCGACAGCCAAAAGAGTAAACAGCTCCGTACCCCCATGGGCGAAAACAATTATGAAACGGATAGCGACACATAGCGTGAAATATCACTCTTAGCCGATGCATCTTATGAATCAACGCATACCTCTAAAGTTCAATGAAAAATTGTCCATGTTGAACAAAAATACCAAATTCAAAATGACACAACAAAGCTAATGCAAGCTGAGAAGCTAAAAGAGAAAATCCAAGCATGTGTTCAACGCATTACACGTTAGAAACGTAGAGTAGATTTCCGTGTACATAATTAGTTGTTTGAAACATATTAGTAAGTTATCGCAATATAACTCCAAAACCGTATGCCAAATGCTCTCCCTGCGTCAAAGAATGACATCGAAACTTTTCGGGCAGGAATCTGGGAAGATAGCAGTTCCGGTAATAAAGATGCATCTTGCCTTCAATCTGAATTTGATGCTGCCAATGAAAGATGTGGAAGTAGTGGAACATGTTCACGAATTCGTCGAAGAGGACCTCTTCCAAGCAATTCAGAACGTGGAAATTCCCCGGTATTGATAAGATACAGAACTTTCAAGAAGAAATAAAAGAGGTCATCTTCGTCAACATATTAGCTTTATTAAGCGAGACTGACGATGACGGCAAAGCCGTCGAAAGCCGGCTATCTTAATAAAGCTAATATGTTGACGAAGATGACCTCTTTTATTTCTTCTTATAAGAGCGTCAACAACACCAAATCAGAATTCCCACAATCCAGAACTTTTGCATCAAAACGTTAAAGAATTACATTCTCATCTAGCAAAGGCTTTAAATAAAATTTTAGAAAACCCAAAGGAACTCCCGGAATAGCTCACATGCGGCATCACGCATTTGCTTCCCAAGGCGGGAGACAGTTCTTTGGCAATGAACTACAGGCCAGTCACTTGTCTCCCAGTAATGTACAAAATTATAAATTCATCCATAGCTAACAAAGTGTACAGACACCTCTAAAAGAACCATCTGTTGCCAGTTGAACAGAAAGGATGTCGTAAAGGTTCCTATGTATGTAAGGAAATTCTGCTACTAAATAAAATCATCTGGAATGATGAAATGAAAACGTCCCAAGTGGTGTCTGTCATCAACGATTTTAGCAATGGTACTACCTGTATGATGTCTTGACATCTTTTTGAAATAATTTTATACAACAATTTTAAAAACTCTGAACTCCAGGAATAAAATAGCTGATAATTTGTGTGTCTGTAACCGAGTACAGTTTTGAACTAGTGGACTGGACTGAACAAGAAATTCGAATCACGGACGTAATTTAAGTATGGGTTGGATCGACTATCAGAAGACTTTTGACAGTGTACCACACGATTGGATTCTGAAGATACTGGAGATCTATTATCTATCCTCAATTTCGTCTTAGACTTTTTTAGTTTTGCAAGGTTAGTGTGAAGTCGTGGAGAACCAGCTTACAAATTTACGGCGGAAAGGAAGAAGTAGAAACAAGAAGTTAACAGAGGAATTTTTCGAGCAGATTCGCTATCCCCTCTGCTGTTTTGCATTAGTTTGAACCCATTATCTAGACAATTGTCACACACTGGCTCTGGTTACAAGGTCCATGGTGATGAAAGACCAGTATCACATTTGTTTTACATAGATGATCTTAATGAGAATTTGCTCAGAATGAAGCGATTCTCTTCCAACTGGTGTCTGTCATCAACGATTTTAGCAATGGTACCTGTATGATGTACAGGCATCTTTTGGGAAATAATTTTATACAACAATTTTAAAAACTCTGAACTCCAGGAATAAAATAGCTGATAATTTGTGTGTCTGTAACCGAGTACAGTTTTGAACTAGTGGACTGGACTGAACAAGAAATTCGAATCACGGATGAAAAGACAGAAACCTGTTTACAATGCATCATGGCGCACACCCTCGAGCTGATGTGCAGACTTTACGTGTCACATAAGGAAGGAGGAAGAGGCCTCACACAAATAGAAACCTCCTGTCACATTTTTTTTTGTGAAAGGACACATGCGTCAGACGAGTCGTAGGCTTCCGCGGCCGGAGTCATTGGATTCCTGACAGTTCGGAACGAGCCGCGTCTCAGTCGATGGAGACGACGTTTTGGCCATCATGTTATGTCTTCTTCAGAGCTATACTGCTGGTTAGCCGCGGCGCTGGTCATGCTGATAGTAATATAGCTCTGAAGAACCAGCTAAAATAACCAGCTCTCCAACTCCATCATTTTATCTCTTCTAATGTAGACAATAACAAGCTCCCATGCGTCAGACCATTACTGGTATTACATTTATATATACTCACTATTTTTTTTAATTTAAAAAACACTTTTCGTTCTAAAGAAAACTCGCTAATTATAACCTCACATTCACATGTTTGCTAGAAGAAGAACTGTCGACTTCTATCGATAGATGGATTACAACTCACATAATGAAATAATGAACAAATATCAAGTATAAGCGTCCGTTCTATTAATTTCAAAATATTACTTATTGTTTTCTTTTATTCTACAAATGTCGGTCAGTAAAAGTAGATGCACATCAACTTCCTTCCATATAAAGCAAAAATCTAAGTTCAATGAGGACTAAGCAAACTTTTTGAAAACAAAAACCATTAGTGTTTTTAAATATAAGAGCACGATCAACCCGTGTGATTACTTGATAAAAAAAGTAGAGGAAAAATTAGAAAGAAATTACAAGATACACTGTACGGAAAACCAATTCCTTAAAATGTTATTTTATGTCGCTCAGTTCTTTTATAGTAGACTAATGAAATAGGAAGGTTTACAAATTCTGCAAAATTAAACCGCTATTCACTCAATTACTTGTTTCTTAAAGAAATTCAAATGCTTTATATTTAGCAAGATTTAGTTTTAGTGAACTGTAGCAGAAAATTCTACTATCCATCTTAATTTTAAAATGATCATACCGTATCTCTTAAAATTATAATCATTACATTTTTGTTGTAAAGAGACAATTATTGTTTCAAACGAATACTAGACATCGTTATTAATTTACTCTTTAATCTTTGCATTTAAACACACTCAAGTTTTGTACTTTAAAACGCAATATCTTTGCTTTGCTAACTTTAACCTCACAATTACACAGACTTGCTTTCTGTAGACCACGACATTCTTGACACAATTCAACGACGTAATTAACAAATAATGACATAATTTTTCATTGTATTTTATGATTTTATTTCAATATAGTGTTTATACTTTAAGCGGGATAATAACAGCAATTAATGACACATCTGTACCATACCTCAAAACAATGTCTTTGAGCAAAACATTTAAAGAAAAAAAAGATTTCAGCCATTTTCCAGAAAACTTTTAAAATGTCACAGAAGCTTCATGTAAAATACTCTTAAACATTAATGTATCGTAATGATCTCTGAAACGGCACAACTAGGACTTACTCCTGATATATTTACAATGCTTTGGCTCACAATCTTCTAGTCTGACAGACGTATACGTCACACAGTCTCCCATCTATCCATTTACCCATCTATACACACAGACATCCCGATTTTCGAACGCAAAATCGCGTATATGGTCTCGCCACCTGCACCAATATTTGAAACAACACTAATATATCTTAATCCTGACGTGAGTGCAAAGCTACAGCTCAAAAGAAGCTTAAACATGAATTTTACGACCGAAAATTCAAGATCATATTGTTGAGGTGAATTCAATACTTTCACTCTAAATTTTTACAACTTCTTTGGTACTGATTATTTACAAAAAATTAATGAAATATAAACCTCTAATACAACTATTTCTGGCTGCAATATGACGACCAGAACGTGTAAATTGCCCGTCAACCTGTAATATCCAAATTGACGAATGAAATGCCCCATGCATTCAGAAACTCACCGCAGCACCAAGTCGTTGCATCCTTGCGCGTGGACCACCAATCTCGAAGTGCGACCGAAAGCCTGCGTTCATGATAAGGTAGGCTCTATCGAGAGATATACGCACTTCATTCATCACGTCATACTATGCGTCCTCAACCCACTTCCTTTGCCCCCACCATCCACCCACTTAACTAGAACCTGCGAAGGACGCCAGCCACCGGAAGAAAGATTAAGAACAATTATCTCGAAGTCCAGCGTTACGTCTCTCGCTAACTATTTCTGTTCAAAACGTAATTTGGATTGAGCAATGGGTCTTTATATCAGATATCCTATCACTCTAGTACTTGACCTGAATTGAGTATTTTTTGTGGATTTCGTTCTGACTTCTACGGATTACTTTTAATTGTTAAGTGAGTGTTTATTATTTTGTTTGTTAATTTATAAATTTATTTAAGTTAAATGTTAATATTAATAAAATCTTTTATTAATTAATAATGTTAGTATAAATTTCTTAATATTAATTAGAAACCACTCTTTTCGAAGTGGGCTCCTCAGATGCTTTTTGCAATGTAGAAAGCTAACCTTACGTAGGAAGGGAGCCCGCCCTACCCACATGCGATGTTGTGTACAATAATAATAATAATAATAATAATAATAATAATAATAATAATAATAATATCAATAATAATAATAATAAACCAGAGATTTCTTAATGTATAATTAAGATTTAATTGTGAAATGACGTAAAAGATCATCATTTTTAACTATTAACAAACCTGGGCCTGAAAACCTGTGCGTTCGGGATCATCTCAAGGTGTCAATCCCTCAGTTCGCCGTAGGAAGGGACGGGAAGAAATGGTCCTACGCCTACGGCGCGTACGCTACAGTTAAACAGCCTCTCGACAGTGAAATAAGAAGATAGGCTTAGGTCTCTCTTAGGTCAGATGAGAGATAGCTCGATGGGAAGGACAGTAAGGAAAGGTCCTCTTCAATGGAATCAATAATTATTATTTCATATTTCAATTTTTACGAAGTTTAAATCATGTGAGGTTTTCATTTATATACAAAGTATGCAAAACGTAAACACCAGCACACAAAACATTTACAATAATAAGAATAGACTTAAATACAGTTGTTGCTGTGAGCCATCTCCTTCTATTTTTTAATAATTAATTTATTTACTTATTTATTTATTTATTTATTTATTTATTTATTACTTTTCTTATGTATGACGATATGTAATACTTCGATATTATGAAAGTAAAAGGAAACGTTTCATTATTACGATAGAAATATTATTAACTTATTAGGAAACGTTTCATAGAGATATTACATTTTGAGATATTAGTATATATATATATATATATATATATATATATATATATATATATATATAGAAATATTACATTTTGTGAAATATTATTAACTAAAGTAATTATTTTGGCAACAAGTATGGATGGTAAGCTATATTTTGTCATTGAAAATACCGGTATAACCTTTATGGACCTCCTTACCGGTATAGACGTCATATAGAGGTATTTTACCGGTATAAAAGAATAAAGGTATTTAAAAAAGGTATGGAAAAATACTGATATTTTACCGGTATTTTTACCGGCATTCAATACCAACACTGGTCTAAGATACAAATATGTCAGTAGAATCGATTTCAAAGTAAATAATGTTTTGTGCATAATACGATAATTAACTTATCTCTTTAATTTATCTCTTTAATTTATCTCTTAATTAATCCTTTCTCTGTTCTTATGGGATATTGATTTCTTCTCCGGCAGCGCATATAGTTTACGTGTGTACTTACATTTTAAAACATTTTATAATTTTCCAAAGAATATGCTCAAGCGTGACTCTCAGCTCAAAGAAACTGATCGAAAAATACATGTTTCATATTTTGCCTGTTCAACATTAATATTTTCCAAAGAATTTTAAATACAATTTGTACAAAATTAACGGACAGTTCTGCAGTCTAACAAGACTTATAACCTAGACTTGTAGCCTAGAGAATTCGCCAGTGATTTAGTGATGAAACTGTTACCATGGTCAAAGTTGAGCACAAATATAATTTTTTTTAAATATCTCTCACGCCGTTAATATGCACATTTCGATCGATTTATGTACACTATTACATTTGTAAATATAAGCGTTTCAAATGACGTCAAATGAAGTTTTTCGAAAACTCAACAGAATCATGTGAAATAGAGCTTAAAATTTCGCGTTTACAGTAATGCTTAATTGCCATTTTCTTAAAAACCGCTATAAGATTTTGAATGAAAATTTCTATTTAGAACGAGGTCTTACTCTTCTTTAATATTCGTGATGTAATATTTCGGTTCTTCTATTAAGAAACCGAAAAGTTGAGAAAATGACAAAATATGTACTTTGGGCGACGATAGATGGCAGCTGACCAGAGAATGGAGCAAGACCTTAAATTCAGTCCACACCAAGTAAATTAGAAAAATTTGCTACGAGAAAGTCTGTGCTGTTCAGTAGCACGTTTTGTTATAATTAAAATATAATTTTCTAATCATATTGTAAAATATAGAATTTGATATTCACGGACAGGCAGTCTTATAAAACCAATTTGTAGAAACTACTGTGTACCCTCTCTACAGCATGTTTATGGACTTTTAATAATATTAGAATGAGTTTCCACAGATAATTTGTAATATTATGAATTATAATTTTAACAAAACTTTTTTGTGCTAAAGTAGAATTAACTGAATTATTAACCATACAACATTATTCATTCATCTGTCCTGTATTTGAAAAGCTCGCGAAAGATAACGAACAACATTGTAGTTTATTACAACAATTTGGTACCTATCTGTTCATCCGTCTATTTTTCTTGTTGTGTGATACTCAAATAGTTCAATGACTATGACTATCAGGTGACTTGCACAATGATATCATTTTATGTAAACAAGTTAAACTCTGAAAAACGTCTAAAGAAATCATTTGAAGCGCTCTTACAAATGCAATAAAGTATAAAAATCCCTTATTATAAATATTAACCACGTGAGATACAATGAAAATTAATTTGTGCAACTGTAGAAAAATAAAAAAAAATACATATCAAAAGGCATTGATATAATGTTACTCTCTGCTTTTGGCACTAGCCGAACAAAGAGTTTAAAAACAGTATTTTCAGCGCTTTTGTAAATATTGATTTTTACAATTTCGTTAATTTCAGGTAAAATTATACGAAAATAACTCACAATATGAAATCCATGTATGTGACATAAAGATCTGATTTTGTAGAATATATTTCTTCCAGAGGGACAATTTCTATCTCAAATTTGTGGTTGTTGAAAGAAAAGTTTTTATTTTTTAATTTTCAAAAAATTAGAGAATTTAAAAAATTGAACCTGCGCCCTTTTCTCATGCGTACTTTCTTCTCTGCGATAAAAATTTTAATTCGAAAATTTAGAGCCATGTTTGAGAAAACATCGAAAATGCCCTTGAGGCGAGACTTTAAGGAATCTCAAAAAATTAAAACAGCCATTTCAAATGTAAGGGGCCAAACCGATTGATAAGTATCAATTTTGGTGGAAATCCTGCTTGTGGTTTAGCCGCTAGCATTGTACACAGAGACGTGAACTGACGGACGAATGGACCGACGGACAGACATTTTGCTGAAAACCAATATTTTGGTATCAAGAACCCACAAAGCATAGATTCTCCGATTCTCCTTCATTTAGTAGGACCGTTTTCCATTGACGTCAGATTTTTCTTCGTCCTCTTTTGTATTTTAAATGTCATACTTTTAGTATTTTTTAAACACATGTTAGATGAAGTTATTTACTACATTTAGGAACAAGAATTATCCTCTTTTTTTGGTATTGTAAAATTCAAAAGAAGATTTTTTCTGCTGAAAAATCATTGGTCACAGCAGCATTTTAAAACTTTCTCTGTGCAATGTATGTCGTATGCGAGAAAGAAATATATACTAAATGCGTTTTTAATGTACTAAATGATTAATATTCTTCAAGTAATGGCTTTGACCCCCGTAAGATGGCGTATTTACCAGAAATGACGCTTAGTCAATATCTGCAGGTCTCTGATTTTTTTTCTGCAATTGAGATAACTAATATACGCATGCGATCGTCATAGTTCATCAATAAATATATTACACACGTAACGAAATAAATCTTTCATTTTCTCGATCAGAGATGGTCAACTGCAGATTTTTCCATAAACCTGTTTAAGAAACAAGCAATGAATAAATCTTCCGGTCACGTCATCTCCTCTATAGTTAGCGATGCGTCATTCAGCATCTCTCTTGATCATTAAACACATCCTATCAAAATGTCAATCCTTTATTTCTGTATTTTCTTTAGGAATGACTCAGTTTTATTTCAAAATAATCGCAGTCTGTGTGCAGAAAACAGTGTTTCGAGACAACATATATTTTTTTAAATAACACGGACAATTAACCTCAATATTTAGTATGTTTACTTGTGCACTCCATGCCCAAAGAATATAACCTAAATCGTTACTACACAGTTCTTTCTGGGCACATTTTCCGGAGTAGTTTGCTGTCTTGCCCCAGGCATCGTGTGTGACAACCAAAGATCATTAAATTATTTTATTGTTTGAAAATTATTCGAAATACGCTTTAAAAAATAATATTAAAGTAACCTGAACATATCCTTGAATTCATACTTCATACTGCGAATAATCAAAATTTCAATACAATAGGACCAAAACCACGCGTATTTTAATGTAGTCACTAGATAGCGATGTTTTCGTCTGTCAATAATTTCGGTAGCCGAACATCAAAACTCACTACTAAGCTGAGAGCGTTTCCATATTCAGAATGTCGCAACTTTGACTCTGAGCTTTTGACATCATTCATGGGATTAATATACCTATATACCGATGGACATTGTTTACTTTCGAATCTACAACCAAACACTGCCAAAGACGGCTTCCTACTGCAGGAGATACTCCGTATACTGGTCATACAAATACGAACTTTTTAATGCAGGTAAAACATGCCATCGTTGAATGGCGCTAGCAGACAGCAGTAGACAGAAAGGGCATTGTTAACAATATTTTAGTGTCTGCTTTTAAGGTCAGAAACCATTACCTTAAATTCGACAACAGTTAAGTTTCACTAGTACCACTGTTATAGGGAGGAGCGATTTGTATTTAAGCGCATTTTCGGGCAGTTCTGTACGTCCGAGGTCACGCTTTGGTAAAACTGCCGTAAAAACAATGCTTATTAAAAGGGTATGAAATGAAAGGTATGAAAAATTGAGGGTATGAAAATGGTGTTTATTCAGACTATGTTGTTTTGACACTAGTGATCTCATATTCTCCATTTCAACCATACATTTATAATTACGTTTCTTTCGCAGTACTTGTGACCGTGCGGTAAGGAGGTAGGGCCTCGACCATAATATCATTTAATATCGAACGGATCGGTTACTAGGACGGAGATATAATTACATTTTGTTCAGTGGTATTATTATGCTAGACTTTTTTTAACTTACTGCAAATCTCCGATTTGCTTTCCTTCCAAAGGAAGATTATAAAGGATTTCTTAGCATTTAAAATCAACGACTGCCACTAGTTTCATACCCACTAATTTCGGTAGACGATGTTTTGCACTCTGAATTTTCCTGCGACTTGCTGCCTCAGAGGAAGCCGAGTGCTTAGCGTTGGTGTTTTTCTTCCTGCGCTAGGGTGACTTGCGTCGCAGCCACCGCTTCAAGCGCGGGGGCGGAGGAGGGGCGGAGGCGGTGGCGTACGGGCGCGGGGCAGGAGCCGGTTCCCGGCCAGGCATTGCCTCCGGCGCGCCCGCCGGCGCTCCTGCCCTCGCTGCCCTGCCCTCGCGGCCCTGCTCTGCTCCGTCTGCCACGCGGACGTCGAGGCCCCGCGCCGGCGTCGCACACGCGCGGTGTGTTGCGCTGGGGCGTTCGCACACTTTTCAACTTCCCAAGAGTGCTCGATATTTTCGGGGCGCAGCGCACATAGAATGAAGGCTCACAAACCGGCGCGGTAGATCCGCAGCGAGTGCGGCGCGGAAAGTTCTGAGTTAGACGCGCCCGCGGAATTCGCGGGACCGTTCACACCGAGCGTCAATTATGAGTCGGCGTTTGGTGACGGTTGGAAAGGTCGCTCGACACAGAGGAGGAAGACTCCCGAACACAGGCGGACTTCCACGAAACTCAAACGCGTTTGGCTGTTTTACAAGTTTCGCCGCCGATTAAACGCTGCCAATCCGTTGCCGCGACGCTCGCCTGCCGCGCAGGTCTGAACGTGCTCATAAGGCAACACGTGACGCGAAACTTCCGTTGCGGCCAATCCACATAGGCTGCGGATCTTCCGCGTCGGTCTGTAGAGCCTGTATTGTTGAATCTGTTATTCGTGCCTTTAAAATCATCAGCACCCTAAAGGCAAAATGTACCTTGTCGCTGCCGCCGTGATATTCTATTTTTCCTCTGTTCTCTTCACCTCTGTATGGTTTGTGAAATGTAGTTCTTCGTAGGCGTAGTAATGTTAACACGTAGTATTTACATGGATGGCTGACGTATTCGTACTAAATAAATCGATGCATGCAACTGTGTCAACCTTTCTCATCAGTGCTTTCTTCAAATTTTGACACATTATTCGTCTACTTCACAGAATTCTTCCAGTGAAATTGAATTTATTTTTACTTCCACGCATTTCAAAACTTCCTCTTGCATTACGACTGAGACACACATCGATTATGAAAAATAAATATGTATCACAACAAAATACAAGTTAAAACAACAAATTTCAGAACAACAATGAACACATGAAATGCGCGTACTGACGGGGTATTACTATTTGATTCAATCGCGCTGGAAATGAGATAATGTTTGAGGAATTGTTTCTCGATGGCGGCGGTTTCTGTTAATACGGCAGAATAAAAAGTGTAAAGCATCTTTGCAATTAACGATGCAGTGACCATAGTTGCGACTTTGGTGACGGATAGCAGGAAGTTACGTCTGTTGCAAGGGGTAGAGAGAGCAGCGCGCGTCCCAAGGAATATAGCGGATTCAGCACTATATTTGGAAAGAAGAATGATCCATACGTATTCGGTGTTTTCATTGGTTTCTCTGTTACTTTATTTCCTGACACATTGGCTGTCGGTATCGGTATCAGAACGAAAGAAAACCTTTTGAAGGAACAAGTGTGTCGTTGACCAGACTGCGTGGCGATGGGGGTTGAGGAACACGTGCGCAGCGCCTCGCTTCCCGGGGCCCAAAAGGGATCCGAGCCGGAGGCTGACCCGCGAGCCACGCCGTGCGCGCTTTCGGTTACAGCCATTGTGTTCTTTAATTAGTGAGCGCTCGCTGCCGCCGCCCGCCACGCCCACCGCACCCTCCCCACTGCCCACCGCCCACCGCCCACCGCCCACCGCTCCGGCAGCTGCCCGCCCCGCCCCGCCCCGCCGCCCGCCGGCCTTGTTTCGCTCTTCTTCGCTGCCGTCCCTTCCCCGCCCCCCCCGCTCTTCCCCCGCCGCACCCCCGCCTCTTCGCGTCGGCTCTGCCCTCGCCTCGCCCGCTATACCGCCTCTCACCGGGTGGTCCTAGGGTGCGAGTCCGACGGTACAAGGATTTCTCAACTAGGTCGCAGTCGCCCTCTGTCTGGAGGAGAATTCTAGCGGCCTGCTCTGATCGGTAGCTTAATCTGTTTCTCCAATCAATACCAGCTGAATGCCGGAGCAGTACTCTAACAAACGGGCCACGAACCGCGCGCAATCTTTCCTCCCTCTTCTTTGTCCTATCCTCACTCCTTGGACATTTTATTCTTACAAACCCTATACTCCCATACGTGTTGGGAGACCAGTCAGGAGCTTGGAACTTATTCCGCGTGGGAGGGGGCGCTGGTACAAGGTACCTAGTTGTGAAAACCCCGCAAGCCGACGGGTAGGTCGGCGCAGGATCTCGCCACTCGTCGGGGCAAGATCACCGCCACCTCCCGCGATAAAAATTGCATTCATTCACGGGAGTAATGACCCCAGCAGTTGACACGCCCGGAATCACTAATGCACGAAATGAAATCCATCCGTGCCTCCCGCCCTTTCACCGTTTCCGTCCCGTGCACCCAGCGCTTGTCGCCTACCGTCCGCCCCCGCCGCCACCTCCTCCTCCTCTTCCTCCTCCTCCTCCTCCTCCTCCTCCTCCTCCTCCTCCTCCTCTTCCTCTTCCTCCTCTTCCTCTTCCTCTTCCTCCTCCTCATCCTCCTCCTCCTGGCCTCCTCCTCCTCCCTCCTCCTCCTCCTCCTCTCCTCCTCCTCCTCCTCCTCCTCCGCCTCCTCCTCCGCCTCCTCCTCCTCCTCCTCCTCCTCCTCCTCCTCCTCCTCCTCCTTCCTCTTCCTCCTCCTCCTCCTCCTCCTCCTCCTCCTGCGCCTCCTGCTCCTCCGCTTCCGCCTCCTCCTCCTCCTCCTCCTCCTGCGCCGGCGCGGGGCGGGGCGGCGCACCCGCTCGTTACGCGTGAAGCGGCGCGGAGGGCGCGGGGCGGCGCGGGGCGAATCGCCGCTGGCAGGCCCGTTGCAGGCGCGTCGCAGGGCAGAGGTCGCAGGGGCGGCCGCCCAGCTCCGCCTGCACCTGGCGACGGCGGCCTTGCGCCTGCGAAGTTCGGGAGAACGCGTTCGCTCTTTACGTACGTTGCCAACAGTCTCTACTCCAACGGACAAGAACTGACTGCAACAATCGGCCTGCTGCAGCACTAGCGACTTTACCTTGCGTGTGCGTTGCGTCTGGAATCGTGTTAGGAATTGCGTATGTTACAAATATTTATGTGTGTTGTATGTCTTCTTAGTTACTAATTAATAGTATATTCTCTATAATATATGTAGTGCTAACTTGTCTTTGTTTTTGTAAGTTTTATATGTTTTGTTAAACACTGCTACCGAGCAAGCTCATTAGCAGGAAATATAATATAAAATAATAATAATAATAATAATAATATAATAATAATATAGCTTGTTATTAATACGAACTCGATATGCAATGTATAACCTACCTGGATCGAGAGGACCGTCGTAACGAGGAAATATGAAAGCAGTTCACTGATCCTGCATGTACTCCTATGAAGGGCAATGCGGAGGGAAATACGGAGATAAATAAGTAAATTTGGATCAATATTATTAGGTAAAAATGAAATATGTGTCCCAAGGGCGTTTCTTTCGCTTCTAATGATCTCGGGCGACAAAACGCCCTCCGACCAAAAGGCCCTGCAACGTTTTGTCGCCTCGATCATTAGAACCCTCACAACGCCCTTGGTGCATAAACATGATGCTGCGCCTGAGCATCGTGGATATTCTAAAAGTTCACGATTGAAACAAAACTGTTTCATTCTATATAATTCTATAATTGCGTGAATGTTGAGAATCTTAAACTGACTCCTCTAGTGCTCATCCGAACTTGGATATTGGCTGTCGGTTCATGCAGGGAAATCTGGATTTCCCAAGCAGCAATTTTTTTATTTTTTATTTACCAAGATTGTTGCCTTTTTTCTTATTTTTCTCAGTTGTGTCAGTATCCTGGCTGTGTTAGTGAGACGATACAGCCTCTGTATCTGACTGAGTACTCGTGGAGTTTTGTCCTGTCGCTGTTGATAGCAGGCACTGAGCGCAAAACCTCGTACAGATGGTGGGAAACCTCAGAATGTCATAGTAGCAGTATAGTATTACAAGGCATTTGTGATGGATTGCCATTGGCTGCACAGGCGGAAGGGTAAAACAAAACGCGTGCAGGATCGGAACCCCGCCTCCAAAGCGCACGGCGCTAGTCATTTCAGTCAAACAAAACGAGAGCGCAATCGCAAGAAAGACATACGATACAGTAGACAAAGTACATTCGAAAATATTTTCTTTATTTAACGTTGTATTTCTTCAAGATTGAATTAATTACGAATTTGAGAAAGCATCATGTCCCTTTACATGATAGAAAATAAATATGAAAAATAAAACCATCACTGAAAACAATTCCATTGGAGGTGATAAAATCACAAATACTTGAAGTGCTTGCTTGATTTGCACAATGTAAAGCTTATAACATAAGCATATAAGATGAAATATTAACCGCATGCGTTTTTCCTCTTTCTGGAAGAGATTTGATATCCAAAGGGCAGTGAAATTTTTTCTTTCCTGAGCAGGCGGCGTGCCATGTGTTTGTGAACCCCTGGCCATCACGGTAGATTGGCTTCCGTCCGAAAAGCAGAGGAGAGATCGCATTTACAATGTGTGGAAAAATGATTTCATGCGTTGTTGAGCGGGGCGGAGCGAATAGCTGCCTTGGGAAGGAAAAGGAACGGACAAACCGTAATTAAGAGGGGAATAAAGGAGGCAAGAAAATGTTGCCGGGTGTTAGTGCTTGTAGTCGGGATCCCGGCTTTGGAAATCCGTAGGTCATAGGTTTGAGGCGCGAGAAGCGGGTTTCAATATTGAAGTAGACGATGGCCCCGCCTGATACGAACCAAATAGTTAGCTCTTAAGGTTTCTTTCCATGGTTTCGCTTGGTCGGTGGGAATGCCAGAACAGTTCATTGCACAGCCATTGCTGTTCACTTGATGTCCTCCGACTTGCTATCCATTCTGACCCGACTCTCCTGCGTAGGACGGATTGTACCGAAAAGCTACCAACGTAGTGGCTTTTACGCTGCGATCTCGAACGGCTGGTAGTTCTACGCCTCCGTCAGACCGAGTTTCGAAAAGGACTACTGCCAAAAGTTGGAGAATAAAGATAGTGTAGGTCAAGTGCTAGATCCATAGAAAATTTTGTGTTTTTCAAACTGTATTTGAAATCAAACGTACAATTTGAATTTAAAGTAGCGCAGTATCGTACTATTATCAACAAACAGCTCCCTTAAGCACTGCTTGCTCCTTAAAGCTAACAACTCACAACGCTTCTGGTGATAATGTTCCCCGGGAGAAAAAAATAAATTTTAAATAAACGAGTTTGTGGCTGAGGTAGAATGGATATGCATTATCCTACAATTGATTATCTCAATATTTAATTGCAACATGTATTAATATAACTACTTCGATATTCCATCTTAATTAAATATATGTATTTAATCTTCTCAGAGTAAGCCGTCAATAACGTTTGTTCAATACTATGAAAGCAGGACCTCCCAGGTTTGAAAATGAAAAGGACAAAACTGATTTGTAGAATATTTCGTCGTATCGAAGTTCAAGACGCCGAGAAGAAAAGAGATTTGGGTTACTCCACGTTGCGTCTCTGCTGCGCTGTGAATTTGTTGATCGATCCGCTTCGGGAGCGTTTACGTTGACTGGCGGCCAAGTGGGCCCGAGCGCGCAACCGCCTTCCGCGTGGCCCAGCTCTCTGCCGAGACAACACTAAAGCTCCCTCACAGGGAGGCACGACGGGTGCGTTGGAGACCGGATTTGGGGCCATTGTGGGATGTCATGCGGAACTGATGTGCCCACATGCTGGAGGCAATGACCAGCAAATATCGTGACATTACGCTTTGAAGTTCGCGTCATTTCACAATTCTTTGAAATGATAAAAAACTAAAAATAGTATTTTACTTTCAAAGGGAATACTACAATGCACACCAACGTATGTATACTGTGACATACCCATATGTCACATTAAAATTAACATTTATGGGTAGACAATATGGTGGAACATGCATTACGAAATATCACGAGCTAGAGCTTAGCAACGACCGTGAATAAACAATGTAGTTTTGTTTTTTGTAAAGGCATTAAGAGGTCAGCTACACCAAAATATAACGAACGTATGGATTGGCTGGGTGAGAGAAGGACGGTCAAATGTTATAAAAAAAAATGAAGGTAGTTTAATACGAAGTCTTCGAGGATGAATGATGCAGAAAGATTTCATTCTGGTCGGAAACGCGCTTCTGAACTGATCGTAGATATTTTCATGTGGAAGCAATTTGAAGTATAAATAGGAACTTTGTCGGGAGTGGTAATCAAGTTCGGGACTATGTCATAGGACGTAATCGGGACTGGTAATTTTAATAGTTTGAGACCAGCTTGGATAGGGCAGAAGAGGATTTAGTGGGACTTTGGACTACGGCAAGATCGCAAGATATTTCGACTGAGAAGTCTACGAGGGACATCAACGAAGAAAGATAAGTTAACCGCGGTATAAATTGTAAATTGAAAGATATCTGGATCAAAGGCCTAAAAAAATTGTAAATTCTCTAAATTGTTTGCCAAAAAGAAAAAAATAAACTTTGTTAAATTTTGTTCTTTAGAAAAGAAAGTGATCTTTCATTTAGTCAATCCAAACAGTAATGAACTAGGAATAGAATCATTCTATTTCAGATTCCCAGCTGCGCTGTATAGTCGGCGGATCCTATAATCTATTATAGAGGTAATAAGGATTATAATATATCGTGACCCATTGACCCAGCAAGCCGGACTCTTAAGATCTTTAGCAGATATAGATGTAGAGAGAGAGGAAAATTTTGGTATATCTCAATACGAAGGAAGAAAAGTATGACGGCGTTCGAGGACTCGAGCGAGAAAGAAATGCGTGCGTTGGCATGCATGGTGTTTAACGTAAATGAACCGAAGCAGACGTCCATTTGTTAGTTCAATTTATTGAACTTCTTTTATTGAAAGCATTTATGTGGTCATTTTAATCTATTTCCAAAATTTGCAGGAACATTTTCTCAACAAATATCAACTCATTTCCGACGTTTACAGTTAGGTGGTGAAACGGTACTTTATTGTTGTAAATAAAGATACCTTAACAACATAATAATTTAATTGCAGTGCTCCGTCGTAGTGAACTATTGGGATCAGCTCGAGTCGCTGTGAAAAGGAACGTTCGGGGCGTATTTCCTTATCGTCCATGACCTTTGAGAAAGGGCTACGAAAGGGGGCTCAATCTTCTAGATGGGCTCTTCCAGCGTCTGATGTATCACCCTCCGCCTTCGGACCCCGGCGGTATCTCGGGGGTCGTATCGATCAGCTCGCCCCGACCGACCGTCTCTATACCTGCAGCCGCCCCCCCCTCGCCCTATCTCCGCGCCCGAAGCTCTAAATAGGAAACTCGATACTGCGCCCCTAATGGGCTCTTTGGGATGGAGCTCTGAAAAATGAAGGATTTAATTAGCCGTTTGGCGCGACCGCGCCTATAAACTCCGGGAAGCGATCCCTGTCCAGCGAGGCCGGGAAGGTCGCGCGCGGGTGGCGCCATCTGGTGGAACGCACGCACTGCGAGGCCCAGCCTCCGAGATTCCGAGAAGCTGTCGGGAAGGCTAAGGAGGTTTCTGCGTTCGCATGTGGTATTTCGCTTTGCACGACACCAATGGCGTGAGTTGGGTGTGGCAGGCAGGACAGGTGCTGCTTTAGCACTAACGTTCTACATTTAAGAAGAAAATGAATTAACAATTACTTGTAATAACGGAAATAAACTTTTTTACGTGGGGGAAAGTGGAATAAATGCATTTTTTTACATAATAACATTTTTTCTAATGTGTCAAAGTTTTACTATTGTCATACCAATTACAGGTACAGTTGTCAAAGTTTTACTGTTGTCTTTTGTGTTAGTGTTTATTTATTTGAAAAGGTACTCTGTCAATGAATGTCGAATCATAAAAACCCAAAATAACATTTTTGCTCATTACCTTATTCCTGTCAATGTATTCGCAGGAATCTCCGGAATGCTAGTATTTGTGTTTATGTTCGTTAAAGCAAATAACTGTCTGTACTTGGCGCGACAGCCCCTGTGGCCTCCAGCAGCGCCGCGACCATGGGCTAAGGGTGCACGTGTAGTTGGCACGGAGACACCCCACGCCGCAGCCTGCTCTTCTCAGCCTGAGAAGTGAGCTTTCTTATCGTAACATATATTGGAACATTCAGGAGAACGCACATTAAAATCTTGCCCGACGGGGGATCAGAGCCCAGGGTCGCGTCATGGAAAACGAGCATGCTGACCAATGAGCTACCCTGCGAGGGCGAAACGAATGACACCCACTCTAATATGATGGACGGAGTTCGCTTGAGGGTGATTCCATCCTGAGCGGAGTCGTTATTTCGCGACCAAAGAGTTTTAATCTAGTATTCACCGGCTCCCTTAAGAACTACCTTAATGATTCTTTTATTAGTAGTAAAATACGCAATTTTTAAACATATATTTTCAATTAATTCAAAAAATGACAATTTTTAGATGTGCTACTTTTCTTGTGCACTGACGATATACACTGAATAGGAGGGTGTAAAGCATTTTGCGAGGGAGGATCAAGCTTAGAAATGGCGCCTAATGAGATTAATTGGCAACACGTCACAATATGTGCTCGGTGGGCGGAACCGTGGTCTCCAGGAAGACGTCTTCCTTTCAAACCGATTCTCGTGGTACGGAATGAAGACCGAAAACCTCAAAGTCACGGGCCTCGATGTGAAAGCAGTGATCATGCTTTATAACGATGTTATTGCTGAAGTGTGACGAAATGAGTGTTATAAAGGCATGCAGAACGTTTTCACACCACAGAATTGAGTGATTAACAATAATGCTGCAAAATTGTTATCTCTGATATTGTAATACTAGTTACTTCATGTTTTTGGAATAATGCCTTCAAATTTTTATTGCATTCCAGCCCGCGTAACTATGGTAACAGTATAAACCTCTCGCAAAATACCCGTCAAAAAGCCGAGTATAATCCTCATCCAATAAAAACGGTAACATTCAACAAACGTGCTGTAAACAAATTATTTTAAGACCTTTCTCATGACACAGAGATGAATTATATTAAAAGTGGGTGCATGTATTTCAAGAATGTTTAAGTAAAAGGAACTGAGATTGTATTCATTGCTCATTTGAGAAATCTTTGTTCGTCGAAATGCCCCGAAAGAAAAGTTTAGTTTCTATACTTATGCATATCCGAACAGTAATTAAAATAGAAAGGATAAATGAAAAAACTCTATTAATATAAATAGCATAGCAAAGGAAATGACAATAAAAACAGGAAGTATTTCTCTATCAGATTTTCGATCTGTCTGCATGATGGGAAGAACGACATGCCACTGCAAGAGTATATTCGATACGAGACTTCCCCTAAAGCAGTGACTTCAACATTATTGCCACCAATTAGACTCGATGTTAAGGAGGTCCAGTCCATACGGTCCCGCCACAACAGACGATAGAGAAACCTACTCTGAAACTTATCGTGGGATATGTTCAAGCGGCTTTTATAAGCACGTTTGTAGTTATAATACGTGAATTTTCCTTTTATTTTTCTGTGCATTGTGCTTTCTGTGATTAGAAAATTGTGTGTTTTCTGTGATTAGAAAATATATATCAGAAATTGGTTCACAAGAGTGGCAATATTTTGATACGAAAACGTGTACTCCTGGAACGTTTGTTCCCACGTGGCTAGTTGCGCCGATAAGCTCGTGGCAGGGCACGGTGGCGCCAAGCAAGCTACTGCCACGGGTAAGCAGTACAGTTTAGTGCCGTGGGAGTGAATAAGTGAAATGAATGGTTATGTATGTAACGTTAAACAAGTATGAGTTATGCATGAATGTAAGAAAAAAAAACCCTAACCCCTTCAAAAAGAAAGCCTTTCCCAGTATTAAGAGAAACATTTTTATTGACCCGTAAGTTACGCATGGCAAAGTGCATGTATTTTTTACTCTGTAATTTGATTAAGTTTCTTTTATTAATTAAGACAAATCCCCTTCCATTTGCTTCAGCCGTAAGGCAGGGGCCTCATGTGAACCGCTGCCTGAAATAAATTCCCGCCTCGACAGGGTTACTGTGATGTGGGGGGGGGAGGGCAAAGAACGTTGACTCACTGCTCCAACCGCTGCTCGGACACGCACGGCTTGAGATCCATCTCTCTGGCGCGTTGAGGCGCGGGGTCACGACGGAAGGTGCGCTTGTCCTGTGGGTGGGGAGGGCTTGATCGGCCCCGGCGCCTTGCATCTGCTGCCCTGCTCCTCGGGTGAAGGCTGCGCGGCGCACGAAGCAGGCGGCGGCGCCGGCACGCGCTTCAATAGGGCCACGGGCTTCAAAGCGCGATGACGCGGCGCCATCACGCCCCCGCCGCCGCCCCTGCGGCTCAGGGCAGCGGCGGATGGCACTGCGGTGCCTCTGGCCCACAGTCGGAGCATTTTCGACTCCAGCTTTAGAGCGAAGTCAATTCTGGCGGCCGGCTGCTCGCATCACTAAGCTTTCCGTGGTTTGTCCTATCAACGCCACGCGAATGCGGGAGCAGTACCCGAACAAACGGGCCGTGTGCGATCTTTCCTTCCTCTTCCTTGTCCTATCCTCTCCCCTTACACACACACTTACACTAACATGCACTACACTACCACATATTCCGGTCAGGAGCTTAGAGCTTGTCCCGGCTGGGGCGGTGCCCCCTAGTGGAAGATACCTGTTTGGGAAAAAATCTGTGGGTAGGTCGGCGCCCGATATTGCCATCCAGCAGGGGAAGATAACCCCCACATTCCAGATATAATATCATTATACTTACGAGACTAATAACTGGGAGCGCAGTTGACGCGCCGGAATAATTAATCTATCAATCAAAATTACTTGGTAAAGTTTTGGAACTTATTGGTTTCAATTCTCCTCACTCCCCCCTCTCATGTACATCCTTACCGTCCACGCACTCTCACTGCTGCATTTACATCCCCGCCTCACCTCTCGACGGCGACCATACCATTGGGTCCACCTACTCTTTGTCGCGGACACGACCCCGCCCCCTATCCCGATCTCTCTCGTCACCGCCCTCTCTTCCCCTTCCTCGCCCTTTTCCCGTTCCTTCTTGTCCCGCTCAGCCTTCCTCACATCAAGCTTTTCTCAACATGTTCCTCACTCTTCCTGCGCGCTCTCTTTTCCTTCAACGTGCTCCTCTCTGCTACTCGTCCACTCCAGTCGCCTTCACCCTTCCCTTGAGAACCCGCCCCCTACCTCCCCATTGGCCCATCGCCTCAAAGTGTTCTAGCACATTAAATAGGCTGCACATGCACTCTCGATAACCTCAAAAGTTTGCTGCCTTTCCCGTATCACCACAAACAAATGAGCTTTTCCCATCCCTTTGTGAGGGTCGTTAACACCCTTGTGACGCGGCCTGTTTTTTTTTCGACCGTCATTGACTTAATTCTGAGACACGGAAATATTTACACAATTTGGAATGTCAGTAATAAATTTTACCCAATATTTTACCCACCTAAAAATTAGTGATACATATTGCAGCATCTGGTGTGAACAATCGTACATTAATAATAAGTACGATGATAATATTAATATTAATATTAATAATAATAATAATAGTAATAATAATAATATAGTGTAGTTAATGTAGAATATGAATATGTATTTTTTTTTTGTAGAATATAGTTAACTTCACATCTCTGCCGAGACCCCTTCATTTTTAACTTGCGGCAACAGATATGCGACGGCGCCAGTTTACGTCATTGTTCCTGGAAGAGAGGTTTCCCCACCGTTGTTTACGGCCCGCCCCCCGCCTCCGCCGGGCGGGGGGGGCGGGGCGGGACGAGGTGGGAGGAATAGGAGGCGCGGGCGGGGGTGGGGAGCGGGGACGTGGGAGGCCTTTATTAAGATGGACGCCGCCCGCGTTTCTCTTTGCCCTTTGCCCCAGATTCGCCTCAATTAAGATCTTCAAATGGAACACACCCTCCAGCACATTTATTTTGAAGACATGTTCATCGAAGTCATAACTCTCGGGCCTAATGGAATCACGTTGTGACGAGGTTCCGTCGGTGGCCTCCGCTCTGTTTGCCTTCGTGAAAGAGCTTCCTGACTGCTGATCCCAAATCGTCTACTCGATGAACTTGCTCTGAAGCGGATGCGCTTGAAAATTCAGTCTTGGCGTGAAAAACCCGACCTCGGATTCTACCTTCTCGCCACTTCTCGCGATACCAGCGTCGAGATATTTCCTTTAATTGTGCATTACGTAATAGGGCTTCCTCGAGAGTAATTGGTGTCATGCTAATGTCAATCATATCACAAACTCATATTTCATAAATGAACTGTGTAATATGTAATACGAAATATATAGAGAATTTCATTTGACAAAAACCTTTCCTAATATGATCTAACACATTTCAAATGTGACGTTTCTTGTGAAGAGTTAAGAAAGAATGTTAACATTAACGGTTAAGATAATTTTATAAGTTTTAATTGTTGAAATTTAAATAATGTTTTTAATTTTTTAAACTTTTTGTGTATGGTTTGTAATTTTTGCTTATTACACAACGTGAGAAGTGTGTAAGATCTTTAACATTTGCTTTACTTGAAAGCAAAAATGTTTCTTTGATGCAACTACAGCAATTCTCTGAGGCGGAGTATTGTTTATTTTCACATACAGCTACTGCCAATGTGTTAGTGAAGTACCTAATGAATTTATTTTAATTATACAGCAGTTAATTTCCATTCAATTTTGTGCAATAAATGACATTAATCAGAAAATCAAATTAATTGTTATTTAAAAATTGAATTAATAGTTACTGATTAAGACGTTAAGCAATGAAACGAAAGAAAAGCCTGGCAGAAAATCATATTACCGTATCAAATACATTTAAAATTAGACATTTTCAAAAATGTTGCGCAGTCCACCTGTGCACCTGTCTTCACCTGCCTGTGAGCCTGGAGTTTTCCAAAGATTGACTTAGTGCGAGACCGAAAGGCACGCGCATGGATGAACTTGGTTTCCGAGAGTGAATCCAGGGCAAACATGAAAGGGACCTTCCACTTCACAATCCCCCGAAGGTCTGCCCATTGGATAATTGTTTCACCCCGCGAAGAATACGAATGGAAGAGTTTAATTTGTTGATGTGTATAACAGCTTCAGTTTGTGTTCGAACTTTCCTAAACTTGGGAGGAATGAAGAAGAATCGTGGGCGACAAGCTGAGGACGGGAGTGCGGTGCATTTGGAGACGGGGACGTCTGGCGGGTATAAATAGTCCCACACGTAGGGCCACGGGCGGAGGGTCGAGTTCCCTCACCCTCACCCTCTCCCTCATCCTCACCCCCTACGCCGCGGTGCACCGCCGCAGCAGGCAGACTGTGCAAACGAGACCACAGCGCACCTTTGTCTGCGTCGCATTGAAATGCCTTGAGGACTAAAGCAAAGTTCGCACATTGAACGTTTTGCTCTCCACGACATTTACCAGGAGTGCTTGGGGTAAATTTTGTTACACTTTTATTTCACACTGGTGAGCGTTTTTGATTCGTGGTTATCGAACTATATTTTTCTATCATTGCACGGATTATCATTGAAAAGAAAAATTGTAGCAGTATTTCAAGAAAATTATGTACTGTTGCATAAGTATACAAACACAAATTTTAATTTAAAATAGCGTTTATAAATAATTGAGATGGCTACGGTAATATGACATGAGATATTAAATTTCATGTTAGGCATAAAAATACTCTGAACCTTACGTGATAGGTAAATGCAAATAAACAGGAATCTCATGTTTTCTTCTAAATCGTCATTGATCATTATCAATAGTGCCGTGTAATAGTTGTGTGAACTTAATTGCCCACTTTTCGACAAGTAGCTTACCTTTATAAGCTATATAAGCTATATAAGCTATATAACGTTAACCTATATAAGCTATCCCTTCTCCATCGCTATTGTATCCTAAGCTAAGATTGCCTTCAGGGCATACATATTCCTAGCTGTGCTATCCCTAAAGAATCCCTGTAATTTATATCTTGCATGTCCTTAGCTAAGCTGACTCTAGTTTCCCACTGGCGTATTTGTGTGTTATCTGGAGTAAATCCTTAGGTGTTAGATAAACTGACCTATACGCTGATGATCTGGGCTGTCCGGGTGACGCCGCGTCGAAGGCTGGGGTGCCGACGTTTCGACCGACATATCGCGGTCCTCTTCGAGGCTGTACTGACTCAGTACAGCCCTGAAGAGACCGCAATACGTCGGAGCCTTCGACGCGGCGTCACGCGCGCCCAGATCATGACTCTGGCCGCGGAAGCCTGCGATATCATGACCCTTACGTTTTCCAAGGGTTTGCATACTGAATCCTCAGCTAAGCAACGTGTCCCCGGCGCGTGCCTAAATAATGTACCCGCGACTCGTTCCTTATTAAAGAAATTATCTCTGATGTGTAGCTAAGCCATCCCGTATGTATTCCCGATATTTCTCAAGTGTATTCTTGTCTCTACATATCCAATATAATTTCTTGCCAAGACCCTTTCTACTGTATCCTAGATACGCTGTCCGTGGTGTGATTCACGACTTCATATAATGTTCTTAGCCAAATTATCTCCCTTCTGCCTCATTAAGTAACTCTGCTTGGCTGAGTCTGTCCTAGTGTGTTCCTGAGACTACTACCAGTGTGCCCTTCACACAGAGCTCTTCCTAGACCGCAGTGGCCCTAACACGTTCCTGGCCAGGGCGTCCCCGCCCTTCGCAGTGTCTAAAGGGAGATTTTCATTATAAGGGACCGCTTTGACAGCCAGTGCGGGTGATGTCCACGCACTCCATTCGCCAATGCGATAGCTCATCAGCGAGTGGTTTTCATCACTTGCCATGCCATTCCCTTGCTCCTCGACCTGTCAAAGCAGAGTCCCCTAAGGCGTGTGTGCGTGCGCGTGCGCGTGCGCAGGGTGCTGGTGGGCGCCCCGCAGGCGCAGTCCGAGTGGCAGCGCAGCGTGCACCGCGGCGCGCCGTCTACCCGCTGCCACGTGGCCAGCGCCAGTGCGCGCAGGTGCCCTTCGACCAGTCCGACGGTGAGTCTCCTGCGGCACCGCAGTGCATCAAATCGCAAGACATCAACACTCGCATGACACGTCTCAGTATCATGTTCATCACTTGCGCCAGCTCCGTCAGAGTCAGATGAGCGGCAACCCTGGACCCAGGCTGTAACTGTCACTAGGACGTCTCACAGCACGTGGCGAAGTGAACTGTCAGAGTCGCTTATACGCTACCGCTGCGACGAATGGCTTTCAATTCATTTACATTGGCAGTTTTAATGAAGAATATTGAAATATCAAATTTTCAGTTTGAACGGAGACTTCGAATGTTGCTATTTATTATTTAACTTACACAAACCATCTGTAATGTCCTTTTTCTCATTTAGAACCATCAGAGAAATGTTTAATGAACTTGAACTTTTATCCTATACTATTTATAAGATAAGGTAAGTTGCAGATACGCTCATTAAAAATTATTAATAAGAAAATAATGTTACTAAACCATTCATTTTAGTTCTACTTGTACATTTTGGCTTTTAATATTGACTATAAATTACACAACCTCTAGATGCATTAGTTGCAAACGTTACCTCAAAATAAAATTAAAAAACACAGTTTAGAAACATTGGGTATAAAAGGCGCTATAAAGTCCGCTAAACTGAATTCGACTTAAACAAAAGTAACGGTTTTCCCGCATCACAACACAAATTCAGAATTTCTAACAAATTGAGCGAACATTCACAAAATATTACCTAGATAAATTTTCAAAATCAAATTGCACGCGACAAACCAATTCTCGTATGATAAGTGCATAAAATTTTTAACACTATAGTCATAAAAGGCAAGGTAAATCTTCCCATTGGTAATCCACTGTCTTAAAAACAAACAATGATTATCCTTCATTTGTCCTTATTTATAGACTAAAACCTACTGACGACAAAACGAACGAGCGAGTATCCGACTGCCTCTCGGAGGCAGAGGCAGAAGGTTTCCTAGTCTCCATTTCACCACGTTATATGTACTGACTAACTAAAATAACGACACAGGGTGAGCTCGAACCACCAACCATTCGGTTAACAGACGAACGCGCTAGAGGGATTGCGCCACGGGGCTGACGACGAATGCTTCGCGTCTTCATTTCGCCCCATTTCGTATACTGATAACCAAATATATGGACGCCCCGGGTGGGCTCGAACCACCAACCTTTCGGTTAACAGCCGAACGCGCTAGCCGATTGCGCCGGAGGCTGACGACGAATGCTTCCCCGTCTTCATTTCGCCCCATTTCGTATACTGATAACCAAAATATATCGAGCGCCCCGGGTGGCTCGAACCACCAACCTTTCGGTTAACAGCCGAACGCGCTAGTCGATTGCGCCACGGAGGCTGACGGCAAATGCTTCCCGTCTTCATTTCGCCCCATTTCGTATACTGATAACCAAAATATATCAACGCCCCGGGTGGCTCGAACCACCAACCTTTCGGTTAACAGGCGAACGCGCTGCCGATTGCGCCACGGAGGCTGACGACGAATGCTTCCGCGTCTCCATTTCGCCCCATTTCGTATACTGATAATCAAAATATATCAACGCCCGGGTGGCTCAACCACAAACCCTCTCGGTTAACAGCCGAACGCGCTAGCCGATTGCGCCACGGAGGCTGACGACGAATGCTTCCGCGTCTCCATTTCGCCCCATTTCGTATACTGATAACCAAAATATATCAACGCCCCGGGTGGCTCGAACTACCAACCTTTCGGTTAACAGCCGAACGCGCTAGCCGATTGCGCCACGGAGGCTGACGACGGATGCATCCGCGTCTCATTTCCCCCATTTCGTATACTGTAACCAAATATATCGACGCCCCGGGTGGGCTCAGACCACCAACCTTCGGTTAACAGCCGAACGCGCTGCCGATTGCGCCACGGAGGCTGACGACGAAGGCTTCCCGTCTTCATTTCGCCCCATTTCGTATACTGATAATCAAAATATATCGACGCCCCCGGGTGAGCTCAAAACCACCAACCTTTCGGTTAACAGCCGAACGCGCTAGCCGATTGCGCCACGGAGGCTGACGACGAATGCTTCCGTCTTCATTTCGCCCCATTTCGTATACTGATAATCAAAATATATCGACGCCCCGGGTGAGCTCGACCACCAACCTTTCGGTTAACAGCCGAACGCGCTAGCCGATTGCGCCACGGAGGCTGACGACAGAATGTTTCCCCCGTCTTCATTTCGCCCATTTCGTATACTGATAATCAAAATATATCGACGCCCCGGGTGGCTCAAAACCACCAACCTTTCGGTTAACAGCCGAACGCGCTAGCCGATTGCGCCACGGAGGCTAACGACGAATGCTTCCGCGTCTCCATTTCGCCCCATTTCGTATACTGATAACCAAAATATATCAACGCCTCGGGGTGGGCTCGACACCAACCTTTCGGTTAACAGCCGAACGCGCTAGCCGATTGCGCCATGGAGGCTGACGACGAATGTTTCCCGTCTTCATTTCGCCCCATTTCGTATACTGATAACCAAAATATATCGCGCCCCGGTGGCTCAGACCACCAGCCTTTCGGTTAACAGCCGAACGCGCTAGCCGATTGCGCCACGGAGGCTGACGACGAATGCTTCCCGTCTTCATTTCGCCCATTTCGTATACTGATAGCAAAATATCAACGCCCCGGGTGGACTCAACCACCAACCTTTCGGTTAACAGCCGAACGGTTAAAACCATGTCAGGATGTACTTTTGTTCCTTTCCTTCCGGTCTTTTCCTCTGAATCATTTCAAAGCGTTTTCCGGTAATCCGTGAATCTATTTGGTGTTCGAATCCGCTCTGGTTGGTAATTTCTTGACTGAGTTTTTTTTCCTTCTTTGACGAACATGTCAGCCAATTGCTCTAACGGTCGAATGAAGCGAGTACTCGTCGAGAGGACACGTGTCAGCGCATTCGCCGGTGCCTGCGGCTAAGTGACTTTTTACTCCCAAAGTCCATTTGCCCGAGATAAGTCTGTGCGTCGTAAGTGGCACTTGGTGCCTCGGCCGAGTCGTGCGCCACCCCTTCTCCTGGTGGCTGCTGGGGGCACTTATCGAAGGCAGCGCCCCAAAGTGCCCTGCGAGTCACGTGGTCGGGGTCCAAATGCACAGGACAGGGTCACCTGCGCAACATCCACTTAATGCACGAAAAAATATCTCTTTCTCTAGTAATGCAAGTTGACATCTTTTTGACATCGACATTTTTATTGTAATGGCAGAGATGATGAGCGTTAAAAATCATAGCTAACATCAAGCTGTATCAGGAGGAGAATTGAATCACTGATGTCATCATGAGTCTCGCGTTGCTGATGATAAGCACGCGATCAAAATTATTGAAAGGGAAGAAAAAAGTAAGGCAATTCCACAATTTGCAATGCAAATATTCAACTTGACAAATGTTCTATATGTGAACATGAAAATGCTAAAATAAATATTTGGAATATAAGGTATGTAATTTAATTTTTTTTTTTTCACTTAATTTTTTTCTCATTCGTTCTGAATTTTTGCGGACTTCCTATCAGGGTGTTCTAATTTTTAGATACGATATCTTCTCTAGAAGTCATCTTATGAAAAAAGGAATTCATTTCTTTTTCTTGAACAGTAGAAATAGTACAACATGAGGAAGGACTGTTTGGTTTTCGAAATACGACCGTTCCTAGAAGAAATCTCATGAAATTTAAACTGTATTCTAGGAAAACTGTTATACAGATGAAGTTCACATTCATGTAAAATTTAGTTTTCATATAAAATTTTCCACGCTTATTCTTAGCGGTAAGTTAATCAGCCAATCGAAAACGAGATCACTGTTTTGAGGTGATCAGTCAGACTCATACAAGAATAAGTGAAAAGTCACCGATACGCCACAAAATCTTGAGGAAGAAAACAATAACCCTTCAACATACTTCAAGTTGTTTATCACAAAATAATTCTTATTGCATTATGTGTTTCATTGTACCTTGCCAGTTCCTTTTATGACATTTGAATGGAATATTCGGTATAAACTTTTCTTCCCTGAATTACAAATCAATCCTCCTGTCTATCTCCTTATTTCTCAAGACTTTTAGGAGTGAAAAACATAGATCAAGCGAAACAAGGACCAAAATTTATGAGCAGAGCGCAGATGAAGGTTCCTCTTTCTATCTGACACAGTAATGGAAGTAACTGGCCAAGTGCTCGCCTCCGCAGCAGACTGTGCCACATCGGTCGCCTACCCCGCAGCCACATCTGCAAAACGTATAGCGAAATTCTTTAGCGGAGGAATGTCAGCATCCGGGTGGGCAGCCAATGGCAGACGCTCGAGGGCGGCATACTGCGGCATGTGCATTGTGACAAATGAGGCTCTTTAAATAAAGCGGCGCGAATGCTGCAGGTGGCCGTGAATCACGGCCACCCAGAGGTTAACTGAAGTTGAGTCATGGAGGCCGAGCGTCTCCTGGCGTGAGGAGGCGGATGACGAATTCTCTCCGTAAGCTTTCTTGAGCCTCGGAATCTCCGCGCCCTCTCTTTTGCTGCAAACTGTTTTGGGAGCATTTGATAAATAAATTTGCGCCCATGTGCAATATAAATTATTTACTCGATACAACGGCTAATGACCAACGATTTTTGGGCAGAGTCTGTGATGCAGGAATGTTACTGGTTGACAATCTTACTAAACTGCCATTCTTTCTAAACCCTACAAAATGAGAACTTAAGAAAACTGAAGTTAAGAATTGGCTTTAAAATAAAAAAAACAGTTGGAAATATTTTACTTGTGTGTGCCTCTAGTCTTGAAAATACTATGAAAGGAGCATCAGCTGTATTAAAGGAATAAAATCCGTTTGCTTATATCGAAGGACATTCTCGTGACAATCTTGTATTTAATATGCTACGATGGATTTGAAGAGCATGAATGAAGTTAGAAGGCATTCCACGGATGGGTTCAGAAAGTATCACTTTACGTTCTTTGATGAGAAGTGATATCCGTTGACTCAAAGGAAAGACTTCCTAACTATATCTATTGTTATTTTGAAGTCTTCAGCGACAGATATTTATCGAGATTTGTTTCACCACGTTGACGTTGTTGATTCATATTTAACGGCTCAGAGAACGATGTATAACTGTGAGTATCGTTTCACCGCTGGGTCACTAAGAGCATTCTCATAGTCTCGATGAGTTCAGTTGTAATGTTATCTTGAGATGATATCTCTCGACATGTAGAGTCTTCACGGTGTCTTTCTTGTAACACTTTCTGACTCTTTAGGTAGTTGTGTACTCTCGAATGAGGACATTTGCGAGAGAAATTATTAATATTCTGTTCAGTCATGAGATTGATTTTGTTCCTGAAAAGTCCGTGGCAGGGCAGGTTTCAATGAGTGCGTGGATGAAGATGTTTCAAAATGTAATACACAGAGGCTATTAATGAAGATAAGTACAAAGAGGAGATATCCGCCTGAAATTTAAGAAAGAGACAAAATTTAGACTTTAGGTTCTTCTATATACCACAAATTGGAACTAATTTTATCCTGTTGGAGAGAAAGACAACATGGAAATCAACTATTGGTAATTCTTGGTTTCATGGCGATCAAGCCATCGCAGGCTGGTCATTTGATTAATAAATATCCACAACAGAATCTCTTTCCTGGAATCCGTACTCGTATTAATACATTCAAAATAGCCAGCTTGTTTAGAAAGGCACCAAAGCATACCAAACATTTGTTTCTCCCGTTCGGTACCCGTACGGGTTACATCGCGTAGCTGCAGGTAAACACGAGCTTTTGAAATCACAACTGTGAAACGAACTTCTAATTTTCGTCAGGATACACGTGGGTGGTTGCCAGTACTGATGGTCTGAAACAGTTTATTATTAGGTCCCCACGGAGAAGATAACGGTGGACCCTTACCTGAACAAAAGCGATTCTCAGCCGAACAAAAGCAAGAAACGTATGGCACGAGGAAAAGACTCAGCCTCGAACTGAGAATACGAGAGGTAGTAAAATTGCGCGAGTGGAAATATGGGTTCATGGGGTACAACTAGATACTGTTTTAAAAGTAACATTCAATTATATCTTCCTGCGGGTTATTAAATATTGTTTTCTGGACGTTAACTACGTCCGTCATTATCCCCGCAAGTGTTGTGCATGCTACAATCCAGGAGGGCGTGTTTCTCCTCGCAGGAACGTGAGTCCAACTTCGCCTTCATGGGGCTTGCTGAGCTTCCCGTTGAGATCTCCCAGTGGAGAACCGCCCCAACCGGAACAAGCTCTAAGGTCCCGACGAAGGATAGTGAAGTGCATGTGTGTGTATGTGGCAGGTGTGTGATAGAAGAGAGAGGGGGCAAGGATGAAGAAGGAAAGATGGCGCGAGGTCCGTGGCCCGTTTGTTGAGGAACTGATCGGAGAAACGAGAAACTGCCGTTGAGAGCAGCCGGCAGCTAGAATTCCCTCTAGACTGTGCTTGAACATTACCCATTTTGTGGCGCCTGAACTCCGCTACCGACGGGAGTCCAATTTTTGGTCATACTGGTCAAAGAAGCTGTAAAGTTCACAATGTTGCCATTGAGCCATCACAGCACGTATTACACTATAAGTGTAATTATTATGCCCGCTTCCGCTCCCGTTGTCTCAGAGCGCGCGTGCAATGGAGTTGTTTGGACGTGTCGCTCGCTCTGTTGCCTCCGTGGCCGCCTGCGCCTCCAGGGAAAGCCTTTGACGCCGCGCGCCGGCCGCCGCGCCCGACCGAATATAACTCTTCGTTTCCGATCGCAAGCGGCGCGACGGCGCTTTGGAGTACGGGCGTCCGCCCCTTCACCCCTCAGCGCCGCTTCGACTGCTACCGCAGAGGCGGCAGCTTCACTCCCTTCTCCGGCAGCCGCCTCCACCGGCCTGGGTGGCTCAGGGCATCAGGTGATGTCGCTGCAGAGCCTCTGTCCGCACCCGACGGTGGCAGCATTTGCAACACGAACTACAGGCTAGGCCAATTCAACCGCTGTCTAGAGGAGGATTCCAGCGGCTCTTGCTCTCATTGACAGCTTTCCGGGGTTTTTTCGATCGATCCCAGGTGAATGCCGGGCAGTTCCTGACGAACTAGCAACGGGCCGCGTGATCATTCCTTCCACTTGCTTGTCTTATTCTCCTCTAATCCTTGCTTCCTGTTTACTGGGTTTATCGTCTCACGTCCGGCGATAAAATTTTCGACATTGGTTGCTCGTTTTCCCCTTCCCTCTACCACTCTCCGGCCCCTGCTCCTCTTTTACGACCTCGGATCCTCTGATATTTTCACTTCTGGTTCCTACCCACTACCCGCTCCGATTTCTGTATCCAACGGCCTACCCGAGACACAAGTACTTTGTTTTCTTTCGTACTCTGCATTCCCCATAGCCTGCCTCTCCGCTTTCCTTCTCCGGCTCTCGGCTTCTCACGTTTCCCATTATCCAGATCCACCTCTTTTTCCCCTTTCCTGCATCCCCACTCACCCAATTCCTCTCATTCCCTAACGCCTTGTTTGCTCTTCCTGTTCGTCCTTCCCCAGTTGCATATCTCATCTCCGCAATCCACGCCATGTCCCAACTTCCCATACGCCGCGTCTTGTCATTCTCACCATCCTATTGCCCCAAACCGCGTCCTGCTTCCCTCCTAATGTTTTACATCTACATTCCACGGTCCATCCCTCACCCATGCCTAGCTCTGCTCCTGTCGGTTCCCCTTTCCTCGCCTCTATGTTCTCCCCGTCCGGTTTCCTGCGCCACGTTTCACATTCCACATTTCGCCGATCGTCGCCCGTTCTCCCTCCTCCCTCGCCGTTTCCTGAAGCGCCCTCCCCGCTCGCCTGTTTCCTAGCCATCGCCCTCCCGCGCCCGCATGGTTCCGCCGGAGCCCGCCGCCGCCCCGCTTCCGCGTTCAGAGGCTTCAGGCGCCGCCGCCGAGTGCTCCTGTGAATAGCCCTCCCCCTATCGCTGCTCCGCCAGCTGCGATCGCAGCGCACACAGTGCCGCGGCAGCCAGCTGGGATTCCACCACACGATCACAAATGTCATTCAATTTTATGATGATCTATGTATTGTACATAAAACGTAATGTACCCTTGTACGACGGTCGTTCAATATATAATACCCCATATTTTTTTCTCAGAAACTATTTATTCAAAAGTGTAATTTTTTGGTGACATTATAGCTACATGTTTCTTCTACACGTACTATTTTTTAACATAGTCTCCATCAACTTGTACGGTCTTACGCCAGCGTGAAACAAGTGTATTCCTGCCGGTACCAACTCTTGTCCTGTGCGCGAAGCCATGTTTTCACCGCTTGAACGACGCTCTCATCATCATCATCATCATCATCATCATCATCATCGAAGTGTCATCCACGCAAACCGTCTTTAAGAGGCCCGCAGAGATGGAAGTCTGAAGGTGCCAGATCTGGGCTGTATTGTGGATGGGGCAATGTTGTCCAACCCAATTTGGTGAGGTGTTCCCGGGTTCTGAGACTTGTGTGCGGGCGTGCATTATCGCGCAGGATCAAAATTTCAGCCAGATTCTTGTCATGCCTGACAAGGACTCGACCTGAAACGATTCTTGAGTTTGTCCAGGTCTTCGTATGCTTGGATTAATGGTTTGTCCTCTTGGTATCACATCAAAAGAATGACCCTTCACTGTCCCAAAAACAGTAATCATGACTTTTCCAGCAGAGGGGTTCTCTTGATTTTTTCTTCTTGGTGAGTGAGGATGGTGCCATTCCATTGACTGTCTTTTGGTTTCCCGGGTCAAGTGGTGCACCAGGTTTCATCACCCGTCACAACCGGGTCAGAAACGCTACCCCTCACATCAAACCTCTCCCAAAAAATCAGATGACATGATTGTTCTTTGCATTCTGTGTTCTGCTGTGAGACTTCTTGGAACCCATTTTTCGCAAACTTTGAATATCCGAGAGTCTCGATCATTCACACACTTCCACTGCTGACTAACAGCTGTGAGGCCAATTTTTGCTCTGTCATCGACGGTCCGCACGAATAATGTCATCCACGCGCCTCACCATGTCTGGAGTGGTGGCACTGACAGGACGACCGGAATGCGGCAGATCTTGGAGTTGAGTTGTTGCACTTTCTGACGCCTTCACTCTCTTTGCCCACCTCCCGACTGTGCTCCTATCGACAGCACAATCTCCATACACTAAACACAAACGTTTATGGATATTTCCCACAGTTTCTTTCTGTGCAATCAAGAACTCAATCACTGCTCGCTGTTTGTAACGTGGATCACTAACAGACGCCGTTTTAAAATTCACCAGTTCTGTCAACTGTTGGAATTATTTGAAACTTCGTCCACCTGGCGGAAAAACACTGAACTTGAAGTACCGCGAAGTACAACTTTCAGTTTTTGCTCATTGTGGAGAAAAAAATATGGGGCATTATATATTGAACGACCCTCGTACATTAAAAAGAGCTTACTATAGTTGCACATTAAATTTAATGCATAACTTAAAGACTGTAGTTTTAATGTACAGGTTCCTCTGTTTCCGCTGCCTCTCCGCATGCGTATCGAATATTCATAATCACCGGTCCATCAAAAACATTCCTTCCATAGAGCTTTGATTCATGCATCCATTACATGTCTACTATAAATTGAATGTTAAGTGATTAAATTTAATGATAATTAAGTACACTTCTGAAGTTTCCGCTTTACATTAATGAAATGTACATTAAATTGTACCAATAAATGTACCAATAAATGATTAACCAATAAATCAATGGAAACGTTAGTATTAGTTATGAAAAGTGTTAAAAAAGTATTTGTTGGCTTCTACAGAATTTATTTTTTAGAAAAGTTCCATTAAGATTATTAACTCTGTTATTCTTCTACGCCACTTCCATATTCTGTTCTTTTTTCTTTACTGTTTTATTCTCAATAAAATGAATATATATGAAGATCGTTGGTTCACGAGAAATAAGATTAATAAATAACTCAGTCTAAATCCTCTTACAATTCATTGTAGGAAACAAAAACACCTAATGAATAATGGATACGACCACATGGAACTAATTGCCACGCAGTACTTAAACAAGTTCAAACAGACTCACTTCGGTCCCAACAGTGGTTCACACTGATCGTTAAACACGGCTGACTGAAAAAATATCGGTTGATGATCTTGGCTGCCCAGGTGACGCGCGTCGAAGGCTGTGTTGCCGACGTTTCGACCATCTTATCGTGGTCTTCCTCAGGGCTGTTTATAAATCACCAAAATATTCGGCAGTTACGGGACAAACGGAGCCGCAAGCTCTGCCAGCTTGCGTTCCTCCTACGATGCAGAGACGAGGACGTCCTTCCGGCGTTCCTCAACGTTAAACATCATATCCAGACACGACGAGCAGCACGAATTTACGTAGACCCGGGTTTTTGCGCTACTCCGCGAGAGGATCAACAAACCGAGCCGACCTACCCATCTACATGACTCTGGCCGCGGAAGCCTACGACTTCACTGAAAAAATATCGTTCGGAGAACACAGTCGCTAGAGGCCTCCTATTAGTAGTGGATAAATGCGATCAAGCTACAAGTACGTAGCTAGTGTCGAAAATCTGCCACCCCCGGGACTTGAATCGCAGACCGTCTCGGTGCGAGTCGCTAAAGAAACAGAGGCAAGAGTGGCATGGCACGAAACTTCGTCTGTGGGTAGGTGGTCGCCACGCCGCGGCGTGGGTAAGTTCGGGTGACTACTGGTGCCAGGGGAATTGACCCAGAGACACGAAGTAAGCAGAAACAGATGCTCCCAAGTATACAGTGTGTCGTAGTATTTGCAAAGTTCAGTAAACGCGATTTCATTTTGAGGTTTTGGCCAGGATTTCAGGAAAATGCCCCCCGTGCGCCGGCCCCACAGCGTGCACGGAAATAGAGTTTCAATAAATTACATCTCCCCTCCTTGGGCTCTGCGGCACGGCGCGGCGACGCATCCGAGAAGGGAGTAACTCCGTGCCGCGTCACGGTGACAGGGCGTCCGTTATTATGCAGAGGACCTTCTGCGCCGCGAGATGCTTATCGGCGGCCACGCCCCCCCTCCCCCGGCCCTCCGCGCCCACACACGAGCGGTCCGCCCCCGGGCCACTTCGGGGACGTGGCGGGAATGCCACCTACGCGAGACGGGGCGGTTGCCTCGCTCGGATCGAGAGACAACAGTCGACTCCCGCTTTGGTGAACGTCTGGGGACTCGCATGTTTGGTTCAGTATATCCGAGATGTATTATATATGTCAAATGAAATAGAAATACTCCAGAATTATTGATTTTATGAATATAGAGACATAGCAAAATTCATTAACAGCACGAACTGAAAATTTAAGTATTTTCATTTGTACTTAAAGAATCAATTATTTTCAATTGTTTGCTTCGTACTTTTTCATTTGAAATTTCTCTAGATCCTTCCCCAGCCAGAGTTCGCGCTCTCCGTACTTCATTCTGCATTGTTCTCTGTTTCTCAATATCGTAATGCTTTCAACTGTTGGAACACCGCCCCACTCTCGAAGAACGTTTTACTCCCCTAAAACATTCGACATCCAATTAACTTTCTGGACGTTGAATTTCGTAGGTTCAGTCTAGCCGGGGTTCAGGTTCATTATAACTTCTTATGCTTATTGGTAATGTAAGTGAAACGGACCAGTAATCTAAGTTCACTATAACCGAGGATTCATTATATCCGAGTTCACTATAAGGAGTCGACTGCACTCTCTTTAAGATCGAGCTCACGAAACTGAAGACCGCTACATACCACCGAACCCAAACAACATTTGTGAAATTCTTTCGTCTCATCTGATACTTTTATATTATCAAATACGTATCCTATTTCAACAAACATCTAATACTCTGACGGGGATTACTTCCCCTGCTATGTTAATATTGTGATATCGACCGTTGCTTGCAGGCTCACAAATTCTCTCGATATTAACACTAAATTATTAAATTTATATTCAAGTTAACCATGGGTTCGACATACAACATATTACCCCTTACCTCTTGTATGTGGACGTGTAATCACGATTCCAGGAAGTTCAATTGATTGAATTCCATTATAAGATAGATGGCAACATTGGGCCTTTTCAAGGAATAAACATTTAACATTTATTCTCATAATCTATAGATTACAATTCTATTGATCTCATGAAATTACTTTTCAATATAGAACATTAAAACACAGTACTGGTTTAACTATAGTTCAAGCTTATTAAATTATTTTGATCGTCGGCTCTCGACTGACTATCAGAATGATGTCCATGGAATCCTTGGTATCAATTCTTGCATCTAGCCTACATTATAAAATGTTCTAGAATGACCTCGACGATTTCCCATTAATAGGACTTAATATTTCCCACAACATTAATACGCGGTCGCAACTGTCCGTACCAGTGTTTCGTATAAAATTTCCCTATATGACTGACTATATTCAGCTCTCATTGAAAAATCCTTCCATCTACGGAGCTACCTAATATACATCCCCTCGAACCCGGAGTCTATATTAGTTCGAAATTTCAACTACTACATTAATAAAATTTCCAATTACAATTTAATACCACAATTTAAAAACATCAAACTCTCAAACCAATCATAAATTCCCCCTCCTCTCATAATACCCAGCTTATGCTGAAAATGCGTTCGCACTTCCCCAACTGCTTACGTGTGTTCCTTCAATATTTCTCTAAAGAGGTTCCTTCTGACCTTCCACTAGATCACAACTTTCAATGCCCTCTGTACACATTTTGTATATTATGTGTTCATGGCCGTTTCCATCAGCACAGCGCTATGACACCAAGCATGGAATATTACACTTTCGTGATCGGTTGTCATAACAACGCGAATTCTTTGACTTCGAATTTGCCTACATTGTCATTACTCTAATGCTCGATGCCGATTTTATCATTCGACAAAACCAGGGGGTTTTTGGGTCATCACATTATACTGTCAAATAACGATCTATCGACATGGCGTTAAGATCACGTCAAATATTTTTGCAGAAAGTTCTCTTTTTCAATTATTTGTATATTATATATATATATATATATATATATATATATATATATATATATAATGAGTAAACAATATTTCACATCATAATTAGTAAATTGGCGTTAATAGACCCGATAACATTTTGATAACAATGAAAATTTTTAGGCGATTTTTTTCTGTAGCATACAAAGCGTTTCCAAATTGTCCGTAGTATTCCTCGCATTTTTGCTTGAATGCTAACCTCAAAAGCAATGTAAAATTCCAGAGATGTGGAGTCGCCAATAACACACGTGTATTTGCTGCGTATAGTGAGTACAAAACATCTTCGCTCGTACTTCAATTTCTATTGTGGTTATTGACACTTCAGCGGGCGCAAAGCAACACGCCACTATAGTGCGCTCGGCCAGCGTGTTCTGCTGTTAACAGAAAAGGGTTGGTGGATCGAGGGTTCACTCGACGACAGTTGCTTGTTTTAGCCTCAGTGTATGTATTGGACGAAATTACGGTAAGACAGCGTTCGCCATCAGCCGCAGTGCTTGGTAGACTCTAAGGCTGTCATATAATTATTTCAAGATATTTCCTTCTAAGAACGGAACCTCAGCAGTATAATACACACGGAAGAGGTGCACTTCATTGACGAAGAAATGCACCAAATGTCCAAACAAAATTTGACTCAATATACACAGTTCCATAATACAAGCACACACAAAAACGCCCCACGGTCGATTAGCTCCATCAAACCCTTGCTTAATAGCCAAACAAAGCAACCCACTGGGAAGGAAACAGGCCGGAAACTCTCTATCGTCTCCACTTGTGAACACATACCCGTCTCCTTTTCGCCCCATTAAATGGACTGATAAACCTAAACACTCAACTCCCCCGGGTGGGCTCGAACCACCAACTTTTCGGTTAACAGCCGAACGCGCTAGCCCATTGCGCCACGGAGGCTGCTGTAGAGACACTTCCGCTCTCCATTTACCCCATAATATGTACATAATGGCCAAAATATTCAACGCCCGGGTGGCTCAAACACCAACCTTCGGTTAACAGCCAAACGCGCTAGCCCATTGCGCCACGGAGGCCAGGTTGTGGACCCATCCCCTCTCTTTTCACCCCATTACATGTACTGATTACCAAATACTCAACGCCCCGGGTGGGCTCAGACCACCAACCTTTCAGTTAACAGCCGAACGCGCTAGCCCATTGCGCCACGGAGGCTGATTGTAAGACTTCCCCTCTCCTTTTCACCCCATTACATGTACTGATTAGCCAAAATACTCAACGCCCCCGGGTGGGCTCGAACCACCAACCTTTCGGTTAACAGCCGAACGCGCTAGCCCATTGCGCCACGGAGGCTGATTGTAAAGACTTCCCCCTCTCCTTTTCACCCATTACATGTACTGATTGGCCAAAATACTCAACGCCCCGGGTGGCTCGACCACCAACCTTTCGGTTAACAGCCGAACGCGCTAGCCCATTGCGCCACGGAGGCTGATTGTAAGACTTCCCCTCCCTTTTCACCCCATTACATGTGCTGATTAGCCAAAATATCCCAAAGCCCCGGGTGGCTCGAACCACCAACCTTTCGGTTAACAGCCGAACGCGCTAGCCCCTTGCGCCACGGAGGCTGATTGTAAGACTTCCCCTCTCCTTTTCACCCCATTACATGTACTGATTAGCCAAAATACTCAACGCCCCGGGTGGCCCCGACCACCAACCTTTCGGTTAACAGCCGAACGCGCTAGCCCATTGCGCCACGGGCTGCGAAGAAATCTTCCTCGTCTGTATTTGCCTTATTACATACACCGTCTAAACAAAACATACAGCGCCCCAGGTGGGCTCAGACCACCAACCTTTCGGTTAACAGCCGAACGCGCTAGCCCATTGCGCCACGGGGCTGATTGTAAAGACTTCCTCCTCTCCTTTTCCCCCATTACATGTACTGATTGGCCAAATACTCAACGCCCCGGGTGGGCTCGAAACCCCCAACCTTTCGGTTAACAGCCGAACGCGCTAGCCCATTGCGCCACGGAGGCTGATTGTAAAGACCCCCTCTCCTTTGCACCCCATTACATGTACTGATTAGCCAAAATACTCAACGCCCTGGGTGGGCTCGAACCACCAACCTTTCGGTTAACAGCCGAACGCGCTAGCCCATTGCGCCACGGAGGCTGATTGTAAAGACTTCCCCTCTCCTTTTCACCCCATTACATGTACTGATTGCCAAAATACTCAACGCCCCGGGTGGCTCAGACCACCAACCTTTCGGTTAACAGCCGAACGCGCTAGCCCATTGCGCCACGGAGGCTGCGAAGAAATGCTTCCTCGTCTGTATTTCGCCTTATACATACACATCTAAACAAAACATACAGCGCCCCAGGTGGAGCTCGACCACCAACCTTCGGTTAACAGCCGAACGCGCTGGCCATTGCGCCACGGAGGCTGATTGTAAAAACTTCCCTCTCCTTTTCACCCCATTACATGTACTGATTAGCCAAAATACTCAAGCCCCGGGTGGGCTCGAACCACCAACCTTTCGGTTAACAGCCGAACGCGCTAGCCCATTGCGCCACGGAGGCTGCGAAGAAATGCTTCCTCGTCTGTATTTCGCCTTTTACATACACCGTCTAAACAAAACATACAGCGCCCCAGGTGGCTCGAACCACCAACCTTTCGGTTAACAGCCGAACGCGCTAGCCCATTGCGCCACAGGCTGATTGTAAAGACTTCCTCCTCTCCTTTTTACCCCATTACATTTCTGATTAGCCAAAATACTCAACGCCCCGGGTGGCTCGAACCACCAACCTTTCGGTTAACAGCCGAACGCGCTAGCCCCTTGCGCCACGGAGGCAAGTTTGAACTCTTCCCCTCTCCTTTTCACCACATTACATGTCTGATTAGCCAAATACTCAACGCCCCGGGTGGGCTCGAACCACCAACCTTTCGGTTAACAGCCGAACGCGCTACCCATTGCGCCACGGAGGTTGTGGACCCATCCCCTCCTTTTTTACCCCATTACATGTACTGATTAGCCAAAATACTCAACGCCCCCGGGTGGGCTCGAACCACCAACCTTTCGGTTAACAGCCGAACGCGCTAGCACATTGCGCCACGGAGGCTGGTTGTGGACCCATCCCCCTCCCTTTTTCACCCCATTACATGTACTGATTAGCCAAATACTCAACGCCCCGGGTGGGCTCGAACCCCCAACCTTTCGGTTAACAGCCGAACGCGCTAGCCCCTTGCGCCACGGAGGCTGATTGTAAGACTTCCCCTCTCCTTTTCACCCCATTACATGCTGATTGCCAAAATACTCAACGCCCCGGGTGGCTCAAACCACCAACCTTTCGGTTAACAGCCGAACGCGCTAGCCCATTGCGCCACGGAGGCTGGTTGGACCCATCCTCTCGTTTTCACCCCAATTACATGTACTGATTAGCCAAAATACTCAACGCCCCGGGGGGACTCGACCACCAACCTTTCGGTCAACAGCCGAACGCGCTAGCCCATTCCGCCACGGAGGCAGCTTGCAGAACCCGTCCCTTTCTCCTTTTCGCCCCTTTACATGTGCTGATTAGCTAAACTTTAAACGTAGCCGGTGGGCATTGCTTATACTGACAAGCAAATGTCAGCGCATCTGTTTATCTTGAACGAATTGTTGTTTAAATCCAAACCACCTGTTTTGTCTTCCGATTGATACCTTCTTTCTCTCTGAAAGTGCGAAAGAGTGTAGCGACTTTTGCATGGTCGGGCGGGCGTGAAGACGAAATGTGATTGCCCGACCCTCGCCACGTCAGATAAGTTAATATTGGCGTGTCAATTAATCAATAGTTTAGTACAATGCAAAGACAAAAGTATTACAAATAGTAACTAAATTTTTTCCGAATGATTTGTTTTGGAGGAATAACCGATTTGAAATTTGAAAATATTCTTACTTTGGAACAGAAAGTCATTCATAGGAATATCATCCTTTTCAGTTTTCCACAAATATTGAAACTTCAGTAATATGTATGATCATTGGTGGGTTTTCTCTCTCCTCTGTTTGTTCTGCTAGTATTAACATAATTCTGAATATGAAATGGAAGAAATATTCATTTAATGTTTGAATGCAATTGCGTACAGTAAAATTCAAGAAGAATAGATATCCAAATACACTTTTTCGCAACATCTGCAGAGGAAGTCGGTGGTTATCAGTTTCACAGTTGTAGACACTTTTACCATGCGGATTTGCGATTGGTTCTTGTGTTTAATGAGTGATTTAGTGCGTGTTATTGTCTTTGTTTTGTTCTGACAATAATTTCATTTCTCCGTTGCTCTGTTTTCAGGAAACAACCGCAATGTGACTCGACACGACATCGACAACAAGTCGCGCCAGTGGTTTGGGCGACGGTGGCGCCGCACAGTCGGGAGCTGCCGTTGTGGTAAGACTCACCTGGACGTCTTTTCTTTCTTTTAATCTGAGACCCCGCTGTCGGGTTGCCGCGATCGTGCGACATTATTATCGCACCGTACCGACGTTTCTTAAGTGTCTTTGCCAGGAATAGGCAGCGATAAAGGTCGAAAATTACCACAGCACAGGCTAACGCCGTTCATAGAAACCTCTGAAAGTAACTTCTTTAAGAAAATTACACAAGGAACGCTAAGAAAGTCATTTCTTATAACATCAAAAGCAAAACAAAATTAAACTATCAGGATACAAAAATCAGAAATAACTAAAACTCTAATGTATAATTACTAACTTATTCCACCTACTTTAACAGAATAAAATTTTAATGATGGAAACCTAACAATTAATGTAATTGCAGCACGAGAACTTCGATGCCTTGTTTGCCTAATAAATATTAAATGTCACTTGATGATTGTGCACCCATTTGAACGATTTAAAAACGTGACATCGCCATATTACTCGCATCTCTTAGATGGCGTCGTTATATTGTCCTTGATATTTTGTCCTGTTAAATCCCCTCCCCTTCTTCCATTAATTGTTTATAAAGCCTTGTCCTCTTCGAGTGCTGCTGTATTACGCATCCACAACCGTTCTGCATAAATGCTCTCTGTGGTTCGATCGGTGTCATCGCGATGTCTGACGCGAAAAGCGAGCAAGCCGCTTCCTCAAAAGTTGTCTCTACCGAGGGAGTACATTCGACGCCATGGAAAAGCCTCCAGATACTCAGTGGCGCATGCTGAACGTCAGTGCTTCGGCTTCTGGCAGCTCCCAGCTGAGTCTTCATTTGTTGATATCGGTGCCCCGGAATCAATTCTTCCAACATGACTATTCATCGGATGTTTAGGCACTAAACGTTACTCAAAATGTCAAGAATAAGAAAAAAGGCACTATCATAAATTACATACACGAAAATGAAAAAGTATTTGTAATGTTTGTCTATATCATTTTATGATGCCTAAACAAGTACGTGCATTGTAATGTAAAAATAGATTTACGTATTTCCAACTCTTCTACATTTATTCTTAATAGTTTGCATTAACCAGTAATATTTGTTTATGTTCATTAACTCTAACATTACCACTAACTCTTTGGATCACAATTTCAAACTTGCGACGATTGGGAGGCTGTTTCAATGGCACGGCAGATACGGGAAGATTAGAGATGACTTTATTGTTATGCCTATCGGGAACATAAATATTTCCGTGGAATACTTTTACATCGACTTTCCGCATGTTGCGGAGAAATATTTAAGTTGAGTTAGGCGTATTGGGATTCTGTTTGGGGCCAAAGTTTCACCGAGTCATACTTTGTAATTTCAGGATAACTAGAGTTGACTCTTTACTATTAAGTTTATTTTATAGCATAACTATTTCCCGTAGACAACTTTTATAAGGTATTACTTGAAAAAGGCGAAGAGAGTTACTGTGTGTGGCCAATGGGTCTAATCGCGGCCAGATGAACGGTAGATACGGGAAAACTAGAGTTCACTCTTTATTGTTAAGTTTATCTAGAACATAACTATTTCCGAAAACCACTTTTATATGGAGGTATGACTTGAAATAGGGGAAGGGAGTATCTGTGTGGGGTCTCACCGTGGCCAGGCGCACGGTAGATACGGGAAAACTAGAGTTGACTCTTTATTGTTAAGTTTATCTAGAACATAACTATTTCCGTATGCAACTTTTATATGGAGGTATGACTGGGGCCTCACCGTGGCCAGGCGCACGGCGGCGGGGCCTGGGCCCGTGCACGTGAAGGCGGCGCGCGAGAAGTCTGACACTGAAGAGGCCGACGCGTAGAGGCAGGCCGTTCCGCCCTGGTACGCTGCACACCAGGCTGCAGGACAAGCAAATCATGCCGCAGGACAGGCACAGCAACGGCCACAATGATAGGTCGTTGATGGAGTAGACGTGGCGCTGCGCTGGAGAATCCGGGGGTGTTGCCTGGAAGAGGCTGCGCACAGGATAATACATACAGGCTGTGTCACAATAAACATTAAATAAATGTTATATCTAGAGCATGTAGAAGAGCCGAAAAATGATCAGTTTTATTCAATGAACCTGTAGTGGTAAATTTCATAAAACAGAGTTAAACATGTTTAACTTTTCCCTAATATTTAGGCAAGTCCTTATGTACAGACGTTAGACAGGTATATGGAATTACTTTAAACGTGATCTGCCGTACGTCTTTACACGTGGATTTACGTAAGGATTAGGAGAAAATTACCTGTTTACTTTATTAACGTCTGTTGTTATTATTTATGCCTTAAATCTTTTTTATGCAACTCGGTGGTGTTGTCGATCATTATTACTCTTCTTCACCATTCACCTTACTTCTTCATCACCATTGTCCTTCTTTAGTACTCTTATGGTAGTTTATGTCTTTGGTTTCTTAAAAATGGTTATTGGTTTTTAAACTTGTGCATCGTGTTTCATTAGTGTATTATACAGAGAGAAGATTCGCTGTATTTGATCAAAACGTCTGAATAGTGATGGGAGCATAAAAACAAATTCTATTTAATTAACGAATGATGAACGATGCAGCAACAAACGGTTGCGACGACGCGAAAGAAAAAAGTCAATAATAGTAGATTGTCTTACTTTGTACATTGCTTTCTCTGTGTATTTCAGATCTAAAATATGTCTAATAATTTTTCTCTGTTTTTCAACTTATTCGATATCATCATTTTTTTAAGATTAGTGTTTCTGTCTCCATAATGAAACATGCATACGAACGCACTGGTTTCGAAGGTCTCCGTTTAGTGTTCTGAGAGGGAAATTTTGTTATGAAATGCTCAAGTAAGTTTCAAGACACCGCCATTTTCTCAAATATTTTTGATTTTGAACATTTAATTTTTATTATGGTATACTGTTTCTAAAACATTGGATATGAAAAATTGATCTAAATACTTGGTGTTGGCGGTGGCGGTGGCGGGGGCGGGGGCGGTGGCGGGGGCGGTAGTGGTAGTGGTAGTGGTAGTGGTAGTAGTAGTAGTAGTAGTAGTTTCATGAGACCTATTGACCTTGGGTGGGCAATCATTAGAAATCTTTTTTGTTCCAGATATTAAAATTCTAAGGTGCGGAAGGAACGCATCGGCCTCTTAATCATTAACAATGTGAAATGTCAACAATAAAGAATATTGTTCAATGATAATAGCAATGTCTCTAACAACTAAAATATTAGTCACACGGGACTACTCACATGCGTTGGTTTTTAACGTCCATCCGCTGGGCGGTGGCAGTTACGTTGACAAATTTATAAATACTCATGAGTTCACTGATCTGCCAGCGGTACCTGAACATAAACATTGCCCAGGAAGCGTAAATCATGACCATTTACAATGGATAGCCTAGCACAACCAAGCAGCAGATGAATCATTTACTGAAGGAGTGCGACATCCAACCAACCTTCTGTCTCAACATCAGTGAATTCCTGCACATGTGAAACGTGTTAAGAACCATATTTAAATAACATACCCTCAAACACACACTCACAATCAAATCATATACTTTGCTAATCCTAATAATTAGGAAAACTTCAGTGTATTTATTTGTATATTACAGTAGTTCCAGAAAAATCGTTACAATATCACATTATTTCACAAAATACTGTTTTTGGCGTAGTTAAATAAATTTCTTTTCTTTAAAATCATAATATAATTTTCAAATGCGTATTATATTCTGATTATATAGACTTACAATGTTTTGAACCCAGGACACTGAAGTATCATTTGGTGATGGCTTGTAAGAAGAAACAGTAACATTGTTTTGAATGCGATTTAACCAAGTAACGATCACGGTTTCATTGCCGGCCCACGCCACATTTTGCAGAATTCTGAAAAATGTCAAACGCACATTACGTCTTAATGTTGAAAGGATCCGTCCCATAACGATTATGTACTCAAATAATTTAAACTGAAATATTTATGCGATTATATCAGATCAGCATGATCATGCAAAAAGCAGAATTTGAATTCACACATCTTAAAACAAAAAAATGACTTGATTTTGTAGATGTTGGGTGAGAGAAAGCTTACTGCTCCATTGTCCGTCTCAGAGTAATAATTTAAGTGGAGGGACTTGACGATCCGAATAGTTTATATTACTTAATCTAGTAGTAAAAATAATATTGGCAAAAATATTAATGAATTAAAAAAATACTGCAGATATATTTCTTCTATATAAATAAAAATGATTCACCGAAATATATGTACACGCATAACTTCCTAACGACTGCGCCATATTGCATAATTATTTTTTACTTTCTCGTATAACTACGTATATACGGGAGTGATATACGTAGTATAGAGAAAGTTATGTAATGCAGCGGAAAATCGATTTTCAGATTTCAACGGAAATAAACGTTTTGGGTTCCCTGATACCGAAAGAGTGTTTTTTTAAACGTTCGTCAGTCTGTCCATCCGTCTGTCCGTCCCGTCTGTCCGTCCGTCTGTCCGTCCGTCTGTCCGTCCGTCTGTCCGTCTGTCCGTCTGTCCGTCGTGCAAACGTTACGGACGGACGGACGGACGGACGGACTGACTGACGGACGGAAGCACGGACGGACGGAAGCACGGACGGACGGAAGCACGGACGGACGGAAGCAAGGACAGACGGACGTTTTAGAAAACACACTTTCGTGGTATCAGGGGACTAGAGCAGTAGCCGCTGGTAAATCTCAAATCGGTGCAGTAGCATTACATAACTCTCTATACTACGTATATATGAAAGTAAAAATCGAACAGAAACATTTTAAAATCATAGAAAAGTTAGTGATTGAATGAGACAGAAGACTGTAGAGATCTTCAATATATTAAACAAGAAACAATAGGATATTGTCGTTCAGTTGTTCATAGCAGTTGTCTTAAAATATTGACAGTATGGATAGATTGACATTGATTCATATGCAATTACCGTTTCTTTAGTAACAGCAAAACGATATTTCCGTGTGTTTTGATGTGTGTTTGAAAGGGTTTATCGTCATGTTATTTATTGTTATTGATAAGTAAATGCTGCCAGTGATGCTTATCAGCCAGGATTATCACCACACAATTTACAGCTCAAGGTTGGCTCTGTAATAATCGTGTTTCACTATCTGAATCAGCCAAAATTGTGCAACGGAACGGGACTCGCTGTAAAAAAAATGAAAAATTTGATTGAAGCTACTTTATAGGAAAGTTCAAAGGCAAGGATGTGCTTATTCCAAGAATACCACTAATGCCAACTGACTTTCCTTTTGAATTTAAACGTGTCCAGTTTCCAGTGCGCCTTGCATTCGCAATGACAATTAATAAATCCCAAGGTCAATCGTTAGAAGTGTGTAGAATAAACTTTCGTGCGTGCCTTTCATGGCAGTTGGACGTTGCGTGCTCGAGAGTCGGCAAACCATGGTCGCTATTTGTTTTCTCTTCGAAATGGAAACAAAAGATATTGTTCATTACAAGGCATTACAATACTTGCGTCGAATTATTTAATTGTAATTTTATTTCATTACATGTTCGTATTGTAAATGGAAGATTTTGTCTAATTTTTTGGTCATTGAATATGTAACGTGTAACATTTCTGGTACTTTTTAAATTGACGGGTTAATTACTTACGATACATCAAACTGTCAATATATGGAATTTTTGATAATCCAACTGATTTGAATTTACCGGAAGTGTTACATTTCCTTATTCTGCGACTGTACACCACCTGCGTGAAGTCGAGGTGGGTTTAAATAATAAAACATGTCTTTCAGGATTTTCGAAAATATTCACGAACAAAAAAAAGATATGGCGGTTCCGAGGAAGTTCCCGACCCCAGAAGATCAGCTGGTTACAATAAATTACCATTTCCAGTTTTATGTATCAATGTTCCAATGCCAATGAATGCAACAGATAGTTTAGAATCTCATAGAATCTGATGTCTCAATTTATAGTTATAAAAATGTATGTGCTTGGGTACAATAACAATTTTTCTCACATTTTAAATTCTAAATTTTAAAGTTGAATTTTCAGATTAAATTTGCTCATTTTAGCCATATTTCTACTTTGCTTTTTATTATATTCAATCAGTATTCCTTTCTCGGGAATCCAGCTAAGAGATTCCTAAAAGTGTTCTCTCTTTCAAAAGTTTATGCATAAGACAGTGGGCCTTACAGACCTTTGATGTACTTGTACGTGGGAAGGCGCCAATGCGTCTATTAGAGTAATGCTGTCATTAATTAAAGACCGCGCATATATATATATATATATATATATATATATATATATATATATATTATAACGCCCCGTCCAAGTATGGGCTACAGCGATGCCTGGCTGCGAGGGAGGCGAGCAGCGGAGCAGTTTGAAATGCGCGCTCCATGCCGGGGGCCTTAAGTCTCGAGGGTTCCAAGCAGAGTTCGCTGGTGTAGAGGACAGTGTCGACGCTTTGCGTGCCAAAAAGCTCGGTCTTTTATGATGAGCAAGCGACCGGAGAGGATGGAAGTGGGAGAGTCGGGAGTGTGGAGCAGAGCTGTGTTGGTGGTATATGGGATGCAGCTCGCCACCGCAAGGCATGAGAAGAGGTAACGCGAAAGAATTAATGTACTTGAATTTTTGTTACGTTTTAATGCACGAAGAGAGGTGATATAGTGTTCGAGGTGCGTTGGAGATGAAGGGACGGAGGCATGAGGTAACTGGATAGGAAGTAGGAATCTACGTGAACTGAGTCTAACTTTGATTAGTAATGTAGGTGCTAATAAAGCATTTGATGAGTTGTATAGTGGAATTGTGTAGGCGTGATGTTAGGATCAATCTCTCCTTAAATTGAGTTGCAGTAGTCCAATTTGGGTGTAGTATTGTGGTGAATCCTGGCATTTGAAGTGGCAAGTGACTCATCCTGACTGTTCTTTTTGCCGGATGTGTAATATTCTTTTAAATACAAGATGTTCTGTTGCATTATTTTAAGTTGAGGACTTAAAGAGACTGATAAATGAATTTATGCATATTAATGTATCAATTTTGAATCACCAATATGCATATGTGGATTGTGAACCGAAAAGAGCTCGAAAGGTGACCTTTCACTTTCATTAACTGAGTACTGTTGACAATTATGTGCTCTATTGTAACTTATATTGCAATTTACGTACTATATAAGGATTATGTCAAGAGTTGTTAATTTCTATCAAGTTAGAGTGAGATTCTGCAGTTCTCTACGGTAGTGCAATATTTTATTGAAGACTGTCCAATATCACAGATTGTGAAAAAATAGCTGAGAGGAAGGAGGACAGTTATACTGCTATTTCTACTGCCATAACGTTCAGAAAAATGTTTATTCATGAATTTCTTCTGATTACAATTTGTATGGTGTAATTTCATGGCATGTAAAATTAGCATGTAACAGGATTGCTATGTGATCATGCAGGATAAAGTGGAAGGAAAATGTTGCAAGATTACTTGTATGTTAATGAACCAATATTATCATTTAGATAAGGAATATGTCAAGGATTGTTAATTTTTGGTCAATTTGGGAGTGATGCTTTGCAATTTCTGTGGTAATGTAGTATCTTGGTGGAGATTGTCTAATACCACAGTTCTGAAAATATTAGCTCAGTGGGAGGACAGTCCCAGTTATTTTTACTGCTGTCTGTAACGTTTCATTACAATGTTTATTCATGATTTCCTTCTGATCATAGTGTATGGTGTGATTTCATGGCAGGTAGAATTGGCATGTAGCAGGGAGTGCTATGTGACCATGCAGAAGGATAAAGAGAAAGAAAATGTTGTAATGATTACTTGTATGGTAATGAACTAGTATTATCATTAAAACTTTGGGTAACGATACACCCTACTTTCTTGAGTATTTATCAAAAGGTATAAGAAAACTTTGTCAGTCATGAATATTTTTTTTATACAATTTCTGGAGAAATGGTGTAGGATGTTCATTCTAAAGTTTATATTGTAAATTAAATTTCTATTAATGTGTGTTAATCATAGCATGGAATGGTTATTCTAGAGTTTACATTGGAAATCAAAGTTCTATTGCTGTGTGTTGACCGTGATTGGATGTGAATTTATTATTGAAATGAGGGAATCGTGATGAGGAATGTATAAATCTGAATTGTTTTGGAGTGAAGGAACATAAGTGTTGTATAAACTAATTGGAATTATATTAATTCAAGGGATAATCTTTGTTCAGAATTGTGATTGATTTTCCATTTTTTTAAAAAGGATGTTAGATGGTTATAATTCTCAGAATAGTTCTAGAAACAGTACATCTTTTGTTGATTGCTTGTTTTTGTTCTTGTATTTAGGTACAGGCAGCCAGACAATTTGTACACTGTTGTGACATTATTTCTGTGCTGTTGCTTTAATGTTTGTTTAGAAACTTGCAGATGTCTGTGTACACAGTTTTCATTAAATGTCATTGTTTGTTTTTCAGTAACATTGCACATTTTGGTTGTTTTGGCAGTGTAAATTTCAGAGTCTACGACAGCAGCGAAAACGGTGGACACTAGGTACAATTTTCTTCATTTTTATCTAAAAGATTTGACAAATTTCCCTTTGTGAATAAAAATTTATATTTTTACCTTGCATATCATATGAGATATATCATGAGATTCATTTTGTTTCGTTGTTGTTCATAGCTCAATATCACATTTTTACTCTAAAGTTGTGGCACGCAGTCCAGTAATTTTAAAACTTCTTGTTCTCCTCGTGAATGTTCAGTGCGTCTGATCGACAAGTTCTAGAGGGAAGAAGAGGCGAGTGGCGGCGAGAGGGTGCGGGAGGCGAGAAATTGGAGGACGATAAGAGGGGGAAGTGTGGTGGAGAGCGAGCAGAGGAGGAGGGAGAGAGATATCTCCCGAACACACAACACACAGTTTTATCTGTTTTGTGACAATAAATGAAACCAATTCACATTCCGCACAAAATTGAGATCGTATAGTTAAATGATGCTCAAGCATGTCAGTAATTTTACCCATCATATTTTAGATTTGAGAGAAAAAGACTAATACTTACTCCACTCCAGTGTCAGGAGCAATCAAGAGTTTGGAGTCGATCTCTTCACTTGTTACGTTTGCTACGTGTAAAGTAACAATGGGATTATCTGTTCCGGGCTGCAATATAAAATAAGTTATTTCAGAGTCTTTTAGCAGTATTATAACTAATGCTTGTAATGTTGCAAGTTTTATTGCATTGAGTAACACTAATGAGAACAAGAAAAAAGCAGACAAGTATCTTGAGACAGACGGTCAATAATATTTAGTTGATGAATCACAAAGGGTATTAACATTTCCTCTAGCAGATCTTAGAAGTATTTGATCTAAAACTAACTTTTGGATAGAGCAGTGTTTCCATCTTGGTATACTGCTCAATTACTTATAAGTGATGAAATGACAGTGTCACTTTAGTATCATTGAATTTGGCATATACCAAAAATGAGCCATTGGGAGAGAACCACATGGCAGAACCGGAACTCAGCACTTCCTCTGTGCAGAAAGAAACAATTATAATTTGATGGCCTGAGGTTCTCCCGCTTGTCTGGCGGTAACAAATGTCCTGAAAAGTTAAATCATTATTGACTGCTCTAATAAAGCGATAGAAATATGTAAATATTCGCATTTGTTGCTGTTCGTAGTTATTAACGTTATTGGTTCTTAATTCTTATTTAAAACAACATAAAACATCAGTTAAGCGTCCTACATTTATCATCCAGAAGAACGTAATACGAATCAAATCCCAGATTTTACTCTGTGGATCAATAAAAACTGAACGAAATATCTTCAGGACCTTTCTGCTCAAATTTGAATATTCACTTTGTTCTCTCTTTATCATGTTGATTCACATGTTGACGACGAATAGTAAAAAACGTTGTTTTTTTGCCATTTTATCATAAACTCTGTGAACTTTAGGTCACATACAATATTTTTACCAAAATCTTTCATTCGATGTTTAGGTAACAATCGATATAGGAATGTATCTAGCAATGCTTGTGTTAAATAACAATATATGGAATGTTAACATTGAGTCTCACGTTAAGGACCTAACTTCGTTTAGGTGGTACTTCTTTGATAATAGTCATCTCCTTAATTAATTTTCATTACAATTATATCTATATATAATTGTATATATAATTGTATAATATACATAATATATTATAATACATAATATATTATCATATATAGTAACATATAAACAAATCTATAAAAATAAAAACAAACTTAAAGGTAGAAAAAAGTGGATAACTCAAGATCGTATCAAATCATTAGCAGAACCAAATTTAAAATTTTGTACAAGAAAATGAAAATCTTCAAAACGATCACTTGAGATTGAAATATTTGGTATTTAAAAATAAACTACAATTATTGTTAAAAAAGGCCAAGTAAAATTACTGAAAACAAATTGTAACCTAATTTAATTCTAATCTTAATTTAATGTGGAATTTTATCAATTCCACTCTAGACAAAAACAAAGATATCAACAAACCTACAAACACTATGTTATTTGGGAATTTGCTTTTACATCTTGTAACGATATATTGCTAATCACATGAACACCTTTTTTGTAGAAATCGGACGCAAAATGTCGGGTTAATTTGACAATAATGTGATTCATAAAAACGATCTTGTAAATTATACCTCCTCTGACTCTATGTTTTTATTAAAGACAAATGAAACAGACATTCTCAATATAATTGATAATATGAACTGTAAAAAACCGGCTGGAATACATAAAATCTCTGATAATGTTATAAAATGTAGCGCTAATTATATTTCAAAACCTTTTGCTCACATTGTCAACAAATGTATAGCTAATGAAATTGTACCTAACCATTTCAAAAAAGCTGAAGTTATACTCATATATAAAGCAGGTGACGTTAAAAACCGAACAAACTATAGACATATATCGTTGATATCGTATTTAGCGAAAATATTTGAAAAGATCTTGAAAATAAGAAATAATAGCTTCATAAAAAACATAATGTCATACATTCGTTGCAATTTGGTTTCCAGGAAGGAAAGAGTACAGAGAATACAATTAAGTATTAAAGAGATGAAATTAATCAGGCTAGAGACAAAACCTCCATGCTTTACAGTGTTTCTGGACTTGGCAAAAGTCTTTGATAGAGTCAATCAGGATATTATAAATTGTTAAAGAACCTAGGTTTTAGAGGAAAAATCTATAATATATCTAAAATGTATCTCTCTGGTAGAAAGCAAATGGTTAAAATAAATGAGTAGTTAGTGATGAACTTTATGTATCTTGTGGTGTTCCACAAGGAACAATATTAGGCCCTATATAATTATTGCATATTAATGATATATTTAATATTTTGTTCTCTGGCGAGCTGATATCATTTGCGGATGATACGGCATTAATAGTAAAAGGCAAAACGTGGTGTGACGTTTTGAAATGCGCGGAACAGAAAATGAAATTGATAGCTCAATGGCTTAGTGAAAATTGTCTAACTTTAAACATAGTGAAGACTGTTTTTGTTACTTATAGTATGAAGCAAATTACCTGGAAATTATATTAGATTATATCATAGTACGTATAATAATGACAATTGTAAATTACCCCAGTATCACTAAAAGTTCAGATGTACTAAATTTATATTGGAATATATATATATATATATATATATATATATATATATATATATATATATAGAGAGAGAGAGAGAGAGAGAGACAGCGATCTGAAATGGAAATTCCAATTTGAGCACGTAGTTAAAAAATGTGAGATACTTAATTTTTATTTTCTTTAAATTATTATTAGTGTTAAGTGCTGAGCAACTGATAATAGTATTCTATACGTTATTTATAATACTATGAGACAACGCTTTGATATTCAGAAAAGGGTTATTAAAATTATTTATAAGAGAAGCTTGTTTGACTCATCAGACATTATATTCAAGGAAAAAATATGTTATTAAAAAAATTATTTAGAAAAAAGCTTTACTTCACAACTTTAAGTTCTTACATGATGAGTACACCAAGTTAGTCTCAACAAACGTCATTCCAAATACCATAATTAATAAGAAAGTCATTACTATATAAGCCATAAAGTATTCAATTGAACATTACAGAACTGAAAACTATGATATGATCAAATCAAAGTATAGAAAGCGGAGAAGTGGGATTATCAACTAGATAGAAGAAATTGGTAAGGTCATATTATTAACCTATACAGTCACCAAGCTTGGCATAGGTTAGTTTCATTTAATAAATATAAAATTAATATTCATAAAAAGAAAAAAGTAGTCATACTTTTTTCTTTCTTTTGTTTTCTCGTTCTTTTTCTTTTTGTATTATTGAATAATAATTTTTAGATCATCAATCTATGTTTAGTCACTGCAGGTTCACGTTCAGGACTTTGTCCTCTGCGAAATAATGTTATTTTACATTATTTGTATTTGTACAGTCTCTTCAATGCACTTTGTCATCTGTCAAGCGGAAGTCGATTGCAATAAGTGTTGTTTTTCATATCTGAGTAATCTTTCAATGTAAAGACTCTTTCCAAAACTCTCCTCCACCATCATTATTAAAGATTTAATAGTTCTTAATACCAGTTTAAACCTCTAAATGAGACCAATAAATAATTTTAGCAACATTTTTTAATGCGCGTTATGCTGTCGCGATTTTTTGTAAAAATTCTTACAAGTTAAAACGCATTGCTGCTTTGGACCATTGCTTAAAAGCATTGTATAATTCAGAATGGAGAATGAGGTAAATTACGTTCAAAACGAGCAGTTAGAGGCAAGTATTACAATTTTCTATTTATAATATTTTTCAATCTTTCCATTTTCAGTGTCTCCAGTCCCTACTGTTATAAGTGATGTTGCAAATATATAACTGAGAATATTAAAGTTTTCTTTAGTGCGGTAGCCAGTATTGATAGTATGTTCCCGCCACCACCTGTGCTTCGTGTTCTAGCTTCTACTAATTTATTTATCACAAGTTAGGTTTGCTCAGACATTCTTCCAGTATGTCTCATGACAGTCATTTCAGTCTGTGAGTATACAAAAAGTACATCAACAATTGAAATTCATTTTCATGTAAAGTTTGGTTAAAATAAGATATCCATTTTGCATTTTTTCGCTGGTTTTCAGTGATGACTTTAGTGTTCGTAGGATAGATATTGGATTATTATAAAATCATTTAATCGTTACAAACAAGAAAGTATGCGCTGTTTCTGGCACAATAAGTTTATTCATATTTCATATATCCAAATTCAGCATTTCATATGTATCGATATTAATGCAGCTTATTTTTAATTACATTGGCAGGAAAGCGTGTACATTGCGAAAATTCAGGAACAAAAGAAAAAAGTGCACCGCTGCATACAACTGCAACTATTTAGTAACAAATACCCTTACCTTCATGATTGATCTGATTTTTAACAGTGTTAGAACATCAGTGTGACCTCTTATGACTGATTTTGATGATATTTGTGACGACGTAAACATTGTTTTCGTGCATAGCTACAGTCCGTCTCCTACGACCCAACAGCGCTGTTTGGAGATCATAGCCCCTGATGAAGATTCTGCCAAACTCTGGACGAAAATTTTAATTATAAATACAATAAGAGGTTCAATATATAATAAGAATCTTTTTAAGTATATAACTAGTGTCTTTATGAAAGTTGGACAGGAGTACGTATTCATGACATTCCCGAAAGGAGCCGTGAATTCTTTAAACATACTAAAGACTTAACTGACGTGGGTACGAATTATATTGACTGTGCTCATCTGTATAGTGCACATTAAACATGGAAGAAATCAATGTGAGCCAATAATAAAGAGAATTTATACATCATTATTAGTGATTGCCACAATAGTTATATACATATACCGATCGGGGACTAGTATACCTAAATAATAGCGGTAAATAATACCGATATAGAAATACCTTTACCTCTATTACACCTTTGTTCAAAATACTTCTAAAAGTACCGGTATAATGCATCAAATACCGGTATTTGTGAAGGTATTTGCATATCGGACGTCTATACCGGTAAAATACCTCTTTAAAGTTATTATACTAATTTCTCATCAAGACCTGGTATTTCATAAGAAAATACCGACAGCTCAATCTAGTCATACAGTGTTTGGGAAATTCATTGTGATTTTCCGCTGAGATGGCTCAGAGGAACATCAGGAACAACACGGCGGAGTTTCTGATTGGGAGGTCTAAGTTCAGTCGAGTGTGGTTATGACAATAGGCATATTCTAGCCGAATCAGTTCTGTTGGCTGGGAAAGATTGCGAGTCAGTTCTGAACGGTAGTTTTATAGTTTCTGATCCATTTTATCGACGTAGAAGTAGTTGCGATAACTGGTTCTCTCATATGTAAAGCGCCCAATATGGCTTTCCTCTTTCGCTCCTAAAACACTTCCTGCAGCGTTGGAACACGCTGCTAGCGGATATAACATGAAGCTCCTTGTAAATACCTTTGAGAATGCGTTGCATCGCTCGACTTCGAGGAGAGAAGGGCCACGCCGTCTCGGACGTGTCCCCATGAAAAGTTCATGTGACGATCTCCGGATGGCATCCACCAGAGGTTCAAGTTAAAGCAGTACGTCACGAACAGCATCACATGTTGAAGGTTAGCAAGTTCCTGGTGTTGTGTTTTGAGATCTAAATACCAGCAAGTAATGCTTATTCTTTGACCTCTGCATATGAGTTTAGTAATTATTTTCAAATTTCAAAGAAAATGTGGAAAGAAATACTACAAATATTGTTTATAAATTTCCCAAAATGATAGTTCAAAGACCTCAGTGTATTTTTATTATTTATTTACATATTAGTAGCAAATGAGTCATTTACTGTTTATTTAGAGGAAAAGGTACATACACTTTATTTCTATTAGTAACAAAGTTGTATAAAGAGAAAGGCATTTCCAAACCTTAGGTTTTAGAAAGCATTGCCTCATACTTCCTGTTTTGGGTCCCGATGGATTGAAATTCCTTGGGCCTGCAGATTTTCCCCGGCCGCTTGAGAGAAACAATGCTCAGCTTTCCCAATTATTTTGTCTAATCTTCACTTGCAATATTTATAGCAATAACGGTTCAATTTCCTGAAATTGTTAGACAACTCCGTATTATAGAGAATCAGTCAGTTACATAGCTACTGACCACAAAATAGACATGATAGTGTTCTTTCTGTATGTGAAACATTTTGCTTCAATATCGCAATTTCCTGTTCCATTAGATCTTCGTTAGAATAGTTTATTTACTATTCATTTATTTATTGACTAGTGAAACAGGAACAATGAAAGGCGCTCTTTTTCACATAGCGTGTCAATTAAGGTGGTCATTTGCCGAATATTCTCTCGTTCTCAAAACAAAAGTCGAACGAGAGCTGGGGGCCGAGAATCTCGTGCAACTAGAACGCATTCTCGAGAGCGAGACGACTCGATAATCAGGTGCGTCAAGCTGGAAGTCAGCACACCGCCACGAAACATGTCAAATCATTTATTGCTAATTCGACAGCGTTGTTACTGGTGGAATTAATTCGCACGTATTTTCAGTCTACAAAATAATCAATGTCGGGAAATTATGTGCAACCACCCAACATAATTGAAAATGCTAGCAGCAATCAAGCCTTTTGCACATCAGTTAAATTCGAGCCAGAGCTCAGCGGAAACCATCTAATCATTTATTACTAATTAATTGCCAATTATTTGCCACAATTTGGAATTAATTCGCACGTATTTTCAGTCTAAAATAATCAACGTCAATGTCAGCAGGCATGACGCAACCCGTAACATAATATAAAAATTGGAATATAGAGAAAACAAACGAGCACAATCACATAAAATTGACGAGATAGTTTACCCCAAGCACATATAGACTATTGTTCTACTATGCATGATTTAATTACCTCTTTTGTAGATAATACATTTTGCGCTTCGTAGTTATGCTACGTACGACATTTCAAATAGACAATGTAGAGTACCAACAGTGATATATCTAAAACCTATTAAAAAATTAAATACTTATTCAATACAAGTTTATTATACTAAAGATAAATTCATAAATGTTGCCGTGTATCATATAAACATTGCTGAAACTGCGTCAGATTTATTGAATCTAGCCACTTACTCAAATTCAAAACACAGAGAACCAGCAAAGCACAATCACATAAAGTGAGAACATAGTTCTATAGATGTTTACATTCTTATTTACTAAATACACGATTTGTTTAACTCTTGTCATTTATTATCTAATAATATTTTAAAACTTCGTTGTTAATGAAACCTCATCAATTTCGGACGATAAACCAGGTAACGAGCACTAATATCATAATCCCTGTTTCAATAAGTGAATGCGTTCAATACTAATGCTCTTTACTCTAAAGATAAATTGATAAATGTTGCCGTGAATGATATAAACATTATTAAATTGCATGAGTTATCGAACAAAGCCAGATATTGATTGAAATACAGAGAGAACCAACGAGCACAATCATAAAATTAAGAACATAGTTAACGGATGTTTGGAACTATTTTTTTACTCTATACACGATTTAATTGCTCTTGTCATGTATTGAACAATACATTTTTTAAACTTCATTGTTATGAAACCTCATCGACATTCGAGCAGGAAGTGCGAGAGTTCCAACGAGCATGAATATCTAAAATCTATTTAATAATTGAATGCACATTCAATACTAGTGTATTACATTAAAGAAAATTGATAAATGTTGCCGTGAATTATATAAACAATATTGAAACTGCATGGCAGTTATCGAACAGAGCCAGATATTCAAATTCGAAAATAGAGATAACCAACTAGCACAATCACATAAAATTACGAACATAGTTAATAGATATACAACACTAATTTCTTACTCTATACACGATTTAATTGCTTTTATCGTTTATTAAATAATAAACTTTGAAAACTTTGTTGTTATGAAACCTCATCGACTTTCGAACAGGAAGTGCGGGAGAACCAACGAGCACTAATATGTAAAATCTATTTAATAATTGAATGCAAATTCAATATTGCTATTACATTAAAGAAAAATTGATAGAAATGTTGTGAATTCTGTATTATAAATGGTGTGATTTATGATTAAAACAGAATATTCAATTTCGACAATTACAGAGAACCAACTAGCACCATCACATAAAGTTAGGAACATAGTTAATAGATATTTGGAACTAATTTTTTACTCTTACACGATTTAGTTGCTCTATACGATTTAATTGCTCCTGTCATTTAATTAATAATAATTTTTCTGTTTTTCATTTGTTATGAAACCTCGAAAGTTTCGAACCGGAAATGCGAGTACCAAAAGTACCAATATCTAGAATATAATAAATATATAAATACATTCAATACTAGTTTTCATTCATAAAGGTACGTTAACAAATGTTGGCGTGTGAGTATAACAATATTGTTGAAATATCAGAGTTATCCGAACAAAGCCAGATTATTAAGTTAGAAAATAGTGTATAACGGGCTGCAATATAAATGTAACCTCATGTGGTTCGCAGATTTATTTAATACTGATTTATTACCCTATTCTTTTATTGCAATTATCTTGCCAGACAGGTAATAATTTTTAAAATTCGGAAATTGTGTGCAATTACGTACGACTTTCAGATATAGAAAATGCGGAAGTACAACAAGAACAATGTCTAACATCTATTAAATTATTAAATACACATTTAATACTAATTTATTACATTAAGTAAATTAATAAATTTTGCCGTTTATTATATAGAAAACATTAATTTGAATTCGCATCAGGAGTTGTCACTTTGCAAGGCCCAAGATATTCAAATTCGAAGATTTAGAGAACCAAACAGGCACCAGTAATGCCCATGTCCGAAATGTATTTATATTTAGTGCAATAAACTAGTATTAAATGTACATTCAATGATTAAATAAAAAGTTTAGATATTGGTGCTTTATTGGTACTATCATGATTCCTGTTGGAAAGTCAGCAAGAATTTAAAACAACGAAGTTTAAAAAGTGTTATTTAATAAACACAAGATTCAATCGTGTGATCAAAAATTAGTTCTGCTTGTTCTTTAATTATGGTTCTTGTTTTATGTGATTGTATATACGTTGATTTCTTGTGACTCAATTTCAATATCTAACTAATTAGATAACTCCCATGCAATTTCAACATGTTTCTGATTCGCAATATTCTCAAGTGATCTTTGAGTGTAACTCTGCTAGTACTAGACGTTCTTTCAAATTTTCGATTCAAATATGATCTTTTCCAAATTAAAGAAAGCTGACACATCCATCTGGTTCTAGTGGAAGTTTGAAATTTTGAAAAAATTTGAAAAGAAAATTTAAGTTGATTCATTGTTGATGCGTGTACATTGTATCAAATTATTAATAAAACAAGATTTTCTGAAAAACAGCTCCAAATTTTTTCTTTAAATTTTTAGTAGGGGTAGTGCTAAATGTACCCTATACGATGACACAAACGCCATGTTACTCTATTCTTTTGTTTTTTTCAAAAATTTACAGAAATGTATTTTTTTACTCACAAGATAAAGTTTCTCCCGTCGTTTAAATATACATTACATATGCATTTCATGGTTCAATGCGTTTCTTCATGAGCTTCACATGAGCTTCAACGTACCTCTAATGATGCTTTTTTGAAATGTCCGTAAGTTCTTCATAATCGATGAGAATAATTGAACTGAACTGGCGAATTTTCTGAAATGTTTGAACCAAATTTTCTCAAAAACTATGAAAAATTTGTCGACAAAATTCTCCAGAATGGAAAAAGAGTTTAATTTTCTCCGATATTTTAAAAGCTTGATTTTGGCCACGATATTTAGGGCCTCAAAATCAAAATAATGCTGAAAAATGTATTTTTAAATCGTAAATGGAATAAAAAATATATATTGCAGAAAAACCAAAAGTCAACCATCGTGTCAATTGAAAAAAAGTTTAAATATTTTGTTTTATAACATTTTCTCGATGTATTGTAAATATTACCGCAAATGTGATTTTTCTGCATTCGCTCGCCTAGAATTCGCCAGTGATTTAGGGATAAAATTGTTACCATGACCAAAGTTGAGCACAAATGTAATTTTTTTAAATATCTATATCCGTTAATATACACATTTCTGAACGATTTATATACACTGTACATTTGTAAATGACGTTTCAAATGACTTCAAATGAGTGTTTCAAAGCTCAATAGATTCATGTGAAATAGAGCTTCAAATTCCGCATTTACAGTACCTCGTAAATGACATTTTCTTAAAAAACACTCTCCAAAGCTTTTCAATGAAAATTTCTATTTAGGACGAGTTTTCTCTTCTTTAATATTTTTGAAGTAATATTTCGGTTCTTCTATTAAGAAACTGAAAAGTTGAGAAAATGACAAAAAATGTACTTTGGGCGACGATAGATGGCAGCTGACTAAAGAATGGAGCAAGACCTTAAATTAGTCCACACCAAGGAAATTAGAAAAAATTTCTACGAGAAAGTCTGTGCTATTACAGTGAACTATTGTTATAATTAAATATAATTTTCTAATCATACTGTAAAATATAGAGATTTGATATTCACGGAGGAGGCGGTCTTATAAAACCAATTTGTGAGAAACTGCTATTGCCCTCTCTGAGATGTTTATGGACTTTTAATAATATTAGAATGAGTTTCCACAGATAATTTGTAATAATTATGAATTATATAATTTTTAACCAACTTTTTTGTGGTAAAGTAGAATTAACTGAATTGTTAACCATACAACATTATTTCATTCTACACATCTATCCTGTATTTTGAAAAGATACAATGAAAGATAACAGAGAACATTGTAGTTTATTACAACAATTTGGTATCTATCAAACATGTCTTTTCTTGTTATTATGATACTCAAAATGGTTCAATGACTATGACTATCAGGTGACTTTCTGATATCATTTTTAATGTAAACAAGTTAAACTCTGAAAACGTCTTAGAAATCATTTGAAGCGTTCTTTACAAAGCAATAAAGTATAAAATCCCTTATTATAAATATTAACCACGTGAGATACAATGAAAATTAATTTGTGCAACTGTAGAAAAATAAAAAAAACATATGAAAAGGCACTGTAATAATGTTACTCTCTGCTTTTGGCACTATCCGAACAAAGGTTTAAAAACGAAATTTACCGCGCGTTTGTAAATATTGGTTTTACAGATATGATAATTTCAGGTGGAAATTATGCGAAAATAGCCTAATATAGAAACGTGTATGTGACGCATAAGATCTGATTTTTGTAGAATGCTCTTCTTCCAGAGGGACAATTTCTATCTCAAAATTGTAGTTTGTTGAAAAGACGTCGAAAATATTTTTGTTTTAATTTTAAAAATGAGAAATTAAAAAAATTGAACCTGTGCCATTTTCATGCTACTTTTCTTCTCGATAAAAATTTATCCAAAATTGAATATGTTTGAAAACATCGAAAATGCTCTTGCAGCAGAGACTTTGAGAATCTTATAAAAAATTAAAACAGCCATTTCTGATTGAGGAGCAAACCAATTGATAAGTATCAACTTTGGTGGAAATCCTGCTTGCAGTTTTAGCCGCTAGCATTATCTGAGACATGAACGACGGACGAATGGACTGACGGACAGAACATTTACAAAAAACCAATATTTTTGGTATCAAGGACCACAGCTTAGATTCTCCTCCATTTGTGTGAGACCAGTTTCTATGACCAATCAGTTTTCTTCGTCCTCCTTTTGTGTTTTAAATGTCATACTTTTAGTATTTTTAAACACATATTTAGATGAAGTTGTACTACATTTGGAACCACGAAATTATCATCTTTTTGATGTTGACTCAATGGTTTTTTCTGCTGAAAAATCGTGGTCTAGCAGCATTTAAAAGCTTTCTCTGTACAATGTATGTCGTATGCGAAAGAAAAATATACTAAATGCGTTTTTAATGTACTAAATGAATATATTCTTCAAGTAATGGCTTTGACCCATGGATGGCGTATTTAGAAATAGCCTTAGTCAATTTCTGTAGATCTCATGATTACTGCAATAGAGATAACTAATATGCGCGTACGATCAATCATAGTTCATCAATAAATATATTACACACGTAACGAAATAAATCTTTCATTTTCTCGTTCAGAGATGGTCAACTGCAGATTTTTCCATAAACCTGTTTAAGAAACCAAGCAATGAATAAATCTTCGGTCACGTCATCTTATCTATAGTCGGCGATGCGTCTTTCGCATCTCTCTCCCGATCCAGGTATCAAACTGTCAGTCCTTTTTGTGTTTATTTGTGTTTTTCTTTGAGTGACTCAGTTTATTTGAAAATAAATACCCGAAAGTGTACGCAGAAAACAGTGTTTCAGGACAATATATATTTTTATAAATAGCGGACATAAACTCAATGTTTAGTGTGTTACTTGTGCACTACTGCACAAAAGTGTGCCTAAATCATTCTTTTGCCAACTGTAAACTAAATATAAGATTACATTGGTCATTGGAACATTATGGTATCAGGTTCATAGAAAATGGTCAGTTCTCAGAATTTTGTTTTAAATCCAAGCATCTTTTGAAAAAGTCATTTCATTTGTTTATTGTGAAAAAGCGCAGAGGTAGCTAAAGCTAAGAAAACATTTTCCAAACAAAACATTCCATTTCAAATTGACTTTGACATGCAATTAAATACTTTTCTCCGCCCACAGTGTTTTCATTAACGATAATATTTTGGAAATATTTTTATTAATGCCAGACAGAAGCTAGCAGTTGCAGAAAGTACGAAACATGTTGTTTGCGTGTTTTAATTTTGATATAATGTCCTGGTAGTTTTTAATGAGAAATAGGCCTAAAGTATTAACTTTGGTTTTGTGTGAACAACGTAATTAAAATCGATTCATAGGTGTCCGCGGCCGATGTCATTTTGAATCATGGCTGTTTCGGAATGAAACCATCTCAGTCGATGCAGCCGACGTTGCAACCATCATGATGCTCTTCTTCAGGAGATATACTGTGTTTCTACAGTGTAGCACTGAAGAGAACCCTGTATGATGGCCGAAACGTCGACAGTCAACAAAGATAAAATAATTACGAACAACCAGAAATCTAACGTAATTAAAAAGAAATTAAAACATATTTGTTATATTTATTATTATTATTCTTACTTCATTTGATTATTAAACTTGACATTAAAATATTTGCGGTATTTGATTCTTTTAGTGATTCCTATATGTTTCGTTTATTGATACATGAATGCCTATTTCTTGGAATTAATTATGCAACCTTGGAATTATTTCAAACAAAAATATGACCCTAGGAGGGAATTAAGTTAGCCATTCCTGTCCCAGATAAAAACACTTGAAATAAATGCGTAGCTGTTGTCATTGCAAATATCAATACGGGAGTGATTAGTTTGTACATCCCTGTGTGTTCCCTTCGAGTTATGTTTCCGCCCTCCTATTTGTTGTCATATTATATGCCTATAAGTATTACTATTTATAATAAAAAAAAGCGTGTGTCATTACAGTGCTTCTGAAAGCTAAAATTAGAAGATAATTTTGTAGTTGTAAAAAGAACTCACTTGGTTTAAAATTGTATACTGAGTACTTCGCTGTTGAGTGTCAAGCCACGAAAAAATTCTTAAAGTAATTATTTCATGATTTAAATTTAGATTTACTTGCACGATCGTTACATTCTTGTTTATTCATAGTTCATTCTCTCTTTTGTTTCTCTCTTTCATTCCCTCTTTTTCTACTTTCTCTCTCTTGCACTCGCTCTCTCTTGCTCTCGCTCTCTCTCGCTCTCGCGCTCTCTTGCTCTCTCTCGCTCTCAACTGAAAGTAGTACCAAGGACAGTTTATTTACACAGTTCTCTGAGATTCTTTTATGTCTTCTATAGTTTAAAAGACATTACTTCAATATCTCTATAAATACGTAATTGAGAATATATTATTCACAAACAGCTTAGAGTATAATCTTTTGAGTTAGCGCAAAAGCATTTGAAAATCTTTTGATTCATTCTTTTACTGCTTTCCATCATGACTCAGTAGCTTATTTATAATCTGGACGAAATTGAATTCCTAAATTTTTGTTGCGGTTTTCCTGTTGGCAGATCAAATATTAGAATTAGACACTCCCGCCAGACTGCGTTGTTTCTCGATGTCACGTCGTTAGCCCCCAAGGAATATGCAGAGGCAATAGGTCCTGCATTTTTTCTTTTTAGAATGTCAGGTCTAGGGTTGCTACCATCCTCCATTTAGTAGGACAGTTTTCCATTGACGTAAATTTTCTTCAGTTATCCTTTGAACTTTAAATGTCATACTTTTAGTATTTTTTAAATATTTGTTTTCATTTACCCACATGGCTAACATCTTCTACGTTGTATCGTTTATTGTTTAATTTAGAGTATAAAACATGAATATCATTTTTCTGAACACTGACACACGCATGCAGGATGGTGTCTCTCTCTAGCGACTAAAATAAAAAGAGACTCAAAACATCTTCATGCGCATTTTGTGAACGAATCTATTCACTTGAAAATAATTTGCAAATGGAGAGAAGAAATAAATATAGCTGATGTTAGTCTAAATTTAATATTTATGAAAAGAAATGTGTTGATCCGATTTTCTTTGCTGTTTATCGAGTGTCCTCTCTTATCTGTACATTGTTGGCAACCCTAGGCCCCCGGTGTAAGGATGCATGAAAGCTAGTTGGGCTCGGATTCAGCAGGCAGGCATGTGTGAGCTTTTGAGAGGGACGTGCCAGGGCATGTGAGTGGGGTTTAGAGACCTCAATATGAACCTGCTCAGCCTGTAAGGATTTTGACTGGCGAGAGATCCCACAGATGTTTCAGATAGTTATTTTAGATCGCGTCCCCGGCGTATCTGGATATCAGTATAAAGGCCGTACGTGTACGCTACGGAAGGAGGACAAGGCCCAAAGCTGCCTGTTGGAAGTATTACCTGCAAGTAGGTTCGTTTCTCACTTCTTTTAAAGGGATGTTAAACTATGATGGAAATTAGCGGAATCAACAACAGGATACTATCATAATGAATCTTAATGCGACACCTCGTTACGTACAACATTCACCGACGGTAGATGGAAGCTTATGTAGTCGATGGACGTGAAGTGAGTTAATGCCTTGTATTACGTGGCGAGACTCCGGACTTCAGGCATGCTCTTCCGTCTGACCACGCAAATTTCGCTACGCTCTTTTCAACATCAAGCGCAAAAAGAAGGTATCACCTTGGGCGACGAAACAGGCGATTTCAATTTAGCTTAGAGGCTTCTTTTAGGCTTTAGGATCTTTTACATGCAGTAAATCTACTACATGGAACAGCCGGCTTTACTTTCCCTCCGAAGGAAAGCGTACAAAGTTTTCGCCCTAATAAAAATCCACGGCTTCGATCGGGTTTTAACCCGTAAACTTGGCAACAACGGGTACATAACCGTTATGAGCAGTACGCGCTGGATCCTCAGCGCTCTTCCACTGGCGTGGGGCTCAATGAGCATAAAGGCAGTTTTAGCGTCACGCGTAAAATAGTGACGTTAACCATAACGATCCGCGACGGACCTCAAGTCATAATGTCTTACCTTGGGCTGGGGCACAACTTCATAAATAGTGCACGCATGTGCGAGTCTCTACGGTCAACTTACAAACGGCAAATGGCCGCCTAAAAACAGGAAGTATTGCATTTTCAACTAATGAACTGATTCTCAGATAATGAGCAAATAAATCTAGTCAGAGTTGAGTTGATGAAGATAGTGTTATTCGCGCAACTCGACAACCAACAGAAAATTAACGGAAAATGTTGGAAAAGTTGTAGGTAAGAAATTCGCGAAAAAGAAGTTAAAATCATATCTTCGTGTTGGTTTATGTCTTATGCTCATAACAAACGCTGTTATTAGACATTCCCTACATTCTCAAGAAAAGCCGATTCAGAATCCCAGACCCCATACTGATAATGAAGGGTCACAAAATTTAAAACTCCTTGCTTTATGGAGATTTGAATTGAATACTCTTGACTCGTACTGTGGTTCCAATGTCTCACCACTTGCCTACACTCTTTGATATATTGCGCAACTTCTGTGTTCGACGCTTGAAATGCTTCTTTTGTAATAAGGCATAACTCAATGCCGTAACTGCTAAAGCTCTTCTGAACGTTGTACCTTACAACCTTATAACGTCGTTAGTCACGTGATCAATAGAGTTTAGGGATGTCTCCTTACGCCTGGCGATAAAACTCCTGAAGCTGGCGGAAACGTAAAGAAAGAAGACGGACATTCTAGGCGGGTGTTCATAACAAGGCTAGATGCCAGAGGCTTGTCTTAGAAGACGGGGCGGATGGTCTACTTGTATCTTTGCCCGGAAATGGAAATCTCCTCGAGTAGGGACGGATCCAGCCGATCTTTTTTTGGGGAGGGGATCATAGATTTTTGCGAAGCAACATATTTGTTTTTATCAGGTGCGGATTTTGAACGCCTAAAACATTGCCCAAAATGATCAATAAAATTATTTTAAAACTTAAAATGCCCAAAAAGCAAGAAAAATTACATAAAATTTTAATCAAAACAGAGTTCAGATAAATAACTAGGGTGTTGTATATGTTACTTAGTAAGTGAGACTTACTCGTTTCATAAACTGACCTTGCGAACTACACCAGGAGCAGTAGCTCGATCCATGAACTGATGTCCTGCAGCGCCTCTGACCGGGAGGTCCCTAGGTTTAGTCTGACTGCCTTTCGATTTTCGACACTGGCTTTTCCAGCTAGGTCGAATTCAGTCGCTGTCTGGAAGAGAATTCTAGCGGCCGGCTGCTCTGATCGGGAGTTTTCCGTGGGTTCTCCGGTCAACACCAGGCGAATGCCGGAGCAGTACCCTACCAAACGGGCCACGGACCGCGCGCCCTCTGTTCTTTCTCTTCCTTGCCCTATCCTCTCCCTTTACACATGCACTTACACTGTATACACTACACCATATTCCAGGAGACCGGTCGGAGCGCAGAGCTTGTCGGCTGAAATTTGGTGCCAACAGTGGAAGTACCTGTAAGGGGAAAATATTGCAAGCCGACATGTAGGTCGGCGCAGATCTCACCATCTAGCGGGGAAGAACACCACTATCACTTATAATTACATGCATTACACGTATGGGACTAATTAGCTTAGCAATTAACGTGCCCGGAAGCACGAAATAATCAATCAATCAAAAAAACCTTGCAGACTTTTGTTTTGGAATGTATTTCCCAGAATATGTTCTTTGTTATCATGAAATTAGTCGAACCAGAAACAATGGCGCGCTGATAGCCGTCATGGGATTCTAATGGTTCTTATTCACAATGGCTAACATGACAATTTCTGAGCAGATATATTGAATAGGCTCTCCAAGGAATTCTGTGGTGAACGTTTGTTGCATCTCTTAAATAGTATTTTGAAGCAGAACCATTAAAAAATATGTATTTATAATTCAATGCTGGAACAAGTAAGACATTTCAACTACCTTGGCTACGATTACGAGAACGACATTGACATCAAACTCCATCGGTTCCAACAAATGTGCGGCCCAATAAGACGAACGCTCTCGAAGAAGACAAGAAGAGAGACGCAACTAAAATGTACAAAGTAATGCCAGTACCAGTTTTACTGTGTAGAACAGTCATGGGTATCGACGAGAAAGAAAAGTAGTAATATACAAGCTTCCGAGATGAGATTTCTAAGAGCAGTAAAAGGCTGTAGACTCCTTGACCAGTTCAGGAACGAAAACATCCGAAAAGACCTCAAAATTTTCTCCATATATGAAACAAAATAAAGGAGAAACGTTCAGCGTGGTCACAATACCTACAAAGGATGGTAGGCGATAGGCTCACAAAAGCGGCCGAGCATTATCGACCAGGTGGAAAAAGAGATCCTGGTCGACCAAGACAACGATGGACTGAAGCCAGAAAAGGCGTACTGACCTATATCGTGAAAGGAAGAAGAAGAGACCATTAAAATGATATTAAAATCAATGGAATCGGTGACAATACTTTATTGGCGGAAAGAAGTAAAAACGACTTATTAGCCAAAATGAAGAAAATGCATTATCTCACGTAGGACTCGAACCCTCGACTTTTCCGAACTGATCTCGGCACTGAACATAAAGCGATTTAGGCCAGCGGACAGAAGCACTATTGGTGGTGCAAATTTTTGCACTCAGACCATCTGTATCCCTGCGGTGGCTGTGCGGCACTGTGTTGCGTTGTGCCACAGAGCAGAACTTTGGAGAAGTATAGTAGTAGCTTTGGTGTCGACGTTGGCAACGCAACTCGATGGCTTCAGCCGGAATGCGTCGGTATGCGATCGTTCCCTGCGCAGAACAAGAGGAGAACACAATGCTTGACATCCCAGACGATTGATTGATTGTAAGTGATTCCGAACGCATCAACTGCTAAGTCGTGGTCCATCAAGATGCCAGTGCATCTTATCTACTTCGGGAAATTGGCATTGATCTACTCCGCTGGATGGCGAGATCCGTGCGACCTACATTTTGTCATGCCATTATTTCTTCAGCTTTTCATGTAACTTCCCTTTTTGTGGTGAATTAATATTCTACATTGCTACTCCAAGAAAAAATGACTTTCTTTGTTTGTGTGTCATGATATACTCTTACTATGGCTATCCTTAAAATCAGCTGTCATTAAAAATACGAAAGCAGTCATATTGGAAATATTATTGTTAGAACGCAAGCATACATCATTATTTAGGGTATATTTAATCAAATTTCCTTATCGTAGGAAGAGTCAATATCAGGTATAGAATCGTTAGAAAATTACATGCAGGTCACTATTTGAGTTATTCAGATTCAAAATGTGAACCAATTCTGTACGTATAAAAATGGATGTTAGTTTGTTCGAAATCCTATAAACTTTGATACCGTTGTGATCCATGCCGAGATTGGCACAACTACGTGGATTTTCATGAATAAATGTTTTATTCTGTTCGTTTTGTTGTAACACCACTAGAAGGCGATGCAGCACGAGATGGTGTTCATTTTCCCAATTAATCCCCCAATCCACGGGGCTTCATTGTTGTTGTTACTGTGCGTTGCCGTGGGACCCGGAGGGGTCGAGAGAGGAGGACAGGAGGGCAAGCTGGGCAGCGTGGAATGTGGACAAGGACAACACTACGCTGAGCTACGTGACGACATAAAGGAGGGGGCGTTTTGCAGCTTTGATAACAATGAGATTTGCAGCAGCGCTGTCAGAACGGGAAGACAGCGGCCAGGCATAGTAATTCTGCTAGAGTAGTGTAGTTCACACTATTTCTCCTTTCCGAGAGGAGTTAATGACGTGTGTATTATATATTATGTAAACCTTCCTCTGATGTATTCAGAAGAATCGAACAATTGAGCCGGAACCAATAATGATCATAAGCCTGATAGTGAAAATCTGCAGGTGTAGTTGAAATAGTTACAGAATTTCGTTTGCTTATTTAGGAAACCGAAAACCGACATTGAATGCTCCACCTTCATGTCAACAAACACAGCGAGCCTAAATATTGTCTTTCAAACTCCATCTGAGTCAAATGAATGCTGCAAAAGTGCTGGCACAATCATTGAGGCTTGAATTGTTGCCCTGATGCTAATTGCAGAAATAGCTATGTGCAGAAGCCGATCATCTGCGAAAATTCGCGTTTAATATAAGCAGGAGCATGATAATGTGATTGATGCGAAATTCCCTGAATAAGTAACAGCTGTTTTGGGTTGGCTACTTTTCGTATACGTATGTAGTATGCGCAGTAATAAACGTAGTATAGAAAGTTATGTAATGCTACGCAGAGAATAATACAGTTTTGACCGAAATAAAGTTCAGGGTCCCCTGATAGCGATTTGTTTTTACAAATGTTCGTTCGTCCGTCGCTGTCCGGTTAATGTCCGTCTGGTATCACCATAGACTCCATGCGCCTAAAACATGCATGGGATGTTTCACAATGGATATTCCCGATCGATATAGCATATTTGAACTCGAGACGCTGCAATTTTGAAAAACTTTCTTTCGAAATTTAGGGTATAACCTAGGACATTTATAAGCTTTCTCAAAACTGGCTTCAATTTTTCTTTCAGGTTTTGAAGAATAATGCGAAAATATCTAATTATAACATTAAATAAGTCCATGTTACACTCTGCTCCCTGAATTTTCAAAAAATTACAAAAAGTTTGGTGCAGCATCTTCTGCAACCACAAAATTAAAGATGGAGATTTTTCCTTCAAATGAAATTTGTTGTCCATAATTAGTTTTTTCATTAAGGTCACGTACATTTTTAAAAAATATTTTAGTAGATTTCGCGCAATATTGTGTGAGATTAGGTACACTTGTTTGGAAATTTGAGGATGGTGATAAAATGGACCAAATGAATTTGAATAAGAATAAAATGAGCTTTAAGTGATAGATATGATGTGGTACCATACCAAGTGGATGAGTACTGTAGGTTATGTCACTAACTTTTCACAGAAACAAGAATGTCAATACTTACATCCGATACATGAACCGTTCCACAATACACATAAAAAGCTATCTTTATTGGTATTGAAACGTTATTATTTAATTACTAATAATAAATGTCAATCGTAACCAATTTCCGAATTTATAAACAATTTGTGCGCCAGGAAAAGGTTTCACTTGAAGTCCTGATTATCGATTACTGTCTTTGGATATATTACAATAAATGCAAATCCCGCTAGCTCGGTCGTCGGGTTCTCATGAAATAATTGTTGCTACTTACTCCGCAACCAATTACTCAATCTGCCATTCATATAGAGTGGCGAGGAATCTGAAAATATTTCTAAAATGTCTACTTTAGGATTGCACGTAATGACAAATGAGAATCAGCTTTCTTTCAAACGATGCATTACAATTTATTATGCATGCTAAAAGTTATGACTATCATTGAATTATTAAAGTTATTGTTAGGTCATGACCATTTTATCATTACAATAACAGCGTTATCTTATCATCGCAACCTTTTATCCTTTTTCTTCTCCTTCCTCTTCGCGCGCACGTTGCTCAATGTTCCTACGTAGAATAATCCAATCTTCCTTCTTGTCGAAGTCGACGATGATCAGCGACCAAGTCGAAACTTCCTCCAACCACTTCACAAACACTGCTTATACTCTTTATCTTACGCCTCAGGTGAGCATCTATTTCAAACTGATGTCTTTCGAAGGTCAGAATAATATCCTTATAATATTATTTTCTTTCACCTAATCCACTTTCACAATTTACTGGTACAATTTCTAAGTCAAGTCTTGTAACTTTACTGCGAAAATATTCTTAGTTCTCTCAGTCCACTCCTTGAAAATAGCCTGATCGAGTTTTGCAACACGTAAATTTTACAAGTTCCAATTGTACACCTAATGCGGAAATATTCTAAGTTCAAGTTCAATGTTCACTCTCACGAAATATTATAAGTCCCTATTTGATAATTAACTCAGTAAAAACCGCACAAGCGATCCGCTTACCACCACGACACGAGTCGGAATGTCCTAATTCCCAGTCTGATCCACCCTGCAAAGCTCGCTGTGTTTTTCTCCTCTTGTTTTTTTTCACGTTCCTATGGTGTACCCTGCGTATCTGCACCACAGAAACCCACGTCTCAGAACGAACTCCTCTGTGTATCCTCTGCGTATCTGCACCATACAAAACCCACTTCTCAAGACGAACTTGCGTTTTTATGGTGAACCCTTTGCGTATCTGCATCATAGAAATCCACGTTTTTTTATCTTTATTTGCCTAAACAAAAATGTCCGTCATTTACGGTATGTCACAGTATTAAGCAACTATTAATACTTTTAATTGTTTCTGCGAGAGTGTTTAGATTTATTTGCGTAATCTTGAATTAATGACTATGCAAATAAACCTCATCAGTCGGCACAAACCACGGTGTACACAGAAAGCATACATACAAGATGGAGAAATCTAAGCCTTCTAAGCGTGACGTCACAAACAATGATCGCCTCCAGCGTCGAGTAATATAGTTGATATTGGATAATATCGATAAACGCCGGACCAGCAATAATTTCCAAAAGTATCTTACCCAAAAGTAAATTACGATATGAAAAACATTTCTTGGGCCTTTCGCCTCAAAATTTTTAGGTTTAAGGCCCTAGAACGCGTCGTTTAGGTGTTATTTCACAATATATCACTATTTTCACTATTTCACTATTTTGACAAAGCTATCGAGTGTTGCGGGTTGCATTTGAAATGAATATTTAGGTTAGGGATGTGTCCATAACAGCTACATTATTTTTGGCACTCGTCACTTCACTATGCACAAGTTGCATATTTGAAAGAATATTTGCAATCTGAACCCGAATCACTTTCATTTTAGTAATATTCTATACACATTCGCTACAAATTATATGAATTACTATTCATCCAGTCTCGTTCATATCAGCTGCTTCTGTGCCCAAACATGTTAGTGCAAGGAATGTAGTGCAAGGAAGCGCAGTAAGGTAGCTGCACAGGCTTTACGGTGCTACCAACGGTGCACTATCTTTTAATAAGGACGCATGTGAGATGATTCTCTTGAAAATATTTGTAGAATACAGCTAGAAAGCGATTGGTGAGGTGCGATCGGATTTTCAGGATAGGCTGGGTATTATATAAATGATAGTGAGCCGGGAACTTATGTTTATCTTGAAGATTGAGAGCTCTATTTTGTGTGAATTGTAATATTAAACTGTAAGTGGGAATTGAATTAAATTAACTCCCTGTTTTGAGGAGATGCATATTAATGGGCAGTATTAATGGGCAGTTAGGCGGACAGAAATCGGAAATATTGAAAGGAGGGCTTTCCCTACGACTCACCCTAAGAGTTTCTTAATATAAATTTCGCGGAGTCCTCCTGGGAAGCTCGTGGAGCAATGGCTGGCCGCCTCGGCCTCAACCAACGACACGGTGTCACTCGGACTGCCAAGAAGTCAGGTTCATTGTATGTTCTTTAGGAATATACGGTAGTATGTGCCAAAATCTTGTTCATCTCTTCCGTGGGTAGCCTTCAATGAATAGACTGCATCCACCTTGTCTCCCCTGCCCCTAACGAGATCATTCCTCCCGCACGTGCCAGCGTCTGAAGGAAGCATCCAGTGACACGTGTTGCGTATGTGCGTGCCCAGGACGTGCCCGAGGAACTGTTCGAGACGGTGGTGGTGCACATGGCGAAGAGCATGCGGGATGAGCCCATGTTCAGCGCGCTGGGGCTGTGGGACGACCCGGCGTCCACCCGCGCTATGGAGGAGCTCTGGATGGAGACGCTGCAGCAGCGAGTGTCCCTGGTGGCGCTGGTGGACGACACACGCTACCTGCGCTACTTGGGCACCGACAACGTCATCGCCGGCGTCAACATCCTCGGCGTCGTCGACAAGGACTCCGCCCACGTCGTGCCCAAGGTCAGTCTCTCCGCCGCGAGCGACAGAGTGGGGTCGAATTCAAATCTTCCCTGGAGAGAATGCTACCGGACGGATGCTCTGATCGGGAATTGTTTGGGGGTTCCTGTTGGGGTTTCCTGTTAAAACCAGGCGAACGACGGAGCAGTATCTTAGCAAACGGGCCATGAACCACGCGCAATCTTTCTTTCCTCATCTTCGTCTCTCTCTCACACACACACACACACACGCTTACTTACATAGACTACCGCACATGTCGGACGACCAGTTGTAAACGGACCAGGCAGAAGTCTACACAATCAACTATGTTTACTTTCACTTCGTTACGTTTTAAAACGAAACCTTTATTTTCCATTTACATTCATTTGTCGGTTCGGTCGATTTTGATCCGTCATTTACGCAACAGAAATTGTTAAAATCTCTAAAGGGGAAGTTACACAAGTGTGCATTCCGTTGGGATTATTTATCAGAATGATGACCTCTTTCTAGAATCCCGAGTATCTAATTTCCTTTGCCGATATGGAAAGAGATAATAGTTTTAAAAGAGAATTCCCGTTTTTCTTGTGCTATATTACATGCGAGACACACCAGGTTTTGAAACCATTACTCAACGTGTCTTAAATCAGGTTAATTCAGCTGAGATAGCGATTATTGACTCTCTGATAAGGTGAAATATGTACAGAAAGATTTAGCAAAACTCAAACATGAGGCCACTTCATATTAGAGCGATAGATCTTATCATTTATTTGTGAACTTTCTCGTGAGTTCGCGATAGTTTATGTATGTTTATTTAAGAAACATTTTTATTAAATCCCTTCTGAAGTGAATGCAATTTTATCAGTTTAAGTCGTTAGCTTGACTTCATTCTGTCAATTATAGTAAACTAGCTGTATGGATATCTGTAAAGGATTCACTTGCAAGACTATGCAGAATAATCAGAAATGCAGAATACACGATTCGGTGAATAAATATGGAACTACGTTAATGAGCTATATAAATTTACCCGCCTCTTTTTCTCTTTCTTTTATTCCTCTTCCTCTCGCCTTCATCGTATTACTCTTATTCTCTTTTATTGATTTTTCTTCTTGTGTCCTTTCTTCTCTTGTATCCTTACTCTCTTCCCCTTCTACTCCATATTGTCCTAGTTAATGTAAATGTTCCATGACAATAATTGAAGGAGGCGCTGCAACTGGAAGCATGCAAGCACATGAACGTCAAGCGGGTTGCCTAAACCTATTGACATCGCGGGGCTCAGTTAAAATTTATTAACGGAGATATTGTAGTGTTTGTTAAAATATTTTTCATGTCGCACCGACAGACGTGGTCATTAACGACTACATAAATTTGCAAAAAGCGCATTACATAACATTAGCTTCTGTTATTCAAGATCCATAGCATCAGCTATCAAATGTTCATAAAAACAAAATTGCATTATTGTACAGAGTTGATTTTTTGTGTGCATTGTGACCGCTCTGCCTTTTCACTATTCTCTAAAAAGCCTACAGCGAGTCACTCAAGTAACCTTGTAGTATTACTTGATCAGTGATTTGTTATGACAATGTCACACCAAAAATTAGGTATAGTTTCATATGTCCTAACTGCCCTATAGGAGTGGGGTCGTCTTTTATAATAAAAGACGCTTTTGTAATAAAAAACATAGGCTAATTAATCTTTTAACTATGAACAGCGTTCTGAATATATTCTGTTTAAATATTGGAATACAATTCTACTCTAGCATTTACACATTGCATTGGAAAATTCTATCACTTGCTCTATCTTTAGCAATTACGTGATTACCTAACAACTGCAGTTACGTTTTAACATTTGCATAAACACTTTACATAAAATTATATTACCCTTCACTTCACAAAAAAAAACAATAAAATAACTGTACACAAGACTATAATACATGGAAACACAAAATACTGAAAAAGAATCCCCTTTGCATACACTTTCAAAGAAATTGTCACATGAATAGTGAATGAAATATATACAAGACGTAGTTTCACTTTCACATTCATTATTACTTTATACAATTTGAAAATATTAAACAATAAATTGAATGCACACACTAAAAGAACAAATATTATCAATAATAGAAAAATGAAATTAATAGGTTTTTTACAATTCTTTTACAGGAATTAGTTATCTGGCTTCCTTTTACGACTGCAATATTATATAAGATAATGTCTAAATTATTTTAATGAATTTAACTCGACTATCTACGTATGTAAATGAGGTGAATCTATCTCTGTAGCATAATTCTCGCTTCTTTAAACAGTTCTTTTTATGAGAATTTCTAGTGAATTTTCTGACTCACAAAACGTCTCGAAGAAATATTTCCACAGCTTGGAGCGGCGACAGCGACCCAGATCCTTTCAAGGTCGTGGCAACCCCTTGCTTCGGTGAACCCGTGCTCTGGTGAATTTCTACCACAGTCCTTCGAATTTTATATAATCTGAGTGCAATATCTTCGCGTAATGAATTTCTTACGTGGTAAGCCAAATTGAAAGACAAAACAAAAAAAAAAAAAAAAAGCTGGAAATAGAAAGAAACATTTTCTATAGCACATGCTTTCGATTTCAGTACACGTTCTTGAACGTTGAAATATATTATTTCCTCGTTGTTAGAAAAATAGTATATTTGTGTCGCGTTCACGTGAATTTATCAAAATGTTAATTATTTAAAGTTCTAAATTCTCTCATACATAGTATAGTTATTTTAACATGATGAGACGAATTACCTTTTTTCAAACTTCTAATTGTCGAAATATGGCGAATTCTCCCCTCCGTCCAGCACGAACAATTGCGGTGTGATCAGATCGGCGAGCGGCAGCAAAAGAAAGAACTTCTCCTAGCGATGCTTCGCTCTAAGGCCGATATTTTCAAGGGTGATTTTGATTGGTTCTCAACCTCTGGTACGCGAGTGCGTTCAGAAACTTCTAGTAAATTCTCGCAAAGGATACCATTTACTGCTGGCGCGATCTCTTGCAATTCGTTAACACTATAATTGCTGCTTGTCGTGTCTTGACGTTCTCGGGTGCTTCTTAAAAATCAATGTAACCGACATATGAGCGGTTACCGCATATAACAGTTACTTAATAACTTTTTTATAGAGTTTCATTTCATGTACAAAATTCCTAGTTTACTAAATTGTAATATTTTTCTTTGATAATCCTCGTCTGTTGGAAAAAGTTCTTGCTCTTGCGCCATTTTGTACCTGCGTCGTTACGTGTTTGTTGTTGTTGTTGACTATAATGACGTTCACGATGGCGTTGACGCTGACATTAACGAGGACGTTGACGTTAACATTGACGATGACGTTGACAATGACGACGGTGATGGCTTGATGTTAACGATGATGTTATTGATGATGAAGCTAATGCAAGTGCGTTGTGTGTGTGCGTGCAGGTGGAGGGTGCCAAGGCGCAGCTGTTCCTGGAAGCGCTGGCGGCGGTGGAGCGGCGGGTGGATGTGTTCGCGCGCTACGGGGTGTCCCACTACCTAACGGGCATCGGGCTGGCGGTGGCGCGCGAGTTCCGCGGCCTGGGCGTAGGTACGGAGCTGGTGCGCGGGCGCATCAACATGGGCCGCGCCATGGGCGTGCCCCTCACCGTCACCCTCTTCTCCAACCCGGCGTCGCACGCCATCGCGCACACCATCGGCATGGAGGTGCTTAGCGACGTGCCTTTAGATCGCCTCAGCGTGGGCGGCCGCGTGCCCTTCCCCGGCGCCAGGGGCTCCATGCGCCTCATGGCGAAGCGCATTGAGTAAGCGCCAGCGAAGAAGGCGGTGCACGGGAACGGGAACGACTGCGCTGGGATCGGGCGCTACGCCTCTCACATGATCGAGAAGGCGGTGGCGGCGGTCGGTCGAAGGCCAAATGTTTTGCGTGTGGGAACTATTATAAGCACACGTTTTCTTGATTTCATGAATCCCTACACATACATCACTCTTTTAACGATATCAGTTGAATTGTGAAGAAAAAAATCAAGAGTAAAGACAATATTTAATAACAAGGAATGCTAGCTTTAGTGTTATATTTACTTCTGGAAATGGGCTCCAAATTTGACATATACTGTTGTGGAAATAACCCAACCTTTCAAGTCCTCTCGAATGTAGCAGACTGCAAGAAAACGTGCGCGGATTATTGCACATGATGACTGGTCGGGGGGCTTTTGAAAATACATTGAGCTTCTGTCCAATTCTGGATCAAATAAATACTGGAAATTATGTATGGAAGCAGACGAAGAGAACTAGAACATTTCGGTTTGGTCTTCTTGAGGACTTCAATTAATTGTTGTGAGAGGGGGAGATATATGTACTGAAAGTGCATGATTCCCATGACCTGCATATTGAATTCATGGTCAGGATTGTGGCAAAGATTTCTGTGATGCACTAGATGAGAATTAGCTCTTCCAATGCCACTCACACAGTGTGTTCTCTCCTCAATCAGTCTTCATGATGAACCTGTTTGCTATGCAACATCATAAGATAAAAAGAATTGGGTTTTAAAATATACCCGGCTGCAAACGAATATGGATGTAATCAAGAGAGATGGATCTCGCCCATTCTCTTGATTTAACAGACAAATATTGTTGCAACTATGATATTCTGTAGCAAACAAGTAATATTTGCCACCAAGGAAAAAAGTTACTGATTCAACCGATCACTGCCCAAATGAGCCCGACTGCATTCTTTCGAAGCTTTCCCTGGGTCCGCCTCTTATTGTGTTAAATCCAAAGTAGCCAGTAGTGGTTGCAGTTGTGCAGGTGCTGCTGTTGCTAATAGAGGACACCACATGAGGTGGTGGTGGTGGACACTACCATTGTCACTCATGGGTGTACCCCTTTACTCTTCGGTCTCGAATCTTACAGTGGGACTATGGTGGTGGCCCTGTTACGCTGTAATGCTCTGATGAGTTGGGCCTCACAGACCTGCGATATGAATCGAACTGTGAAGTTCTTGAGATCGGTTCAACGATGAAGTTGTTAAACAATTAAACAGAAACATCCAGAACGCATGTCAACACAAATAAGACATTTTATGATGTGCATCAATGAACTTAAATGTAAGAAATGATTGTGTCAGTGCTGCCTAATGTGCACTAAATCATTCTGAACTAAAAGTATTTGTTTTGCATTTTATGTTGGGAGATCATGTTGCATATACAATAATAATAATTCCAGACAATAACATTCTGTTTTGGAATATTGGGAGCACAGTTAGTAGACAATAATAATGTTTGATTGCACAGATGTAAGTTTTAAAATTTTTACACAAATTTAAAAGCAATCACAGTAAAAGAGCTAAGAGTTAAGTCATTTCATGCAAAGACTCATAATGGTGGTTAGATGCTCTTCTAAGCATTGCACTGTTAGATATATTATCATACAGATTTTTTCCTTCCATATTGGTTAAGGAAACTGTTATATTAATTAAGATTACTGTGTAAGTAATTAATATTATTAAACTTTTTCTACTAGTGAAATATTTGTACTAATTGATCCTCTTCCACTACATTATTCATTTCAATTTTAACTCTTCCTTTGTCAACACCACAACTACTTCAACCTCTTTCCATTGTCTCACTTGCTCTAAACCTAAAAATTAGTTATAAGACTCAGTAAACAGCGAAGAGGAGTCGGAATGCAATGGCTTGATTAAATTCAAAACAGCATTAAAGCAGTTCTTCAACAATTAACCCAACCACAGGCAATCATTTTTATTTGTACTATTTTTTATTAAGTAATTTCCAAACATTAATTTTGATCTAGTAGTTGGTCACTTAAAAATAGCAAAATGGTCAGATACTTGTCTCAATAATGCTTATCACACTAAATATTCTCAAGCTCAAAATGAATTTTATTCTCCACTCCAAACACAAAAAAGGGGGAGAGGAGATGACTCAGTTTGTGTTATAGTATTGCAAAGACAATATCAATAAGATATTTTTAATTAACTCTAAATATCAAAGAAAGGGGGAGGGGAATATTTTTTTTCATAAGCTCTGAGATCTGAAAGTTTGAGGCAAGTGGAAAGATTCTAATTTATATTTTTAAATGTTAATGCTTAAAGTAGCTACTTCTGGTCATTACCATTCATAATGCCTAATATACACAAAATAAAAATGTAGGTACGCCTGGAACATAAGGGGTCGGCCATAAATGAATATTTCTGCAGACCGTGGGGAATCCTGAACATTATTTTAAGTTATTTTATGGAAGCTGCCTCTACCTTTGTCTTTTATTTTGAGCTATGAAATTATATCCTTATTAACTGTTCTATAAGATAATTACACAAACCACTAACTTCTGGATTATTAACACACTTCATTTTCACAAAAACTTGAGAGAGGCGTAACATACGAACAACCAGAGAAGGACTTGTTCACCACAATATTTTACGGTGCCTATTGACAGTCCAGACGCGCATCCTCCCCTCTCCCCGCCCTTGAAACATGAGGAGCCCCAGGTTATCGCGGCTGGTATGCTGTTCCTATGCCTGCTCTAGCGAATTCTCTGGTCAGCATAAAGAACTGTTTGAAACTTCTCACTCTTGCACTTCATAGTGCTTATGGAGGCGGAAGACTTGACTGGCTCTCGGTAGCAAAGCAGTTATTTTTTTGCATCAGTTTTAAAGCTTTCAAAATCTCAGTAATGGTTCAGAGGATTACCAAACTTACAAAATATTTATTATGCACTTTGAATTACTAGGTATACCAGTGGTGTATGCGGTGTATCGGATCATTCGACACTGACTACTGATCAGTTTTGGACATTTTCTTTGCAATCTACCCAACAACCAATATATATCATTGATGGAAAAATATTTACATTTATTGTAACAATTGCATTATATCTCCTTTCATTTATTTATATCTTTTAATTCAAGTTTTTAATATCTTAATGTTTTAGTATGAGACATTGAATGTTGAAGTTAAAAAAAATAATAAATATCAATGCTACATAACACTATGCTAACACCTCCTACCCCTATGTAATGCAGTGTAACATTACCTCAAACCATTTACCTCCATCTTTAGTGTTTCATAATAAATGAACAACCCCGAATTGAATTGGTCTTTGCTGAAAGGCCCTTTGTCCACATTTTTGAGAAAATGAATGAAACTGAATGACTCAAAATCCTTACACTGGCACCTACATTCTGTGCTAGATAGATACAAGAGAAGCCACAAAATTGTACTGAAATGTTCATTCACTTGTACTGAAAAGCTTTCTTTTTACTCCTGGATAGAGGGTGGTTTAGCAATGAACTTTTATCTATGACAGGTTCTCATCTAGTGATAAATACTCACTTCTGTACTATTTAGTTACTGATTGAGGCTTGTGATGTTAAAATAATATTTTATTGGTGTTTTGGATTTACACATTATTTGAGACACACGAGATTTAGAATTTATGCACTAATGAGAATCTTCCACACTTCATATTGTAAGCCAATAAAAGCCATATTGTGTTAGCAGTACATGCTTTTAACAATATAGGACATTTGATGAAAACTTAATTACCACACAAAAATAGGTAGGTGTGTGTGTGTATCTCTCTCTCTCTCTCTCTCTCTCTCTCTATATATATATATATATATATATATATGTATATATATATATATATATATATATATATATATATATATATAGAGAGAGAGAGAGAGGGAATATATATATATATATATATATATATATATATATATATATATATATAGAGAGAGAGAGAGAGAGAGAGAGAGAGAGAGAGAGAGAGAGAGAGAGAGAGAGAGAGAGAGGGAGAGAGAGAGAGAGGTAACGATCTATCATTTCGAGACAAAAAACCCCAGGTGCAACTTTACAAAATGTGACAAGGAATAAGTTTGTGTACCGATTACAACGGTGCCGACAAAAAACATTTTATAAGTCAAAATTAAAATAAAGAATTATAGCGCGTAAAATTTGTGAAAATTGAACATACTCGTCCGGTAGAACAGAAATTATGAAATTAAATAAAACAACCGGATCAAATTCGGTCAACGCATTCGGAAGATATAAATTGAAATAGAATTGGAATTTTTAATGTAACATGAACAGAATATGGCCATTGTTGAACTAGTAAAGAGAGATTGTAAACATGGTTTTTTAAGAATTGTAACAAAACGCACAAACCGATTTGGCTGAAACATTGGGAAACAATAGATTAAAACGCGGGGAAGACGACAAAATTAGTGTCAACCTTGTCGCATGTTCGGAAGCAAAATTATAACATAATCTTTGGAAATTTCCAAAGAACTAGAGGTATACAGTAAACAAATGACGCCGTGTTACGAAGAGAAGAAAGTCATTGGAATTAACTACAGATTAAAAGCAAGCGAGTGGCAACTATTTTGTTCCAGAAGCTTTTTGTAACAATGCAAGTTGCTGAAAAAAATTTCGGTGTGAGCACAGATGTGTCGTAGGTACCGGAGAGAATGGTTCGTGTGCGCGAAATTGGCCCGTAGTTAAATTTCTTTCGAAAGTGTGGTATTTCAAATAGGGAGTAAAGTTGTGATATTTATTGGAATTTCGAAGTGTTAGCAAAAAGAAAAAAAATTCGGGAGTAATTTTTTTTCTTGAGTAAAAAATTTTGTGATTACGGACAATTAGATTGTATTATTTATTGTAAAGAAATTCAACGCTTCGGACATCTCGTTATAAGATACAAAAGAATAGATGCTGAGATCGGAACAATTGGACGTTCGTTTTTGAATGTAAATTGATGTAAACAATATTAATTTCAAGAAATGACGTGTCGATGAAACGCGAAAAATAGTTTGTTTTTTTGTTTTGTTTTGTTCTGCCGAACAGTAGTACATGCAATTTTATCAAACGGCGACGGACTAGCAACTGAGTAATAATATTTATGCGGACAATAGCGGTTCGCGATAATTGGTTTCCGAAGGCGACAGCGAGCAGGAGTGGACGGCGACCGCGCATCGGAAGGCACGGGACAGCGGCCACCGGACGTCATTGCCATGAGAGCTGAGCCGCAAAACAGGGAAGTGACACGTGTGTGTGTGTGTGATTTTCTTTGCAGACACTTCATCTGAAGACGCATTCCGTAGCTGAAAAGAGTTTGTTGAAGACCAAGTTTTGTTAAATAAAATTAAATTAAGAAATGGTCAAAAAAAATCAGGGAATGCGCATTCGATGTGTGAGTGAGGTTTCATATTGTTTTGTTATTATTATGCGTGAATGAGTTTCTTTGTTGTGTTTCGTTTCTTGTTATGTTTATGTCATAGGATTACTGTGCACCAGTGTGGAGGGAGAGATGGTGAGTTGTTATCGTCTATGATGAAAGGAGGAAAAAGCCCGAAAGCAGTAATAAATGAATGAACAAAAATATTGTTCATTTTTACCAATTGAGAGCATGCGTCGTCATTTACTATAATACCCTAGCACGCACAATCCAGTCACCTCGCTTGGATTCCTGTATAGGACCACCACGTTATCCACGGCTGCAGGTTATGAGGAATTTTATAAAAACTAGCTAGCTAAGAGGGGCAAACGATAGGTTCGAGTACGATAAGTACGAGTACAAAATATGGCACCCAACAGTCTGTAATACTATAATATAAGAGGAGATTAACCAGGCAATAGTAGCAGAAAAGAGAGAGAGTGAGAAACTATTACATTTTGGCTACCTAACGCGAGGGCAGGATAGCCGAGAACTATTACATTTTGGCTGCCCAACGCGAGGTCAGGATAGCCGGGAACTATTACAATATATATATGCGGATTCGGTGGTATTTTTAAGGGCGAAAAAATCCTTCGTACGCCTTCCTTCGGAGGGGAAGTAAAGCCGGCTGTCCCATGTTAGTAGATTTACTGCATGTAAAAGATCCTCAAGCCTAAAAGAAGCCTCTGAGCAAAATTGAGATCCGCCTGTTTCGTCGCCCAAGATAATACCTCCTTTCTCCGCTAGGTGGTGAAAGGAGCGTAACGAAATTTGCGTGGTTAGACGGAAGAGCGGACCTGATGGCCCGAATCTCGCCACGTAAAATAAGGCATTAACTAACTAACTAACTAACTAACTATATATATATATATATATATATATATATATATATATATATATATATATATTGTGACATACCAATATGTGAGTCATTTTATTAAATGTTATTTGTCGTAAATGGGTGGAAATGCTAGGGTAATTAAATAGGAATATGGCGCCTTAGCAACGGCGCCCAAGTCATTGTCAAGATAAATATTCATCTGGCATTGAAAGTGAAGGCGTGGCTAGTCAGATTTAAAAACGATTCCGGGATTGGTTGGAGTCTACTACTGCGGAAGTATGTCTGCTTTTTTTAGAAGGAAACAGTAGAAAGCGGGAATCTGAGGTTTGGAGGGCTGAGCAGTAATAAGAAAACGGACATTCTGTCATATGTCGTGACGCTGTGTGGGTCGCTCGCGGATAGATAACTTGTGTAATTGAAACTTGCAATTTTTCATTAGATTGAGAAATGTTGGACTCTGAATAATTTGCAGTGTGTTAGAAGTATAATTAGAAGTATTATTTTAGCAAATGTAATTGAACGAACATTTGAAGTAGTGCGGATCAGTGGCTCGGCATCGTTCACGTGGAAGATCAGGAGAGAAGAACTCGGTACTTCGACTCTGGAATTCGCATCACTGGAGAGAAGAGAAGATGGTCCTTCGTGGCGACATCGATCAAGAGCGCGCGTAGTATAGTCCAGTATAAAGGTTCAAACAAGGTCGTGACCAAAGGACAGTCTTTCTGTTGCAATAAGCAATAAATCTTAAGTTTCTTTTGAAAGGGGAAAAAAAAATCATTGGCCAAAATGAGCTAATAAGTAGCAAGATAAAATATTTGTTTTCAGATTTCTTGCCACTCTGAATGGATGGCAAATCGGGTAATCAGCTATCAATAGGTAATAGCGATTATTTCAGACGCCACCCATCGACCCAGCTAGCAGGACAATATTTAGTATTCTTTGAAGCAATAATAGCTAAAACTATTATCGAAACCTTTTTTCCTGGCGCCCATGTTTACAGAAATTCAGAAATGGGTTACGATGAAACGCCCAATAATTGTGAGCAGTTTGTGGGCATGTTTCAATATATATAGATAAAAATACATTAAAAAAAACTTCTTGAAGGAATTAAATTCCAAAAGGAAGAACACAATATACATTGTAAATGAAGTAACCTACAGATGTGTTATTATTTTCAATGAAAATGTCAAAGTTCTGAAAAAAACACTTTGTTTCAAAGTTTTTTAAAGTAACCCACACAATTAGGAAAAATATTTTCTATTTTTATTAAAATTTAGTACTAATAGTATTAATTACTAATTAACTATTAGTGATAATTATTAATAAAACTTAAAAATTCAAGACCAAATAAAACTTAAATGTTTAAGTTTTGTTTGGTCTTTAAATGTTTCACATATGATTACAAGAAAGATCGTTATACTCTAGAACAATTTGTAGTATATTCCAAAAGGCCCTTATTTTCTAAATTCAATATTGCAGAAAGCAGAACTAACAGAAAATAGTTTCTCACTATAGCAATTGTACATCTCTACAATCAAATGAGATTGGGTAAAACATGAGTTAAAATACAGTTAAGCTTTAATTAACATGGGTTTTGTGTTTTTCTCAAAGCAAACTCTTGGGAACAAAGGACCTATTTGCAATGACTGATTCAATTGCAATTTACATTTATTTCTTAATTGTATTGCTATACTCAGAGCATTAGCCGTCTACATTATTTTTATGATTTCTTATACAAAGGGTTCCAGGGAAAAGGACCAAGCCCACAACGCATTACTTTCCAGAAAAAGCCATTTAAAGTTTCAAAAAATGTATAAGTCAGATTAACTGATGCATATAATGAGCACTTTGATGAAATCTCTAATCAAGTGTCAAGATTTTTTTTGGCAATGAATATGAACATTCATAATTGTATTTAGGCAAGTAAATTAATACCTAAAGATAAAGAGGTGAGGAAAGAGTGGGATACCTCATCCTTTCCCCAGACTTCACACAATAAAGTGTCTAATAAATGGTTTATTAATGAATTTGGTAAACAATTTTACATAGTTCTAATACTTTAACCTATTTATGTCCAGTGTTGCATTTTCACCACAAGGTGTAACAATACATACATAATTCAATTTTCAAGAATTTCTGTGTAGAGTAAAATACATATTATTGTCAGAATAGCAGAAAACTACAGAAAACATTTTATTAAAATTGTTCTATTGGCCTATCTCAAATAAATCCTCTTCACTCTCAGATAAATCCAAAATGCTCCTTGGCACTATTATCAGATATTAAATCACACATTGTATCCCAAGAACAACCAGTTATCTATTTTAAACATTTATTTTTAATGTTTCAAGCACAATTCTTTTGAAAGATAGTAGAATTATTAGTATTCGTCAAATTTTTCATTTTCTCATTTTTTGTAAAAGAGTGGGTTAGCACTTTTTATCCCAGGAGACCATATTGTTAATTTTATTTAAATACAGCATTTCTTGAATGAGCCTTTTTGTATTTCTTTGCTTAGATTAACCTTCATTAAACACATTATCAGTTTTCAGTGGCATGTTTTGCTGGGCTCGAAATGAAGTATAGTTTCGGATTTGTGTTGTGTTTTTCATTTGATTTGTGAAGTGATAAAATTAATTTTATGTTTTAACAGAGAAGAAGAGAAAATTGATTACTTTGTGGGGAAACAATGGTTAATTAAATGTTCTTTACCCCACCTTTTTTTTGTAATAAGATTGCTCAATTGTAAGGCCCTGAATTTGAGTGCAAAAGTAATTTTTACTCATTTTTACTCTTTTTTGTTCTATTGAATGATGAGAATTAAAATTCAAATATGTATCTGACCTGAAAGGTTTCCTTTTGTACCAGTCAATTAAGACTGAACTACTATTCTATCTTATTTTATAATGCCTAAAGAGTCCTTTTCTAGAACAATAGTAAATTTGAGTTTCAGAATGTATGAGTTATAATAAGTTCAGTACATAGACACATTTATCAATGGGATCTGCCAACAGAAGATTATTGATTTACTTAAAAATGAATAGGATTTCAAAATTAATAATATTTATAATACAATCTGAAATATTATTCATGCATTCAGCAATAATCAGAATAATGAAAACCCATTACTACACCACTTTTATGCAATAGTATTCATTAATAACCAGTCAATAATTATCTTAAATACAGTTGTAATTTGTGCAGTTCAATAAAATCTATTTTGTTCAGTTGCAGATAATATGGAGCCCATCCATTTGTCTCCAAAAAAAAACAGTCTAAAGTACGCTGTAGAGGAATACTTTTGAACAATGAACCCATGAGTAAATATATAAAGTGGTAATTTCCAGGAATTTTCATGAAGTTGTTTATACATGAAGCCTTAACATTTTTTTTTTAATCAAAAATAACTGAAAATTTTATCTTTAATTTCTTTCTCAACAAGAGTAAAGTATACTTATAACAACAATGGTGCAGTTTTGATTTTCTTTAAGTTCCTCAGGGCTCCCTTAAACCAACTGCATTATTGAAGACGAGATTTATTTCTGAATGAAATCTGTTCTTCACAATTAGGTCTTTAAATAATGCACATTTTCTTTAGACATGCACGTGTTTACTTATATAACACATTTTTGTTAGTGTCTGAAAGAAAAAAATTATTCCAGATTTTATGAATCAAACCAGAAAAACAAAGGTTATATTTCTTTCAAAGAAGGTGATAAGGTCTAGTAGAAGGTATCTAAGGATTTAGAAAATGAAATTACTTAATAAAAGTCTTTCAGATAACTTTTGTCATTTTAAGAAATTGCAATTGAATTTTAGGAAGATTGAAATGTTCTTGGAATTCTTCTTTCTACTAATGTTTTTGATAAATTCTGTACTACACAATGTCTTAGAATTCTTTATTTAAATGTGATGTGGATAAGAAATCGCAAAAAAATTAAAATTACATGAATGACAGAGTAAACATATTTATGGTGAAGTGGTATATAAATACTTATAGTTACTTTTCTAAAATTAAAGGTATTCCTGAACCTGAAAATGAGGTTTAAAGTGTTAAAGTAAGTCCCAATTTTAATTTTCCTTCGAAATAATTCCTTTGAAAAAAAGATATGAAAGAGGTAGTTTGCCAAAATATTAAAGATTTTGACACAAACTTCTATAAAATCCCAGAGACCTTCCAGAATGAAATGCATTGTTCACACTGAAATGAATAATGAATGAAAATGAATATGATAAGAAGTTAACAGAAGCTAACAGTTCGCTGTTAGTTGTTATGTGTAACTTAGAAACGAAAGTACATAACAACATTGATTGTTTGTTATATATTAGATACATTGAGAAGCTTTTAGTAATACCAGGTCAATGTATTTACGCTTTATTAACTAAATTTAATTCACTTGATGATATCAAATTCATTTTAGAACACAAAGTAAGTACCGTAACTTTTTTTATTACAACATTAGTAAGAAGAGATTTTGCTTTCCTAACAAATTGGTGTACAGTTGATATTATTTGGTCTCATAATAAGTTTAATGTCAAAACATTCTCTTGGGATTAAGATATTGATTGTTTAAGATCTTGTTGATCAGGTGATTAAACTATCAGCTCCAGACTTTCATGCTGCAAATTTGGAAAAGGTGAAAACCTGGTATTACCCTCACATGGTATCCTCCATGTGAACTAATATTAGTTATAGTATATTAATAGTAGTTCTAGTTTTTATCAGCAAGAAGGGACTGAAGAAATTATTGACAAAATTGTTTGCCTTGCTTTTGTCTCTTTTATTAATTTTAAGGTAAAATCTGAGATAAAAACTATATTTGATCTTAATTTAGTGAAGAGTGTAACCAATCAAGGAGTGTAATCACAAATCTGAAAGGTGTTTAACAACAAGGACAAGTATACAAAATTGAATGTGCAAAACCATTAGATTTATAAAAAAAAAAAAGAAATGTTGAAACAAAATTCACAGACTCAAGATATTAACTAAAGAGAATAGAAGGAAACCAAGATTGGTATTGTTTATAAAAAAAACACAAACTGTTGCAACTTGGAAGTTCAATGATTTTTATGACTAATGAATAATTTCAGTAGACTCTAAGATAGGTAATTGAGCAGTTTTAAATAATGTAATAGCTACTTTTTAGGTTTTGAGTTCAAATTACTTTTATTTAAATTTTTCTTTTTAATGTTTTAATTTTTTGAGACTTCTTTGTAGAAGTTTTGTAGAGGTTTTCTTTTCTTGTGGCCCCTTCCCTTTGACATTTAGAGTAATCTCCTTGTCACAGCTTGGGGATGTCATGTAGCAGTCAGTCTGCCAAAGTGGCTGCAACAGTCGACCTTTGCTTTAAATAATAACTTTCGGGTTATGGATATATGAATTCTTTTAATTTTGTTTTATTCGCAATGTTTGAATTGAAGTATATATTTTGCTCTAAGGATAGTTCAGAGTCTTTTTGTCTTGGGCCTACTCAGAGGCGGGATTCGGGGGGGGGGGAGAGGGCAACTGCCCCCCCAATGTTGGGACAAATTTTTTAAAAATATTTCATTTCCAGAATCTTCAAATTTATGCCATAAATGATTTACTTTTTTCAGTATTTTGAGAAGAAATTTAATAATAATTAAGCAAACAATAATTTTATTAAGCCGAGCTAATAAGATACATTTCTTGGGTCCAGTGCCTTAAAAATCATGTTTTTTTTCTATAGAAGCATCGCCGGGAAACTGAAAATTTTAGGCCGTTGTCCATGTGGTAAAGCAATATTATTTAACAGTTTCAAAAAAAGAAAAAAAAATATCAATGCTGCAAAACATACACTGATAAAAGGAATTGGTTGCCGTACATTAAAAAACAGTTCTCCCATCCAGAATTAATAGTAAAATTTGGCCCACCTATTTTTGTGGTTGATGCACCATAGGCACCATGTGTGTGGCCCTCTGTGGTGCCCTGAACCACCGCTGCGTCTCCTGATTCCCTTGTTCACATGGTCCCCTGAACAACAAAATGTTTGCAGTTTGTGGTTGACTCTCTCAGAATTTCAGTGAGAGGTTCCCCACCCCATATTTTTAAGCTACAGTTCCTACATAAATGGTTATACCAAAAACGCAAAATTTTGCATCAACCCTTGTTTGCATGTACTGCTTACCTTGTGTTATATCCGTGCCTGTAGTTTTAAATTGGTTTTGTAGTCAAGAATTTATACAATTTTGCAGAATTGCATAAATTCATGCAAGAACAAAACAATTTAAAACCACAAATGTGAAAAGAAATTTTTGAAAACTTGACACTAAAGGCACTTGCTTCAGCAAGTGTTTAGTGTTCACTTTAGTGAATAGAATTAGATAAATAAAAATTAAATCTGAAATAATTTCATTCATATTATTTTGCCAAATATTTTCACTCCTAACCTTTAATAGCAACAAGTGTTCTCTTAAGACCCCAACCTACAAAAAAACAACACAAAATTAAGTAAAACACATTAATATAGAGTATTTTAAAACACAATAATTGTTAATTCATGTCTTACATTAATTTATTTGGTCCCTTGTTTCACCAAGTCATTTGCAACTTGTACTGCACGACCATGCAACTTGTACCACACACATCAATATGTGAATGGTGAAATTTTTACATTTCATGAAACTAATTTATCAATTTTAACCTTTACATATTGAATGCTGTATGCTGCATATTGCAAATGACTCAAGAGGAACAACAGTTCAAATTAATTAATACATTGAAAATCAATTACTGTAATCAGCTTAGCTTTTCTGGCATGAAAACCACAAACAGGAATATGAAAAAATGTGAAAAAATTTGAAATTGACAAATTTGGGAAATTCATGTGAGAAATAAACAGATGGATACAAAGAAATAGATGCTACATTGTATTTGAAATAATTATTTACATTATCTTTTTATAATTTTCACAATGAACATTTCATGGCAACAAGAAAGAGCTCATTCATGACCCTAGGATAAAAAAAAATTTCAATTAATCCAAACTTAGGTTATCTCAGGTCCAAGAGATCTTGAAATGTAAGATACCTGTTTTGCATCTGAGAATATTGTAAATTTTCTCATAGTAGAAACATACATGTGTGCACATGAACATTTTGAGAGGAGTTCATAGCCTCCTGTAATAAAAATATTCCATGCACTGCTTACTCCTTTAGAACAGGAAATATGACAAAAGAGATCAAATTAAAATCCATTGTATTTGAGTGTTTTATTAATTGCCCCTATGGTTGGCATTACAAAGGGGATCAGACAGAATAATCAATAAAAATGAGCCTGCCCCCATTAGTGCTGAACCCTTAGAAGTGGGAAAAGGCAAGGATGAAAAGAGAAAAAGTAATTTTATTGAACTTGAAATTATTACTTGCAGGTCTCTTAGTTATTCAAAATAGATCAATCAACAAGTTTTGAGGTCCAAAAAATGAGATAGGAAAATATGTAAGCATTTTTAAAGAAGAAATATTAATTACAAAAGAAAATAACTTTTATAAGTCCTTTTTAATATCAGTTCCAAACAATAATTAAAGTTTTAAACTCATAAAGTTTAATTAAAAACTTTAAAATATCGGAGTTAAAACAATGCAATTACATTTTCTCATGAGAATGCAAGTTTCAAATCCAGCAATCTCTATTTATTTTTTCTGAAATGTTGTAATTGGCACCACGGCACCACTGGCGGATCAGGACACATGGCAATCTGTTAGTCAAATGAATATCATAGTCACTGTCAAAATCATAAAACCAAACCAAAAAACACGAAAACATGCGCCTTGTTGGCATCTAAAAGTATTGTTTTTATCAATACTGTGGCGAATTGTCAGATGCATGTACAAACTATTTATACCATTAACCCATATTTGCCCGGTGTTCCATTATTGGAACAAGTGACAATGGATTTGTCTTTGACACCTCCTTATCCCGGAATGCACTTGGAGGCTTCATAATTTTACTAGAACTTGAACATAGAGATCAAATTTCCTGATGGTGCCAAGAGTTGATTTTAGTTCTCGATTGCACACAGAACAAAGAGTCGTCGTTTCACTGCGGGCACTATGAGTGATACAAGGTGAAAAAAATTGTATTATATTTTTTCTTTAAACTTTTTGTTCCTATGAGAATAGTTAAATGACATTGTATTTTTATCATAAAGAAAAAAAATCTTGAAAATATTACCATTTAGCTGATCTGGAAACAATTTTTCTAAAATGTTCCAATTTTGGAACACCAGGCATGATCGTTACCATTAATTATTATTTCAAAAATCATCTAATATATCTTTTATTCTCTTAAATTATTAACAACAGAACAAATAATTGCGATTTTGGAGGATAATAATTACTTAAGCAAATTTATCTTTATTATGCCTCCATACTCCAGATTATCAGTATGGAGGACAGCGGGGATGAAGATTGGTAACACACTGAAAAACCTGGAACCCAACTTAGATCAGAAGGCACTAATTATGCGATTCAGAGAGACTGAAAGACTCACACCTGTGACAACTAGAGAGTAAATAGTGGTTCTGGACACTATAATGAGTGCATTCATGAGAATATTCTCTCTACGCCTGTCTCTTTGCAACATAAGAAAGAACAAAGAAAGTGGGTGAAAATTGACATAAAATTGTTGAAATTTACTAATTTCAACAATTTTATGAGTCACATAAGTATAGTACCAAATAACCCAGTGTTGCTTTGAAGAATTTTTTGATGATAACGTTTGGGCTTTTTAAAAAAAATTTTTAAAAATTTGTTGGAGTTCTCATTTATCAACATACAATATTTCAGATAAATGTTTTGGGAAACAGACTCAAGAGACTTATAATGAAGCTGTTAGTTTGCTATCAGAAGAAACAGGTTTGAATTGATAGAAAAAATATATTCATTGCACAAATGAGTATTGTATCAATGAACTAAAACAAAATGACATATTTGCAAAACTAACACTTCGCATTTGCTTACTGAATAAATGATATGCAAAACACTGTGTTTACAAAGCACACTTGGCTGTAGATGAGAGTATGGTACTGCATTATGGAAGGCATAGAGCGCAAGCAATTCATTTGTGGTAAAGTGTTTAGATACGGCTTTCAAGTGAATGAAAGAGAGTTCTCATTGTACAAAGTAACAGTAGGAAAATATAACATATTCATGGGAGATGTTGATAGAATAGACGAAAATTTGAAGTGCTATAGAATTGAAATCAGATGCAAAAAGTGATAGCGCCCTGTGTTTATGTTCTGTATTGATACTGCTACTCACAATGGCTGGCAGCTATTTAGAAAGACAGAGCAAGGTCAAAAAAAAAGATCATCTATCTTTCAGCTTTATTGTTCAAAATTATCTTCAAAAGTATAAAAGTTTACCCTCATCAGGTGGAAGACCTAAAAGTAGCAAATTAATGATATTTGCATTTTAACTTTTGTGGGATTCGATAGTACAAGACACTGGATTTCAATAACCACAAAGCGTGCAACGTGTAAATAGAACATAAACAATCAGTTTCAAAAATGTAACACAAAATTGCATGAAAACTATTTCATACTCCATACTAATTATTTAGCTCTAATTTTGATGTAGAAAATAACCAAATTGTAGTATTTTTTAAAGTTTAAATAAAGAAAACATATTATAGATGTGACCTCAACATTAAACCATCTCTAACAGTGTATATTGTGTCATGATATTATTTTAGAATTAAAAGAGTTTTGAAATCCCTATGATTTCTGCAAACCGAATAAAGTTTACGATTTTACAATCAGATTCTGGAAAAGAATCTTAATTTTTTTAAATTACTAAAAAAATGTCTTTTGTACAAACAATTTTTTTTTAATAGGAATGCAGTGGAATAAGTGGATTAAGTGGAATAGCAATGCAATGATCCTAAAATAGATTATATTTCTACTTAATATTTCCATTACTTCATACTGCATACAACTGCAGTCCCTAAAATTATAATTCATTTTTTTTCTTTTTCTTTTAGAAATAATCTGAGAGAATCTGATGAACAATAACCCATGTTAATTCTTTTCACTAGAATATACTGAAATATCTATATAGATACATTTATTGTGAATAACTACACAAAAAGTACACAACATGAAATTTTTAATGTTCATTTAAATATCTTAGAAATTTTTAAGCATGCTTATGGCCACTCACTGAACTATCAAATTTGCATGTTCTAAAAAGTTGGAATGTTTGGAGATTCGGGAAGAAAAAAAAATTCCTATTTCTATGAATTTGCTAATACATATATTTTTAAAATGTTTACTTACATTATTACTACTTCAAAATTGTACATAATAATTAATAACCAATTTAATTAAGATATTAGTACCTTTTGTATCAGGGTTTATTAAAAATTATTGATTTATTTTTTGTTCTTGAATTGGGAAGAGTTATTTGTTTATAATGTATATTGTTGTATAAATATATTAAATTAACAAATGGTGATGAAATGTTATGTGTTTTCTAAGATATCTAGTTTCTCAAGATAGAAATTTAATTTTGGTTTTTATTATAATATTTATTTATATTTATTATGTATGTGTGTGTGTGTGTGTGTGTGTGTGTGTTTGTGTGTGTGTGTGTGTGTGTGTGTGTGTGAGTGTGTGAGTGTGTGTGTGTGTGTGTGTGTGTGTGTGTGTGTGTGTGTGTGTTTGTGTGTGTGTGTGTTTTCAATGCTTAGTATTCTGGGGATAAGGTGGGATTTTTAATTTAAATATTTAATGTGGGATAGTTTATGAAATATGAGCTTTTAATTAGTTATTATTTTTGAGTTTGTTATAAATCATATTTATTTAATTATTTTTATGATTATATTAAGATTAAATTAATTTATATTTTATGTAATAATGATGTAATTAGTAAATGATTTAATTGTTTATTTTATGTTGTTGTTTATTCGTTTTAAGGAATTAAGCAAACATTTTTGTTCGCCTGTTTATCAAAAACATGTCTTCTTGATATAATATGAAGTTGTACCCGCCCAATGAGGTTTTGAATGGCCATGGTATATTGACCATGCAAAGGTAACATTAGTCTTTTAATTGGAGGCTGGAATGAATGGTTTGACGAAACAATTACTCTCTCGTGATGATGAATTGAATTTTACTTTAATTCATTAAAAGGCTCAAATGATAATAGGGGACGAGAAGACCCTACAGATCTTGATAAGATATATTAAATCATATGATTGGTTGTATTTTATTGATATTAATGTTATATTTGGTTGGGGTGACAAGAGAAAATAATAATTTCTTATCATTTAACTATGAAGATTGGTTGATTGATCCTGTATTATGGAAGATAAAGATACCTTAGGGATAACAGTGTAATGTTATTGGAGAGCTCTTATTGATAATAAAGATTGCGACCTCGATGTTGGATTAAGAAAATGATTAAGTGCAGAAGCTTAAGTTATTGGTCTGTTCGATCATTACATTCTTACATGATCTGAGTTCAGACCGGTGTGAGCCAGGTTGGTTTCTATCTCTATTTATGTATATGTTTGTAGTACAAAAGGATCAAATACATTAAATGATTAGGGATTAAGCATGATATTAATTACTATTTAGGCAGAATTAAGTGCTATGAATTTAGAATTCATGAATGTAATGATATTACATATAGTATTGTTTAATTATGGGTTTGATCTGTTATGTTTTTTGGTTATTTTTGTTTTAATTGGTGTAGCTTTTTTGACTTTGTTCAATCGTAAAGTTTTGGGTTATATTCAGATTCGTAAGGGTAGGTATTATAGGAATTCCTCAACCTTTTGCTGATGCCATTAAATTGTTCTGTTAGGAACAGACTTATCCTATAACATCTAATTATTAATTTTTTTTTTTTTGTCCAGTAGTTAGATTATTTTTATCTTTATTGGTTTGATTAATTTATCCTTTGGGATGTGAATTAGTTTCATTTGATTTGGCATTGTTATTTTTTTGTTGTTGTACAGGAATGGGAGTATATTCTATAATATTGGCTGGTTGATCTTCTAATTCTAATTATGCTTTGTTAGGGGGACTTCGTGCTGTAGCTCAAACAATTTCTTATGAAGTAAGAGTAGCATTAATTTTGCTAAGATATATTGTATTAGTGGGGGGATTTGGAATGAATTTATTTTATTCTCATCAATTATATATTGTGACATACCGATATGTCACGTTAAAATAAACTAACATTTATTTGTAGACAATATGGTGGAACATGCATTACGAAATATCACGAGAGCTAGAGCATAGCAACGACCGTGAATAAACAATGTAGTTTTTGTTTTTTCTAAATGCATTAAGAGATGGCTTGGTGCCGAAAGTAGAAAATTTAGGATTGGGCGAAGAAGTTTAGACGATCAAAAGGTCAGCTACACCAAAATATAACAAACGTATGGATTGGCTGGGTGAGAGAAGGACGGTCAAATGTTATGAAAAAAATGAAGGTAGTTTAATACGAAGTCTTCGAGGGATGAATCATGCAGGAAGATTTCATTCTGCTCGGAAACGCGCTTCTGAACTGATCGTAGGTTCGTGAGAGGGAACGTGTACAATCTAGATAGAATTGGGTTATCAGTGAAATTTTAAGGACAATGAATGATATTGCAGATATTTTAATGTGGAAGCAATATTGATGTATAAATTGGAACTTTGTCGGGAGTGGTAATCGAGTTCGGGACTATGTCATAGGACGTAATCGGGACTGATAATTTTGATAGTTTGAGACCAGCTTGGATAGGGGCAGAAGAGGATTTCATGGAACTTTGGACTACGGCAAGCTCGCAAGATATTTCGACTGAGAAGTCTACGAGGGACATCAACGAAGAAAAGATAAGTTAACCGCGGTATAAAGTGTAAATTGAAAGATATCTTGATCAAAGGCCTAAAAAAAATTGTAAATTCACTAAATTGTTTACTAAAAGCGTAAAAATAAACTTTGTTGAATTTTGTTCTTTAGAAAAGAAAGTGATTTTTCATTTAGTCAATCCAAACAGAAATGAATTAGGAATAGAATCATTCTATTTCAGATTCCCAGCTGCGCTGTATAGTCGGCGGATCCTATAATCCATTATAGAGGTAATAAGGATTATAATATATCGTGACCCATTGACCCAGCAAGCCGGACGCTAAGATCTTTAGCAGATATAAATGTAGAGAGAGGAAATTTTAGTATATCTCAATATGTGATTCTTTTTTCTTTGTATTCCTTTATTTTTTGTTGATTTTCTTCTTGTTTGGCTGAAACTAATCGTACTCCTTTTGATTTTTCGAAAGGAGAATCTGAATTGGTAACTGGTTTTAATATTGAATATAGAAGGAATTGCATTAATTTTTATAGCAGAAAATTCAAGAATTTTATTTATGAAAATGTTAACTGTTTTAATCATTTTTGGAGGTGATTTATTTTCTTTATTATTTTATTTTATATTAGTTTTTGTATAATTTATTTTCATTTTGGTTCGAGGAACGTTGTTATGATAAATTATATATTTAGCTTAAAGATCTATTTCCTGTTTCTTTAAATTATTTTATTATTTTCTGTTGTTTATCATTTTGAATTAATAATAGTATAGTTCATTGAGAAATTTTAAGTAAGTTAATAGAATAATTGTTAGGAATTTCATATTTGTGAACTGTGTACGAGTCTTTTGGTTCAAGTTCAGTACTACCAATTTGTATGAGCAGGAAGCTCTTTGCTTTATATAGTCTTAGTCTTAACGGTTATTCAGTACTGTATGCATCGTGTAACACACGTGTGTGATTCACTGGTTATTATATTAAATAATGTTTGCGTTATCTACCTCTTGAGTTTCATTACTCGTATATCATTACCTCTAACAGGTTATGGGCCCAGGTACGTGATCGCGAACCCGGCAACATATTAATCAGGTCGTATTGAACTGTGACAACGTGTGTGCAAGTTAATCTCTCAAGATGAACGTGGCAGCTGCGTCGAGGGTTGAGTTACTCAATAAGGCTAACTACGACACGTGGGCCATGCAAATGCAGGCAATACTGGTCATGAATGATCTGTGGGAATATACCGGCGGGAATTTAATGAAACCGGACCTAGTGGAAAATAATGATGCGAACGCGGCGGCGATAAGAGAGTGGGACAGGAATGACCAGAAGGCTCGTTCACAGATAATTTTGTCCATGTCGTCGAACGAAATTAAGCAGATCAAGTCGTGTGTTGCGGCACGTGACACTTGGAATAAATTGAAAGACATTTACCAGTCTAAAGGCCCGACACGCAAGGCCACATTGTTGAAAAGGTTGACTCTTTACAGGATGTCGGACAATGGCGACGTGCGCGACCACTTAAACGATTTTTTCGATACCGTGGACAAACTAGAGGATATGGATATCCAGATCAATCGAGGGTTGTTGACTGTAATGTTGTTATATAGTTTGCCATCCCGATTCGAAAATTTCAGGTGCGCAATAGAAACAAGGGACACGTCCAGTCCAGACGCTCTTCGAACAAAAATAATCGAAGAGAGTGATGCCCGAAAAACCTACCGCCAAGCTGAGACGGCGGATGCCTTGTTTGTAAACAGAGGTGGCGGAAGAAACAAAAAGAAGAACAAACCGGATGCAAAGTCAGGCAAGGGCGAAGACTCTCGAGATGGTGCCTCGGAGTTTCGCTGCTTTAAGTGCCACCAACTAGGACATCGCAAGTCGCAGTGCAGATTTATGAAGAAGGAAGCGCAGAAGCAGGACAATCATCAATCTGCGCAATTCACACAAGATCTGTGTTTACAATCAGTGGAGGCAGTCGACCACGAGTCGTCCAGCTCGATATCCCGTAAGTGGTGTCTGGACAGTGGCGCCACCGCGCACTTGTGCGGAGATTCAGATAATTTTGTCGACATTGATGAGTCGAGGACGGGATCTTTGAACTTGGCAAACAGCACGTCTACGAAAATCGTAGGAAAGGGCTCCGTGCGATTCTCAACTAAAGTATTTGGTGACGAGAAGGTATCGCTCTCGAACGTGTCACATGTTCCGGATCTCAGGACGAATTTACTGTCTGTGGCAAAAATGACAGATCGTGACCTCGAGGTAACCTTCACCAAGAAAGGCGCAGCGGTACTGGACACGGACGGCCAGATCGTATTGTATGCTGACAGGATGGGCGATTTGTACTTCATACGTGAGCACGAAGAGGAGGCTGGTATGGCCTCATCGTCCCAGTCCATTGATTTGGACCTTCTGCATCGGAGACTCGGTCACGCAAACATCCCTGATATCCTGGAGGCTGTGAAGAATCAGAGAATCATAGGTGTTGAAGTCAAGAAACCTGCAAAGAAAATAAACTGTGATGTATGCTTGAAGGGGAAGATGTCCAGGTCGCAATTTCCAAAGAAATCAGAACGTGAGAAGGGACTCTTAGAGCTCATTCATACGGATGTGTGTGGGCCGATCACTGTCCGGTGCAAGGTACTACGTAGAGTTCATAGACGACTACTCTCACTGGTGTGAGATAAAGTTTCTCAAGTCCAAGGCAGAGGTCTACGAGGCAACAGTGGAATACATCATCCGAATGGAAAATCAGAAAGGTAAGCGTGTGAAAACACTCCAATCTGACAACGGCCGAGAGTATTTGAGTGGCGATTTTGACAACTTTCTGAAGAAACGCGGAATTACTCGTCGACTCACTGTGCCGTACAATCCTGAGCAAAACGGGAAGGCCGTACGGATGAACAGGACATTGTTGGACACAGCTAGATGTCTCCTGTTTCAGGCAAACTTGCCACATAAGTTTTGGGCGGAAGCAGTCAACACTGCAAATTACCTGCGTAATCGTCTTCCATCAAAGAGTCTAAATGGAAAAACTCCTCATGAGCTGCTAACTGGATCAGCACCAGACGTATCGCAGATGAAGATCTTTGGAAGTAAGGTCTACATCTTGGACCGGGAACCCGGCAGAGGCAAGTTCGACCAACGAGGCAGAGAGGGAATTTTTTTGGGCTACGATGAAGTATCTAAAGGCTTCAGAGTGTACTCACCAGACAAGAACAAGGTTTTAGTCAGCCGTGATGTGAAGTTCCTAGAAAACGAGGGATTCTCTGAAGATTCAAGAATTTTTTTTGGCAATCTGTGAGTGAGGTTGTCGATCCAGGAGAGACATTTGTTGAGCTTCACTGGATTTCTCCGAGCACTGATGTCCATCCAGATCCTGTGCACGAAGAACCAGAAACTGTCAACACTGAACAACCTATACCTCATGAATTGGATGAGCTTCGGCTGAACTCTCCAAATGAGCCTTTTTACGGTTTTGATGTAGCGCCAATCATTGTGACCCCTGGAGTACTCGAAGCACCACACCAAGCCACACATCAAGTTGGTCGACCGAAAATCCTGAGGACGGGTCGCAGGGGAAGACCTCGGAAGTTGTTCCAGACGAAGATTGCGGCTATTCCAGAAGGAGGAGAAGGTGAGCAGCAAACTTTTCTCTCCGAGATCCCTTTCGAGAAGGCGGTGAAAGGACCCAACTGAAGTGAGTGGCATGAAGCGATTGTAACCGAGATTAAATCCATCTTGAGGAACGACACTTGGGTTTTGGTGGATCCATCTGGTGATGCCAAGGTCATCGGATGTCGCATGGTGTTGTGCGATAAATTAAACCCTGATGGAACCCTGGAAAGGAGAAAGGCCAGACTAGTTGCTCAAGGTTTTTCCCAAGTGTACGGTATTCATTACTCAGACACTTTCGCACCTGTTGCTCGGATGGGTTCGATTAGACTGATGGTGTGTCTTGCAGCAAAATTTGGATGAAAGTTAGACAGTTCGATGTCACTACTGCATATTTGAATGGTGAGCTCGAGGAAGAAATATACATGAAGACGCCTATGACTTCAGGAAGATACTTCAGAGCATTGTGACATCTGGCGATGACAACATCTTGAAGAAGAAGGCAAAAGGCATGCTCAGTGAACTTGAATCTGGTGAAAAAGTATGTTTGCTTAAGAAGTCTTTATACGGCTTGAAGCAGGCAGGGAGAAGCTGGTACATGAAGCTGAGTGAGACCCTGAAAGGACTTCGGTGCTGAGCCAACTGCATCGGATCCTTGTTTGTTCCGGATGGGTTCAGGGGAAGACGTAACTTCAATAGCTGTCTATGTCGATGATATCTTGGTCGCATCCCGCAATCAGAGGACAATCTCCGAGCTTGGAAAGGTCTTGAGCAGAAATTTTGAAGTCAAGGACCTTGGATCAGCGAAATACTTTCTGAGAATTGAGCTTATTCAAGATGAGGGCCTATTCGCTATGCACCAGCGAGGGTACGTGGAAGAACTTCTTCAACGTTTTGGTATGAGTGACTGCAATCCAGTGGTCACTCCTTTGGATCCCGGCAGCAAGCTGATCAAAAACGAAAACCCAAGCAAGGAAGAGCTGAGCTTACCATATCGTGAACTGGTGGGTGCGCTTACCTGGTTGTCGACTACAACTCGCCCAGACATATCCTTTGCAGCATCTTATCTGGGGCAGTTCAACAATTTCTATGGGCATGAGCATTGGAAGGCAGCGAAGCGAGTGCTACGCTACTTGAAGGGCACGATTGATGTTGGACTCATTTATCAAGATGACACTGAACCGGTCGTTGGGTTTGTCGATGCAGACTGGGGAGGCTGCCAGATGGACAGAAGATCTTACACCGGCTATGTGTTCTTGCTGGGTGGTTGCCCCATATCTTGGGAATCTCGTAAGCAAAGGACTGTTGCTTTAAGTACAACGGAGGCCGAGTATATGGCCTTGTCAGACTGTGCCAGAAAAGCTGAATACTTGCAGAAGTTCCTACAAGAGTTAGGTTTTGAAAACTTGTCAAGTTTAGTTATTTTTTGTGACAATCAGAGTGCCATCAATTTAGCAACTAATTCTATGTATCACAGCAGGATTAAACATATTGACTTACGGCATCACTTTGTTCGTGATATGTTAGAGAGGAAAGCATTTTCGTTGAAACATATATCGACCAATAAACAAATTGCTGACTTTATGAAAAAGTGTTTAAGTAGGGTCAAACATGAACTTTGTATGAGAGATGCTGGTTTAGAGCAAATACAACTTATGTGAACCTCAACTCGAGGGGAAGTATTAGGAATTTCATATTTGTGAACTGTGTACGAGTCTTTTGGTTCAAGCAGTAGTTGCTCAGTACTGCCAATTTGTATGAGCAGGAAGCTCTTTGCTTTATATAGTCTTAGTCTTAACGGTTATTCAGTACTGTATGCATCGTGTAACACACGTGTGTGATTCACTGGTTATTATATTAAATAATGTTTGCGTTATCTACCTCTTGAGTTTCATTACTCGTATATCATTACCTCTAACAATAATAAATTCTATCTTTTGTTTTCAAAACAAATGCTTTAAGCTTATTAACTTAATTTTTTAATTGATCTCATAATTTAAAGGTTATGGGATTAATTAGGAAGTATATGAAATATATAATAGTTAAAATTTGACCTGTTAAGATATAAAGTTCTTCAACTGGTCGTGCTCCAAATCAAGTTAATAAAACAATAGATGTATAGGATCAGAACAGGAATTGATTCATTAGATAAAATTGTATTCTTCGGAATTTGTTGTTGGTAGTGAAAGGTAGGACAAATAAAATGGCAATAGATGCTACACGGACTATAACTCCACCTAATTTATTAGGAATTTATTTATTTTTTGTTTGTTTGTTTGTTTGTTTGTTCGTTCAGTCAAAAACAGTCCAAAACAGTATGTGGCGTATATGAGGGAGAAAATCATCTGTGCACGCTTTCTTGAGTTTCAGAGTCCCTTCCCAACAAATTAACTATTAATAGTTGAAAGATGAATAATAATAATAATAATAATAATAATAACAACAACAATAATAATAATAATAATAATAATAATAATAACAACAACAATAATAATAATAATAATAATAATAATAATAATAATAATAATTGTTGGTGCAGGATGTAGCAAAACCCAGAACACTTGTCTTAAAACGGATTTTATTGATTCAACGATCTACACTTCACAAAGGTTCGTACGAGAGTGACGGAAAGAAAAAAAGGTGAATCATACAACAGTCGCAGCGCGCCATCTGTAGTTAATAAATTGAACCTAATACTTATTGGCATAATAATTGAATACCAACACCCCTCTCAATTTAAAGCCAAAAATAATGTATGATATACATAAAATGAAAAATCAAATTTTAATCGAGTATTCCCAAACCGTTGACAATAATGATGTTTGTCTCCTGGAAGTGGTTTTGTGAGTATGTCAGCGGTATCTCTTCTGTAGGTAGATACTGAAGTTTTAGCGGGTATCTTGAAGAGCTTGGCGTATGTAGTGGTACTTGATACTAATATGTTTGGATCTAGCATGGAAGATGGGGTTGTGTGCCAATTTTCCAGCAGATTAATTGTCAATGAATAGCACGATGCTGCATAACTCCTTTAAGCCCAATTCTTGAACAAATGTGGACAAAAAGTTAGCTTCTTTTGCAGCTTCCGTAATGTACATATATTCTGCTTCGGTTGAAGATAATGCTACAGTCCTCTGTTTGCGAGAACACCAAGATATTGCTGCTCCCGACGGGATGAATGTGTAGCCCGAGTAAGATCTTCGGTCGATGTCGCAATTTCCCCTGCCTGCGTCAGCGAAACCAGAGATGCTATGATCGTTTCGTGCATAGGTCAGCTACTTGTCGATGGTTCCTTGTAAGTAGCGCAATACGCGCTTTGCAGATTGCCAGTGACCATCGTTGTGACAATTGTTGAACTGACTAAGCACATTTACTGCATATGCAATGTCAGGACGAGTGGCGACTGCAGTGTACATGAGGGCTCCAACTAGCTCTCTAAATGGCCGGTGTATATTTTCATCTTCAGGAGTTGTATTAGATAGCATATTGGCCCCGGTTGCGATTGGAGTCTTCACACCCTTACAATCTTCCATCTTGAATTTCCGTAGAACTTCCTTGATGTAGCCACTCTGACAAAGAGTTATCTCGTTCTTGGTCTGCTTGATTTCAATACCCAGACAATGGTTTACCGGTACAAGGTCCTTGATGTCAAGTTGGCAGAAAGTTTGCTCTTGATTTCCCTGACTCTTTCAGAGTCTTTTGAAGCGATCAAGATATCGTCAACATAAACGAGTAAAATTGTAGGGAAATCACCTTGGTCATCTACATACACGCACGGATCTGAGTTGGTGGGCCTCAGATTGCACGATTTCAAAACTTCGCTCAATTTGAAGTACCATTGTCGACCCGACGGTCGTAGTCCATAGATTGCCTTTCGCAACTTACAGACTTGGTTGCCAGATTTCAAATTTAGGTCCTTGATGTCAAGTTGGCAGAAAGTTTACTCTTGATTTCGCTGACTCTTTCAGCGTCTTTTGAAGCGATCGTCAACATAAACGAGTAAAATTGTAGGGAAATCACCTTGATCATCTACATACACGCACGGATCTGAGTTGGTGGGCCTCAGATTGCACGATTTCAAAACTTCGCTCAATTTGAAGTACCATTGTCGACCCGACTGTCGTAGTCCATAGATTGCCTTTCGCAACTTACAGACGGTTGCCCGATTTCAAATTTAGAAGCATGTTTCTCGCTTTTGCAATAACGATGTCTTCTTTCTGGATCATCTTCTGCAGTGATTCTTCTAGGTCAGATAGCTCCATGTATATTGTTGTGTCAATGTCTCCATTTAAGTAAGCTGTAGTAACGTCGAGTTGACAGACCTGCAAATTGAACTTTGCCGATAGCGCCAAGAGCAAGCGTAGTGACTCCATCCTAGCAACTGGTGCGAAGGTGTCCAGAAAATCGATTCCTGGCCTCTGGGTGAAACCCCTGGCCACGATTCTTGCTTTCCTTCGAATCAGCGTTCAATCACATCCTTATTTGTTACAAAGTACAGTTCTGGAGCCTAGGACTCTTCGGTCTGTTGACAATCTCCCATGTATCATTGTTGATCAAGCATTCGATTTCTGAGTAAATGGCATCAGTCCATTCGGTTCTGTTTGGTCCATTTAATGCTTCGCTAATGTTGATCTCTGATGCAAGCATTGCAATCTTTGCGTTGTGGAATTCGTCGTCATCTTCTTCGCTTCTAGGGTTGACCTCTACTGGAGCTAATTGGTGAGGTGTTGATTCCGAGGGACCTGGATTGTTGTTCTCGGAAGCATCGTCGTGTTTGTGACGTTTTCGTCGGTTTGAACATTGCTTAACTTATAAAGTTTAGTAGGGCGACCTCTTTTTCCGGTTCTGACAATTTTTGGTCGGCCAGGTCCTCGTTTCTCTTGATTTGCGACTCCTTCGACGGCTTCTGGAAAACGTTGCTCATTTTCATGGGCAGGTACTTTGGGGCCAATTACGATTTCGAATCCTAAGAATGGTTCGTCGTCGTCGTCTGGGATTCTTGCACCGGTGGTGCTCGGATCAATCTCACAAGTTGCGGGGAATGTTCTTCCGGTTGACACGTTCAATCGTTGTCTGGTAAACGATTTCTCTTCAGGGGCGTAATCGCTGCCGGAAGGTCCCGTATCAAACTCGTCAGGAATTTTACGTCCCTGGAAACGCGAACTTTCCGTTCCTCAGGTATCCATATCCGATACGCCTTGGAGCCCTGGGGGTATCCCACGAATATTCCAGGTACGCCTTTTGGGTCGAATTTGCCATGGTTTGACGACATGCCGAGGAAGAAAACTTTGCTCCCAAACACTCTCAAATGTTGAAGGTCTGGTTTCTTCCCGGTCCATTTCTCGTACGGAGTTCCTCCAGGTGTTCCCTTCGTAGAACAACGATTTCGGATATAAATTGGCTGTCGCGATCGCTTCAGCCCAAAAACTTGTGGGTAACCCGGATTCATGAATCATACATCGAGCGGCATCGACGAGGGTTCGATTTTTGCGTTCCGCAATGCCGTTTTGTTGCGGCGTGTACGGTGCTGTCAATCGTTGCTGGATTCCTGCATTCTTTAGAATTGATGTCATTTTGTCGTTACAGAATTCCTTACCGTTATCTGACTGGAGAATTTTTATCTTTCGACCAGTTTGGTTTTCGGCAAAATTCTTGAATTCGACAAATTTTTCGACAGCTTCTCCTTTGTTGCGCAGGAAGTAGACCTCGCACCACCGGCTGTGCTAATCGATGAATGTAATGAAATATCGTGCGCCTCCCAAAGACGCTTCTCTCATTGGTCCACAAAGGTCACTGTGAACTACTTCCAGTAATTCTTTCGAAGTGCTTTCTCGTTTGCTGAATGGAGTACTTGTTATTTTACAGGCCACACACGTGTTGCATTTTGTCAAGTCCACGGTATCGTTGAATTCCAATCCGGTGGCAATCTTGTTCTGCATCATATCTATCAAGTCTCTGGAGTTCAAATGACCGAGCCGAGCGTGCCAGTCCTCCATTCCGGTCTTCATAACCTTAGATTCGGAGGCGGCGCATGCCATTGGATTTTCCTCGTGCAAGTACAATAACTTACCTATCCTTTCAGTAAAAACTTTAATCTCGCCTTTACTGTCTTTTATGACCGCGTCGTTTCTTCGAAAAGGTACCTCATGATCTTTGTCGACGATTTTTGCAATAGAAATACGATTATTGCGTAAATCCGGAACATATAACGTGTCCTGCAACGTAACGGTGTCACTCGCGTTGGTTTGAAGTTTGATTCTAACCTCACCTTTTGCTTTCACTTCAGTTACCTAATTGTTTGCGAGTTTTAAGTGCAAGGTGTTGCATTTCCTTCGCGCGCGTAAATGCATTTTTGTCACCACACAAATGAGTTGTGCACCCGCAGTCGAGACACCAACGTATGTCTGAATCACATAATTTTGGAGTTTCGTGACCGATGGAGAATGAAGTATGAACCTCGTCTTCTGCCAGATCTGACGATTTTTCACTTAATTTCTTTTTAAAGAAACAATCGGGTTCTTTGTGTCCTTTTTTGTTGCAAAATCCGCACTTGATTTTCGGTTTGACACTCGAATGTTTTGGTTCACTATTCATTTTGTCACTAGCACCACTTTGCGGTTTCTGCGAGAACTTTTTGCCGGATTTCACAAACATTGCGGCACTCGCGCGTCGAGAATTTTCACTGTCAAACTCTCTGCGTTCGGTAGGTTATCTTGGGACTCAATCGCACACCGAAAATTGTCAAAACTACTGGGGAGACTATAGAGCAACATAATTGTCCATAACTCGCCATTAATGTCCACATCCATAGCTTGAAGTTTGTCCACGGAATCAAAAAAAAACGGCAAGATGTTCCGTGATGTCGTCACTTTCTTGCATCTTTTGTTGTATGAGCCATTTTAGTAGCGTTGCTTTGCGCGTCCTTTGGAAGCATAAATCGATTCCAATTTGTTCCAAATGTCGCGTGAAGTGACGCATCCGCGAATATGTCCAAGTTCGGAAGGTTTGTTTGACAAAATCAAGTCGGCCTTTGCTTTCCGATCTGCCGCCAACCATGCTTTATGCGCGTTTTCCGCTGCGACGAGCTCTGCACCTTCGCCAATAACCTCGGGTTGTGGAATTTCGCCGGAAACGTATCCCCAGGCGTCATTTTTTATTAATATGGCTTCGGCTTGAATGCTCCATGTGTCATAGTTGTCGCAGCGTGTTCGTCGCATCGCAACATTTCGAGTCGCATTGTGTTCGTCGCGTTCGCGTACGCCATTTTTGGAATGGCTGACGTGGCGATCTCTTCGTTCACTCTCGATCGTTTAATCACGTTTGTTAGACTTAACTCACGTTTTCGTTTTTACCACCGTCCACGCAACTCGCGTATTCCTGGGCCCATAACCTGTTGGTGGAGGATGTAGCAAAACACAGAACACTTGTCTTGAAACGGATTTTATTGATCCAACGATCTACACTTCACAAAGGTTCGTACGAGAGTGACGAAAAGAAAAAAAAGGTGAACCATACAACAGTCGCAGCGCGCCATCTGTAGTTAATAAATTGAACCAAATACTTATTGGCGTAATAATTGAATACCAACAACAACAACAACAACAATAATAATAATAATAATAATAATAATAATAATAAAATAATCGTATGTTCGTATCTCTCACCAGCTTTACATGGATGATCTCAAACTATTTGCTTCTAATAGAGGTCACTTACAAAACGAGCTCGAACTTGTCAAGAGTTTCAGCGATGCAGTTTGTTTAGAGTTTGGGATTGAAAAATGCGATATCTGTTTGATAAAATATCATAATGCATCATTGATGTTGCGGTTCCTACAGATGACCGGCTTGTAACAACTGTTGCTGAGAAAAAGAGGAAATACCAACCCCTGGCTGTTGAATTGAAGGACATGTATGGATTGCGCAGTGGAAGTGCTTCCAGTAGTGGTATCAGCGAATGGATTGGTCACCAAGGAATGGCAAGAGATCGCGAAGAAGTTAGGATTGACTGAAAAGCATATACGGACAATTCAAAAAGCCGCATTATTGGGAACAGCAAATATAGTCCGTAAATTCTTAAGTCTGACTTGACGGATATAAAAAACAAAATATATTCTTCCCCCATTGTATCGATTATTACCATTACCGTTGCTAGAATTTTGATTTTTCACATCCTGCACGTTGCCTTCGTTATCGTCGTTCGCTTGATCGAACCAACTCACCCTTTCTATCAACGCGTCGATCGTGTCAGGCATGTTATTCCATAATAAGTTACGAATCCCGTTCGGCATCTGTCGAAAGAGGATTCTAATAATTTCCGCCGGATTAAATTCCTCACTGCACACTTTGAATGCGCTCACCTTCCGAGTGACGAAGTCGCTCATACTTTCAGTACCGCCTTTGCGGTAGCGTTCTGACATTAGTCGGTACTTTAGCTCGCATTTATGGTTCCAATATCTTTCTAAAAATAGCACGCCACTCCTCATAAGTTCGTGGTGTTGGCGTCAATGTCTGCCACCAATATTGCGCTTTCGAACTAAGTGCCTCTTCCACGAATCGCAACTTCATTCCTTCCGGAATATTTTTCACCTTAAAATAATTTTCTAACGCGAGTTAGTTCAGCGAAACGAGTACGGCTGTTCTTTACTTTCCCCATGGAAACGTAAGTAATTTGGCAACATTGCATGCCCCTTCACATGGCCGTTACCGTTTGATCTACGTGCTGCTTACACTTGCTGTTCCAACTCCGCGAGTTATACTTCCATCGACCTCTTTCGTCGGTCCTGCATCTGCTAACTTCCAATTATCAATTTCTTCCCGGACAGCCGTTCTAATATGTTCATCTATCCCGTTGACAGATTCTTCAATGCGACCCAGACGAACATCCTGCTGTCGCGACACTTTCATGAATTCCTGCACATTCTTGTTTACTTCGGATAATCGCGCCTTCTGCAGCTGCACCGATTGTTGCAAGGTGCCTACGGCTGACCGGATTACGCACACGCCTGAATTGATCTGTTGATTGAAAACTTCCTGTACAGCAAAACGGGTTTCGGATGTTTCCTCTACCGCTTTCGTGTCCCGTTCCAATCGGGAGAAACGCGCGATCGTCTGTTTTAAACGCGCTCAGAAAGAAGAAGTTTCTGAACCTTCGACACCGCGGCATGCACTTCACTTTGCGACTTGCTCAGTGCGACATATATTCCTCTATTTTGCTCTGTGACATCCTTGAATTTACTTTGCATTTTACATTGCAAATTACTTTCTAGCCTGACGCTACGCTCTTCTATTCCGGTCAATTTATTTTCCATCTGTTTCTGCATTTTAGCGTTATCGCCTTCTATTTTGGCATTCATCTCTTGCATATACCGAAACATCATTGCGAGGGTAGGTTCCGGTACGTCTTATGCCTCCGCCGGAACTTCACCCGCAGTCGCCTGGCTCGTAGCTGCCCCTTGCGCATTAATCGCAATATTTCCATCCCCTTCTAATTCTACATCCTTTAACCGCTGATACTCCTCACCCTCATCGTGAGCAGAAATTGTTTCGGAATCCGACGCATCGCGTAACGCTAATCATTTTACCACTGCGCGTTTCCATGTTTACGCTAATAATATTAATATTGACCCCTTTGTTAATTTAATTATGGCACGACGAACCGGTACCCGTATTCAGGCCTCCACGTTGGCGCGCCAATGTAATGTAACGTCGCGTCTCTCTAATACCCTCTATGCAACCTCGCCGTTGGGCGCACAATGTAATGTTGCCACACACCTAATACCCTTTCTCTTAATACCTCTGGGCGCACAATGCAACCGATTTCTCTTATATCCACCCCATTTGCCTTGCCCTTGCTCTTGCTCAGTCGCCCGTACCTCGGCTTAGCTCACTATAATCTTGCCTGGGCGTGAATCGCATGCTCATTCCGTACGGACTTGAGACGGGATACCTCACGTTCGTGCCTGGGTTAATCTGTTATATTTCAAACTTGGCGAACCTCGTGACTTGAGAAAAGTAACAATCACAAATGACAAAATACGGTCTCCAGCTGTTTAAGACAGCACAAATTACAATTTTGAACGAAGCCTCGCTATAAAACAGAAAGCGAGGTGATCATGCGTTTACCTAATGAATTATTATTCAGGGCTAACATTCGAAACCTTCATATGCTTCATAAACTTTCATATTCGAAACCTTTCGAAAGGACGCTCCAGGTTCTAAATAAAACAGGATCATCAATGTTAAAGGATCTCAGTACTTGGAGATATAACAATCCAAATAACTCAAATATTACATTTATTACAAGACCATAAAAGAATACAAAATCAATTTTTCTGCTGTGCAGATACAAAAATTGCTGCAAGAAAAACAATACAGAACTACAAATAGGAATACAAAATTGACAGACGGCGGTGCCGTCTCTATACAAAAACACTTATGAAACAGGAATACTATTAAAAGGCGCTTCCAACAATGCGCCTATACCAAAACAGAATTACGGTATTACAAACAACCTCGACAATGCCCACTTTAGGGTGAGGAAGTTTAATACACACATATGCAAAATTGACAAAGAAGCCGACATTGGCCTTCTTTCAATACAAAAGGAAGTGACAAACTGTATTACTACAAATTAGCCATTACATATAAAAACCGAATTCAGTATGAGTGCATTAATACCTAGTTATATGGAAATGGATCTTTTACGAAAACTTACACTTTATTACCAAATTACAAAGTAAGCAGAAATATCGGGAAGCGCCGTGCGCCGGGTGATCGCTCACGGGGCGAAATTTGACGCGGCGTTTACAAGCCTTGCCGACGTCTGCCAAAAAGCACCAGACTGCCGAATGCGGCCAATCGCCGTCTTACGACAGGGGCGAAAATTCCAACGAAACTCCATTGCCGAATGCGACCAATTGCCGTGTTACTCACGGCAGGAGCAACAATCCAAAAACTGCCGAATGCGGCCAAGCGCCGTCTTACTCACGGCAGGAACAAAAAAACTGCAACATTAACAACATCAATTAATAATACACAGTACAAAAATGGCACTCCGCAACAATTTCGGAGGCCATTACCATCTAAACGCTTCATATAGCCGCAACGCAAGCTACTGTGGCGTCATACAGGATGTAATAAACACACAGACGAGAGTGGGTTGTACTCACAGCTGATTTATTACCGACTTTGACCGTGGTCACAAAACAATCCAAGCACTGTAGTACAATAAACAAACTAAATTGACCCCACTACAAGAAATGATATTTGAACGACTACCACACCGCCCCCCTTACTAACGTGCGCTGTGCGTAGCATCACCTGCCCTGAGATTGAATTACATGTCTCCTTCGTCACGACCTAGCGGCCGGCTTCTTGCGCCGCGTGCCCAAAGCACCACCTGCAACGACCTAACACCTCGCAGCCAGGAACACAAAGAAGAACGTCTATTGTTCGCTCGGCCCTTAAATAGCTCCCTAGCGACGCTTCCCGCCGCCTCCATTGCCTTACCCAAGCGACGCGCACGCCGGGAAAAACCTGGTGCGTCATAGCTTGCTATTGTCCGAGCCTGGGGCATGCCGCGTGCCCAAAGCTGTTGGTAGCGTCATGACGCTACACTACGAACAAAATACAAACAGAGTAAACCTGCTACAAAAAAGGCTAGTTTAAACAATCGTCATGATACAACAAATATGCAAAATACAAGATCCAATTCCATAACATAAAAGACCATTGTTGCCCAGATCAGGCTATCATGCACTCATACACATATTTAAAACGACAACATAATTTGATTCTGGAAGAATCTGGCCTTTCTAAAACAATAGTAATGGCTCTTAATTACGAAAAAGCATGCGCCAGGCACGCTATACAAGTGAATATTACAAAACATAGGCAGACTATCAAAAGGCAAATGAATATTGTAACGGCTCATAAGGAGCCGGGTAGAAGTACTACATGGCAAAAGGCAAGTAACTATTGTAACGACTCGGAGGGAGCCGGGCATATAATGCGGGAAACTAGCATAACGGCTCGGAGGGAGCCGGGCAGACAAGGCGAAAAACCATTGTAACGACTCGGAAGGAGCCGGGCTCAAGAGAGTGCTTGTGCGCGGGGAGCGCACGTCTTTTATACCAACCCCAGAAGGGGAGACACTGTGGCAGTGGAGGGGAGTAGCGGGGAAATATCGATACAGCCACAGAGTAGTACAGACCTCTTTGCCTAAGAGCTTGTACACTTTACGCCAGAAAGAGTAGGCAGCACGCGTAGCGTGCCGGCTATTATGGCGGCTTCTGGTAGAAATGCAAAGAATCATACTAATAGATAAAGATAATATTTTGTTTTGCCACAAAAATCTTAATTTTAGGGCTACAAAGGCAAACGAGGTGTCCATACAACCCTAAATTTACTCTAAATTGCGGATTCTATTGTTAGAACCCGCTGCAACCAATAGTTTTCTTATAATAAATAAAAGCCTGTTTAGAAAACAATATAAAGTTTTACACACAATGCCAATTTTTTCTGAGCACTCAATAAACCAAGAAATCAGATCGTACTAACAGATTCTTAGGTTTTTGGAACCTTCTCAGGGCCATGAGATCACAGTTTGATCTTTGCAAGTTACCATTTTTGAGAAAATTACAGATGAAAAATTACCCATATACTAGCATACTTAATCTAGTTACAGAACAAGAGCTTAGAAACTATGGATGCACACTCTTCTCAGAAGAACTTCTCGGATGACTGTTGGCTTCTAACAGCTGATGTAACACCAATATTCAATATTTGTGATCACTTAAATTTCCAAATTTAACACAATCTCTATAGAACTACTAGGAAACAACACACATATTCCAGGCAATCATGAGCCATACTAAATGCTCATCTGTTTATTGCAAGCAAATTTTAACACATTGACAAATGAACCCTTGGCTTGCAAAAAGAAAACAAATAACACAAAAACATAAATACAAACAACATAAAAATAATCCCTTTCACACTTAAAACAGTAACAAACTTTTCATTCACACAGGAATGCGCATTCTGTCGTGACCTCATCTTATGGTTGTAATTTTAATTAATTTAATTGCCAAAACTTGATTTTCGACAGAATCTTGGCGGATTTTTGTCTCGAGCATAAAAAAATAAAGTATATATGCAACTTCCCTTTGCTGCGGCGTCGCACACTGTCAGCGCCAGTCGTTACCCTGTGTCTCGCGCACCGCCCGTGGATGAAATTCCAATTCGGCTGCCACCAGTGCCTGGACACCACTAATTCACTTTCAAATCCGTTACTTACAGTCCCCGTTATTATTACTCGCGACTAATCACATTCCCGTTAATGTTTTCCTATGTCTTACTTACGCGAAATAATGTTTTCACAATTTTGCCCGTGAATTTAACAAAAATAATTTAAAATTTATCTCCACAATGTTCCAATGACTTCTTTTACTCGATAAAACTCTCGAAAAACACTTTCACTAAATATTTTTGTGAAAATCTAAAAAATTTCAGCACGACGTTATAACGCGTGTACTCGCGACCAAAACTCAACTCGTTCTCCTGCTTACTACCTTTTTCACATTGTTGGTGTACAATCCGACAACTTTGTTTTTTCTCAAAACACCCGCCCATCACGTACAACTGGTACATGTTAGAAATTCATACTTCCATCGTTTGCGACCGTCTTTTCTTTCTTAATCCCCCACGTTATAAATGTAACTATTGAAATAATTCAAGTCCCGTACAAATTCCCCCGTTTTGCTCTAATCCAAATCTTCTGTTTTATAATTCGAGAAAGTTTGACGTTAATTCGTCCAAGCGTTCTTGAAATATTCAATAAAACTGGGATTCTTTTCAGAACAATGGGTGCCATGTTCTTCGTTCTTAATGTGTTACATACAATTCATACACTTTCTGATATTTCTTTAAACCGTGGCTCGAATTACTTGCTTTTTGCTTTAAACTGTTTCTAAAATCAGGTTCTACCCAATGTTTATAATGCCCATTTCTGCCCTTTACGTTTTCTACTACCTTCTGAGAATTATAAGCACGCGGCGTTGCCGTCTATTGTTTTCTTTGCATACTTAATTTCTCTTTGACCATTAAAGTTCTGTTCTTTTTATACTTTTCACGTTCTGGGTCTTGCAAATCATTACAGTATATATTAAATTATAAGATCCATAATATATTCCATGTCCTACTTATATATATATATATATATATATATATATATATATATATATATATATAAGTAGGAATAAGTATATGAATAAGAAGGATTCTCCATTAGCCTGTATAGTTCGTAATAATCATCCAAAGTTTACATCTGGACAAATATGTCTTACTCTATTAAATGCTATTGTGGCGTCATACGGGTGTAATCAGTACACAGACGAGAGTGGGTTTAATAACAGCAGGTTTATTCACAATTTTGACCTTAGTCACAAATAACCAATGCACTGTATACAATTAACTAACTAAATAGACCCCACTGCTAGGAGAGATATTTACAACGGCTACCACACCGCAAAATACTACCTAATGTTTCGCCGTGCGTAGTACCTCCTGCCCTTAGACCGACTACATCTCTCACTAGTCACGACAATAACTGCCGGCTCCTTGCGCCGCCTACACGTTCGCACCTCTCACGAACGACCTACGCTGCTGCCTCCAGGATCGCAAAGAAGGAAGAGCTATTGTTCTCACGGCCCTTAAATAGCCCTCGCGACGCTGCCCGTCACCTCCATTGCCTCCGCCCTAGCGATGCGCACGCTCTGTCAGAAAAACCCCGTGCGTCATCACTTCTGCCTTTGTCTACGCATCCGGTGCACACCGTACAGCGTACCCACGCTGATTTTAGCGACCCGACGCTACAGTATGTTAATATCAGCAGTATAGTATATGGCTAGGAAAATTCCTGTTATGAGTTGCATAACTAAACATAATCCTAATAGTGATCTGAAATTTCATCATGTTGAAATGTTTGATGGGGTTCGTAAATCGATTAATGAATTATTAATAATCTTAAGTAAAGGATGTCTTGATTGTAGATTCATTATTAAATTTTAGGTCTTTAAAAAAATTTTTAAAATTAAGGAATTGGAAAAATTTGGATTATATATACTGAAAATGTTATTTATGAAGGATTTTTTTGTATAAATTTAATATGTGATTATTAGAATTGAATAATAATATTATTTGCAGGCACATTGTTCTTGCATTTATTTGAGCGTTTGCCATTTACATTAGAGTAGTACAGTCTATCCCAGAGCTAACTCGAGCTAGCGTGAGAACAGAGTCTCAGCCGTGATCAGATAAAAATGGGTAAGTCAGTAAAATTCGGTCTCCACCCGAATGACCACGAATGGGAGGTAACTGGCTCCCAAACCCGATATTCGATATTTATTTGATGGATTTTTATCAATCAAATAAATATAAATTTTTTATATTTTTATTTTATTTGATTGACTTTTTGATTTGACACCGCACTTTCTGTGTACTGCAGAAATTTAGAATTCGGACCGAATACACGATACATTACAAGTTTGGTTCACAAGTTTGGTTCAGTGATTTTCGTTCAGAACGGATTCTCGGTACAGCACAAAACTCATGAAGAAATAAATCACGTAAATGTATGAGATATACAACAAACGAACCATAAAGAGGACTTCCAACTAAATTTTGCAACTCTGTGGACTATTTACCAAACTGACATATGTTGAGATTGAATATTTTTACATGCACGTATTCGTTTATGTTTCTTCGACTTCAGCTCAGGAACCTAAAGTTTTTGAGCAGGATAGTTTCTGGTTCTCATGTGCAGACTTGGGCAGGCGTCGAGGTCGAGGACGTGAAGGATGGCGAGTGGGCCGGGGCGGTGAATCATACCTGGGGCAACGATGAGGTCTAGGAACGGTTGGCGTGGAGGAGAAGCGTCGAGGCGGGGGGGGCCGGGGCGGTGCAGTGTACTTGGAGCAATTGCGAGGTCGAGGACGGGTAGGGTGGCGGTAGGGCCAGGGCGGTGCAGCACGCGCAGATTCCCTGGGGCAGGCGTCGAGGGCAGGACAGCGGAGACGGCGGATGGGTCATGACAGGGAGGCGCGCGCAGCGGGCGGAAGTGGCGTCGCCCCCGAAGGCCGCGCCCCGCGCGCTGCCCATGCCCCGGAACCCCCCCCCCCAGGCGGCGGCGAACCCCACCAGCGTCTGCGCCAACGCCCACCAGATACCCGCCGCCGCGCCACCACCCCATCGCTGCAAAAGGGCATCTGTCCTCTTGAGTGACCTGAGTGTCTCAAAGTCTATTCAAAGAATTATTTTGTACATTATTATTATTATTATTATTATTATTATTATTAAACGTTTCCTAAATGTGATAAAATAATGCAAGCTACATCTAGTCCGTCTATATTACCAACTTCTTTTGCATTACAGATCCATCTTCTCCTGCTGAAGGGGTTTGATCTGAACCTGTGGACGCGGTGTTTGTTCATCACGTCTCGCTCTGGTGAGTGCACAAACATTTCCCAATTTTCATAAAATAATGCAGTATACATCTTGTAGGTCAAGTATACCATTTTTAGCTTTCCAGGTACATCTTCACCTGCCAATTGACAATAATTCTGGACGGAAACCCTCGCTGAGAAATATTTTTTCGTCGTGGCGAATGTGCAGGCAAAATCTCTTCATCGGTAGGGGAATATGACTTATTTCTGCCTCGTACGTAAATAAACTAGCCCCCTCCCCCTGAGGCAACGTCCTTTCCACCCCTTGGGATCTTGCACTAATCACAGACAACTGTGGTTCTATCTGCTAGCGATTGGTCAACGCGTCCCTCCCCCTGCCCCTCCCCAGGCCGAGGGGTGTCCAAGTTTGTCGGCGCGGTGTGGAAGATAAAATTTTGCCGGCCATTTTATCTGAGGGAAAGGGTACTTTCCCGAGAGGACGAAGTAGAGTCGTTAAGTGTTAATCGAAGTTTCGGAGGACGAAGTTAACAACTGCCTATACACACAAGTTCAAATAGACGAGGAAGAAACGATCATGATTCGTTTAATGATGGTGTAATGACGTAAACTTTCAGTTACGTGGGCAGAGAGACGCGGAAACGTGAGGAAAACACGGCGCGTGGGGCCCCTCGTAGAGGCGCTGATAGCTCGCGTAAACGGCCGGAAGAGGGTACGGGTTCAACTTGAAAGCTTAGAATACATCTTAGGAAAAGTGTTTTTTTTTTTTCTATTTCAATCTTGTGCTTTGACTATCGTTTTTTGGTCGAGCTAGAGTCACTTTTATGACGGTCCCCGTGTCGACAATCGTTTTTTCTAGGAGCAAGTTTCTCGTCACTTGTTGTCTGGTTGCTTTTGGGAAGGTCGTGCCCCGTCGTTAGGAATCTGAATCGATAAAGACTAGAGTTAAAGCAAGTTTGGTCGGCTAGAGTCTCGTTTATGACGGTTCCCGGGTGGACAATCGTTTTTTCTAGGAAATACGGTCCAAACCCCAAATGACGAGATTCTTTCTCCTAGAAAACACGATCGTCGATCCGGGGACTAACACGAGACTCTGGCTTCATAAAGACTCTCTTTAACTCTTCTCTATATCGATCAAAACCTTAAATGACAAGATTCTTGCTCCCTGGAAAACGGTCTAGACCCCGAGTGACGAGAGTCTTGCTCCTAGAAAACACGAGGACTCTTTATAGAGAGACTCTAGCTCCATCACTCGATTGAACTCTATATTAATCCAAACCTTAAGTCACGAGATTATTGATCCTTGAAAAATGATTCAGATCCTAAGTGAGGAGGGTCTTTCTTCGACCCGAAGACCCTCATTAATGAGGGATGAGCCAGGGGCGAAGCGTGGCTGTCATCCGCCCGTGGCGGAAGATCGGCCGCGCCCTTTATTTAGGTTTTCCAATTTAAAACTTCTCTTCTCACTTCCGTGCTTCTTACAATCAGTCCGAATGCGACAAAAATATGTAATGAAATGGTTCAAATTTTTACAAGATATTATTATTTTTTGTGAAATTTGGCCGCGCCCTAAAAAATGCCACCCGGGGTGCGCCGCCCCTGCTACGCCTCTGATTCGAGTCGTTCGTTCGCTGGAAGGGAACGCTGCGCTTGCCCGCGAGGCGGCGCCCGGGGCGCAGGCGCAGGGAGGAGGTGCACAGGAAGCGCGGCGCACCGCTGCACGCAGAGCCATCTACCAGAGATCCTCACTACTCGCGTCTAGCTCTTGAAGCTTTCAGCTCGCTCCACAGAGCGCGTTGAATGCTTCAAGACCTAGCATGGCGAATTGATGAAGTACGCAAATATTTCCTTCGCTCCTTGTATAGTACATGTAGAGAATGAATCACAATTAACCACATCAATTGTTACAGCTGTACGTATGTACATTTTCCAACCCATCGTTTTTCGAAATTGCGGTCGAAATATTTTTTATTGATATTGTGGGACTAGTGATCATTGGAGAATTTGGGGGAGGGGATTCGGCGTTGGTGATCCCTCAGAAACACTATTTTGGATAATTCTACTGAAAATATTCAAAATAGCTACTATATGGTATTAACTGTATACCTCATTCAATTGAGTTTTCTTATTATGAATATAATTATTTTAAATTTCTAGCTAACAAATTTGAAGTAATTATTTTAAAAAATATTAGGGGAACCGAACTGAAATTGGCTCAAGTACTATGAATAGACATCGGATGTTTAGTAACTAAAAAATAATCTTTTATGCGCTTAAAAAGACATTGAAATGTTAAGAATAAAGAGAAAAAAGGTGTCATACGTACACAAAATGAAAAAAGTTTCGTAATTTTTGTCTATATTAATTTGTAAACTTAAAAACACAAAATAAAGTACGTACATTTTAATGTAAAACTAGATTTACATGTTTACTCTTAATAGTTTGCATTGCAATATATTACCAGTAACTTTCAAGGATCACAATTTCAAATTTGCGACGATCGGGAGACACAATTAGTTTGAATACAAAGAAGAATCACTTTTCTAATGTGACTGGCAAATGTTTTAGAAGTCGAACATTAGCAACACACAAACCTTCTGAGAATTTACATTTGTTCCCACTGAGAATTTCGGTGCCCTTGGTGTATTGTCAATTTATATCAATAAGAATAATGAAAAGTGCCTGCACGCTGGCATCGGGGCCATGTGACGTCTTGCAAATAGGAGCCACCAGATTGGGGAAAGAATACCTCGCACAACTTGCTCCAGATTCCGTCGGAATATGCAAGGTCCCTTGTTTACACAAAACAAGTAAAAACATATATACAATTGAATAAAATTATCCGATTATAAGATATTTCTTTTGTTTCAGAAATGCAGCACACAGTACATTCAGTGTGTGTGTGTGTGTGGGGGGGGAGTCTGTTTGAAATAAAGGGCCCCTTCGAATCTACTGCCCTAGAAATCTTTTTTTTTTTCTCTGATATCTGATGCTTACACGAGGGAATACTTTCTACTACACAATCAATGGGTTTCACTGAAAAAAATAGGATTAGATTTTATCTTTCGTCACTGACCATGTGAATTTACTATCTGAGCCTATACTTCCCTGAGTTCCCAAAAATTAATGGGAAGTTACTAACCCTGAAGCATTCGGTCGAGGTATCCACAACACCCTCAATTTATAAACGCCACAATTCTGGGGAAACTGTCGCTTGCATAGTTGCCCCGAGCCACCACCTCCTAGAGTTATAAAGCCTGCTCACTGTTTCGTGACGTCACCGTAGGTAGTCATGGAGAGCGTCGGTCATTCCTCGCTTAGCTTATTTCCACAGCATTTTCAACGCCAAGAATCCCGTTTTCACTCCTTTTGTATTAAAAATTATCAATTCATGATGAAAGTTCTTTTAAGTACATTTTTTAAATAAACATTGGTTTTCAATACAGTATATTATAATCTATTTATTGAGAATACAACTGATGAATTTACTGGAAAATATTCAATCTTCTGTAACTTTGATAATCCATAATTTCTTTTGACAAAACTTAACAAAAATACAGCTTTTCGGCGTAAATGTTTGACTAAATCATTTACTGAGTGACCATTTACACGAGCATCATGAACGAATTCTCTCTCAGATATTTTAAGATAGTGAGACAGCACACATTTCTTTCATTGGTGACTTTTGAAGCATTCCTTATTAAAAGGAGTCATTGGGAACAATCACACATTCTCATCTTACATTTTCTTCAGTGCATATTCCAGGAAAATAAATTTCTTCCCTTTTTTAATACAATAGTATATCAATGCATGATTAAAAACTTTGTTCTGAGCACATGGTTTTTATTAAAAATATTTCTTTATAATACAATACATTAAACCTAATTATTTACAATATAATACACATCTATTTATAAAACATCACTGAATTTATTGGAATGTTTGTAGTTTTCTCTGTAATTTCCATTTCCAGTCTTTCTCGCTTTTCACAAGGGTCTTCCTGTCTGGAAAACCCCTTGGTAAGGTGAGCTGGACAGTTAGGGAGCAGAGATGGTACAGCATCACTTCTTAACTTCGGTATATCCAGTCTCGATGACAGCTTCTCTCCTTGTTCATTATACACCACCTTCTCTCAAATAATATCATTTTGATGGATATGAAGGTGCATACCTGAAACAAGAAAAAAATAAGATATTATAATATAATAATAATAATAATAATAATAATAATAATAATAATAATAATAATAATAATAATAATAATGAGGTTGCATGAGGGGTAAACTAAAATTGTACAGTGGTTAGTCTACAATATTAAATATGTACATAGAAGTTTCACTTTCAAACCAATTTTACCAAAGAACAAAGAAATTAATTTGAAATTAATTCATGCACCACTGGGACTTTTGCTTTCATACTTCCCTAAGGTAATTCCTTTGACATAAATTATTGTTTTGTTTTAGTAACTTATTCATACAAGTTACAGGAAATCTCTAAGATTGTTTGTGAGGTTATAAATTCTTTAGGCATTATTTACAATTGAGTGCTATAACTTAAAGCTACTATTATAAAATTATTTAATGATAGTTTAAGTTTTTACTATCACTATTCACTTAACAGTATACAGAAAATAGTTTCAAGTTTACATCATATTACAAGGAAGAATTGTAGATCTAATTGCAAACAACTTGGCTTCGTGATAGAACATTAGGAATATTACTAAAGAATGTCAAAACCCTTAGCAACTTACATACAATTTATGTTTGAATAAATAATAAATATAATTAATGTAGGTTCTACATGTGCAAGAACCACAGACTTACCTTCGAGGATTTGGAAGGAACAAAATCTTCTCTGCGAATAGCAGCCGTCCATTTCTTCCGCAAAGCAGGATCTTTTGGAAAACCAAAAACATGTACTTTCGAGGCTTCATCGCAGTTTCCTCGACACCTCGGAACTACACATCTAAACGGCATATCAAACCGGCAGTATAATACAAGTATGAACTGCACCGAACACACGGACAACACCAGACGAATTCAACTGAAAACATACCTGCGCCCAGGCCACCCATGCATCATGACTACCTACGCCGCCATCTTAGTGACGTCACGTACTAGTGAGCAGGCTTTATAACTCTAGGAGGTGGTGCCCGAGCCCTCTGATCCCTTTTCTTAGAGAGAGATCACGTTTCCCCGCAAAACAAGTCGTCACTGTCTTTAGGATAGATACGTACCCGGAGCGTCTCTTTGCTAACAGAGGTTTACGACTAGTTTAATGTTGTTCCTCAAGTTAAATAACTTTTGTTTTTAGGTCGTTTCCTTTAAGATGCAATTGCATCTATTTGCAATTCCATCTAAGATGCAATTTCCGTATATTTCCACATATAATGGGGTAAAATTTCAAAATTTGCGTGAGCGTTGTCCATACACCCGGCAAGACTGCCTAAGGGTTAAGCTGTAGCATGTTAATAAAATTCTGAGATGATCGAGACAGACGTCGGCCGGCTCTAGTGATTATATTGCTCCCGTCAGAGAACATTTTATTGTCGTGTATGAATTTTCTACTCTCAGCAAAAACGCCACTTGTGTTTTGCCAAAATACGGTGTTCCTCGCATGACGCCACGACAGATTGATCTGTCCAACTTATTTTCACGGGAATCGTGTTTGTGATTATAAGGTACGTGGGGGAAGGGTCAGAGCCATGGCGAGGGCAGGGGGTAAATGGCCGCTACTTATAACCGCGTATGTAAGGAAACAGGGACTAAGGTCGCTATTCTCTTTCTAACCGTAGCCCCTACGAATTTTACTTCGCTATTATCGTGAGCATGAAAGGATTTCCTCGGTTCAAGCAAATCGACCTTGTTCACAGCGCAGAGAAAGGCAAAACTAGGCAGTGCGTATGTCGTGCACACAAAAATTAATTTGGGATCCGCTCTTCAAAAATTAATTTGTTTAAAAAAGTGCCTATTTTGTTCCGTTGTTTTTTATGTTTTCTTTTCTCTTTTGATCCCTTAGAAATTATACTGTTGTTTGTGGATGGCACGCCGGTGTTCGATGTTTAGAATATTCTGAAGTGGCATAAAGTGAGTTGTATTAAATAAAATTGCGTCGATAAAACCAACAGACATTTAAAAACATATCTAAAAAGCAATGGCTTTCGCCAACGTCCATACCACGATGAAAGCACCGATTCTCTCCGAAGTTAATCAGCGTTAGGTTAGTACTTGGATGAGTGACCGCCTGGGAAGTCGGCGTGGCGTTGGCATAAACGTTGTTTTTTTTGTTGTTGTTTTTTGTTGTTTTAATTTTCTCTCTCTTCTTAGCTGCTCTCAGTGCATTTATATCAAAACTGTACAGTGCATGCGATGTAAACATAATTTATTACATAACTATCCCTGTTCTATGTTTTGACATTGTAAATTTGGTTCCCAAACCTCGCGATTTCACAAAAGCTTATTTGGATGTACATTAAAATTTCTCTCAGGCCGATTTCTGCAGGTTTCTGTGTATTCATTAGAAACAAGGTTCCCAAGCAAATGCAAGCTTTTATTTAACCTTCGTAGACCTTTCAGACATCGTTAATATATTAATAACATTTTAATTAAAGATATTATGTTTATGCAAAAGTAATTTATTCTGTTTTTAAATTATTAAAAGTCGGCAGTGGGAAGTGTTTCGAGTAAGTTTTTTTTGCCATCTTCAGGCCCTTCTAAGTTGTTTTTTATCCTTCTGTAAAGAGAATACAGACAATAGACTGCTTGACAATTATTATAATTACGGGATGTGGTTCACAGGATTGGTCAATTAATGAAACACACTAGTTCGCCAACGTTTCGGAATATTCTGAAGATTTCTTCCTCATTGTTATAGTAAACACAAACAGCACAAGGAATGAAGACAACTGAACAATATTATTTACAACTTTGGCGAACTAATGTGCTTCGTTAATTAACCTATCCCGTGAACCACATCCCGCAATTTATTAATGGTCGTGAATTCTACAATGGTCAGTTATTATAATATTCATATATTTTTAAAATTCTTTTTACCACAGATCTTAAGGCAACATAGTTTAGAAAAGTTTTTATTAAATTTTAAAATATTTATTATATTATGGTATAAGTAGACAGGAGCTTACTATATCAATACGTACCTTACCTGTTCTTAATGTAACCATAATATAATAAATACTTTAAAATGTAATATTGTTTTCTAAGAATAATGGCTTTTGATCTGTAGTTAAAAAATCTAAAAAAGATTCGGAATGGCAAGCTTGGAGTCTTGCCACCACTATGTTTGTGAGAGTGAGTCACCATATGGAGTAGGAAGATCTTATAGTAAGACCAACACAGGTTGTGATGATAATGTATAAAGTATCTATTAATTATGTTGTAATTAATTATTTTTTATATATATATATATATATATATATATATATATATATATATATAAAATAATTTATTTTAAATAAATAAGTACTTTTAGTTATTGTTCTTATTTTTCCTTTTCTTGTCACATATTTACTATCTTTATTTCGTATCCACATGGGTGAAAAATAAATTTACGAAGTCCTCCACAGTTCATAATGTACCCGATGAGTTAACAACTTACTTCATAAATAAAATACGTACTTGCACAATTTAAATGATTTTTAATAGACATTTCCTATTTTGATGTGTATTCTGGACTGATTGCCTATATATGGGTACCTACAATTCAGAAATAATAATTTATGAAATGATTCTACTACTTGAATATATTTTTTATATTTATTTTTTAGTATACAAATTATTCGTTTCTAAATCAGCTTCAGTTCTTCAAAATAGAAGAGCTGATAATTTGGTCAAACATAACCTCGTGACAAAATCTCGATCGTCATAATTGGGAAACCAATTCATTCTCTCCTACACCTATCTTTGTCTTCGCATTACAGGATAATATTCCGAATCATCGCCGGAATCATCTTCAAATACCATCATTCGCAATCGTCAGCCATAACAACATGTCGGAGGTACACGCACGTTGAAAACTAATCTTATTCCGTATTCTACTCGACGGATGTAAAGTTACTTTCGAATTTACCCTCGTGGATGCGAGTAAAGTGTTGGTGAAACGCTCCAAGAAGTCTCTTGTAAACTCTTACTCTTCGTTTGGTGAAGCCGGCCCTAATTTTCATGTTTTACCCACCTGAGGATGGAGTAAAATATTCCGAAACGTCGGGAAACTACGTTTTAACGTTTTTACTTTTTATTCATCTTCCATCCCATCCCATTTACGTCCCATACATACAATTTTCGGAAATTTCAACACACACGAAGACGATCGCTGTATCACTCCACGCGGTACCCGGCGTTCAGGCGTTCCAAGCAGGTGGCGGCGAACACTGTTCACTTGCGCGCACTCTATCAGACTCTGTTGCTACTCACAGGAGTTTCGTCAAGAACTGAACGCTCCCTCTGCTCGCAATAATTCAACGCGGTTCATGTATTTACGTGAATTCAGTAATTTCAGTCTTCGATTACTTTCTATTGTACTACTGTTTTTTCTACAAGCAGAAAAATACACAGGAGGTATAAGTTACACACCAGTACAGAATAATAAAGTGTCTACAAACTAGTGACTAGTACTTTCTCGGTTAATACAAAAGAAAAATCTGCATCACATATAAAACCCCTCAAACTAACGTTTTGTTGTTGACAGCGCAAATATGGAGCTGAACTAGTTAAATTGCAATTACGCGGAGGAATACATTTTGTAACACTTTATTTGTAAGTTCAATATTGTTTAACTGATGTATACAAATTATTGTAAATAAATGCTTTTCGTTCTACACTGAAAACACCTATTCTCGATTGATCTACGAAGTAACGGATGGTTGAATGAATGTGAGGGATGGCTTGGTGTGTGCCATTGCTCTAGCTGATTAGAAGCGCCAATTTCATTGGAAGAATTTTTTAGAAGAATTGTATTCTAGGTACACTAGTAGTGAATATTCATTCAAGAACTGCTCTGCACAATATTTGAGAGTGCAGAGAAATAAAAAATGTTCTAAAAAATTTCAATTTTGCAGGTCTAATATTAATGTTAATTGTACATTAAAATCATCTCATAATTGTATGAACGTAAAATGGTAATATAGTAATCAAATGAAATAAAAGACAACAGAATTTTGTTATAGCTAGGGAACGGACTTTATTGTAATAAAAAAAGCAAAATATGTACATATATATGTACTTATTTTTTCAAAAATAGGTAAGAAAAAATAGGAAATATGTGAAATAAATATTCGTTATAATGTTTACAATTCCATACTTCAAGCGTTTTCCGAGCAGAGTACGTTGCCGATCAGAACTTTACATGAATTCAGAGATGTTTAATGAAAGTTTTACATCTACAGAAGCAATTATTTGCTAGTTTCTTCCGAAACATAATACTTTCGTATTATATACAATGTTGTTTACGAGGAACCGGAGCTCAAGTGAAGAGTACCGTGTAGCCTGTGATAGAAGGGGGGGGGGGTAAAGGGAGCATACTCCCACCCCAACTCCAGAAAAGGGATAAGACAATGATCTGATTTTTTTATCGAGTTACGCATGGGGTCTATGAAACACGGGTAAGCACGTGGTTGAAGTTCCTTCTGCTTCACATACTGCATCCGCTTATCGTTGATCCCGACTACGCTATTTCCAAGGAGCAGTGGGGCGGGGGGAGATGAGTTTGGCAATTAATAGCGATTGTCCGGCGTTAATACAAGCGCATTGCGTAGTTTTAAGTATTTCCGTAACTAAGTTAGTTTTCAAGTAACATATGTATTGAACATCACAAGTAAAATGTTCATTTTCGACCTATAAATATATTAAAATGTAACTAAATATGTAGCTATAGATAAAATATGTAAAAATATGTAATTACACCAAAATATGTAAAATAAAAATTGTTCCATTTAGTTCAGAATGTCGTGTTAAGTGTAAAAAATATTAGTGAATGCAGGTATCTTGTCCCTGTAAAAATATGTATTTACATGAAAATCCGTTCCCTAGTTATAGCCAATTTCCAATGGCTTTGCCATTCTGATGGATAATGATGTTGAGATTAATTAGGACACTGATATTATTGGATTTGGATTTTTTTTATTTATAAGCTTTTAAAGGTAAGATTTTGTTACTGGTGGATGTTTTTGTTATTATAATTATTCACACAGGCAGAAAAAAACAATGTACCAAACAAATGATTAGGTTTTGATTCGAATAAGATATTTTATTGACAAACTTTTTGTTTCTATTGAATGATGAAAAAGCTTTCTTATCCTTAAGAACAGAAAATAAAACAATTGCTTCAGAGACACAAGCTTTCACTTTTCTTTCCTTGAAATGATTTACACACATACATTTAAAATACACCTAAATACTTTTCCTATGAAACAAAAACTGCATTTTCTAAGAAAATAAAAACAATTATCATCTTTTGTTTATTCATTTTGTCAAGATTCCTTTGTTTTTGTACCATTCCTTTTGTTTTTGTTCAATATCAGTCAGCCTGATATCAAAATCCTTTAAACTTTTGACATATCTGATCGCAGGCTAATAAATAAAAAATTCTGTGATACACAATTTTGCTCATTACATTAAAAACTTATTAGAATGACATGAGTATATGGAGTAAATGGATTCCCTGCTTTGCATAAAAAATGTGTTCTATAACTTTGAGTTCATTAAGGAATTACCCAAATGTCAAATCAATACATAACTCCTGTCTGATGAACACTGAATGAGCATTGGGACTTACCCTCCAAGCAGCTGCTGGTGCTATTAATTTAAATCCATTTATTTAAATTGTTAATGTTGTTAGAGTAGTAATAAATAATAACAACGAATTGCTGAAGATGGTTTTATCTTGTGAATACTAGAAAATCAGGTGATAGCAAATTCAAGTGATTTGGGTAGTTAATAAAATTGATATATTAATTGAAATATTAATTTATAAGCTAATAGAGATATTACCAGTAAATAAATAATCAAGAATATTTGAATTATTGATTCACAATACCTCCATTTTTTTTATACTTTTACCAAATTCAATTTGTTAATTACAAACTTATGCTTTAGGGGTGGGAAATCCAAAATCTTTCCATGAAAGCCATATATAACTTTTATCACAATCTTATAGAGTTATAGAATTTTAGAATTACATATTTACCCTATTCTAAAAAGAAAAAAATACTTGCATCGGCCGGGAATCGAACCCGGGCCGCCCGCGTGGCAGGCGAGCATTCTACCACTGAACCACCGATGCACACGATGGGCGATCGAATGTTTATGTATTTAAGAAACGTATTTCTCCCACATAGTATTGTCAAAAAATTGTTAAAAGTGTTGTTTGATGTACAGTGAGTAAAAGTGTATTAAATACACATTTACTTGAATTCATAGATTTCTACCCTCATTCATTTTCAAGCGAAATTATATAGTTAGAAACAGACGGGATTCAGGGGGGGGCAACTGCCCCCCACCCGATGTTGCGAGTTTTTTTAAAAACAATTCATTTCGAGGATTTTCAATTTTTTATCATAAACGATTTACTTCTTTTCTGTATTTTTAGAAATTTAATAATTTTCATTAAGCTGGGCTAATACGATACATTAATAAATTGATGAACTTTAGTTCCGTACTATAAAACACGCGGGATAACGTTCAGCGTTACTGTGAATATCCCGTATTAATAAATCGTCTTTCAATTATATTGCTTTTAAACGTTATCTACACTAATATAAAGACAGAAGTGAGTTGTCTTGCAGCGCGGTAATCTCTGAATCTACTGAATCAATGCCGATGAAACTTTTGGGCTAGCATCCTTTAAAGGCCTGGAGTACTTTAGGCTATGATTTACAAACATAAACAGTAATATATTTCAAAATAATTACTTTTCTGGACATTTTTCGTCTAGCTTTACATCACAGATTCAAGAGTGCATCAATGCCAGTAGTATATAAACCAGAACTTTCGGACCAGATTTTCTCAACGCCCTCTCTCTTTCATTTCTCCCTTTTTCACAAATTTCGTACCAAAATGCTTCCATACTAGCTATTTTTATGCCAATAATGACAATTTTACCTCATTTTTGAAAAACAAAAAAATCGTTGAGCATCGTTGAAATGAGGACCTTAACGCGTAGAATCAACGTCCTCTACACGGAATCGCAACACAAAAAAATAAATCGAATAAAATAATGACCTAGTATTGATTTTAAGTGAAGAATTGATCATCATTCTTAAACCAGATTTTCTCAACGCTAAATCTCAAAATTTAAAATAAAACAAAAATACAATAAAAGAAAATGGGCTAGATCAAAGCTAATGAATCACATAAAGATTATAGATTTAACTAAAGATATTGTTGAATTAAATTTTATACAAGATTAAATATATCAATAATAACAATACAAATATCAATTTGATTATAGAAAAATAAACAAATGTGTGGAAATTATATTTTTTTTCTTTTCCTTTTTTTTATAAAACTTCATTTATGAAGTTTCTTTAGCATAATAAATATTATCATTTACAACGTGTATTGTGAATATGGTAGAAGCTACAACTGATTTAAAAATTAAAAATTCTGATATAACGACGCTATTTTAAAATTTCAAGAATATATCATACCTTTAGATGGAACATTAAATAGTGAAACATTAGACTTATTAAATCAACCTCGATGTGGTGTACAAGATACACATTTTAGAACATCTTCACAAAAATGGAATAAAAACATAATAAAAAGGCATTATAGTAATGCAAATAACGAAATATTAAATTTAACAGAATCGGCATTTCAAATTTGGGCATTATTAACCATTCAAAATTCAGTTTATACTCAAATTCCCGCACTGCAATAAATAGCATCAACAACAGTGTAACTTGTAATGAAATGATTATTATAATCCAAGAACTGTATAATGACATTACCAAATCAGGTAAAGAAGTAATATTGATTTGGGGTATGAATCAAGAAACAGAAAAGCAGAGGGAAACACAGAGTAGTTAGTGGAAGCACAACAGATAACCCAAAAACTGTACTGGCAATCTCGAATACACTCCAAGATCTAGTGAAATATGCTGGAAAAAAAGGAAGAAAAATGGCCCCCAACGCTTAAAAGAAGTGACCTCCATAAGAAAGTAACTGAATATCAAAGCAGTAAACACAATAAATTGATAATCAACAAAAAACTAAGCCGAAGAGAGCAAGTGATCATCACAAGAATCCGGACGGGACACTCAAAATTGACTCACCTTCACTTATTACAAAATAATCCCCCCTGAACTTGTGATCTCTGTTGCTGTATCCTAACCCTGGACTACATCATTGTGTCATGTCCCAAGTTCGCCTTACAGCGAATAAATCTTTTGTGGGGACAGGACATTGGGGCAATTTTATATCCTCTGACTTCCAAAACCAAGTGGTCAAATTTTGTCAAATTATTGGCATTAAAACAGAAATTTGAGGTCAAAACATGTTAAATTCTGTGAACGGTGTATATTGCAATAACGTAGAAATAAGGTATTAAGCAATGTAACTATTATTAGACATATAAATGGTACCTGTGTACTCAGATAATGTAATTTGATGCGGTCGCTAATGACCTTGTAGTTGATGCGACCGAAAATAAAATAAAAAAATAAAAAATAAAAAAATGGGGCATCACATACAAATTTAAAATTTGGAAAAGATGTATTATCTCCAGATATTATTATATCAAATAAACGTGGAGAACATCAATGTCAACGAGATCAATTTATGTGCCGTAATAAATTTGATGGTAATGGTGGTATATTAGCTCATGCCAAATTTCCTAACGAAAATAATTCTCCTTGCCTTGCTGAAGTACTCACTCGCTCCATTGAAAATAATACTGCAAGAAGGGAGAAATGTGAATAATTCTCTAAGTAGCAGGGCAGCTGTTCATTAGGACTAAATTTGCTATTTACACAGTTCTTAGGTTCAAAATGGTAAAATGGAAAATATGTATTGTTTTCAGTACATCCAGTAAATTTTTTTCAAATGAAAGGAATTTTGAACATTGGTGTGATGTTTTAGAATATCATTTACATATTAAGACTAATCTGTACAGTTGTTTCGCATATCAATTGCCCCAAATGAATGAGTTCATTCATATTTTTCTTAAAAAATTAGCAAAAGTTAATTTGTCTAAAATATTTTTGTCTAAGAAAATAGTAGATTGTTTGCGCCGCTAGCCGAATTCGTTTACTACGCTCCGTGAAGTCACGAAGGTTAAGCGGATTCGAGACTCGCGGGTTCTTCGTTGGGTGACCAGCCAGGAACCCCGGGATCTAACGGCGTCGAGCCCCTGGCCGAAGGGATAAAAGGCACTGACTGACTGCGACGTGACGAGACTTGACTAGTATAGTAATTACGGAGTATTAGTAATTAACGGAGGATTTCTCCAAAGAATGCGCTCAACGCCCAGCAAGGGGTAAAGAGACGCGTTGCATCAAGAACGACGCAACAAATTTAAAAAAAGTCTGAGAGTTCTTGGTTTCTATTATTCATATTTCAGGATTCATAATCTCTATGACTTGAGACAAACAATGATGCTAATATTTTTTTATGTGGCTCAGTGCATTGTCGATTTATTATTTACACATAATGTAATGTTGGAGGATCATTAGAATTCTAATGTATCAGTCATGATAAATTGATTTACCTGAACAAATAAGTTTTATACTATATGTTACTAGCACATAGGACATTAAACATATATATTTTTGTCGTCTTCAGAAATATAAAAAGTGGTAATTACGTTTCAGAATAGATAAAAGTATTTTCATTTATTTCTATGAATACGATTTATTAATTACTTTATGACATCAATAACTTTTACTCCGGATCTACTTACTACCGTACCCGTGCATGAACTTCGCATATTATGCTCAGCTTAAAACAGTAAGTCCCTTCAAGGTCACGAGTCGACAGATCAATTTCAAAACTTTCTTTATGAATACAATAGAGAAAAAATATAAAAATAGGTTACGTTTTACAACTTGACAATTTATTGATAGTGTTGGAATATTACATAAAACTCCACAAAAATTATACATGCGAGTCTACAAGTATTTTATTTTGTAGTTTAGATGTGTTTATTGCTTTTATTTATGTAGTGAATGTTTAGAATGGAACTTCAAAGAAGAAAAATGTAATTATTTGTGGAAAAGTGAGCGAGGTAATCCGGAATTTCCAAATGGGGGTCAAGAGAAGACAGCTATCGTGGCGTGGCCGGGCAGAGCATGGCAGGGAGTAGGGCGGAGAAGGGATTAATGGAAGAGAGAGAGGTAGGTCCCGCCGCAGGGCATGAAAATATTGAATTCCTTTTCCTATATAATAATTTACTGTAAAAATTGCCCGAGCAACGCCGGGTACTTTAGCTAGTTTGTTTATAAAATAAACAGTTTTGTGCCTAACATCACGAGTTACAACACCCGAATTTACGTATATAATGATTATATGAATTCTTTGCATTCCTAGCGTTCTTAAATATTTCAAATGCCGAAAAATAGGTTTTCTCACAAAACAACTGTTCGTGGGTCGGCGACGCGATAAAAATCATGTGTTTTTTCAGCGTGCCTTGTAGTCTACAGAAGCGTAATCGGCAAACTGAAACCTTTAGACCTTGTCCATGTATAAAAACGATTTCTTTGAACGGATTTAAAAAAACAAACAGAAAATGGCTGCGAAACGTACGAATTCGAAAGAGGTACCGAGTAAAACGGTTTATTATATTACATATCGTATGTTTTCCCATTATAATGTAAGATAGAGTGTAACTAATGTATGATATTTGTTTGATACCAAGTGAACACGGAGAAAAAATCGAACCTTTTATCTCAACTGAATTATTTTCTTTTATACTCAATGTTATAATAATTTACTTTTCTGTTATTATAAACGCGAATCTCGATGTTTAATTATAATGTCGGTTCCATTATTATAACAAAACAACTTAATTTTTTTGGAGAACAGAACAATTTTCATTACAAATTTGTAATAAAAACTAAAATAAACCCCCAGAACTGTTGCAGCCATTTTCGAAGTGTATCGAAAGTTAATGTGATTTAAAGACAGAGAAATGAAAAAATTTGTTATTATATTTTATATTTTAAACTACAGTTCAGCAATTGAAACTAGTTGTGCTACGGAATGGCACAGACTTTCTCGGACTAGTTTTCTAATTTCGTTGCTCTGGATGAGCTTTACAGTCTTGCCCTATCCTCTTTCCCACTGCCAACTTTCGGCACCCAAAGTTATTTATAGACTAGTAAGAGTGCAAACATCTTGCCTGCTGGATATACACAGGATAAAATTGGTAAATGTTAAATTTTAATCCTATTCAATTTGTGGGTTACTACCATTAACAATTATGACTGTACCTTTGAAATTGAGTGTGGAAACACAACTTATTAGATTTTCTATAAATATAATAGTGTCACAAATTCGATATAAACCTTGTATGACAAGTCAGGATATCAACATAATCATACAATGTAAAGAACTCAGGAATAGCTCTTTCAGAGAATATGACCAACTTAAATACTCAGAAGGTGGGACATCTGAAATCTCGTTGTACTAAGTCTAAGTTCTGCAACTCTAAGTTAATATTTTTCCACATTTTCTCAGTTTTTTTTGTTTCCTAATGGTAGAACCAAAATATTACTTTAAGAATATTGAAGAAGAGTAAAATCTCGTTCTACAAGGAAATTTTGTTGAAAATTTTAGAGCAGTTTTTAAGAAAACGATGTTTAAGCGTTAGTGTAAATGCGACATTTGAAACTTTTTCACAGAAATCTTTTGAGTTTTGGAAAAACTTCATTGGAAGTCATTTGCCGCTCACAAATTTAATAATGTATACACATCGATGGAAATATTCATATCAAAGGTGTGAGTGATATTAAAAATATTACATTTGTGTAATTTTTTAAAAACAAAATAATATATCAAAATGAACTTTACGTCATATTAACCATTGCAATTAACACTATCCGTATGAAACGTTTGAAGAAAAAATCAGGAGACGTTTTTTAAAAAATGGCACTTGAGCGTTTCTAAAACTACGAAATTTTTAGCTTGTTTTCACAGAAAATATTTGAGTTTTTAATAAACTTTATCTGACTATATTTAAAGCACATTTACTGGTAAAAGCAATCATGTGAACAAATCAACGCTACTGTAAAAATTATCGACGTGAGAGACAAGTAAAAAAATTATTTTTGTAATTTTTTTAAAATAACGAAAGAATAGAGCAATACTCGCGTTGTGACACTGAATGTGGCAACGCTGCGTGCTCTGTAATGGAGGAGACAGCGAAGAAACTGAGTCGGCTCGGCACGGTGGCGCTCCGGCAGCTCGCCGAGAAGATAGGCCCGCGACCTAATAGCGGCTTCCAATTCGGCTAATGGCTCATTCCATCAATGCGCCCGGGACGAATTCGCCTCTAATAAGCATCTCCGCGCTCGAACGCAAACACCGTAAATGAAAGGGCGTCCAGATTGACTGGGAGCCATTTGCTTGAACGAACGGAAGGTTCCCCCTTTGTGGTTTTTCATCGCCCGATATAACCCAGGTTGGGCTCTAGCCTGTCCTACGCACTCCTGTCGGGTTATTTGAAATGGTATGGGATGACGCATAGGTGAAATGTCAGGTAGTCGCAAGTCAAATCCGATAATACATTCTTGTGCGACAACGAAAAAAATGTATTAATAAACTCAATATTCAAAAAATTCAAAATTATAAAAATTGAAAACTAATGCATAATAGTCTCTTCTTCTTTAACCTTCCACCGGTTGCGCCTATTTCTGTCACATGAACGGTCGCGCGTTGCACAAAGTTCAACACGTGGTTTTGCTTCAATTATTGGTCTCATTTTAGATTAAAGGTATTAAACAACTTACTTTAACCATTTTATGATCAAAATATAATGTCTTTTGGGGTATGTAAATATTAAATTTCTTTATTATATTAAGAACAGACAAAAATAAATGTAAAGAACCATTTATTTTTATATGTATTACAACACAAGTATATTAATACATTTTGTTGATTACTGACAATTACTGCAGAAAATTGTTTTTGTATAGTGAATTTTTCAAACAAAGCGACCGCACAGACTACATGTCATTGTTGCGGAGCTGTTTTTATACCTCCCGCAAATTCTGTATGTTCCACGCTTATTTTTTTCTTGTGGACTCGATAAAGCTGAAGTTGAGGGTTGTGGATATTGGAGCTGTATAAATGCTTTGAGGTCTATTGGAAGGCAAGTAATTTTGCTCCTGGAATACATATGTTCCTTCATTAGATCAAGGGACAACATTTTTTAAAAAATTCTACGTAAAATGGGTCTTTCATTTGCTTTCAGCATTATGTACCTACATAATGCAATCTATTCACTCCATCTATATTTATAAGAGCGAAATGAATCGATAGAGGCCACCTTCTTGTGGTTCTGGCTACACTATATGTAGCACATAACTTGTCCAGTGTGTCCACTCCACCTTTGGCCCTATTATAATCCAGAATAATATCTGGCTTTCCACTTTCCTGATTTATTTCTCCACTATCATGCATCGTAGACATCAAAATAACCGCTTTATTAATTTTGGTTACATACGAAACGAGAGTTCCGTCTTTTTGGTAATGAAATACGGATGAACCTACAGCGCTTCTCTTGTTAGGCAAAAATTCTGGAGGAATGAGGCCTTTTTTTTTTTTTTTTTTATTGTTCCTAAAAGGGTAATACTTCTTGATATAAGGAATGTGGCCAGTGGCATAGAGATATACCAGTTATCCGTAGTTAGATTTCTGTTTGTATTGACTAAGTCTCGATCTCTCCCATCTCGATCAGGTTTTTCGTCCAGTTTCCCTGATCCATTGAGCAAATGCTGAGATGGCCCCTTGTTTTGCTCCTGGACATAAATGTTACTTCATTTTCTGTGCACGTCTTTTAGAATTCAGTGGGAAATACAATTATCAAATTATCGCGGCAGGAAGTAATAAGAGCCAAAATTTATTGCTTATTTATCCTTGAAAATAGATTTTATTACATGGGAGTTTTTTTTTAATTTTTTTTCTCCCTTTCAAAATTCAAAATTTATTGCTTATTTATCCTTGAAAATAGATTTTACTACATGGGAGTTTTTGTTGTTTTTTTTTTCTCCCTTTCAAAATTCTAAATTTAAGTAGTATATGACTTAGTGTAGGGATCACAGAATTTTGAGAATGTGCACACAATTCACTTTTCCCCATAGCACGTCATACGCAGTTTTTAACTGTTTGTTTTGACGTAAAATAAATAAATAAATAAAGTCCTCAATAAGACGCTTTGCAACTTCTTCTGGCGAGTTTGAAACAGAGTATGGGCCTGGTGGTTGTTTACCGGCATACACCTCCAAATTTCCACAATAAAATGCATTTGAATCTGCCATTGCATACATTTTGATGCCATATTTAGCAGGTTTCGGTGGTATGTACTGTATCCATGAACAGCGGCCACGAAATGGGTGCAACATTTCATCAACTGTAACAAGTTCACTCATGCTGTAAGATTTTCTTATATTTTGAACAAGGCTGTCAAAAATATATCTTATGGCAGCAAGTTTATCCAGCTTCCTTCTTTCCTACAGGGTTGTGCTATCATCAAATCGAAGGCTCCTCAAAATTAGTAGAAACCTGCGATAACTCATAGCTGCTCTCAGAAGTGTCATTCCCGTTCCAACCTTTGCCCATAACTGTTTTGAATTTTGTGCCTGAAAACCCTTAGTGAGATCGGCAGCAGTTCTCGAAAAGTATTGGTTAAAGAGACTAGCCACTGTTGCCGGATCGTTCACATTTATATCGTTATATTTTAAAACAACATTCTCTACGGGTTTTCTAGTTGATTTGGTAGTATTTTTTATTATATTCCACATTGCTTTTGTTTTATTATTTGAATTCAAAATATCCTGATCGTTTTTCATGATTTTAGCCTGCCTTATGACTTTTCGTAACAATGTTTTGTATTTTTTAAAATAGATAAGGAAATCTTGAGATACGTCATGGCGTTTAGAAATGAAAGAAAGAATTCGCTTGTTTTTACAAGATGTCCTAATCCCTTGTGTTATCCAAGAATTGCTTTTCCGTGAAATATTTAATTTTCGTTTTGAAGAGGAAAGCAAGTGTTAAAATGAAATGAAAGAGTTGAAAAAAGAATTATATTTGTCGTTTGTATCCTAAATCTTTGTTTCAACTTCATATCGAGTAGTAGTTTTTAAACAATCTTGTCATACGTGTATTATTTATTGTGTCAGTGATCGCATTTCTTATAATGGTAAGAATTTGTGCATCGTGGTCACTGTATCCTAAATCTTTAGTTTCAACTTCATATCGAGTAGTAGTTTTGTTAATTATAATTTGATCAATTGCCTTTCTCGAATGTTGTGTGATCCGTGTAGGTACATTAATTGTAATGTCTAAATTGAAGGAATTAATTAAATTGAGAAACTTTTCTTTCTCGCAAGATTCGACCAGAAAATCAATGTTAAAATCTCCGCATACAACAATGGATTCAAAAGAGCGATTGCTGACGTTGTTAAGTGTTATCTCCAGGTTTTCTAAGAACGAAATATAATCTGCAGTTCTCTTTGTTGGAGGTCTGTAAATGCAAAGTATTATCACTTTTAGTGAAGTAAGATGCACAACAGAAATTTCGAAAATATTTTCAATGGAGTACACATTTAATTCCGCCAAGGGAATAGAATCAATATTATTTCTAACGTAAATACAGGAACCCCATACGTAGGACCTTTATGGGTTTCTCTCTCTCTGCAATAAAAGCCAGCGAGGTAAAAGTTTGGAATTTGGAAAATGCTAAGTTCATTAGGAGATAACCAATGTTCTGTAAAGCAAAGAACGTCCGTTTGATTTAGATCGCTCTGTAGAGCTGCCTCGATAAACTCAGTTTTATTTGAAAGGGATTGTACATTATGGTGGAGAATGTTTATTTTTTGCAAGTACCTACACGAATGTTTTTCTGCTGCATCTGACTGTTGTTGCTATATATTTACTCCATTTTTACCTCGAGTGCGTGGTCGAAGGTTGTAGTGTGTCCCGGCAGTGACAGGTTGTGAGGAAGATGGGGCATCGGATGTAGACGAATTGGTAGTGGAATGGGGAAACGGGAGTAGGTTCAGAGGAAGAGGCAATAGGGTTCGAAATAAGGGTGGGGTGGAGAACGTACGGAAGGTGAAAGGGATAGATTTTGGCAGGAGACTGCGTAGGACTGGAGTTGATGATGTATTGTGCAAGCTTGTTACCGACTGTATGTTTTCCAGTAAGGTTCATGTGAAGACCATGCCGGGTGAAGTGTTTTTCTGAGAGGAAATTAATTTCAAAAGTGTGACATTTGTTTCTCTCAGCTGCAGTTTCAATTGTTGGTTTGCGTGCTTAATCTCGCTGCATAGTGTTGGTCTGTTGTACCAGAAGGGCAGAGTCGAGACTACAATGTTAGTATTTTGGGCGGCACATTGTAATTTGTTAACATGTTTTTCAGGTGTAAAGTTACCGCCCAAGTTAATGTCATTCTGCCCTCCTATGATAATGACTGTGTCCTGATTGGTCAGTGTTTTCGTGTGGGTGTCCAATTCTGCAGTCACATCTGCAAACCTTCCGTTAGGTTTAAAAATAGATGAGACTGAGAAATTGGAGGGTAACTTCCTACTGAGAATGGAGGAAAGATGGCGGCCATGACTGTCAGCTAAAATAAGTACCTGTTTTTTAGGCTCAGTAGGAATGTCTTTGTTTTCAAGTGAGCTAGGATGCGCAGCTTCCACATTTACCATTCGTCCTTTTTTCAAACCGATTTGGATAAGGATACCGACAGTAGCCAATAGTTCTTCTCTGGTTAGATCAGTGCAATCTCGGGGCCGCCCATACATTGGGCGTAATTTTTCGATTTTTGCATTATTGTGTCTTAGAATTTTTTCAATCATGTTTACATAAAAAAGTTTCGAAAAAACGTCAATTGGAGATTCAGAATCTCTTATGCTTCTAGAACCAGGTAACATTTTTACAATATTTTTTTCTTGATTTTTGAAGATTTCAATAAACTTGATTTGTACCATTTCGTAACTTTATCCTTCCCAACATAAAAATCTTCAGCCCTTGTTTCACCTACATCCTCCCGATCACTATCGTCAATTTCAGTTTCAGACTCCTGATCAGCATTTGTTATTTCTTCCTCGCTGAAATCAGAATCGCTTTCCTCAAAATTTCCTGTTGATTGATTTTGAGCTGTGTTTTCATTCTCTTCTTCTAATTCTTGCAAAATTCTAGGAATATCTTCAAGTTTTACCGGTTCCCACCTAATAAAAACATTCCGAATGTGTACTATGCTAATCACTGACATTAAAAATAAGAAAAATAAAAAATAGTTGCACTTACATTTTGTAACAAACAGCTTAGGAAAGAATAAACGTGACGGATAACAATGAGAGCGAGAGCGGTCGCGCGATGAATTTCGTACAACTGACTACATTGTTTATGGGCAGAAAAGTAGTCGCAACAATTGAGTGGGGTGGGGCAGGCGGTAAGAAGAGTATTGTTTCGAGGAATAGCTGGCGCCAATATTCCAAGGAGCTGATGAGAAGCGAAAGGCAGGTGTTGTACAAAATACAACGGCGCGACCGGTGGAGGGTTAATCATTAGGCCTGTATACCGTTGCATACAATTTTTCAATCTTAGTTGATCCACCCACGTCTCTTGGTTGATTTTCCCACACTTTGTTCCGTACGTTTGGGGCTCCTATGTAATAAGATTTCATGTGGGAACCTGTCTTTATTTATACGTTTCACATGATTTGTCTAGGGGCAGTTCTAATCTGAAATTGACCAAGAAGATATTTTAACTTTTCACACAATGATTTAGAAAGTACAGAATGTTCTAGCGGATCGTGCTAGTTATTTTTATTTCGACAAGAACTCTACTGCTTTAGCCATCCACTTCACTATGTATCCACTACGAGCTCTTATATTGATATTTAATAACAAATATATTACATTCAATAATACATTAGTATATACAATATACATTAGTATATTAGTATATTGTACCTTTTTCAAGTCAAAATACACACTAGTGGTGCTGAAACAGGATATACGTTCTCGCCCTTAGTAATCCTTACGCAATACCTCTTACACCGCAATTTCTCTTCGAATTAACACATCAGTCATACTTTTATGTAAAACCCACACTTTCGAAAAATTATACAAGACATTACTTCAAAATCTATCTTCAAGGAACAGAATCATTAAGGAAAAAATATCTCTCTTTAATATTGTACTTGTAAGAAGACGCCGAAAAAATTTTGAACTTAAGCAATTTTCGAAAAATCAGGCTTTTTAATGAACATGTGACCTAAACCATTCTTTTAAACGTACTCCATACTATCCAATAACAAAGTTTTATTGAAAAAGTTGGAACCATTTTTTTTTTTTTTAATTTTGAAAATGTGCCGGAGGCTTCATGTTAAGTACACCCCAAAATTAAAATTTCGGTTTCAAATCCAGGAAACCGCGACATCAGCTAGATTCATAGGGGAATATCAAATTTGGAGATAATTCACTGAACGGTTTGGCCGCTACCGTTGTTCGCAGGCGGATGGACGTTTTGCCGTCAATCAATTTTTCGGTATCAAGGACCCACAAAACATGGATTCTGGCTACATCACATGTCAGATAATTTTTTCTCAATTTAGCCGTTATATTTATCCAGTTTTTTGTTACTAGGACCCTGTAATAAGATTTTTCTGCCGAAAATTGGTTTCGCAGCATTACAAACTTTCTCTCTACTACGTAAGCGGCAGCGTGAATGTAAAAATCACATTTGTGCAAATATCGGAATGATAGGTTGACGTCTGTGTGTACGAAGATTTCTGAAATGAAAGAGAAGCTCACTTCGCGGCAAAAAGTGTAAAACACAACTTGAATAGAAATACTCTTCGAACATTAACGATTAATTCGTCAAAGTTTTCCTGTCTTTCACTTATCCTAATTGTAAACGAAATCACTAGGGCGATCAATTTAAAATTTAATAGTCATTCATTGCTTCTATAAATCAACTTATTATGAACAATAGCTCTATTACGTCTTACTTGTCCAGGATTAACTAACTGTTGACGAACGCAATCAGAACTTTGATTATATGAATCGTTTGAAATGATTAAGGGTGTCCATACTTGGCGCGACTCCTGTATGGCATGCTCTCTTAGGCCCGCAACAGACTACACGTCCACACACTGGAAAGAAGTCATTCGATGTCTCGATACCACTGAATACTTTTTGAGTTAGTTCGAGATACTGTGCTTCGTGCGTAGTGGGCTTTACGAAAACGAGATCGGCTGAGCTCCGATTGTCTCATTTGATGCTTATTTGAACCGCTCACCATGAACGATGCTGCGATAAATAAAATGGAATTGTCAGATGATGCAGAATCCGAAGAAGAGGAAATAGTAATACTTCATTTAATGTATAAAGAACGACTCCGAAGCATATAGCCCAGATTGTTAAACCACATTCGCTTTCGCGAAGAAAAAGGCGAATTCCACAGTCTGGTACCGGATTTACATGACGAGTCATTCCAAAAATATTTGCGGATTACCAGAGTTCAATTTATGGACATTCATCAGATCGTGGAATCGACTATTAAAAAAATACACCAGTTTTCGGAGGCCCATTGGAACCGAAAAACGGTTAACCGTTACCCTAAGACAAATAATTATATTCTTGACATGGTCGAATATAAATATACTTTTTTAATATATTTTGTTTTTAACTATATTTTCAGAATAAAGTGGCGATTAAAATAAATCCACTTTATTTAATTTTGACCTTCAAGACTAACACAATTTTCTGTTTCAGGTATTTAGCCACTGGGATGTCATTTAGGGCACTGTCATATAGCTTTAGAATAGGATAATGTACCATATCCCAGATTGTTAATGAGATCTATGATGCACAGTGGACTTATTTACAACCACTGTACTTACCAAAGCCTAATAAACAGTTGTGGCTTCGCAGTAGCAGAGGTTTTGAGCAGCTTTGGCAGTTTAATGACTGCATTGGGGCAGTTGATGGGAAACATGTGGTTATAAGAAACCCCATGAAAAGTGGATCCCAATTCTTTAATTATAAAAAACAATTTTCCATAATTCTATTTGCAGTTGTTGATGCAGACTAAGTTTTCTGTTGTGGTGGACATTGGCTCATGTGGTAAATTTAGTGATGGAGATGTTTTTAATGAAAGCATGTTTGGAAAAAATGAGATTCTTGATATCAATAAACCATCTTTTAAAAGTATGAATTCATAGTTATTGATTAAAAATTTTGTACAACTTTAACTTAAAGTCAAAAGGTGTTATCTTTAAGCTTGAATTTCATATTGTGGAACTATAACCTTTTATATTGTATATCTATTTTATTTGTATATTTCAAGTCCACCAAAACAAAAACAATATAAAAGGTTTCTTGTAAATATTCAAAGCTGTTAGCAACATTTACACTCATTTAAATATTAAAAATATACTTACCATGTATTATTTTATCACACACAAATTATTGCTTGGTTCACAAAATTACAGGATCATGGAATAAACTTTTTGGTGAGACATTAATGTAAAAATAATTTAGCATTTCCTCAGAAGCTTTTATTTATTCATTCAATTACATTAGTAAAATACAGGGAATGGTCAAAGGCACTCTCTTCCAACTTCATTTGAGCCTCTGCCTCTTGAACTGTTGAAAATAGTATACTTTTAATTTGCCTCTAGTATGTTTTAGGCATTTTTTGTCGATTGTAGCATTGACAGGAAAAAATAATCCAAATCGTCTTTCCCTTCCTCTGCCAACCCACTTTGGCGTCTAGCTTCCCTTTCTTTCCTGCTTTTCTCCAAGTACTCCAAAATCGGGTCCACTTTTTCCCCCGATTTTGGAGTGCATGAAACATTCTTGATTTCTTCAGTGCCAGTACTGGAAGAGCAAGACATTTCTTCTTCCATGTCTTGCACTTGAAGCTGGTACGTTTTTGGCTGCTCTTGCAGATGGCTATGTCTCTCTCTATTGGTCATTGAGGGCAAAAGGAAGGCCATCTGTTCTTCAATTGTTTTCTTAGTCTCTCTTGTCCTGAACTTACGTTTCAGGGCATCTCGGTGGCAGTCCCGCAACTTTATCCATTCTTTTTGGCGTCTGAAAATACACATTGCCACATCACAAGATCATTCTTCAAATGATTTCGCTAACTGATTTAATTATTTAAAAAATATCTCATGATATTGCAATGTGTGCACCTCTGCATTAATTTATTTAACGAGTGATGAAGATGTGAACAAAATTACAGATTCTCAAGTTTAAAAAATGTAGTATCAAATTTTACAATTACACGCACATTTTAATGTTTAAATGTACATCAGTCTGTGCAAAAAAAGCTCTGAAATAGCCTACAACAGTGATGTGTTTAGCAGTATGAAAAAATACCCAAAACATACAGAAATTGAAAGTTGAGAATATGTGATTTGATATGCCAGGTGATTTCTTACCAAATATAAAAGAAAATAATCCGTTAATATGTATAAAGATCCAATACTTCTTTTATTGAATTGTTAATGAATATTGTATATTATTAAAATATAAGTGTCCCTTGTTTCGATTTTCCACATTTAACGTCGCACATTTCTCGCAACGCATTCCTCGGTGTAGTCTGTTGCGGGCCTTAAGTTATTTAACCCAAAGAGATAGGATTTTCTCCGAGAGGGGGGATTATGGTGAAGGATCGACAGATTTCGTTTGAGTCACCCTTGAACTGTCAAAATCATGAACGGAAAAGACACTTATGTCGGAAACATTAAATGTTATGCGCGAGGTTTATTCGTGACTTTTGCGTCCAACCTGTTTTCTAGTTTCTCATTGCATCATAACGTATTTATGTTATTTTTTCGCAGGTGTAAATTTAGATTATTAATATATTTGTTACTTATGTGTTACTGTACAATGCAACTTACCCCATTTCATTTCTAATTAAAGTGTTTTTTGCAATAATGTGACAAGCAACGCCTTTGGCCAAATCGTTTGTTTCTTTGTTCTTTCACTGGATTATTTTAAACTACCAAAGGGTAGTTTAAAACTACTAAAGGGTAGTTTAAACTACCAAAGGGTAGTGTTAGGTAGTCAAGGGTGACATTCGAAGGAGCACATTCACCGGGTAGTTCCAGAATATTTCACTAGATGTCAACACTATGCAGGAAATAGAGGGGGAAAATATGCGAAGGAATATATTATTATTATTATTGTAATAAGAGTTTACTCTTCGAGATAGCATAAATGTGGCCTGCCCTTTCAAGAACATGGCCGAGAGTGGAGAGCGACTTTCCAACTCAGTAATTTCAGCGGAATAAGAGGATGCAGCAAGCAATTCTGGGCGGCAGCGGATTGACACCTAGGAGACACGCGTCTACGGCGGTAAAGTTTTAGGAGCGTTGGAAATTGTAGACTAAAAATGTATCTGAAGATTCTCTGTTGTAGTCAGTTGCCAAATCAACGGGATTCCCTCCAGATTTGGCGGTTTTCGATGTAGTGAGCAGGGAAAAAATAGTTTTGAATTAATTAAAACTTGACATTTTGAATTAATTAAAACCATTTTTATTGTACATATTTTTACGTATTGTGGTTAATTACTTTTTACATATATGAAGTATTACTACATATTTGGTTACATTTGAACATACTTATACGTCAAAACGGAACATTTCAGATACGAGTTCGCAATGTATGTTACTGCAATCATCTTTCTTACAAAGAAATGTAATGTTTCTGTGCTTCTATGACCACCGGACCTTCTTCATCGATTGCCAAACTTGCTCCTCCCCCTGCGTCTTGAAAACTGCTTATTCGAGATCAAGGAGGAGCGAATGTATGTGAAGCATAAGTAATTTCAACAATGTGGTGGCTCATGTTTTATAAACTCCATGCATAACTCAATCAAAAACTAACAATTATTTTTATAGACCATTATATTATTGCAATGTTGCAGTTAGGGGGGGGGTGTTCTTTATATCCCTGCCTCCTTCAGGATCCTTTACTGGCTACACGGTACTGCTATCCACTTGAACACGGGCTCCCAAAGAACATGGTATACATCATGAAAGAATTTAATATTACGAAACTAGAGTAGAAGTATTTCTGTAAAGGAAGAAGTTTTTTTCGACCGCTTCGAATCCACCGTCAAGATCCTATCGGCGACGTTTGGTGCTTGGAAAACGCATCTACAAAAGAATTTTAAACACTACAATGAAACTGTATTTTACACATTAATTTGAAACACTATAATGAAATTTTATTTTACATATTTTCTATTTATTCTTACCTTTTGGAAATGATTACATATATATGTACATATTTTACTATTTTATTACAATAAATTCCGTTGCCTAATTATGAGTATTATTATTGTTTTGATTATTGTGAAAATATCAACGAAATAAGACATCTTCAGAAAGATCGAAATTTTATTTATAAATTGTGGTTATATAATATTACACTTATTATATATTTTTTCATGGGTTATTTGAAAACCATTGGGGGAACGTTTTCGCGTGACTACAGGCAACAAAGTTGTTAATTTGCCTCTGGTTCTGGAAATGACAATAAATAATTTCCAAAAAAGAAATCTGTCGGTACTGCACGTAATGCTTCCTTAAACCTCCACCGTAATACTGTTGTTGCCGAACGCAGAGTGGGATCTAATCTATACTTGGATTTTTCTAACGTGGCATCTGAGGGTAGTATCTCCAAGATGGAATACGGCTCGGCTTTTCGCCTCTTTCTCGGTCGTGCCGTTAAAGTTGCTTGATCTGCAGCACTGCTTGATACGGTCATGCGACATCTTGCGGCAGGACTGACAAAGTTGCAGAAAGTCGTGCCATCGTATCTTGGAGATACTACCCTCAGATGCCACGTTAGAAAAACCCAAGTACAGTATTGTCCGTGCAGGTAGCTCCCACCTCCATCCCCTCTCCTACGCCCCCGAACCCCTTTCGGTGATTGGGGTGTCCCGGGGTCTTTCCGGCTTAGCATTTGGAAACGGAAACCCCCCGCCCGCCGGCGCCAGAAATACCTTGGAGCCTCATACTCCGGGCGAGCCCGGCCCGAGCCCGAGGCCGAGGCCGGGAGGTTGGCTGGCCTGGCGCGCGTGGGCTTTCACGCCGGGCGGCGCGGCGCAGCGTCTCTACATTTGGATTTTTCTAACGAGGCATCTGAGGGTAGTATCTCCAAGATGCAACATGGCACGGCTTTTCGCGTCTTTCTCGCTCGTGCCGCTAGAGTCGCTCGATCTGCAGCACTGTTTCATACGGTCGCGATCATGCCACATCTTGCGGCTGGACCGAGAAAGAGGCAAAAGTCGTGCCATCCTATCTTGGAGATACTACCTTCAGATGCCAGTTAGAGAAACCCAAGTATAGATACAGAGGAGTAGGTATTTATTTTACTCCGTCGATTACGCCTTCGTATACAGGTGTCCTGGAGGAAGACAACGAAATTTCGACAATAAGTTTGCAATACAATTTTAAGCATATTTTGTCTAACAAACTGGGAACTTTAAATGGCTGAGCCGCAATAAGCACTCAAAAGTAGGTTTGAAAAATGTTTATGTGCAACAATTTGCATTGGAGATAATACAAACACTCCATAAACATGGAATACAGTGTTTATATATATTCTAAAATGCAAATTTTTGCTTCGAAAGTATTTTTCCAAAACAACTTTTCAGAGCTTATTGCGGCTCAGCCATTCAGAATACCCAAGTAGTTTATAAGACGTAACACGTTTAAAATTGTTTTCGAAGTTTCCTTGTTTCTTCCCCGGTCGTATGTATATAGCTGTCGAAATGTGCGTAATTGGGTTGGAAACTATTAAAACCACCCAAAAATAGTATTAATATACTCGAAAATCTCCAACATGCCTTCAATTACATCTTCACGTTTACATTTTTACTTTCTCGTATACATACGAGTATAGAGAAAGTTATGTAAGGCTGCGGAAAATCGATTTCAACGGAAACACACGTTTTGGGGTCCCCTGATGCAGAAAAAGCGTTTTTTTTTTTTCTTTTCAAACCGTCTGTCCACCCCTCCGTCCCTCGGGCCGTCTGTGACGACTGCTAGCGCCTAAACCATGTGTACAATCTTTTCCAAATTGAAGAAAGCTCTGTCGATCTGGCTTTAGTTGAAGCATTGGAATTTTGAAAAAATCTTTAATATTTGGGAATACTTGAAGTCCCCCGAACATTTTTAAAATTTTCTAAAAAGGAGCTCCAAAACTATAAGCCTTAACTGAAAAGTGGATTCCTGATCACCAGTTTGGCTTTCGAAAAATGCACTCCACAGTCGAACAAGTCCATAGAGTGGTGGATGTTATCAACAGGACCTTGGAAGGAAAGCAATACTGTTCGGCAGCTTTCCTGGACATAAGCCAGGCATTCGACAAAGTGTGGCATGAAGGATTGCTATACAAGCTGAAGAACATGCTTGAATATCCCTATTATGTCCTCCTAGTCTTATCTAAGTAATCGATCGTTTGAAGTGAAACATAAGAATGAATATTCCCATCACTACCCAATAAAATCCGGCGTTCCTCAAGGAAGTGTATTGGATCCAGTTCTGTATGTACTATACACATATGATCTACCTATCACTGAGAATACTGTAACGGCTACATTCGCCGATGACACTTCCATAATGGCAACTGACAACGAACCAGAAGAAGCATCATTACTACTGCAAGCCCATTTGGACAAACTACAACTATGGTTCAATACTTGGCGTATAAAAGTAAATGAAATTAAATCGAAACAAATCACTTTCACTATGAATAAGAGAACTTGTCCTCCCGTACGACTAAATCATCATGATCTACTGCTACAAACCACTGTCAAATACTTAGGCGTACACGTAGACAGAAAACTCACATGGAAAGCACATATTCTACACAAACGCAAGGAACTACAAATAAAATATAAACAACTTACTGGTTGCTAGGAAGAAAATCTGTGCTGGCTACAGACAATAAACTTTTAATATACAAGTTATTCTTGAAACCAATCTGGACATACTGCATACAGCTCTGGGGTTCAACTTGCAGGTCAAATATTCAAATCATACAGAGATTCCAATCCAAGGTTTTGAGAGACATTGCTAGTGCTCCCTGGTACGTTCGAAACAATGTGCTACATAATGATTTTAACATGCCAACAGTACAATAATATATTAAAAATTTTAGCTATAAATATGTCAGCAAACTAGAAAACTATAAAAATGTACTAGCCATAAACTTACTGGACAATAGTTTAGAAGTCAAAAGACTGAAAAAGTTCAAACCATTCGATTTACCAAATAGATTTTAAAATTACAATAGTGATAATACTGTAATAAAATCAACACCAATTGTTTTGTCAACATTACAAGTGTGTAATATGATAAAGGAAGATCACCAGTGGGTGACCTTTCCATGCAAGTTTGTATTTTCTAACAGCATATTTACTTATAGTTCTTGTTTTGAACAGATTTCTTGTTTTAATTTTTTTAAAAAATTCTGTAGCACCTCTAGTTCATTTAATATATTATCATATATCTATGCTGCTTGGCAGGATTATCGGGTGAGGATATTAAATGGCAGCGACAGTTAAAATTGCGGTGCTGTCTACATTTTGTGATACTTAATCGGCATTTTCTTAAAAAAACGCTTCAAATTTTTCAATGAAAATATCTATTTACGACGAGTTTTTACTCTTCTTTAATATTCTCGAAGTAGTATTTCGGTTGTACTACTAAGAAAGCAAAACGTTGAAAAAAAATGTAAAAAGAGTACTTTGGGCGACGATAGATGGCAGCTGGCCAGAGAATGGAGCAAACCCTTAAAGCCAGACCACATCAAGGAAAATAGAAAACTATACAAAGTAGTGCGTTTTCGTTCTTGCAAAACCTTGTTTCTCATTTTTCTCACTTAAAAATATATTTTGTAACGAATCTTAGTAGAAAAAATGTGATAAATCTGCATTCAAATATCCCGTAAGTCTACCAACCCTACCCATTTGTGCATAAGAAAATGTCAGTGTCATATATTCCTATTGCTGCAAAATTGCAAGTGTTTGGGTTTTCTGTTTTCTGAAAACCTTGAGCATTTTTTTTTAATTTTCTGAAATATCTTCCTCTGTAAGGACGCTATTCCTTTTTAAAAACCGAGTTAATGCAGATTTTTCTTTGAATACAAACCCCGATGATCATCATGATGCAGGTAGGTATATTTCATTTTATATAAACAGAAATCTATCAAGGAATTAACGATTTAAGCAATTGTTTCTCTTCCATACTGAAAAATATTTAATTCTTGAGCCAATATTCTCCCAATATCATCAATGTAATGTTATTCTTGCATATTTACCAAAAGACGAATTAGATTGTTATTAATGATATTAGACTGATAAAGAGCTAATAAAAATGCGGTAGAAGTTTGTAAACCGAAGCGATATACGATATTTAACCAAGTCCGTTATTTATGATATCGTACGTGTATCGTTGTATACCTTTTGTATTACCACATATTTATAATAAAAGGTCAAACTAATAAGAAATATTTGTTCTCGGGGTAGTAGTACTCATACACCATATTTAGCAACAACTCATTTGTTTTGATTGTTCTCAACGAACGGTGAACTGTTTAATTCCTAAAAACCGCCGGCCGTTAAGAGAGGCTTTTAGTTTCTCTGTTTACTTGCATTATGCCAATATAACAGTACAGTATTATGCAAATGTATTTTCTGTAATGTATATGTTCCTATTTTGTGACAACTTAAATTCACTATAATGCTTAAAGTAATAATTATTACCATTGTTTTTAAACATTATTTAGTTAAATTATTACGATTAAGCGACGAAACAATAAAATAATTCTTGATCTTCCCTTTTTTTGAAAACTAACATATGTCAACTTTGCGTAACGGTTAACTAATGCGGTAACTGAATATTTCATAGAGCACAAACACTTTTGTGTTCTAATAAATAATTGGTTCCGTTCAGCGGAAAATAAATCTCATCAATTATCTGCACTTCCTTGCTTAAAAACCGTGTCATATTGGCATTTGAAAATCGAGACCCAAACATATAAAATAAAAAGACAGAAATTCGCGTCGTTGTGATTACTTCAGAATTTGCAGTTACATTTACACCCAAAGTAAGCCAGGGTATGAAATTTCCCCAACAGAAATACAGTAGCAAAATCAAAGTTTCTGAATGACTCACTTTTGAAAAGTTTCTTTCGTTAGTAGAAGGTTTGTAGCATGTCCCAATCAAGTATTATGTCTTTGCATTTTGAACGTAATTTGTATTCTGGAGGTTGAACAAGGACGTAGTGATTTTTACTTACAGCACGATGACGCACAGGTAAGATTTTTTCCGCAAAAATGGTCATTCTTGTATTTTAAGTTAAGTATTTATTGGAGAAAACTATACTATAATGACTAATTTAAACTGTTATAATATTTGAAAACCCGTTATTAGCTTCACTGGCTTTGAATATAAGTTTTATTTACCAGGTATGACATTTCATACCACGGTCAATAAAGGAAACTTTTGTCATTTTAGCAGAGAAAACATAGCAACATATATTAAACCCAGATAGCCAGATTTACAAGAATGTGAAGCGCAAGCGAAAAGTATAGATAAGTCAAACGAGCTTGAGTTAGTTTTCCAGCCTACCGCTGATCCAGTTGTGAGCGATGTAGATGTCGCTGGCAGTGATTTGGAGGATATTTGTAGCTTAGAGAGGCGTACTTAGTCAGTCTGTGGAAATTCGGAGGAGTTTAACAAATTCCGACGGTGGTTCTTCTCCACAGATGTTCATTGAAACCAATAACAATTGGACAACAGTTCATTGAAACCATGTGAAACCAATGGCCTATTAGGTATGGCTTCAGATTCTGTTGCTTGAAGTTTCCAATAGGTTTCCTTTCTAGGTTCGAACATTATAAAGCGGCTACATAAATAAGATAACCTGGTCATACACTTGGAACTAGTGACATAGTGATTGCGCTGCAGATTTCTGCATGAAAAAATAATTGTTTACATAGACAATTTTTAATTACCTTACTTGAAATTTTGAAAGAGAAACAGTTTTATGTTATTGGTACCAATCAGATAGCGTGGAAAAAGCATCACTGAATGATTTGAAGACGGAACGATTTTCTCACCACACATTTCTGGACCAAGAATCTGACATAGCGCTTGTCCGATGGCATGACAGTCAACTGACTATTACCACAAATTTGGAGACCCCAAAGGGAGAAGTCTGAGTGAAGATGGAGCCGAACAAAGAGAGGATTACACTTACATTGTCTGGTTTGGTAAAATAATGTAATAAACCAGTGGGTGGTGTCAATATCAGAATCCGAATGAGAAACCCTATCTTCCACTTGTGCCTCAATGGCGCGGTTGTGAAAGCGTGGTTTCCATACAGACGCATTGACGAAGATATGCATCTTCTTGACATTACCCGAAGGATAGTATTTGCAATTCTTTCAACTCTAGAAATACACTAATCTCGAGGAGGGCAACCTAAAACCTAAAGGCAAATAAAAGAGAAAACTCGTTATGACAACGTAAGACTCTTGATAGATAAATGTAAAGAGAGAAAGTGTGCTGAGTGTAAGATTTGCACAAGTCTCTAGTCCATAAAGTGGTGTGTCCCCCAAAGGATACTTTGAATAACATCAATTCCGCACTAATTTTGGATTACTTTATTTAAGGTTTTCTGTATATTTTTCTAAAAATATTCTAATGTTGTACGTATAATGCACATAAGAAACGTAAAAAACATTCATTCCGTCCAAACATACCTCGAGTCATCATTCCCCCATTTGGCTATGGTATTAAACATCATACTAAGAAGAAACCCACAAAATTTTGAAAACTAAAATGAAATATCAATAGAATATCAAAAAGCAATAGAATATGACCATAATATCAAAGAATCGCAAGAATCCGACCACTTTCGGTTTTTAGTAAAATGTGAGTAAGTGTCCTCGCTTCCGAAGCCCGAGCCCCGCTAGGCTCGCACGTGCGACATGACGACGCCACGTGACGCCGAGCCGAGCCTTCCAGCGGAAGCCACCCGCCTTCATTTCCGGCTCCGCGCCGTCGCCACCGGCAATTGCCGCCCGCGGGGGGGGGGGGAGTCGCACGGAATTAGACCGCCTTCTTTTCGACTTTCGCTCCGACTCGGAAGCATCGCGTTCGACTTCCTGAGGCCGCTCGGAATAAACTGCGCACACCCAGCCCACAGTTCCGCCCCCCCCCGGATGCGTTCCACGAGAGAGTTTTCTGACAAAAAACAAAGCTTTTGGACAAATGGAGCACATGTATTCAGTTCAGTAAAAGACTCTAGAAACATATATGTATGCAAAGTGAATCAAGATAATCCGTCTCTCTATTTTGGTGTACAACGCGTTGGAGATTTTTTGTTGGCTGGACTAAAGTATGTTTTACGTTAGAAGTTAGAATTGAAAGTCGAAGTTCCCCCTTCCGCGACTACGAAATGTACCAGAAATGTCTTTCAAATTGGCCGTGCCAAATTGGAGATATATTGGTGAATTAATTCTACAATCTGCAGTCACTATACATCGCGTTGTCACAAGTATTCTATTTGTACATTTGCTTTAGCATTTCGTCAACTAAAATTTACCTGCGCCACCCCTCGACCTGTCTTCTGCTCATGCTAATCTACACCCTTCGCCAAGCTCCACAGACACTTCACCTCACGTCGCACCCTTCCACGCCACCTCGGCACAGGGCCCCAGAAGACCCGTCCCTCCCATAGCACTCTTCTCCTCAACAGCAGCTCGTAAGCTTCCTCCCACCCGTTCCCCCTTCTCTCACTTCGCTTTCCATCTTTAAACTTCTCTCGGCCTCTACTTGCTTCCCCTCACAGCCGGCCCCGCTCCGCCCTGAAGCGCCTCACAATCAACTGGTACGCGTCAGAATTCATCGAGCCCGCCTTACTGCTGCCAATACATCCCCCACACAGGGGCTGCTCGCCGTTCTGTATCACCCACTTCTCCGCCACGGTCTCTCGGAGGCGTGGGTTCGAATCCCACCGCTGCCACTTTCTTCCAGCAAATTCTGTCACTTCCTTTTAATATCATGGCATGGAGGAACGGCAGAGAGGGTAGCGTGGCCGAGCGGTCTAAGGCGCCGGTTTAAGGCACCGGTCTCTTCGAGGCGTGGGTTCGAATCCCACCGCTGCCACTTCTTCCAGCAAATTCTGCCACTTCCATTTACTATCATGGCATGGAAGCACAGCAGAGACGGTGAATCCCACCGCTGCCACTTCTTCCAGCAAATTCTGCCACTTCGTTTTAATATCATGGCATGGAAGTGAGCAGAGAGGGTACTAAGGCGCCGGTTTAAGGCACCGGTCTCTTCGGAGGCGTGGGTTCGAATCCCACCGCTGCCACTTTCTTCCAGCAAATTCTGCCACTTCGTTTTATTATCATGGCATGGAATTGAAGCAGAGAGGGTAGCGTGGCCGAGCGGTCTAAGGCGCCGGTTTAAGGCACCGGTCTCTTCGGAGGCGTGGGTTCGAATCCCACCGCTGCCAATTTCTTCCAGCAAATTCTGCCACTTCGTTTTAATATCATGGCATGGAAATGCAGCAGAGAGGGTAGCGTAACCGAGGGTCTAAGGCGCGGGTTTAAGGGACCGGTCTCTTCGGAGGCGTGGGTTCGAATCCCACCGCTGCCACTTTCTTCCAGCAAATACTGCCACTTCGTTTTAATGTCATGGCATGGAGGCACGGCAGAGAGGGTAGCGTGGCAGAGCGGTCTAAGGCGCCGGTTTAAGGCACCGGTCTCTTCGGAGGCGTGGGTTCGAATCCCACCGCTGCCACTTTCTTCCAGCAAATTCTGCCACTTCGTTTTAATGTCATGGCATGGAGGCACGGCAGAGGGTAGCGTGGCCGAGCGGTCTAAGGCGCCGGTTTAAGGCACCGGTCTCTTAGGAGGCGTGGGTTCGAATCCCACCGCTGCCACTTTCTTCCAGCAAATTCTGCCACTTCGTTTTAATGTCATGGCATGGAGGCACGGCAGAGAGGGTAGCGTGGCCGAGCGGTCTAAGGCGCCGGTTTAAGGCACCGGTCTCTTCGGAGGCGTGGGTTCGAATCCCACCGCTGCCACTTTCTTCCAGCAAATTCTGCCACTTCGTTTTAATGTCATGGCATGGAGGCACGGCAGAGAGGGTAGCGTGGCCGAGCGGTCTAAGGCGCCGGTTTAAGGCACCGGTCTCTTCGCAGGCGTGGGTTCGAATCCCACCGCTGCCACTTTCTTCCAGCAAATTCTGCCACTTTGTTTTAATGTCATGGCATAGAGGCCCGTCAGAGAGGGTAGCGTGGCCGAGCGGTCTAAGGCGCCGGTTTAAGGCACCGGTCTCTTCGGAGGCGTGGGTTCTAATCCCAACGCTGCCACTTTCTTCCAGCAAATTCTGCTACTTCGTTTTAATATCATGTCATAAAGGCCTGGCTGAGAGGGTAGCGTGTCCGAGCGGTCTAAGGCGCCGGTTTAAGGCACCGGTCTCTTCGGAGGCGTGGGTTCGAATCTCACCGCTGCGACTTTCTTCCAGCAAATTCTGCCACTTCGTTTTAATATCATGGCATGGAAGTGAAGCAGAGAGGGTAGCGTGGCCGAGCGGTCTATGGCGCCGGTTTAAGGCACCGGTCTTTTCGGAGGCGTGGGTTCGAATCCCACCGCTGCCACTTTCTTCCAGCAAATACTGCCACTTCGTTTTAATATCATGGCATGGAGGCACGGCAGAGAGGGTAGCGTGGCCGAGCGGTCTAAGGCGCCGGTTTAAGGCACCGGTCTCTTAGGAGGCGTGGGTTCGAATCCCACCGCTGCCACTTTCTTCCAGCAAATTCTGCCACTTCCTTTTAATATCATGGCATAAAGGCCCGGCAGAGAGGGTAGCGTGGCCGAGCGGTCTAAGGCGCCGGTTTAAGGCACCGGTCTCTTCGGAGGCGTGGGTTCGAATCCCACCGCTGCCACTTTCTTCCAGCAAATTCTGCCACTTCGTTTTAATGTCATGGCATGGAGGCACGGCAGAGAGGGTAGCGTGGCCGAGCGGTCTAAGGCGCCGGTTTAAGGCACCGGTCTCTTCGGAGGCGTGGGTTCGAATCCCACCGCTGCCACTTTCTTCCAGCAAATTCTGCCACTTCGTTTTAATGTCACGGCAAGAGGCCCGTGGCAGAGACGGTAGCGTAAGGCCGACCGGTCTAAGGCGCCGGTTTAAGGCACCGGTCTCTTCGGAGGCGTGGGTTCTAATCCCAACGCTGCCACTTTCTTCCAGCAAATTCTGCCACTTCGTTTTAATATCATGGCATGGAAGTGCAGCAGAGAGGGTACCGTGACCGAGGGTCTAAGGCGCGGGTTTAAGGCACCGGTCTCTTCGGAGGCGTGGGTTCGAATCCCACCGCTGCCACTTTCTTCCAGCAAATTCTGCCACTTCGTTTTAATGTCATGGCATAGAGGCCCGGCAAAGAGGGTACCGTGACCGAGGGTCTAAGGCGCGGGTTTAAGGCACCGGTCTCTTCGGAGGCGTGGGTTCGAATCCCACCGCTGCCACTTTCTTCCAGCAAATTCTGCCACTTCGTTTTAATGTCATGGCATAGAGGCCCGGCAGAGAGGGTAGCGTGGCCGAGCGGTCTAAGGCGCCGGTTTAAGGCACCGGTCTCTTCGGAGGCGTGGCACAGTGGTCTATTTTGCTCATTTACGGGGACATTTGCCTTGAAACCAAAGTTGTTGAATCCTCAATGTATCGATTCAGGAGTGTGAACAGAATCTTGAATTGTTCGAAAAAGTATGAATAGACCATATTCTATGAAGCGTAGAGCGATGAGGATTCATGAAACGAAGCGAAAGACACAGAACGCGCTCAGTCTTGTTTGGAGGTCGCTCGGTAGGCTGTGTTCGAGGTGTTCTAGTACGTGCGTGTTATATTCCTGTGAGAAACTTTTTATCCCATCATGGAATCTGGTTCTTCAGATACGTTATATATTAATTTTAATACGTGTTTATCGTTTTAGAAGTATAAAATGTATTTTATTAAAAAACGGGGGAAAAATGAAGGTGTATAACTCGTAGTCGAAATTCATTGGAGTAGAACAAAAAAGGACCTCGTTGTAACATGACCAATTTTTTATATGATGTAGAGTATTTATCTACCTTTAAAACGAGACTAATTTTAATGTGCGGAGATTTGCGGAAATTGTGTTATTTAGTTTTATTTGTCGGTAGGTGCGCGACTGGGAGTGACGCGTCCGGAACTGTTTGGATACCTTTCGCACGAAGGTCTTCTGTCTCAGGCAAATAAATGTGAGAAAGAAGGTAGTTGATTTGATAATGTTGAGAGTTCAGAATGTTACAGAAGTCGGTATTATCAATAAAATTAGATTTTTACTATCTCAATTGTAAATTGTTTGAAAGCAAGCGGAAAGCGGAAGGAAACATTTTCGAAAGAAAATAAAGACTGGTTAGAAGAAGAAATGATCTTTCTTCGACCTGATATACGACCACGAATATCCACGACACATCATCAAAGAGAATTTGATACGTTGAGCACCAGAACAAAGAGAAGGCCCACAAGAAAATTAGTTGAGGGCCACAGTCCTGAAGAACTAGCTTTTGCGATACAGTCTTCAGAAAACAAGGCAAACGAAATGTTGCTCATGTCATAAAAAGGCTACAATTCCAAGCCCTCGTTCGTTGAGGACAATGAAAAATTAATATACAAAAGCTCTGATTATAGACCCAAATTGAGTAAAGCACAATATATTCAGATACGAAAAGGTGCAAAAGAAAGAAATTGTGATATATATCCGGCCTACAACAAATTACTGAAAGTTAAAGAGCAGTGCTACCCCAAAGACATATTTATTTCCGAAACAAAAGGCGAGGTTAAATTGAAAAGCCTACTTGACCACACAGCACATCGTTTATCCATAGCTCAACACGAAGTTCTCAGCAGAGTTGTTAGTAAGCATGAAACTTCCTCTTTCGAAATTATTTACAAATGGGGTTTTGATGGAAGTTCCTGTCATTCAACTGTTTGTGGAACAGTATGGGTGGTTCAAAATGCCAGCGAGTGTCCACAAAATTCTAATTCACGGTGCTGACGTCATGGTCACACTTTTGCTTCCTATAGGACAATTAAGCGAGGAAACATTAGAAACAAGACATAAAGAATGTCGCTACTCTCGCGAGCACAATACTCGCAAAAATAACAGGCAACGAAACATCGAAGAACTTCTCCATGCTCTCTTGATATCTTCTGATCCAGTGATATCTAGCATAAGAAATTTACCTAAAAGAAAAATAAATCAATTGCCACAGCCCGTCATCAATCTCTTAAAAGTCCTTACACATTCACGAGAATTGTCACGAGTTCACCAGCATTCAGATGATTCATTCCAAAGCCAGAATGAAGAAGACTTGGAAGATACTTCAGGCAGTGATTTTGATATATAAATCGTTTGGGTATGTATTTATCACTTATTTTCTTTCGTAAAATACAGGTTATACTCTTTACAATTCGTTTAATTATAGAATATATGTATATCCTTGTTTGTACGCAATAATATGCAGAAAAACGATTCGAATATCTTTTGCATATTATAGAACAGCAGTTAAGAGTGATAAAGATTTCAAAATTATATACAATTAACAAAAAAAACTATTATACAGTTGATTTCAGTTCAAAAAGAGCAATGTCCCCCTAAATATTGAAAATAGACCACTGTGCGTGGGTTCGAATCCCACCGCTGCCACTTTCTTCCAGCAAATTCTGCCACTTCGTTTTAATGTCATGGCATGGAGGCACGCAGAGAGGGTAGCTGGCCGAGCGGTCTAAGGCGCCGGTTTAAGGCACCGGTCTCTTCGGAGGCGTGGGTTCAATCCCACCGCTGCCACTTTCTTCCAGCAAATTCTGCCACTTCGTTTTAATATCATGGCATGGAAGTGCAGCAGAGGGTACCGTGACCGAGGGTCTAAGGCGCCGGTTTAAGGCACCGGTCTCTTCGGAGGCGTGGGTTCGAATCCCACCGCTGCCACTTTCTTCCAGCAAATTCTGCCACTTCGTATTAATATCATGTCATGGAGACACGGGGAGGAGGGTAGCGTGGCCGAGCGGTCTAAGGCGCCGGTTTAAGGCACCGGTCTCTTCGGAGGCGTGGGTTCGAATCCCACCGCTGCCACTTTCTTCCAGCAAATTCTGCCACTTCGTTTAAATATCATGGCATGAAAGTGCAGCAGAGAGGGTACGTGCCATCATGGCATGAAAGTGCAGCAGAGAGGGTAGCGTGACCGAGGGTCTAAGGCGCGGGTTTAAGTCACCGGTCTCTTCGGAGGCGTGGGTTCGAATCCCACCGCTGCCACTTTCTTCCAGCAAATTCTGCCACTTCGTTTTAATATCTGGCATGAAAGGGGTCTAAGGCGCGGGTTTAAGGCACCTGTCTCTTCGGAGGCGTGGGTTCGAATCCCACCGCTGCCACTTTCTTTTAGCAAATTCTGCCACTTCGTTTTAATGTCATGGCATAGAGGCCCGGCAGAGGGTAGCGTGGCCGAGCGGTCTAAGGCGCGGGTTTAAGGCACCGGTCTCTTCGGAGGCGTGGGTTCGAATCCCACCGCTGCCACTTTCTTCCAGCAAATTCTGCCACTTCGTTTAAATATCATGGCATGAAAGTGCAGCAGAGAGGGTAGCGTGGGGAGGCGTGGGTTCGAATCCCACCGCTGCCACTTTCTTCCAGCAAATTCTGCCACTTCGTTTTAATATCATGGCATGAAAGTGCAGCAGAGAGGGTAGCGTGACCGAGGGTCTAAGGCGCGGGTTTAAGGCACCTGTCTCTTCGGAGGCGTGGGTTCGAATCCCACCGCTGCCACTTTCTTTTAGCAAATTCTGCCACTTCGTTTTAATGTCATGGCATAGAGGCCCGGCAGAGAGGGTAGCGTGGCCGAGCGGTCTAAGGCGGCACCGTCTCTTCGGAGGCGTGGGTTCGAATCCCACCGCTGCCACTTTCTTTCAGCAAATTCTGCCACTTCGTATTAATATCATGTCATAGAGGCACGGCAAGGAGGGTAGCGTGGCCGAGCGGTCTAAGGCGCGGGTTTAAGGCACCGGTCTCTTCGGAGGCGTGGGTTCGAATCCCACCGCTGCCACTTTCTTCCAGCAAATTCTGCCACTTCGTTTTAATGTCATGGCATGGAGGCACGGCAGAGAGGGAGCGTGCCGCGGAGGCGTGGGTTCGAATCCCACCGCTGCCACTTTCTTCCAGCAAATTCTGCCACTTCGTTTTAATATCATGGCATGGAGGCACGGCAGAGAGGGTAGCGTGGCCGAGCGGTCTAAGGCGCCGGTTTAAGGCACCGGTTTCTTCGGAAGCGTGGGTTCGAATCCCACCGCTGCCACTTTCTTCCAGCAAATTCTGCCACTTCGTTTTAATATCATGGCATAGAGGCCCGGCAGAGAGGGTAGCGTGGCCGAGCGGTCTAAGGCGCCGGTTTAAGGCACCGGTCTCTTCGGAGGCGTGGGTTCTAATCCCAACGCTGCCACTTTCTTCCAGCAAATTCTGCCACTTCTTTTAATATCATGGCATAAGCCCGGCAGAGAGGGTAGCGTGGCCGAGCGGTCTAAGGCGCCGTTTAAGGCACCGGTTCTTCGGAGGCGTGGGTTCGAATCCCACCGCTGCCACTTTCTTCCAGCAAATTCTGCCACTTCGTTTTAATATCATGGCATAAAGGCCCGGCAGAGAGGGTAGCGTGGCCGAGCGGTCTAAGGCGCCGGTTTAAGGCACCGGTCTCTTCGGAGGCGTGGGTTCTAATCCCAACGCTGCCACTTTCTTCCAGCAAATTCTGCCACTTCGTATTAATATCATGTCATGGAGACACGGGGAGGAGGGTAGCGTGGCCGAGCGGTCTAAGGCGCCGGTTTAAGGCACCGGTCTCTTCGGAGGCGTGGGTTCGAATCCCACCGCTTCCACTTTCTTCCAGCAAACTCTGCCACTTCGTATTAATACATGGCATGGAGGCACGGCAGAGAGGGTAGCGTGGCCGAGCGGTCTAAGGCGCCGGTTTAAGGCACCGGTCTCTTCGGAGGCGTGGGTTCGAATCCCACCGCTGCCACTTTCTTCCAGCAAATTCTGCCACTTCGTTTTAATTCATGGCATGGAGGCCCGGCAGAGAGGGTAGCGTGGCCGAGCGGTCTAAGGCGCCGGTTTAAGGCACCGGTCTGTTCGGAGGCGTGGGTTCGAATCCCACCGCTGCCACATTCTTCCAGCAAATTCTGCCACTTCGTTCCATGGCATGGAGGCACGGCAGAGAGGGTAGCGTGGCCGAGCGGTATAAGGCGCCGGTTTAAGGCACCGGTCTCTTCGGAGGCGTGGCATCGAATCCCACCGCTGCCACTTTCTTCCAGCAAATTCTGCCACTTCGTTTTAATGTCATGGCATGGATGCACGGCAGAGAGGGTAGCGTGGCCGAGCGGTCTAAGGCGCCGGTTTAGGGCACCGGTCTCTTCGGAGGCGTGGGTTCGAATACCACCGCTGCCACTTTTTCCAGCAATTCTGCCACTTCGTTTAATGTCATGGCATAGAGGCCCGGTAGAGAGGGTAGCGTGGCCGAGCAGTCTAAGGCGCCGGTTTAAGGCACCGGTCTCTTCGGAGGCGTGGGTTCGAATCCCACCGCTGCCACTTTCTTCCAGCAAGTTCTGCCACTTCGTTGTAATGCATCAGGGCATAAAGGCACGGCAGAGAGGGTAGCGTGGCCGAGCGGTCTAAGGCGCCGGTTTAAGGCACCGGTCTCTTCGGAGGCGTGGGTTCGAATCCCACCGCTGCCACTTTCTTCCAGCAAATTCTGCCACTTCGTTTTAATATCATGGCATAAAGACCCGGCAGAGAGGGTAGCGTGGCCGAGCGGTCTAAGGCGCCGGTTTAAGGCTAAATGTACCGACAATAGTTCCATTTGTCGCCACCACGTGGCAGCACCAAAATAAGCAAAATTTACTAGACTGATAACGTCTGAACAAATTGTCCGATTTTCGATCTGTAAACGGCCTTGAACTCCTTTATAAAATATAATTCACGGTACGATGCCGTTTTTTAAAAAAATATTTCCAAAAAAATGTTTAAAATGATTTCTCATAGTTCCGGGAAGAAATTAAAAAATGTGGGCTTATAGCGCGATGACGACGTGCTTCCTGAATCCAACGCCGTGTCAATCATGCAAATCGGATGAATAGGAGCGGCGTAAAGTGAAATTTCGGAAAACATACTTGACGCCCCCCCCCCGCCCTTCTCGCTTCACGCAGTTGCGTCACTCGACCCTCCCTCGACGCGGCCGAACGGCGGGCTGCGGCCTGCGGCACGAGGAGGCCGTGCTCTCAGGCAGGCAATGGTTTCGGCCCTTTCAATCTCAATATATTTTTCTCCACTTATCAAACTAGTGATGCTGTAACACAACCAAACGGTCTCATATCATCTGTAATAGTCGTATAAAACTATATATCTTGTTCACATATTTCCGTCTTCCTTCGAATACCATCAAAACGTTATTTGAGGCACTGCTCAAAATATCAATTCCGATTTGGAAACTGATTTCAAAAAGAAAATTGAACTAATTGTGTATATATCACCAATATTCCATGTCCTAACATCTTATTTTACATACATTTTACTTCTAAGATCTTCCGTTATTATTCCACTACCAGAAAGAATGAGCCGAAATTACGCACGAGCTCTTTTATCCTGCGACTCGATTTTTGATCTCAAAACGGCGTTTGTCTCCTTGATAGACTTCACCTGATGAATCTGTTTTCTCAAGTAAAGTTTTAAAACTGTTTCCGTACTTTCGGACAAAATTGAAGAAGTGGTAAAATAGGTGCAGGCGAGATGCATCCGGAATCCAACACTGTAACAAACATTAAAATATAATATTAAGAATCGTGACATGTCCCAGCTTACTTAGTAAGTTATATTGATATAAAATGATTCTGTTCTATTTGTGTAAACTTGAAGATTGGAATAAGTAATTCCCGGCCGTCACACGGAAGAAAATATTAAACGTACTTCAAAAGCATCTTTCTTTTTTTGGCCTATCTCAATGTTCAGCTTTTACACCCACACAACAGGATTAGAAATACCATTTTCTCGATTATTTGGATTTTGGTCTTACGCAAGGCTTGATTTCTGACGGAACACGACGGAACGGCGTTCTTATATCTCGCTGATAATTCTTACATTATATTATAAATATATAATTATTTCTATTAAATTAATAAATCATTTTGAGCGCGTTCCGGGACCTAAAATTTTAGAAATCAATCACTTCACTTGATATGCCTGCATATTTTATGAATTTGTGTAATTTTCTTTCCGCTGCTTTTTCTAAAATTATTCCTCTCTTTAGTTTTTCTGTACAGTATCCAGAATTTGTTATTGTAATTCATAAGTATTTAACTTCGCCTGCCATGTATATCACTTCTCCGTTGATGTTCAGGCTTCCTTTTTTACCAGTTAACATAAATGTTGTTTTCTTTAAATGTAAGTTCATAGAATATTTAAATATAATATTAATAATATATTTAGCTATCATTATTACATAATTCAGACTTAAGTACAAATAAAACTGCATAATTTTGATGACATAACATTTTTGCGTTTTCTCGAAAAGGAGTAAAGTGGACATGTCACGTTTTGAATGTTTGCTCCTCATTTCGCGCTCCTTTCTATCCAAGCCCAGCACCACCAGGGCACGCGCTTAAGTGTAGTCACCCTTCTGAGCTGGAAGCAGGGTCGCAACTCTGGCACACTGCTGTTCTGATAGCGTGACTTTTCTGACCTCTGCAGACATCTCGCCGCGTTCTTCGGCGGGCTGCGTACTACACAAGGGCAATTCGATATGCCCAAGCGTAGGAAGAGGGCGGTGAACAGTATTCAATGGGCGAGAACATTGTGCAGTGACGAAGTGGTGATTATATTTACTATACAAGAATTAGTGGAATCATTCGCGTATCGTTAATTATTAGTAACGGAGTATTATATATGAACAAAATAATAATTCAAACAATAAATAACAATTATAAAAAAAAATAAATTTTAAAAAAGGTATGTAAAATACCGGTATCTAATACCTTTCGGTCCCTGCCTATTCCTCATTGCCAGTTTACACTCCCAGGTCATATTTCGAATGACCCGGAACATTTCTTTAGGTCTCCTTTTGTTATGTTCTTCCACTTCTTTCGAATTTTCTTTTATTTATTTATTTAACGTAAAAAACAGTTAAAAACTGCGTATGACGTGCTATATTTCTTGAAGAAACTTTTCTTTATCTTGTCTTGGTCTACGCTGGAATACCCTGCTGAGTTCTCTGACTTTATCCTTTGCTTTCTTAGCAGAGAAATATACTTGAAAAGAACGAAACATTAGGACTTTATTATTATTATTATTATTATTATTATTATTATTATTATTATTATTATTATTATTATTATCATTATTATTATTATTATTATTATCATCATCATCATCACGCGAATGGAGAGGAATCGAAGGTAAAGTGTATATACTGTACTATATAATCCTTCGAATCTTCACTTCGATGACTGAGTTTCCAAGATTTATAACAATTGTGAGGCTCCATCTTTATATTTCACGGTGAAAATCTTGAAATCTCTCTACAGGTCTGATTCTGTTTGCCCATTGTGAAACCATGGAGCAGGTTGTTACTCTGTGAGAACCTCTAGGCACCGGGCGGGCGTTCTTGCAGCGCCCGCCGCGAAGGGCTAGGCTAAAGTGGCCGTGGGGGAGGGGTTCCGGGATTTCCAAATCCGATATGGCACTGGGACAGTCCAGGGTCGAGTGACGCTACTGCGTGAAGCGAGAAGGGAGGGGGAAGGGTCAGGTATTTTTCCGAAATTTCACTTTACGCCGCTCCTATTCATCCGATTTGCATGATTGACACGGCGTTGGATTCAGGAAGCGCGTCGTCATCGCGCTATGAGCCCACATTTTTTAATTTCTTCCCGGAACTATGAGAAATCATTTAAAAAAATTTTTTGGAAATATTTTTTGAAAAAACGGCATCGTAGCGTGAATTCTATTTTAAAAGGGAGTTCAATGCCGTTTACAGATCGCAAATGGGACTATTTGTTCAGACGTTATCGATCTAGTAAATTCCGTGTGATAGTGCTGCGATCTATTGATTTTTCCTATAAGTATTTTTCGGTGCATTTAGCCTTAAGGCACCGGTCTCTTCGGAGGCGTGGGTTCGAATCCCACCGCTGCCACTTTCTTCCAGCAAATTCTGCCACTTCCTTTTAATATCATGGCATAAAGGCGCGGCAGAGAGGGTAGCGTGGCCGAGCGGTCTAAGGCGCCGGTTTAAGTCACCGGTCTCTTCGGAGGCGTGGGTTCGAATCCCACCGCTGCCACTTTCTTCCAGCAAATTCTGCCACTTCTTTTAATATCATGGCATGGAAGTGCGCAGAGGGGTAGCGTGGCCGAGGCACCGGTCTCTTCGGAGGCGTGGGTTCGAATCCCACCGCTGCCACTTTCTTCCAGCAAATTCTGCCACTTCGTTTTAATATCATGGCATGGAAGTGCAGCAGAGAGGGTAGCGTGGCCGAGCAGTCTAAGGAGCCGGTTTAAGGCACCGGTCTTTTCGGAGGCGTGAGTTCGCATCCCACCGCTGCCACTTTCTTCCAGCAAATTCTGCCACTTCCTTTTACGATCATGGCATGGAAGCACAGCAGAGACGGTAGCGAGGCCGAGCGGTCTAAAGCGCCGGTTTAAGGCACCGGTCTCTTCGGAGGCGTGGGTTCGAATCCCACCGCTGCCACTTTTTTCCAGCAAATTCTGCCACTTCGTTTTAATATCATGGCATGGAAGCATGGCTGAGTGGGTAGCGTGAGCTAACGGTCTAAGGTGCCGGTTTAAGTCACTGGTCTTGTCGGAGGCGTGGGTTCGTGTCCCACCGCTTCTAATGTTTTCTCTAGCAATTATCGTAATGTCCTTTAAGAATCATCAGATGTAGAACGGACGAAGGGGGTAGCGTGGGCGAGTGGTCAAGGCATCGGTCTTTTCGGAGGCGTGGTTTCGAATTCCATTGGTGCCACACTTTCCTCTTTTCTCCTGAACTACTCTAAGTCGGTTTTTTTAGTGGTACGAAGGGCACTAGAGTCTCCAAGATGGAGCTCGGCACGACTTGTTGAGTCATTCTCAGTCGTTTCTTGGCGGCAGTGTTTCAGAGCACTGCTTGATGAAATCGGGATTATACGTCATATTGCGGCAGGGCTGAGAATGTCTCAGAAAATCGTGCCGAATTCCATCTTGGAGATACAACCCTTAGCCGCCACGTTGGAAAAACCCAAGTTTAGAACTAATCCCATATGATTTACGTGGGATAGGTGGTTGAGATAGGTGGGGAAATAAAAGTTACGTCTCCAAATGTACTAAAAACATTTACCTTCACCTGACCTATAGTGGGATAGAGGGATCGATCCCCTTCTACTTGCGGGTTGGAGCCGTCAGGCTGACTTTTGTGAAGTAATAACAATACCTAAATTGTTACATTTTCTCCAAATCATTGACATGAAAAATCTACAAATCCGAAGACTACGACTAGGTAAAACTGACGTATGCCCTTCGTTTAGAAGACTTCGACTAGGTAAAACTGACGTATGCACGTATGCCCTTCGTTTTACTAGTATTACATTTTCTCTACACTGTCAGAAATTACACTAAATTTAATGTAGAAGTAATGTACGACTGTAAATTAATACTAATGTACCTTGCATATTGCAGGGTGATTAATGTACTTGTATATTAATTTTAATGCGTAAATTACAATTAAAATTCACTCAGATTTGTTACGGAACATATGGAATATAGATACTGTTTAAAAACTTAAAAATATTTTCTTCCACTATTTAAACTGACTTATAATAAATTTAAAATATCCTTTTGTTTGAGCTTCATATTTTATTATGTACAGTAATTTTTAATTTTCCACAAAATCATTTAGTTTAATACTGTATTTGAACATAAAATATCGCAGTCGTGCTGCGTTTTTGCAACGTTTGCCAGCTGTCGGGTCTCGTCGGCTTGGCTAAGCCGCCCCGGCTTAGGAAATTCCGAACGCTTCCTGTCCCTTGCAGGAAAGACAAAGGGTGAGGGCTAGCCCAGCCTGCCTACTTCAGGTACTCAAAGTGTTTCGCATTCATTCCTGTTCTGAAGCGTTGCAATCGTGTTGTTACGTGGTAGAGCAATAGTAGTCTTTTCTAAAACGTATGTAAAATAAAAAAGCGTCATAACTTTCCTATCTGAAAACGTGTGAAATGTATAAATGCTATTCCGCACTTCCTGTTCTCATCACAGAAGTTTCCTAGAGCGGTAGGCGGTTAACATCGAGAGAAGCAGAAGCCACTCAGGATTGTCATGTCTTTTTTGATTTGTCTGGAAAGTCTGATTATGAATTAGTTTTTTTTATTTAATATTATTTTCATTATTAACATTACATAATATTATTTTCATGAAATGTGAAATTGGCTAATTTTTATCTATTGATGAATTTGTGCTGCAGATTGCAAGTGACTGTTTAAATATAACAATGGACCAAACAAATTAAGACAAAAAACTGAAGTTCAGTAAATCAGTGTTACATAGTAAGTTCAAAGTAAATAACTGTGATCCTGGAACAAAAATCTTTCAGTATTTTGTGAAGACATTATGGAAGGTGTGATAATATTTGCCAGCTATTACGTTTTTATTTGTTTATTTATTTAGTCAAAAACTGTATGTGACGTATGGGGGAGAAAATCATCTGCGCACGCTTTCTTGAGTTTCAGAATTCCTTCCCAACAATTTAAATATTAATAGTTGAAAGATGAAAAATAATAGTAATAATAAATTTTAAAAAAGCGAGTGATTAACATTTCAAAACCTAGATATTTTCGTTGCCGAGTTATAGAAAACCTATTTTTAACTATAAAGAAACGAACAGATTTGCTTTTTCTGTATTGTTAACAAAATAGAAACTCACTCTAAGCTCTACTACCACTACAAGCAAAAGGAAAGTTCAACAAAACGTGCGCATAGTGAAGCTACATTTACGTCCAGAAGCAAATCAAGGGGCCATCTCAGCATTTGCTCAATGGATCAGGGAAACTGGACAAAAACCCGATCGAGATGGGGGTCATTGACCCGGAAGCTGATGTACATTACTTGTTTCAGGCATATTGAGTCTTTTTTTTAAATTATACAATGCAAATGTAAACTAAATTTTTTCATTATTCGGATAATTTTCTTTTGCAATCTAAATGTCTGGGCACTAAAGGATGAGCTTCCCCCGAATATTATGACATACCTCAGGCGGGAATGTACATTTGCAAAATACACGACATGCAACGAGCTGCATGAAGACTGACAGAATTAGAAAGAATTCTGAATGCATAACATAATGAGCATTAATTTAGTGTTTAAGTATGTTATATGAACATTCCATTTGAGGTTTGATTGAATTGAGAGACCTAGAAATTTTGTTACCTTCACATCAGCTAATTAAATATTGTTCATTTTCAATGGAGCATACGATTGCCGATTTGAAACGCAAAATTGCATTGAGACAGTTTTTCCTTCGTTAACTATTAATTTGTTATTACAAAACCAATTTGAAACTTCTGAAATTGTACTATTTATTGTTTCTTTTTTGCAAAGAACATTCGTGTCATCGGCAAACAGAACTGTTCTTCCTTTTTTAATAGATGAGGGCATATCGTTTACGTACAACAGAAAGAGGATAGGCCCTAAGATCGAATCTTGTGGGGCCCCATGTTCAATTGACAAAGAATTTGGAAAGATAAGTAAATAATGTCGTTTCGTGCCAGCACTGCATTTCTACTCTTTGAGATCGATGTTTAAGGTACGAGGTTATCCAATCGATATACCACGATTTCCATAATAAGGTAATTTTGAGAGCAAGATGTTGTGGTTAATAACGTCAAAAGCTTTCGAAAAATCTAAAAATAAAAATCCCAATGGGTTCTTCATTTTGCTCCATTGTTGAAGCAACATCTTTAAGGAAAGGAAAAATGGCAACTTCCGTAGATTTCGATTTCCTGAAACCGTGTTGTGAGTGAATATGCTTCGTTTCTCCTGAGAAAAGTTTCCATTCGCGTATAGAAAAGCCTCTCTAATATTTTGGAGAAAACTGACAAAAGAAAAATTGGCCTGTAATTTTGAATTTAATTTTTGTTCCCTTTTTTAAAAAGTGGCTTAAGTTTTGCTGTTTTAAAAATATCTGGAAATATTCCTGTGCACAAGGAAGCATTGAAAATGTGAGTTAATGGGTGTATAATGGCAGGTGCACACGTTTTTAATAAACAATCCGGAAATTTATCTAAACCAGATGAATATTTATTTTTTAGTTTACTGACTATTCTGAGGATTTCGTTAGAAGAAGTTTCGTAAATAAACATGGTGCCGAAATTTTTTGGGAAGCATATTATGTTGAATTATGTGGTTTTAGTCCTTTCGTGAGATCAACCGCAATTCTAGAAAAGTGTTGGTTGAAGATATTCGCAACTTTTTCTGGATTACTGGAACGTCTCTGCGTACGTGGCTCTTCCTACGCGCTTCTGTGTCACTAGCGGCCAGAATTGAGAAGGAATTAGGATAGGGATAGGGTTTAGAACACTTCATAGAGGTTGGACTAGCCCTTGTGAAGCAGCCAAATTCGTTTTGTTGGATCATATTTCACATGAGAATCGACGAGAATCGAACCTACTCAACCAGCGCAAAACAGTTCATTTCGCGACGAAAAAAAACTAGTCGTTTTCTTGATTATATTTAATGAATAAATTTAGTTTTTAAAATTTTTTAAAAGGTTTTTTAAAAATTTTATGTTGACTTTAGTAAATGCTCTGCACATGCGTGTTTAACTTATTGTGTCAGTATTCATGTAATTAGTAATTGTAAGAATTTGTGCATCGTGGTCACTGTAACCTAGATTATTCGTTATTATTTCATATCTAGTTGTGGCTTTGTTAATTATAATTTGATCTATTGCTGTTTGTGATTTAAGAGTATGCCAAGTACCACGAAACTGCTGTGATGAGAACAGTCATTTATACGTTTCACACGTTTTCGTATCAGAAAGTTATTACTTTTTTATTTTATTTTTATTTTGCACGCGTTTTAGAAAAGACTACTATTGCTCTACCACGTAAGAACACGACTGCAACGCTTCACAATACAAATGAGTACCTGACACAACACTTTGATTACCTGAAATAGGCAGGCTTTTCCCAGTCAACCTTTTTCTTACCTGCGAGGGCCAGGAAGGGTTCGGGTTTTCCTAATCCGCCCCCACAAAATAAACCCAGATGAGACCCGGCAGCTGGCAAACGTTGCAAGAACGCAGCACGGATGTGAATATTGTATATTCAAATACAATATTTAACTAAATGGTTTTGTAGAAAAAATGTTAAATTATTGTACATAATAAAATATAAAGATCAAACAAAAACTATATTTTAAATTCCTTATATGTTAGTTTAAATAGAGGAAGAAAATATTTTTTAAACAGTATCTGTTTAATACCCCTTAATTTGCAAGGTACATTTATATTAATGTACAATCGCACATTAAATCTACATTAAATTTAATGTAATTTCTAGCAGTGTACGTAGACAGTGAATAGTACTAAGATAAATGCACTCATAATATATTATATTGAAAATCACTTTAATTTTTAAAACCTCTGTACATTTTCAAGCGAAAGACATGAATTAATGATTTTTAGAAACTCTGTGGTCATCTATACATTGTTGGGAAAAGGGAATTGTTATATTTTCCTCCTGGCGGAACCCTAGTGTTTCGGCTGCTCATAATTTGCGAGGCGACGCTCCAGCTTATGTTTACATTCGCTCAAAGTTTTTTTCAAAGATATCAGCACATTTCATTCTCCCAGGCATGGTATATTTACGCTTCCATTGTTTAAAGTAACGTCATAGATTATTATTCACCAGGCGTGTGGATGTGGTTTTCAAAAAGTTTTGGAACGCAACCAATGCCTTTGTATTTACTATTTTTGTATACTTCCTTTGCTTATAATAATGAGTTGATAAATAAATTGTACAAGTATTTGACTTTTAAGATGACCTGTTTGTCTCATTGTTATATTTGATATATTACTTCTACATTTCGTTATTTTGGAGAAGTGAGAAGTCATAATTTTAGGAGAGATACTTTTTAAAAATTATCATTTCGCAGATGAAGAGTCTGTTTTAAAAAAAGTAGTTGCCTGTAAATTGACGCAACGCGTCTCCAAGCCTCTTCGGGCGTTAACGCTTTTGCGCAGGAGAGTAATCGTCCATTAACGGTATTTGCATGTCACGTCACGTCGCAGTCAGTTGTCAAGAGGAACGCCAGGTAACATCTCTGCGTATGTGGCTCTTCCTACGCGCTATCTTTTACAATATCGCTGTCGTAAAAGGAAGCCAGATAGCTAATTCCTGTAAAGAATTGTAAAAACCTATTTTTTTCATTTTTCTATTAACGATAATATTTGTTTTTTTAGTGTGTGTGTGTGTGTGTGTGTTTTCGATTTATTGTTTAATCGTTTTCAAATTGTTCAGAACCAATAATTAGTAAAAGAGTTATTATTAATTGTACGTTCATTGCATAACAATATTTGTTTGCTGGTTAAATTCTATAAAGCAATGATTCTTTTCAGTATTTTGTGTTTCCATGTATTATTGTCTTGTGTACAGTTATTTTATTCTGTTTTTTGTGAAGTGAAGGGTAATATAATTTTATGTAAAGTGTTTATGCAAGTGTTAAAACGCAACTGCAGCTGTTAGGTAATCACGTAATTGCTAAAGGTAGAGCAAGTGATAGAATTTGTCAATGCAATGTGTAAATGCTAGATAAAATTGTATTCAAGTATTTAACAGAATATATCCAGAACGTTGTCCATAGTTAAAAGATTAACTTGCCTATGTTTCTTTTATTACAGAAAGCAGATTAAAAGACGAACCCACTCCTGTAGGGCAGTTAGGACATATAAAACCATTCCTAATTTTTGGTGTGACATTGTCCTAACAAGTCACAGGTTAAGTAATACTACTAGGTTACTTGAGTGACCCGCTGTAGGCTTTTAAGTGAATATAGTGAAAAGGTAAAGCGGTCACACCCTCTCTTTTCAACTCGTAATCTTTTAAGGATGTACTGATTTAATCGAAGTATGCAGGCGACCTGCATTCCGCCAAAATAGAAACCAAGTTGAAAATGTTCTCTGCATTGCGTCTTAAGAGAGTAGGGCCGTCCTGACGGGCGACCCCCAAAAGGAAGAGGCGACGGCGTGGGAACGTTCCGTCCGATTGAGCTCTGACGGACGGGCACCTCGTCACAGCGGCGGCGCAGCGCACCTTTACGACCCATAAAATATGGGGCAATTTATCGATAAATTAATGAACGGGCGCGCGCCGTCGCTTGATTGCACCCGCGGGCGCCGCTGCGTCGGCTCTGGCGTGAAACAGCCAAGCAGCCCAACGGAGGGCGCCACACGGCACGTAGGCGTTACGAAACTTCCAGCGACGGCAGTGCGGTTGAAACGAACGTGCTTGGTAAAAGCAGGGCGATATTAATTTAAAGCGGTTTCTGATTTAGGGTTTCGAATGTGCAATTGCGCGATAGACATCCACAATGCTACAAGCGAGCACCATTTCTGTTGAAGCCGATTTTCACTACAGGAATTCGTTGGTTGCACAAAATGTATGATCGGCTGAGAATTTTCAGTGTATTCCAAGCCAGTCAGGGAGGAGCCCTTCTTCGTTAAAAGTATTTAAGGGGGCCAGATATTGCTATTCAGTTCTCGGAAAAGATTTTGTAGGTCAGTTAGAATTCTAATGGGAAAAGAGACACCTGAAATAACTATAAGAGAAATACAAGGAACTCAAAGGAAGAATCAAGCGCTGGTCCAAACACGCGTATTGGTCAATGCAATTGAGTTTTCAGTTACTCCAGTGTTATAACACTATGTTATAATTACTACAGTAAGGACTATGTTGGAAGGGGAAATATGTAGCACTGTCACTCAATATGGATCTTAACGATGCTATGTGTGCGGAGCAGCGCCTAAGGACATGAATAATATAGAACTTGCTCTTGTTAGTTCCGATCCTCAAACTTCCACATTTGGGTTATCACCTCTTCATGCTCTGACCAGATTCTTGAACTTTTATTGCATGCTTCATACAGATTAACGATAAGGAAGTGGCAAATAAGAGGTAGTGACTAAGAAGAATTTAACTAAAGAAAGAAAGAATTTACGAACAGATTTTGTGAAGAAGTTGGTCTTCTAATTGACCAACATATACAAGGTGTTTCGGGTTCAATTAATGACGGATGCGCTGTTCGACAATATTTTGAGTGTCCGGAAAAATCTACATCTATTACAAGCATCGGCAAAGAAATTATCCGTCATTATGCAATAATCCTGACCACAATATCTTTCAATTTTGTAATACACTCGAAAGCATTCGAATATTACTCCTTAAGTTCTGACAGGCTATTTTCAGCACATTATCCTTAGTATTATATGTATTCTTCCGTTTACAAAGTTTTAATTCACGGTTCAAAAATTATTGAATACGCCTTATTGCCTCTTGGAGAATTATCTGAAGAAGAACAAGAAGCGAGACATAAAGATGTGAGAATATACAGATTGGGTCACGCTAGAAAATGTTTCCGAAGAGATAAATTAAATCGTCTTCACACTCTCTTCGTAAGTTCTGACCCACTGCTTTCACAGACCTACCAAAGGTCACAAAAGTGAACACTACCATTTTCTGCGGCAGTGTTAAGCTTATTAAAGGAGCCATCTTTATACAAGAATGAAAATGAAGATTACACCGATTACTCGGAATGCGCATCAGAAGACTGATGCTTAATTATTTTGAAAAATTAAATATGCAATTGACCGCACACGCACTTCGTGAGTGCATTGATGTGCCTCGTGGCCTCTCCAACCACGTTAATATAACTCGATCTGAGAGAGAATTGACTACCTGGGGCATAATTGTCAAGGTACAGAACAAAGATGTACCTAGTGGCGTGTCCGAGACGGGCTGTGCGGTGAGATCCGTACGAGCAGTAAGATTATGGTGAAGGCGAAGGCTACCGGAGTCACTATACTCTTGGCTAACTGGGAGACCCGTCCGAGGCCGAAAGCCATTGCGAAAGTAAAGCCCTTCCTATCTAATGCTGGCTAATGAGGCTATCACAAATGATATGAAATTAAATCCCAGCAAGTGCAAGTTTATTAGATTCGCGCGTTCTAGAAAGACAGACGATATCATATATAAATTAGGAAATCGGGATATTCCGAGGGCTAAATGCTGTAAATATTTGGGAATTGTACTAAATGAGGATCTTGGACAGAACACGTAAATTATGTAGTGAAAAAGGCGTGGGAATCATTACACTTTGTAATTAGAATACTTGGAAAAGGAAGTGGAAAATCAGGGGAATTAGGGTACACGTCTCTAGTACGTCCGATATTCGAATTTGGCTCCATATGTTGGGACCCTTATCGTTTAGGGCAAATAAAATCTCTCGAGAAAGTACAAAACTATGCTGCAAAATTTGTTAGGAGAGGACGTTCAAATTCTAAATTTATATCGTGGGAACCTTTGGAAAAACGCAGAGAGAAATCGCGTCTTTGTGCATTATTCAAATCAATAAGAGGAGATCGTCCGTGGGGTGAAGTTCGGGAAAGACTATCAAAACCAACTTACGTCGCGCGGAAGGATCATGGTTTCAAAATTCGGCAAAGAAAACAGAGAACAGTTGTAGGTAAATTCTCATTTATAAACAGAACGATACAAAATTGGAACAATTTACCTGCAGCAGTGCTGGAGACTTTCCCTCAGAATGTCAAAAATTTTAAAATTAGACTAAGTAAATATGGTTAATAGATTAATTTTGTAAAATTGTATTTGGTAACATGTTAATATTTTAATGTTGTTGGATGTTTGTTTTGTGTATTTTTAATAATTTCTTAGAAAACGCTACCACCGGAAGTATTCTATGTATTCCCAAGTAGCAAAATAAATATTCTAAGTTCTAAGTTTACACTAGCAATAGGTTTCCGCAACATCTTTCAGCCATTTGTTGCTGTTTCTTGCGATCATCTTTACACTAGCAAGAACAAGACGGGGCAATATGTTGCCAGAAACTTGGGAGAAAGATCTTTCCGACAAGATATTGCCGATCGTTTTACATTAGAATTACATTACATTATTGTTTCTTGCCGTGTTTGGTAACGCCACGAGGAAAATGGCGCGTCAACTTATGTGAGGCTTACGTGATCTCATTCCGACATGGCTAGTAGAAGGGAGAAGATGCGAGTAGTGGTCACAGTTATTGTGCTCAATGAAGAGGCAAAGAAACGACAACGTTTTGTGAGGACATGTGACTGTATTTTAAGACTAAAGAAAAAGGGGCTTGTGCAAATTCGGTTCAGGAGCCAGAATATTTCTTCGTGAACTACAATTCACGTGCATTCTAAGTTATTTTCTATTTATGAACAGCGCAATTATTAATTCGGTAAAAGTTTTAAAATGTCCTTTACCTACATTTGATGTATTATACATTAATTTTAAAACCTTTAAATCTTAGATTAGAAATCTTGATAATTTTTAACGTAACAAAATTAATAATTAGGTGGCATCTATAGATAAACCAAACTTTTAACCATTCGATAATCAAACATACAGGACTTGTAATACTTCTTACTTCATTTATTTTATTAAACCTTATTCACGCACCCATTTTACGAAAACACGAATATAACAATTCAAAAAAATACGTCTACGTACTACGCTCACCGTACTTCCTGCGCATCTGACAGAGGCCATCATTGGCTGCTTCCAGCAATATCTTGCTCAGACTTCAACCCAATTCTAATCGCATCAACAGCCGGCAATATCTTTCCGAAGACGGAAACACGCGTGTTTACATTACGACCGGAATATCTAGCAAGAAATATTGCCAATTTCAAAAATATTTATTGCCGATATCTTTACATTGGCAACTTTTATTGCGAAATAATATTGCTCGCCATTTACTTGCTAATGAAAAGCCAGCTTAAGAACTGTCCCTTGCACAGAGAAACAATAAAATTAACAATATTGAAAATAGAATAATCACACTCATCCCCAATCAATACATTCCCACAAACCACTCAAACGAAACGTTCTTTCATTCCTTCCATCGGGCAATCGAATTGCTGCTAAGCGAAAGATTAGTATTTCGACCACATACGGGGTCCTTGATTTGTTCTGTGTTTTGGCTAATCAGTACATGTAATGGGGCGAAAACGAGAGGGGGAAGGGTTCACAACCAGCCTCCGTGGCGCAATGGGCTAGCGCGTTCGGCTGTTAACCGAAAGGTTGGTGGTTCGAGTCCACCCGGGGGCGTTGAATATTTTGGCTAATCAGTACATGTAATGGGGTGAAAACGAGAGGGGGAAGGGTTCACAACCAGCCTCCGTGGCGCAATGGGCTAGCGCGTTCGGCTGTTAACCGAAAGGTTGGTGGTTCGAGCCCACCAGGGGGCGTTGAATATTTTGGCTAATCAGTACATGTAATGGGGTGAAAACGAGAGGGAAGGGTTCACAACCAGCCTCCGTGGGGCAATGGGCTAGCGCGTTCGGCTGTTAACCGAAAGGTTGGTGGTTCGAGCCACCAGGGGGCGTTGAATATTTTGGCTAATCAGTACATGTAATGGGGTGAAAACGAGAGGGGGAAGGGTTCACAACCAGCCTCCGTGGCGCAATGGGCTAGCGCGTTCGGCTGTTAACCGAAAGGTTGGTGGTTCGAGCCCACCCGGGGGCGTTGATTTTTGGCTAATCAGTACATTAATGGGGGAAAAGGGCTGTTAACCGAAAGGTTGGTGGTTCGAGCCCACCCGGGGGCGTTGAGTGTTTTGGCTAATCAGTACATGTAATGGGGCGAAAACGAGAGGGGGAAGGGTTCACAACCAGCCTCCGTGGCGCAATGGGCTAGCGCGTTCGGCTGTTAACCGAAAGGTTGGTGGTTCGAGCCCACCCGGGGGCGTTGAATATTTTGGCTAATCAGTACATGTAATGGGGTGAAAACGAGAGGGGGAAGGGTTCACAACCAGCCTCCGTGGCGCAATGGGCTAGCGCGTTCGGCTGTTAACCGAAAGGTTCGTGGTTCGAGCCCGGGGCGTTGAATATTTTGGCTAATCAGTACATGTAATGGGGTGAAAACGAGAGGGGGAAGGGATCACAACCAGCCTCCGTGGCGCAATGGGCTAGCGCGTTCGGCTGTTAACCGAAAGGTTGGTGGTTCGAGCCCACCCGGGGGCGTTGAATATTTTGGCTAATCAGTACATGTAATAGGGCGAAAAGGAGAGGGGGAAGGGTTCACAACCAGCCTCCGTGGCGCAATGGGCTAGCGCGTTCGGCTGTTAACCGAAAGGTTGGTGGTTCGAGCCCACCCGGGGGCGTTAAGTGTTTTGGCTAATCAGTACATGTAATGGGGTGAAAACGAGAGGGGGAAGGGGTCACAACCAGCCTCCGTGGCGCAATGGGCTAGCGTGTTTGGCTGTTAATCGAAAGGTTCGAGCTTACCCGGGGGCGTTGAGTTCCTTTATTAAGCTAACTATTTTAGAGTAGAAAACAATTATCGTGAATTAATAGAAGCGGTATATAGTTCGACAACCTGCGGGTAGATGTGTGGAGCTCACTCGCTGATTGGATTGACCTGCCAAATCTATATAGCGCTTCGAGATATGTGCTTCTCAGGCCAAAATTGCCAATGAATCACTTAGTTCTAATTTAAGAGCGGGAGGAAGACGCTGAGGTGAAATTCCTATCTGCAATGCTTTATCCTGTGTCCTTGTTTCCGTTGCTGCGGAGGGGGCGTGTCTGTTGCGATGGGAGGAAGCGGGTGCGCGCAGGGAATCGCTTGGCTGCGCCGCGCGCCATTGGGCGGAGCGCTCGCCCTCCGAACGGAAGGCGCTTCGCGAGGTCACGGCCGACGAATATCGGACCACGCCCACTGGCTGGAGGGCACGGATTGAAAAGTAATGGACCTCTATCAGCACACATTCTCTCGTACTTGACCGTTCCCTGTTCTTTTGAGGTGGAGGTACCTATAGTGTTACCCCAGCGTTTTTCCTGATTGTCATTGTAACGTCTGTAACAAAGTACCAACGCCTCCCACATTAGAGAAAATATTCAATACGTCGCTAGCGTTGCATATATTGTACTTAAAAAAATTGATAATCGTTTAAATTACAACGCAACATCAGGTAGAGTGGCTGTGGTATTTCAGATTTGGTGTAAATTGTGTGCACTATATTGTGAAAAGGAAAGAACCCAGCGTTTAGTTTGAATGATATCGGTTAGTAATAATGGCATTATTTGCAAACTCGAAAGTCAAAGTGTACGCGTTGTTAGGACAACCGATCAACGAAGTGTAATATTCCATGCTCGGTGTCATAGCGTTGTGCTGATGGACACGGCCTCGAACACATTAAATGGAAAAGGTGTGGAGAGGGTATTGATGATGTAGAAAGGCGCAAGGAATGACTTTCTGGAAAGTTAGTGAAGCGTGCACACATGAGCGTTTGGTAAGGTGCAAACGGATTTTCAGCATAAGCTGAGTTATGATTTAAATGATAGTGAGGCGGGAATTTATAATAAGTCTGATAGCTTGGTATGTTTATTAGTAGTATTAAACTCTAATTGTAGATTTTATTACTGTAATAGTTGATAGTTTGAATGAAAATAGACTCCGTGCTTCTAGGGGATGTATATTAGGGTTTCTCCGTAGTTGGAAGGATTTTTGATAAGTAATCGAAGATAGACAGTCGCGTGCAGGTGTTTCATACGAAACACAGATAGAGAAAGTCACGAGCGCGTATTGATTTTATGGGGAATAGTAAATTCTATTAATACCAGATCGTTGAGGACATTCCGAAGCATTTTAAATTTATTTAATGATAGGCATTAAAGCGAGAACAGGGATAGGAAGGATTCTATGGACAACATTCTGCTGGTCGCCCGAGAAGCCATCTATCAAGATACTATAGTGACCTTACAAACTATACTCAAACCCTTACGGTGTTTTAGTGTTCTTAATAAAAAATAATTTTCATGAGCTCAATAGAATTTGTAATATACATAAGAATAAATGTTAATTTTTTATTGTTGATAAAGACTGACAATTTATATTATTTGCCATCAAACTAATAATTGGTTTCAATCAATAGAACTTCCAGTAATCGTGATTCTGTATAGAATGACACGTCCACATGCAACAGGTAAGGAATAATGTGTTGTAAGTCGAACCCATGATTCAGCCGAAAGTAAATTTAATAATTTAATGTTAACATCGAGAGAATTTGTGAGCATAGCAAGGCAACGGTAGAAATAAAAATTTTAATAATAATAGCAGCGGACGTAATCCCCTTCATAATATTAGGTGTTTGTTGTAAATAGTATTCAGATTTGGCAATAGGAAAAATAATAGAAGAGACCAAAAGTATTTTTTGAAATGAAAGAAAAGTAATTCACAACATCGGCGGGCGTTCGTAGACGTAGGAATGTTCGTAGACGGGCTGACGGACAGACAAGTAGACAGTCGAAAACCTCTTTATCGGTACCAGTAACCCACAGCTCATGAATTCTGGCTACATTACGTGTTCGAGAGGGTAATTTACTACATTTAAGAACAAGAAAATCCACTTTTCTGCTATCAGAGACACTTAAAACGAGCTTTACTGTAAACAAATCATTTCATAAGCCTAATATTTTAATTTACATTACGCCAGCCCTGTATGTTTGGCAATGTATGCAATGGAAGATAGCTTTACAACTCGGCCGCGGCATTTTGCACTTAAGTCAACCGTGGTTGCTGTCCGACAGCAATGCGACGAGAGATCAACTAAGGGAATCGAACATATTCTAGCAGTGAGGGAAACCAATACTGTGCAACTTAAACGGCAGCATGAAAGTTGAAAGAAGGAGCATGAAGAAATCTGCGGTCTTTTCAAATGCAATTCATAATGATTAATATGGTTACTAACGCTCATTCTCGACTTGACACACATACTTGACAAAGTGAACCTCAATAAATTACGTCCGGAAAAAGTATAAATTTAATTGGGAAACTGTCATTATTTCTGGTAGATTGCTCTAATATAAGAATGGCTAATCCCAAATAAATTGAGTACTAAAGTAATTTTAATTAGTTCCATTAATCTAAAATAAACTTAATCTAATATATTTTATTAATTATATCTTATTAGCATATGGGCTCCTTGACTTAACGCGTGACTATTAGATTTAAGGCCATTCAAGGGTTGTTAATGTTGCCAAAATGGTAGTGTATTATGATTTAATACACAGGTAAGAAAGTTATGTTTTATAATTGGTGCAAAGAGAACACCCTAGAAACAATAGACGAAGAAAATTGAATATTGTATTGAATTACTGTGATAAGTCAAGAACCTTGGAATAAATTTTTAATGATAAAATCAACATTTAGCGTTGAAATATGACATTGTTTACAATCAAAGAATATGCGTTGTTAGGACAACGCATCAACAAGGAGTAATATTCAGTGCTTGATGCCAGATCGTGATACAAATGGGCCCGGCCCCGGACACATGATGTGCAGAAAATGTGAAGAGGGCGTTGGATGGTCGTGATGGTCAGGAAGGACACATGCATTCATACTCTAGAAAAATTCCGTGTCGAGGATACGTAAGCGATCGAGTTTTCATCTTAGGTTGAGTGTTATGTAGATGATAGTAAGCCGGGAATTTGTTTGGTTGCAAGTTTGAGGGCTTGGTCTCGTATAAATTGTGATATAAAATTGTTATCGGGGATTTTCATTAATATAATGGTGGAAGTTGAAATTAAACAGACTCCATGTTTCGAGGAAATATACATTAAGGTAGCTTCGTAGATGGAATAATTTTCCAATAATTAGATGAATATAGTCATTTGCGAGTAGGTGTTTCAAACGAAACACAGATAGGGAAAGTCGTGACCGCGTATTAGATTTGTGGGAATATTAAATCTAATTATAGCAATTTTTGAGGATATTCTGAAACATATTTAGAAAAGGTCACAAAAATTGGTTCACAAAAGGTTCCGGGGACTTCATTCTGCCAGTCTGCCGTGAAGCCAACAGTCAAGATTACGAACATAATTATGAACGTAAGCTTACGAACTATAATCGAACACGTACGGTTTAAAGTGAAAAGAAATTCACGTATATTTTACAGAACTGTCATGTATAAATAATAAGACTAAATGTTAATTTTTTATTATTGGAAAAGGCTGATAATTCATAGTAGTCGAATGATGCTGGGATTATTTAATTGCGTTAATCAGTGATGCTCCCCAGTGGAAGGAAGCTCATACAGCTTCGCCTCCTCCAAAAAACAATAATGATACTCATTTTCAATACCAATGAATTGGCAATCATGTATATCTAATTTTTTACGTTATAAATGGTAACTATAAGTCAGCAAATTAAAATAAATGTTATATTCAGTGTAAATGAAACCTTCTTTGTAAGGAAACATGAAATCGGCTGAACACTATACTTGTACACACACATACATACACACTCACACACACACACACACACACACACACACACACACACACACACACAAGTATCATCATCATCATCATCATCATCATCATTATCATTATCATCATGTAAATCGCTGGGTGAGCCTCTGGTTATACTAGAATATTACGCTCTAATAGAAAATATTATAACTTATTTCTTTAAATTTTCTACATAATGTAATTATGTAAATTTGATAAATACCAAAACCGGGAAAGGGATCATGTCATATGTATTCGTTTAGTTGTCATCGGAGTATAAATGTCCTTTTCATCTTCGTTCAGTTTAAGTACAATAAACAAACAGCAAGGAAGACGTTAACACGCAATAGTGCAATAAAGCTTCAGCAGGCGATTCCTAAGAGTTATTGTGGAAGATCACGGAATAAGTAGCAGTAATTCATTAGAACCTTGAAAGAGACGAGTTTCGATTTAAGCCAGGCTTTTTTAGTAATGGGTGTCTTAAAGAGATATTCTCGAACGAAACGAGGTAGCCCTTCAAGAAAGAACTTCATCAAAAAATTACTTTAGGTTCTCTCCAAGCTATAGCAGTAGCTCGAATCGGGAAGATTACGAATTTGGAAATATTTTCATTCGGTTTGACAGAGGAGGAAATGGTTGATTCTTTGACTAGTATCATCTGAAAGACGATATCTATATTAAGGTTTTTAATCCTCGTATAGAGCCATTAACGACTCACTAGTACAAGTCAGCTATGTAGAGGATAGAATAGCAGAATTTTTTTTTCAAAAGTACTAAGTTCATTAGCTGAAGAGAAAAATGTTCGAAAACTTCAGAGTAGCTATCTCAATGGTTCAATTTCCTTTCTTATACTAGGCATTGAGATCACTATCAAGAATAAAATACAAAAAGAATAAGATGCTGAACATTCTGAAAATATTTTTATTTTTTATTGACATGTTATAGCTTGTTATTGCTTTCAATACGGAGTTCGATATTCGCTGCATAACTTACCTGGATCGAGAGGACCGTGGGTAAGAGGGAAATATGAAAACAGTTGAATGATGCTACATGTTCCCTCACGAGGAGTATTGTGAAAGGGAATTATGGGAGGGAAATATGAAATGACAAACCGAGTCAGGTTAACATCTAGTTAATTAGTAAAGAAATAAATCTGTATCAATAAAATTAGGTGAATAAAATTATCTACCTCGGGCGTTACCTGGTTCTAATGATCTCGGATGACAAAACGTCCTTGGGTCAAAGGCCCTCGGGAGTTTTGTCGCCGCTCGACCATTAAAACCCTTAGTGTATTAGTGCTATTAACTCTTAGTGCTTAACCCTTGGTGCGTAAGTAACTATTAACATTGTACCAAAGAGTAACACAATATCAAGTTTACATATTATATTTCATATTCACCATCCAAGAAGTAAACAGATAAGGGACGTTATTTCGTTGTTTCGGAGGCTGAATATTACAAACAAAATTTGTCACCATAAATATATCTAACATATAAAGGACAATTTATTCATTCAGTCTCCACGTGCCAATATATCGCGTCAATTGTAATTATGTAAATATTTAAGTGGTTAGGCGAAAGAGCAGGCTTTACAGCCTGAGCCTCGCTAGTAATTATTTTAGTCGTAATTATTTTATTAGTAAGACATTATTATATATTACGTCAATCGGTAATTGTAATTCAATATAGTAGTGTGTTTCATGGAACATTAAAGAAATGTTGATAAATGAAGATAAAAGAAAACGTTTGCAAGTTTTAAAGCAGCTTCCTTACGCATTCAGTACAAATGTAGACTGTGAACTAAGCTTGGTAAAACCTGAAAATGTTTCACTATTAAAGTACAGTGAATTGTGGTCAGGTCGACATGAAGAACTAAGGATTTTTGTATACCTTAAGAAGCAGTATCTTGCTTTCAGTCCATAAATTCTTTTCTAAAATGAGAGACAGTCGCTTACAATTTTGTCAAATAAATAAAATATCATTTAATGACTAGTTATTTATTTATAATTGTTGCATTGGTTCAACACTCAAGTAATGGGAACTTTAGAGAATTCGAACTGTTCTGAGTTATTCTGCGGGTTCGTATTAAAGTCAGAGCATTCACGCCGACATCCACTGAATGTATCGCGGAGTCACAGGGCCGCAGGGCTGCCAACGGGGTTTTGCGCGCGGCAGGAAGAGCGCTGAAAGAGCGGCCTTGTGCCGGCAGACGGCGGCGCTCTCCATTACGCGCGGAATGCCAAGCAGCGCCGGCGCCGGACGGGGAACAATTTGTGTGTGCAACGACTAGAGTTGCTATTTAAGATCGCATCAACATCGAAGCCATTAGCGACCACTATTGGAGTGAACTGTGGAGTGGTAACTGTGAAGATAAAACGATATAGTGATGATAAGGGGTGGCAACCACCGAGGCGGGACTCGAACCCGCTACGACACGACTGCCTTAGCGATCTCGGCCACCGGATCAGCATTATGTCTTTTGTTTTCCCCTATACATTTGATTTCTATACGATCTTAGAGATCAAATAATTTTAAACATATTTTTCTCTAATTGTTTTTATATAATAGACATAAATGCAGGTATTTACTTCAGGCATCCTATCTCCACAACAAGTTTGTGTATTTTGATAATTCTTTTAGTAAAATAATCACAAATAAATGTTCTGGAGAATGAACTAATAAACTATTTATTAATTAAACTAATTAAACTATGATCCAGCACTTAAAAAATTATGAGAAAATTCACACGTCTTCTAAGAAGAAATCTTAAGATTTTTTCGTGCCTGGGTCGGTGTTCTAAGACACAGTAAAACAGGTCTGGCAAATTCGGGTTCAAATCCTTGTTCCTCTTTATTTCCCCACATGTCCTCCACTTATACTTCACTTGCAACAGGCATTATTTTCTCATAAACTGCCAAAACTATCGTCTTTCCTTAGCGTACTTATGCAAAGGATTAGAAAAATTTTAAAACATGATAATTTTTAACTAAATTCCAAAATCAAAATATTACTAGGTACTACTACAATGTATACAAATGTATAATAAACACTCAAATAAATGCATAGAACTGTTGCAGTCATTTTCAAAATGAATTTACAGTCAAGGTGATTGAAAGTCAATTGCCTTTAACAACTAATAAATAATCAATCGCAACTAATAAAGAATTGAAAATGATTTTCATTTTTTTAACTGCAGCTCAGTTCTCGAAAAAAAGACTGAAAAAAATTAAACAATTTATTATCTAAGAGGAACGTTTGATATATTCTCAAGTCTGGTACATGGTTCTATGAAACAATGAAATTATGTTTTGTTGTTTTTTTTTCAATTTTTTTTGTTTAATTTGGGTCTGAGAAAATATCAATTTTTTCTGATAGTATAAATTGTCTTCTTATTTTTCAGTCAAAATAGTTGTTAAGTTAAAAATTAAAACTAAAAAAGTTTTTGGCTGTAGATGGGCGTGGGTGATGGATTGGGGGCTAAGGAATCCCTCAAAATATTATTTGTGTTAGAATTATAATTTTTTATTAATTTTTGAAGAATTTACATATCTCAGAAAAAATAACTATACATATGTATGTACAGGCTTATATGCTAACCTTAAATATAATCTTACATGCTATTACAAGGGGGAGGAAATCCCTTTTCGGGTCCTCAGTCTGGATCTAAATCTGCAAATTCTTTTAGGAATATGTGATATGGATATTTGTTTTTGATTCGTGTTTGGTAATTGGGATTTTTGGCTAGTTTGAATGGTGAGAAGCCTGGGATTTGAGGTAGGTTATGATACAAGTTGGTGGCCAAATATGTGATGTATTGTTCAATGGGTTCCAAATTAAATTCGTTGTATAGTTGATTGTTGTTTATATACCATGGGACATGAGCAACTATTCTTAAGAATTTATTTTGCAGGACTTGTAATTTATGGATGTTGGTTTGAGTAGAATTGAACCAAATTGGGCTGGCGAACCACATTAATGGTATTAAAATTGTCTTGTAAATTGCTAGAGCTGATTTATATTGGATTGGATTGATTCTGTAAATTAGTGGTCGTAGTTGTGCAAGTTTTATTTTAGCTTGGGTCACTTTGGCATTTATATGTTTTCCCCAAGTTAACTTGGTATCAAGATATAAGCCTAAATATTTTACAGGTTTATTGGGGGGTACCATTCTATTGGTTTGTTATTTAGAGTGAGAGAAAGTGGGGGAGAGTGGGGTCTTAAAGTAAATATTTTAGCAGCGGTTTTGTTAGGATTTAGTTGAATTTTAAGTTTAGCAGCCCAGCTGTCTATCATAAAGTTGTAAGCGGGTTCTTAACTCAGTGAGGGTTGTACTGGATGCCAATATGGCTGTGTCCTCGGCAAATTGAGCGATCACGATTTTATTAAGTGTAGAAGGTCAGCGACATAGAGGTTGAATAGGGTGTATGATAACGGAGAGCCTTGGGGAAGTCCAGGGTTTATTGTTCTTGGGTTGGATAAATGGTTGTTGACATTGACTGGGAAAGTTCTATTTCTTAGGTAATTTATTATTATTGATTTTAAGTATTGTGGAGTGCCTATTTGGATAAGTTTATATAAAAGAGCTTGGTGCCAAGTTCGGTCGAACGCTTGTAATAAATAGATCAATATCAATCAAAGATGCATAAAAAAATAGAGCTATGGAGTGGTGTTTCTTTTGAAAAGCGGAATAAGTGTACTCTGAAATTCTTAATAGCTGGTGTTGCGTTTAAATTCTTTCTGTAAATCCAAACTGTACCTTGAGGATAGCATTGGTTGAATATAGGTGGTTTTTCAGTTTTCGCAATATGATTTTCTCGAATATTTTGGAAAGAGTTGTTAATAAACTGATTGGGCAGTAATTTTCGGGGATTGATGGGGTTTTGTTTGGCTTTACTATGTGGATGATGATTGAATGCTTCCATTTATGAGGGAAATATCCGATTCTGAAACATGAATTGAATATGTTATATAAGTACGCAATTGTCGTTGGTGGTTATTTTTTTAATGCCAAATTGTTTATTTTGTCGTGACCTGGGGCTTTTTTGTTAGGAAGATTCTTTATGATTTTAGAAATTTCAATGGGAGATGAGAAATTTATTCTCTGATACGGACCGAAGAAGTTTAATTTTGTGTCTTGTAGAATATTATTATGTTGCGGGTGGGCATTCGTGTTCTCACAGAAGGTGGTTTCGAAATGCGTGGCGAGCACTTCTGCCTTCTGAAGTGAGGATAAGGCCTTGCCTGTCGTTGTGTTTAAAGGAGAGACCGTGTTTTTTTTTCTTGAGAATTTTTTTAGTGTATTACCATAATGTGTTATTACTGGTGTTGAGTGATTGTATGAGGTTATGATATTGTTCGCTGTTATGATTTCTGATAAGTCGTTTTACCACGTTGTAGATTAGGTTGAATTCTCTCTTTAATTCTCGTGTTCTTAGCTGAGCCCAGAGTCTTTTAGTCTTATTCTTTACCGATATTGCGTTGAAAATGCCTGAGGGTAATTTATTGTAGGGTACTTATTGAGGTCAGTTAGAAAATTAACGAATTGATTTATTTCAAGGGGAGTATTTAGTATTTTTTATTTGGGTATTGTACTTTTTATTATTTCGGTAAACTTCCCCCAGTTAATTTTTGATGAGTTCGGTTTAGGTACAGAAGCATGTTGGGGTGACATTTGCTGCGAAGTAAGACTGGGATATGGTCAGAATCAAGGTCGAATATTACCGATAAATGGAAGTTAATGTTTGTGTTGGTTAGACCAATGTCGAGAATGTCTGGTTTGCGCGAACGGTCTTGTGGGTAGTAAGTAGGTTCACTCGGGGAGAGAATTTTAATATTGGCATTGTTTACTAATTGGGCTAGAGTTTTACCGTCTTGGTTGTTGAATTGGCATCCCCAGTTACTGTGTTTGGCGTTGAGGTCACCTAATAGCACAACTTTATTATTGAGATTAAATAGATTTTGGAGGTTTGTATTTATTATTTTTGTTGAGGGAGATTTGTATGCAGCTATGATCTTCAAAGAGTTAATGTTGATTATTATTGAGGCTGCTATTGTTTCTAAGCCTGGCGTGTCTGGAAGAGTTTCCTGGTTATGCGTGTGAATAGATTTGATTGCGATGAGTACACCGCCGCCTTTCGTTTCGGTTCTATCAGTTCTATATACATTGTAATTGGGAATAAATATTTTTTTCTCAAGTACGTTTCGGTAATACAAGCTACATCTACGTTGTAGTGATAAAGGAAATGAAGGAATTCAGTTTCTTTGTTGGTGATTGAGTTTGTATTCCAATTTAGAATGGTTACATTGTTTTGTGATTTATTTGCCATTGTTGGTTAGATATTCGGCCATAGATTTCTCAATAGTACTAATTATAAAGGGGATTAGAGAGTTGATGAAGTTAATAATGCAGGTGGTTATGGAGTTAATTATAGTGGGGATAATTGGGTGATTGTATTGGATATTATTAGAATGGGCCGTATGGTGATTGGAATTTTGGGTATTTTGCGATGTGCTAGGAGGTGGATTGTTCGTGTTTGAAATATGAGTGAAATTTTGAATAGACTGGGATTGCGGCAGTGGCGGGAAATGGGCTCTTGATTGATTTTGGAGGGGAGGAGTAGATTTCACTGATACTGACTGACCTCTTTTTGGTGTTGATGGCTGATGATGAAGGTTGCGATATCGTGCTGAGGTCTGTTGGCCTCCTGGCTGCCAACAAAGCGTTGCTGGTCGGTAAGTGGAGGTGCGGTTGTTCCACTTAATATGTGAAGCTGATGTGATGGGGGTTGAGGTAACTGCTGTTCTAGTTGATGTTGTAGTAGATGATCTGGAATATGTTGCAGTGATGTTTTACGGACGTCGCCTTCTTGGTAAGCAACCTCCATTTCGCCCTCGGTCGGGTAGACCTAGGCGAGGGCATCTGCAATACACTGGCGTATGCCAGCGTTGTCTGATGAAAATGTTGCACTAATTGCTGGCAATATTAGCTCACACAGTTAGAAGTGCTGATGAACACTACTATTGTAGCACTTTATCATACCCTGGCACAGAACACAGGTACGAGACGAGGCGCAGCGCTGAGCTTCGTACGGTGCGACTGCTCGCAGCGGAATGAGAATTATAATGTAACCACCAATATGTCATTTGGTTGAGGGGAACGTTTGACTTTATCTGGGGGTACCCTTTGGGGAGGTCATCAATTTGGGATCTACTTCCGAAGAATTTTATTTCAAGACACGTCACTTTTTATTGATTTCTTACCAGTAACGAGGTAAACGCGGTGGATAAAAAAATGCCACGTGATGTCGTAGCTATTCGACAATTTGAAAACAGACTGACAGTAAACTAGCTATGGAAGAGTCTTCAGAAAGAAATGAAATGAGAATAAAACTAATCGGTGTACTTGCAAATATTTTGGGGAGGCGAGATTGAACACCGCCTCCGTCAGAGACGCCCGTGCTCAGGGTTATCTGAGGAACCGCGCGACCCAGAAAACATTTCATGAAATAAATTCCACACAATTTTTGTGTATTCAAGAGGTGAAATGAATGTTATTAGTGTAACAGTTCGTGTTTTATAATTAATTTGGATTTTTTCGGAGGGAGTCCCAGCACGATATTATGCCTGATGGTTCCACACTACCTAAACGTGTTTACGGTTATGTCTATGGTATGATCCGTGGAACTGACTTTCCGACAGAGAACCCTAAACCTAAACCATGCAGATTAAACCACAACGTACAAATACATTTTTAATAAACTGTGTTGAATTTAAATAAACACTGAGCTGACAACTGTCACCGCGCCGATAGCAAACCCAAAGAAAAACAGTATTTCTACAAACACGTTTTTATTCTCACACTAACCGTCTTCTGGTTTGCATGCTTACTAACAAAACTTGAGCACATACGACAACACGTAAGAAAGTTACGAGATATGCGCGAGTATTTTACCTAGAGATGAGTCCTCGATACTTTCGATACCTCCATACCCTCGATATTCGGGTGATATCGATAGCGATCGATACTTTCGGGAAATGACTCGATACTTTTTCGATACTTTCAATTATTTATGCCATTCCTTCCCATCCCTTCATATTTTACGGCAAAATTGTCTTCTTTACATTCGTCTTCTATTTTTCGTCTGTTAGCAACAAGGAAGTGTCCGTCTGTTCGGATTGACTTACAGTCGTTAAAATTACCCAACGCTGCAACGTCCGAGCGCCGTGCCCCGCTCTTTATCCCACTCGCGCGTGTCACCGTTTCTTGAGGTAGCACGCAATCCGCGATCAATTCAGCTTTGGGGAACTCTTTCTTGTGAGCTCCTGGCAATCTAGTGACGACCGGTACGATAAGCAATGCTCGATTACAGCGTTTCTTTCCGAGATTCCCCCCTCCTCAGCCCACCGCGGACGCATCTGACGCAGCTCTGTTCTGCATTTTAAAGTGACCGAAAGACGACTAGTTTAGTGCATTCCATAAACAAAAAGAGTGAAGTGTGGATTTATTTTGAAGAGGACTCGAAAGATGACAATCGTGCTAATTGTAGAATATTAAAAAAAAAAAAAAAAAAACATTTTCGCCTGGTGGAAAATCACACAATGCTAGTAATTAAAAAAGCATGTTACACAGGGTAGTATTCAGCTCCACCGAACACAAGAGAGCCAAGCCAACTAATGTCGCACCGGACGTTGGAATCGTCGCAGATCGCACAAGTGAAGTGGTAGAAGTTGATGACCCATGGCCAGTCCTGTCAAGATCATCAAGTTACAGCACACATCAACCAACACTCATTGATTTTTTTTTACCACAAAGAACGAAGGAGACAACTGTTCAAAAGCAATAACAAGAAAATTTGCTTACATGATACGCAAAGATAATCAATCGATCACTATTATTGAGGACAATAGATTCAAGGAATTAAACATCTTGAACCTAGATACATCATGCCCACAAGAAAATAACAACCCTTTGAAATATATGAGAAATATGTCAACCCAATTGAAAATTGTGTTGACATATTCGAACTTTCTGCATCAGATGTATAACATGTTAAAACTATTTGTTTATCAGACTAGAAGAAAACCTAAAATAAAATGAATTATTCGCATGTCATTTTTAAACACTTCCAGATTTTCAAAGATCTCTCCCGTAAAACCGCTGGTGGGAGAGTCCTGGTTAGGGGGAAACCCCACTAGCCGACGGTAGGTCGGCGCCGGATCTCGCCATCCAGCGGGGAAGATCACCGCCATCTCCCCAGAAAAACGTGCTCTACACTTACGGGACTAATGACCAAAGCCGTTTACGCGCCGGGAAGCACAAAAAAATTAATCGAGTACCATAATATTATTTTTGAATATTAAATATATAGTTGGTGTCGAATATACACAATGCGAACCTTCTCTACTGGATATAAAATGACGGAATCTTTTGTGAAAATGAATGCGCTCCTCTGCATCTAGGGTGGACCACGCTACAAGCATAAAGTCGTTTTCGTCTCCGAATTTTGTTTTCCTCCTATGGGTCTTTAAAGCAATATGTTGTCCTTTTAAAACATTACCGAACCAAAGTACAACATTAGATGTCACGCAGTCGTCAAGCACCAACATTTCTAGTGCCAAATCATAACACCGTTATTATTAGATTCCGAAGAGGCACACACAAACCCAGGAGATTCATACCAATACCCAGAGGCCGATTACAATGCATTTTGATGTGAAAACCGCAACATTACACAAGACGCCTCACATACGTTAGCAGGGGCAAGTACGAATTGACCCGTTCATTGTGATTCATGTGGCTCGTGAAGAAAAAAAAGCACTGTGAATCTTTACATTGAGATCGTTTATGGCCTCTACCCACTGAATCGATGTCAGTATACTTTGCGAAGAATTCTTTCCATATTTTGTTTTTCTATTCTAGCTTGCACATGCGATCCGGACTACATTTAAAGTTAGCGAAAAAAAATCACGCCCCCGGGTGGGCTCGAACCACCAACCTTTCGGTTAACAGCCGAACGCGCTAGCCGATTGCGCCACGGAGGCCGGCGATAGCAATTGGTGCAGCCACAAATGCTACTTCTTGTGTGTTTTCCTTATCGCAACAGACTCCCGCGGGCGTTTCCCGTTTGTTCAGCAGATCTTCAATGTATAGCGAGCCAATTAGATCTCTTTACATGCCATTTTCAGCGTGGATTTCATTTCGCGGTTGAAGTTCGGAACAAGGTACACCCTTAGAGAAGCGCGGCGGCGGGGGGTGGGGGAGAGCGATGGGAAGGGGAGGGGTAGAAGGGGCAGTGTCCTGAAGCCCTCCCTCAAATTACGCTGAGCGCTCTGATAGAAATAAAAATCTTACCTATAGGCGATTTTCATTGCTCGCCCCTTCATACACTTTGTGTCCGCCGCATTTTAATGCCGAAATTACTTTAAAAGGCAAGTTTTCTCGCTCCGCTCGCCCGGATCTAAGTCACGGCGAGGCTCATGCCTTCGGCACTCGCGTTTATTATAAACATCCTTGAGTGTATCTACCGCATAATTACCAATTCACTTTTATACGAAAGCACTTTATAAGAAAACCTCGAATTCAAACTGCTGAAACGAAAGCTTTGTGTACCACTGACACACCACGATTGCAGGCAACACTATTTTCTAATGGAGCTCCGACTAGACCCTAGGGTGAAATTACCTCCCCTAACTTAGAATGTCACGTTCGTGATCAATAATGATAATCGCTTAGCCCCCCCTCATCCCCTCCACCGTGGATTTACCCCTCGCCACAGCGGCACGAATTGCGGGTTTTAACGACTTCCTTAGGTTGTACCGTGTGTGGCGTCAAGCATTTGCAATAATAACACAGATGAGTGTGGGTTTAGTAAATTAGAGGTTTATTAACAGACCACCACCTTATTACAAAATAACGTAATTACTAATTTCCCTACACGGAGTAATTTCCCGTTACGGCTACCACACCACTACGCACTAATCTCAAACATTAGATGGCGTGAAGCGCCGCAACCCACCTACGACTCAACATCGAGTCAGCCTCTGTACGGCAACACATTGCCGGCTCTTGCCCAGCCCGCGGCCCGCGCCCACCCAGACCGTCCGTGTCGCACCGCGTCCAGTAACCAAAGAGAGCGTTCCGCCGCTCGCCAGGGCTGACGCTCGCCCTTCTCCCCAACACGCTGCCTCCTAGGGTTTCCCGCCGACGTCACATCTGCTCGTAACAAAGGCTGCCGCGTGGTGTCTCAGCGTCGCCTATGCCACGCGGCCGTTCGTACAATTGCGTTTGTGCATGACGCTACACGTGTTCTAGACTTCAACCCATTTCGCTATCCAAATCGTTTCTTGCACATATGAACTCTATGTGGACTTCTGTGAATTAATATGATAAACGCCTCGTTCACGTGCATTCTCTGTTTCTTTGCCCACTTACCTCTTTTTCATCATACTGTCGAACCTCCATAATTCGCACCTCTATACATCAAAATTCTCTAAATCGATTTTTTGTCCCTTTTGAATTCTCTTCAAAAATGTTTCTATGTATCGAAAAGTATTTCTGTACACCGAACTCATTTTCTTACTTCCAAAAACATAAATTATACATAAACAATACACAATACATAAACATTGACATACTATAAATCTAGTATAGAATCTTGATATCATAGCAGAATACCCAGCAAATGATGGTATTGATAGTTCGGTAAAGAATATTGGTAATGAAATTGAAGATGATGATGGTGAAGAAGAAACGGCGATACAAAAACCTTCCAACACTCAAACGTCTGCAGCTTTTGAGACACAGTTGAGACTGGTCATTATTCCCCTTAGTGTAGTGAATGTTTTTGGGCCTGGAGGTGGTAGTGTCCTCCTCTCCGTTGGATAGTGAAATCCGGCGTCAATTTTTTATGAATGTTTCCGGTCGCGTCAACACCTAAAGCCATTAGTCCTGAAAGTGTAGTGCATGTTTTTTCTCGTGGTGTGACGGTGATCACCGGATGGTGAGACCCAGCGACGATCTACCGTCGGCTAACGGAGACTTCCCCAACCAGGTATCTCCCACCAGCGAGGCACCGCCGCAGCCGGGACAAGCTCGAAGCTCCCGACCGGTCTCCCGGCATGGGTGGTACTGTAGTGCTTGTTAGTGTAAATGTGTGTAAGTAATAGGAAGAAATGATCGCGCGCGGTACGTGGACCGTTTATGAGGGTACTGTTCCAGCATTCGCCTGGTGTTAATCGGAGAAACCACAGAAACTACCGTTCAGAGCAGCTGGCCGTTTCAATTCTCCATACATCTACATAGCTATCTAGCAAATGCCGAAAATCCTCTACCGTCAAAGCTTGAACCCTAGGATCTCCCCATCAGAAATACTATTAATATAGAACATTTTAAGATTTTTTTCGGGTGGTGCGAGCCCTCAACGGATGAACCCATAAGCATCTGATATTTTGCGTGTAGGTAAATACGGCGCTCAGTAAAAGTAGTTAGTTGTTTTGGAAATGCCTAGCGCCTAGGTCATGAGCGCAAAATTGTGAGTACGTCCCCGGACATCCAATATGCGTGCTTTCATGATCCAGAACTCTTTGACATAGTGCTTATTATTTTATTGGGGGTTTCAATTTTGTCTTGCGAGAATTAATATTTGAAGGCTCAAAATAACGAAAATGGCGCAATTTCCAACAACAAAATTGATCTAGGTCAACCAGACTTTATTAACAATTTGAAGTTGTAAGTGATTCTCAAATTCCAAAGAAAGAGAATTCAGTAAATCTGCTTACATAATTTAGTAAGTAGTAATGAGTTTAATAAGAAATTTAGTAATTAAAACCAAGCTAATGAAGGAATCAGTAAACAAAATAGTGTAACAGCATCATTTCCATTTATTCAGTAGAAAATCTTTGAAAAATCCAATAGTTAAGCCAACTCGTACATATTTGACAAAATAATACCGACATTTTCTTGTCTTCATAGTAGCTTATTTTGCAATTGTTTCGAGTTTTGTATTTGAAAATGCGAGTTTGTTACAATATTACAGTAAACCCTCGTTAGCACGAACTCGCTTAACACGATTTTCACCGTAACACGAAAAAATCTTCGGTCCCGACAAAGGATTTCGGTAATACGGACATTTATAATATGAATAACACGAATTTTTATAACACGATCTCCAATTCTTTCGGTTCCTTGGAATTCGTGTTAATGAGGGTTTACTGTATTTATAAAACTCATTGTGTGTAAGTTTATGGAAACCTCCATTGAAAAGGTCTTGGAATTCTGCACTGAAGAGGAAACTCCATTATTCCAAAGCTAACGCATGCAATAGAAACCGTGCGCATTGGCTGCTGGTAATGGCTTGGGTAATACGACACACAACCTTCAGCTTACTTCAAAAGACATTTGAATTTCAGATTGGAAATTCGTCAATATATGCATATCCAGTTGGGGCAGGGGAGTATCTCGTCCAACTATGGTCTAATGAGTTTGTTTTCAAGGAAAAAGCACACAAATTGCTCGTAAGATGAATATTAGTAACAAGCCGAACAGAAGTGGTGATAAAAGTTTTGGTTCTAATGAACGTAATTCTAAAAACCGTAATTCTATTGGCATGAATGAGAACATACAGTTCACATTCATGTCGTACGTTCCATTAAAGAAAGGGATTCTAATAGAGCTCCAAAGTGCGATGACACAGTGATATAAAGTGAAATTTTTATCGATTACAGTTAATATGTATGTAAATTATTCTTTTATTACTCGAAATAATTACTTATAGAACGTAATAATTACGTGAAAATATAATTTTACATTATGATTACAGGGATGAAGAAAACAAAAACATTATTATTTGTTCATTCGAAGTTATAGTACTGCCTAAGAACAAAAGTACATAGCTTGCCCTCCATACAGTTTCTTAATCTAGGAAAGGTGATTTCAAACACAATTGGCCTACTTTAATCCATTTTCTTGACTCACAATACGTAATAAGAAAACTTTCAAATAGAGTAAAATTAAATACAATGTCGAATTTCAATTTAATTGATCTGAGATTTCAAATCTAGGTGTTCGTAATTCATTTATTGTTTTTTTTCGTTGTATTTTGAGGAAATCCATCCGTAAAATCCGGCGTTTCCATGAGCATGATTCACAGCGACTTGGTCAATGAACAAGATCTTGGCGACCAAATGCAAGGAACTGATTTTCGGCGTCCCTCGAAAATTCAAAGTGAGAGAAAAAAAATATTTTTAGACAAGTTGTAAAAGTTACTTTTTATTTTGCGACAAGAGGCCGATAGGTTGAGTGGCGTAATCCTATGAGCCAAATAAAATCACTTTTACTACGCGAGTCATGCACTATATTTTAGAGCGCCTTACTGACTTTCATATTATTTTAATTCAAGTACACAAATGACATAACAAAAATATTAAGGCCAGTAGTAGTTGATGCGGTCAGACGAAACTACTTTGTTTTCATTGCCGTATTCACAGATTTATCTGAACACTTGAGTATCGTGTCCCTTTTAGCGCTAGTGCTAAAAAATTGTAATTTTAGCACGTTATGCATCCCCTTAAAGGAATTCTTTTATTAGTAGCTGCCTAAAACCAGTTTTCACACATCAAAAATTAATATTTTAGAATTTCCTCAAAAAGAAACATCAGTAAACAAATAATATATACATATGGTCAAAGTGATCTGTATAAGAACGTTTATAAAAAGCAGCGGGAAGTGTAAAACACACTCCCAGGATTGTTTGGATTTAAATACGCATTTTTGTTTATTTATTTGATATATCGTTCGTTTATTTATTAATGATATAAACAAGTTAACTTAAATATTGCAATAAAATTTTTTGCTGTATAAATTAAATATAAATTCATTTATGTAAATATATATTTTGTCTAAGTAAATATACCTATTGTATCTCTGTAAATCTTCACTTATTGTATAATTTAAAGCTAGGTTTTTTTACTTTGTATGTTCACAAAACGTATATTGTAAATGTTCAAAAATAAGAGTATTGTTAAAAAACACGCCACACAAAAAATACCAGATAATTAATTATAATTTCAGTATTGCTAACCATCACAACTGGTTATCGATGGTTAGTAATTCCAAGAAACAACACTGTACATTATCTCAGTAAAACAAGGTGGGAATAAATTATTTATTATTATTATTATATTATTATATTATTATATTATTATATTATTATATTATTATATTATTATATTATTATATTATTATATTATTATATTATTATATTATTATATTATTATATTATTATATTATTATATTATTATATTATTATATTATTATATTATTATTATTATTATTATTATATTATATTATTATTATTATTACTATTACTATTATTATTATTATTATTATTATTTGTGTTTTAATGGCATCGGCTGCTGAGATCATTAGCGACTAACACATATTACAGTGAAAATGACATTACAGATACATATATTTCATTGCTCTACAATGGTAAGCTTTAACTATAACGTATAAGTACCAAACAGTAACCTACTTTATATTTCCTTGCAAAAAAAGGGTTCTACAAAAAAGACACTGCAATACGAAAGAATAGCGTTGGATTTCTAACCCTTATAGTGAATTGGAAGAATAGGGTTTGGCGAAAAACAGTGTTTGACCACAGGGCACAACAAAACAAATATAATTTAAAATTCATTAAGAACCTTGATAGCGTTAGAGAATTCCGCAACCTTCTCATGAAAATGCGTTGATTTCAGGATTGTTAAAAAATTGTCGCCATGTAAATACTCCCGTCGTACAAATTTGAGAATATTGAACACCCTTTTTTTAAAATACTAATTTGAAATAAAATATTACAATTTTCACGAGTCGCATAGGTGCTGCCTGATAAAAGCTGTAAATGATTGAATCTACTACGACCGATTCTTATTCTTGTTTTGGCAAACTACTTTTGTCTTGTAAATTTTTGCTCTTTTTCAATTAATAATGTTTTACTATATATTTATGAAGGACACTGGGTTTTAAAGTTCTTCAGATGTTGTTCCACTTCTTTTATATTGATTATAGCGAAATGATGTCAAAGCACTTTCACTGGCTAAAAAACCACAATGACCATTGCTGTCAAACGAAACTGCTGTAATACTTCGACCACATCCCGAAACCGCTCCGTCGTGATAATCAAGACGTAGGACGTTGCGACTTCCAGTGCGGTAAGGTCGAGTATTTACGTCACCAAAACGTCTCTGATGAGACACTTTTCATCGAAATATGCTCACCAATCTCATTTTAATTATCACACAGTTGACTTCATAATCACACTTGACCTACTACTAGAACTGGATCTCAATTCCGTTTTCTCACTACTAAACAATGATTCAGAGCCGCAAAGAAATTCAGAAATAAAAATCACCAAGGCAAAAATCTCATTTCATTTCCTAAATCATTGGTAGCGTTTGACATGAATTACAAACTTCTTTTTCTCAAAATCTTATTTTTAAAAAAATAATCTTATATATATATATATATATATATATATATATATATATATATATATATATGTGACGGACCGGCGATTCGGTCCTGTTCTACAGTAAATTTGTAAAAGGGATCAGGTATTCTTTCTTGCGAATGGGCTCTGAGTGCATGCACCAACAATGAAACAATTACTTTTAATGTAAAAAACACTGAATGATTTATTCCCAGGAAAGATAATAGATATTACATAAACATCGTTCCGTTGGATGTGTAGGAGGTAAACAAAATAATGGTTAGCATTGATAACCTTCTCATGATACTGATAAACATGAACAATTTTCTTACTAACTACGTGAATATTGCTAATGAACACTTTTTTATTTTACAGACAATGTGAAACACCCTTTCTATTCTTCACATCAAATTAGATTATTTATTATTGCATGGCAAATTCCCTCAGCTAATATCCCCTCTCACAATCGTCTACCCCCTTTCCAAATCACGGGATTCTTTTACCGCCTAATAATGAGTTTCTTCTAGTAACAGTCTTACTGGTTTTGCTGCGTTTGGAATTCCTTCGAGCTCACCAACTCCGAATGCGCCGGCGCGATGTGACGACCCGGGGCCGTCTCGCCCGCCACGTGGCCACGGCGCTTGTCCCCGCCGCCGATGCAAATCCCACGCAGTAGTCGTGCTTCGCCGGGCACGGCGATGTCCACTCGCCGCCAGATCCGCAGCCGTCCTTGTTTCCAATTCTTCCAAATTCGTTTGTTAAGCCCGCCGATGCTGTATCGCTATGTTCGTTACACTCACGCTGCCTTCGTCGCACACGTGTCTATACGCTCATCACTTTCCTCGCCTCACGCCGCTTAATCTTTACTGTATATCACTTAACTCGAGATCAATTAATAGTTCTCACTGTTTCTCATTGTCCTACGTTTCGATTTCTGCCCGATGTCATCGGATTCCTCTCAACTATATTTCATCGCCGCCATCATTAGCTTTTCCGCACTACCGTCCGTTACCTCTTCCACACCGACTCCTCCTTTCCGACTGCCTCCTCTCGACTGCCGTCGTTCCCACGATCCACTCCTCAACTGTCGAAGTCTCGTACTTCGCGCTCGCCTCGTCTCGCCCACCGCGGGACACCCTCCCGCTTGGCCGAGCCCGTCCGGACGGCCGTCTCCACCGCGCTGCCCAAACCATGCTGGCACCCGCGTCTATGTTCAGAAACGCGGTGCGTTTCAATATATATATATATATATATATATATATATATATATATATATATATATGTATAGTGAGTGACACAACGCTCTGGCGGGCGGCGACGGCGTGGGTCGCGCCGTCAGTGGTTGGTCAACAAGATGCTTTTTCCCCCAATGATTTCAATGATGAAAGAAACTCCAATGATTCGAGAAACAAACAATGACATTTAATAAAGAGCAGTGTACACAGACATCTGCATGTCCCTCAAAATTTAAAAAAACAAAACAAAAGAAAAACAATACTGAAATAATGTTTCTACAATGTACAATTGTTTGACTTCCCCCCAAAAACAGTAAAAGGAGAAGAACAACAACACAGAAGTAATGTTTGTAGAACTATTTTGAGGATTATAATCAACTAGTTTTTTTAATGTGTGAAAATTAAATTATTTACATTCAACAAATAGCTCGGTCCTTTGGAATGAACATTATCTTTCCAGATAATCTGTACAACAATTATGTCCATTTACACCAAACCTTATATTCAATAAAATCATCAATCTTATCAATAAAAAAATTTACATCCAAATTTGATGAACACACAGCAATAGAAATTTAATTTAAAATAAAACAATGAAATTAACATTCTGTACCATTTCTACAAAAATTGTAAGGAAAAAGAAGATTCAAAACTGACAAAGCGTTTCATTACTTTTGTTACATAGTCAAGACAGTATGGAGTATCATTGTCCATACTCTTAAATTATAATACTAGTTAATTGCCATAAAAGTAATCACTGCAACACTCCGGCCTCTTTACTCTGTAGGGTCACATAGCAATCCTGTCACATGCTAATTCCACATACCATGAAATCACATCCTTAAAAAATACAATCAAAAAACATTTATGGGTAAACATTTTGCTGAATAGTTATGGCAGTAGAAATAGCTGCATAACTGTCCTTCCACTACGCTATTTATTCCACAATCTGAGATATTGGACAACCTCCAATAAAATATTTCGCTAACACAGAGAAACTGCAAGACCTCATCCCCCAACTTAACAGAAATTAACTATTCTTGACACATTCCTTATAGTAGGGAAATTTCAATATAAGTTACAAATAGAAGGCACATAATTGCCAACAGTACCAGTTAATGAAAGTAAATGTACACCTTTCTTCAAGCTCTATTTCCATTAATAATAATTGGTTCACAATCCATATATGCATATTGGTGATTGATAATTGATAAATTAATATGCACAAATACATTTATCAGTCTCTTTAAGTCTTCAAGTTAGATAATGCAACAGAACTTCTTGTATTTAAAAGAATATTACACATCTGGCAAAAGTGCAGTCAGAAAAAGTCACTGACTAGTTCTAATGTCAGGACGTACACCAATAATGCTTTCACAATTTCAAATTGAAGTACCGCATTTCAGCTTAAGGAGAGATTGCTTCTCTAACCTCACATCACCACCACTCACAATTCAACTATACAACCGTTAATTAAATGCTTGGCTTTGCACCAACATTATTTACTTCATACATTCCCACTCTCCCTTCCTATTATATTTGCTGGCACCCCTCCCTTCCACCTGCAACGCACCTCGAACACTGCACGAATTAAATGTTCCACAATCAACTCAAGTGCAAAGATTATCAATCCATTTACCACCTCTCATATTTGTAGTGGAAAGCTACATCTCACCGTAGATCGACCACACAGCTCTCCTCCTCCATCCCATCTCGCGCCACACAACAACCTCTCACATCGCTTGACTCCACCATAAAAAAAAGATTTTTGCGCCTCACGAATGTTTCGACATTGCATTTTACACCAGCAAACTCTGTTCGTAACTTTCATTACTTCCGATGCCGACATCGAGCGCGCATTTCCAATTACGTTGCCGCTCGTACATAGCTGGGGCGTTATAATACATATTTTCATTAAGTATATAATGATAATTCCTATCTCACCAAAACAGAAACTGATATTGAATGACATCAAATATCATAAGTTAAAAAGGAGCAAACCAAAATAAATGCATAGAAAATATTTATCGTCCACCTTCTCCAACACAGAACGGACCCCATCCATGATACTCGCCTTAGCGACCAACTGCGATTTACGACACACGGCCGCTAACCGAAATCAGCGTCCAGCACATTTGTCTCAGTCCCGTTTATCAAAGCACAAATTTGCAAACGCAAAAGAACGTAATATTTTACATTTAATGACAAATATTTGGCAATCACCTATCATACGATATCATAAAAAGGCAACACGGTGATCTCCGTCATTTCGCCACAATATACATACAGGCATGCCAAAATTAGACACAGCCACAGCAAGGGCTTCAAACTCACACCCTTCCGTTACCAGCTGAACGTGCTAGCCCATTGCCCAACGACGGAAATTATTTTCTCGTCTCCCTTTCGCCCTATTACTTAAAGAGACTAACCAAATCATTCAACGCCCAGGATGGGCTAGAACCAAAGACCTCTCGGTCAACAGCCGAACGCCCTAGCAAATTGCGCCACGGAGGCTGGTAGAAAACACTTCCCCCTCTCCTTTTCGCCCCATTACATGTACTGATTAACCAAAACACTCAGCGCCCCCGGGTGGGCTCCACCAACAACCTTTGGTTAAAGCCGAACGCGATAGCCGATTGCGCCACGGAGACAGCGAGGAAATGCTTCCTCGTCTGTATTTCACCCCATTACATACACCGTCTAACCAAAACATTCGCGCCCCCGGGGGGAACCCCAACCTTTGGTTAAACATTCGCGCCCCCGGGTGGGCCGAACCACCAACCTTTCGGTTAACAGCCGAACGCGCTAGCCGATTGCGCCACGGAGGCTGCGAAGAAATGCTTCCTCGTCTGTATTTTGCCCCATTACATACACCGTCTAACCAAAACATTCAGCGCCCCCGGGTGGGCTCGAACCACCAACCTTTCGGTTAACAGCCGAACGCGCTAGCCGATTGCGCCACGGAGGCTGCCGTGAAACGCTTCCTCGTCTGCATTTCGCACCATTACATACACCGTCTAACCAAAACATTCAGCGCCCCCGGGTGGGCTCGAACCACCAACCTTTCGGTTAACAGCCGAACGCGCTAGCCGATTGCGCCACGGAGGCTGCGAAGAAATGCTTCCTCGTCTGTATTTTGCCCCATTACATACACCGTCTAACAAAACATTCAGCGCCCCCGGGTGGCTCGAACCACCAACCTTTCGGTTAACAGCCGAACGCGCTAGCCGATTGCGCCATGGAGGCTGCGAAGAAATGCTTCCTCGTCTGTATTTTGCCCCATTACATACACCGTCAACTAAACATTCAGCGCCCCCGGGTGGGCTCGAACCACCAACCTTTCGGTTAACAGCCGAACGCGCTAGCCGATTGCGCCACGGAGGCTGCGAAGAAATGCTTCCTCGTCTGTATTTTGCCCCATTACATACACCGTCTAACCAAAACATTCAGCGCCCGGGTGGCTCGAACCACCAACCTTTCGGTTAACAGCCGAACGCGCTAGCCGATTGCGCCACGGAGGCTGCGAAGAAATGCTTCCTCGTCTGTATTTTGCCCCATTACATACACCGTCTAACAAAACATTCAGCGCCCCCGGGTGGGCTCGAACCACCAACCTTTCGGTTAACAGCCGAACGCGCTAGCCGATTGCGCCACGGAGGCTGCGAAGAAATGCTTCCTCGTCTGTATTTTCCCCATTACATACACCGTCTAAAACATTCAGCGCCCCCGGGTGGGCTCGAACCACCAACCTTTCGGTTAACAGCCGAACGCGCTAGCCGATTGCGCTAAGGAGGCTGCGAAGAAATGCTTCCTCGTCTGTATTTTGCCCCATTACATACACCGTCTAACCAAAACATTCAGCGCCCCCGGGTGGGCTCGAACCACCAACCTTTCGGTTAACAGCCGAACGCGCTAGCCGATTGCGCCACGGAGGCTGCGAAGAAATGCTTCCTCGTCTGTATTTTGCCCCATTACATACACCGTCTAACAAAGTATTTTGCCCCATTACATACACCGTCTAACCAAAACATTCAGCGCCCCCGGGTGGGCTCGAACCACCAACCTTTCGGTTAACAGCCGAACGCGCTAGCAGATTGCGCCACGGAGGCTGCGAAGAAATGATTCCTCGTCTGTATTTTGCCCCATTACATACACCGTCTAACCAAAAAATTCAGCGCCCCCGGGTGGGCTCGAACCACCAACCTTTCGGTTAACAGCCGAACGCGCTAGCCGATTGCGCCACGGAGGCTGCGAAGAAATGCTTCCTCGTCTGCATTTCGCCCCATTACATACACTGTCTAACAAAACATTCAGCGCCCCGGGTGGCTCGAACCACCAACCTTTCGGTTAACAGCCGAACGCGCTAGCCGATTGCGCCACGGAGGCTGCGAAGAAATGCTTCCTCGTCTGTATTTTGCCCCATTACATACACCGTCTAACAAAATTCAGCGCCCCGGGTGGCTCGAACCACCAACCTTTCGGTTAACAGCCGAACGCGCTAGCCGATTGCGCCACGGAGGCTGCGAAGAAATGCTTCCTCGTCTGTATTTTGCCCCATTACATACACCGTCTAACCAAACATTCAGCGCCCCCGGGTGGGCTCGAACCACCAACCTTTCGGTTAACAGCCGAACGCGCTAGCCGATTGCGCTAAGGAGGCTGCGAGAAATGCTTCTGTCTGTATTTTGCCCCATTACATACACCGTCTAACAAAACATTCAGCGACCCGGGGGGGCTCAACCACCACCTTTCGGTTAAACGCGAACGCGCTACCCGTTGCGCCACGGACGCTACGAGGAAATGCTTCCTGTCTGTATTTTGCCCCATTACATACACCGTCTAAACAAAACATTCAGCGACCCGGGGGGGCTCAAACCACCAACCTTTCGGTTAAACGCGGAACGCGCTACCCGTTGCGCCACGGACGCTACGAGGAAATGCTTCCTCGTCTGTATTTCGCGCCATTACATACACCGTCTAACCAAAACATTCAGCGACCCGGGTGGGCTACAACCACCAACCTTTCGGTTAACAGCCGAACGCGCTAGCCGATTGCGCCACGGAGGCTGCGAGGAAAAGCTTCCTCGTCTGTATTTTGCCCCATTACATACACCGTCTAACCAAAACATTCAGCGCCCCCGGGTGGGCTCGAACCACCAACCTTTCGGTTAACAGCCGAACGCGCTAGCAGATTGCGCCACGGAGGCTGCGAAGAAATGATTCCTCGTCTGTATTTTGCCCCATTACATACACCGTCTAACCAAAAAATTCAGCGCCCCCGGGTGGGCTCGAACCACCAACCTTTCGGTTAACAGCCGAACGCGCTAGCCGATTGCGCCACGGAGGCTGCGAGAAATGCTTTGTCTGTATTTTGCCCCAATACATACACCGTCTAACCAAAACATCAGCGCCCCGGGTGGGTCGAACCACCACCCTTTCGGTTAACAGCCGAACGCGCTAGCCGATTGCGCCACGGAGGCTGCGAGCAAATGCTTCCACGTCTGTATTTTGCCCCATTACATACACCGTCTACACAAAACATTCAGCGACCCGGGGGCTCAAACCACCAACCTTTCGGTTAACGCGCTACCCGTTGCGCCACGGACGCTACGAGGAAATGCTTCCTCGTCTGTATTTCGCGCCATTACATACACCGTCTAACCAAAACATTCAGCGACCCGAGTGAGCTACAACCACCAACCTTTCGGTTAACAGCCGAACGCGCTAGCCGATTGCGCCACGGAGGCTGCGAGGAAAAGCTTCCTCGTCTGTATTTCGCCCCATTGCATACACCGTCTAACCAAAACATTCAGCGACCCGGGTGGGCTCGAACCACCAACCTTTCGGTTAACAGCCGAACGCGCTAGCCGACTGCCCCAAGGCTGCGAGGAAAAGCTTCCTCGTCTGTATTTCGCCCCATTGCATCCACCGCCTAACCAAAACATTCAGCGACCCGGGTGGGCTCGAACCACCAACCTTTCGGTTAACAGCCGAACGCGCTAGCCGACTGCCCCAAGGCTGCGAGGAAAAGCTTCCTCGTCTGTATTTCGCCCCATTGCATACACCGTCTAACCAAAACATTCAGCGCCCCCGGGTGGGCTCGAACCACCAACCATTCGGTTAACAGCCGAACGCGCTAGCCGACTGCCCCAAGGCTGTGAGAAAATGCTCCTCGTCTGTATTTCGCCCCATTACATACACCGTCTAACCAAAACATTCAGCGACCCGGGTGGGCTCGAACCACCAACCTTTCGGTTAACAGCCGAACGCGCTAGCCGACTGCCCCACGGAGGCTGCGAGGAAATGATTCCTCGTCAGTATTTCACCCCATTATATACACTGTCTAACCAAAACATTCAGCGCCCCCGGGTGGGCTCGAACCACCAACCTTTCGTTAACACCAACGCGCGATTGCGCCACAGAGGCTGCGAGGAAATATATCCTCGTTAGTATTTCGCCCCATTATATACACTGTCTAACCAAAACCTTCAGCGCCCCCGGGTGGGCTCGAACCACCAACCTTTCGGTTAACAACCGATTGCGCCACAGAGGCTGCGAGGAAATATATCCTCGTTAGTATTTCGCCCCATTATATACACTGTCTAACTAAAACCTTCAGCGCCCCCGGGTGGGCTCGAACCAACAAACTTTCGGTTAATAGGCGAACGCGCTAGCCGATTGCGCCACGGAGGCGGCAAAGAAATGATTCCTCGTCTGTATTTCGCCCCATTATATACACTGTCTAACCAAAACATTAGCGCCCGGGTGGGCTCGAACCACAACCTTTCGGTTAACAGCCGAACGCGCTAGCATTGTGCCACGGAAGCTGCGAGGAAATGCTTCCTCGTCTGTATTTCGCCCCATTATATACACTGTCCAACCAAAACATTCAGCGAACCCGGGTGGGCTCGAACCACCAACCATTCGGTTAACAGCCGAACGCGCTAGCCGATTGTGCCACGGAGGCTGCTAGGAAATGATTTCTCGTCTGTATTTCGCCCCATTACATACACTATCCAAAACATTCAGCGCACCCGGGTTGGCGCGAACCACCAACCTTTCGGTTAACAGCCGAACGCGCTAGCCGATTGCGCCACGGAGGCAGTGAGGAAATGATTCCTCGTCAGTATTTCGCTTCATTATTTACACTGTCTAACCAAAACATTCAGCGCCCCCGGGTGGGCTCGAACCACAAACTTTTCGGTTAAAAGCCGATTGCGCCACGGAGGCTGCGAGGAAATATATCCTCGTCAGTATTTCGCCCCATTATATACACTGTCTAACCAAAACTTCAGCGCCCCCGGGTGGGCTCGAACCACCAACCTTTCGGTTAACAGCCGAACGCGCTAGCCGATTGCGCCACGGAGGCAGTGAGGAAATGATTCCTCGTCAGTATTTCGCTCCATTATATACACTGTCTAACCAAAACATTCAGCGCCCCCGTGGGCCGAACAACCAACCTTTCGGTTAACAGCCGCGGCTAGCCGATTGCGCCACGGAGGCAGTGAGAAGATGCTTCCTCGTCTGTATTTCGCCCCATTTTATACACTGTCTAACCAAAACCTTCAGCGCCCCCGGGTGGGCTCGAACCACTTACCCTTCGGTTAAAAGCCGAACGCGCTAGCCGATTGCGCCACGGAGGCAGTGAGGAGATGATTCCTCGTCAGTATTTCGCTCCATTATTTACACTGTCTAACCAAAACATTCAGCGCCCCTGGGTGGGCTCCAACCACCAACCTTTCGGTTAACAGCCGAACGCGCTAGCCGATTGCGCCACGGAGGCTGCGAGCAAATGTTTCCACGTCTGTATTTTGCCCCATTACATACACCGTCTACCCAAAACATTCCGCGCCCGGGTGGGCTCGAACCAACAACCTTTGTTAAAGCGACGCGCTACCGTGCGCCACGGACGCACGAGGAAATGCTTCCTCGTCTGTATTTCGCGCCATTACATACACCGTCTAACCAAAACATTCAGCGCCCCGGGGTGGGCTCGAACCACCAACCTTACGGTTAACAGCCGAACGCGCTAGCCGATTGCGCCACGGAGGCTGCGTGAGCAAATGCTTCCACGTCTGTATTTTTCCCCATTACATACACCGTCTACCCAAAACATTCAGCGCCCCGGGTGGGCTCGAACCACCAACCTTTCGGTTAACAGCGAACCGCGCTACCCGTTGCGCCACGGACGCTACGAGGAAATGCTTCCTCGTCTGTATTTCCTGTCTAACCAAAACATTCAGCGCCCCCGGGTGTGCTCGAACCACCAACCTTTCGGTTAACTGCCGAACGCGCTAGCCGATTGCGCCACGGAGGCTGCGAGGAAATGATTCCTCGTCAGTATTTCGCCCCATTATATACACTGTCTAACCAAAACATTCAGCGCCCCCATGTGGGCTCGAACCATAAACCTTTCGGTCAACAGCCGAACGCGCTAGCCGATTGCGCCACGGACGCTGCGAGGAAATAATTCCTCGTCAGTATTTCGCCCCATTTATACACTGTCTAACCAAAACATTCAGCGCCTCTGGAAGGGCTCGAACCACCAACCTTTCGGTTAACAGCCGAACGCGCTAGACGATGGCGCCACGGACGCTGCGAGGAAATAATTCCTCGTCAGTATTTCGCCCCATTTATACACTGTCTAACCAAAACATTCAGCGCCCCTGGGTGGGCTGGAAGCACCAACCTTTCGCTTAACAGCCGAACGCGCTAGCCAATTCCGCCACAGAGGCTGCGAGGAAATGGTTCCTCGTAAGTATTTCGCCCCATTATATACACCGTCTAACCAAAACGTTCAGCGCCTCCATGGGGCTCGAACCAAACCTTTCTTAACAGCCGAACGCGCTAACGATGCGCCACGAGCTGGAGGAAATATTCCTCGTCAGTATTTCGCCCCATTTATACACTGTCTAACCAAAACATTCAGCGCCCCTGGGAGGGCTCGAACCACCAACCTTTCGGTTAACAGCCGAACGCGCTAGACGATGGCGCCACGCAGGCTGTGAGGAAATGATTCCTCGTCAGTATTTCGGCCCATTATATACACTGTCTAACAAAATTCAGCGCCCCGGGTGGGCTCGAACCATAAACCTTTCGGCTAACAGCCGAACGCGTTAGCCGATTGCGCCACGGAGGCTGCGAGGAAATAATTCCAGGTCAGTATTTCGCCCCATTTATACACTGTCTAACCAAAACATTCAGCGCCCCTGGGAGGCTCGAACCACCAAACTTTCGGTTAACAGCCGAACGTGCTAGACGATGGCGCCACGGAGGCTGGAGGAAATGATTCCTCGTCAGTATTTCGCCCCATTTATACACTGTCTAACCAAAACATTCAGCGCCCCTGGGTGGCTCGAACCACCAACCTTTCGTTAAAGCGAGGGGGAAATGTTCCTCGTCTATTTCGCCCATTACATACACTGTCTAACCAAAACATTCAGCGCCCCCGGGTGGGCCCGAACCACCAACCTTTCGGTTAACAGCCGAACGCACTAGCCAATTGCGCCACGGATGCGGCGAATAAATGATTCCTCGTATGTATTTCGCCTCAATATATACACTGTCTAACAAAACATTCTACGCCCCCGGGCGGGCGCGAACCACCAACCTTTCGGTTAACAGCCGAACGCACTAGCCAATTGCGCCACGGAGGCGGCGAATAAATGATTCCTCGTCAGTATTTCGCCCCATTACATACACCGTCTAACCAAAACAGTCAGCGCCCCGGGTGGGCGCGAACCAGCAACCTTTCGGTTAACAGCCGAACGCCTAGCCGATTGCGCCACGGAGGCGCGAGAAATGTTCCTCGTCGTATTTCGCCCCATTACATACACTGTCTAACCAAAACATTCAGCGCCCCCGGGTGGCGCGAACCAGCAACCTTTCGGTTAACAGCCGACCGTGCTAGCCGATTGCGCCGCGGAGGCGGCGAAGAAATGATTCTCGTGTATTTCGCCCCATTACATACACTGTCTATCCAAAACATTCAGCGCCCCCGGGTAGGCGCGAACCAGCAACCTTTCGGTTAACAGCCGAACGCGCTAGCCGATTGCGCCCCGGAGGCGGGGAAGAAATGATTCCTCGTCAGTATTTCGCCCCATTACATACACCGTCTAACCAAAACATTCAGCGCCCCCGGATAGGCTCGAACCACCAACCTTTCGGTTAACAGCCGAACCTGCCAGCCAATTGTGCAAGGAGGTGGCGAAGAAATGATTCTCGTCAGTATTTCGCCCATTATATCACAGTTTAACCAAAATATTCAGCGCACCCGGATAGGCTCGAACCACCAACCTTTCGGTTAACAGCCGAACCCGCTAGCCAATTGGGCCACGGAGGTGGCGAAGAAATGATTCCTCGTCAGTATTTCGCCCTATTATATACACAGTCTAACCAAAATATTCAGCGCACCCGGATAGGCTCGAACCACCAACCTTTCGGTTAACAGCCGAACGCGCTAGCCAATTGCGCCGAGGAGGCGGCGAAGAAATGATTCCTCGTCAGTATTTCGCCCCATTATATACACAGTCTAACCAAAATATTCAGCGCACCCGTATAGGCTCGAACCACCAACCTTTCGGTTAACAGCCGAACCTGCTAGCCAATTGCGCCGAGGAGGTGGCGAAGAAATGATTCCTCGTCAGTATTTCGCCCTATTATATACACAGTCTAACCAAAATATTCAGCGCCCCCGGGATAGGCTCGAACCACCAACCTTTCGGTTAACAGCCGAACGCGCTAGCCAATTGCGCCACGGAGGTGGCGAAGAAATGATTCCTCGTCAGTATTTCGCCCTATTATATACACAGTCTAACCAAAATATTCAGCGCCCCCGGATAGGCTCGAACCACCAACCTTTCGGTTAACAGCCGAACGCGCTAGCCAATTGCGCCGAGGAGGCGGCGAAGAAATGATTCCTCGTCAGTATTTCGCCCTATTATATACACAGTCTAACCAAAATTCAGCGGCGAAGAAATGTTCCTCGTCAGTATTTCGCCTATTATATACACAGTCTAACCAAAATATTCAGCGCCCCCGGATAGGCTCGAACCACCAACCTTTCGGTTAACAGCCGAACCGCTAGCCAATTGCGCCAGGAGGGGCGAAGAAATGATTCCTCGTCAGTATTTCGCCCTATTATATACACAGTCTAACCAAAATATTCAGCGCCCCGGATAGGCTCGAACCCCAACCTTTAAAAATTCCTTTCCCATTATATACACAGTCTAACCAAAATATTCAGCGCCCCCGGATAGGCTCGAACCACCAACCTTTCGGTTAACAGCCGAACCCGCTAGCCAATTGCGCCGAGGAGGCGGCGAAGAAATGATTCCTCGTCAGTATTTCGCCCTATTATATACACAGTCTAACCAAAATATTCAGCGCCCCCGGATAGGCTCGAACCACCAACCTTTCGGTTAACAGCCGAACGCGCTAGCCAATTGCGCCAAGGAGGCGGCGAAGAAATGATTCCTCGTCAGTATTTCGCCCTATTATATACACAGTCTAACCAAATTTGAGCGGCCCCGGATAGGCCCGAATCACCAACCTTTCGGTTAACAGCCGAACGCGCTAGCCAATTGCGCCAAGGAGGTGGCGAAGAAATGATTCCTCGTCAGTATTTCCCCCATTATATACACTGTCTAACCAAAACATTCGACGCCCCCGGGTGGGCGCGAACCACCAACCTTTCGGTTATAGCCGAACGCGCTAGCCGTTGCGCCACGGAGGCGGCGAAGAAATGATTCCTCGTCAGTATTTCGCCCCTTATATACACTGTCTAACCAAAACTTCGACGCCCCCGGGGGCGCGAACCACCAACCTTTGGTTAATCTAACCAAAACATTCGACGCCCCCGGGTGGGCGCGAACCACCAACCTTTCGGTTAACAGCCGAACGCGCTAGCCGATTGCGCCACAGGGCGGCGAGAAATGTTCCTCTCGTATTTCGCCCCTTCGTCTAACAAACAGCGCCCCCGGGGGCTCGAACCACGAACCTTTGGTTAACAGCCGAACGCGCTAGCCTTGCGCCACGAGCCGCCCCCGGTTGGGCTCGAACCACGAACCTTTCGGTTAACAGCCGAACGCGCTAGCCCATTGCGCCACGAAAGCCGCCGACAAGCGCTTTGTGACTACCACATACAAGGGAGGTCCGTGGGAGGCTTCGAACCAAGAACCTTTCGGTTAGCGGTTGAACTAGGTAGCCGATTGCGCCACAAACGATGGTGACCACTGTTTGATCTTCTGGTTTTCGCGCCAATAGATGCACTGTGGTGGCAAAACAATCAACCGTCCCCGGGTGGGCACGAACTACTTACGATTTGGTTAACAGCCAAGCACTTTTGCCGATTTCGCATTTTCTGTTTCTAGTATGGAGCGAGTGTATGTAATGATTTACTTCTACTTTTAAATTTATTAATTCAGTTTTAAAAATATATCTTAAGTCGTCAAAACTGCATTACTGGAATTATATTACACATTATAACATTTTTGAAACATGTGCCTCAATGTATTTCTTCTCCAGAAGTTAATAGTTTTCTGTAATAACACTTCAAATTTGTACATTTTCATAAACGTTTCGATTTTATTTCCGAAAAAGACTTCAACTTTTTAATGACAAGTTTCATTCGACAATGTTTTATGCTTTTATAATACGTTAAAGTCTTGTTTTAATACTACTTTTAGGATGTTGAATGAAGAAATATTAATTGAGAGTGTGTGAAACGTGTGGTTCTATAAGAGTATTTTATCTCATTATATCTAACTTTTGCAATTTTCAAATTCAGAAACTTAAAGGAAGATGGGAAATTCGCCATTTTTAAGTGTTTTATTTTATCAGAGGAAAAAAATTAAAGAAAAAATGTAGAACGGTTATGGAGAAAAAATCTTTTTACAAATTCCTAACTTCCAGCACAAAAGATGCAAAAACTACTGGTTTTTTCAAATCATTGTAAATGACCTTCATTTACATATATAATTTCTTAGTATATATTTGTTAAAACAAAAATCTGTGTTCAAAATTGTAGTTTTGGAGTGATATCTTTCTGCATCTTTTGCAAATTTTTGAAAATGCAGTGTGGTTGCCGGAAATTGGACTAGTACCACTTCTTTATCGTCGTTTGATACATAGAAAGAGAAATCTAAAGAAAATATTGAATGTGATTTTCAGATAATATTTGTTTAAAAAATTAACACATTAATATTTTACGGAAAATAATGCGAAAACCATTATTTCCGAAAATTTCTACATGACCTTATTTGAAGATCTGATTTTGAACAACAGATTTTATGAAGAAGAAATCTTAATTTTCATTTCAAAAATCAGAAGTTAATACGAAAATGAGATCTATCCCACTATGTGTAGTGTCTTTTACGGTATCCGTGGGAAAAGTTAATCAAAAAATTGGGAGTAATTTTTAAGGGAGATTTTTTATAATAATTTTATGCTTTATGGAAAATACCTTCAAAAATTAAAATATCTGTTTCAAACCCAGTGAGTTTGAAACAGATATTTTGAGTCCTCTCAAATTGATGGAGGACTGTCAATTTTGGAGAAAATCGGGCGGTAGGTTTAGGCGGCAGCAAATAGACGGACGTTAAGTGTTAATCGATTTTTCGGTTAGGTCTTCGATGTGTTAAAGCATGGTCTCTGACTACACAACGTGTTAGAAGAAGAAATTTACTATATAAACCCCTACTCACACACACACACACACACACACACATACACACTCAGATATTAGCAAGATTCATCCACTCTTTCATTAGCCCAGGGCCCCGCTATGCGAGTTTTTCTGTCGGAAATTCTCCGATTTCTGACGATGACACTTCTTTCTCTTCTAACGGAGTAAGGCGAGAAAGTAAAAAATATTTTAGACATATATGTAGCAGCTGGGAAGGTGGTAAAGCAATATCGAGAGGCTAGTTTAGACCGAAGTGATTAGAAAACTCTCTAGTACGAGATAATCTGTGTCATTGTGTAGCACCATTAGTTTTGTAAATAACCAACAAGTAATTAAAGATGAAACAATCTCCAACGGTTCAGAAAGGCTCAACAACAAGGCTCTAAAAGACGAGGGAAAGAAGCTCTGCTGCGGTCCGTCATTGCCCTCACACTCGTATGCGACAGTTAACTAATGAGAACTTTTATGGAGCATCCATTTTAGGTATATTTTAGTAATTCAGCCCCAAACACTGCAAGATCGGTGCAGCGATGTTTTAGATCTCAGCGCGTTGAGTGGGTTACGCCACGGGCAGGAAATGGCGCAAGTTCCCGCCCACCCTACTGCCCTTTGCTTCACCTTTCCAGCAATCCTGCTGACGGGCTTCTTCGGCCCCCACGGCCTCGCTTCGCCCCTCCCCTCCGCACCTTCCCCCACCCCTCCGCAGTAGCTGCGCCAGTTAGGGGTACCAACCGCCCTCGGTTTGGGAGGACAGTCCTCCATTCACGTCATTGTCCTCTCGTCCTCCTGTCCATTTTAAATGTTCTTCTTTTAGTAAATTTTTAACATTAATTGTCATTTATTTTATCACATGACTAACATGCTGCGTCGTATCGTTTATTGTTTAAATTAGAATAGAAAACATGAACATTCTTTTTTCTGAACGCCGACACACGCACATGACACACGCACATGACACAATTTTATTACCTATTTGAAATGAAACGGGGACTACACGTGTCAACTTGCGTAGGGATAAGAAAGATCCATCAGTTTGGTTTTCCTGCAGCTTCTGGCAGCCCACGTGGTAAAATTACACCGACCTCACCCTTGCCTCCCGAAATGTAACATGGCTCTCCGTCCTTAACGCGTTCATCTGCTTCAAAATGAAGTCAATACATGGAGGGGCGTCAGTTTTAGCAACAATTTTATTATGGCGTCACGGGTACTTCATATCTGTGCGGAAACACGGTGATCGGCTGCTCGGTTGACCCCCACCAACCCACGATTCACTCGCTGTAATTGGCTCAATGTGTTCTTACACTATTATTTGTGCCAAAAATTGTAAATACGTCATAGTCTACGCCATAATATCCCATTTAAGAAGGATTGCTTGTAATGAAAATGTCATTTATAATGGTATTCAAAACTGAAACCAGTTTACGCAACTCATATAAGTGTCTTCGAGCTAATTTCAAAACGTTATTATTCTTCAGTCAACATATTTTTAATTTGACACGCATGCAGAGAGGAAATATCTTCCTTGTGCCTTTTGTTTCGTATCATTGCAGAGAAAGTGTTCTCCCGCATCTGTTCCGAAATGTTCAACATAATTATACTACACCTACTTTTTGGCGGGTGGTTGTCCATTAAGTGAGGAAGACATCTCTTTTCTCCAGGGTTGTAGGACAAAAGCTGCAGGCCAAAGGGAGGCTGAGTCATGGTACCGAAACAAGACGGTGCAGGACTGAGGGAGAATTGTCGCCTGGTGCTCAAGCAACGTAGTACGTCATCAGCATCCGGCTGGAATAACGCCCCATGAGGAGGTACCTCCAAAACCCGGATGCGTCACCCTCTGTGAATCTTTCCGAAAATCGCGCCCGGGGGTGCTCAACCTTTACGTTAACGGTCAAACGCGCCATCCGATTGCGCCACGGAGGTTCGCAGTGAGTGGTTGCTCGTCGCCATTTCACGCTGATTCATACACTAACATGCCAAAATTAGAGCCGCCCCCGGGTGGGCTCGAACCACCAACCTTTCGGTTAACAGCCGAACGCGCTAGCCCATTGCGCCACGGAGGCTGTTGGATTCGGTTAACAGCCGAACGCGCTAGCCCATTGCGCCACGGAGGCTGCTATGGAACACTTCCCGCTCTCCATTTGCCCCATTACATGTGCAAAAAAGCATTCCATATACCTTCAGTGTATTAAGAGAAATAGTAGAAACTAAAGAAAGTAAAGAACTAACTTGATTCTGATAGCGTCGAATTTTTTGGTTTCACCTCATCTCTAGTAACACACATAAGTTTGTTTTAAAAAATATAAATGTGTATCACCAGTGCTTGATTTATGGAATTTCAGGTCCCGAAAATTGTTTGGTTCGTGTATGTATACATTCGACTATTATCAGATATTTTATGTACGGTATATTAATGTATTTATGTTTGAGTATCTTCTACGTAGTTCAGGGTTGCATATATTAGACTTTTCAACTGAAATACCTAAATAAGGGGCCTGCCAAATTTTCCTCCGCCTCGGGCGACTGACACCCACGCTACGCCACTGCGGAGAGGTGCGGAGTGGGCGGAAGGGGTAGAGAGGGGAGGAAGGGTAAGCGAGGCTGAGGGACAGGGGGCAGCGCTGTGAAGCATGGTGGAGAGGGCAGGCGAGAGGAAGAAAGAGAAGGGCAGAGTTGCCTAGAGCATGATTTGGGTAATAAAATAACTGTCGTCGCGAGGAAATCAGTTAGTGAACTAAAATAAAATGCAAATAATGTCCATATTATTTACTCGACGACAACCGAAAAAATTTAGATTCGCTTTCCATGGAACATCATTTGCATTGTCAGTTGCGTGTTTGTCCAGTACTCTACGTTATACAATCTCTACGGCTTTCTCGACCGACGATTTTCGGGCAATATTTATTTATAAACGAGAACGTGTAAACCATTTAGTGGTTTCTTCTTGTTTATGTATATTTAAAATTCTTTTTCAAATTTTAAAAATTCGATGATGATAATATATTCAGAGAAATAAATGCTAGGGAATTATTTTTGATTTTACGGGTTGCATTTGAGTTATGTTAGTCATAGGCTAAAATAAACAATTATAATTTTGAAATCGTAAAATATATCCAGCTCTTCTTTTCGGTTTATTGGTACTTTGCCTTTTAAAGCCTAAACTTATTATGCTAAATTCTTTCTGTGCTTTTTACAGAATTCAATTCATAAAATGTTATAAAAACTTTGTTAGTCACTAAGGAATTATCGTTTACTATTTTTATTTTTTATTTCAATCTTTTATTTAATTAAGACAACAAAATATCTATTTTTTAATTGTATATAGTGTTTTGTTCACAGACTGCTCTCCTGAATAAGTTTTTTACTTTTCCTCGCTGTACCTGTAACATATATCTCAAAAATAAAATCTTGAATTTTCGGTTGTAAAAGCCATGTTCAGGTTCATTTTTGCAGAAACTTCGCTCACATGTCAATCTTACGATATATTTTCCTAAGATGGTTAAGATTTGTGTATGTGGCGAGGAGATACACGCAATTTCGATCTCGAAAATCTGGATGTTTGTGTGTATGGATGGATGTGTCAAGCATAAGTGACAGATTAGAAGCTTTTGAACTAAAACTGGGTAAATAAGTCTGGTGTAACATGTAGTAGTGTCGTCCCTGTGACTATTATATTTTAATTTAACGCAATTTATCTCTCAATTGTAGATCTTTAAATAATGTCATAACAATTTAAAAACAAATATATGATTAGGTGTTTACTAATAACACTACAAGAAAGAAGCGTTTCAGTATGTCGCGCATACCACAAGTTGTTCTAGAGTTTTCGTTTATTACCTTTATTTGGCAAAATTGATTAAAATATTTATTTATGTTAGAATTATTTATCTATTTAATCAAAATATTGCATAGTTTCATATCTACAGTACATAAATAATATACAATATAATAACAAATGTTTATTATTTAACAAAAATCTACGATGCTTCCTCCCCCCCCCCCAAAAAAGCACAGCTGGATCCGCACCTGTCCTGGATGATGACCCCCTAGCCAATGTTCCGCGCTGCTTACATGCTTTGTTTGTTACCACTGTTACAAGCTACATGTTTAATCATCCTAATTTCTTGTTTTATGCGAACGCCTTTTCCACGGCCGGGCGGCCGCTGCGCCGTGGCGGGGAGGAGGCCAGAGGTTCGGCCAGAGCCCGCCAGGGCGCGCCACTGCGGCGGGCAGAGGACGAGGGCGGCGGCCGCACACATGGCAGCCGGCGCAGCCGCAGTCGCTCCCTGACCCGCCGCGCGCGCGACCGCTCGCTCGCTCGCTGACATGCGGCGCACCACTGCACCAACCTCACCTCCTCCGGAACAGTAGTAGATTTTTTTATGTTTTGTACCTCTACTGTGTTGTGAAACAGTTTTTTTATTTTTTATATCTATATAATTTAATTTATTTTTGGGTGATTTGTTTTCGACGTACAAACAAGTGCGCTTTTTTACGAACGAGGCGTCAGCAGTGTGCGTGTGTAGTGAGCGGTCGAAGAAGTACTGTGGAAGACGCAGCGATGGTTCGGTACGGGCGGACGGTGCGATGTGAGGCGGTGGTGCTGGCCGCCGTGTTCAGTGTGGCTGCGTTCCTGTGCGGCGTGTGCCCCGGTGTGAATGCGTTCAACGTGGACGTGGACCACATCGTGCGCTATTCCGGAAGAGGCGCCGACGACATGTTCGGCTTCAGCGTGGCCCTGCACAAGGAGCAGCACTCCGGAGACAGCTGGTGAGTAAGTCGGTGCACCGCTGTGTGTCGGCGCCAGGGAGCGTTTGAGTTACCCGCGCTGCGGGCCCCGCTCCGGCGCTCGTCTGCTTCAACATGCGGTTTTGTCACACCGTCACTTGCCTTTAGGAGTATTTGATAAGGGTAGGTGGTGTATATAAACATACACAACGTAATATCAGGAGAAAATCCATGGAATTATTACTTTAAGAAATTTCTGTGTTTGAGCTCCAAAACATTCCAACATTCGTAATTACGCGAATCGCAATCGATTACTCCTATTTCTTACAAATTAACTATCTCCCTTTTTCTCCGTGGTAAGACTGCTAAAGATGGGGAGTTGAAGGGCCGAAGTGAGTTACGGACGTATGATACACTTTCGTCAGATGTACGCACAGTATGTTGGTAATGGGATGCCCAGAATGTGAGAAATTGATTTAAATAAAGCTGTAATTTCAAGCAATACAATCAAATTTATTCACCATATTAAAGTAATTCAGTACGATCTAATATTTATAAGTATTTAACAATTATTATAGTTTGCGTTGGTTTGTTTATATTTTTTGCATTTTAACTTTTGTTGATGATTTAATATGAAGAGTAAGATGTGTAAATTGATACATGCACTTAATCTCAAGAGAAAATCCTAGAACTAATTATTTCATTGAAAAATAGCTTGTGTTGGAGCTTTAAAAAAATTAAATCCCACATAATTAGCCAGATTGCCATCGACTGGTCCTATTTCTTACAAATAATTTGCTACCTAACGTATCTCTAAAACTAATAATGCTTTTAGAAAAATACTCCATCAACGCCGCAGGTTGAGTAATTCACATTTCTACTGTGTACACGTTTCTACAAGTACTTCCAAAATAATTCTGTATCTCCAAAATATTTCTCCAGCTTTCTATTCTTATGACTTACATACGATTTATACACAGGTCTACTAATGTAATCCAGTTAGAATTCGGATTTGCATTGCAGTATCTTAATTGTGTAATTCAATGTTGCCTTTTTGACTAGGACAAGGGATTCCCATATCCAAACATTTGGATACCCTGTGAGCGCATCGCGTTAGCACTACGAGTAACAAATGCTTGTAAGACAGTCGTCAACCTTTAATATATTCGTAAAACGCACGCAGGACCCTGTGTGTACAGTATAACATGACGAGGAAGAATGTTGAGGAGCTCTTCCGCGTCGAACTGCTGTTACTTCACACGAGGATCGGCCGAAACCTCTGAATCACGTTTCTAAAATATACGAAGAAATGGGCGCTACAGCATCATGTTGGACCGATTGTTACAGACAATTCCAATTTTGCCATATACCAAGTAGACTTGAATTAATATTTATTAGGAACCCTTTAGCGACCTGAAATTTGGCGAGTATGAACCCACGTATCGGGCCCCAGTCTAGTGGAATCACCTGCTGTTCCATTTGCTTGCGCCGTCCGTTTTGAGGTATGCCAGAGTTTCCCGTTTCTGCAGAGCATATTTTGGAAATATCGAGAAAATTTTTAATTTCCCGAAATATAAAGGAATGTTATGTTAAATCTGAGAACATTAACTTTGAGTTGCAATTCGTAAAAACAAACTACAATCCTCCAAATCCTGAAAAAATTTTAAAATTTGAAGTTTCTTCCTAGATTAGAGAAAAGTTAACAAACGGATTCAGAAGTGAAACAGATGCATTTATGTGCGACTTTTATTGTGCAAAACATTTTTGAACTTCTGTAAGGCACATTTTGGTAATATCGCAAAATTTGTAATTTCTTGAAACGAAAAAGGAATGTCATGTTAAATCAAGGAACATGAACTTTTGGTTGCAATTCTTAAAACACACTACAAACCTCCAAATCCTGTAAAAATCTGAAAACTGGAAGTTTTGTTGTAGATCTGAAAAAATGAACAAGTAAATACACAGTTATAACAGATGTGTGATTTTTATTAAACAAACATTTTTTGAACAAGTGAACTATTCAGTAAGTTTTGAAAGCAACAGGTTTTTTAAAAGCGAAGTTTGTTCATTTACTATACATAAATAAAAATTGCAAAACTCGATAAGTATGAATCGTAAATAGCGTTAAGAGATTATTGCGCTATTTAATTTCTCTTTGCCGTTGATTTGTCAGTGTTAATTTAATGCATTTGTGTGTTTCGATTTCTATTATCACACCCATCATCGAGAGAGCACACAATTCATTTCTGCCAATTTTTACGTCCCAAATCTATAGTATCGATATTTCCAGAACATGTTTTACTTGACTAGATAGTTACATTAGATAATACGAGTATATTTTAAAACCTTACTTCTCGTGTGCAACTTAAAGATAACGTAGTGTTCTCTACTTGGCTGATTTTTTTTCTTCCGAGTACCTTATGCAAACATTGCGTATATTGGTGCATTAGTTGACTTACAAATTAGTGCATGCTACATGTAAAATGTAATGATATACAATTGTTACGACGCCAAATGTCAAATCTACGTTCACAGGAATCACACAACATGTGATTTTTGTTGTCTGCTTCGAAACTTCACGAAATAACTTTTAAAAAGAATTGCACAAAACGTGCTAGGTGATTCCTAGAACTTATTGTTATTAAATTTCAGCAACACAAAACTTTTAGCGATACCTTTCTAAATCTTCGTCAGTGATTGTTGCAGAATGGTTGAAGAACGTCGCAAACTCTCGTATATACAGTAATATATGATAATATACTTTCAGAAATAAAAACTTGTTCCTAACGAAATGTCCATAAATTTGCTAAAATATGCAGATATAGAAATGGTTCATTTAGTTAGTCGCGAAATGATTCAATCATTCATTTTCGATAGAACTACTGACAAAATATATGAAAAATACTAAAAAATTAATTTTTAACATATTTTCATTTAGTAATGTGTTTCGCACAGCAATGTTCACCTAGTACATTGCGTGAAAAATCCTGTCGCAGATATTATTCAGGTTCTACAATTTTGTTGCAAGGGAGCGATGAAAATTTTGCTTCTCCGCCTTACAATTTTAGCCTGTTCTTTGATTTATTCTACTAGTTTTTAATTGTCACTGTACCTTTCTCTTCTTACGAAGTAGGGACGAATTTAGTGTGGGAGATCTCGAATGTCTGCAAGAAATGACTGGGGATAGTCGCATCGAAGTGACTATGTCGTAATGACCTTGTAGAACCTTTCTGAACTGCTAGAGTGTCTAGAGCTGGTGAGTGAGGAATTCGACGGACATATTTGGAGACACTTGGTATCCCTAACCAGTTGAAACTTTTCCATACTCCCAGATGATTGGGGCCTGAGTCAACAAGTAATGATCATCTGACTTTATTTCTTGAACATGTTCTCCTTTAATTGTTAACAGTAGGGACTCTTGTAGTTTCCTACACCTTGTGTCGTGTCGTTATGTTTAGTGTAATAAGTTATAATATAATCCACCACAATATATGATAAAGTATTACGTGCAATTATTCGTCTATCAATGATAAATGTGTAACAAATCAAAAAGATCTGACTTTATTATCAGAGTGAATAATATGTGAAATGCATATGCTGAATAGATATTTAAATTTCGTTTGTATGTATGTTCGAGGAATATATATTAAAACTTGCAGGGTTGTTACTATTCAAGTATTGTTATTTACTTGATGAACGTAACTTATATAATCTATCACGGCAGAAACTAATACATAATCTACAATTGTGGAGTATTAAATCTGCGGTGTAAAAATGCTGTTATCTTGTCAATTGAACTGTGCGACGGCTCAAATCAATAATGCTCCTAAGTTTAATAATTAGCTTGTCAATATATTCTATATTACTTTCTCGTAAAGCAATGTAAATAACATCAGTGGTAACGTTTCGGGTCTCCCATTCCCTAATATGAAGCGTTCATAGAAAATTGAAGAGAAGTGAAACGTACGATAAAATAAAAAATTGAAGAAGAAACTGAAAAAATTGAAAAACGTAAAATTGAATAGAAGTGAAATATATTATGGAAGTTTTACAATATTCCTGAACAAGAAAAATAGTAGTGTTTTAAAGCAATGATTTTCAAATATTATTACTTTTCTATCATCAACATACTTTATGCAATTGAGGTGAATAAATATTCTGTGAGGTATATGTTTACTTTCAGAAATTAAAATGTCGTACAGAAATCCCGATGTATTGCACCGTATCGGTCACTGTCTTGCTCTGGGGTTGTGATCGATGGTTCGGAAGTGGATCTACATCAATCAAAAGCCACAAGGCGCCCCACGTCAGGGCGAAATGCTCGCTACGGGAGTGGTCGGCGATGGCGTTTTAAGAGATTGTCCAAAATCAAGATTAGGGAGAACAATGCACTGTAGTACCTGTGTATTGCTTTCGTGAGGCATTCTTCTGCCGTCCCCGTTCTCTAGCCCCATCCCCACCCTCGCCGAACACCCACACCCTTCCTCACCAGGAAATATGAAGAGGGGCACTATTTTATATAATACTACTTTTTAAACACTAAAAAGGCCTCAAACCGTTTCAAATAACGATCCGGTTTGGGTTAATAAAAGATTTCTGGTTAGATACCAGTTTTTTTATAACATACGTTTCAGTTTCAGGTGTGATGCAACAGGTTTTCCCATATATTTATTAAATAATTTCAGAATGAATATTAATATAGCTTTTGGTCATATCGAAGATTTTGAGGATTCTTTTCTCGCTCAGAGGAAACGCAGTGCTAATTTAAAAGAAGAAATAATTAAGAAATGCTTGCTCTTTAAAACACTCTCACGCCCTTTGATACTTCTCGAAACGTGAACCCAAAGTGGCAAGTTACACAGAATTATGAAATCGTTTTATTCGGTTGTGGTTCCAGCCACATCTAGTGGAAGAATATCGATTTCTATTTCACTTCTCAAACTCTTTTTAACCATTTCATTTTTATATCTTGCTAAAAATTTATCATTTATATTACATTATCAAGTATTTATATTACACATTAATATTCATAAAAATTGTAAACTTCATACGTAAAGAGTAAGTACATAGAAACTATCAACAAAAATTAAGAACCCTGAAATATTTACAATAGCCTTGAGCTCTTTTATTGATAATGTTTGGGTAGAAATAGTTTGAATTTAAAACTGTCAACGTCGAAAACATTATGTGCACAATTGTTTAATGATCTAAAGTTTAAAAAAAGTTGTCTTAAAATATCCACCGAAACTTTTTATCAAACTTGTATCAACTTCCATGCCCAGCCGGTTCGACATTGTTGAGAGACAATGCGCTGAATATTTGTGGTCGGTCATTTTATATTAAAAAAAAATATTTATTTCTAATTGGAAGGTGCAGAGACATCATGGCTACACCTCGCACCCACCACCCGTTGTGTCCGCCCTTGCCGCGCTGGGCGTTGGGCGGGGCGGGGCGGGGCGGGGCGGGGCGCGCACCCACGCGTGCACACGCGCCGCTCGCATCTCAACGTACTCACGCACGCACACGCTCGCGGCGGCGGCGACCGACCATCTCCAGCGTGCGAACCGCCCTCCGCGCCTCTCTCTTTTTTTCTTCTGTCTTTCTTTCTTTCTTTCTTCTGGCTGCGCGAGGCCGCGGCTGGACGCCGCTTGCGGGCGCTGTAAAAGCCTCGCGCGCTCACCATACACGCGCCGCCCAGAATGTAAATATCGTAAACCGCCGCGCGCCGCGTCGCCTGGGCCGATGGCGCGGCGTGCTAATTTTATCCCGGCGGTGGTGGGTGAGCGGTGGGGGGGCGGGGGGTGGGGGGGTGCGGGGCGGCACGTGGGCGGGGGGGAGGGGGGGGAAGGGGGGTAGGTAGAAGGGGACAAGTAGGTAAGCATGGATAAGTGAGATGGGCGGGTGATGGAAAGCGGGATGGACTAGTAGGTGAGTGAATGCGATTGACAGATACGACGGCGAGAGAGGGAGAGAAAGAAAGAGTGGGAGTGAGTGAGAGCTGATGGGCGAGCGAGAGGTCGGGGTGGGAAGGTGCGCGAGCAGCGGCCGGGTGGGCGGTGGACGGTGGGCGGGCAGGCGAGCGGGCGGGTGGGCGAGCCAGTGTCGGGAGTGGCTGCAAACTCAGGGATCTGAAGGAACGCAAGACGCGAGTGTTTAAATAACGATTTCTTACACTTATTCTATCTTGGTTTCGCACGTTTAAAGACCGCGAGTATGCGTGTACTCTTACGATTTGGATGCAACTACGTAATTCCGAAGAGTTATTTTTTCTAATGCTGATTTCTAGGAGATAACCTCAATATTGACAAAATGAGCATAATCATTCTGTCTTGTTCTCTACTACTTTATATGGAACAATGTATTATTTCCGAAAAAACTATATGATGTCCAAAGGGACATTCCGTGCTGGATTTTCGAATTCAAATGAACTATCATTTCTTCAGAAATGTATTTTCTCCATTTATTATTTGCGAAACATACGAATGGCGTTTTTCTAGCAAAAAAGCAACATTAATTTGCCCCGTTATGAGGCACTTGTGAAACATCTATTTCTACTTCAGGTAGATCATTGTTATATTTATCGCGAAGTTTAATTCTCTCGGGGAGAATGAATGGTGATGCCGGGAAAACGTTTTACTTCTCTTCTGCGGAAAGCTCTATTTTTATCTTTTGATTTGTGTGTGCAGGGAAAATACTATTTCCTTGTAGAATGTGGAAGGGATCCGAGAAGGGAAGAGATGCTCTGTTATCTACATGTTTTGAAACTTATATTTTATTCGTAAAACAGTGATTTAATAAACCCATCTATTTCGCTCACTAATCTATATCGACTTATATACTGACCAAGCTCTAATGAACGTATTGCTCCAGTATAGGAGCACCACCAACTAATTGAAGTCTGCAGATTTTATTTGAGCGAGGAGCTGATGGTGCTAAAACAGCATTTACTTTCTCGCCCATATTTTCACGCTAATTACACGAAAAGTACGCAAATTTTCGGAGAAATGTACCTGACCTTACTTCAAAATCTATCTGTAAGTAATAGATATCGTTGAGAGGAAAAAAAACATATTTTCAATATTTTAGTTGTAAGAAGATCCCGAAAAAAATTGAACTTTTGTAATTTTCGAAAAATCAGGGTTTTCAACAAATATGAGGCCTGCGCTACTCTCTTAAACGTCCCTCACTTTCAGCAACAAAATTTAATAAAAAATGATGGTCATTTTATTATAAATTTGAAAAATGTCTCAAAGGCTTCATGTAAAATACCTCCCAAAAAATTAAAATATCGGTTTCAAATTCAAGGGGCCGCGACATCAGGCAGATCGATTGAGAAATATCAATTTTGGACAAAATCGGTTTCACGGTTTAGCCGATAGCGTTGTTCACAGACGGACGAATAGACGGACGGGCAGACATTTTGCCGTCATTCGATTTTTCGGTACCTATCAAGGACACTCAAAACATGGATTCCGGAAATTTTGTAAATTTAGCAACAGGCTTTACCTACTTTTTCGTTACCAGGCCCGTCAATAAGAGTTTTTCTGCCGAAAATTAGCCATTACTTTCGCGCAGCATTACGTAACTTTCTCTCTATTCCGTAACGAGAAAGTAAAACTGTAGGGTTTATTTTCTACTTTGGCTCCTGAAATAACATTTGCCGGCAACACTGTTGCATGTAGTTCGAAACACTCCATAAAGTGCATCAGTTTATTATACAGTATGCTGAATTGCTGGGTAACCTTTTCAGCACCTCATTTGAGTAGATCAAAATATTTCGTCAGAATTGTTTGTCAAATATTTTTATGATTATATGGACGATCAGTTTTCTCGTATACGGCAAACTTAAATTTTACTCATCTGTATTCATTTGTAACAACATTTATATTTTTTATTACCAAGGAATATTACATATGTGAGCACATAGTATAAAGTGAGGTGCGACTTATTGAACATCAGTTTGTTTCTGCTACAAAGAATAAACGTGTTCTTGAGGGCTGAGAAAAATAACGTTATGCATTAACAAATTGACTTTGGAAAACCCAAGCCCTATTGTCATTTCCCCAAATTGCCGAAGGGCCAGACCTCTCGCGGACCTGTGCCGGTTTTACACGGCTAGGGATTCGGAAATTCCCGGATTTAGGACGAGGGGGTGTGATAGCGTTCTCTCCCTTTTCTTAAGAGGCTTATGAATAGCGCAGTAGGTTAGAGCGTTGATGAATCACCACTTTACCACCGTTTGTTTCCATTCTCGCGACGCCAATGATCGCAGTGCTAATTTTAGCCCCGGCTTGCGGCCCAGTGGCGGACTTCCCATTCTGCCTTCCTTTGAAACATACTCCCCCCACCACTAATGATATTCTTCTCACTCAGAATTGCATTACCAAGTTATGTTATATTTAAATTTAACTTCCTTGGTGAATCAATGTATAAACATGATTATGTCCCAGTTCACAAAAATATTCCACAGTAATAATTTTTAATACATTTTTCATTTTCTTCAAAACATCACATGTTTCGGCAGTAGCGGACCCAGGATGCTCATGGGGCTTCAGCCAATGATACGTATTCGAAAAAACAGATTTTACTCATTTTCTGTATAAACGAAAGTCATTCAATATATCAATTGTAAAAGTTGTAAATATTATCAATAATAAATAACAATATATACATAACAAATATTAACATAACAAATAAAAACATATTTTTATTCAGCATAAATCAAATACTGTTGATAAGAACAACTATCAAGATGAATGCACACTACATCTGAAGCTCTCCTCCCCTTCCCCCTCCCCCTTTCGTAGAAACATTCTGGTTGTGCCTCTTGTTTTTCGCGCTTGTTTCGTCAATCTCATGAAGAAAACAGCTCACTGCTAGCCGAAAACTCTTTCGGGAATCCCCTCATTCTTCGTTCTAAACTGCACGAATTTGTGTTACGGGCTGGGTTCAACCTTTTCTGCAAAGTAGTCTTGTTCGCAGTAACAACATTCCCGTCTTCACGTATTTCACTTTCAAATCGCGTAAACTGTTACATTATGTTCCCAAATACATTTCCCACGTGTTTGGTTAAGTCAGGTCGTGTGTCCACATCAATGCTCGTTCAGCACTCAACCTGTACACTACATCGACGGGCGAGAGTCACACGGAGGAGAACTGAATAGTCATGACGTGTGGTTTGGTCGGGAGTGTGTCTCCTTGTTGTGCTGTCCAGTCACGCCGTTAATTTTAAGGAGTGAAGCAACCTATGAAGGTGGAAACATCAGTCTCTGAAATTTCAGATGATTCACATGGCTGACTTTATTCTTTTTCTCGGAGATGCTTAAGTTATGAACAGTAATCTACATAATAGCGTGACATAAATAATACTCATTTGAAGGGCTTCTTTGGAAAAATAAACAAGGCTATACCTCTCGCATATTTTGCATATGCTGAAACCACTACGTCTACCTGAATAATCTAGGCAAAAATAATGCCAAATATAATATTAAAGTAAAGCCACAACTCCATTGAAGTTGACATCATATTATTAAACGATCAAAACTTTGAAAATATTTTTATCCTGAACTCTTCGTGCATGTGGCGTTTCCCATAGAGACCCTCATTATTTTTAATACTATATTATCTCATTACGCCCATATTTTGTTTTTAAATGAATGGAGTATCATGCTAGTGAACTGCATTCACAAAGCAAACACGTCGTGAACATGAATCTCGAACACACGTGTTGAATGACGAATACGTATATATCTGTATGCGTGTGTTTGCTTGCCCATCCTGTAGTGTTGACGCATGCGTTTATACTCCACTAACTAACCACGTAAAGATACCCAGGGGTATAATAAACTGCAAATATCCTTACATGCAAGCATTATGTGGTCCCCTCTCCTGGGACTCTTACTGGAAACAAAAGCTAAAGAACCGAGGTACTTAACAAATGTGAAAAGTCTTTCATCGAAAAACAAGTCGAGAATGCTACTTGAATATCTGATAGCCTCTTTTTCAAAACGTTTTCCATTAAAAAAATGCATTAAGCTATGTTGTTGTTGTTAAAACAGTTACACGAATTCATTAGAAACTGCCGTCAGAAAAATGATTTTATAACAAGAAAAGAAATCGTGATGTACATCTTAATCTTGTTTTCAGTTTCTAAGAATTCCTACCAACCAAACACCAAACTGTTGTATGCACATTGGTTCCAAATACTCTCAAGGTTATGACGTATGATACGTACTTTTTCATCCCATTTTAATTCTGTGTCAAGTTACAGTCTGTGTCCGGTAGCTCGTACGTTATTATTGTTCCTCGCAAACATTCCATATGCGTGTAATTGATTGTTTAGTGACATAATATTCTCCCGTCCTTTATCTGCCGATCTAGGAGTTTTATTTTCCTAGCGAATATTCGTAAGGACTCCATTTCTGCTGGTTCTATTTTGCGTTCCTCTGATCCTTCGACGAATGTGGGCTCTTACGTTCCTTCAAGACAAACAAAATTTCAATTTTTCCTGATTTCTGTGCTTTTCTTAAAATCTAAGACGTAAACAGCATTTGAACCAGAAATTTCGGTTAACAGCCGAACGCGCTAGCCGATTGCGCCACGGAGGCTGCTAAGAAGCGCTTCCACGTCTGTATTTCGCCTTATTACATACACTGTCTATCCAAAACATTCAGCGCCCCCGGGTGGGCTCGAACCACCAACCTTTCGGTTAACAGCCGAACGCGCTAGCCGATTGCGCCACGGAGGCTGCGAAGAAATGCTTCCTCGTCTGTATTTCGCCCCATTACATACACCGTCTAACCAAAACATTCAGCGCCCCCGGGTGGGCTCGAACCACCAACCTTTCGGTTAACAGCCGAACGCGCTAGCCGATTGCGCCACGGAGGCTGCCATGAAACGCTTCCTCGTCTGCATTTCGCCCCATTACATACACCGTCTAACCAAAACATTCAGCGCCCCGGGTGGCTCGAACCACCAACCTTTCGGTTAACAGCCGAACGCGCTAGCCGATTGCGCCACGGAGGCTGCGAAGAAACGCTTCCTCGTCTGCATTTCGCCCCATTACATACACCGTCTAACCAAAACATTCAGCGCCCCCGGGTGCTCGAACCACCAACCTTTCGGTTAACAGCCGAACGCGCTAGCCGATTGCGCCACGGAGGCTGCCGTGAAACGCTTCCTCGTCTGCATTTCGCCCCATTACATACACCGTCTAACCAAACATTCAGCGCCCCCGGGTGGGCTCGAACCACCAACCTTTCGGTTAACAGCCGAACGCGCTAGCCGATTGCGCCACGGAGGCTGCCGTGAAACGCTTCCTCGTCTGCATTTCGCCCCATTACATACACCGTCTACCAAACATTCAGCGCCCCGGGTGGCTCGAACTACCAACCTTTCGGTTAACAGCCGAACGCGCTAGCCGATTGCGCCACGGAGGCTGCCGTGAAACGCTTCCTCGTCTGCATTTCGCCCCATTACATACACCGTCTAACAAAACATTCAGCGCCCCGGGTGGCTGGCTCGAACCACCAACCTTTCGGTTAACAGCCGAACGCGCTAGCCGATTGCGCCACGGAGGCTGCCGTGAAACGCTTCCTCGTCTGCATTTCGCCCCATTACATACACCGTCTAACCAAAACATTCAGCGCCCCCGGGTGGGCTCGAACCACCAACCTTTCGGTTAACAGCCGAACGCGCTAGCCGATTGCGCCACGGAGGCTGCGAAGAAACGCTTCCTCGTCTGTATTTCGCCCCATTACATACACCGTCTAACCAAAACATTCAGCGCCCCGGGTGGGCTCGAACCACCAACCTTTCGGTTAACAGCCGAACGCGCTAGCCGATTGCGCCACGGAAGCTGCGAAGAAATGCTTCCTCGTCTGTATTTCGCCCCATTACATACACCGTCTAACCAAAACATTCAGCGCCCCCGGGTGGGCTCGAACCACCAACCCCTTTCGGTTAACAGCCGAACGCGCTAGCCGATTGCGCCACGGAGGCTGCGAAGAAATGCTTCCTCGTCTGTATTTTGCCCCATTACATACACCGTCTAACCAAAACATTCAGCGCCCCCGGGTGGGCTCGAACCACCAACCTTTCAGTTAACAGCCGAACGCGCTAGCCGATTGCGCCACGGAGGCTGCGAAGAAATGCTTCCTCGTCTGTATTTCGCCCCATTACATACACCGTCTAACCAAAACCTTCAGCGCCCCCGGGTGGGCTCGAGCCTTCAACCTTTCGGTTAACAGTAGAACGTGCAAGCCGATTGCCTGTTAATGAGTAAAGATCATTACATATGGGAGAATTTAGTAAGACAATAAAGATCAAATAGTAATAAGTAGTGAAGTATATATACATAATACAATTCTCGGTTATTGATAGATCAAATCTGGCCAACGTATTTTCGTAGGAAACCACTATTCTCCGCCTGGCGCCGCTTCAGCTAGCGCGTGAATGCCTCTTTCTTGATTTTAAGGAGAAGTGAGCGCGGAATGAGTGCTCCTTTGGCGGGCTACTAGCTCGTGCGGGCGCATTTTGACGTGCCCTGGCCTACACGATTTACAGAAAACAACCATGATCTGATGCAACGATACTTCCTGTGCAAATTCAAAATTGGCATAAACCAAAACACTTTCAAAGACCTGCTGCCACCCCCCTTCCCCGCCATTTCCAAGGCAGATACCCTAGGTTCCTCCCCACAAGATGGAGATACATGAATTAAAGTCTTTTAATTGAGAGGCCGAATCTTTTATTGTATCACCATCAAATTCCTGCGAATTGCAACTTGTAGGAATTCTCTCCCCCATCGCCAGACGTCTTGCGGGCGCAGCAGTGCCTCTGCCTGGGAGGTCCTGGGTTTCGTGTTCTGACGGTGTCGCATTTGCCTATCTTCGTAGAAAAAATGTCCAATTCAGACGTCGTCTGGGGAATTCTAGCTGCCTGTTTCTCTGATGGGTAGTTTTCCATGGCTTCTCCGAACAATACCTGGCGAATGCCGGAGAAGTAGTTTTTCAAACGGGCCACGGACCGTGTGCGATCTTTCCGTCATCCTTGTCCCTTGCTTTCCGTTTGTCTCTTACACTTACATGTGCTACATTATTATTAAGGAGAGAATTTTTATGCCCCAAAAAATCTTGAAATATGCTTTTAAAAATTTGCATTTATAACCTGAAAGTTCTAAAATTTAGTCCCGTGCCTGTAGTTCATGTCTTTATCGCGGGAGGAGGCGACGATCTACGTCGGTGTCAGGGTACTTTTCCTAACCAGGTATCTCCCACCCGCCTGGTGCCGTCCCAGCCGCGACAAGCTCTAACCTCCCGACTGGTCTCGCGCCATGTGTGGTAGTGTAGTGCTCGTTAGTGTGTGTGTCATTATGGGGTGTCGGTGGCTCAGTGCATCAACTGATGTCACTGCAGCGCCTCTGACCAGGAGGTTTTAGGTTCGAGTCCTAACGGCGGCAGGATTTTCGACACTACATTTTCATCTAGGTAGAATTCAGTCGCTGTCTGGAGGAGATTTCTAGCGGCCGGCTGCTCTGATCGGTAGTTTTCCGTGGTTTCTTCGATCAACACCAGGCGAATGCCGGAGCAGTACCCTACCAAATGGGCCACGGACCTCGTGCGATCTTTCCTTCCTCTTCCTTGTCCTATCCTCACCCCTTACACACAGGCTTACATTAACATGCACTATACTACCACACATGCAGCGTGACCGGTCGGGGACTGAGAACTTGTCCCGGCTCGGTTGGTGCCCCCCTGGTGGATGATACTTAGTTGAGAAAAACCCCGTTAGCTGACGGTAGGTCGACGCCGGATCTCGCCATCCAGCGGGGGAAGACCACCGCCCGCCACACCCGAACAAAAACAGGCACTACTCTTACGGTGATAATAACCATAGTAGTTGACGTGTCCGGAATCACTGACAATCAAACTGAAGGACAAGGAAGAGGAAGGAAAGTCGCGCGCTGTCCGTGGCCCGCTCCCCTAGGGCACTGCTCCGGCATTCGCCTGGAGTCGGTCGGAGAACCCGATGAGCGCCGGCGGCCGAAGCTGTCGTGGCGCGCCGCCGGTGAAAGTGCCCGTCGCCCGGCGCGCGCCGTCGTTCTACTGTTTCCAGCCTCTGTTGCGTCACTTCATTAATAATCCCTCCGGGCGGCGGCGCCTGGATGCCGCTCAGCTGCTCGGGTTGCCTGCACGCAGAGAGGATATGCAGTGGGGCGGGAGGGGGGACAAATAAACAGAGGAACAGAAGAAGAAATTGAACTTCAAAGATTACATTGGATACATAGCAAAGAAAAGTCGAAAAGGATTAGCATTTAAAATTGAAGGATATTTAAATGTATGGCTGAGATGGGATTTGAATTATTTATTAAAATACAAATTAATTTAGAAATTAAAAATTGTCATTAAATTTGAAAAAATAAAAGAATATTATAAAACATGTAAAAATTGAAAATTATTTGTGTAAATAGTTAATATAGCACACTTTTGGAAGTGAAGAATGATTGTAACTACGTATTTAATGTAAGAAATAACCCTGAAAGCTAAAATCGAAGCTACCCGTTTCCTTCATATGTTTGCTCAAAAATGACGTTCGGTGTTTTCACGCTATTCGTTCAAAAAACCTCGGTTTTATAAATACTGCATTAAGTTTGAATGAAAATGTTTCGTCTGACTGGCAAGATTAAATAAAATGATACCACGTAAAATAGGTGTAAGGGTAAACATGAGGCGGTTGTGCAAAATGGCATGATTTTGGGGGGAAGGTGACAAAGAAAGGCACATGATTAGGACAGTTTGTATTTTCTCGCTACGGAGTACAGAGAAAAGTATGTAACACTGCACGAAAAAACGGCGAGTTTTCGACAGAAAAACTCCTATTACAGGGCCCGGGTAACGAAAACGTTAGAAAAATAATCCTCTAGCACGTGGTGTAGCCAGAATTCATATTTTGTGGGTCCTTGATACCGAAAAATCGAATGATGGCAAAATAACTGTCCGACCATCCGTCTGTGAACAAGGCTAGCGGCTAAAATAGTTCAGCCGATTTTGTCCAAAATTGATATTCCCAAATCGATTTGGCTGATATGGCGCCCCCTTGAATTTGAAACCGATATTTTAATTTTGGGGGTACTCCACATGAAGGACTGGGTCGTTTTCAAAATTATCCAAAAAATGACCGGGAGCGGTAGCTCAGTTCATCAACCGATGTCACTGCAACGCCTCCGACCGGGCGGACCTACGTTCGAGTCCTGACGGCGGCGGGAGTTTCGACACTAGCTTTCTCGCTAGGTCAAATTCACTCGCTGTCTGGAGGAGAATTCTCGCGGCCGGCCGCTCTGTTCGGTAGTTTTCCGTGGTTTCTTCGATCAAAACCAGGCGAATGCCGGAGCAGTACCCTAACAAACGGGCCACGGACCGCGCGCGATCTGTCCTTCCTCTTTCTTGTCCTGTCCTCTCCCCTTACACACACACTTACACTAACATGGACTACACTACCACGTATTCCGGGAAATCGGTCGGGAGTTTATAGCTTGTCCCGGCTGGGGCGGTGCCCCGTTGGTGGGAAGAGTTCTGATTAGGGAGAAACCCCACTAGCCGACGGTAGGTCGGCGCTGGATCTCGCCATCCAGCGGGGGAAAATCACCGCCATCTCCCGAGAAAAAGCATGCACTACGCTAACGGGACTAATGACCAAAGCAGTTGACGCGCCCGGGAACACTACAAAATCAATCCATTAATCCATAAAATGGCTTCATCGTTTTTTGATTAAATTTTGTGTTGGAAATTGTTAAGGATGTTTAAGAAAATGCTGCAGGTCTCACGTTTGTTAAAAAGCCTGATTTATCGAAAAATTGCGGAAGTTCAAAAGTTTTTCGGAGTTTTCCTTCAATTAAAATATTAAAGATAGAGATATTCTCCTTAATGCAATCTGTTCCTTAATGATAAATTTTGAGTACTTTTTGCGAAATTTTGCATGAAAATTAGAGAAAGAACGTGTTATTTTATTTACAGTTGCAACCGAGGTCCGAACTTGATTATAATGTGTTATTGTGATTAATGCTGTATCAGATCAATATTGGGTATATTAAAACGACTCGAAGTATTAGTAGTATAACTGTCAAGTTGAAAAAAATATCCCCGTAGTTCTCGCACGTTCTCTTATTTAGTGGAAGAATGAAAATTGTCTCCTTTTCAAACAACTGCAGTTGTCTCCTCGGAAACAGTAGACCTCTCACGTACCGCTGTTAATGACGATGCCGTACGTTGCCACAATCGCCGATTCTGAAGAGTGCGACACTCTTCAAATAACGTTTAAGGTACACTATAAAATGTCAGAGTACTGCTAAATTAATACGTCAGACGTCTTCTCTGTGGCGTCAAGAGATGCAACGACGAATACCTCAGAAACTGAAATAATAATGATAATAAGGATTTGAACTTTAATGTTATATGAACAAAACTCATGACCAGGGGGTCGGATTCTAATGGCATGTCATGCCAAGTCATCTTTACATTGGTGCTCTTTAGACGTAGCTCACTGGTAAATGAATGTGTATCTCAACATACAGGTGATAGAAATGTATAGTCATTGTTGTTGGATTTTTGCCATTTTTCAATTTTTAGTTCTTTTTTTACCTTTGCGTCATTTTTACGCATTTTGTTTCGTTTTCGTGTTTTTTGTTAGTGAATGTTTCATGAATTTGCAATGACACATTTTTTAAACCAAGGTTCTTTATATATATCGAATTCATTACAATTTCATTACTGCAGTGGATTCTGTTTTTCAAACTCCCAAAATCCCATGGATCTTTAGTAACTCCCTCGACCTTTCAAAACTGACGGTTGGAAGGTTGGAGCTAAGTAATACATTTTCTCCTAAAATAAAGACTTTATATTAAATATAATGATATATAAGTGCATTTTATTTAAAACTGGAAAATTCATTGAATAAACGTTTCAATACAAATCGTTGAGTATTTTTTAAAAAGTGAGGTCATTTCCCCCTTATTTTTGTCATTTTAGAAGTCATTTTTCTCTTATTTTTAAATCATTTTATTGGCGGTTTTCAAAGAATTTTCTGGTCATGAGAATCCGATCCTTGCTCATGACTTATTTGGACTTGTGCAATGTAATCTAACCATTTTTTTAAATTCTCCTTTTGCGACCCGAAATGCATTGCTGAGTGTTGCGCTGTCCTCTGAGCCTCCCCGGTGCGGCGTTGGGTGAGGAGAGAGGGGGGTGGAGAACGACGTAGAAGCAAGGGGTCCTTTTGAGTTTCCTTGCGGAAGGGATTAGCCCTCTCCGCCCTTTCCCTCTTAAGGAAGATTGGGAAATACCTGCATAGTTAGTTCTCAGGCGCGGACAGGTTTATGGTTAAATGAATTCTGTTGAAGGAGTTGCCAAATTGGGGCTTTTAAGTTTTCTGTGGACAAATGGCACTTTCCGAAACAAGTTACGCCATTTGTGTCGCTAGATAACAGTGGCACTATTACACGTTTTCCAGTACTGTCCGATGTTGTAATGCAGCACCCTTCGAGAATGTGGCTGTCCTCCACAGATGGCTGGCCAGATGGTATTATTAAAGCGCACTTAATTATTAAGGCGTTTAAAATGAAAATAAGCAAAACGTAACAATTTATGCCAAATGTTTCACTTTTGTGAATCAAAATGTTTAATTTTTTTCGCCATTTCTCTACGGATAACCCAAAATGAGAATATGTATTGATTTGTTTAATGGCAGCATTCTTGGCTGTTAAACATATAACCAAGTGTTAGTGAGAACCCCATCATCTCCTAAACATGAAAATAAATTTATTTTACAAGTTTTGGAAACCAGGTCTTGTGATATTGAACGATTTTCGTAAATGATAACGTTCGAAACAAAATCATTACAACTGAGATTTGTAAGAACAAGCTTCTTATATTGCAGTATTACTGAATGATTAGGGAATAATTAATTACAGTGCTTGCTAGTTTCTTCATGATAAAATTCCTTTCAAAGAATCATTTCTCTTCGTAAACACTGAAATGTGCGGTATTTCATTTCTGTTCATTAAGCGGTTCGTTAACAAAAAAAAATATTCTGCGCCGTTTCCTGAAGTTTTGTTTAATGTTTATTCAAGAAAAAAATATTATAAAATTTAAAAACATGTTACTTCCCTCTTATGCAGAGTAAATAAAGAAATTAAATTTGTTGTTTCCAAAGAAAGCCACAAATTATATTTTGAACCAATAAAAGCTATTATTCTTCATATATTTTATAACTATCATACTTCTATATCTATAATTCAGTAAAAAAGTGGTCGACACACGAAGTTACTTTCTTTTCCACGGATTGAAAAAATATAAAATATTATTTAAAAGCTTGATGTGGGCTGTGAAAGACCAAGATAAGCGTTCGGTCGGTACTTTGTTTGAAAGCGATTCCACGGCCGAGGTACGGATGCCATGCCCCGTTCGTACGCACAATGGGGCTCCCGCGCATCCATTCTCTTCGCGGCCAGCGAGTTCTGCCGCTGACAGGCTGTGTTGTCCCTTGCTGTGTGATGACGTGAGTGTGGCGGACATGAAAACACGATGTCCCTCGTGTAGTTCTTTCGGCGTAGCCACCTGGAAACTCTTCTGAAAAGCTCTGCGTTGCCCTCCTGTCGGGCACAGGCGAAGCTCTCGTCTGCTTTTATTTTATTTTTTGTTCCATTTTCTTTGAGATGGTCGTAAATTACCAACATATATATGCAAGTATGCAATACTTTAAAACTTTCGCCCCAAATGGGTTCCTGAAATAAAATAAAATAAATTGTAAAAATAACAATTAGAATTCTAGGTATTCATAGACAAATGAGATGACTGTACCTCGTAGATGTTCAGCGAAGAGAAGGAACTTGTTTCTCCAGGAGTTGGGAAACCGTCTTTCACTCCGGGCCCTAGGCGTGAAAAGCAATCATGCTTTCTCGAACACATTGAAAAAAAATCTGGAAAATTGTGAATGGATGCAATTAAGCTGAGAATAACAGTCTGCACTGAAATAGAATGGGATGTCACTTGAAAGCTTAAGTCAGGAACTGATGGGCGTTTTTCTCCGAACTCAAATGAACCAGCCGCGCTTTATATCTCCGAAAAACGACAAGTTAGTGAAAGTGATGAATTTTGATAAGACTTACACTCGATTGTAATTCGAAAATTGCACTCAACACTTTGTATCTGACACAGAAATGAATAGGGATTATGTATTGACAATTTAGGAGGACCATGACGCACTTGGCTTTCCACTCCCCAAAGCCTTACGGTGAGAAATCCGCCATCGCGCGACAGAGAGTCCGGGCGACAGAGAGTTTCTGCAAGTCGTGGATTTGAAAGACGTTACACGACAATTCTAGGGAGAATTGCACTGCGCATGCGCCGGCATCAAATGACGGGATTTCGATTGTCGGGTCCCGTCATTCTCCCTGTTTTGTCGTCTACGATAGACTTACACTTTACGTAGTTTTCGCCGCCACCACTAAACATGAATTCAGCACTAACACACAATGAGCATGGAAGTAATGAGAAATACAATATTCATATTCCCAATATAATATGGCAGGAACTTAACGGTTAATTTTTTCTCAAGTTAATTCAAATATGTCAGGAATGAAGTAACGTAACTGTTTAGAATTTGGGGGTTATGTATATAGTGAGGCTGCATTGATTGTCACGAAAAATTTATTATTTATCCAGAGGACGTTCGAATTGCCAAACACTTCCCATTCCTAATATAAACAATACAAATATGTTATAGTAAACTAGCGGGGTTATCTAGGAAGCTGTAGTCTTCTTTGGAGATAGATGTTCCATGAAAGCTTTTAGGTCCTGATAGAGTGTTCAGTGCTTAGTTTTAAGGCACGTTGCGCTGCCGTGGGCGCGGGGCGTCGCGACGAGGGCAGGCGCCGAGGGCGGAGAGCTGCTGGTTGTGGGGGAGGGGACGGCCATGGTAGGTGGAGGAGATGATGTTCTGGAGGCACAGGCAGCGGCAGTGGTAGAGGCATAGACTAAAGAGGCAACATTTTTACTCTATGGTAGAGGCGATTGCGGAGGAGCTGGAAGTGATGGAGGCGTGGGTGGAGATGGTGGGGGTAGGGGCGTTGGTGGAGGTGTTGACAGTAGTAGAGGCGGCGGCGGCGGCGGCGATGGTGGCGATTGTGGTAGTGAGACAGTGGTGGAAATAGGCGCGGGGGAGATCGGGTAGACGTACCTGCGGCTGTGGTCGTGGTGATGAGGGAAGCGGTGAGAGAAGCCTGGCGTTGCTGGAGGATGAGCTGATGGTGGTTCAAATAGTAGTGGCGGCGGTGGTGATGGTGGAGGTGGCAGGCGTGATTACAATGATTGACTGTTACTTGTTAGTGATCCCGAGCGCGTCAATTACTAGGGTGATTCTTCCCGTAAGTGTAATGTTTTTCTCGGGAAATGGCTGTGGTCTTCCCCCGCCGGATGGCGAGATCCGGCGCCGACCTCGGCTAGTGAAGTTTCTCCCTAACCAGGACTCTCCCACCAGCGTGGCACCGCCCCACCCGGGACAAGCTCTAAGCTTCCGACCGGTCTCCCGGATATGTATGGTAATGTAGTGCATGTAAGAGTGCGAAGAAGACGTAAGAAAGATAGCGCGTGGTCCATGGCCCGTTTTTAGGAAACTGCTCCGGCATTCGCCTGGTGTTGATCGGAGAAACCGCAGAAAACTACCGTTTAGAGCAGCCCACCGCAAGAATTCTCGCCCCGACAGCGACTGAACTCGGCCTGGCTGTGTAGAGAGGGAGTGCTGTGTAGGGAGGCTGGAGCCGGCTGCCCGCGGAGGCCGAGGCGGCCTCGGGGCCGCTTCTTGTCTCCGCGGCTGCGGATTCCTGCACTGGTCGGACGAGCGCCGCTCGTGACACGGCCGCGCCGCGACCGGGCGTCGAACCCCCGCCAGCCACGGCCACGCAGCCCGCCACCATTCAGGCCGTGCGTCAACTGCGTGCCCACTCCCCACGACGTAGGATCTTCGATGGAGAATTCTTAGCCATAGGAGAACGCGTGGGGCGAGCCTTGGCCTATCCTCTCTCTCCAATTCACTGAAGGAGAAACGATGTCACCTTGCCAGCTGCGTCCTGTAGGAAGTGTCTAAATGACTCAGTTAAACTTTATTAGCATGACCCTCCTTTGGTTGGATGGAGATTGGGGTGGCCGGAAGTAAGTCTTAAGCGCAGTTTGAGGCCACCTTTCAGAGGGGGCAAAAAGGCTTTAAAGATCTAATCCAAACAATGATATGTATATTAAAGGAACCAGTGATATGTTGACACTTTCATATTCCTGGATCTTCTGCGGCGTTGTACATTTCTAAGACGAGATCAGAAGCTTCGGTCGATTTGTGTTATGTCCAGTAACTATTCATTTGTTTTATTCAAAGTTCTGCAACGCCTAGTTTGGCCCTTACGTGGTTCGTAGCACGTGTGCAAGTAGTTAAAGAGTGCCTCAATGCTCGTTACTCAACGCTGACAATGCGTGGGAAAGATGTTGAGGTTCATAGGGACTTGGGCGCTTAGCAATGCACACGAAGGTGGTGGGAAATCATTGCTTTCGTAAGAAGTGTGTGTGTGTGTGTGTGTGTGTGTGCGCGCGTGCGTGCGTGCGCGTATTATATGTAATGCGCCCGTTTGAAACTCGTTTTGTTCTTGAAACATAATGTGAGCCGAATCCTTGGTGTACAAAAGAAGTAAAACATCTCAAAACTGTTATTTTGCAGAACGTTATCTTGTGCGAAGTTGTTTATTTTGCGGCCAGAGCTGATGATTTTAGAAGTATCATTTTTCTTGAATATCGCAGATATCTGTATCATAGTGGTACTATTTGTTCATTGGATAAAAAGGACTGTAATGAGAATCTAATAATATTATTTGGTAAAATTACATTTTATTGAAAAAATGACAACTGGAAATGCAGAAGCTTATTCATATCTTTAAGTAAAAATTATGAATCAGGAAAATTGTCGATTACAAAAGTAATTTACGGCACAGTATCAAATTTGAATTTTCCCAATTGCCTCCCTCATACCTTTTTACTTTCATGACCATAAAAACTGTTGTTTTGTTGTTTTGAAGTCGCACATTTTATATTCTAATTTCACTGAAAAACGGAAAAGAAATTCCAGTAGCCCATGCAGTGGGTAAAATATAAATAATCTCCCACAATAAAATACGCACTTTATCCATCCTTCAGATGCTACATTCTAGTGCACGTGTTTCGAGGGATTTACTAGACTTCACCGTTTCTTATGTAAAATTATATAAAATATGGCAATTAAATAGTAGTGTAATGTAACACCAAAAAGGTACGTGTAAAATATTTTTTTATACAAGATAATTCCTGTTTTACCCATCCTTGTGGATTTTCACAAATTTTGTGCGGAAACTACCGACCATGGAGTTAGCAATGGATCGGAATGGATGTTATCAATGGATCCACGCAACCGAAAAGTTAGTGGTTCGAGCCCACCCGGGGGCGTTGGGTGTTTTGGCTAATCAGTACATGTAATGGGGCAAATAGAGAGCGGGAAGCGTTCTACAGCAGCTTTCGTGGCGCAATGAGCTAGCGCGTTCGGCTGTTAACCGAAAGGTTGGGGGTTCGAGCCCACCCGGGGGCGTTGAATATTTTGGCTAAAAGTACATGTAATGGGGCGAAAACGAGAGGGAGAAGAGTTCTCCACCAGCCTCCGTGACGCGATCGGCTCGTTTTCGTTTCTGTTGATGACAGTAATAATAGTATATTGTTGGAATTCGGAAATTTTATTTTGTTAATGTTCATTATATTGATAATTTATTTGGCTTTTTCCCGTGTTGTTCTTGTCCTAATACTGGTAATATTTATATGTGAGCCCAGGCATTGCCGATACATCACATCACTTTTATCAACTACTAGCTAAAGTACCCGGCGTTGCTCGGGCATTTATTAATGTAAATTATTATGTAGGAAGAGAAATTCAAACTTTTCATGCCCTGCGGCGGGACCTACCGCTATCACTTACATTGTATCCCTTCTCTGCGCTACTCCCTGCCATGCTCTGCCGGCCACGCCACGATAGCTGTCTTCTCTTGACGCCCATTTGGAAATTCCGGATTACCTCGCTCACTTTTCCACAAATAATTACATTTTTCTTCTTTGAAGTTCCAGCTTCTAAACATTCACTTTATTCAATTTAAACTACAAAAACTACAATTATTCATTAATTTAAACAACAAAATAAAATACTTGTAGACTCACATGTATAATTTTTGTGGAGTTTTATATAATATTCCGACACTATCAATAAATTGTCACGTTGTAAGACTTATCCTATTTTTATATTTTTTCTTCTATTGTATTCATAAAGAAAGTTTTGAAATTGATATGTCAACTCGTGATCTTGCAGGGACTTACTGTTTTAAGCTGTGTATTACATGCGGAAGTTCATGGATGGGTACGGTAGTAGGTATATCCGGAGTAATACTGATAGATGTCATAACGTAATTGATGAATCGTAATCATAAAAATAAATGAAAATACTTGTATCTATTCTGAAACATAATTACCAGTTTTTATAATTCTGAAGACAAAAAAAAATATGTTTAATGTCCTATGCTAGTAATGTGTAGTATAAAACTTATTTGTTCAGCTAATCAATTCATCATACGACTGATACATTAAAAAACTAATGATCCATCAACATGACATTATGTGTAAATAATAAATTGACAATGCACTGATCCACATAGCAAAACAATATCATTATTTTATCTCAAGTGATAAAGATTATAGATTCTGAACTATGAATATTAGAAACCAAAGACTCCCAGATATTATTTGCTTAGACAAAAATATTTTAGACAAATTAATTTTTGCTTATATTTTTTTAGAAAAATATGAATGAACTCATTCATCGGCAGCAATTGATATGCAAAACACTTTACAGATTAGTCTTAATATGTAAATGATCATTCATAAATTACACATCACTCTTCAAACTTCCTTCGCATATTGAAGAAAAAAGTTTACTGGATGGACTGATAATATATACACATTTTCCATTTTACCATTTTGAACCTAAGAACTGTCTAAATAGTCAAATTGAGAGCCCTAATGAACAGCTGCCCTACTACTAAGAGAATGATTCACATTTCTCCCCTTCTTGCAGAATTATTTTCAATGGGACGAGTGAGTAATTCAGCAAGTCGATCTTCCCTCTGAGTAGCCGATTCAAAATTTTAGTTGACTGTCAATCTCTTGGCTTTTGTAATCTGTTTTGACAATTGTGACACTCGTTTCGTCAAACAATTCAGTTATCACAAATGTCTGTAAAAGAAGACGTTGTTTAGATTGTATACGATATCTATATATTGTACATTGTACATTACTGTATTCTGTGCTGAATATTATTGTACTTTTTATTCTCTCAACCTACCTCAAATATTAAACACTTTCAAACTCACAATGATTTCTTGCCACTTTGTATATAACACGGACAAAGAGCAATGCCTGAACATTCACATTCTTTATCACTTCAGTTACGGCATTCTTTCAAATGTTCACACAGGGACATTACATAACCTTATTCAAAGCCCAATGAATTTCGAAATAATTCTGGACATCGATGAAATCAGTAGTAAATCTCAGACGTCATCCTCTGGTGGCGCGCAGCTAAACTACTGGCATTGACGCACTCTTGAATCTGTGATGTAAAGGTAGGTGAAAAATGTCCAGAAAAGTAATTAGTTTGAAAATATATTACTGTTTATGTTTGTAAAGCATAGCCTATAGTACTCCAGGCCTTTAAAGGATGCTAGCCCAAAAGTTTCATCGGCATTGATTCAATGAATCCAGAGATTACCGTGCTGTAAGACCACGCACTTCTGTCTTTATATATTAGTATGGATAGATTGTTTGAAATTGGATGCTGTAGGTGGATGAGTGGTGTGCTACGAATCGGCGGGATTCATTCCATGCGCTTATCTCCTGGCCCTTCCTCCCTGCTTGCTTTCTGGAGAGGTATGCGCGTTGCTGCACTGCCTGGGGCGCGGCTATGATGACAAACGCGGCTGATGGCGGGTGAAGGGGGTGAAGGGGGAGCATTGATAAGGGCGTGCGCGTGGGAACGCGTGACTTTGCAGCGGGGCCGCGGTATAATTGGCGGCGACTGAGGAAGAGAGACGGAGAGTGGACGCAGTTGGAGGAGATGGACACGAAGGCGGAGGAGGCGTTGGCGAAGGCGGAGATGTGAACGGCGGTGGCGGAAATTACCTAGATGAAGAAGTGGAGGTGGAAGGCGAAGACCAAGGCTTGGGTGGACGAGGAAGTGCTGGCAGTGGCGGCGATGGAGGCGGAGGAGACAGCGACGTTGGCGGAGGAAGAGGCGACGAATGTGCAGGAGGAAGCGGAGTTGGAGCAAACGGCGTCGCCGCGGGCAGAGGGCGAGAGGGAGGAGGGTGAATTGGCCGATGAAAAGGCGGAGGTGGCAGAATACGGGTGCACTTGGTGGAGGAGGAGGAGGAGGTAATGGAGAAGGGGGAGAGGAATGAGACATTGTCAAGGAAACGTTGATCCAAAACCATCGATGTTTTTAAATATCGATGGTTGGTGTAAAGAGTAATGAATTTATGGATATCTGAAAATTATTATACAACGTTTTTATGATGGTCGTTTATTGATTAAAAAATACTGAATATGTAAAAACATCGAACACAAGACGTCGACGTTTAAAAAACCGTCGGTCTAAAAAAATCGATGTTTATTGCATCGACGATTTTATAAAAACATCGCCACCGTCGCATCGCAAATAGAGAGTTGGTGCATCCTTGAACGTTAAAGCACCGCCGACCTTCTGGGCGTGCGCAGTGCACGATGCAATCACTGTGGTGCATCCGCAGAAGAGCGGTAGTGCCGTCCGCTGTGGCGGGGGCGGGGGCGGAGCGGGGGCGGGGGCGGGGCGGGGGCGGGGGCGGGAGCGGGGGCGGGAGCGGGAGCGGGAGCAGGGGCGGAGGCGGGAGCGGGGGCGGGGGCGGGCGGCGCCCGGCCCCTTGGACCGCGCCACAAGCAGGAAGCGGGCAATTAGACAGCGCTGCCAGGAGCTGCCGCCGGTGCGCTCTCCCCCCCCCCCGACGCTCGGGAACGCCACACAGATGAGCTCCGCAGCCGTCTACACAGGTGAAGGGCTGCTTCTAGTTTCCGACCCCTAATGCAATGTACTTCAAAAATTTCTAACCATGTATTTGAATTTCCGGAATAACGTGCACTACGTCGAAAAAAGTTGGGATTTGTTGTTTGAAAATGTGGTAACGCCATAAACTGTAATGCATATACAGTGGACTCGTAGTGAACTCGGATATAGTGAACCCTCAGTCGCTGGCCCCTTTTCACTTACATTACAGATAAGCATAAGAAGATTCGGTTATAGTGAACCTCAACCTCGGCTATAGTGAACGAAGGAAATACAACGTCCAGGAAATGAATTTCCTCCCGGAAAAGAATAAATCGCCTCAGTGCCACACATTCCACCACTAGGCAGCTTGGAAGAGAGAGAGAGAGAGAGGGAGAGAGGGAAAAAGAAAGAAAGAAAGAAAAGGACGGCCAATGGTCATAATGAAACAAGTCTCCTCTGAGCGGACGCCGTAGATTGTCCATGTCAAGGTCATTATATAATATGTATAATGACCTCGGTCGATGTGTGTCTTGTGAGGTCCATGAAATTGATCCATAGCGGCCACTGAACAGCTTGCTTCAAATGAGAATTTCAAAGGGAACAATCAAACCTTCCTATAATGTTTTAATACGTAATTCTAGTTATCCAACTTGGAATAAACCATAGTTCACTGTTCGTATTAGTGCAAAAGAGCTCCACTATTCGGTAACACGTAAAAATCAACGGTTGGCGTTTACTTCTAATTTTGAAAGCAATTAATTTGCATTGAATGATTCATGAAATACATCTGTTGAATAATAATAAAATTATGAGTTAAAGGCGAGAGGGGTACCATTATTCAGACTGAATCGGGGAAATGCGGACAGCAGTTAAGGACATACGTCGAGACACATCGCTTTCCTTCGAGATTATTGCAGATACATATGAATACAACTATTAAAATATTAAATTACATAATCAATTATTTTAATTATAATTTAAAATCTCTGTGAGAAAAAATGGAAAGAATTCTAATTCACGGCGGGGCATCCTCCCTCTCCCTGCTTTTCATAATCATCTTGCACGAGGGTGGGGTGAGACTTCTGCAAAAAAGTTCGAAAATTATAGTTATCCCCCCAAATATCACGTAGTGCAGTTTTTGCAGGTGTTGACGGCAAATGAATCAAATCAAATCAAACGAAGCTGTACACGACTTTCAGGATCAGTAACAAAGTTGATCACAAAAATATGCTATACTTTTTGTCATCAATTCTCTTTCGCACAGCTAAAAGTTATGTTCTTTTTTATTATTTTAATCTTCAATTCTTTTTTTCGGTAGTGCATTAATTCGCAGATGAATCTCCCAACTTGCTTCGCGTCGTGAGTGGCAAGAAGCCAATCGCGTCGCGGCCACAGGAAGCGCAAATGGGCTGCGGCGCATGGAATGCCCATGGCAAATGGAATGAACGCGGGCAATCGCCACGTGCATTGGCGGGCGCCGTCCACGGGCCGCGCGATAATCAACGGCGGAGTTTTGTGCTTCCCCACATCCTGGAATAGGCTCTCGAGAAAGAGACGTTGATGACGTAAACGATTGATTAATTGGTTGATGTTTCCGGGCAGGTCAACTGCTATGGTCATTTGTCCCGTGCGTATTGTGAATGCTTTATACTAGGGGCAATAGCGGATGCAAGAAAGGGGGCATGGAGGACATGACCCCCTCCAAAAGGTCTAGAGTATTTGTGTGTTACCGTGTTCTGTTTGTTAAAATTGATTGAAATATTTATTTGTGTTAGAATTATGAAATTATTTAAAAGTAGTATTGTATATTATCATGTATTCGCTACAAAAATAATATACAACTTCATAACAAATATTTATTATTTAACAAAAATCTGTGATGGCATCCTTCAAAATGATGGCTGGAGGCGGTGGTCCTCCCCGCAGGATAGGAAGATCGTTGTCCACTTATCTTCTCCAGCCGGACAAGCTCTCGGCACGTGTGGTAGGACTGGAAGCATTCGTTTGTGTGATAATGTAGTACATGCGAGAGTAAGTTTGTGTGTAAGAAGAGAGGAAGGAACAAGGATGAGGTAGGAAAGATCGCGCGCGATCCTTGACCCCTTTGTTAAGTGCTGCTCCGGCATTAGACTCGAAATGTTGTGAGAAACCACGGGGATCCGATTAGCTGGCTAGTAAAACTCTCAACCAGACAGCTGTTGAATGTGTAACGACCAATTCATGACTTACGCAGGTGACTAGGTGATTTAAAATATTAAATTTGTGCACTGTTCACAAAGGTAGGCACTCTCAGTTTTATGTCGATTTTCGGGATGCATTTCTTTCTGTGAACATTCCTAAAAAATAAACTGAAATCTAATCACAATATTAAAGTATACTGCAGATGCAATTCCTGATGAATCGCTTGAATAATTTTTATTTTATTTTATTTCCGTGCATACATAGCATGTATTACGACACGCGCACGTTTTCTTGACTCGCCCAATACTTACCCCCATTCCTTTATGAATTTTAGTTGAATTAAGAATAAATGATAGCCAAGAGAGTTGTTGACAAAATCTAATCATAAAAGTTTGCTCTTGTGTAATAGAAAATATTTTGCATTAAAAAACACATTACGGATTTGATATATGATATGGTATTAGTCCTGTGGTCGAAACAAGTGACCTTACTAATTTCACATTAGCGATATGAGGTCTCAAGAAAAACATGCCTAAATCAGACAATGAAAAGCAGTTTCATTTTGCAAGTAACAATTGTTGGTGTAAAAAAGAAGCTCACGTGCTCTATTTTGTATATAACACCTGTTCGTGTTAAAAAGGTCACTGTTCATTTGTTTCAATGTCTTTAATTCATAGTGGTAACCACCAGTAATAAATGGCAACATCATACAATCAGTAGGCACACTGCACTGCGTGGGCGAGTGGCAGACTGTTAGCACGCCGCCTCGTCTATCTCGGTGTCATGTGGCAGACGGTAGCGGACGGCGGCGGCCTCTGGCTGCGTTTCGTCGCCGATTTATGGGCTGGCGCGCACCGCCCGCCCGCCGCTCTTCTTTTTTCTCCCCCCGCCCCCGCAGCGCCCGCCCGCGGCCACAGAGCGGCCGCTGCCGGCCCTCCACACGAGGGGCTGCTTCCGGTGGAACACGCCAGCAGGTTCAGGATGAACACGCACACGCGCGCACACACACACTCACGCACACAGACACGTACGCATACACACGCGCGCGCACACACACAAGTTACGGAATGTCGTCAAATTTGACTGTTTATTTACTTTCAGTGATCTTCGCTTTTCAAATCACTAATTATATCTTCGCACTACAAAAATTGCTCACTACCACATTGAACTCACACGTTTCCTCACTCCGGAGGACGAAGAGAAACCACTTTCCATTGATCGATATCAATTAGCACCAAAATCGCTGTAATTAGCAAGTAACGGCAGACAAGCGTGTATTGTAATAATTTGAAGACTTGGCCAATATTTAGGGTTTATAATATGAAATCCCTTAATAAGATCAAGTACTGACACTTCTACGGTCCACAACATTTCATGGAAATTTGGCTTTTTAGAAACTACAAACGACTTTCTAATCGGAAACCTGTAGCGTTTCAAATACATAGATAAGATTGCTTCAAATTCAGATTCATTTCTGAGTTTAGTTTAATACTACTTCACATATTTTCAAAATGTGTTTCGATTGCATTTGGGTAAAAGTGTATATGTCACAAAAATTGAGTGTTGAGTTGGGTGTAATAACTTTTATTTCAAAATTATTTAGTTTAATTCTTTTAATCTAACTTCAAACTAACTTAAAACCATTCACACACACACACACACACACTCACTCATATGTATGTGTGTATACATATCTTTGTATCTGAATAATAATTATTCACATATATCCACACTAAATACAATTTTTTTGTTCTCCTGTAAAATTATGAGAAAATCCATTTATACCCTTTTGCCCAAACTTTATACCTTGCATCCGAGTGTAAATTCAAACTATTTCTGACGGAAAAAACAATATTAAAAGAAACTTTAATAATAATAGAATGCAATGTTTTAATTTCAAATGGTTTACAAATGAACTAAAGAAATGGAAAGCAATGTATCAATTCAATTTCAAAAACGGTTAATTTTTTGTCGTTTCAATTTCATTTGCCGTTGTGTTCAGTATATTTCAGAACCGAACTTGCTGTCATTCGTCGCTCTTCGTTATCCTCTTTCTCGTTCGCATTCAATCTCGTTTTCTCCATACCCTTCTTCAACGAATTATTCGCTTCATTATTATTGGTAAGTCCTATATTCCTCATTTTTTCACTTTAATCTTCTTCTTCCTTTTTACCTTTTTACTTACTTTTATCTTCTCTGCCGTAATCATTCTCTATTTTGTTTCTTTTCACCCCACCTTGGTTTTGCCTTATATTATTTCTTCTTTCTATCTTTTTACTTTTATCTTCTCTTCTTCCTTGACCTTGAATTTCTCTCGACATTGTCAGTTGGTCTTATCGCAATGTTTATGTTTTCATTCTGCTGCTATTTGCGTTCCATATCCCCTAAAGTGACTATTTGCGTTCCCTATCAGTGAAAGATTTAACTTTCAGTAAACGACTGTCGTTCCCGGAGAAAGGACACGACAATATGAGTAAAATATAACAATATTATGAGTACAGCAAGCAGAACTGTGTGGGTAGTGCACTTTCGTGGTAGCGTGGCCGAGCGGTCTAAGGCGCCGGTTTAAGGCACCGGTCTCTTCGGAGGCGTGGGTTCGAATCCCACCGCTGCCAAGGATTTTTGAAAAAAACTTTCATTCTTACTTCAGTGTCTGCCTACATATACGTCCAAAATAACATTAGAATGAAATATTTCTCTTCGCGTCACAATTTGAATCAATTGCATTTGCTCACGTCAGTCTAATTTGGAGAAACGTAATTGTTCGAAAAATAGGATCCTGGGAGGTAGTTTATTTTACAACTTGCTCCAAAGCACACATATTTTTTGAGTATTTTAATCCTTATTCTTTAATAATTATATCAATTTAACACAATGACGTTATCCGTATTCATCTGCTGCATCCATTCTATGTATTCTATGAAAGGAGAGTGACCGAAAATTAATACCACCAATAATTTAATCCGTAAAGCTCTAAGTTAAAAAACACGATGAATATTGAATGGAATCTGTATTTCTTTGTTTGGTAGTGTGGTGAAGGTGATAGTAGGGTGTGTTGTGAATGTGACAACTGTGGTGGCGATGGTGATCTTTTCAGCAATCGCCGCTTGTTAAGGGAGGGCGTGCCGAGAAATTAGTTGGTTTCTTGTTATCTCTTTCCCCATCGTGTCCGAGTGAGAAGTTAGCGACTGCGTACGATGTCTTCCCCCACTCCGCGCCCCCGAGCGGTTTTTGTCTGCTAACAGCCGCCCTGCTCTTGTTCCCCGGCCGAACGCAGTAATTGGCGCGGCCAATGGGCTCGAGCGACAAGAAGCGGCTTCCAACAATTGAATTAATTTCGACAGACCCGGGAGGTTGGGCTGGCGCCCGGGCCGATCCGAACGATAACTGGGCCATTTCCGGACGGCGCGAGTTTCAATTGCTGTTTTTTTCTTCTATCTTTTGTTTCTCCTCTACAGGGAGTACGATATTTCTTGGCGGATGCGTAGTGTGTGGTTTTAACAGAAAGTTACTACGTAGGTTACGAGTTCCGTCGTGCTCCATGTAGACTCCGTGTCGATTGTACCACGTTTCACTGCACAAATGCAGATGTGAGTAGTTAGGAACAGACAAGTACCACGATCAATGTGTCAACATATGCACAACCAGGCCAATGATAACATAACATAATATTGCATTACTAAAGTATGATTCATTGAATGAAATTTAATATTCATTAAATTATTCACCACATAGGATACAGCTTGGAAGCGGGTAAATAATTCAACAGAGTTAAAATTTTCTCCTAAGAATATTGATAATGTCTTAACGTAATGGGCGTATAGAAAATGATTGTATAAAATGATCGGTTTTTATCTTTCATATATTTCGTGATGGTCCTCTTCCGTTGGACAAATCAAGTGTTGGTGATCACTTTCTGTCTTTCTAACAATCACACAAACAGCCTCTTTGCTTTTGTTCCAGAATCCTCCTCGTTCCTTAGTTACTAAAGCAATGTCGCAGAGCCGACGCTCGTCGGCGCGCGCAATATAAAAGAATGTTGATGATAAGTCCGTCCGCCCGGCCGTTGGTCTGTCTGTAGCCCATGTCATGATATTAAAACGATGTAGTAGAATTTGCTGGAAGAAAGTGGCAGCGGTGGGATTCGAACCCACGCCTCCGAAGAGACCGGTGCCTTAAACCGGCGCCTTAGACCGCTCGCCCACGCTACCCTCTCTGCCGGGCCATGAAATTAAAATGATAACATTGCTGTTGTTAATGTTATAACGCATTATGAAGTCTCTCCCCCTGTCCTCTAGAACAGTGTGTGAGCAGTCTGAGGCATACAGAAAAGAATTATACCTCTTTAGTCTATGGCTGAGGGTGTGTGCTGCTGCCCCCCGTTCAAGAGGGTTTGACCCGTGGGGGCTTCTCGGGCGCCGTATCCTTCCGGTTCATTCCTTTGTATCCCAAGTCAACTCCTCCTTCCTCCGCTGCCTTCCTTCCGCCCCCATTCACTACCAACTTACTGGCTACCATTCCTTCCAACACGAAAATGAGACTACGGGAGTATTGGTTCTTATTTCAATTCCATTCAAATATAAGCATTTCCCTATTGCTTCGATAAAATGTTTGTTGTTGATGTTTTGTAATACTGTTTAGGGCACTGTAGATTACGTTATTATGACATTATAGACGTTTTCTGCATGGAGAAAAGAATTACTGGACTTGTATTTAAAGAATACATGCACTGCCTGATACGTAATTAAAAGGTTATTATTTACTTAATTTTTACAAATCAAGTCATAAAATATAATTACATAAAGTATGCAAACGAACAATATTCAAAAAATTTAGAAGGCAATTTATTATGGCTATTCCGAAGGTCTTGTGTGTGTGTGCGTGTGTTTTGGGTGACAGATTACTCATTGGTCTGAAGAACTCGTAGCGTATGTGGGCCTTTCCCTAATGTGTAGAGGTGCTGGCAGTCCTGAATTTTGTTTTCATCCTCTATCTCTCGTACCGCTCTTTCCTTGACCTCGGGTGTATGTTTGTCGAGTGTCCTTTTGTCTACTCCACCCATTCTGAAAATGGGTGTGCTTCTGTTTGAAAAGTTGCCCTTCTTTGTATGATCTTCTTTCATTTACGCACGAGTCAAACGCTAAAAATAGCGGACTCCGACTTTTCGGGCATACGTCTTCTCATGCAAACGAAGATCGCAAGCAATACCGAAGGTTTCGTGCGTCTCGACCGTGTTTTCACCAACAAGTCAATGACAAGCTCTCTTTTCAGGAATGAACGAACTTTCCTATCATTATATTACCCGTTCTTAGAATTAGCGAAATTTTAGTTTTTTTGTGAGATCTGGATACCAGAATGAATTGGCATGTAAACTAATTTTTTCGGAATAATCCCCATGCAAACAAGGAAAATACAATCTCCCAAGTGAAAGAGGTTTTACAATTTAGGGAGGATAGGGTATTGAATAATTCAGTTACATTCGGACGTAATATACATATTATAATAGACATTGAAAGTCGAAATAAAATCTCACACTCCAGACCAAATGTCTTCAAATATTCCTCTGTCGAAATATTTTTCATTCTTCTCGTGTTACTTTTTTTTTCTTCTGAAAACTATATAAACCTGACTCCTGTGCTAGCAACGGGATCCACTGAAGAGCAAGTGCCTGCGTGTGCCACAATGCGTTGCAAAGCGCGTGTCGAGGGCACCTTTCAACGACGGCACTCGTAGTTTTCTTCATGCGACGATTTGAACCATCACCTGGTTGTAGTTTTCTTACAGAAGAAAGTGGGTCCCGCTTACAAGAAATCACAGGGACTGTCCTGCAGGAAGGGCAAATTTCAGAGGCAAGTTCGATGATTTGGTGGACACGCCAGTGCTACAGAATAGAAAGTTAACAAAAAAGGAAACTTGATGGGCGATTTCTTTGATCTTCAAACGAAGGTGGTATTTAGCGGGCCGACATATTGAAATGGAGTAATCTCGAGACTTTCTTACAGGAAAATATATAAAATATTATATCTCCATGACACCATAAAATGAAAAAGAAAATGAAATCAGTTCTTATTTACCCCTCTATTATCACCCATAAATTTATCCATATGTAACGGAAATTCATCGAGCTTCTCGTTTTATGTAGTCTTGGAAAGAAATTAATTCTCCTGACGAATTTTTACTTAATCCCCAACTCTGTTTGAAGAGATCCTGGAAATCTTGAAAAACTTGTTGTAGTTGTAATAGGTCATTAGGTAACACTATTTTTCTGAGTCATTAAGAACGTTGCGCATATGTTTTATCACGTGGCTTTTCACTTATTTCAAGTTGCTCCTGAAAGATTTTAGAATACGTTTTGTTGGTTCGCCAGAGTTCCAGCTGATGTTCTCGGAAAGGAGGCGGCTAAATTCGAAACAGAGCTCTCCACGCAAGGTCGCTTTTTGGATGTCGACAAAAAGCTCTTGCGTCTGCTCCTTTGCAGAGGGTCGTTGCGCCTCAGTCGCACAAAAACCTCAAGGCGCATCAGAATTTCACATACTACGTCTATGCCCGTTTATTTGTAGTTCTGGCACAGCCAAATGTAGCACTTCCTCCAGGAGCCAGGCAGAATTCTTTTTTTCGGAAGAGCCTGAACCTTCTTTGCCCAAAGACTGCCATTCCGCGACGTTCAAATACTCTGATCCCCTTGCAAGCACACATACAACGCATGGAATAAATATATTCAAGTGATTACTGTTTATCGCTTGGTTTGACTTTGGAGAGACCAGAGGAATTGATCAGCAACCACAGGCCCCCTAGTAGATTAAGGCGCCAACACGGAGAAGCGGGTGACGGACGAAATTATGAGAATGCGCATTAGCGCAGTGTACAATGCGCAATGCAGAGATTGCGCATTGCTGAATGATAAAGGAATGCATTAACTGTATGTGTTTGCGCACTCTGATAATTTACATCCTCATAAATATCGGAAAAATAAACACAAATTTGTGTCATAGTTATCACATTTCGACGCATATTTACTTACCCAAGTTTGCATTGGTAATTGAAGTAAAATTAATTATTCGAATATTTTTTTAAATTATGGGACATTTTGTATTGATGAACAATGCTGTGTAGAGGAAGAAAGTAAACCACTTGTCAAAAGTTTACGCACATAAAGTCTTGAGCATTTCTCAACATTTATGTCGTGATAGTTTATTTATAATCACTCTTCGTGCTTACGCGTAAATGTACGAAGAAGAAAGGTTCTAAGTGTTTTGAATTTTTTTAAAAAGAATGTTTACCTTTATATTCGTACTCACATACTGATTTAAACATAGAAACGTATAAATGTAACGTATCGCATTTATCATATTTCGTGTAATGTATTTCCACTCGTATAAAAATGCCAACACTTCGCGAACAGACCAAAAATTATGTATTTAAACGTCTCAGTATTTTCGTTGTTATTTATGAGATGAAAGATTTAAAAGGAAAATATGCATATTTTTAGTTATAAAAGTATATTTTTAATTGGTCACACTAAGAATTATCAAGAAATTTTTAGAAGAAGATTTTGATATTTTCGAATTCTCCACACGATTTTCGCTCGATATGCTGACGAAGTTACCCTATGCAAGTTCTAAGAAATCATAAATGCTCTGCTTCCTGGAATATTTAAAACCACGTACATTCCGGCGAGACGATCTTCGAAGAAGATCAGCTCTTTGACTTTTTCTGCTTCGTCGTTTCCCAGAACTCTGGACCCCGCGCCGTGGAGAATGCCGTGAGCAGCATCTGATCTGTAACAAGAGTACCTAGTTGCAGAATTTCTACAATTCGCGCAAAACATACTTCCCGCGTGAATTTTTGTCTGGGAATTATTCATTTCAAAGTTTTATAATTCGTTTCAAATAAAATACGAATAATATTACTTCTCGTTTAGGCTTAAGAGGCAACGAGCTTTTCGTAAAATTTTAGAGATGTTGATTCATGTAACGCAGCCAGTCATATTTCCTTCTGTTTGTTCCAATTTTTTAACGATGTTGGAGTTATTTTTTAAGTGGTAAAAAACAGTAAATATAGTCCTTAAAAGACTAATTTATTCCAATTATAATTTTCAAAATTATTGAAGAATCCTGACGTTTCTGATACACAAGGTACGGTCAATATTTAATATATAAGGAAGTTACTTATTAAACTCTTTGTGTTTAGTTGAACATGTCATCCACAATACAAATTCAAAATATTATTGTGTTGACTGATTTCGGAAATTTTCAACCACTATCCCATAATATTTTATAGATATTCCAGCGATTCTCCAGTATGACTTCATTTCATTTGACATGCCCCTTCTCTTAGAAACTGCTTGGCTTACACCTACTCCATTTGCAATTGACTTAGACCTGATAAATTTTAATTTTAAAGCTTGTAGATGTTCTTTTTATTGTTCATCTAAATTTACTAACCATTCAAAAAGTTACACGGCGTACAATTTATGACCCAACAACGAGCAACAAGTTTTCGAAAAAGAATAAAAAGATATAGAAGTGAGTCAAACAATCATTGATTATTCTTGCATTTATAAATATGGAAATAACCAAAATTTGGAGCTTTTTGGATCCCAGTTCCCAAAACACATCCAGACAGCGCTAAAGATGTTTTAATCCCGCGCGCGTTGCAAGGGACGGTTGTCCTTCGCCCCACGGGTCGGATTTCGCCTTGTCGCCTTGGCCCTGCCGGCCTCATCGCCGCCGCACACAAAGGGAAGACAAGGTTAGAAATACATTTTAGAGATTCATTTGTCATACAACCGAATATCAAATAATGAACAACTCATTTCACTATGAAACCGCTCGAAGAATCGGTAGCCTCGGTAGCTCGGCAGTTAAAGCAACTGGGAGAAAAACAGAATACCCTGGTGCGAATCCCGCTCAGGGTCATAATCATCTGAACAAATTTAATTCTTGAATTGTGTACGCAGTTCATCAAAAGATCGCGTATACGAGCATAGTTGTGAGACAGGCCCGAGGAAGGTTTAATGTGTCGCCGACACGTTGGTCAGGAGATAATTGAGTTATTTTGCCCTTTAACCTAAACTCAAATTGCACATCCCAATTTAAATTCAAAAGGTCAAAATAAGCAGCATTTTGAATTTTATTCCTAGAAGCAGATTTAGAAAAAGAGCACCGCGCTGCACATTACGCTCGCGTGGCCTCTTTCCAGACCGCTGTGCCCCGCCCCTCCCCATCATCACGGCCCCCTGATGCTAATCCCAGGAGGCAGCGGAGCGCGACGCCAGCGCCCCGCCTTTCCGCCCCGCCCCGCCCCGCCCAGACAGCGGGCGATCGCGAGGCGTCGGCCGCATAAAGTTGAACAGCTGAACAAGATTCTGAATCAATCTAGTCGCGGAGAAAGGGAATGCACTCTAACTCGTTTATATAGATCCGTGAGATTGATCAGTATTATATTCATTCATACGCGTCTGTGCTTTTTATGATGGAACGTGAGCGTACATGAGTTATATTATGACACTCATGTATTTTGACAACAACATTGTTTATGAAACAGTCGAGTTTGTACGAATATTGAAGTTTGCAGTTGTCAAAGCATGACGGTTCTACTGTATAATGTAACTACTATATTATCTTCTGTATATTGTAAAGCGTTATTCACAATAAATTGCAATAAAAATACTACACAGTTCTACTATACTAACTCATTATTAAAAAACCGTATTTATAATTATATCATACAATTTATATTTTTATAGAACCTATACTAAATCCACACTGAAAACAAATTTAAAGAAATATTTAAACTGTAGATAAAAGATATTGCAGATAAAAGTATTTTATGGTGAAATTTTAAAAATCGAAAGTCTCGTATTATATCGAAAAACACCGCTGAAATACTGTACAGCACATAATAATAATAATAATAATAATAATAATAATAATAATAATAATAATAATAATAATAATAGAATGGTTGAATTATTCCTGTTGATCCCGTTTTATATAGTAGAAATATGGATCTTTTTAAACTTATTGAACCAAATAGGATTGATCCTATTTGGTCCAATCAGTTTAAAAAGATCCATCTTTCTACTAAATAATAATAATAATAATAATAATAATAATAATAATAATAATAATAATTCCATTACTACTCCACATCTTACGCGATTATGCAAACATTACTCTACGTATTCTCTAACCCTCCTAAAATGTCCAGAAAAGTTAAATGATTTGCCTCAAACTGTATGCATGTCACACAGTTGATGATTATATTATGTAGAAATTACTGATTTAAAATTGTGACGATCTATTGCAAATTTTTAGGTTCATTTGTTCGAAGAAAAATCGAATATGCTTCCTAAATGTTAAGATTCGTAAAGTCCACATTCAAATATCATTTAGGAACCGGTTTTTCCAAGTCATGTATAATTTCCCAACAATGTAATTTTTACAATTCTGATCACAAAATGCTATGTTTAAAAAAATTTAACTGTGATTTCATTGACCCCAGGGATGCGTTTAATAATAATGTATAGTAGCAGATTGATCTTTTCAGTGAGTGATGAGACAAATGATGCATTTCCTCACCTTCATTTGTTATTTATATCGATGAGCGTGTTTTATCACTTTCGTTTGCTAAATAACCAGTTTAGCAAAAAGGGGGATTCCCAATACAATTGATTGACTGAACCTCTGGACTCGATTAAAAGCGAAGGCTTTGGAAATAAAGATGAGGGTCAGATAAATGAAGTTTTAATGGGCAGAACATCAAAATAAAATGAAATAGGTCACTTCTTTCGCTGTCGCAGAGAGATCTGAGCTTATGCTTATGAAGTTATGACTTATTTTCGGTTATGTCCTTTTATTTCAGTTTATTTCGATAGATTCTCATGCAGATTATTCCGCCAAAATCCTTAATATGAATGCAATCATGAATATGAATGAATTGAATATCTTCAGTGAGTCAGATGACAGTGTTCAATCACTCTTGCTTATAAGTTATTCTGAAAACATTTACGTTGCATGTGATCATCAATCAAAACCTTAGTTTTCTTCTCAGTCTTGCTAGGATCGGACCGCGCGTCGCTGATATGGATAGTATTTATTATTTTGAGACGTGTATTATCAATTTTGTCAATAAATGGATCTTTTATAATTTAACAAATAATCAATTGGAAGTTTCACTTTAATAAAAATGGTTTCAGAACTGTTTTATATTATCTTCCGTCCTTCTAACTCATGAAAACTGGTATTACTACCCTTGAAGAGCTGGTAAATATTAACACATTTTTAAAGGTAGTGTCGTTTTTTTCAAAATCCCCTTATTATAAATCATTAAATACGCAGTAAAAACATCAAAGGACAAAGTTTCCAAACACTTCTCTCAATACTTTATTTCAGAAATTATCCATTAATTTGATTTAGAATTTGGTTTGCTATGTGTCACAAAAATCATACAGTTTTTTTCTGTTTTTTATCATTGAACCATGAACAAACATTAATTTGACTTTGAATCACGTAAATGAAGAAGCACTTAGGCGGTAATCTGTTCACGGGTTTTCTCCTCACCCCACCATCAGCTCAAGCATTTAGATAAAATGGACATATCAACATAATTTGTATTTGACATATCCGCAATGCAATGAATTATTGCAAAGACGGAAATATTGAAACTTTCGGCTCCTGTGGGAAATATGTGTTTCCTGGATCTGGCGCCAAGTCGAGATTAATCTTCCCTGGTATTTTTCTTTGCGACTTATCGTAGTGTGAGAAAAATTTCAAGAATGTTTTAATCAAGTTAGTCATTGGGGAAAGGAATATTATTCTGGGGGAACATTCTCACAAATACCAAGGGAACCCAAAGTCTCCTGGAGGGAAAAAACTCTTGTGACTTCACTCGGAAGAGAGTTCTCACCAATGAGTTTCCATTGCGTCACGTTATTATATATTTGAACTTTTCACATTACGACAAACAAAACACTTAACCATTGTTTTCTGCAAAAAAATGATCGGATTATTGAAAGTAACGAAACTGCTGTTCTTTGGACTAACAATGAAAAATATAGTGGTAATTAGTTAAAAGGCTTACATTGTGCAATTTAATTCCTTATTTTAAAAAAAAAATACTAGAAATAGAGTTGATAAATAAAATCGAGTTCAATATGTGCGAGTTCTGAAATATTTTTTTCCATTCTTAAATAATGTTAAGAATATCATCTGTCAATTTATTATTACAGACATTCCTTAAGACACGGCAGCGTGGCCGAACGGTTTAAGATGCCGGTATAACGTGGAAGGTCTCTTCGAAGGCATGGGTTCGAATCCCACCGCTGCCATAATTTTATTCATTTACTACCTCAGTGCCATGTTAATTTCATCGTATGAAGATTCGAAAGAACGGATAGCGTGGCCGAGCAGTCTAAGGCGCCGGTTTCTTAGGAGTTGTGGGTTCGAATCCTAACCGTCCTTTTAATGTCGTAATGTCACATGAGCGGGTAGTGTGGCTGTGTGTTTTGAAGTGGGTGAATGTTAAAGCTAGTGTGGCCAATTGGGCTAAGAAGTAGATTTTGGGCACCAGCTTTTGAGGACATGGCTTGAATCCAAACATTGTCGTGTGCAACCCATTTTGTTCCAATTAAATAACATCGTTTCTACTTCCTCCAGAATATATGGTAGTATTCCCGAGAGTCCTACGGCGTCTTTTTTGCCACTGGTCTCTTGGTAGGCGAGTTAGAATTCCTCCGCTGCCCGTGTTTACTGCAGCCTCCTTCCAGCCTCCTGTTTGGATGTAGTGAGGTTTGTAGCTGGTCGAAGGTGCAGGTTTTGAGTACCATTTTCGAAAGGAATGAAAATCAAGGAAACAGGTGGTATTCGCTGCTTCTGATTTTAATTCCTATTAAATTTCTGCTGTTCTTACACATTATCTCGGACGATGTGGCTATGAAGTTTCTATGTAATAAAAGCATGTAGAATTGTATTAATACATTATTTCTCAAATGTCTCTAATATCGATATTGGATTAGTTAAGTGCTACATTGCACATTGAATGCTTAGGATTAAGTCAATGGTCCCATGTTAAGACTTCGCAATTATTAGGAAACGAGTCACCTTTTCAAGATTTCAATTTCAATTTAATAATTAGAAACTTAATGTAACATGGTTTGCAAATTAGGTAATGTTTATAGAGATGTTTTAATTTAGAACTCCAGCTACGATCTTCCCTTTAAAATATCTTCCTTCCCTTCTGCCACTTTGGGAGCTTGATCTCTAGTGCATTTCTGAAAAATTAAAGATTTATTGCGTTTCCTGAACTTATGAATATATTCTAGCTTGCCTTTTTTATTTGTTTCAGGTGAGTACTGCTCCACACCTTCCCAGCATTATAGTGGTGAGTAGCACCCACGTCATCGCACTTCCAGTCCGCCTGTTTTTGCCCAATTAATTTTCGACTCCATACGTTATACACTGTATATTTTCCTTCTGATTTATGGTTCAAAAATTGACACTGTGTAGTTTCAACATACAAATCGGGTGACAAAAAGGGTACATTTTACACGTAGTGAATGAAATTTGGATTAGAACTGTGGGAAATGTTTTGACTATCGTCAACGTTGTTACTGGGGTCGTGAGTGGAGTTTACGAATTGGACATATTTCCTGAAAATAGTCTACGACTTTAGATATAAAATTCTAATTTTGCTCCTAGTTTACGTTTTAATTAGAATGTAAATTAATTGCAGTATTCAAATTTGAAGTAGACCTTAAAATACATTGATATATTGTATGTAACATGGCGTTCACGCTGTGATCGAAGTTGTGTGATTTGAGATTTTTCGCCTGGATGATCCCGCTGTGGCTTTGACTGCAGAAGACGATCTGCTACAGCCGAAACAAAGCAGCAGCGAACGTGTTCAATGGATCTTCGTGGTGCGCACCCTCCAGAATTGAGTATTTGGAGGCTGCCACCAGGAGCGCGGTGGTCAAATTGAACGGATGTTGTGCAGAAGAATGAAGGATCCTTCATTTTTACTTTCCGCCCTTACTTCGTGAAGAGGGAAAGTGTTGCAATCGTGTGTCGGAAAACCGCGATTTTTCGTCAAAAATTCTTAATACCGCGTCATCGAAAATGCGGATTAAGCTTATTCTTATATCTAGCAAATTACTTCCTCCAATATTATGTAATCAAAATCCATGATTTGTGAGTCCTTGATATCGAAAAATCGATTGATGGCAAAACTTCTTTTCTGACTGCCTTTCCGTCTGTGGTCAACGTTCCCCAAAACCGTTCAATGGATTTTTTCCAAAATTGATATTTTACAATCCATTTAGAGGAACGTGATGCCTTCTGACTTCGCAACAGATATTTTGATTTTCAGGGGTACTTTACATGAAGCCTGAAGTATTTAGAATTTTTTTTCAAAAATGGCTGTGTATTTTTTGATTATACTTTGTTCTCGGATAGCGTAAAATACACTGAAAATAATAGTGCAGCTGTCATTTTCGATAAAATCCCTAATTTTTCGAAAATTGGAAAAGTTCAATTTTTTCGGAGTCATCCTACAAGTATTGAAGATGAGTTTTCCCTTAATTAAATCTATTCGTTAAAGACAGATATTGAAATAACGTCATTTACAATTTTTTGAAAAAGTGATTGGTTTTCGCGTGATTTTGTACTTATATAAGCTCCTATTTCGTAGACCCGCACAGGCAGAATGAAATCTCCTGAAGTGACTGAATCGTGACAACGTGCCATTTGCGAAGTGTTGAGGTCATGGCCGCCTTGCAAGCGGGCGCGGGAGGTGGGCGCGGCGCGAAAGCGGCGAACGCCTCCTTCCATACGTCAATTGCCACCAACCTCACAATATCCACGCCCTTGTTACTTATAAGCCAGTGAAAATACAAGAAATGAACGCTTTACAAATTGCCATAAAGACACCCAGTTCCGATCGTTTTGCAGTTCGAGTCCCGATTGTGCCGAATTTGCGACGCCATGTAGATAGATGGAGCTAGCTATCCAGATAGCGAGGTCGAATTCAACTGCTGTCTGTCCGCCCCGCCCCCTCCCCTTTCCCTCCCCCCTTCTCCCCCCCCTCCCTTCCCCTTCGCCTGCGCTTCCCTCTCTGCTCCGCCTCCGCCACCGCCCCCTCCGCCTTCGCCTCTCCCTCCCTTCGCCTTGCCCCCACGCTTCCCCTTCGCCTTCGCCTGCGCTTCCCTCTCTGCTTCCGCCTCCGCCACCGCCCCCTCCGCCTTCGCCTCTCCCTCACCTTCGCCTGCCCCCACCTTCGCTTCCCCTGGGGCGTTGCCGCCTGCGCCCTCCGCCGCAGTGCCGGAGCTAGGCGATTTGGGGCAACGCTGAAACTTAGCCCTAACTAGAAACGCCCCTTAATCGGAAAAACTAAAAATGTTAAATTTGAATCGAGAAACTAAATGAGTTATTTGATTTCAACAAATAACAAAAATAACGTTTAAGCCAGTCTTTTGAAATATATAATTTAAATAATAGTTTTAAATAAAATAAAATTATTTAGTGATCAATTTCCACAGTGAGCTAAAAAAAAAAAATTGAGGTTAGTTAGTATTTAATGAAATCAATTGTTAAATATGTGGAATAATAAATATGAATTTCAGCAAAATTTATTTTGTTTCCGTCATTTGATTCATTTCATAGAGCACTGCCTTAAGTAATGTCTACAATTATTTAAGGTAAACAATGAATTGAAAAATGTATGAACTATCATACTACTGTGCCGCGACTTATAAAATTACGATAACGATTCCCCCGCTCCCCCCTCTGGATGGCGAGATCCGGCGCCGACGTACCATCGGCTAGCGGAGTTTACACCTCACCAGGACTCTCCCACCAGCGGGGCACCACACAGCCAGGACAAGCTCTAAGCTCCCGACCGGTCTCCCAGAATATGTGGTAGTGTAGTGCACGTTAGTGTAAGTGTGTGTGTGTAAGGGGAGAGGATAGGACAAGGAAAAGGAAGGACAGATCGCGCTCAGTCCGTGGCCCGTTTGGTAGGGAACTGCTCCGGCATTCGCCTGGTGCTGATTGGAGAAACCACGGAAAACGACCGATCACAGCAGCCGGCCGCTAGAATTCTTCTCCAGATAGCGTCTGAATTCGACATAGCTGAAAAGCTAGTGTCGAAAATCCCGCCGCCGTCAGGACTCGAACGTAGGACTTCCCGGTCCGAGGCGGTGCAGTGACTTCAGTTGATGCACTGAGCTACCGCTCCCGATTTAATATATCAATGTTTCTGGTGAAAAATAACGATGTTTTTTTTTTGCCATCCCCAGTCCCGCTGCTCCCGCTGGCGTCCGTCTTGGCCAGTGTCCGCGCGGCGCGCTGTCTGTCGGGGCAAATTTAGCTTGGGCCCGCGAGCGTGGGCGGCGCCGAGCGCTGACACACGCGAGGCGCGCGTCATGGTTTATTTTCTCTTGAAGTCTTGCACAGGATGGCGGCACGAGTCCTCGAGTTTCTACGTCCGCATCATGGTCCTAAATGATTCTAGAGTATGTTAAAGCCCTCAAATCGGTTAAAAATGTACATCTCAAGACAATCAATGAAAATTCAGAATACTGTTCTGGAAGGAATAACCTACAAGACCTAATTTATTTTTTAAACATCGCGTAATTTCTAATTATGCTTTCTTTCTATCAATTGGGGTATTGATCTTGAACTTATAAAATATTGAGGAAGTAACGTTATGTTATCTTCTAACCTCGAAGTCACATAAAATAACTTAAACCAGAGAGTAAAATCATAATAATGATATTTTAAAACTTTAGGGTTCGCATGTCTGAGATGACATAATCCTGCAAGAGTTCAATTCTCGAATGCTTTGCGGGATTCGAGAAATTAATGATGGTCGATAGATATCCCATCCCTTCATTCTAGATATTTCATAATGCGGATTGCAGTAGGGATGCTGATGTTATCCAGATGATTCTTCTTTATGAACTCCATATATGTAATGGACGTCCAGGATAGTATTACTTAAATGTAACAAATTTCGCAATAATTTAATGAGCTCTTTAGTTTAGCTCGAAGAGCGAAAGTTCTACCGGGAATCCAAACTTATAACTATTGGAAGGCATTCACCACTTCGTGAACGTTCGACAGGCATTTTGTGAGTTGCAAATTCCACGAGATCGTTACCTAAGCAATATCTGACTGTATCGTGTACCTCAGAATTACAGTCTTATCGATGTCAGTGTTTTATTCTTTAAATAAAATGTTCATACGATGTGGCAGCATTGCAAACCGTAGTATAGTTTGCAGGGTATTCACTACAATGCAGCCTGTAAAACATCTGCTTCCCCTGATTTTAATTATGTGTTCCGCAAAACTTTTAATATAGGAATCAGCAAAAGATGTGAAGTGTATGACATGTATTGACAAACTGAATACAATATACTATTTGCGATTAATATAATGATAATTGTCAATTATTTTTTTAATAAATACATTTTAATAACATAAATACAATTTCGGTTGAAAACGTAAAACAAGAGGAGCATCAATGTATTACAAGTCTGCTTCATACTATTTAATACGCGGGACATTGTAATAATTTATTACGGTGGGCGGCGTTTGATTAAAGTGATCAACAATAATTAGTCTTTCATTTTAACATCACATGTAGTAAAATCGAAAATTTGACTTTCAAATTCTCTTTAGAGGTCGTGATACGGTGGAATACTAAATCAAGGAGATTGAGTCAGTATTCTTTTATTTGTGCATTCCATTATCTATAAATTGTATAACAGTTGAGATAAAATAATGGAGAAATATATAGTCAGTACAATGCTAGGTTTACAACACGCTTACTTATTTGCATATCGTGATTGCGCGAAAGGCAAATCAGCCAAGACTTCACAGCGTGTCCTCTGAGAAGCGCCTCGGCGCGCACGGGACCCGCAGCGCCGCATTCGAAAAGTGTATCGGCGCGCGCTTGCGTCACGACGGCGGAGTGGTGGGGGAAGCTATCAAATACGCCTCCGGTCTCCATCTCCCACGGAGAAAGTACGGGTACGTGAAGTGCAGTGAAAGGAGACCTACGGGACGAGCATCGGTGGTTCAGTGGTAGAATGCTCGCCTGCCACGCGGGCGGCCCGGGTTCGATTCCCGGCCGATGCAGTCTTTTTGTTTTTTTTGGGGGGGGTGAATGTTCGAGGAAATTTATCTATACAAAAAATTAAGAATTGTAATGTACTTTTATTAATTGTTAATAACGTCATTATGTCTCAAATGTTAGTGATTTGCTCTAAGAATAAATGCCTACTTCGACTTCTCTAGGATTAAATTCTGAAATTGTCTCTTGACCTTTTTTTTCTACCTGCCCTCTCGAATTGACACGCTTCAGAGTAGACTCTTGCTTTTCATTAGACTCCTAAGATGTAAGAAGTGACAAATACCTTAATTGTTTTTAACTTCTTAAAACGAACGGTTGGGGGTCCTCGTTAAGAACTTTCGGGAGGCTCGGGTAAGGCACCAGCGAATTTATATTCTAAAAGCCAATAACATTCTTACAAGGCGAATAAAATAAATTACTTTACCCAACATCAATATCTTCTTCAAAATAAAGTATTAGTTAGAAGAGGTACCGATGTAGTAGTGAAATCAGACAACCCATAATAAGCACTAGAAAGAAACTTTGCTTTTCACTGTTCCCATTAATGACCGACAGTCCGGCAACTAGTGATGATGAAGACACTATCGAAGTCTAAGCTTCAGTCTTGCAAAAACCTACTATTTTCGTATGTTTCCAATAGGCCACAGCATTCTATAGAGCTGTAAGCCAAGGGGCTGGCATTAGGAACCTGGCCGGGTTTGGGTACTTTCCTCTACTAAACGTGTGTATCCGAGCTGTGTCGTATGTATACATTAGCACTGCTCTAAAATGATATGTTGAACTTTTATTAATATCAATTATTAATCGTAATAAAATATTTGACCGTAATAAATATTTGGAACAGTCTGACTTAATTTCTCTCAACGCGATACAAATATTTTATTTCATAGTTCGTTGGCATTTAATGTTCTAATAGAAAATGTGTAGAATAGAAAAACGTTGTAACATACGCACACGTATTCTTGAGCCCCGGAATGCCTACCCCCACTCCTTTGCCACCATTGGTTGAATTAAGAGTAAATGATAAAACGAGCGTTGTAAACAAAATCTGATAATAAAAAATGTGCGCACCCTTGTAATAGAAACTGTTTTCCATCGAAAAGAGAACTACAAATTAATATGAAATTCATTTTATGGAAATAACCAAACTCCCCATTCCTCTTCCACTGGCGAAGGGAGGAGAAACCTCAAGAAAACGTGCGTGGAGAATGCGTGCCGACATATGAAAAAGTATGCGCCTGTTTGACGTTTAATACTTTTTTTTACGGCTTGTTCTCTCTCGAGAACTAATTACCTCACAGCATTTTCTACCTATTCTCCGTGCTTGAAAGATTGCGTATGTTCAGTTACTCATCACTCAGTTAGTTACAGTATACACCGTCATGTTTGATTGCACGCACAAACGAAGCAGGTAACGATTTCTTCTAGCCATTAAGTGAAGATAATTTGAGATCTGCGTGTTTTCTAATATTTTATGTCTAATTCACCACATAAGTCGTTTTCTTTTGCCTAAAGACAATTAAAATACGCATCTGTGCAAATGAAATTCTGTCTTTATACCCAGTTTTATGAATCGTTCTAATTTAAGGGCTCACTCGTATTCCATTTTCACTATTTGTTCGTGCTTACAATATCTGCCTGAAGTATTCCAATTGTGCGTTTGCGCATATGAATACTGTGGACCGCTTGTGAATTCACTGACACTGAATCTCTCTTGTAATTTAATCCAAATAGTTCTATTGCTCGTTTTAAGTATTGGATTATAAAGATTTTAATTTTACTGTGAAATAAGAGATTGGAGATAAAAGTAATGATATAATTACGTCATTTTATTTTTTGAGATAGCTAGACTCTTTGTTTCATCAGTGATGTACATTCCAATCAAAGAATGGGCTGACATAGTACAAATATTTGCATTACCACATTGTTTTTACATGCATAGCGCGTATACTGAGAATGCCCCGTGTTGGGCTAGCCATTAGAGAAATTCCCTCCGTTAACCTTCTCTGATATGTTTATTTACTTTAGTTACCGTGCTGATTTTTACGATGATTCTAATATTACTAGCTCGTGATATTATCTACAAATAATTATACAAATATTGTGAAGGTAATTATTATTAATATTGTTATTTCTTCCCTTGTCCTGCTATGCTCATGAATTCTCTCAATGTTAAACCTTAATTTATTAATTTTACTTTCAATTTTAATCATGGGTTTTGATATACAACATTTTACTTCTCATCTGTTGCATGAGGTCGTGTAATTCTATACAGAATCACGATTCCTTGAAGTTCTATTGATTAAAACCAATTATTGAATGGATGACAACTAATATAAATTATCAACATTTCCTCAAAACAAAAAAAGTAACATTTATTCTTCTATTTCTATTTTTACAACTTCTATTGAGCTCATAAATGAATATTATTCCTTCGTACAAACATTAAAATTCCGTACAGTTTTGAATAGAGTTCGTAAGTTTGATTTCTCGTTTGAATCGCTGGCTGTTGGGCGTGGAATGTCCTCGATATCCTTATTATCGCGTCCTTGTCTATCACTAGAATAAATTTAAAATGTTCTGCAATGTCCGCAACGATTTGGTATTTAATAATTTCCATAAAATCAATACGCGATTGCGACTTTCCCTAGCTGTGCTTCGTATAAAATACCTAAGTGTGACTCTCTATCTTCTGCTACTTATCGAGAATTCTAATACAAATCTATGGAGCTATTCTAATACAAATCCCATCGAAACACGGAGTCTATTTGAATTCAAATCTCCAACTACATTAATAAAAATTACAATTATAATTCAATATTAATTATTTGCACAATACCAAGCTATCAGATTAACCATATGTTCCCACCGCACTATCATTTAAATAATACCCCAGTCTACGCAGAAAAACTACTCGCACCGCCCCGATTGCTTACGTGTGTACTCTGCAATATCTTTCGAGAGACTGATTCATTTAAGCTTTGCAGAGATCACGCCTTCCAATGCACCTTCTGCAAGTAATGAGTCCGGGGACGCGTCTCCCCATCTGAACAACCAAGCATGGAATGCTGCACTTTGCTTTTCGGTTGCCCTAACAACGTATATTCTTTGACTTCCGAGCCTGCATGCAATCCCATTATCACTGACGCTTGATGCCGATTTTAGCATTCGAATTAAATCGAGGGTTTTTGGCTTATCATAATACGCTTCCAACAGCGTGTGTTTGTATTTAGCAAGGCAGAATGAAGCTTTGCGCTTGGTCGCACCTATTTTGCTAATACTGTCCCGTTTAGTCGACTTGAAGCCAACGACACAGGGACGACGGGCCACTCTTAACGACTGGCGTTCGTTAAGGATTTTTCTAAAGATATTTCTTAATTTATAGGATGTTTTTGGTAGAAAGAAGGTGGTATGTTGAAACATATTGACTTGTTTTTGTACAAACCTAGCAGGGCTTCGGTTTTTGAACATAAAACACGTCTGTTATTTGCTGTACATTGACCTGATCACGTATGTAAGTCTATTACCAGACAGTCTAGTTCAAAATGTCACCGTGTAATTCAAATTTACGCACCACGTACGTGCATGCTCATATTTAAATAAGTAGTGGGAAATAATTTATAATGAACAAATACACAAATTATACAGAATATTCAATGTCAGAAAGCATATTAAGTGGATTTTATACTATTATACTCATATTATATGGATGGTCTACCTTTTTATGTATAGGTCTAGTGAATCTTCGAATGTATATTACTTTACGTTTGTTAAAATAAATAATGAAATGCTTAAATATTTATACATGCCCAATAGCTTCTTGATAAATGGGCACAACTGTTTTATTATATGAAGTTATTCCGGGCGTTTACGCCGCTCGATGTCTGTCCGTTCCTTTTGTTCGGAGAAGTCCGCGAGAAGTAACTGGAGAAGTCCGCTAAAGCCTGCCGTGAGCTCGCTTTGTCCCCAAGGAATTTCACGAGGTGGTCCTTTCGTCTAACCGTCCGTTTGCAGGTCCTATCCCTCGACCGGATGTAGCACTTTGGGAACTTTCCTGAAGTTGTTAGAAAGAGGTGGATTTCCGCAGTGAGAACGCCTCCGCAAAATCAGAACCAGCATTTCCGAGAAAGCTGTGACGTGGTATCGGAAACGCTAGAAGTTTCGGGAATATCGACCCGGAGCTTTGAGGACAGCTCAGAAAAGCAAACAAAACGTTTTGGTTGGCGAGGGTGATTCATCATCGCCCAGTGTGAGCGCCTTGCAGTCTGCCGAGGCGAGGCGGGAGGGCGGATGCGAGGCCCTCGACCGCCATTCATTCAGGAGCGCTCGACCACACCCTACCCACCACCCACTGCTTCCCACTCACCACCTACCAACCACTCCGCCCTCCTGCAGATACCCACTACTCAACACCAACGGTTCTTCACCCACTACTCTCACCACCTTCCCCCCCAACCCACCACTCCCACCCTCCAGAACTCACCAACCAAATTCGCCTCTATCTCCCACAACTCACGCACTCCCTTCACTCCTTCCATTGCCTCCTCCATATTCACAGCCCAGTCGCCTTCCAGTCATTGGCCCACTGCCTCCTACGCCGCTTCCACTCGCGTTCACCCTCGGCTGGAGCGCTTCAACGCCCACTCTCTGCCGTCCGTCATGGGCTTCTATTTATCCGCGAAGGAGTCTTTTATTAGGGTGAAAGTTCCTGATTTCGCAGAGATATACAGTTATTTTCATGAAAAATTATGTATACATCTAAAATGAACAAGTTAGGTTATTACACAATAAATCTCTCAGCACATTTCAGAATTATTCTCACTTGCATAATTAACTCTATAAATGCTTGTAATTCTGTATAACAGTTAATGTGTGTGTTATAAAGTGCTAAAATGTCTCGTTTTCGATTCCCACAACTATCAAAGCGTGTCAGCCGTTGGAGCTGAATGTGCATTTTGAGCCGGCGACCTCTTGTTAGCAGGCATCAACACCGCGGTCGCCAGTGGATGATTGAGGGAGCGTTTCCCCTCTCTCTCTACCTCGTTGTGCGCTTTAACGAGCGTCGGAGGCATTGCTTAGCCGCATTGCTCAGCCGCACCTGGAGACTCCGGCCCCGCTCTCGTCCTCATCCGTCCTCGCAACGAGAGTCGTTGCTCTGGAGGCCTAGTAGAGCACACGCTTCCTCCGAAGCACCGTCGTAACTCAACAGCCCTTGATACCACGCTGCGATACACGATTTATTCGGCCGCTGTTGGAGCAAATCTCTCGTCCACCAACCGTAAAATGCAGCTGTGCGCATGTTTCAGTTTTATTGCTGCAAGTTCATTGTTATTGGTGCTTAAGAGTTCATCTACAGCTTTACAGTGGCGTATTTCTGGACTGACCGGACTCGTTTGCTCTTGTTTCTTCCGTCGGTTTTTGCCCCGCGCGCCGCTCGCTGCGGCGTGGTCGCGAGCCTCTGAGCGGCGACGCGTCGCGACGACCAGTGGCGGACGACCTGCGCTCCCTGGACAAGCAGCATCCTCCGCTTTCCGAAATGATGCGTTTTAGGAACATCGAATCGAGTGTTTGTTGAATGCAGTGACATATAATAAAATGTGTAATAAGGAGTGATCACAGGACTCGACTTATCAATCAATTAAATAAATGACGATTCCAGTCATAATTTTAAATCTGTATTAATAGACGTTTCGGTTTCTAAGTGTGATCCTCTTCAGTATGTAAAATGTCTCAAAATACATAGTTGTTACAAGACAATTTTTTAACGATCATTTTAATACTCAAAATTATATCTTTTCAAAGTGTAGAGTCTATAATTAACTATAAATATGTAATTAAAGGATTAACTGTAACTATTTAAGGTTAATACCTCACGTGTAATTTTATTTATTAAATTTTTATGTAACAACTATTTATTTTCAGATATGTTACATACTGAAGAGGATATCACTTAGAGATCGAGAAAATCCAATAATCAAAAATTTAAATTATGACTGGAATAATCGTTTATTTAATTGATTAATGTGAAGTAATTTGTGAACTTTAAAACATTACAAATTACAAGAATTACTTGTATTGTGGGAATGAGGTACATGTTAATGTTTTCTAAAGCTGCGTTATTGTGAAAAAGAGGAAAATTTAATATAGAAAACACAGCAAATGCATTATCACCAAATGAATACCTTGTTTGATCTTAACGAACTGCAATTCTAGATAGCAATAAAATCGAGGATCTGTTGTCATGAACCGTAGAAATTATGAGGACCCTCAGTGTTTGATTGCAACAATCTCGCAGAACAACTCTGATCTATTCCATAGGTATTCCGGAGGCGTCACCATCGTTTTAGAAATCTCGGGAAAAGCCCGTCATCGATTTCAATAGTCTGCTAGAGCTGCTGTGACTTTTTTGTTGCGTGGGCGGGCTGCTTCCAAGGTGAATCAAGTTACGCGCTCTTGACTGTCGCCCCTGCCTCCGCTTCTCTCGCCTTCACCTCTTTCATCGCTTTCTCCCCCCCTTTCCCCCCTTTGCGCTTTCTCCCTCCCCCCGACAACCTCCACATCTTCCTTCGCAGTCACTTTCTCGCTCCTCCCCGCGGCCGCCACTACCCCTCCTTCTCCACCAGAGCGCCCTCGAGGCCGTTCTTCCATCTCGTCTTCTCCGCTGCCTTCTCCTCCTTGCTGCAGCAACCCCAGCAATGTCAGCCCCCAGCACTCTCAGGCCGTTTTCCCTGCCTCTCATCTCACCATTGTTTCATCATTCATACTTCGCTCCCCATCAAAATCACTCACCCGTAACCAGAAACGGCCGTAAGACTCAGGCAGTGGTATCATAACGAAGAATATTCAGGATTTCACCTTTTCTTTCTACCCAACCCACACATTCTCCTGTTATTTCTACCCCTGCAGTTGAGACCTGGCTTCCAGAAATACAGTCACTCTCTCTGTGTCTGTTTCCACCGCTTTGTGCACCTTTTTGCTGTCTCCAGTGGCCCCTGCCGCTGTCTTCTTCGCTGTTTCGGCCGTCATATCCGTTATCCGTCGCGTCGCCCACCATCTTCGCTTCCTCCTGCGTCATAGCTTCTGCCTCCTCCTGCTCTTCCGCCCTCTTCGCCAACGCCTACGCCTCCTCCGCCTCCGCATACATGGTTAATACAGCGTTTCCCACTGGAGCGGAAATGACGAGCGGCGGGGCGGGGCGGGGCGGGGCGGGGCGGGCGCGCCATTTGCATAGGTGGCCTCTCACGCGTCGCCGGCGGGGGGGCGGGGGGGGCGGGGGGGGCGAAAGGCGAGGCCGGAGAGCGGCGACGCGACGCCGTGGTGGGCGCGGAAGCCAGACGCCGCAGGAAAGAACCTGTTGATGCCGAGAAGCTCTTTAATTGGGAGCGGCGTGGATTGAGGATATATGAGCTCAATGTGTGCTGGGCCCAAGGCAGCCTAATTTTGAGGAACTTACTTTGCGAGATTTAGTGATGTAATTGTGTCAAGATGTGGACGTTTTAATATTAATGTTTTCCTCTAATTAGGCTATAATTTTTCGTAAAGAAATGTAGAATGGCAGATTTTATTTATTTTATCGCACAAAAGACGGCGTACAGAAATTTAAATGAAACATTCTGAAGTCGGGACTGAATTGTGCGTCTTACACTACACATATTAAGCCTTCAGTCTTTATTTCGTTGTTACAGGAATTAGCTGTATCATTACTGTAAGTATCTATAATCATAGATTCATTGTGATAGAGAAAAGCTTACAGTAATACTTTTCCTTAGTTTTACTGGATTCAACTCCTTAACAATGAACTAGAAGGATGAAATATTTGAAATCATCTTTATCAACTTACAGCTATTTGTAAACTCAGTTCAACTGAAAATTAAAGCACTGATATTAACCAAGGTGGGAAGACGTATTATATTTGGCCCTCTTATAATGTCATCTTTTGTTCAACAATCCCTATGTCAGTCCAATTGAAATCACGGAGAAATGCTGACGCGTTCGATAATTACTTTAATAGATACTGATAACGATATGAAGAATATAATATTATGAGTTCCTAAAAGTAGCCACATGTTCCAGTCAGGCTACAGAACAAATTCTTCAGCATGCGTACATGACATTCGATTGAATGAAAAACATCCGCGAATTTCTTTAACTTCCAGATTGCCATAAAATACAATTATTAAATGCATTCTGTGTGATTAATGTCTCTATGAAAAAATATCTGAAGAAAAGCTAATTGGGCTAATGAATGATCTTTACGTACTACGTTATGCAAAATATGTTCTATTACTTTGGAAGAAGAACACGAAATCACCTGACCACACAGTCCCAGCCTCTCTTCAGTCGCGCACTTGGCTCGGTGCATCGTTGCCCCATTCGCCCTCCCGCCCACGCGCTGCGTCGGCCTCTCCCCACCGCCTCCATCGCCCGCGCGTGCCGCCCATTCGGAGGCAATTACGGCGGCCGCTTCGCGCGTCGCCGTGAATGGGCGATGAGGGCGGCCCCGCCCCGCCCCCGTCCGCGCCTCTCGCCCTCTGCGCTGGGGCGCCCTGCTCGACGCCCCCCCCCCCCGGGCACAGGGGCCAACGCCTCTGCACTAGCGCTGACCGGCAAGTCTAGGATTCCATGCCTGACGGTCACGAATTTTCGAGAACCGGCACGGCCACATTTTCGATTTCGTATGCACTACGAGTAGTATAGCTCGGTCGAATCCAACTCCTGCAAGAAGATTCTAGCAGGCGCCTATTCAGATCGGTAATTTACTTCGCCCTCTCCGGCCGATACCAGGCGAATGCCGGAGCAGTACCTTAGCAAACGGACTTCGGACCGCTCGCGATATTTTTTTTTCTTATCCTTGACCCCTCCCCTTACACGCACAATTACACTTACATATACTACACCTCCACGGGTGCTTACAGGGGCTGGCGGGGTCCGCTGGAGGGTATTCCCGGAGGGAGCTGACGTGTAGGTCACAGGTGGATAAAATGCTTCAGCGGGAGAGAGAGGAGACTCTGCCTGCCGGTACATAACGAGCAATACCCTTACAGGAAGAATGACCCAAGTAGCTAACGCGAGCACCCGTCACTCACTCACTTGAGGTTTACCGAAGCAAAGAGGCTGGCGAACGACCTCCACTTATGGGCTGCCGGGAATTCAAACGAATTGAGAGCAGAATATTGTAGAGCTGATTCTAATAATACTTACAAATGTCGCAAATGTCAGCTGATGAGTCATAGCTACAGAACTTACAAGAAAACTGCATCGAGATCATCAAGTTCTAAAAGTAGGTTACGATGCCAACTGTGTTATTATTAAAAGGAAAGAGCGTGTCTATTTCAGAGGAAACTTTTTTTTTCCTGCCGTCTCACCAGTGACGTTTCGTGACGTGATGCGCGACCTCACCGCACTGGAAGACGCAACATCCTCCGCCGGATTCCCGCGTGGCCTGCGGATGCGGTCGCGTGTGGCGAGCAGCAGCTCTCGACGCCATTGCACGATGATCCGACTGTGTGTCACTCTAGCCGAGCTAGACCGGTGATCCCCCGCCCCCGGATCCCGCTGTGACCTTTGAGGAACGTCAACAACTCCTAGACGTATAGGGCGCGATGTTGGTTGGCCTCCTTCCGCAGCTAGACTCTGCATTTCTGGATAGAATCTCTCTTTCTGGCTATTGTCCTGAGGAAACCTGGCCTCAGCCTTTCCTTCATCATTTCTTTGAGGAATGTAATGAATCATTCATGCCGTATCATTTGACCTACGATGAAATAATGAAAGTCAACTTATTTGTCAACTTGTAGATTTATTAAGAGAGAGACGGTTGTCGACGGCTTTGCCGTCATCATCAATAATCTCTGATGATCTCGGCAAATCCGCCGAATGCCGGTTGACAAAGATGAATTCCATAATTTCAGCGTTGAAAATGTCAACAACGCCTCATCAGCGTTCCCACAATTATTTGACTCAGCATAATGTGCCTCTTCTTTCGATTTCTTTCAGAATCTGTCTTTTTAATATTTTCGTCTTTTCATCGTGCAGAAATTAGAAACAAGTGTAAACATCGAATTTTCAAATGAAGATGATTACAAGTTCATATGAATTACAACTTATACAAGGCTCGATTCGGAAGAGAAAGAGAATGTTCCCGTTCTCGTATTTTACTTTACATACCAAGACTGCACTTGCAATAGGAATAATACAAAAGTTCTGCAGACAGGAAGATGAATAACTGTTACTCAACCTCATTCCCTGCGGACCGCTTCTTAAACCAAATGCGCATCATAATTTAAACCCATGAAAATTCGAGAGGTAATAAACCTATCTTAATCTTCCCTCTGATGCTCTGGCCGGCAAAAGAGTTGCTGCAAGTGTTGCTCAGAACAAGTTCATTCAAACGTTATTTCATGACTGTAACGTGTCAGGCCGGTCTCATAGTTTTTAAAAGTGTATTTTCATGTCAGGTATTATCCTCATGAGTATCACATGAGTGTTACGACGTGCAGTGTCAAGTATACAGAGTTGCCTAAAAGGTTGGGAAATACGAGTACTGTTGTATTACGGACTGCACCGCCCTTACACCATATATAGTGGGTAACTACGGATGATTACAGTACTTATTCTTCGGGTGCCCGCTCTGGTGTCAGAAACGGGCATCCACTTGCTGAAGCGTCTCTGCAGCTCCTACAGTGTGGCGGAAGCCTTCAAAATTCAGTTCCAACCAGATATTAAAATGGCAGAACCACAATTTGTTTTTCGTCATTATCTTAATTCTCTTTTTCTTCCCATTATTTCTGTCCTTTTATTTGTAAGTAAATATGGAGTACCGTTTATATGTAATACGTTCTAATATCCGACGATATTCTATTGCAATACAGAATTCATGATATTTTTTGTCAGTCAAAATTCCAAGGGCTTCTGTTCTGTTCAATACTAATTGAATCTTCACTATTCCAAGCGATAAAAAGGAATTGACAGTTCGTAAAATTTTCTCGCAGTTTCAATATGCTTACCTATCATTCTCACCGGTGTTTTCTCAAATAAATGCAGTATTCACTTATTAATAAAAAACTTATGATACGAGTGTACATACAGCGAAACCTGCATTAAGCGACCACTGCGGGCTTCGTAAAAAAGGGGCCTTTTATAGGGATTATCACTTAATAAGGATGTCTTATTGTATAACAAATAGTCCATTATTACTCGATATCAGGAAGGTTTCAGTGTATATTATACATACTACGTTTTCTCTCATGTGTCAGAGAAATAAAATGATGCAATGATATATGTTTCCTATTAATTATGTTTTTGAATATTTGTAATACCGTAGAGGACATTTATAAGTATTTCCTTACACATAAATATTTTCCTCTATGATGTTACAACGAAATATAACCAAATCATTCCCTAACACACCTCATTCTGTTTTCCAAAAAGTAACACAAATCGCGTATTGTACAATTATCGTAACGTAAATGATCGTGGATGTTAATTGATAAAAATCAGACACCAATCTTATTTATTGATTTACGCAACACGTGTTGTTATCATTAATAACATCCATGCCATTTCACAGACAGCGAAGAGAGATCTTGGGAAGAAGTGCTGCATCGGGGGAGGCGCGGGCGCTTCGCGTGTCTTTTCTTGCGCCTTCAGCTGTTCGCATTCCCCGCTTCCCAATAGATGCAATTAGTGAAGGCGCGTCGTCACGAAGTCGCAGGGGGCCGGGGTTATTGGCCCAGCGATCGCAGCACAACTTTTGAAGGAGCGAGGGATCTTCATTTCGAAGCAGTCGCGCCTCGCTTTGCAACGCAAGTGATCGCGCGAAGTATTGAGTAGTCTCTATTTGGAGATGTAATACCAGGAACTCGATGTCTCTTTCACTTTTGTGTTCTGATACCGGTACAAATATCAACATAGGTTGGATGAGTTGAATTTATGAGCTGCTGTTGATGAAATAGTGTTTGTTGGTTGAATGAGAGGAGCAGGGAACTGGGGAACGTTCAGAAAAACTGCAGTGAACACTTCTAGTCCGTCTCAAACTTCATGGATCGACCGAGATGTGAACCCCGGTTCCAGCGGTGGAAGGCGGATGGTGCGAATGCGCCATCACGAGTCGCTCCGCGTTCATTTCACAGAGTGTATTGACCGGCCCCACAATAAACATGGAATGCACCGAAATGTTTAAACAATAATTGTAATTAACTAGGCTGAGTTTATACACATAGCCAAAGAAAGAGTTTATACAGATAGCCTACGAAAAGTCTGTTTAGTGTGCTTTCGGACACAATCTAGCATCGCTTGGTAGGCTGGATAGAAGGGTGACAAATTCTACCATCTTTCGAACACAAAACGTATTTGAAAACCAAATAATGAAGACTCAACTTCTTCTTGCCTATCTTCCCGTTGTATTTTTTTTCTTTTCCCGCAAAACATTTATCAAACCAGTTGCGGTGTATGACTTATTAAAGTGACTTATGAGATTCAATTCAAAAGTGAATTAATTAAACAAACGGAAAACTGTCTTAAATATGAGAGGAAACTCGAGAGATACGATAACCTAAGAAATAATAAGAAATAAACTCCAGATATAAACCAACAGATTCACGACGTTAAAGAAATATCAAATACCTTGTGACTAGTTTACGCTGTTCACCAGCTACGACTACGAAGTACATTGCGAAATCTATACTCAGAAACGAATCGTTCAAAGAAGTTTCTAAAACACTTATTGCTGTGTAAGTCCATAAATCTATGAACTCATTTAGAGCCACAGAGCTTGACACAATGACTTCCAGATAATGTACAAAATCCGATTTCCACCCAAATTAAGATTGCACGAAGACATCTCAGACCACAGATGTCAAACGCTTTAGACTGTAGAACACTTGACGAAAACTAAGAATTAAATTATTTTCCGATGTACTCTTGAAGCTTTAACTTGTATGTGTCCACTGCGTTCCCTTTAAGTAACATTTTATAGTCTAAGACTCTTTCTCTGAAAATGTTTGGCTTGGTTCATTGATTTTCAAACTTTGGTCATTTGTTTACGAGTTACGAGAGAGGAAATAAACTGGCGAAAAAATATTCCTACGTCTCATCAGGTAAATGTGTATTTGAACTTCACAGTTTCAGAGTCTATTAGTTCAGTCAGTTCAATTCTTAAATGAATTGTACCAAAAAAGGAAAAAGAATTTAATGTCTGACATTTCTAGTGAGACCGTCTGCATCATTTTCTTTTCCTTTTAGTTGGCTAGAAAGAAGGAATTATTATATCAGTATTTTAGTAATTCATAGGATTATCTTAACCATTTCGTTAAGAAACTAATATTGAAAGTTATTGTATATTTTCTATTTATAATTAAAGGATAAATCGTATTGTTGCAAAGTTGTTGCATGAAAGAATATGATTTCGCTATGCGTCCGTGTGTAAGAACAATCTTCTCACTTTTCTTCAGTTAACATTACTTTTTATTAAATTCTTATATTTTCTTAACATAGGATTCCTCAGACGACCTGCAAGTTCCGAGTGTAAATCGTGAGACGAAACCCTGGCTCTCTGGGTCAAACCCGAAAAGGGGGTAACCGAATTACTGGATGATATGTGGTCAGCTTTTCGTGCCATATCGCAGTATCTCTTGACTTTCATATTCCCAAATCGCTCTCATTAAATTCACATAACTCCCAATTACTGTCGCGATGCTGAGTCAGCACAGAAAATCAAGAGTCTCCATCAGCGATCCAAAACTGGAGCAAGCGGCCTCATGCAGTTAACATTGAGTTAATATTGAATTAAGGATGGTCTTCGCTTGTCTAATGAAATGTTAATCATATTTTCTTCACTAAAAGTGAAATAATTTTCAGGTGGTAATTACAAACAAAAAGTAAAATGAAAAAGTAACTAAAGTAGAATTTAAAAAATAAAAAGTACGATTATACATGCAATAGACAAAATACGTAATTCTATAAACAAAGTCATAGAATACCACACATTACTGAAAAAGTTGTATTGTATTACATGACAAATTAATTATTCTTAATACAAACTATTAAATCATACTTCTGTAAGCCTATTCTAAACATCATTAATCGCACTTTCGTTCATTCCTCTGGGATCAGAGGACTCTTGCTTGTTTATTTGCTTTGGGTGCTATACTTGTATCGTTCTCTTATTTGGAGAACTATCTACGCAAGCCGGTTCAGGGTGTGGTGCATTCGCAAGTCGCCTTACAGAGGTTTCCGAGAACCATGGGCGGGTCTTTGTCGGAAACGCAAAAGAGGGAGCAGCAAGCATCGACCATTTGAGCCTGCGAGGTAAGAGTGGATATTACGACTTCAAATTCTACAAGATTTCAAGGAATCTTGAACGGCAGCCTACCGAATGGGTTATTATTTATGCAGGTCTATCTTCCAAAATATGACTGTGTGCGTTTTGGCAACCAGGATGAAAAATCGCCTCCTATATTATTTCAGTAGTGTGCATACGTTTTGCTGATCTCACACGCAACCATTCTTTATAAATGAGGTCTTTAACGAAAGAGAATTTCACGGAGACGTCACGAATTGCAGTTTTACTTTTAAAATATGAAGGATTTGTTTAAAAAATGCATTTAAATATTCATGCCAAATGCAACCCGCAACATTGGGTCGCATTTTCTTACTGTATATCTTTAAATAACTCTTAAGCGAATTGTTTTAGTGCTTTAAAATATAAAATTTTGAGGCAAATGGCCTCAAAGAAACGTTCCTCACACCAAAATATACAGGACGAGATCTTCTTGAACATTCTATTAGATTTTTGTTGGTTCGACGCTTCTCGATTCTACCCCACCTATTCATAGCCTGTGGAATTAGCAACTGTATGTGAAATTAAACTAATTACTTGATATTCTACACGATTGAATTAGGCGGGTGTACCTGTCTGTTCGGTAATAACTTTAAATAAGAATAGTTTGTATTGACAAGAGTGTTTGTTATTGTTAACCATTACAAGGAGACATACTCGTATAGAACAAGTGACGAAGGATAAGAGGGATTGGAAAAAAATATATATTACTTGAAAATGGAAATGGAAAAATAGGGAAGTGGGTGGGGTTCTGGCATGGGTGCGCTGGTGTTTCCTATTGGATGTAAAGCAGCGGCAGATTCCATCATCGCCCAGTGCTGCGTGCGCGTGCTGGCTGAGCGTTTTCGCAGCCGCCGGCGCGCACCCATATGAGGACCTTTGAGGACGCGCCACGCCCCCCTCCCTTGACGCACGCGCGCCGCGCCAAAAGGCTGGACATGTGCGTAAGACGCAGCGGTCGACCTACTCTTTTGCTCTGCGAGTGCTGCTACAGGGCCATAAACTCGCTTGCGGGCGAGCACCGGCTGAGATAGCTCAGGACAGCAATTGTTGCCGCTGCGGCCACTCTGACCGAGAGTTCGAGTCCGGTTCGACTCTAGCCAAATGACAAGGTCGGATTCTGTCGTGGTCTGGAGGAGAATTCTAACGGCCGGCTTCTCTGATCGATAGTTTTTCATAGGTCCTCTGATAAATATCAGGTGAATCTTGTGGTAGTGCGTTAACCTACGGGCTAGGGACCACCCGCAATCCTTCCGCTTCCTTGTCTTCTCCTCTTGCCTCACATGCACGTCCATGCTCATGCAGGGTGCTTTCAGCTTGTTCCGTGAGGGACGGTGTCGCGCTGGGAGGAGATACCTAGAGCGTTTTCTGTCTTTAAAATGAAATACCAAATTCAGTCTATCTTGAAAAATATATAGACAGAAAGTAAATAATAATTTTAAGAACGTGAAATTCTCTTTCTTTAGAAACCTCATTTATAAAGACCGGTTGCTTGTGGAAGCCGTAAAAGGAAACTATACTACTGAAATAACACAGGAGACGATACCTGTAGTTTTGTTCGTGTTAACTCCTCTATACTTTATTTCTCCCGTTCTTGTCTTTCAGCGGCGTCGCCCTTTCCGTCGTTTTCGCCCGACGCACGCACGTCCGCGGGCGTGTTCGTGATGCACGCTCCGACGGCGGAAGCGCGCCAAAAGCACGAGCGTGCGCGAGGGGCGCTATTGTTTCGCGTGCGAGGGTCGCATCCTGCCTGCTGCCCTCGCGCGCCTCTACCGAGAAGCGTGGAACGTCTTCAATCGCTCTGATACATACAAAACATGTACAATTTGTTGTTTTTTTTTTCTTTATATGAAGAAACGGTATTGATACCGATGAATCAATATGGTAGTGATTCCACAACACTCACCTATTCACCAGTATATGAATTAGTATAGAATAACTATTGCCGATATGTAACAGAGTTCATGAATGATTTGTTTTCCGCTAAAAATCGAGACGTACGAGTAATAATTGTATCTGACATTTTGAACACCAATTGTCACCATTCTGTTACCTTACTTAATCGACAATTACTTTGGAAAAAATGTTTCACGTTGTAAATGAGCACCATATGACCATGTAATGAATGTCATTAACACGAATCAAACTCAAGTTTTAATTCATAATAGTGTAGTCCATTACTTTGAGTAATTATATTATGAAATCGATATTATTGGCCTTTATGAAGAAGGTGGCTCAGTCTCTATTTCGTTTTCAAGAACTGGCAAAAAATGGGAGTGATAATTCACAAATACATTATGAAAACGCAGCTTGAGTCTATTATTACATTTAATACAACAGTTGCATATTGCATTTCCGTGCAAAGAGTTAAATATTAGAGCTCCAAACCTTTAGTATTACTGTGAACTCTGGATATTTCGATTAATCCATTAATCGAATGGGCGTGTTTTTCTTAAAATTCTTATCTGCTTAAATGTTAAAAGGTTAGTGTAATTCGAAACTAATCAAGTGGTCTTGGATAATCGACAATCGTTTTCCCACTGTTCAGGAAAACAACGCGCAGTCAAGGCTTGGCTTCTACTTGTCGCCCCCGAGGTGAGAAAGCCCATTCAGAATTCCCCGTTGCGCAGTATTTCAAAATCTCGTTTGAAACCAAACCAAACATCGCGTTTCATTAAGACTAACTAACCGCGTACTAACCGATAAGCTCATTTGAATATTGATGCAAAGCGTATTTCAACCGGCGTTCCAGGAAGCCAGAGCGCGCCGTTTATAACCGCCCACTTACCTGACCAGCTGCACTCAGAAACCAGCTCGGCCACACCACGTGTTTACAGTCCGTCCACTTCCCTTGAGATGCCTCCACCTTTACTGACTTCCAATCGGCGAACGAGATGCGTTAAATCGTTTCTAGGATTGCGGACCAGCCGTAATTTACGTGTAGCTGATTCTTAATGATATTAATTACGATAATTCAAATTGTTGTTTGAGCGATCCGTGCTCTTGTGATCAGACCGCTTACATTAGACCTTTGGGTACTGGGGTTTAAATTCAAGGTTGGTCCAGGAAGAATTTTCTGGTGAGCAAAGCGGTTCCTCGGGGTACTGCTGTTACACTGTCTTGTTGCACCATTATCATTTCAATCATATCGTCATCCAACCACCAAAACCATTCATTTTATGTGCGGTCGAAATAACACGTGTCAGTCGATCATAATAATGAATACTTGAATTGAAACTGTTCGAAGCATTTGATACTCCTACTGGGAAGTCCAGACGTGGATCGTCTAAGACTACGTAGCCTAGTGACAGAAGCAACTGATAACCTAGTGCGAACCTGCTAGCCTAGTGCAAACCTGACAATCTGAGTTCGTTTCCCGACTAATTCTTGAACTATTTTGATTACTTAGTTACACAGAATCACATCGTGGTTGGCACGTGCCGTAAGAAACATTATATCGGATTAATTGCTTATCCAACAAAGTGATTTAAACATTAATAGGAATCGTTCCGGTCTTTTTTTTTTTTAAGAAAATCGTCGCCAGAAGAATCTTTCAATTTTCCTTAGATGAAAATGTTTTCAGCCTAATCAAAATAGACGAGTAGTCGGTATTTTACTACAGTAATATAATTTCGATGTTTCATCAAATTTAAAGTGTGCCTACAAGCATTACTTTTAACGTCACACAAATAATTCTGATGATTAGTCGCCGTTTCAACTCTATGGTTGTACAAGAGATTTGCAAATGTAATTTTAAATCTATCTATGGAGAGATAAATTAAAACGATTAATCAACAAATAATAAATATAATATCAATCAAAACAATTATTCTCATCCGCTACTGCGTGTTTGCCGACATTCAATTGGAGAATGAAGGGTCCCTAGGATTGCATCCATTCCTTTGCTATTCCGAAAGGTGTTATTAATATCATGCGAATTTAAACTGTAAATGTCATTGGTGGATGCGGAGGTTTTAAGTAAGGATTGTAGCACTGTCGTAATGTACGTGTTTTTGATTCCTAATGATTATAATTTCTACACCCATCCAAATTTAAACATTCAAGAACAGAATATTTCTGTCCATATGTACGATGAGCCACCGTTTTCTCTTCACGGCTGTTCATGAATGCGTAGTTTCCTGTGTATTTCCGATGCTAATTTTGATGCTGTGACGACCTAACCAGTGACAAAATTCTAATCGCTAGATATAAACTAACTGAAAAGTCTGATTTATTTACAACACTCATTCTTAAAATTAAATAAAGTTGGCTTGGAAATTAACTGGGAAAAGTCACCTGAGTTGTCATTCATGTGCAGCAAACAAGTTACTTCAACGCTAAATGGGAGGCGGAAAATATCTTCGAAGGTTGTAGTGTGATCTTTAGCTTGTTAGTATTTTGAGGCGGAAAATATCTTCGAAGGTTGTAGTGTGATCTTTAGCTTGTTAGTATTTTGAAGTGCGTGAAATTCATTGATCCTTCTTCTGCTACTCTTATGTTCTTTTTTTCACCAGGAGGAAAGAAGAAAGACAAATGAATGTGGAGGATGTTAGGGAGAAGAGTAGCATAATTTCATAGAATGCTAGTTTAAAAGTGGGTGATTTTATAAAACGTAAAGTTTATCTACTCATAATTTTAAGAAGTTCGTTTAGTATTTAGTCAATGTACCTGAAATGACAAATCGTAAATTCGACTATGAACAAGTTATTCACTCCGTCAGTTTATACTATTTATTTTCATTGGGTTTTTATACATCTCGAGGAAATATTTATCGTATATTATAAAAATTGTGTTATAAAATAACTATATGTAATGAGTATGTCTAAGTAATTGATTAAAGGCATATTGTTACGCAAGTGGGGATTGGAAGGAAATTTAATTATTGGAGAAAACTTGTCAATAAAATGATTTATCCATAAGCCGAAGTAATTGAATATGACGAAATAACCACTCCATGATGAAAATTATCTAACGAAATATTTATTTATTATCGATTTTAATGAATATGTACTTTACATCGATATTAATTACTTCGCTGAGCTTAACTTTGAAGGTGGAGTAAATGAAGCTGTCCGTTTATTTCCACATTTCAAATTGATTGTCCACCGGAAGGCTGTAATAAATTACCGGAGGAAGCGGTGGGCCATTGAGAAAATGTATTTCCCTTCTCATTTTCCTTCAATGAGCACCTACTGGCAAGACCGTTCGCTGCCCCGCTGCGAACAGTGGGTTTCGAAAGCAAACTCGAGGACGCAAATTTCGATATTCTACAACGAACGGTATACCCATTGTAGATATCATTGTGATACACCGACCGTCTTGTAGCTGTGAACAACCTCCCTTCGTAGATGGTGTAGGGTCGTTGACACAGGAGAGAGAGAGAGAGAGAGAGAGAGAGAGAGAGAGAGAGAGAGAGAGAGAGAGAATGAGAGAACAATGACTATTCAATGCTTCCAACAGGTCTCTTCTCTCAATGAAGTATCAGAGTCGACGTGTTGCATACACGATCGAGTACAATAGTCTGGCAAATCGTAGATATGTAGTTGCTTCGATAATTGTCCTGTAGGCACCGCACTCACTACTAAACGAACTTAGAAAATTAAAACCCTCAATATTTTTTTTAAAAAAAGAACAATTTAACTCTTATGTAATAATGTAATAACATTTTAATGTAACTTCAAATTACTGCTTTAGCTCATTATCAAATACAGCTTCATAATTTAACTGTAAAATTGAAAATAATTGTAGGTTATTTTAATCAATATGTGTATTTTAAAGCAGAGTAGTGGAGTACTTGCAAGAAAATGTATTGAAATAAATTAAGATTCTCTGGAGTATAATAAATAATTGTAAAACAACTATTGCTAAGGAGCCTACGTTCGGTTCTCAGCTCTCCCATCCACAGAACCAATCATTAATATGGTCAAGTGCTTTGTTTAATCAGAGGCCAGACTCACTCTGCAGTTGCATGGCCATCGCCGCTGCCCCCGCCGTGGACTTACGCAGCTCTCCAGCCCCGCCCACCTGGTCCTCAGGCTCTTGTGTCTTAACATCGCGCTTCCGAATTGCACACCACCGCAGCGTCTTTCTCTTCCACTGCTTCTTCTACTCTTTCTTCCCTTCTTTCCCTCCTCTTCTTGATAGTATTCCTGTTCTTATTCTGTTTTCGGCTGGAATGCTGCTCAGTCTTTTTGGCTGTCTCGTGTAGACTCAAGATGTACCACGTGGCTCTTTTGTTCTCTCCGCTGTTGCATTGCGCTTATTAACCCATTTATGCTCATTGTTCCAAGAATGAAATAATCAATTTCTGCCGTTTCTTTCGTAGCTCAAATGCCTTATATTGCAAATTTTAAATTCCAAGCCATCATAAACTAAATATAAGGAGGGCTCGGAAGGAGGTTTGCGAGTATATTGAAATACTGATCATATGGAATGAAAACTAATAAAAAAGTACTATAACATTCATGATTTAATCAGGTTTTATTACAACATTTTTTATTATTAAGAGTGAGTTAGATTTGTTTGAGGCCTCAATCCAGCAGGGCCCCAAGCTTTATGCTTGAGACTGCTTATGGATGAAGCTACCCGCGTTTGTAGCTAGTGATGGAGCATCTAGCGCCATAGCTGTCGGCTAGCGGAGTTTTCCCTTAACCAGGTATCTCCCACCAGCGGGGCATCGCCCCAGCCAGGACGAGCTCTCAGCTCAGGTAGTGTAGTGCATGTAAGTGCAAGTTAGTAAAGGGTGAGGATGGGGCAAGGAAGAGGAAGGAAAGATCGCGTGGCGCGGACGCTTTGGCCGCGTGGCTCCGCGCGGCGCCCACTGCGCGGCCGGGCCGGCGCGTGGGCGTGGCCGGGGACGTGCCCAAAATTTCTGGCGGCGGCGTGGGTTGCGCAAGCGCAGGGGGGGGGCGCTGGCGTAACAGGCTGCCGCGGCGCCACGCGCGTGGGTGCGTGCGAGCAGCCGCCTCCCGGCACAGCCCAACGGAACCGGCCTGCGCTCGCAACAGAGCTGCACGAGGCGGCCGTGCTTCTCAGAGAGAGAGACAAGACATAGTTATTGAGTACTATTTGTCATTTTTAACTATTTTCAATTTTTAGGACACTTTTTGGAACTGTTCAGAAACGATGTGTAAAACTGAATTTAACAAAAATTAGGATTTTAATATGTCTTTGTTTTCTAAATTACAGTACATTTTCAATAGTTTTCATACGCAATTAAATGTGAAGGAAGCAAGGAAACGAGTTGCATTTGAAACATGTTTCAAGTCTATGATTTTCAATACAGCATATTATGTTATCATTTGCAATTTTTATCTATAAAACTTAAAATTTTTTATACGATCAGAATTACTCTCCTTTTTTGTATCGACATAAACAACAAAACAGTATCCATATGTCGATAGATCGATACTCTAGTATCGATGCTTCAACTTATCTTTTGTGTTCGAAACCGAACTTTATTTTCATATTATTTTCTGAATAAATTATACTTTGTTAATATAAAATACGTAATTACTATTCTTTCTTTTATTTAATGGCCACCGCTACTAATTATTTTGAAAATCCAATATTCATAACTTGAAGCCTTCCAAGTTCAGTGACATAATTTACACAGGAAAAGGACCCTTGGAAAATTTTCTTGAGAACTTTTGGCACTTGGAAAAGTTTCTCGGGAATGTCTTGTTGCCAACGAAAGCTCTTGTAAGTTTTAGAAACGCCGTCGTTACTGCTCCCTGTTGCAACGCGGAAAGCGCCCTTCTGTGCAAGGATACTCTAAAGTCTCCGACTGAGTCAGTTTATTCGCTCTTTGACTGCGAGTAGTTGTCAGTAGTCCTTGTCACGCACGATTGCCCCTGCAGTTCGATAATTGTACTCCACTCCCTTTTCTCGAACTTCGCAGCCAGAGAATTGCTTCGGAGAGCGTCGGTTGCCGCTGTTGAGAGATGGAGTAGAAAGGTCAGTTATGCAACATCCCTGCAATGTGAATTTGTACAACTCGCTCTCCACTTGATGTCCGTCCATGTTGGTCCATGATTCTTTCCGCTCACACTCACACTTACACGCACACACACACACACACACACACACACACACACACACACACACACACACACACACACACACACACATCTCTATTACCCGGCGAAATGTTTAGCTAAAAACAAAAAGCAGGAAAAACCACCTCAACTGCACTTATGACGATATCATCTACTGTTAAGTTTTAAGATCTAGAACAAGAAATAAAACAACACGGCATAAAGCGTTTTAAAGAGGCATAAAACAGTTTTAAAGAGTTGAATGTATTTGATTGGTGAATTAGGTACTATGATATAAAGATAAAATAAATGAGAAATCAAAGAAATTTTAATTTTGTTGCATACACACGTTCAGAATAATTAAGCATTTTGGAATTTATGATAACGTTCACGACCATTTATATCTCGGAAAGATGTCTTGAAGAAAATAAGAAACATGTTAGTTTTTGTCAAAAAAACGCCGTTATGAATAAATATCGATCGTTAAAATAATATTACGAGCCTCTTCACAGAGCTTGGTTCAACTGTGCATTTCTCGCACTAAACTTACACCCAGCTGTAAATTCCTAAATTATTTTTACAATATGCATGAAATCTGTTTGAACACTTTTTTAAAACTACTTGATTAAAAGATAAAATTTGAACGACGATCACCTGTACAAAAATGTCCAAAAAATACGTAATAAATATCGATTAATAAAAAAATTATTATCCAAATTTATTTCTTACACAACAGGTATCATTGCTAGCACTCGTTTTACAAAAGTATTTTTGGGAAACGTTTATAAAAAATATCTCGGGAACGAAGTCATGTTAGTCTCTTTTGCGCATCGCCAATGCCTAAAGTCCGACGCATGGATACGAATGTTAAATGTTAAAATTATTTTTGTATCTCCTGATTATCTTACAGAGGGAAAAGAAACTCGACCGCATAGCAATGCAGAAATTCGTTCCCCCAATAGAAAGACGTTAAGGTGGCGGTTGAATCAACAAATACTTGCTACGGTGGACACTTAGGTGTAATTTCTTTAACATTGAATGGAGTGTTGCTTCAGACTGCAATTTGTTACTGAAGAAACCTGAATACATTGGTGATAATCGCAGCAATTTTCCGAGCCTCTGGCTCTGTAGAAGCCCATTGATCAAGTCAGCCGTCCTAATGTGACGTTGCCAGGGGATTCTCGTGGCGTAATTTTTGAACTTTTTGGGCTGTAGAAAAGTACCCGCAGGAATCTGGCCCCGTCGTTTCAGTCGCAGTGTGCTTTGGTTTTTGTACTGAGAGGGATTGTGGCAAATGAATTCTGAGAATCACCAGTAAAAATGTTCCCAAAGAGGATTGGAAGTGTTTTCCAAAAATAACCGCTGAATGCTTGAATGAATTTGCAAGCATAAAAGTTACACCTGTATTTTAAATTAAAATTGGAAACCCTTGTACCGTGAATTTTATGCTTATACACTTAACTCAATATGGCGAAGACGCCAATTGAAAAAAAAAAATTGTGATTGTCATATGCTAAGAAACTAGAAATGTGTTCATTGGTCTACCATAATATTGTCTAAATAGTTGAAAAAAGTCTAATCATTTCATGCATCTCACATTACCCCAGCAAAAATAAGTAGTGTTAGTAAATTCATAGTTTTTTAATACTCAAACACTTACGATTGTAGGTTAATTCTTTTCTCTTTCACACAGATTTCATTCGGCGATTCTCCTCGTTCACTTCCCTCTTAGATCTTGAGGCTGACTTCTCCGCCTAGATGTGAATTCTAAAGGGAGGGTGCTGGGAAGGAGCAGAACCTAAAACATGCCGCACACCTCAATGGTTCTTTAGGGTCGAGGATGAGAAGATTGTTTATCCAGGATTGCTCAAATGGAAGAATCAAAGTCAGAGTGTGGCGGAACGCTATAGTAACCCACGCGCTACTCGGCTTTCACTAGACTAGTGCCGATCGCGCCCGAGCGCATTCCCTCTCAACCCTCCTTGTCTCGTCAAGCAGCGGAGGCCCGAAGATATTGTCCGATTTAAATATAGTGACTTGTGATGTGAAAATATGTCGTGACCCGGTTATGCAATCGAGAGCTTCGATACCAAAAATTAAAATCGTTACGACGCTCTCGTTTGGATAACCACGACGCATAATATTCTGTCACCAGTGACTCGGTTTCAATCGGACAACAAGCGCTGGGGCAGAGCACGCCAAGTGTGCCGCCCACCTGCACATCTCGGTTATCCCATGATATGGGACTGATGCACCGTATTACAACACATCGCCCTTGATCTATAGTACGGCTCCGGCAGTACTGCTAGTATGCGGATGTAAGGTCAAGGCTGAAATTGGAGCGTAACGCCACACGAAAAACAAGGGGTGGGTCCAAGGAACAGTGCGTGCACACCTCATCCTGACAACGGCGTTTGACCTTCGTGTGAGAAACGGACGCGCCTCGAGCTGCTTCGGGCCAGATCCCTCGCCCAGCGCATACGATATGCCCTGTAGTGCACCGTCCCGACTCTCTCTCTCTCTCTCTCTCTCTCTCTCTGCATGCAGCGTCGTTGGCAGGGAGCATCAGGCGTTCGAGTCGTGTGACGGTGAGGGATGTTCGAAAGTAGAGTCGAATTCAATCACTATGTGGGGGAGACTTCTAGCTGCCGGCTGGTCTCTGATCTGGAGGTTTCCGTCGTTTCTTCGATCGATTCCAGGTGAATGCTGAATCAGTACCTTGGTAGACGACACTGGAACACAAACGATCTATCCTTCTCTCATTTTCGGTCCTCTTCCCTGACGTACACACACACACACACACACACACACACACACACACACACACAGACACAGACAGTTATGAACTACACTAATTGGAATGATTGAAGGCGTTGTCATTGTCAACAATAGAAACAATAGTAAACTTCTATTGTTGACAATGACAACGCCTTCAATCATTCCAATTATGTAAATGTCAACTACACCTCACCACTGAATCAATGAACTACACTATCATACATGTCAGGAAATCTGCCGGGGGAACTACTTCGGCGCCGGATCTCAGCGGTGGAGGAACACAGTGATTTAACATGCACTACACTTGCGAGATTAATGAACAGAGCAGTGGACGAGTCCGGAGACTCAAAATAATCGATGTGATGTGGCCGGTCATAAAGGAATGTACTGTCCGCACAGTCCACGTGCGTATGCTGTTTGTCCAAAACGCCCCGCCCCCGGCCCCGCCCTGCCCGCCGGCAACGCCCCCTGGCGCAGAGCTCTTCATTAGGCGCTCAATGGGCCTTTCAGCCGCGGGCGAGGGCCTTTGTCGCTCAAGGCTAGCGCCAGGTAACGGCGCCCGCGCTAAATCATGTGCTGTTCAGGCTTTGTTGTTAGGAGGACAAACGCTTTATCGAAGGTGGCGTTCTGTTTTGGTCTCTTTTGTTCGGAGAAGGTTGCTTGCCAACGGAACGAGTCGCACATGCAAAAAATTGCTTTGTCAATACTGTATGTTTGACATTTGGCTCGAACTAAGGATACACATTATGATTACAAGCCAAACGGTTTGTCGCAAGGTGACAACAAAGCGTTTAAAAAGACTGACTTGTCTTTTGTTATTAACTCCTGGTAGGAAGCTGTTACAGGAAGTAGTGAAAAAACGAATGATTGAATACAGCAGACTCATTTTAATTTATCCAAGTAGGGGGAAAAATAAAAAATACTAATATGTATTTTATTCAAACTATCTTTTTGCATGTTCCAAAGTTGTTATGACATTGAAGATTTCTATTCATTTCGCAATTGAGTAATGCTGTGAAACATAAAAATCACGATGTACTTGACTTTAAAGACTGTACAATGTTACTTTAGAATAATCTAAATATAACCTTCGAGAATTAATATTAAAGGCTTGTAATATAATGAAGTGTCGGTACTTGACAGACGGGCTGACACCGCATCTTAGGCACAGAAATTTCGCCCTGAGGAAGGTCGCGCCGTGACGGTCGAAACGTTAGCATCTGCACCTAGGAAGCGACGTCTCCCGAACAGCCCAGTGGGTACGTTTACTTTGATTTAACTATGAAATAGACGATGGGTTGTTCAGAATAATGCAAACAGCAACAAACTAGAAATACTCACGCCTTCAACTGGAAACTTCATCGCCGCGCGCTTGCTCATTCACCCAAACCCCTGACCCCCCGCGGCGAGCGCCTGGAACATAGTTCTCCGCGCACGAAACAGTCTCTCCGTCCGCTGAATTTGAGAAGGCAATAAGGTTTCCGTTGGCGGGCGAAGACCCAACGGGTTCGGAAAGCAGATCCGCCGGGGCCAGGAATGCTCCGGCGAGAACTGGCCTGGAGGGCGCGCGGAGGCCTGCGAGGCCAGCGCCGGGCATCTGCGTACAAGCCGCGCAGCGGTGATCTGGCGGGTGAGCGCAGTAGCGCGGGGCCCTCCAGCGTCACCCACTGCCTGCCCACGCCACACGCCGGGCTGGCCAATACACGAAATGGTGGACGCGTACGGCCAGTCAAGTTAGTGGCAGGGGAGGTATATTTTGTAAGGCAAGTATTATCGATTGACACAAATTTCAATTATTAGAAATGTGTGCCCGTTTTCGGTGTAGCCTCGCGGTTCAACTGATCTTCTCGAACGTGGACTTATCACGATTTCCACACTTGTTTATGGTTTTGTTTCCCCTAAGAAATACACCCTGGAGGATGAAATTTGATTTTAAAACTTCATTAGTTTCATTCTTTCACTGCAGTATGTTTTGAGCCACTTCATATCAACATTATCTGCATATCTTTAATAGGTGTTACATGTTAGGTTTTTGTTATTCACAATATTTATGTTACTGGACTCATATATTGGTACTCGAAAGAACGTAACTACTAGTACATCGAATGCGATTTTTTTGTCTTCTAAGTGTTGCAAAATAAAAGTCTTGCGATAAACATCTTGATAAAACGAGTTTGACATTTGATTGACAAATACACAGTCACGGGTTGCCTGCTTTCTCTACTTTCCATCGCAGTCGCCACATCCAAACCCGCTCCTCTGACGAGCACCGACAATTCTCGCAAGGCGCACATTACAATGCGCTGACATCATTCGACCTGTCGGTGTCATGCTTTCGTTCACATCGATACGAGCTGCGAGCAAATGGCTCGCACTGGGCATGAAACATACACACTCAGCTCGCTCCACCCAGAGGCTCTGCCTTCTCCCGATTTATCTGTATCATTCTTGTTTATTTGCGTCTTTGTTGCATTCAAATTCATGTGTCTGCTTGTTCCCTTGCTTGTTTTTCTACTGATTCCTTTTCTTCTGTTTTCTTATATTATCTTCTAATTCTTTTTCTCTATCTTTAGCAAAATTCCACGGGTTATTCATGTTTAGTAATACTTGCTTTAAGAATCCAGCACTGCTGGGTAGAGAGGAATTTTATCCAGGAATTTTTTACGTTTTGAGTCTTTCATTTTATCTGCTTCTTCTATGTGCTTGGACGGTTTTTCAATAGTAACTAAGTACGATTCTTATTACATATTTTATTCACTTATGGGAATTCATTAAAATATATTTTCTGTTTTTAACTCCTTGCGTGGTCGAATAGCCTATCAGTTCGGGGCTCAAGGGAACGTGCACGTATAATACGTGCTTCCATCTTCTCACACATTTCCGAACTCCAAGCACTGTACAAAAGATGTTATTCGTCCTGACCGCGGCGGAGTCTGCAATGGACTCTTCTCGTGTTCGCGTCGTGGGATGTTTTTCGGCGTGACATTATTCTATACTAGCTGCATTCTTCCATTCATTCATTCATTCTAATTCACACACGAAGCAAAAAGCTTCAGCCTACGATATCAAAAAGCTTCAGCTAGGCATGATCTAGAAAGACCTACCGTCCGGTCATCCTTGGGGCATTATCTTCCCCTTCTTCTTCTTCTTCTTCTTCGTCTCGTCCTGTAAGATTACCACCACCTCCCGCGATCAAACATTCACATCTGGAACTAATGACCTCAACAATTGACGCGCCCGGAATCAGTAATCAATCTGTAATCTTCTTCTTATCCAAACCTGCTGCTCTACGGTAGCTTTTCATCTTTCTCCACGTTCTACTTCATTGCACAATCTCTTAGTTTGTTTTGATCTTGAAGCCAATGTAACCGCTTCAACCAGTTAATTACTATCTATACCATTTTGACCCCTAGTGTCACTTATCTATTTACATCGAATCTATCAGCAGAAACTGGGTCATTGATTCACGGAGAGATCTCCGATACCAATCCCATTTCAAGGGGCACCTGACAAGCGCCGACACCACAGACGCGGCGGCCGTCCCGCCTCCACACGCGAGGTGCGCGCGGCCGGCGCTGGGCGCGAACCCACACACCCGCGGCGCGGCGCCCTCGGGGCGGCGAAAAGGCCGCCCGTCACGCGACGCCGCCGCCGCCTCTTGTCTTTTTCCGCGCCGGCTCAGCGCGGCAATTATCTCATGCGAGTAATTGTAACGTGCTGTGCGTGCGGCTGATTGCCCGGCTGTGCTTTGGCCTGGCGCCGTTCGCGCCTGCGCGGTAGACGAAGCGCTGGCGGCGCGCCCGGGGAAGTCCACAGGGCGCGGCATCGGATCCCTCGTGGCTTGCGGTCGCCGCGCGGGGCTTCGCGCTCGACCGAAAAACATCCCACGACGCGAACACGAGGAGAGGCCATTGCAGACTCTCGTTCTTGTTCAGTGCTTGGAGTTCGGAAATGTGTGAGAAGATGGAAGGTATTAAACGCGCACGTTCCCTTCAGTCCCGAAATATCCCACTCCTTTCCCAACATGAGTTGAATTAAGAATAAATGACAGCAACGAGCATTGGGGGCAAAATCTGATAACCAGAAATGTTCGTTCCCGTGCATTAGAAACTATTTTGCATCGAAAAACAAACTATAAATGTGATATAAAATTCGTTGTCAAAATAACCAAACTCCCCACTCCTCGCGCAAGGAGCGAAGCGAGGGCTCAAGAAAACGTGCGCGGATAATACAGGTTTCCTGCTTTGAAATGTGAAATACTGAATAGTCTCTTTTCAGTTTTGGCAGGTTTTGCCTCTCTGGATGCTGTCGAGCCACGCAGGCCTCCTGCTCCTCGAGAAAATGTTCCACTTCGCGGCGTGGACACGAGGCGTCACAAATGCAGCCACATACCAAAATTATCACATCGTTACAAGACATTGAAACAGATTTGTGAAGCATTTCTTTTAAATTGCATCTTGTACACCTTGGTGTTAGTTCCTCAGCGCAAAGAAGAATATATTCTGTTTTTCACCGCGTTAGGAACGAATAAAGTCTCTTCTAGGGTCCATGGTGTTCGGAAATATATGAACAGGTCGAAAGTCCAGATCGATTTTCTGCCTCGAAGTTTCGCCACACAGTCATCCTGCTCTCTCGAAAAAAATGTTCCACGACGCGAAGGAGAAGATATTCTGTTGCAAACCACCGCGTTCGGGACGAATAAAAGCGCATAGAGTACGTCGTAGAATCAGAGCTCGAATTAACAATTTTCTTCGGAAGGGGTCATTGAAAACTCCAGCAGGGGAAGAGTAGAACGATCGATGAGAACATCTTCGCGGATAGAAATCATAAACTAGGCACCTAACGTGGATTAATTGATCTTCTGGCAAGGACAAATTACGTTACAGAGCATGTTATTTTAAATATTACTTGATAATACGTAGAAGAGTTACGCGTCTTAAAGCGGACCGTAGAGCAGGAATCGTGGGGAGATTTTAAAAGAGTAGCATTCAAATGGCTACAGATCACTGAAAAGAATAGAGATTCCATTACTGTCATATCTTTCAGGATTGGAGAGCATTGTGCATTTGAGAATGTCTCTCCAGAAGCAATTAAAGGGCTCGTCTCTACAGTAGAACGGCGTGCGGTGCCCCGGGAGCCGGTTTTAAAGGCGCTGTGGTGGGGCGTCTGGTTGGCTGCCGGCGCGGGGGAGGAGGGGCGGGCGGCGCGGCCGACCACGCCCGTCACGACTCCGCTCTGATATTTGCAGAAAGAGGCACCCGTTACACAACGCCCTCCCCCTCCCCCGCCCTCCGACCGCTCCCGTCTCCGCTGCGCCTTCTCTCCCCGGTGGCGCCCATCGCGAAGGCACGGGGCGGCGGGACCTACGTGGCGGATTTCGATGACCTAAAACATCGCCGAAATGGTCGATAAAATGCTCTTAAAATGTTTTTAAAATGCCCTAAAAGCAACGAAAAATGACGTAAAAATGAGATCAGAAACAACTCAAGCTGTTGGATACGTTACTGTTCAACACGTTCAAGTGAACTCAGCTTTCTGATTTTCGGTTTGGACTGTTCTTTACCAGGATATCTCTGCCTTTAGTTATCCTGAAGAAATCCGCTGAACTGGCAATGGCGCTGATAGGGGTCACATACAACGGCTGACATTACAATTTCTGAGCTAAGAACTGGAATAGGTTACTCAGGCAATCTTCGGAGAACCTTTGTTGCATCTTGTAAATATAATTTGAAGCAAGTGCCATTAAATTAATGTTAAAGTTCATGAAACCATCGAAAACTCAATTTAAAATGATAAAAAATGACTTATTTGTCGAAATCAATGAAAAATGAAAAAACAATAACATAAAAATGGGTAATTTTTTCATTTTTCTTGACTTTCAGGACATTTTTAACTTTAGAGGAAACTTTTGTCATAACATAAAATTAATTTCTATACTAAACGGCATTGTTCTAAATTGAAAAGAAAAAAGATATTTCATTAAAATCCACTCCCTAGCGAAATCCAATCGCCTGCCACAGGGCCCATCAGAATGCTGCATCGGGAGCAGAGCCAGCAATCGCAACAGCGAATTGCAATCGGTATCAGCGAAGGCGAGAGAGTCTACGTCCAACAAAGGGGGGATGAGAGGGGGACGGCTGCAGAGGAGCCTCTCCTTACAAGACACATTTTGGAAGTGACGATGGTTGATTTCGATTTGTTTGGAGATACTGTAATTGGGTGGTAAGCGTGTACTGTAGAATATACAGTTCAGAGAATCGCTTCATAGTCATTTAGCGTTATATTAGCCCTGAAGATGGTCCCAGTGTTGCCAGCATGTCACAAATCTGTTGCCAACGGTCACAGGTACGCAACGTCTACGTTTGGGCCGTGGGACTACGACTTTCTTCGGGTTCCATTACCCTAGAAGGCGTCTGTCTTTGCCTGCGCGTTATCAGCGGCCGCAACGACTAGGCTTTGTTCCATGCTTTCGGCTTCATTGCTTCTGAAAAAGACCACAGACTCCAGGATGTTGCTCTCCTGTTGCCAGAGAAGAGTGTAGCAGAGTCCCAGGCAGAGTTTTAAGTAAATCCTAGATAGTGACACAAGGCACCGCACTAGGACGCGGACGCCAACATTCCAAGCCGTGCTTACCAGTGATCTGTAGCCTGCGGCGAACGTATTGAGGATTACAAGTGCTGCAGACCATTATTCGAATACAAGCGGTTACGTCACCCATCTTTCAGTAAAGCCGTCAATTGGTATTCAGAATCTTCATGGCGTGCCGTGAACACTGAGAGAAAGAGAACTATAAAATAGTAACAGGATTTCGTAACACTCTCATTGGACTTTGAAGTGCGGCTTTCTGAACATTTCGAGTTTCAACAGGGTCCTTGTAAGTACTTTTTTCTCCTTATGTGAACTACGATTCTCCGTGCTTAAATTGTTACACAAACATTATCGTTGATCAATAAAACATGTTCCATTGTCTCAATTCACCATTTTGTTCATGTGAACGATGACGTAACTGTTTCTGAGAAATCAAGGAGTAAATTAGAGCAACGACGTTCGATCTTGCCTTCGTACGATATATGACAATGGCTTTTCGTAGCGAATGCCCAGCCGGGTCAGGCAGTGGCAAATGTCTGCATTAATCATTAGTGCATTGAACATGTCTGGTCTATAGATCATGCTATCTGATTGCAATTATGTAAGACATCCAGCAACCAGGAGACAGAGGAACAGACTTACTGTAGGTAATCATTATAGGCAAAGCACTGGTGTAAATCGATAAGATGGAAAGAATGTAATTCATAGTTTACGGCCAAACTATATTACATATTCCCCTATTAAAACTTCTTTGATGCTGAAGAATTTTTAATGTGAGAGATTTTAAATGTACGTTTGTTTGGGAATTGATTGTGACTTACAGGAACCGCATAACTCTACATTTCTACATTATCGATCACTAAATTAGTTCAAAGACACGGTGACTGGAAAGGTGACAATTATATTATGGATCACTTTCACTCACCGTTTTGTTATTCTCTGCAATTGTTACTTCGGTATCAACTCGCCGCTTGCATGTTAACTCATGCGTGATGTAACCATATGTCCCTTTTTGAACGTTACGGTTCTGATTTTAAGCACATCTTCCCGTTGTCCCCAAGCACTCTTTCGGGACACAACCATGTCCCATTTTCAGAAAGAGAACGAACCATTACTAACAAAACGTAAGAATATAAATAATTAATTATTATTTATATTCTACAAATCTTTATATAGTATATATCTGTAAGAAATTTAATTAGTGAACATATTTTATTCTCGTCTGACAGTTATGTATCCATAAAAAAGATATTTTTTCATTACGAAGAAGTTGTGGACGAGCTAAAACACACAGTTGTCAGTTATTAAAGATTGGATCATTATCAGAGAAAAGTTTAAGAAACCCTGACGTGAATATATTATTATTTGAAATCAACACTAACTATTCTGAAATGCACCCGTTTTTAAGGAAATTGCAATATTAGACGCATGATTATTTTGAAATATTTATTTCTCATAATTTCATTAATATATAAAAACTATGAATACATGCGCAGTTTAGAGTATTAGTAAGGGCAAATGAAGAGATGCGGAAGACCCGCCATTTCGAGGCCTGCCCCATGCTGCAAACGGGACGTCGCCCGCTCCACTCGCGCTGCCTGCGCCAGGCTCGCCCGCATATGCAGAGGCCGCGGCGCGGCGTTTGCGACATGTGGGAGGGAGGGAGCGAGTGCGCCTGCACGTGTGGCGTTGACCCACATCCACGGCGGCGCGGAGAAACCGATGCTCGCTTCCGATAAAGGAAATTAACTCTCTCCCTGTGGTAAATGACTTGCTTTATGGCGACGCCGCGAAGTTTCTGCGCGGGGCTGAAGTGCCTGCGTTTGCAGCGGGAAACGGGCTTCGGCATGGTTGGGGGTTCGCACCCCGTAAGACACGCTTTTTTGGCGAACGATTCCGGGCGCGTCAACTACTAATATCATTTTTTCCTAAAGTGTAGTGCGTGTGTTTATCGCGGGAGGTGGTGGTGAGTTTTCCCCGTTGGCAAGCGCCGACCTACACCTCGGCTTGTGGGTTTTCCCCAACCAGTCACTCCTGCGAGCGGGGCACCGCCTCAGCCGAGAGCTCTAGGCAAACTGCCCCCTGGTCTCCCCACATGTATGATCGTGCACTGCATGTTGGTGTAAGTGTGCGTAAGGAAGGGGTATGGTTTGAAGAAGGAAGATGAAGGAAAGATTGCGCGCAGTCCGTGGCCTGTTTGTTAGGATACAGCTCCGGCATTTGCCTGGTGTAGTCGGATAAACTACGGAAAAATACTGATCAGAGCAACCATTAGCCGCTAGAGTTATCCCCTAGACAGCGGCTGAAATGGACCTAGTGTGACGTACTAGGATGAAAAAACACAGACGACTGCTCTGATTGATATTTACAATATATTTACAGTATATTTACAGTTAATGTACAAAGATTACAATACAAAAAACTAACCCCTTGGCAACCTTTCAGTTCTCTTAGCCGCGAAACCCCGCGACCGTCCCTAGGCCTCGCCCAGAACCACTGCTTCGAAAGCAGCAATAAGCAACGCGAGGTGCGAAGCTGTCGGACATAGAGCCCGTAACTATACCAGTTACATGGCCTGTCGCCAAACCGATCTTCGACCCGAAGATCACGTGCAATGAATGCACTGGAGATACCTCTCGTCTTTCGACACCCAGCGTATCCCCCGAGGCGCCTGTCGGCGCGGCCTTAAATATCCGTTGGCTCGCCCCCACCCTTCAAGCAGCGGGCGTCATACGGCTCGCTGGCCAGCCCTTCCACGGCTGCAACCGACATCTCTTAGCCTCGCATCCGCGCGCGTCCCTTTCAGGGAATTTCCAGCCTGGATTCCTACGGGTTTTCCAGCCGGCGCGGCGAGGCGCCGTCGCCTTTCACACCCCACTTAGCATCCGGCAGAGCGGGTTTCCCGAAGCGTCCGGCGCGTCCGGCGCGGCCCGGCGCGGCCCGACGCCGCGGCGCCGAACCACGCGACGCTACACTAGCTATCTAGATAGTGTCGAAAATCCTGCCACTGTCGGGACTCGCACCCTAGATCTCCCGGTCAGAAGCACTGCCGTGAAATCATTTGAATCCCTGACTCATCTAAGCTACCAATGACTCGAGATATTTAAGAAACGCGTGCATGTGTAGTGCAACTACTGGTATCTTGGGAGACATCGCCAAAACTCTAAAAGCGTCCGTGAAAAGAAAGCGTGTAAAGCGAGTCTAAGGCAGGCCTCCCGACGAACAGTTAGATGGTTAGTTAGTGATTCCGGGCACGTCAATTACTGAGGTCGTTCGTCCCATAAGGGTAGTGCATGTTTCTTCATCGGGAGGTGGCGGTGATGTTACCCCGTTGGATGGCGAGATTCGGCGCCGACCTACCGACGGCTAGTGGTGTTTCCTCAACTAGGACTCTCCCACCAGCGGGGCACCGCCCCAGCCGGGATAAGCTCTAAGCTCCCGGCCGGTCTCCCGGCATGTGTTGTAGTGTAGTGCATGTGAGTATAAGTGTGTGAGGATAGGACAAGGAAGAGAAAGGGCGGTCCGTGGGCCCTTTGTTGTGCATCGTTCTCCCAGCGCAGCGGTGTCGCAGGGCCCCGCGCCGCGCCGCCGAGGCCAGGGATTTATGGCGCGGCCGCAAGTGCAGCGGCGCGCGCGGGCCGTGTACTGCCGGGAGACGCGCGCCGCGCGGTCTCCGCGCAGGAAGGCAGTCGGGTCCCGCGCACGTGCCCGGCATGCGAATGGGCCGCGCTCCGCGACCGCTCCCCGCTGCCGAGCAGCCTCCACGCCCAACCTCTGGCGCTAGGCATGGACAAACAATAATACTGCGGTGTGGACATTTTATTATCAACATCAATACGAAATTACAACTACAGTAAACCCTCATCAACTCGAATTCCAAGGGGCCGTCATTCCTTAGCCGTCATCTCCTTTTCACCTTTGATATTCCTCGATCGATAGTTGAATTTGTCCCTTGCCCCTTCAATTTGAAACGGATATTTGCATTTTTGGGGGTACTTTGTATAAAATCTCAAGGACATTTTCAATTTTCTTTCAACGATGATTCCAAACTTTTTGATTACATTTTATAATTGGATAGAGTGAAGTACAGGTATAAAAATCCTGTTGGTCCGATTTTCGTTAAATACATTAATTTTCAAAGTACGAAAGTTTCCATTAGTTTCGACATCTTCCTACAACAATATTGAAGACAAGAGATTTTGCTTCTGAATGAAATCTTTTCTTCAAAATTAAATCTTTAAATGAGCTCAAGAACAATTTCTTCAAAATATGAGTAGTTCTTCCGTAAATTTGTAAAAAATGAAAGCCAATTTAAAAACTTGTTTTTTTAATGGCTCTGAAGTTATTTTAATTTTTTCCCCATACACCCGCCCGCGCTCCCGGGACTGCCTGCGCCGCCTATCCTATATCGAATAATGAGAAGTACGCTTATAAGAACGCAACGCGATTTGCATTGAACTCTCTGCGTTTTCGAAAACAGCCAAAATTAAAAATGTTAGGTTAATATGCTCTTACTATTGTAATATTTACATAGTATCAGTATTTAGTTTCTGATAATGTTGCATGGGGAGAAGGTATCGATAACCTGATATTATAAATGTACTAATATCGATATGCATATTGTTCATATCGAAAACAAAAAATTAAAAATTAGGTATAGAATTATTAATATTTAAATATCCCACATCTCTACTCCCAAAATTAGTTATCCACATGTTGGAAAACTGCTACAACGATCGGTTGCCAGATGAGCGGGACACGGATGCCTTGCCTTGCCTTGCGGCGACGCAAGCAGCGGCCGGCAGATCACCTTCCCGCGCCCGCCCCCACTTGTCACCGCCCGCGCCTCGGAGGCATCGGGTGTCGCCCTCGGGCGACGCACACCTGCGCCCCCCCTCGGCCCCCCCTGGACCCCTCCCACGGACCGGCGCACGGCATCAGTTGATGTCACTGCGGGGCCTCTGGCCAGGACGTGCTGAGGTGGCAGGATTGAATTCAGCTGCTGTCTGGAAGAGACTCCTAGCGGCCTGCTCCGATCGGTAGCTTGTGCTTTCCCGATCAACACCAGGCGAATGCCGGAGCAATATCCGATGGGAGATACCTGGTTAGTGAAAACGTCGGAAGCCCACGGGTAGCCGAATCTCGCCCTCCAGCGGGGGAAGATCATCGCCACTTCCCGCACTAAAAACATGCTCTTCACTTAAGGGACTAATGACTCAGCAGTTGATACTCCCGCAATCACTAATCAATCGTCCGACGGGGCGAGCACGCAGCGCTGCAGAGGGGATTGCCCTGCGATGTCACCTGTGCGACAAGATCGACCTATCGATATCGTGTTCTATTGACAATATCGAATGTGCTGTTGATACAGGATTTGCGACATCCGCAATTCTGTCAAGACTAGAGCAGCAAGAATTTCTATAATAAATCGTTTTGGGGTTTCATGTATTTATTTATATTTTTCAGTCCCGTGAATGAGTTAATGAGTCAGGACGCCCAGAATCAAAACGTGAAATTATTCGATGTCTTCGAGCGAAAACTCGGGGTTCTTGAGCTGTGTTCTTGTTTCTGGACGCCGTAACGAACCATTTGCTCTCTCCTGTTTTCTGTCATCCTGAATGAACGATCACACAAATCACATTCTCATATCTTCCTGTAATCTCAATCACGAATTAATGGGTAATCGGTCACGTACGGTGAATATATTCTACTCAGCATAATCCAACAGCCATTTTCTGAACAGCGAATTGAACATCAAGGGTAACCGGGTAATTTGCGACTTTCCATTTATGCGTAATTACTGTTACCTTAGCGCTAAAGCCTCGAGATAAACACAGTGCACTCTAATAACAACACATGTTTCTATTATAACTAGCATCCTTGCTCCTAATGTGATGATAACCAGATTGGTAGCAGTATGCTTTCTTTTGTATCCCAGTGAGTGAGATTTTAATTAATTGCTAGTCAAACAACCGACTGCGATGTTACAAGTTATATCCATAGCTGTCGAACACGCCATAACGAGATGTAAACACGCATAAACAACAGCGTACAGTGGCGAGCGGCGTGTGTTTATTTGCTGAGGTGCGCGGTGCTTCAAATAGAGCATTCTGTGCCAGCGGAACTCCTCCACGCGTCATCTCTATTCTCTGGTTGCTGCACAGATTATGTAACGGCGCAGCCACAGAACGCGCAAACGGCAGCGTCTCAACGGCCCCGCCCACAACGACCCCCTCCATAACATCAGCCCTGCCGCCCTCGCCTCCCCTGCCACTCCCGACCGCTCGGCCCCTCACCCGCTCCGCCCGAGATCTGTGCCTTAGCCGCCACCTCCCCCACTGCCTTCTCCATTGCTCTTGACACGCCCACCGCCCGCTTCACCTCCACGTCCCCGGCGTCACATTCGCCAGTACAAGTTCCCTTGTCGCCCCTCTCCCACCCCGGGGTCAGTACGCCGTCCACAATTCCTGTACCCGTCCCTTCTCTTTGTCCTCGCCGCTCCGGGCCTCCGCTCCTGCACGCCGACTCGTACATCTCCCTCCACACGCCATCCACTGTCGCCAAGACCCCTTCTCGTTGCCCTCTGTGTCGCCTGCCGCCTCGCCCCTCCTTATCCCAGGCGTACTACTGCTGTTCGTGTCATAAAGCAGCCAGCGCACCAAGAAAATGGAATTTCCGGAAATGAACAAATTGAAGCAGCGACAAATTGGTGTACCCACCTCTCTTTTCTTCTCTCTCAACTATTGCTTGTTACGATAACTATTTTCTAACGACTACAGCCGCTGATTTTGGCAATGCGCCACCTGAACCATTGGCCGCTGCGGCTGCCACCACATGTTCAGAGCGTTCTCTTTCATGAGGTGATCTGTACAGTGGGTTACATACAGCAAGGAAAAGACGTTGTTACTTATTCCATTGTTATTAGAAAACAATCAAAGCTCCCTTTTTGTTATTACGTTCCGCCGCAAAACGTCCTCCATTTTTACAATTGCTCCTCGCATTTTGAGTTTTCCTACAAATTCAGGTTCAACCGTGTAAAAGGGTAGTAATTTCCTTGCTTTTCAGCTAATAAGCAATCAGAGAGGTCATGGTGCTTCGTGGGCCCAAGTGAGTTGGTATTTACAAAGTGGTGAGAGAGGGTATTCTTTATTACTCTAATATCAACATCATAGTAAATACTTTGTGGTATTTGTATAATTAATTCAAATGTTACTTCCTGTTATGGATGACATTATAGATTTGGTCGTTTTTCATTCTCTTCATCAACACAATCAGGTGAAACTCATTGTACTAGACGTTGGAGCCTCTCATTGTTTCGTTTAGTTCGAAGCTGTTGCGTTAGCCTTAACTACGTAATATGTCATTTCTTGCATGAGCCATAATTCTCCGCCAGTAAATCGGATGGAATAAATTGGATTAGATCTCGAATGGCGGAGAGGCTCTGCGTGTCTACTCCTCTGATAAGCCGAAAACTCCGACCCACTGCGGATAGGGCGAGCAGCGAATGTTTGGCGCTCGGCAACGAGCAAGCAACCCGACCTCGCTACTGGGCATTCGCGGAGCAATCGCTCGATATCGAATGCGCGTGCGGCGAAGAACATCAGAGCAGCGCGGAGCGAAGGCCACGGGTTGGAGTCCCGCGTACAACACGTTTCCCCCCCCCCCCGGGGTATTGTAGCATGGCTGGCTTCTCATATCAACACGCAGCATGGTCATTCATCGGTCAGCGTTTACCTCTCGTGATCATGTATGCGCTCTCTGGAAGGCAAAGAGAACGCCATCTGCCTGTTAAAACCAAATCTCTTGCCCCACGCCCTCTGCAAGGCGCCCACAGAACTGGACGTGTGCAAAGCGAACTAAGCAAGGATTCACGCTCATGAGAGCCCCATCCCCGTTAATGTACACAGCTCTTTACTTTAATTCGTGCGAATCAATTCAATTCAATCAATTCTGATATTAAAATTGAGATGCGTTTCAAAACATGTAATGTTTTATCCATATTAAAACACACTCCTTACACAGCAATAATGACCTATGTGATGCGTTCAAACTATATGCAAAATACCGCTTAAAAAGAAAATTGATCTTAACATCTCAGAATATAGAAGTGGTAAAAAGTAATGTAATATGTCTCTAATACCAGCATTTGCGCTGAGCAAACAGCATTTTAATATCTTCAACCGTTGAAAAATGGGAGAGCATTTTTGAAACATTGTATTATTCCTTTAAATTTTTATGATTACAAAATGTATTTAAAATTTTAAATTGATTTTATGAAAATGTATTAAACTAAATAATTTTACTACGGGCCCCGTATGTCGGTCATATCCGGGCTTGGGCACACATCATCTCCAATCTTTCCGTAGAGATGTGTCCGACAACCCGCCGCCAGCAGAGCGCTGGCATCGGCGCCGCCCATTGAAGCGCGCCAGCTCTTCCTGGAAGGCGCCCCCCTATTCGCATGCGGCGGGGGAGGGCGCGTCGCGTCGTGAGCGAATCGAAGCGAAAAGTCAGCGCCTGTGAGGCGAATGGCGACGAGCGAAAGTTAACATCTTTTGGGCACGTATTTAGAGGCGACACCTCGCCCGCACCTGTTTGGGAGACAAGGTGTTGGCAAAAACACCAAGGGGCAGGAGGAAGACTAAGAATAGCCGCCCAGAGCGAGCGGTGGAGCATGAAGAGGAAGCAGAACGCGTCGGGTGGCGCCTTGGAAAATGCCCACAGCCGTTTCTGGAGAAAAGACCTTTTCAGGCGCTAGTGTTTACGCAGTAAACGTCAAGACAGCCATCAGATAGAGCGACATTTTCGAACAAAATATTTCTTTGATATCAGGGACCCCAAAATCTATAATCTTGCCATAATCTTAAGATATATGTATCGTTGCGTTGTGGATAAAACTGATTGTTTAAAGATTGTGCAAACTGACATTACTCTGTAATGAGCAAGTTTTGACGGTAGAGGAACCATAAAAGAAACAGAGTAATGCATTTGGCCACAAAGCATTTAGACAAGCTGTGCTTACATCGTTGCTCCTGCAGTATCGTTGACCGGAAGATCCACTGTCCCTGTCATTTTTCGAAGGCATAGCCCGACTGCATCCCGCTTCGTTCATCTGGTGTTTCGGAAGGAGTAAAAATTTGAATTAAGTTTGCATTCGTAAGTTGCGCATAGAGTATGTTCTCGCCCCAGTCCAGAGAAAACCTCGAACTCAAGTGAACACGGCAGAATCTTCGGCATTGTGGATGTTGAGCCACTTCTCCCCAGCTGGCCCCGGCGTGCCCATTCAGCGAGGGCGCGGTGGGCACTCAGCTTGCGCGATGCGTCCGTGGCCTCTTCCTCGAAGACCGGGGTTCGCTCCCCTTCGCCTCCTACGTCCCCACTTCCCTAAGGGAACTTGGAGCATCAAAATGAGCCATTTAATGCTGTGTTGTCACCACCCTGTAGCCTTGTTGAATTTTCAATTACGTCCGAAATAAATTCCGCGCAAGAAACTTCTTTCACGTCACCAATTAATAACTGCCAATCGAAAAGGATTATTGGGTGGTTACTTTACTTCCTAGGTCGTCCAATTGCGGGTTATTTTGCAACCCTATGAAACCTTTGGAAGCGTTCGATAGTGAAGAGGGAAAAACGACGGGAAGGATTTGAGAAGAATTCGTTTCAATTCGTTGTCGGCGTGTCTAATGCTTTGAACAATAAAAATGCTTGAAGCATTTGACGCCTAATCGTAATATCCTCAGTAAATGACCTCAACACGCTCATGTATCGAAAACTTTCGAAAACATTATTGAAAATTTTTGCTTAAAGAGGACTTTTTTTTATTACGAAATGTTTTGTGAGCCAAAGACACAATCGGTGACTTTTACTTCTGCCCTAAATAATTAAACATATATTTCTTTGACTTGCTATTTCTGAAAGACATGAGGTATTTTCTTAAAAGAATCTAAGACACTTTTTTTTTATATTTGGTTGCTTATTGTCTTTGGTTTGATTTGATATCTTATACGGTTGATCGTTTTATCTTTGAATAATCGGAAAATTTTCCGCTTATATATTATTCATTGCAATCTGATCAATCCTAATTAAGTAATTATACACAATTTAAAATTTTAAAGTATTTAATTTTAACAACATTTTTTAAAAATTAAACAAGTTCATTGCAAATCAGGAACTGATACTAACTGTGACAAAAATCTTCTTTTCTATTATAAAAGTGTCCATTATCTTTCATTTTTACTAATCGTGAACATTGAAGGTTCGGTCATCATTATTTCCGCTGAATTTCGGACGTGAAATTTCTGAATTGCATCTCGCATTTTTGGCATATCTGAACTGATTACGTTTTGAATTCCTTTAAGAGTGTTATGATTCGACTAATTCTACACGAGCTGATACAATTGAATCCAATTCATTTCGATGCAAGAGCTATCGCAGATTCAGGTGGCGGAAAAGTAGCAACGTTCGCGATGTCTTCCAGTCCTGTCCGACCCGATGCCATCCATCCGGGACGAGGGCGGGGGTGCGAAAAAGCACAGCGGGAAGAGTGGTTTTGTCAACTTTTGGCGGTATTTATTTAATTCGATCACCCCGATTCGATCCGATCTCATCCGACCCGATCTTATCCTGCCCTATGAATCCTATCGGATCTCACCTGAGTAGATTCTACAACCCGTTCAATGGTGCGGAGGCGAGTTGCCATCTCCCGGCTCCAACGCGCCCGCCCGCCCCAATCGCGCAGGGTCCGGGCGTTAGCATACGTGTGCAGTTTTGTGAACGCACGTAAGGTGCAATGTACGTTCACGCCACTGCGGTGCGACCATTCCTACCCTTACGGGCATCTATGGCCAATCCTGCAACAAGAAAAGAAAAAAACAGATCAGTTAGATTTTAGCCAACTGGCGCGCGCATTGCGTGTACTGAAATTCAAGGCTTATATTTCAAGTCTCATTTCGCTGTTTCAGATTTCTCTTACTCCAGAAAATGTTTTGGTCGCTTATACTTCGCCCGTCGATCGGGTTCGTATGAAGTGGGTCCGGGCGCGGGCGCGCGTCCTGTTGTGGTTGGCGGCGGCGGCGGCGCGAGCTATTTCCGCCAGCGCTGAGTCAGGCGCCGCCGCCGGCTGCCCACCGTCTAATTTCGGGCCTCGCCCTCCACTCCGGTGCACGCTCTCCCGCCGCGCCGCTCGGGGCTCCACGCGGAAGCGGATCGGTGTCAAGGCGCCGCCAGGGGAGGCCCGGGGGCGTGGCCCGAGGGTGTAATACTTGTGTATCACAAAACCCACAAAATTCTGTGGGTTTTGAAGATTAAAGACAGCGTTGAGGGCCTTGAGAGATGAGTTTCTACCGTACGAGAGCACCCCATAAAAGGATTAGCCTACCGCCCAACGTTAGGTGTAAAGATAAGCTACATAAGTAATTGATTAGTTATTTTGTGCTTCCGGGCGTGTCAACCCGTATGATCTCTAGGACATCCCAGCCAGACCGTTGCAGTGAGAACACTTGTCATTACCAGCTATCAGAGCCTGTTCATGCTAAATAACTTAGAAACTCCGAAGAAGACTCCATAAAAGCGACACTTGGACAGTCACAAATATGTTTCACATTATGTATGTATTTGGCGTTAATGGGTCGGTAGTCCGACTTCGCCGGTCAGCTACCGGGGTCCCCCATGCCTGGGCCTAGTTAAATTCCCTTGCTTGGGGGTAAGAGCGACATGAGGCGAACACGACTAGCAAGATCCGCCTGCTTGAGCTTTTCCTGGTCACACCCCTACAGAAACAGTGACGATTTGGAAAGCTGCAACTCAATTTTTGCCTCAACCAGGAGTCAAACCCAGAACCACAGCTCGATAAGCTAGTACGCTGATCACGAGCCATCCCAGAGGCTGTTTCACATTATATATTGTAATAAAATATAAAAATATTTTAAAACAAATATTTAGTGAATACCGAAAAAAATGAGTGGTCTACAAGCCCTGTGGAAGGCCACGACAAGTTATTCGAAACGTCAGCCTTCGACGCGGCGTCTCCCGGGCAGCTAATAGCACTAAAAATAATAGCAATAATACGAGTTAAGATTGTATCATATAACATATTCTCGTAATGATAGAATACCTCTATGCGAAGTGGAAGGAGCAAATTCAAAAAAAATATTTTGCAAATTTAAAAAGCATTGGCAAACGAAGATTGATTTTTTACAGACTCTCTAGAAAACCCGAATGCAGAAAAAGATTTTTGAGGTCAACTTCATAAGGTCCCAACGATGTCCAAAATCATGAAATGTCATTTCTTCATATTTCCCCACTTAACAGGCCAAAACAAATACATAATTGCTACAAACAAACAAATACATTAACACTTTCAGAAGTAGGAAAATATTTGTTGATATTTAATACATTATAATAGGGTTTCGATGCAAATGCTTGGTTTGCAAATATTGTTACACTATGGTCAAACTATATCACCATTTTTTCAGTAGCGTTTCCAACTTAGATTTCAATGAATCATTTCATTTTAGGGATGACTTGAACACTTATTTAGACAAATAAAAGCTATCTTTGTATTGAGATGTATTATCATGGAAGAATAATACTCAAACTTTTGCTCCGGCAATGATTCAATGTTATGCCCTTCTAAACATGGAACTGTACAGCTGCTGTTTATTACTCCAGCGTATCGTGTGAAAGCGTTGTCATAGTTTTGGCGGTAAGCGTTCAATAATACGAGTTGTGAGTTGTCAGTTAACGTCATCTAAAATTCTATATTCTTTCAGTGTTGTCTGCTTTCCATGTCATCGTTATTTGCAACTCAACGCAAGCCTCAAAACATCCTCTGTGTGGAGCGTTGCCTTGCCACGTCCTGTTTTTAGATCTAGTGGTGACCAAGGGCGTTTACACACGTTGTGTGTTTATGCAAATATAAGCTTGCCGCACAGTCGGAAAATTAAATAATCTTCCTTCCTGAAGTTCACGTCACATTCACACGAAATTAAATATTTCGTTGAAATTAAATTTACTGACGATTTTCGACACGTATTCAATATTCTTTTCCTTACTGATTTCTTTTTGGTAAACTTTTCTTTTTTTAACGCTTTTATAGAAACCACGTTCTATTTCGTCCTTTTCTTGGAGTTCCTGGAATTCATTGTCTTTTAAGAATATCTTCTTAAATTTTGTGTCATACTGCGTTTCTCTTTTGTCACGAAGTTTTATGAACATTTTTGAGAGAAAGATTATGTCTTATGACTTGACAAGGAAATTGAAATGTCGCTCGCTATTGACGGAGGGTGAGCGGTGCCGATATTCTGTTTATTTGTAAAACTATCCTTCAGGTGTTTTATTTTCCATATTCTCAAAAAAATATGAACGTAGTGCTATCATAATAAAAACATTCAATTGAAAAAGGATTTTCTTTAATTATAAAAATGTGCCCTCCCCCATGAAATAGTTTTTGAACTGCGCATTGTCCATGACCCAGCGCCCTTTTCTCTCCGTCAGACCCGCGCCCTCGCTGAGCGGCAAAGGAGCCGATGCTGTGCCTCGCTGTTAACGTCTGTCGTTTATGCCCTCCCAAACTCATCTCCGGATTTATGGACACGGAAATTATAGGTAGTCTCGTCGCTCGCTTGGGAGTTTGTTTTGTAGGTGCCGATACCGCTCATCAACCCCGAAGTCTGTGTTCTTCGAACTGTTTAGCGTGCTCGTGTTGGGATGGCGAGGCGGGGCTATTTGCTGGGCATTACTGTTGCTGTTATTTATAAGCAAGAGCAAAAAATGAACGTTTTTAACGACCTTTGCGTCCAGTTGTGTTAGAATATGACTCACGGCGAGTTTTTAAACGAGCGGCTCGCTATAGCTTATAGCTTGGTGCTTCTGTCAGAGGGTCGTAAAGATGTCTCCCGGAAGCTGTCGCAAATGCAAAGGAATCGGGTTCCGTTTGCATTGTGTCTGCACATAATCGTTCTGCAGTCTATAACGCTGATGAACACAATAGAGATGGGAATGAATGCCACTTGACCTCTTTTGTTTCAATGAATGAAGTGGCGCAAGTCCCTTAGTTCTTCAGCTGCGTTGTCCAAACATCTATCATCAATTATTCACAATATGCAATTTGTTCCTTGATAAAACACAAGTAAGGCAGAGTAAAACTTGTTTTTGTTGTTTTTACACGCCAAGATGTTTTAAACAAAATTAACCTAATTTACAAAATACAATCTCTTTTACAAGCAAGAGCTTTAGAACTTACTTTCTGGATTTACTGTATGGATGCGTAGCAATATCATGCGTAGCGATGGTTCAGAAATAATTAAATTTTGTCACATAAATATTGAATTATAGGAAAATGTGTAATGTATTGAGCAAACTTATTTTTCAGGGCGCATAATTTCAGTGAGCTAGGTGTAATACCACATGACCCAATTCTTGGATAGGTCCACAAAAAATAGGCACTTAAATGGATGTAAAGATTTACGGGCCACCCGGTCTGGCGATGAGGTGGCAAGCTTTCTGCCCTGGACTTCCAGGACATTTGTGGTTGATAAATCGGGTTAGCAGCAGCTTTTCTTCGTGGTGCTTCAACTCTTCTGTCTCTCATTCCTCCATTGCACCATCGCTGATGTCCTCTATCTATTAAATCGCTAATCCATCCAAAAATTATCTTAAAGATAGACGTTCAAGTCTTAATAAAGAAAAATACAGAATCTTCATTTAATTAAAATATTACATTTGGATAATTCTTGCACATAAGAGAAGGAGCCTCAATGTTTTTGCAGGTGCAGCGACGATATTACATACGGGAGAAAGCGAGAGGTAAATGTTCAGGAGAGACCAAGTTAGTCCCCGGCGGAAAGTGATATTTCTGTGCCTTTGTGTCCCGGCAACCTCGCACGTGTGGCGGGGAGGGGCAGAGCGCCGTGGCCCTAATTGTTCCCCGCCGCTTCCGCCCCCGCCCCACCCCAACACCACTTCGCTCGACCATTTGAGCCCCGACCGCTGCCGCTAGCCCCGCACCCATCTTGCCCCCCCCCCCGAGCACCCCCACCACCGGCCCCCCTCAGCGACACGTGCAGATCCCGCTGTCTCCCACCTCCCTCCTCCGCTACTGATTTCAATCCCTCCCCGCCCCCCACCGCCCCCACCGCTGCTTGCACGCCCCGCCCGTAGCCACTGCGTCTGCCCTGGGCGCAGTTGCGATTTCAGAGCACCGTTTATGACTCCCCGATAAAGAAAATACTACTGATTGACACATTGAGGCACCGGAGGGGTGGGGGCTCTTCTGCCCCCCCCCTCCAGAAGCTAATGATATTTTTAAAAAATACAGCGTTTACTATTGTTTTTATACTAACGGGAGGCATTCAGTATATCAGTTGTTTACGTTGCAATTGTTAACTTTCAGTCAAGAAATTAAAATACATTTTATATTATATACATATATGAGCATTAGTGAAAAAATCTTTGTAAGAAAATCAAGCAGGCTGATCACTATATCTGACACCCACCCCTTCATCTACGGCCCCCGAGAAAAGTTCTGGATGCGCCTCTGGACCCTACCTATTCCTTCAATTGCAGACACATTTGATTACAGAAATTACACTTTCCCACTAAAGAGCTTTGAAGTAATACAGGTGTTAACCTGTACCTTAATCGAACCACATGTAGTGAAATGTCTAATGACCTTTGTTCTCTTTGTTGCAGGTGAGTAGTGATGACTTTTCCTGATTTCGGTTTCTAAGTGTGCTGTGGTAAGTCATTTCAGAATTTTCTAACTTGCCAAGTCTCCCCACCCGTGTTTGTTCACGCATATTTCAATCAACATGATACATGTTTGCGGCATGTAAACTGCAGGAGATGTCCGCCAATGAAAAAATATTTTGTGTTAAGAACATACATTGAAACAGCGAACGAGTTCTTTCAAATCAAGTAGATCAATAAATTTGTAGATAAATAAAAAAATAACTTGTGTCTGAATGTTCGTTATTTTTGTTAAAAGAAGATATATGGCGTTCAATTTGTCCCTGGTCAGAGACGTGATTGGCTCCCGTGACGCCTCGCGTTCTGTTGGGAGCTGCGTGGCGCGGCCCCAGGGGGAGCCCTTCCCCCTCCCCCTCGCCCACAGCAACTCAGGGGGCCTCTTCCGCCTCCCCCCACGCCACGCCCCCCCCCCCAGACTGCCCCCCCTTCACCCCTTTAGGCCTCGACGCCTCCACCCACTCGCTTCCTGATGAGCCTCCAGGTCTCTACCTCGCGCCGTCTGCTCTGCACAGCGTCTTTTCTTTGCCTTCTCGTGCCTCATATCCTCGCGTTTGCTGCCTCTTTCTTATCCCCTCCGCTTGCTACTCCTGTGCCTTCGCTGTCTGTCGCTATCACTAAGAGGACCAAGGAGGTTAGGAAGTATAATTCTTTTCTCTATGATACCACTAATCTCACTTCTGTCGTCTCCTTGGCCTGATCTTTTTCCTGTAACTCTCTCATCTTTGTACTTCGTCTCCTTCCCCTATCGCCATTCTACACTCCGCCTTGCCTTCGCTTATGTACCCGCGCTTATTTCCCCCTTTCTCCTTTTCCTTCCTCCTACAACTACCATCCTCTGTCACCACCAACTACTCCTCTTTACCACCTACATCACTTCCTCGTTTTTCGTCCTCCCCCTCCCCTACCCCATCTCCACCAACCCTTCTCGTGTTTCTCTCTTCCTTCTCCCCTTCTTTCTCCATATCATTCTCGTTCTCCTCTTCCTCCCCGTCCTTCTGCTTCTCTCACCCCTCACCCGCGCCCGCGCGTGGACAGGTTTACGGCGCTGGCAGCCGATCAGAGTGGGCGGGGCGGGGCGGGGCGGGGCGGGGCGGAGCGGGACAGCCGGAAGCTGACGCGGGCGGGCGCGGGGGAGGCTGAGTCAGGCACCGGTTATATCTGGAGCAGCGAAGCTCCGCCGACCGCCCCTCCTCCCCCGTCTGGCGCCGCGCCGCGCCCCGCGCCGCTCACCTTCCGCCGAGGCCTGCTGGCTCGTTCTCTGTGTATACGCTAGCATTAACATGCGTGCACCAACATGTGGCGCCCGTGTAAACATGGCCCTATCATACACAAAAACCGCAAACATAAACCTTTGGAAGGGAGGTGGGCGCCCAACCTAAATGATTTCGGAAGCGAATCCCACGAATTTTCAATCTTTGGTATCCATCATTTAATATTAATAATAAAATAAGAAGAAGAAGAAATTACTTACGTTACATAACGAGAGACCCTTATTTAGTAAATTGTCTACTACGAACAAGGTGTGATGCAAAGCATGAAACCACTCAGCGCGACCTTGCCGATAGTAGTGTTGGCTCCCACAGCCAAGAAAGTTGGATATGACAATGTACAAAGTCATACACGGGGACGATTAACACGGAAGAGCGAATTACGCATAACAATATATACAAAGTACCTACAAAGTCCCAGAGATCATATGTTCGCCTTTTTCGAATCTGACATGCTCACTGGTTTTGAAGCAAGTTCAGTCACTTGTCTAAACAAACAATATCGCATCAACCAAATCAAGGATTTTCCTTCCTTTCATTTCTGTCACAAAATATTCTGTATCTAGCTATCTCTAAAAACAGTTATTCAGAAATAAGTATATTGATTTTCATCCAACGAATAAATATTCAGGTGCTATTCTGTTTTATATTCGCCTACACGATAGTGTGACGTTTTTGAGTTACGTTAACGTAAAAATCACAGCTTTCGGGTTTTTCTAACGTTAACGTTTGTATTTAGGCAAACAGTTGTGAATGGATCCACTGAGCGGCGAGCCTGTGAAGTTTCGTGTTTACGTTAACGTTTATTTTGCTTTATAAATGGCGGCTTTCTTTTCCGAACCTGCCACTAAGTAACCAACAGGTCACGAAACCAGAAGTAAACGCCGATCGGTGCGTGTCATTGGGTCTGTAAGCTTTCGTAAGCAAACTAATGGAGCCAAAAATATACATTCCTGACAAATGCTCATTTTTTAAAAGCGTTATTATGTAATTTTAAAATGATATGAATCAATCTCAGAATTATTTTCGCGGTTAAACATCACAATGGTATTGCCGCAAGCACTTTCCTTTAATATATTTGCTTGTCACATTTCAAAGAAAGCTGAACGAATATTTACAGTTCTGTTTTACACTCTTGTTGTACAGTAAAAACAAGAGTTATTTACAATGAATAATTGCAAGTGATAATACAATACAATATTTCTATACGGCATATTCCAGTTTTTGCGTCACAGTTTTCATTTATTCCGCGCTGTGTCTCTCACCCATGCTATACCTTATTAACAAATAATTATGGTAATACCTTATTATTTAACTCCATTGGTTCTGCAGATTCATCAGTTTTAAATAAACCTTCCCTCTTCATTCGTTTTCATAGTAATTCCATCTCATTACAATTCAACATTTTTTCTAGATATTGCAAAATTTTAAGATTATCCGTTTTTAAATAATTGTACGGAGTTATTTGCTAATGAGGAATCACTGAACAGGTTGAAATCGTAGAAATGGCATTTGTGTGTAGAATACGACAGAATTTCTAACCGGAGGAATGTTCGTACCCATATTCTTAGTAGCATTCCACGTCTAACATCGATGTGTTGTTCGTGTAACTAATATTCAGGGTAAGAGAACGCTAAGGTGGGCAGCGCTGTGGTCGCGGGGCGAGGGACGCGGGGGCGGGCGACGGCCGAGAGCCACACATGTGACGAGTGCAGGGGGCACGCCCACCGAGCAAGGACTCTGCACAGCTCGCCTTGACCCGCCCCGCCCGGCCCCGCCCCCGCCCCACCTCCGCCTCTCTCCTCATCCCGCCCCCCCCCAACGCGCACGAGAGAGAGAGAGAGAGAGACTGCAGGAGGGAAGCCACAGTAGAAAATATCGAACAGCAGCAATGTAAATCTTAGAAAGCGCCGACTTCATCGATGGGTGAAGTAAGTAATAAGTTCGTTATTAAGCAGTGCTCCCTTCTTTGCCCTGTATGGCATTAAAGGGCTACTGGCGGGAGAAGTCCCCGCTGTGGCGTTTGGGCCGTGTGCTGCCCGTGCCGTTCCGCCACGCTGCCCCGCGCTGCCTCAGGGAGAGGTTCCCCCACCCCCTCCACCCCCTTGCGTGCCATCGGTTCAGTGCACAGGATTCAAATAGTGTATAGTATAAATGAGAAGTTAGTTCAGGCATGTTAACCTCGAGTTGGTTGTACCTACGTTGTTTTACGTTACGTTAGCTACGTTTTAATTACTCTTCTGCCTCAAAAGAAGAGTGGGCTTGCGGTGCGTCCAGATTACTGCCCCCAAAAGACAATAAATTATTGCCTCGTCAGAGATACTCGTCGGGGAGAATGAAAAAAAATCGCATCCGCCCCTTCCCATCTCGCTCTCCCTCTCCACAACCCTTCTCGGCCCGACCCGTCTCGCGTCATGCTACGTCGAGCTCGGACCCGTTGCATCCAGACCAAATCGCCGCCCCTCACCCTCACCCTTACCCTCACCCTTACCCTCACCCTCACCCCCACCTCCACCCTCACCCACACCCTCACCCTCACTCTCACCGTCACCCTCACCGTCACCGTCACCCTCACCCTTACTCTCTCCCTCACCCCTACCCCCACCCTCACCCTCACCCTAACCTCACCCTCACCGTCACCGTCACCTCACCCTCACCCTCACCTTCACCCACACCCTCACTCACACCCTCACCCTCACCCTCACCCCCACCCTCCCCGTCTGATATGGCAACCCCCTTTCCGTCCCGGCCTGCTCAGGTATCAGCTCCGGAGTATACTGACCCGATTCAGATAAATGGTTATTTTATTCAAATCTTGCTATGCAGTAGTTCACGTACCGCCTTAAAACGCATAAGCTCCGGGATATGCCAACCAAGAGAGGAGAACTTCGGGCGTAACGTTGGTTTATTCGTGAGGTGTTGTTGCATTGGAATCTTTTTATTAAAACGCGTTGTTTTATTAAACAAATAATTTGTTTTGATAATGTTGTAATAATTGTAATGTAATGAACATCGGTAAAGACAAACTCCTCACCTAAGGCTTGCCCTGCGTGTTGAGGCCGTGAGATCTCTGTGCTGCACCATGAGCCGCGATGAGTTGACGTCGAGTTCATTTGGTGTCGTGGCGTGAAAGTGCAGTCGTACTACCCTGTGTATATAGCTTAAATATTTTATATACAATATATTAACATGTTAATATCCTACGTGATCTCTGTAAATAAGTGTAAATTAGCAAAAATTAAAACATTAAAAGTTAATAAATAATCCGTGACAATATAAACATTAATAAACATAGACCTATGCATTCGGGCAAGGCGTCGTCTTGTAAATAACTTAGTTTAAGGCATGATAAATACATGTTAGTTGAACCTTACGAGGTTAAGTGTCCCCCCCCCCTTTCGTCGCAATGACAGAGGGGTCTGCACACATTTCGAACCACTGGAAGGACCATTGTCTCTAATGGGAAAGACTCCCACATGCTCAGGGGCCCAGGCTAGAAGCAAGAAGAAAAAAATGCCCTACGCGCCGCCAGTGCAGAATCATCGGGGAGGTCGTTGGTTCCGCGTGCCTGCGCGCGGGGAGCATGTGCTCCAGGGCGGGCCCCGCCCCGCCCCGCCCCGCCCCGCCCCGCCCCGCCCCGCCCCGCCCCGCCCCCTCGGCTGGCGACACAAAGGCACCGCGCGCTCAAAGGCACCGCGAGCGGGGGCGGCCACGCTCAAGAGGAGAGCAGTGCAGGTCGCGGTGGGTGGATTGGCGCGGGAGGCGGGGCGAGGCGGCAGCGGCCCGGGCAGACGGAGGACTGGCGAGTAGCGCAGCTGCAAATGGCAGTGGCTGGAATGGGACGATACTGGGTGGTGTAGACAACTGGATGATGGGCAAAACGGAAAGAAGGAAGGTGACATCGGGTATGAAAGCCTCCAATGAAAGCGAGCTCGGCGTTGCGGCGGCTGGACAGGGTGAGGGTGGAGGTCTAGAGGCAGGTTCGGAAGGGCAACGCAAGGAGAGCAGAAGGGGAAGGGCATTGGGGGGCGGGGGTGTACGCTTTCTGGTGAGGGGAATCGCCCGACCGCATCTCGCGGTCACTTCTCGGATAATCCATTTTCACATTCCTTCACCTGAGAAGGTGTAGCTAGACAGCATTCCGTTTCGTTCATTTGGTCTTTCGGAAGGATTAAAAATGTTTGTGATGTTTTTATTCATAAGTAGCTTCAACAAATGTTCTCGCATCAGTCCAGAGAACCCCTCCAACACAGGAGAATGTGGCAGAATCGGCGAAATTGTGTGTTTATGGCAGCGGGGCAAGAAGAGGCTCCTGTTCAGAAGTTTCAAGTTTTGTTTCCACAGACTTTTAAGTGTGATTTCAATGTTGGCATTGTTCTAAAAGGACATGCAAATGTTTCTTGAAAACAAACAGACGTGGACTAATGATAATCAATCAGTGTGGTTCTAAGCAGACCACGGAAGCGTAGAAATCAGTCGTTATACTAAGAAGGAAAACGGAACGGGATGGAGTCGAGTAGTCTTGTAGGGGAGGGAGGGAAACGACTTAGGAGAAGTTGACCGCGTGATGCAATCGGTAAACGTTCCTGGTGGGTGGCGAAATGTTGGGCCGGTGGTGAGGCGGGGCGGGGCGGGGGTGGGGCGGCGGCGGGGCGGGGATGTCAAGTGGAATCTGGGCGGGGCGTTGCGTGGCGGGGCAGGGGGGTGGTGAGGCGGGGCGGGGCGTTGCGTGGCGGGCAGGGGGGTGGTGGGCGGGGCGGGGCGTTGGTGGCGGGGGGGGCGGGGTGTGGGGGGCGGTGGTGTGGCGGGGGGGGGCGGGGCGGGGGTCAAGTGGAACTGGGCGGGGCGGCGCGCGGGACAGGGGCGATGGTGAGGCGGGGCGGGGGGGATGTCAAGTGGAATCTGGGCGGGGCGGGGCGTGGCGGGGCAGGGGGCGTCGAGGGCAGATCTGAGATCTGCGCCGCTCCACATCTTCACGTGCTCTCGAAGTTTCCGCGGTGTCACGTTACGTCCGGTCGTGTTTTGCGCGAGATTATCCTCAGCGCTTGGGGCCTGCGGTTAAAGGACACTTTTTTGTTGTGAAACAACTCATGGACGGGAAATGCGTTTGAAGGCATTGGTCACACTGGTATAGTAAGTAGATCAGAAAAGAAAGATTTGCAGAAATTTATGAAAATGTTTTGCCAAGAATTTCTCAATTCCAAAGTAGTCATTTGCATCGTTCCTTTGACAACACTAATGGAATCTTTCATGTGTACACACATGAATCATCATAATGTCACTCCCTCGTACTCTAAATTGCGATCGACTCATTTGTAATTGCAGCGTTCCCTTGCCGAGGGGGTATGGACTCAGATTGGGATAAAACGTGTCGTAGAATGTAATTTCGTCGGAAAAGCGACGTATGCGGAATAAGGGAGTAAAAAGTCTTATTGAAACTGACTATAAGCTGGTTTTAAAATCGCGTAGCTAACATGACTTAAAATTAATCTATCTATAGAATGTCTCTTTGCCATAATACTCAGGTAATGTCGATTCTATATTTCAAAATGACTTTCACAATTTTGTGAGATTTTACTGCTTAAATTTCACTCTCTGTTGCACACACTGTTACGTTTATTTGCTTGTATCCGTAATTGCTCTAAGTACCCATTCATTGACTATTTACGCTGTGTGCACTTAACAACGTACTTTACAATGAATTCAAGTCACGGCTGATGCAAGTTAAAAGTGTAATAGAACTCTCTGATGGGTCTCAAGTTGGCTTTCCGCCTTCTATTCTCGGTCTCCAAAGTCATTCCGCGTGGAGGAGACTGCGAGAGAGACGGCAAGGGACAGTCTGCACCGGGTGAAGTATTTGAGGCTAGGATTTTTACTTCATTTTCCCCTAATAACATCCTGTATTAACATTTTCAAATAGACCCCCTCCTTTGTATATCTCTAGCTCCAACAGCTCTAGCCTTCCTTTTAACAAGAGCTCTCACGACACGTCATCGGTGTCAGTTCTTGCTTGATTGGCTCGTGCTGTAACGCCCTGATTAAGATTTATTGATTGTCGAAATTTCACCTGCTTTATTTACAAGCGAAATTGTATACGTTTGCCCTTGGATTTTATCTTAATACTGACAGACCATGTTGCTTACTGAGACGGAAAAATGGAGTCGACACTTCCTGCCTGCCTTGACAAGCTTTTCATTTTGGTGTCAAGCCCTGTTACCCGTGATATGTCCCTTTCTCAACTCTTCGTCAACGGCGACCCAAACCTCGTATCGTTCTCTTCAGAGTTTCCTTGTCAACTTTTTCTAGACCAGCCAAGTGATTGTCTAACTTCCTTACTGGATTCTTTGGAGTTTTCAGCGAAAACAGGGGTACAAAGTAATGTCATTGGGTCACTTACCTGAAAAATGTTGCATGCGCGTGCGAGCTTAAAACAAAAGGGGGGGGAAACTACATTTCTAGGCCCCTTTCTCATTGAACATTTTTTTACTTATGACATTGTGCTAGTAAATGAAAAGAGTAGAATGAAATTATCGAAGAGAATGAAATTATAATTTAAATGAAATAATTAATAAATATAATTTATTTTTGTTAGACGATTTCTATGCAGATGTGTTGGAATGCCTCTTCCTGAAATGTCGCGTAACAATTTCCCAAATGTCATGTTAAAAAGGGGAAACACAGGCATTGAACGTAAGATGTGTAAGGGGCACCTTCAACTTTTTCAAGGGGATTACTGCCTCCTGCCCAATCCCTTGGTCCAATCTTCGTGGAGGGTACCCCTGTGGCTTTCAATGGAATGCATCTGGAAATTTGTGGTTTTGAATTATTTCATGTGACGCAGTCGCACGTTCTTTTGCAACATGTCCTCTTCTACAGTTTGGAACGGAACGGGCGAAATACATTTTAAATACACATTGTATTCAATAAACAGCATTTCTTTCAAGTATTCAGATCCCACAAACTTTGGGAGGCAGGCCAGTTTCATGCCAATGATGCATTTGACTCCGCTCAGACATGGTTCAAAATTCTTGCTTTTAGAGGCAAGAGCACTTGCGTTCTCTCTTCTTGAATTTCTCAGGGTTGAGGGTAGATGCATAAGAAGCCCTTTTCGTTGGGCGCGTTTCTCAGCGATGGCTCGTGGGCGCTGACCCTTGGAAGGGAAGGCCGCCGCAGTGCGCGCCTCCCTCCGGCCCTCCGCTTCGCTCGCAGCCCTCAGCCCCCCCCCCCAAATGCATCCACCATCTGAGCCGACTCGACGTCGCCTATTCCACCTTCAGCCTCACCACACTCCACCCTGCTCGGTTAGGCACCGGGCAGTTGTGCCCACATTTGAAGGCTCAAACGTCCCCTTCTTTGGAAGGGGAAATAAAGGCGGCTGACCTATGTAGTAGATGTATGTAGTAGCTTTTTCTCTGCTAAATGGTGAAAGGAGCGTAGTGAAATTTGCGTGGTCAGATGGAACAGCGGGCCTGATGGCCCGAGTCTCGCCACGTAAAATTAGGGATTAGCTAACTAACCTCACTCCGTCTCGCCCCATTCCGCCTCGCCACACTCCGTCTCGTCTCGCTCACCCCCCCTTATTTTCCTTCCCCACTTCGCCTCACTCCGCTCCATCTCACCCCGCTCCGCATATCTACCTCGCCCTCCTCCCCATTTTCGTTCTCTCAACGCAAGTCTTTGAAGACATGTGGAAGGCGAGTTGTCTAAGGGCACTGCCTTGTACCCCGCCCCGCCTGCACTCAGGCCCTCCCATGACGCAAAGACAAGGCGGAGCTGCTCCGATTGTACAGCATACGAGACAACACTCGTACACTACGGCACGAACCACGTGACCACAACACCGGCACTTCGTTTGGAAAGCCACTCCAAACGCTTGCCGCCATGGCATGAGAGAAGTGTAGAAAACATATTGAATGTGGCATAAAGTGACAATTTTCATTGGCGACCAACGAAAAATAATACGATGAAGTAGTTGAAATAAAATGTGTATTTTTTTATGCTCTATACATTTGTTTTAATGACTTGTAACAAGGTGATAATTTCGGTATCAGGCTGCATTTAAAATTCCCGTTAATATTGTGACGCAAACTGCTGCATGAAATTCATTGGCTGAAGCCGGGTAGGCTGCAGAGCGGCTCACCACTCGTGCCCTCATGGGTCCTATTTTTAATGTTTCCCCTCCACAGTAACCCTGAGGAGGCGGGAATTTATTTAATTTAATTGTGTACAAATTATGCTGCTGCCTTGCGGCTTAAGCAGCTAAGGGAGAGGTAAAGAAAAGCTAATATTAACTAAGCTAACTTAATTCTAGCTTAAATCTAACTTAATAATTATGTTGTAGCATTTTGGCATACTTAATTTACACGAAAAATGTTATTGTTTTTTTTTCTCTTAATTCTAAATGTTTTTGTGCGGTTTGGTTCTTTCGCTAGTTTATTTTTCGTTCACGCATCATTCATTCATTATATACATGGGTATGTATATTCATTATATACATACACTCATGGGTCCTCCTCACATCCCACACCCGTCGCAACGCTCGCCGCGTCCAAGGGGTTGACATCCGATCGCCGTCCGCGCGTTGTGCGGGAGACGTCGATGCGTCCTGCGACGCGACGCGACGCGACGCCGCACCGCGTTGGCTGAGCACGCGCGGCTTTCGACAGCGCGGCGGCGGCGGCGGCTGGGGCTGAGGCCGACGGCGGCCGGCCGCGCGCCGTATTAAGCCCCACACAGCCCACCGCCCGCGCCGCGCCAGGCTCTTTATGGGCAACTCGGCACGGCGGCCGCATGAATCACGCACGCGACACGCTGCAGGGGGAAGAAATGCGGAAAATTGTTTACGCGCAACTGGCTTTCGCACCGGGCCGTGTTCGACGCTGAGAGGAATCGAACCCATTGTGCGGGTGATGCGAACAGAAGGCTGTTGGGGCTTCAAATGACGCCGAGGAAGAGTGCGTTTGTGTTCTGACCTCAAAGCGGGTCGACGTGGAGGGGCCTTCCGGAGAGCGTGGAGTTGCTTCGCAGAGGGCGCGGGTTCCATTCGCGGGCGGAGTTACTGTTGCTTTGAGTCATTAAAATTGTTCCCCACACTGGGCGTTGTTCGACGCCGAGCTCTCATTCCGGAAGACATGCAGTGCACGAAACACATTTCCGACGCACGTCTTTGCCCTTCCACGAGGGGGCAGGGGGTAGGGAGGTCACATTTGCCTTTCAAAATAAGGGTACTGCGTAGCCCCCAGAAACTGTTTAGAAAATTGCTGGTCTCGGAAGCTTCATGGTAAAAGGAATCGGTCTTGTATCTTCATATGTTTTAAGTCAGTGTGAGAGACTGGTGTAATGCACGAAGTGATTGGAGTTTACGGACCTTGTGGAACAAGAATCTCACTAGGTTTTACTTATTTTTATGCTAAATATCACTCGCATATCAACATGGGCGCTCTGTCAATACAAATGAGCAACCCAATTACCGTATTGGGCGATAAAAGTTGCAAATACGCGCTACCTATTACACATGTTCATTCTACAATCCTTGACCCAGGCGAACTATCATTCTGATCACCTTCCCAGAAAGAAGACGCGAAGAAAGTCTCCTTCCTCACTTCGACACACAAATGAGCAGAGCCCTCACTAAGAGAAAATATTTATTCACTATTAAAATCCAGCAAACGCCGTCACGGATGTGCCACTTATTTCTCAAATATTCTAGCAATTCGTGACGGACACCAGTTATATTCCCGGAGAAAGGGATGGACAACTTTATTCGATCTTGTCTTATTCATACTTTACCACTTGGCCCAACCGCCCTTGTCGTTTCTGTGTTTCCTGCTCTCTCTCTCCCTCTCCCTCCCTCCCCCTCTCTCTCTCTCTCTCTCTCTCTCTCTCTCTCTCTCTCTCTCTCTCTCTCTCTCTCCCTGACGAGGCGGTAATTTATTAATTTTTTGGACAGTACATTCTGCGTGCCGGCCGCAGCCCTTCTTAGCCTTTGCGAAAAAAGGGAGGAGTGCTTACACTCTAGCTAAAGCCTATCTTGCCTTAACTAACCTATTTACAGAATGGCGCTTTGGCCGTTTCCTTAGATCTAGAAAAAACGTTTAACTCATAACTGGCGCGTTTTAGTTTGAACTTTTTCTTATTTGTATTCTCATTTTCGCTTCATTTCTCACACTTATTCGTACTATTTACACTCACCTCGCATTGCATTCATTCACTCATTTATATTACATAATATTTACATTTGCACTTTGTCGCCACGGCACCGACTGCGCTCATCGTTTGGCGAGCTCGCCCTCCTTTTCATCTCGTCCGCTCCCTCCCCCCCCTTCCGTTCGTGTTGAGTGTGTTGAGGGCGCGCCTTCTTGGCTTCTGCTGCTCGCCAGACAATAGAGCCGGCCGCCAAGTGCACCGGACGGCTGCCATTGTCCCGCGCGCCTGTCGGCCACATGCGCGCCCTGCCCCCAGCCCTGCGTCCTGCGCCCAGCCCTGCGCCCAGCCCTGCAACGGGACCTGGGCCCTTTACTAGGGAAGATCGTATCCGTACAGTTAGTATCTTCTTGTCGCATCCGTCAACTGGCTCATAGAGGATGCCAGAAAAAATAGTTACTACTAAGTGAGGACCCCGAAAAGCGTATCGGATAATTTATTCTATCACATGTAAGCCAGAAGTTAGTACATTAAGTTAGTTTCGGTTAGTGCATTCAAGATAAAGCCCTCCGGTTAGCTACTACCTAAGCTGCAAGGCAGTAGCACAAACGTTGTATGATCCATGTAATACATTAATAAAATGCCGCCTTCACAGAGCAACCTACTCTGAAGCGGAAATATTGAAGATAAAAATAGAAAATGTGCGGTTCAATGAAAATGTAATACAAAGCAGATAAACGATTACGGAAATTGTGCATTGTAATGTGAGAGAACGAAAGAAATCGACGAAATTGAATGAATTATATTCAACGAAGGAAAGAGAGCAAAGAAAAAAATAGGATGAGGAGAGAAAACGAAGTTGTAAGAATTAAAGAAAGAGTCAAAGAGTGAAGCAGATCAATAGGTACCTTAAAAGCAGAGGTAAGAGAGGCAGTGAGGGAAGAGAGAGAGAGAGAGAGAGAGAGAGAGAGAGAGAGAGAGAGAGAGAGAGAGAGAGAGGAGAGAAGAAATAAGAGAGAGATAAAGAGTGGGCGAATGAGCATACCATTTTCCACTCCCTTTTTTGTTTTTAGAACATAAGCATAACGTCGGTAAACAAGAAAAATAAATCTAAAAAATGTAATTTTGCACGAGGTATGATTTGAGCGGATTGTTGGCGGAATCGTTTATTTTACCACCAAATACGTGTTTTGCTACAAACTGCCCACGCTGTGGAGGCGGGAATTTATTTAACAATACAATTTGCGCTGCTGCCTTGCGGCTTAAGCAGCTAAGAGGGAGAGGTAAAAAAAAGCTAATACTAACTAAAGCTAAGTTAATTCTAGCTTAAATCTAATTTAATAATTATGTAGTAGCACTTTGGCATACTTAACTTACACAAAGAATTTTTTTTTCTTTCTTAATTCTAAATAGTGTTTTTGTTGGGTTTGCTAGGTGATTCTTTTTCTGAGTTTATTTTCTATATTCAGTTTAGAGTTTATTTTCAATTTTCAATATTGAGTTTATTTTCATATTTCTATATTCAGTTCGTGCGAGTTGTTTTCGTGTCGTGCGAAGTGTCTCATGGACGAGGGGGGCGTCGTGCGCCTGCACAACAGGTGGCCCCGGGGGTGGTTGGGGGCGCCACCGCCCCCGCCAGCTGCGCGCGGCGCGGCGGGGCCCCGTCCCAGCCCCAGCCCCAGGCCCAGGCCCAGGCCCGGGGCCCGTCCGGGGCGCCGCTTCCGGCCGCAGGTCGCCGCGTCGCCATCTGGGCCCCCCTCAGGGCCCGATTCTCCTCGTTGGGGGCGAGGGCGCTTCTCAGAAGCCCGTCCCCTTCGCCGCCCCGCGCCCGGAATAGCCCGACACCCGTGCGTCCGGTCGCCGCAGGAAGAAGGTGAACGGTCACTTGCGCGCCCCTTGAGGGGCCAAGCGCGGAAATACTCCGACGTTTCCTTCTCAATTCCAATGAAAGTTTGTTAATAACTAGTTTATTTATTTATTTCACAGACAATCGCACAATTATTACATAATACAAAAGATAAAGGGTAATACAAAAAATGCAATGATGAGTCACATTTATGACAATTTTTACGTTGTCTCAGTTAACAGGATGATGAAGTTTTTTAAAGTGGTTTATCAGGCATCGTATTCGAATTGTAACAGTGTCCTACAGATTTTGCTATCCTATTCTAAATATTGATTTTTAGGCGCCTACACTCTCTTTAACAAGGGTCACATTATTGTTTCATTAATGTTTCTTGCTCATCGATTTATTAACCAAGGAAACTGCATTCATTCCGTTTCCGTCATGTAACTCAACCACATTCTACATGAACGCGATGTTGTCTGTGGATACCCAGTATATTGAAGTCATCGTTCTCCACAGACACGACTAAGCAGCTAAAAACTGCGTCGTCCACTTATTTGGTTCAGCCTCGTGGGCTATTATTTTGACATTATTTTGATTATTTTGATAGTCTGCTGCATGTATTCGGTGATGTAGTTGGTGAGTACCGTGTAGAACAGATCATTTCACGAACGTTGGCTACTTCGTGTTGTGGCCGTGGAACTCCCTAGTAATTCTCCATTCTGCCATCTCGAGCATGGAAACAATTTATTCATATGTTCCTAGAATTCAAGAAAAGCGCACTTGAAACTTCTATTTAAAGAACACATGGATTATACTTTAATTAAAAGTTGGTCTAATAAGAGTTTAATTGAGAGCATGATGAAAACGAACTATTGATTTTCATAACCAGGGGCGATGTAAGACGAGAAACGAAAATAAGTCAAAAACTTTTCCTAACCTCCACCTGCTCTCACTGAACTGACACTTCGGGGGCATTATCAGCTGACGTATCAGGTCCTCTGACTGAATACATCTCACCAAGCGATCCGGTCTTTGTCGATGCTCAACTGTTTTACAACCTGCCAAAATAAACGTCCACTGCCCTGGAGAAATATTTTATAAGCCCCTATCCTTCGGGTGTTAAATCCATAAAATGGACTTTTCCTATTTGATCTACGAACTCCACGCGTCAGAAAAGTGTTTAACACTTCCGTCGTGGATGTACTGTACATGGGGTGGTATGGGTGGAATTGTGCCTCGCCCGTTTAATAGGGGTTGCCGAGTTCTCATTGCAGGCAACGCATAATAAATATACCAGAGACAGTACCAGCATCCGCCCATTGTTTTGTGTCATGGATCCATGAATTACGAAAGGCGTTGCGAATCGGACAGTAGGTGTGAGAATGAAAAATGTGTTCGAGACTATTTTACTCGTAAATTTTGTTGTCTTATAACGTTTCAAATTATAGAAACATTTGCACATGCTTGTGGATGAGATCTAGAAAAATAATAAGAGAAATAAATAGAGACGGCAAGCGCGAGAATAAAGAAAACAGACAGCTGTTGTGGAATTATCAAAGACAAATATTACTTTCCGGTTTCCGAGAACATTTATTTTAAAACATGGAGAAAACCTGAAAGCAAATTTTGTTGAGATTGTTCTCATTTTTGTATATTTAGAAAAGGTTAAACAACTGTAATATAACTTTCAGCAGACTCCGAAATGACTTGTCTTGAGAAGTCTTGGGAAGAGCAAAACCGACAGCAATTATCTTCTAAGTGTGTATATGAGAACTTTTTGTATTATTTTCATTACTTTTATTATTATTATTATTATTATTATTATTATTATTATTATTATTATTATTATTATTATAAAAGCGGTTGTGACAGAGGTTATGCTCGCAAAACCATTAGTACTTATATCGATTAAGCAACCTTCGATCACACATTTGGATGATATACCCGATAATGTTTCTTTTTAACTATTCGCGAGAACACATCATATGAATCTTACTCTTAACTAAATTATATGGTAATCTCAATGATTTAGTACTGCAGATTCTGTTTTATTTATCAAACAATTCAATTGTTTCAAGGGTTTAAGGTGGAATATTATCTAACTTTATTAAGTACATTTCTAATTGATGTGCTGTAACAGCAGCATCGTTTGTCAACTCCTAGGTCCCGTAGCACTTGGGGACCGTGCTGAAACATAATCAATAACCATGATTCAGCTCACATGATAGATATGAAACCAGCGACTTCTTCGAGCCCATGCCCCCGTCCCTGAGTGCATTGCCCGTGAGCTAGAAAGCCCCGAGAAGAGGGGCGAAGGGGCCGAACCCGCGCTGGCCCTGCCGCTCCGGGAAAGCCTTGTGCTCTGCGATTCCGAGGAAGAAACGAATTTACTGCGTCTCCGCGCGCGCTGCCTCCCGCGCGTTTATGGCCGCCCGGGCGGAGGGGGCGGGGGCGGGGGCGCGAGAAGCCTGTGGGAGAGTGGGAATGGGGCGCAGCAGCGACAGTGGTGTCGGCGGTCCTGGAAGTGGCGCGGCCACGGCGGCGGTGGCGAGGGCCGCGCGGCCGTGGTGGCAGGATGTGGGGTGGGGTGGGTTGGAGCAGTGGCGGAGGCAGAGCGGGGTGTGGTAGTGGCGGCGGCAGAAGTGTTGTTCACAGGGGTGGGATGGCCACGCCAGCGTGGGAGGGAAGCTCAACAGTGGTAGCGACGGCGATGAGTATGGACTGGGATAGTAGTCTTGGACGGTGGGAGCACAGGCAGTGGTAATGGTGGAGGTGGGGCCTCCAGGTTCAAGATAGACGGAAACAAGCATGAATTTATGTACGGGCTACGTGGGCTGTGGCTCAAGTCACCGAAACATTTGTTCGCAATGCTCTTCAAAAGAGTTCTGGTTCCATTCAACATGCTGTACAATGTTATATAATTTTCAATTAAGGAACAAAAAATCCGACTTCTCGCCAGGCTTTTCACTACGACCTTCCTTTGTGCATTAATTAACACATTCATGCGAGTACTTTTACTCATATCATTTCATATCGTGTGCAGTAATGAGGCTTCTTTAATATTTTTAAAAAAGAAAAATGTTAAAACGAGGCGTACGGATTAAATAACATTTCCTGGCAGTTTTGGCAAAATCGAGTTTATCGGCTTTTATGAAGGAGAGTGAGATCTTTTTTTATATTCCAAGTGGAATCAAGAGCTGACAAGAAAAGGTGATTCACCCGTGTATTACGGTATTTGTCTTAGGATGCGCATAAATCAATAGCTTCACAAGGAATTTCCCTGTGAAATGTGACCGCTCCGATTCCATTATTTTCACCAGAATGCCTTAAATATTGAAAATTCTAAATGGTGGAAAGTTTAACTCAATAATTACTTACAGTATTTTAAATAAAGCATTGAAGGCTTTCACGGCCGGAGTCAATATACATGTTTTCTTCCTTTCTTTCCTATTTTAAATTTCTGAAATAATTATCTCGCTTGATATTCTACATTTTGTAGATGCTATTACTGTTGTAACTAGTGAAGAAGGGAAAATTCTCCCTGAAACTAGTTTGAGAATGATTTTATAAATTTTAAATAACATCGTTAATTGTATTGTGGTCGAGATGATTTCACATATTCAAATTCATTTCTAAGTGAAACCACATGAAAGTAACTTGTTGCTGATGTCCGGGCACTTGTGGCCCTCGTCGCCCATCGTGGACCACTGTCCAACGGCTTCCCTTGGACGCCTCGTGTTCTGGCAGCTTCTTGGTCATAAAAGGCCCAGGCGTGAAATTTATAGATACTACAACTCCATTCACAGGGAAAAACTCGGAAAAGTCGTTGGGAATGAATGCTCCACTGAAACGAAGTTAAAAGCGGTATCTCGAAGAGATGAGAATGTCAAATCATATGAGGGTCCCCTGACAGTCGTTGGATGATGATTTACGAGTAGTTTTAATGTTTTATCGTTTATCCTTATTCGGTAAAGAAAATGCTAGAAAGGCAACTCGTAAAAACAAAATATCGAAATTTAAAAAGTAGTTGAAAAACTTTTGAAAAAGTAACAGTCTTTTGATCAAACATAGTGAACATTTCCTTTGTAATTTAGTAAATGAACGTTTTCAAAGAAGTATACAGTCAGTTATTACTTTTGGTAGCGGGTGACAAGGAAAGTAAAGGATAGCACCTCCTCTCGCGCTGCCCGGAAGTTGGTAATCGAACAAAAATGGATCGAAATTGAAGAAAACAGTACGAAATCCAGATACGTTATGTGTAATTACGAGAGATCTAGATAATGGACAATAATAATAGAAGAGGTATTACAATTCTTACATGCCTTAGGTCAAGCCTTTTAGGTAGTTTCTAGTTTTAAATACGGACAGGATTATACTCCTGATAAGACCCTTTGAAGAACGCTTTGGCAGTCTTCGCGAACTCATGCGCATGCGCAGTGAGACCTGTGTTGTTGGGTTTGAGAATCTGCGCATGCGTGCGTTCGCTAAAACTCCCAATCGTTCGTTAAGAGGAAGCGTCAAAATCGGCCCCTCGCTGCTTCTGGCCGGGCCACAATGCGCCGCCCCTCCACCGATTCCTCGCAGTGCCCATCGGTCGTACACTCCTACGCTCCTATGTTCCTGTCCTGCCCGAATCCAATCCTGCCCTGAGCCAACCTGATCGATTCTAGTCCTGCGCGATGAAAGACCAACCTAAAAAAGAACTAATTAAAAATAGCAGTAGTAAATTGACACCAATCTGTATGTCAGAGCACGAATGTCAATACCAGCATGTATAATTTAAACCTCGCGGAAGACCTGGTGTAGCACAAGAAGAAAAAAAAAGGAGTAATTACGAGTGAAATCGCCAGCGCCTTCCTTGCGTTTCCACCTTGCGATGAGCGAGCTGTGTACGTCATGTAAATGTGCAACGTTGATAATGCAATAAAGCTCCGTAAATAAAGTAAGAAACTTACATGAAAGAAAAAGGATTTAAAAATGATTAGAAACAAAATTAGGCAATCATTACTATGAAGTGGGAAAGTTCATATTAGTACGTGAGTTTTCACTTCAGACAGCATTGCACTTTGGGTAATATATATTACTAGATCTGTGGGTCGGAGATTTTGGACACTATGTTCATTTTTGGCCGAAATGATTTTTTTGACTCCATCATATGGGTTTCTTGTCCTCTATCCAGAGGTATCCAACATGTCTTACATCAAGTATTAGCGGAGGTGCAGTGCTTTTAAACGATGTCAAATGAACTGAATAAGAACAAATTAAAACATCTTCAAACTGCTCTCCTGTCAAATTCAGTGAAAGTGACATCATGTTCTATGTCTCCGACCCACATGCATTTAGCTGGAGTGAAGTCAGTTATAGCTACGTGAGTCGTGAGGCCTTGGCGCTAAGATGTGTACGCCCCACGCCGCTGATGGCTGCGCCGCCTGCGCGGGGCTGGTGTGGCTGGGCGGCGGGGGCTCAAAGGCCTTGGGCCCGCGGAGGCCGACGCGACGGTGGCGCCGCGACGCGCCCTCACGCGCTGCGGCTTCCGGCGCGGGCGTCTGCGCGGCAGCGCCCCCCCCCCCTTCCCGCTGGCGCCGCCGGAGGCTGCTGCCCGGGACGCGGGTGCTCAGGGGATGCGAGGAGAGGTTTCTGCTTGCCTCTCCCTCTATCTCCCCCTTTTCCTCCTCCTCCTCGTCCTCCTCCTTCTTCTCCTTCTTCTTTTGCTTCTTCTTTTTCTTCTTCTTCTTCTTCTTCTTCTTCTTCTTCTTCGTGTCTGTGGTTTTTTTTTTTTTTCTCTATCTCCTTCATCTTGGTTCTTGGTGCTTCCTGTTGGCATGCTTTTGCAGCCTCTGCGGTGTCCCAAATTCCTTCCTAAGCCTCATTTATTTCTCCTGAGTGTGTGTGATATCATCCCTCTTCGACACGCTTGCCTGACAAAGCCCGTAGGCCTTTCTGAAACACTTATCTATTTCTTTAATATGCTGAGGTAGGATTAACGTTCATAGCAAATTTGTCTTAATTTCTACCCACAAGTTAATATATTTTAAAGAAATAGTTTCGAGTGAAGGATGTGAAATACTTCCTGTTTTCTTGAACATTTCGGGAACGATGGCACTGTCCATGGCCGGTCTCACGCTCAAGGCCTCTGAGGCCATTCGCTGGCGTCATACTCACAACAGACGTCGCAATCCGTTTGATTGATTGATTGATTGATGTTTCCGGGCGCGTCAATGGCTTTGGTCATTAGTCCCGTAAGTGTAGTGCGTGTTTTCTCGGGATGTGGTGGTTATCTTCTCCCGCTGGACGACGAGATCCAGCGACGACCTACCGTCGGCTAGTGGGGTTTCCCCTTAACCAGGACTCTCCCGCCAGCGGGGCACCGCTCCAGCCGGGACCAGCTGTAAGCTCCCGACCGGTCTCCCGGAATATGTGGTAGTGTAGTCCATGTTAGTGTGCGTGTGTAAGGGGAGAGGATAGGACGAGGAAGAGGAAGGAAAGATCGCGCGCGGTCCGTGGCCTGTTTTTTAGGGTATTGCTTCAGCCTGGCGTTGATCAGAGAAACCACGGAAATCCACCGATCAGAGCAGCCGGCCGCTAGAATTCTCCTCCAGACAGCGACTGGATTCGACCTAGCTGAAAAGCTAGTGTTGAAAATCGTGCCGCCGTCGGGACTCGAAGGTAGCACCGTAACCCGGCGTAAGGACGTATCCCTGACCTCCAAGCCCAGCAAGCTCAACTCAGCCGCGAGCGGCATTTACTAGCACTGGCCTCTAGCATCAATGGTTTCACTGAGTGAGCAGAAGAGGGAGCTTTTTACAGTGTTTCTGAAAAGTTATGTGAACTGATTAGTTACATTATCGTCTTTTTAATACACATTTTCCATGATATTCGAAAAAACCTGAATCGAACGCAACCTGTATTAACTTCTAGTTTGTTGAAGATTTCTTTTTCAAAAACATCAAATTGTGATAGATGTGGGATAGGTTCTAAACGACTTTTTCTAAAAGCAGTGTTGTTCCCGAAGGATAAAAATAAAAGTCTACCACGTCAATTTTCATGCTACAATAGTCAAATGGTGATGTGCAATTAGTGTTATAAGAAAATTATTTTTGCTGGCGCCTCGACATACAAACCCACACTACAGAAAACTCGTTAGTGCAGGCTTTGGAGTTAATAATAATTTGGCGATACGAATTGTGTTATACCATAACGTATAGAAGATTGCACTTAATGGTGACTTCAGACTGAAACGCGCACTCGTTGACTATTTCCGACGAGAGAAGTATACTTTGCCAGGATTCAAACGGCAAAACACACACACACACACACACACACACACACACACACACACACACACACACACACACACAAGTTGCGTCTTGTGAAATACCGGTGCGAATTACGACGACACTAAAACCAATCGCAGCGCGACGCACTTCATCATTGTCATCTGACTGAGACCGAAGTGCAGGAGCAAATGGCATCTCGCGTTTCCGTAACGAATGGAGGTAGATACTGAGAACAACGTATGTTTTCAACTGAATTTGTTTTTTGTAGCTCTCCACAATTATCTTTCTTCTCTACGGTAATTTAACCTTTAATTCTCTCGAACGCGCTCTTCGTACTAGTCAGACCCAGCGCAAGGTTATTGCGGGATTCCGTCATGCCCAGCGGAATAAAAAAGCAACGAATTAAAATAATCATTATCACAATTCAGGAAGTGACACGGTCTATCGAATAGGTTGTGCCTTCTGGCGAGCATACAAGCTTCAGGTGAGTCGCATTGATTTGGCGTCACAATGTGTACATACTATTTGAAATCGCATTGATCATTGCATTGTAATGACTATGGAGCGAATTTCTATGATTTTGCATACTTTTGTCTGTTGATTCCGGGCATAGCTAAGTGAAGTTTCTTGACTTATGGTTAGAATTTGATGCGATATAGATTACTATGTTAGTTCATATTTGACCGATTTTTCCTGTTGGCGAATATTCATGTAATTATAGGCGGATATTTTGTATATTTCGTTAAAATAGAGACATCTTAAAACGTTTCATAGAAACTTTTCATAGAATCTATTTATTTATTTTGTTGATTAGTAAGATATTGTCATAGGTAGGGATTTATTTTATTGTATGTAGATGATAAAATATTTGGGCAAATATAGGATATTTTTTATTATATTTTTTGAAGCAGGCAGAAGAAATGCATTGTGATACAATGTACTTCACTAAGGTGAATATTTATTTCAATTATTTCTCCCGAACAATCAGGTATATTATATTATGTTTGCATAAAAATATACCTTTCCATTCCAAGCCTGCTTCTTCTGAAATTTTATCATAAAGATTTATACAAGAAATGAAATATTGTTAATTTTAATTGCATATTAAATGGCATATTTCCGAATTTTTAGGCTATAAATGCATATTTCAAAATTTTTTAGAGCATGAAAATCCTCTCGCTATTAATGACCCATAAACTCACAGTATTTGTTATTCTATGTTGTGATGATATCCCTAAGGACAGTCTTAAAATCCCATTTAGAATAAACCGAATTCTACTCTATTTTGATATGCTATTCCGCATGCGACGTGAAGATAAAGGAAAGGAACTTGCAAAAAGAACATGAAGCGGGTGCCCCCTCACGAGCGTGAGTTGGCTCCTCCTGTGGAGATCACCTTCCCCATCGGAGGAACTCCAGAATTCTCAGCGGAACATTCATCCAAATTAGTCATTACGTTGGCACCACACGCGAGAATCGGAACCTCTTCGTGACATCGAATAAACAGCAGACACCAACACCGTGCGGCTCCAGGTGGCCATGAATATTCTCCGAGATCATTGTCTCTCCGACAAACGCGCTCGCCGCTTCGGTACGCGACACAAAAAGCGATCTGTTCCCGGCTCGTACGTCTCGGCCGCTACAATGGTGGCCGGCGAGGGACGCAGAAAACGAGTTGGAATTGCGAGAAGAGCAAACAGAAGACGCCTTAAGATGCGCAGCAGGCGCGCTCAAGGGCAGAGACGCCGTCGCAGGCGCGCTCCCAGCCTCCCCCGCGACGCGTCGCCGGCCTCAGCGGCCACCGCTCATTTGCCTCCTCCGTTCTCAGGCGTCTTGTCTTGAGGAAATTGTTTTTTGTTTCTTTGCCGATTCCAAGCTTCTCAACGGCAAACGGATGCTTCTCGAGCTGTTTTCGAAGCAATTGCTCATTGGTCTCCCCAAATTTCGCTTATTTGATGAAGACGAATGCTGAAATCCGATTAATGAGTTCAGTTTTTTAGGTAATATTACAAAGTCTTTATACATTTCTTTCGAATTATAAAGAACATGGCGTATCGAGATCTGATAAATCTAGTGCTAGTGTTTCGTGAAACAAGTCATTTCCCTTAGTATCCTCTAATAAGTAAATAGTACAGAATCTTAATATCGCCCTCATGAATATAACATCTCAATGTCGTTTTTTCTATGTTTAGTGCTTTGGAAACAACGCAATGGTCTTGCATCCGCATCTTGGTTCGATCCCTTGCTAAGCGAATGTGGGGTATGATGAGAACGGCAAGAGTCTCAGGTTCGACGATTGCGGATCATTTAGCTCAAGTTCTTTTAAGTGCGACAAGCGTCCTATGCCAGAAAGAAATACACTAACTCATAACAGGCTAACCAATGGCACATGATTCATTAGAATGTTAGACACGCAAATGGGCTTGGCCCAGTCGGATGTTGGCGTCGTGTTTCCAAAGAGAAGATACTTGTGCTGAAGAGGTTTTTTATTATCTTTTTGTTCATTTTTTCATTTTGAAAACTACCACAGTTGTGAACACAAGATCAACATTGATGACACAAAAAATATTATTTTCTATCGTTTATGAACTGAAAATAACGCAAACAAATTGTAAAATGTTTCTCAGAAACATCAGGTCGATCCGCCTTTCGAAAGCAGCGTCCGTTGGATGCCAAAACTTTCCAACGCGCCTTTTGAGGCTGGCGTTGGGAAATCTGGTGAATGCCCAGTTGTTCGCAAAGGAAGCGTTGGGGTATGGGTCGGACGCTTTCGTAAGCGAGCCAGGTAGTGGTCCTTCGAGATGCTCCGATAGCTCCGTCGTCACTCCCCAAATCCGGAATAAAAGTCCAGTTATTGTTGTGGAATATGGAAAATGTGGAAATTAATGTGGTTCATACTGGCTTGAACTGTGTTGTGATTCAATAAATAAAAAACGTTCAATAGATTGGCCATAATCAGAGATACATTGTAGGAGCCAAAAATGCAGATCGTGCGCGACAGACCTTGAATGATGATGGTTAAGTCACCTAGAACTGACAATTAATATAATGGATAAAAACGTTGGTAGAGAACACATCTATTTAATTTGTTTTTACTAGAATGACATCTTGCCGATATATCCGTGAAAGAGAGATGTATCATCATGATGTATCATACATGTTTGTTTAGACCCCACAATTTGTGAACTTCAGAAACTGCCATTGACATATAGGCGAAAAGGTGGCAAGAGAAACAGTACCTAAACCTTTGAACTTGTATCCTCTTTCTTATAAAATATACCATAAGTATGATTTATTACCTTTGATGTTTGATTTTCTATTATAGATTATTCTCTTGTAGATATTCCCCTTATATAAAGCTTGGTTTTACTTCAGTGTAAACGACGTACAAAAACCGAACAACTCTCGAAGAAAAACAGAAGCATGGAACATGTACGAGAATTCAAGAAGGTAATGGTGAATGAGAGGGTCGCCCGAATACAGATACGAAAGTCACTAACCAAACGTCGCACTGTATTCTGCAACAACGTAGTGCTTCAAGTCGATGGCTAGTCATGTAACTGTTGAATGGGCAAACGAATTGAGTTCTTTCCAATCAAGTGTAGGTTGCTACTCGCACCTTTGTGAGAAAACGTGTAATTTTGTAACGTGTTTGAAGAATGTAGTAGGATATTAGACATTTTTAATTATTTATTTATTTTGTCAGCCTAATTCGTAATTTGTTATTTAATTAATTTATTTGTAATTAGTTCATGGAAATTTAATATTATTATTATAAACAATAATAATTGTAATAACAATAATTATTATATATCGTTTGCTTTACACCTGTAATGAAAATTCTGGCTACGCCCATGTTAACTGCTCACACGACATTCAGAAGCACCAAGTATACACATGTGTACTGATCAGTGTCGCAGAATTCCCCACTTTAATATGATACATTGCTTTGTAATTCAGAATTAATCTAAAAAGCACCATAATTGTTTCGTAAAGACAGAACATTTAGCACGCGATGTTTTTATTGTTTTAACATTTCCTGGAACACCAAATATTCAGTACTTAAACATTTAGTTACAACCACTAAGATTCAGTACTAGCACCCTTTAGCAATGACTGATGACTTTTAACCTGAATTTCGTATTAATCACGATTATTCATGCCTACTAGAACGAACAGATGGGCTCGTAAAAGTATTGGAGATGCCCGACGCAGTCCATGTTTTTAATAACGAACGCAAAACTTGGCAAAAGCAACTTGAAAGTCCAAATTAGTCAGGTTAGGCCGTCGACCCACTTTTCCCCGCGGACAGCGCCACCATAAGGCCCGACGCCGGTTCGTCAATCGCCGCCATTGGAAGGCAGAGCGCGTGGCTGGTGTGGCAGGAGCATTTGCATACAGCCCTGAAAGGACCGCTTGTGGAGCGCCCGGGTCAAGTCCACGTCTGCGTCTCCCGCACAGTCCCTCGGCCGTCGCCCACCAACGCGCTCACCGCCCGCCAATCGCCCCGTCCTCGCCCACGCCACAGTGGTTTCTCTTCTTAAAGAAGATGTTTTTAGATAACTGTTTCCAAGACATCGTACATAATCCATTTTTAATAAAATATTGTGTTTTGCGTTACATGTCGCCTGTATGATTTTTCAGCTAGTGTGATTACTTTATAGAAAATCGATATCGTTAAAAAAATGCTTGTGTTCTAGATTAAGATTCTTGTTTATTTTATCACTGTTGGTAAAGACTTTTCAGTTACCGCTTTGTTTGATACTATTACATTAGAATTTCTTGCGTAAGAAATTCCTTGAATTTCGAGAAAATCATTCATGAATCATTCTTGAATTCCGTATAAGTGCAAAACTCTCTGCGATACAATTTACAAAAGCTGTGATATTCCAAAATTTGCTTTCTTATTAAATGTTTATTATTATTATTATTATTATTATTATTATTATTATTATTATTATTATTGTTAACATTAATATTAATATCTATTTAATATTGTAATTATGTATGTGCTGTCAAACTAAAATTCCTATATTCATATTACAGGTGCCTGTAACTAACAAGTAAATAAATAAACGTGAGATGACATTCAGCTTTCCGGTTGCTAATTAGTATTTTTTAAAAAATTCCCTGCCAAAGCACACAAAGCATCTACCAGGACAGACATGTTGCTTTCCGGATTCTGATGTTTCCTCTGAATCCCCTGGTGACCGTTAGAAAGAAGAGCGCGGCGCGAGGCCAAATGCCAGGCTAATGTCAGTGGCACGCCCCCCCCCCGCACGAAGGTTAATGCTCGCTGCACACCGCGTTCGCACACTCCGCCGAAAAAGGAAGGCTCGGATGAACCGGAATCACGCAGCCCAAAGCGCTCAACTTGGCCAATGGTAGGACATTTGTCATTCGTTTCATTTTTTCCATTAAATGTAACGGGTCTGTGTAGTTTTTCACGTATACAAATATACATCTATAACCTATTGAAAGTAACCATACTTAGCTTTCTGTAACCTGGCTGATGACAGCTGATCAGGTGGTATAGTTTCAGCCAATCGTGAGCTTAAACGTCACCACAGTAACGTCACCGCGATGACGTTTCCATTGGATAAAACCTTAACAACTGAAGACGTGTCATCGACCAGATTAGAAAAGCCCTATTTTACGAAATGCTCGTTTATGTCGGTTCTCGAACACGTTCTTCCAATTTCTGGTTGTTCATTCATTTTCGTGAATTAGCTTCGCAAAACATACTGACAATCATATTGTTAGACCATTTGACCACGCTATAACATGTCACGGTTTCCTCAAACACACATGAAAAAAGACGATCCGGTAGATGCTTGACAAGAGTGGCGGCGGTGCGATCGGCTCAACCGCCCCACAAAAAATAGATGCCTTACACTGACGTTTTAATTCGCACGGCAACGCGACTATTCGCAGTCGAGAAATGAAAACCTTTCTACTTTAATTGTAGTAGGCGGTTGCAATTAGAACCCACACACATTCGGACTGGTGCCTAAAATTAGCGCCTCAGACGGCTCCCCAAGCTACGCCCCATTTGCACATCATACCACTAGAGAAAAATTGACATTATGGAGCTCAGAACAAAAGACAAAAGAGTGGGAAAGACGGAATCCGAACCCACGCCTCCGAAGAGACCGGTGCCTTAAACCGGCGCCTTAGACCGCTCGGCCACGCTACCCTCTCTGTCGGGCCTCCATGCCATGATATTAAAACAATGTGGCAGAATTTGCTAAAAGAAAGTGGCAGCGATGGGATTCGAACCCACGCCTCCGAAGAGACCGGTGCCTTAAACCGGCGCCTTAGACCGCTCGGCCACGCTACCCTTTCTGTCGGGCCTCCATGCCATGATATTAAAACAATGTGGCAGAATTTGCTAAAGAAAGTGGCAGCGGTGGATTCGAACCACGCCTCCGAAAAGACCGGTGCCTTAAACCGGCGCCTTAGACCGCTCGGCCACGCTACCTTCTCTGCCGGGCCTCCATGCCATGATATTAAAACAATGTGGCAGAATTTGCTAAAAGAAAGTGGCAGCGGTGGGATTCGAACCCACGCCTCCGAAGAGACCGGTGCCTTAAACCGGCGCCTTAGACCGCTCGGCCACGCTACCCTCTGTGTCGGGCCTCCATGCCATGATATTAAAACAATGTGGCAGAATTTGCTGGAAGAAAGTGGCAGCGGTGGGATTCGAATCCACGCCTCCGAAAGACCGGTGCCTTAAACCGGCGCCTTAGACCGCTCGGCCACGCTACCCTCTCTGTCGGGCCTCCATGCCATGATATTAAAACAATGTGGCAGAATTTGCTAAAAGAAAGTGGCAGCGGTGGGATTCGAACCCACGCCTCCGAAGAGACCGGTGCCTTAAACCGGCGCCTTAGACCGCTCGGCCACGCTACCCTCTCTGCCGGGCCTCCATGCCATGATATTAAAACAATGTGGCAGAATTTGCTAAAAGAAAGTGGCAGCGGTGGGATTCGAACCCACGCCTCCGAAGAGACCGGTGCCTTAAACCGGCGCCTTAGACCGCTCGGCCACGCTACCCTCTCTGTCGGGCCTCCATGCCATGATATTAAAACAATGTGGCAGAATTTGCTGGAAGAAAGTGGCAGCGGTGGATTCGAACCCACGCCTCCGAAAAGACCGGTGCCTTAAACCGGCGCCTTAGACCGCTCGGCCACGCTACCCTCTCTGTCGGGCCTCCATGCCATGATATTAAAACAATGTGGCAGAATTTGCTGGAAGAAAGTGGCAGCGGTGGGATTCGAACCCACGCCTCCGAAAAGACCGGTGCCTTAAACCGGCGCCTTAGACCGCTCGGCCACGCTACCTTCTCTGCCGGGCCTCCATGCCATGATATTAAAACAATGTGGCAGAATTTGCTAAAGAAAGTGGCAGCGGTGAGATTCGAACCCACGCCTCCGAAAAGACCGGTGCCTTAAACCGGCGCCTTAGACCGCTCGGCCACGCTACCTTCTCTGCCGGGCCTCCATGCCATGATATTAAAACAATGTGGCAGAATTTGCTAAAAGAAAGTGGCAGCGGTGGGATTCGAACCCACGCCTCCGAAGAGACCGGTGCCTTAAACCGGCGCCTTAGACCGCTCGGCCACGCTACCCTCTGTGTCGGGCCTCCATGCCATGATATTAAAACAATGTGGCAGAATTTGCTAAAAGAAAGTGGCAGCGGTGGATTGAACCCACGCCTCCGAACAGACCGGTGCCTTAAACCGGCGCCTTAGACCGCTCGGCCACGCTACCCTCTCTGTCGGGCCTCCATGCCATGATATTAAAACAATGTGGCAGAATTTGCTAAAAGAAAGTGGCAGCGGTGGGATTCGAACCCACGCCTCCGAAGAGACCGGTGCCTTAAACCGGCGCCTTAGACCGCTCGGCCACGCTACCCTCTCTGTCGGGCCTCCATGCCATGATATTAAAACAATGTGGAGAATTTGCTAAAAGAAAGTGGCAGCGGTGGGATTCGAACCCACGCCTCCGAAGAGACCGGTGCCTTAAACCGGCGCCTTAGACCGCTCGGCCACGCTACCCTCTCTGTCGGGCCTCCATGCCATGATATTAAAACAATGTGGCAGAATTTGCTAAAAGAAAGTGGCAGCGATGGGATTCGAACCACGCCTCCGAAGAGACCGGTGCCTTAAACCGGGGCCTTAGACCGCTCGGCCGCTACCCTCTCTGTCGGGCCTCCATGCCATGATATTAAAACAATGTGGCAGAATTTGCTAAAAGAAGTGGCAGCGGTGGGATTCGAACCCACGCCTCCGAAGAGACCGGTGCCTTAAACCGGCGCCTTAGACCGCTCGGCCACACTACCCTCTCTGTCGGGCCTCCATGCCATGATATTAAAACAATGTGGCAGAATTTGCTGGAAGAAAGTGGCAGCGGTGGGATTCGACCCACGCCTCCGAAGAGACCAGTGCCTTAAACCGGCGCCTTAGACCGCTCGGCCACGCTACCCTCTGTGTCGGGCCTCCATGCCATGATATTAAAACAATGTGGCAGAATTTGCTGGAAGAAAGTGGCAGCGGTGGGATTCGACCACGCCTCCGAAAAGACCGGTGCCTAAACCGGCGCCTTAGACCGCTCGGCCACGCTACCCTCTCTGCGGGCCTCCATGCCATGATATTAAAACAATGTGGCAGAATTTGCTAAGAAAGTGGCACGGTGGTCGAACCCACGCCTCCGAAAAGACCGGTGCCTTAAACCGGCGCCTTAGACCGCTCGGCCACGCTACCTTCTCTGCCGGGCCTCCATGCCATGATATTAAAACAATGTGGCAGAATTTGCTGGAAGAAAGTGGCAGCGGTGGGATTCTAACCCACGCCTCCGAAGAGACCGGTGCCTTAAACCGGCGCCTTAGACCGCTCGGCCACGCTACCCTCTCTGTCGGGCCTCCATGCCATGATATTAAAACAATGTGGCAGAATTTGCTGGAAGAAAGTGGCAGCGGTGGGATTCGAACCCACGCCTCCGAAGAGACCGGTGCCTTAAACCGGCGCCTTAGACCGCTCGGCCACGCTACCCTCTCTGTCGGGCCTCCATGCCATGATATTAAAACAATGTGGCAGAATTTGCTGGAAGAAAGTGGCAGCGGTGGGATTCGAACCCACGCCTCCGAAGAGACCGGTGCCTTAAACCGGCGCCTTAGACCGCTCGGCCACGCTACCCTTTCTGTCGGGCCTCCATGCCATGATATTAAAACAATGTGGCAGAATTTGCTGGAAGAAAGTGGCAGCGGTGGGATTCGAACCCACGCCTCCGAAGAGACCGGTGCCTTAAACCGGCGCCTTAGACCGCTCGGCCACACTACCCTCTCTGTCGGGCCTCCATGCCATGATATTAAAACAATGTGGCAGAATTTGCTGGAAGAAAGTGGCAGCGGTGGGGTTCGAACCCACGCCTCCGAAGAGACCGGTGCCTTAAACCGGCGCCTTAGACCGCTCGGCCACGCTACCCTTTCTGTCGGGCCTCCATGCCATGATATTAAAACAATGTGGCAGAATTTGCTAAAAGAAAGTGGCAGCGGTGGGATTCGAACCCCTCCGAAGAGACCGGTGCCTTAAACCGGCGCCTTAGACCGCTCGGCCACGCTACCCTTTCTGTCGGGCCTCCATGCCATGATATTAAAACAATGTGGCAGAATTTGCTAAAAGAAAGTGGCAGCGGTGGGATTCGAACCCACGCCTCCGAAGAGACCGGTGCCTTAAACCGGCGCCTTAGACCGCTCGGCCACGCTACCCTCTGTGTCGGGCCTCCATGCCATGATATTAAAACAATGTGGCAGAATTTGCTGGAAGAAAGTGGCAGCGGTGGGATTCGAACCCACGCCTCCGAAGACCGGTGCCTTAAACCGGCGCCTTAGACCGCTCGGCCACGCTACCCTTTCTGTCGGGCCTCCATGCCATGATATTAAAACAATGTGGCAGAATTTGCTAAAGAAAGTGGCAGCGGTGGGATTCGAACCACGCCTCCGAAGAGACCGGTGCCTTAAACCGGCGCCTTAGACCGCTCGGCCACGCTACCCTCTCTGTCGGGCCTCCATGCCATGATATTAAAACAATGTGGCAGAATTTGCTAAAAGAAAGTGGCAGCGGTGGGATTCGAACCCACGCCTCCGAAGAGACCGGTGCCTTAAACCGGCGCCTTAGACCGCTCGGCCACGCTACCCTTTCTGTCGGGCCTCCATGCCATGATATTAAAACAATGTGGCAGAATTTGCTGGAAGAAAGTGGCAGCGGTGGGATTCGAACCCACGCCTCCGAAGAGACCGGTGCCTTAAACCGGCGCCTTAGACCGCTCGGCCACGCTACCCTTTCTGTCGGGCCTCCATGCCATGATATTAAAACAATGTGGCAGAATTTGCTAAAAGAAAGTGGCAGCGGTGGGATTCGAACCCACGCCTCCGAAGAGACCGGTGCCTTTAAACCGGCGCCTTAGACCGCTCGGCCACGCTACCCTCTCTGTCGGGCCTCCATGCCATGATATTAAAACAATGTGGCAGAATTTGCTGGAAGAAAGTGGCAGCGGTGGGATTCGAACCCACGCCTCCGAAGAGACCGGTGCCTTAAACCGGCGCCTTAGACCGCTCGGCCACGCTACCCTCTCTGTCGGGCCTCCATGCCATGATATTAAAACAATGTGGCAGAATTTGCTGGAAGAAAGTGGCAGCGGTGGGATTCGAACCCACGCCTCCGAAGAGACCGGTGCCTTAAACCGGCGCCTTAGACCGCTCGGCCACGCTACCCTCTCTTTCGGGCCTCCATGCCATGATATTAAAACGAAGTGGCAGAATTTGCTGGATGAAAGTGGCAGCGGTGGGATTCGAACCCACGCCTCCGAAGAGACCGGTGCCTTAAACCGGCGCCTTAGACCGCTCGGCCACGCTACCGCCGTTGGGTAAGGTGCTCATTGGCAATAGTGATTTATATGTCAGTGATTTCCCCCACAAGGCGACGACGAATAGCAACAGGGCGGCGCGGGAAACGAGTCCATTTTGATAAAGAGCTGATATATGTGAAGAAGTTGAAGACGAGTGGAACATTATATTACATTAAGTGAAACTATTTTATTTGTAGTGGCGCGAAACAAGTGTGTCACGTTCCCAGAGAAAACAAGAGACTTGGATAATAATAATAATAATAATAATAATAATAATAATAATAATAATAATAATAATGATAATAATAATATTTATTATTATTATCATTTTTGTAATTATGTGCAATGTCCTGAAGTTGAGGGAAACGAGTGTGTAAGAAATACATTAATATTCAGTGATTATTAGTATGGTGAGGTGATGTGAAGTGATGTGTGGTGAGGTGCAGAGTTGTAGGAGCTTGGACTGTGAAACGTTCATGTTAATTTGTAAATTTTGTTAATTTTGTATAGTTGTTAATTTCTGTAATGTTTAGTTAGTGTATTCTGTCACCAAGTTCTCAAATTTATTTGCAGAATTAGTAATAAATCCACATTTTTTACCTAAACAAATACATTGTCGTGTATTTAACACAAAAGGGAACTCTCCCCTTAATATATAAACAGAATTCATTTATTTATGCTTACAGTGGTTGCTTACATGCTTACAGGAGTAGCTTACAGTGATTGATATGAATTGGAACCAAATACTTCATTTTAAATAAAGAAAAGGGTACTCCACATAAGTCGGGATCTGGGGTAAGATATCCCAACTGCGGCGCTGTTCTGGGCACCCCTGATAACAAGCCATACCATATATTGTGTGAAAAATATATAATAATGTAACTGAAAATTAAGTTTGTTGTGCTATACGTTTATATAATTTCAAATTCAAGCAGATAACATACTGCTTTTTGTATGTATTTTGCAAATTCTCATTGCCGCCTGGATATGGCATAATATTCTGCGGAAACACATTCAATATGTCTCTGACATTTAGATAACAGAGTAGAATTGTACGTATAATAAGCAATTTCCAACCAAGCTTTTCGTTACTAACGTGCTAATTCTACCAATGCCTTGCCTCTTCATCAACGAATATGATGATTTTGTACGTATAAATTAGAATGTTATTTATTATATTTTAAAAACCAATCGCATATTTTGTCAGTATCGTCCTTTATATCTTAATTGATTAGAACAAGGGTTTTGTCAAAGATAAGGTGATTTGGGCCGTTGAGAGGGTGCTCGCGTCCTCTGCTTGTCTTGGCTTGGGGCGCGCCCCACGCGCCGTCGTGGAGCGGTGGAAAGGATTCGCTAAGGAGCGGCGCGGAGTGTGTGGCAGGCACAGCGTCTCTGCCCGCTTTTGTCATTCCTGAGAGGAAAGCGACTCGGTAATTAAATGCCCCCTTTGGAAGGAAGTACTTGTCCTTACAAGGCCACGCGGTCGACCTTGCGCGCGCGGCCGGGGACAAAGGAACGAACGCATCGCGCAGATGCACCGGCGCAGCGTCGCGGCGGCGCGCGGGTGCAGCTGCCCGCGGACAGGGGCTGGGACTCAAGCGCAGAATGGAAGGATGCCGTCAAATTCACGTGTCGTCGGTGCAGTACAATGCAGACTCATCTCTATTTATTTATTGGGGTGGTTTAGGCGCCGTTCAACTAGCAAGGTTGTTGATAGCCATGAGTTATTGCCTAATGAGTGGATGATAGTAGGAGGGGAATGAAGATGGAGCAATGGTGGAATGAGAAACGGGAGAACCCTTGGATAACCTGCCGATAGCTGGCTTCGCCCTCCGCAAATTCCCCCTGGGTTGCCGGGGATCAACCCTAGGCCCTAGCGGGAGATGGCGTGCGCTAAGCACTATGCCCCTCCAGTGCAGCTAGCGGTGTTAAACTGCACATACTTTCTCGTATTATTTGTGACTTTTTCCCATTGTTACAAGAAACTTCCCAAAAAATGTTACAAGAAACTTCGGCTCTATTCTAGAAAGAAATTAATGAACACATTTAAAATCGTTTTCGAGAAAATTATTGTTTAGAATTGTCCATATTTCACCGAAAATTAAGCGAAAACTACAATTTAATTCAATTTAATGAGTTAAACTGTAGTGCAGTACCAAAGAGAAACTGAACGTTTGGAAAACTTCTATTGATTAGAACAGTCCATCAAGGAAAGCCTTCTGACAGTAATCTTAGGCATTCATTAAGATTCCCTTAAATCAGTCATTCTAAACAGACTGCATGTATTTTCTTATATGCGTCTCACATGACTTCTCTGTTCTTCATTTGAGGATGAAATGTGGCGAAAAGCTACAGAGAACGTATTAATCGAATGCTGATGTTATTGACGAAGTTCTTACGAAGACCAAACAGTTAAAAATAGATGGAACTGGGGCGTTTGTTGACGCTAATGGGACCGATCACGTGATTACTATTCCAACACTAGAACTTCCAAGTGAAACTTTTGCCATCTGTTCTGTACAAGGGCGTTTATTCCATGGAAGCAAGGGAAGCATTGCTTCCTCTATCATTTTCAAGGATATCTTACCTTTTAATACCACTTGACTAGTAATTTAGGATCATTTACTCGTAATCAAATTCAAAACAGTTTAAATTGGGCGCGACCAATCTTATCTTTACAAAATAAGCAGGTAATTGTTATTGTCACCAATAGATAGGGTTATTGTTAGGTGTAGTCCGGTTCGCCAATTCATTCTCATTGTAATTATCATAAATTTTTAAATATAACACGAATTAATTCAAATCTTTTTTACTGTGATATAATTTATTTTTACTTGTAATTTCTTTGGAGGAGGATGTCGCAAGCGTTACGTGATTATTTAGGGGGGGTTCATGCGCGCGTTACGCGTGTGTTGCAGGAAGGAGAGAGGGTGTTCAAAATCCCCCAAATTCGCGTTCCGTCGTTTATGGCCGTCCGAGGCGCAGCCGCCGCGAGCGACGGCGCAATCCGACGCGCTCCGTTGCCCGGCCTCCCACTCGCCTGTCGGCGCTGTGTGCTCAGCAGTTGGCAAACAGCGCGAGAGGCCACGCGGCGCTGGCGATGAGCGTTCGGCTCCTCTCTCTGCTAGTGCTCTTCAATTCAATTCAATTCAATTCAATGGTGCATCATTTTGAGGTCTGCTCTTCCGCCGTACCACGCTAATTCCGATACGCTCCTCTCACCGGCTGCAGCGCCTCTGACCGCAAGGTCCTAGGTTTGAGTCCTGGCGGCGGCAGGATTTTCGACTCTAGCTTTTCAGCTAAGTCGAATTCTCTCGCTGTCTGGAGGAGAATTCTAGCGGCTGGCTGTTCTGATCGGTAGTTTTCCGTGGTTTCTCCGATCAACACCAGGCGAATGCCGGAGCAGTGCCCTACAAAACGGGCCACGGTCCGCGCGCGATCTCTCCTTCCTCTTCCTTGTCCTATCCTCTCCCCTTACACACTCACACACTTACACTAACATGCACTACACTACCACATATCCCGAGAGACCGGTCGAGAGCTTAGAGCTCGTCCCGACTGGGGCGGTGCCCCGTTGGTGGGAGAGTCCTGGTTAGGGGGAAACCCCACTAGCCGACGGTAGGTGGGCGCCGGATCTGGCCATCCAGCGGGGGAAAGATCACCGCCATCTCCCGAGAAAAAACATGCATTACACTAACGGGACTAATGACCAAAGCAGTTGACGCGCCCGGAAACATGAAAAAAGCAACCAATCAAAAATCCTTTCACCGGCTGGCAGGGAAAGGACGTACACTCCGGCCAAGAAACGGCTTCGTCCCCGCTGTGCTCCCCGTCCCTCGGGCTGCGATTCCCCGAGGCTTGGCCGCCATCCACTCCAGCCTCCCCTGGCGGGCGCGGGTCCAGAGCGCCTGGGGAATGCCTGAGCGGCGCGCCGGGCGCAGATAACGCCCTTCTCCCTTTAAGGGCCAGCGCGGGCGGAGCCCTCTCAACCTGCTGGCGGCAATTAGCCCACTTGGCGGCGGCTCTCGTGGAGAGAGGAGGCGCGGAAACGCGCGTTCCACACTGGGCCGATGCACACGAATTTTCCTTGTCTCTGATGCATCCTAAGAGCTACATCGCAATAAACGATCAACACTGCCTTTTCTAAATTTTCTGTTCGTTTAATGAGTTCTCATACAACACCAGTTTTTCAGAAGCGAATTCGTTAAGTGGTAGATTGAACCGGCCCGGGGACCGGTCTTCCTACTATGGCGACGCTTTCGGCCATGTACACTTTGAATTACCCAAGAAACATATACTAGGTCAATGCAGGCAACCTGATTCTTAGTTATTGTGCAGGTGCGACGTACCTATTGCGATGTTGTGTCACATTCTATTATCAAGTTTAACTTCATTTTTTAAATTCGTTATTGTAACGGTATTTTGTTAATGATATTTACAGTGCAAGAAGGAAACATACTGGGTTCCAAAATATGGTAAAATACAGTTGTAGTGTAATATGATCATAAAAGAATATGAAAAGTTTTCCAAGATTAAAGATTTTAATTAGAAGATGAACAATGTATCTGGTGTTTCTGTGTAGTAACGAAGAATTTGGTTACCTAAAATAAAATGTGGACCAGTCTTAAATACGCAAAATATGTATCCGGCAATTTAAAATTGAAATTGTGGCCGGAAGTGGCTCGCGACTCACAAAATATTCTATTTGACGCGTGCGGAAGCCAACAGAAATCGAGCATTTGTTCTCGAGTGCGACTTAATCTCTCTTGGCGGATGTTTTGAGTGTGTGGCTATTTTTATGATTGAAGCGTGCGGCCGAACAACGGAGAACAAACCACTAAACAAGCACGAAAGGCACTGAAAAAAAGCTTTATATCAAGCTCCATCCACTTAACCACCAGCGAGGATCTGTGCATCTGTGCACATGTCCCGTTGTTCCATTCAACTTTGTATAACTTGAAAGATTCCAGTATTAACTAAAAATATCTGTTTTTACAAAAAGCAGAACAATACTAACGGAACATCGTTTTGTTCAAAATAAATTGTTAAATCTAAAACCGCAAGTTGTATAAAATGAAAAAAACAAAAAAACACGTGGGTCGCAGCGGAAGAAAGGAGACTAATGGGTACGTGTCCCGTTGTTCCAACGGAGAGAAAATTCGCTCAACTAAATGAAGCTTCCCGCGTTAAATAACGCGGGGAGACGGACACTTTAAGACTTCAAGACTGACGCTTTCAACTTGAAGACACTTTTTTGTTGAAATACACCGTGGCGAACCATGAGGGAGGCCAAATTCTCACGTTTAACTGAAAATCCAAGTTTTTTCTCAAATTGGTTCCATAGTTCAGTGGCATACTAAAATATTAGTTACCCGACCGGAAAGGAAGCACCTGACTCACGGTGTAAAATACGTACGTTAGTTGTAGCAACAGCGTTACTTACATGATCGATGACATGCACTGCGAGAAACATTCTATTTTCGTCGTTTTGGCCAATCCAACATTTTGTCAGAATAGTGACAACTGAGAACCAAATGTTATCCAGTGGTTTTGGAGGAAGCGCAAAAAGGATTTGGCGTCGGACTTCCTTGCGGAGCGTTTGCTGTGGAAAATATTAAAAGAATATTAATTTGACAAAAATGTTTGTAAAATACGTTTTCTCATGACAATAGTTTGATTTGTGGAAATAATCAAATCTTCAAATAAAATTGAAAATATTTTCAATCGTCAGAATGAAATAATTCTTAAGTCAAAACTAATAAATAACTATTTACATTATAATTCTGTGATGTTTGGTCAGAAATAGACGACTTGAAAATCACATTCAGATGCATCTCTGGATATTCCGTACCATTACATTTTTAAAGAGATTCGAAACTAACATGTCAATATTTAAATAAATACATCAGAAAACGACAATCTAGGATTACAACTACCAAGTTCGTTTCCAATCCTTTTAAAAACGTAATGGTGTGGAATAGCCAGATATGCATCTGAATGTGATTTTAGAGTTATGTTCTGGTCAAACACACAGAATGAAGAGTAATTTATATTTACGTGCTTATAGAATTTTTCATCTGATTTGAATTTCTCCTATTACTCCCCGATAACTTGTTTCAATCTATTTTTGAGAGTATTTTCTTTCTTTTTATTAGTAGCCAAAAAATTCGGCGTCATTTGTTGGCTTCCTAAGGTAAAAATGTACAAATCTGTTCGCACGCTCACAAAGAGATTCCATGAAAAGATGAAACGTTTTATAGATAAGTCTCTATTTTAACGAAATATGCAAAATTTGAACCTATAATTACACGAATATGCACCAACAGGTACAATCAGCCAAATTTGCGCAAACATGCACTAACATATTAACGTATACACCTTCACATTCTAATCAAATGTCAAGAAATGTCATTTAGCTATGCACTGAAGCCACGGATAAAAATAGGTAAAATCATATAAATCCGCTCCCTAGTTTATTTCTTAATTTATATTTTAATTTTGGTCCACTCGTGGGGCGTTTCCCGCACTGTGCGGCGGAGGCTGTGCGGTGGCGTCGGCGGCGTCGTCTTCTCCGAATTCCACTCCGCCGCCCCGAGAGCACTTGTCGGCGGCGATAGCCCCGCGATAAGGCGACAGACAAAGGGCCCGGCCGCCAGCCGCCCCGCGAGAGCCCTTGCCCTTGCACTCGGCGCCGCTGACGCCGCTCGGGGCAATTGACGCGCAGACGAACTGCGGCCGTGGGAAGTGACGGGGTGGGAACTGAAATGGAGCGCCTTAAATCATTCGCTTACATTCATTCTGAGGTTCAAAAACAGTGTGAACGTTTCCTGATCATGATCTTCATCATAACTACGATAAACAGTGGGTGTGAAATATTATGGCCAATTGATCTGCTGACGCTAGATCCCCAAAATATTTTGCAAGAAATATCCTGGTGGTTCAATATAAACTACTGTCAGGGAGTTCTCTTCATTTTAAAAAGAACCTTAATACTTGTTCGTCGTCGAGAACTGAGAATTTGAAGAGGTCATTACTAACTACGGTATCTCCCAGAAGTACCAACGTTCAAGAAGGAAAAGTGTTCAAATTTAGCCTTACAGTTCAAGTCAGGATTGAACTGTTTTCGAAACCCGTTTAACACAGAAGAAAGCCAATATTCAATGGAGAAACATCTGAAAAAAGTATTGATAAAAGTAGAAAACAAATGGAAATCGATTTCACTTAGGAAATACGCTCTTCTTTTGCCCGTGAAATCGTAGTTTCAATCGTTAAATGCAATATGGATCGCGTTTTTGCGTGCCTAACTTCTTCATAATATACATGTATCATGTGATGTAAAATAGCGGAAATACGGTACGATGGCCGTAGTTCCGCTTGTAAATTAATATCGTCACGGCCGTCGTAAGATACCTTCGGCACGACTCATGCGTGGTGCTTCTGCTATTTATAGGCATCTTGAACTCGCATAGAAGAAACGTTTGAATCACAGTGATACGCGCGTTCAATTGTTGGTAAATAACGTGTTTATGCCCTGCATTTCCCCACGCTACCAAAACACCCGTGCCGCCATCATCGTTGGATCGGAAGATTACATCACCGACCTGGTTGCTCGCCGGAAATAGCTCCGTGCACCTCAAGGGCTGGGCGCTGGCAGCGCTGCACCGCGGCGCAGCGCCTCAATTAATGCTCCGCCGAGAGGTGGCGGCTTATTTTCGCTTTTCGCTCGTCACCTGGCGCTTTTTGCCTCCGCTTCCTCCCAATGCGGCGACGCTGGGCCGCGTCTGTCAGCGGCGCGTCCTTGGCAGGAGAGCTTTCGGGAACGTGCTGTGCTTCGTGGCTTTTACGCGTGGTGGGAAATCTGAAGATTTCATTTAGTTGACACGCAGCACGTGGCGGCTTCAGGGGCTGCAGCTCTTAGCGTTGTACCCAAGTTTGCGGCTTCGAACACGATCGAAGCCACGGAAAAATCCTTCGTTCCCTTCCCTTCGGTGGGAAAGTAAAGACGGCTGGCCTATTGTTTTACATTTACTGCATGTAAAAGATTTTCAAGTCTAAAAGAACCCTGTGAACAAAATTCAAAATCGCCAGTTTCGTCCCCCGAGTGGCACCTTCTGACTCTGCTAGACGGTGAAAGGATTATAGCGGAATTCGCGTTGTCAGACGGAAGAGCGGGCCTGATGGCCTGAGTCTCGTCCCGGAAAAGAAGGCATAATTGAATTGAATCGAATTGAAACATCTTTAAAATCAGCCCGTTTGGGGAGACGGGAGTTACTCCTAAAACTCCTACTCCTTACTCCTAAACTGTATAAAGCATCGGTAACATATTTGCAACCGTTCTAACTGCGGATCTTAGTTTAATCTCGTTGCAAAGAGGAAGGAAGCAATCGCTTGATCACCCTGTACGTAGTGTGCGTCGATTGCGACGTTGGCGCTGCACACATGCTGCAATCGGAGCTACATTTAGAATTGCGCCTGCCTTAACCACAGGCACTAGTGCACGCTTGCAAAACAAACACGCTCACTACGAAAGAGGGATGAACACGATTCCATTATTACTATGTAATGCTCTCAATAACTCTAATTTGTGCATGAAAGGCTTTTAGTAATTAAATAAATGAAAGTTGAGAATTTGGTAACACCATTGTTGCACCCTAGTTCCCCACATCGCAGACATGCCCGATACCTTCCTAAGAATGCGTTTTCTATTCAATTTCTTTTTGGATATTTAGTTGGCATTTTATTTATATTTCGATGCGCCCGACTGCGCTCAGAATAGCAGTAAACCCACATCGACGTCGTGTGCTTTTCCCTCATTCATGTAAACAAACATCTTAACAGATTTTGATGAATTTTGATTATTGTGTATGATCTCACTCGTCTACTACCCTACTACTCGTCTACGGCCCTTCTTTGAAACCTTTTACGTCACTGATGCCGTAGACAAATATTTGTTAAATATAAACTGGAAAAGTTAGGTATTTAATTTTCCACCTGAGAGGTTCCAGAAGCAAATATTAACCCAACATTTAGCGGGATAGAAGTTTGCTTTCGGTTAAAACTACAATTCGCACATTTCCTGCCGTAAGAAATTGATAAACATATTCAATCTAACTGAAGTTTGTTTCGCTTCGGATCGAAAGTTTGCTGTGTTTAAAACTCTGTTTTTCCTTTCCTACTCTTTTCTCATTTGCCGCCGTGGCACCTATCGCCGTACTAAAACGTTCTCGTGTGTGATGAAGTTAATACTCGCTCATTCAGATCTCGCATGCAGAAAGCTTCTTCAAAAGAATTTGATGCATACAATTTGATGGAGAACAGGAAGAATCAAGTTATTGAGCATTTTTACACATAGAGGTGGTAAGTACATAACATTGTAAATACGTATAATTCAAAATTGTAGCAATCAAGCCTTTAGGATGTCGAGGACTCCCAGTTGTTATTTAGTTTAGATAATACGTTATTTTAAGTGGCAAGACTCGGGCCATCAGGCCCGCTCCTCCGTCTGACCACACAAATTTCGCCACGCACCTTTTGCTATCTATAGGAGAAAGACGTTGCGAAACAGGCTCTTTGAATTTAGTAGGTCATAGGCGTCTTTTGGGCTTGAGGATATTTTACATGCAATAAATCTACAACTGGATTGCCGGCTTTACTTTCCCTACAAAGGCAGGCGTACCAAGGAGTTTTTCGGCCTCAAAAGTCCATGGCGCCGATCGGGTTTGAACCCGCAAACAACAGCGCGTTTCTCTAACCAGTATACCACGGAACCTGCAGTCATTGCGATTGGATTTATCGAGGCCCCACTCTGCTTTGTTTTCCGTCCGGCAGAGCGCACCTGCCTCCGCTTGCCGGCGAGCACCCCGTCACCTGAAGCACCCTGTCGTGCCCCGAGAAGCTCCCGGCCGCTCATTCAGACTGGGAGCGCACAGCCCCATTTTGTTTGCAGATCGCTCCGCTGCGCGTGGAGATGGCGAGTGACTCAGCAGGCGCAGCTGGAGCTGCCTTGGGCTCGAGGCGCAGACTAACTGCACAGGACGCCTGTTTGCTTTGCGAGGAGAGGCAGCCGCTGGTGACACTGACATTCCCCCGACGCGCTCCCTCGCAATCGGCGCCCGCCGCTGGGCGACGCCCGGCCACAAAATACTTCGGGAATTTAAGTGTGGTTCGATTTTGTTCTGCTTCAGAGCGTTTTGGCTCTAGGTATCGCCAGGATCAGCGATGGAAAGAAAAAATAGGTCTTTTGGTTTGTTTGGGTATTATATAGGATTGAATTTTCGGAGCAATAAATTGAAACTTTAGCATCTGATATTTTTTGCGGAAATACAGAATAAATTATTCACAATAAAAGCCCTGTGAAATGGTAATTTAATAGTAACACCTTCCTTAAAATCATCAGGTGATTTTTAACATCCGTTTGAAAACTAATGCCACGTGAACAAACGTTTCTTCGTCTACGTAAAATGGATCCCATCCCACTGTACTCGCATTCTTCGTAGCGCATTCGTGGTTAATTGGCAGCGGAGGCCCACGATACGGTTTGCTCGCGCTGCACTCGCTCCGTGTTGGCGTCCAGGAGCGGCGGGGCGGGGCGGGGCGGGGCGGGGCGGGGCGGGGGGCGGGGCGGGAGCGGCATGGAGGCAAGGCGCGGAGCCAGGAGCGGGGCGGGAATTAGCAATGACGCCACGGCACCTCGCCCCACGGCCAACTCCGCTCCCCGCCCCGCCCCGCTGCGCGATTCGCACTTCTTCCGCGAAGGCGCCTCTGTGTGTACGTAACTCAAGTCTCACGACGAGGAACGGGATGTTGCTGCGAGGCTTTGGTGTTTGAATGATGCAATGGCTCTTGCGGTGCACAGTTAAATATCTGAATGTTTTCCTGAATGTTCTATTGGTTTTCACGAGGTGCTTTTATTGGAAAGTTGTGGTTTGGTGCATTCTCAAATGTTTGATCCTGTGATAAGGTGTGTCGCGCCAGAGCGAGTACTTGTGCACTGGCGTCTGACAAATCCAGAGGAACTTTAACGGAGAGTATTCACTGTATTGTAGTATATCGTGTAGAATTGTTTTTAAAGACGATTATTAATATTTCTTGGTTACGTCGACTTTTTGATGATATATGTATTTTCACATTCCTGTTGCAGATGGACATTTGAAAAATCTATTTTTAAGAGAATATCGGGAATACGAGTCCCTGATATGAACTAGTAGTTATAAAACTGGAAGTACTCCCCCCTCTATTGTCACGCAAAATTGCGCGAAAAGTACTCGAACTTTCGAAAAATTGTACATGAGCTTATTTAAAATCTATCTTTAAGGAAGAGATTTCATTAAAAGAAAAATATCTATAATCTCTCAATATATTAAATGTAGGAAGACTTCAGAGAAATATTGAACGTTTGCAATTTTCGAAAAATCGGGGTTTTCAACGAACGTGAGACCTACATCATTCTTTCTTTCACGTCTTTCATACTATCCAACAACAAAATTTAATCAAAAGCTATGGAGCCATTTTTTCGAAAATTTTGAAAACGTCTCAGGGGTGCAATGTAAAGTACACACCAAAATTAAAATGTAGATTTCAAATTCACGGGAACGTGATGTCAGCCAGATAGATTGGGGAACATCAATTTTGGAGAAAATCGTCAGAACAGTTTAGCCGCTAGCGTTCTTCACTGACGGGCAGACGTTTTACCGTCAATCGATTCTTGGGTATCAAGAACTCACAAAACATGAATTCTAGCTACACCACGTGCTTGAGGATTTTTTTTCTAAATTTAGCACCTGGACTTATCCATGTTTTTGTTACCAGGGCCCTGTAATAAGAGATTTTCTGCCGAAAATTCGTCGTAGCGTTACATAACTTTCTTTCTACTCCGTAGGGAGAAAGTAAAAAGCATTTTTGCAACAGTCACTTATGAAACCAAAACATGCATATATTTAACCTTCCGCCCCTCCCCCCCTAAAAAAACGCGTATATTGTGTAACCGCTTGTCATCGGCTACACTCATGACAAAAGAAATATTGAAGTGACAATACCCGAAAGGAATTAAATAGCTACTCCGTAGCTATCGAAAGGATAGAGTCAATTCGGGAATGAAGCCGGATCACCCTAGCCTGGTCCGCCGACTCCTTCCAGCGGAGGCAATCCAGAAGCGGGAGGGCCCGACCGGAGGGACGGGGCGGTGTCGCAGCGTAAACGCTCAGGGCGTGCTTCCACAAACACACACACACACACACACACACACACACACACACACGGCGCCCAATATTCTTGTTAGCGCCGTCTCACGCGTGTTTGGGGACCACCCGCACGCGTGTGTTTGGAAGCGCGCGCTCAAAACATCTCCGGCAGCCGCCACCCCAACCGCTCCGCCCGCCCCCGCCCCCGCCTCCGCCCCCCGCCGCGTGCACGGGCCACAAGGGAGGCGACGCCACGCGGGCCGGCTGCAGAACGTGTTTAGGGCGCGGAGCGCGTAGAAAAATTAAAGGAAACGTGTTTTTTATTTATTGTGGTGGCTGCTGTTTAGCTTTCCGTGGTGACTAGATTTTCACGCAACTCCGGGTTCGATTCCCGACCGAGACAAGTTATACATGTGCGCTCTCATTACGAATGTCCTATTATTTATTGCTGTGTGTCGATGAGAAAGCCCACCCGAAGATTATGAAGACCAGTATACACAGTAAAGGGATGTCTTCGTGTTAACCACATCAACCCATTATCCACTGGTCGAGAGGCTGTGTCGTCGGCCAAGGCCTGTAGCTCGCTTTGGACCCAATGAACACGAACCGTCACTATTTAACGTACATCGTGATTTTCAACTTGTATATTTTGATTTATCAAATATTTAAAAGTGAAATATCTAAATGATACTTTTAGTAACCTCTCTTCTAGTAGATTTTCAACTAGGAATGTTTTGAACTTTAACTCGGAGACGTTTAAAATATTATATTTTAAAGATAGTACGTCAAAAAGTAAGAAACAATAGGTAATTTTAAGCATATTTCCAATCGTTTTAAATATTTTTTAATTTCATAAATTTTCAATGGAAAGAACTATGGCCTCTATATTATTATAGAGTAACGTATTTTTAAGTCATTTCGAATTTTTCAGAGATCATTCCCAAAAGTTATTTTCCTATTTAGTAGAGGAAGTATCACTAGTAGACAGCTCGATAAAGCTTCCGTTCGAATGTTTTATTTTCGAATAGCCGAGAGCGGCCCCCCTTGGACGGCGCGACGAAAGGGGCGAGTAGGTTGGGGGGGGGGGAGGTGTGAATGCGCGTGGGTGCGGAGCCGGTGTGAAGCCGCCAAGCAAAGGCATCTTCAGACTCACCCAACCGAAATGCCTCGATTCACTCACCCGAAGAGAGGTTTCATTGTTCCTTTTCGAAGCTTTTAACACATTATGAATTTCAATGTTAGAATTTGTATACTTTCAGGTAGAAGGAATTATTATTAGGAGCAAAACGCAAGCCGAAATTTACAGTTCAATGTTAACGTAAAAATGTACGAATATTATACGGATTCGTAGAGAAATATATGTTATTTCATGAAGTTTAAGAATGGTGTCAAAAATTATAATCCTGTTTTGATGCTATATGACTCAATCCTTTTGATTATTTTTTAATCAAACATTTCTGACGATTTGAAGAAAGGCAATAAGACGTTAACTTTTTTCGTTAAGAAAGCATTAAAATGGTTGATTATGTTAATTGAAGTGAATCATAAGACAAAGCTAAGCAACATCCCTCGCCATTATATTGCCTTTTCTATTTTCCGTTTCCCTTTTACCTTCCTGGAAGATTTGTTAGCTTTGGACTGTATGAACCACAGTGTGAAATCCACGGAAGCATATTGTTTACACGTACTTTTCCAAGATATTTGGAAACGACGCAGTAGCAGTAAAGCTATTCTCAGCCGTCGCATAGGCTAAGAGCTGGAAAGGGCTTGACGCATTTCCTGAACCATGAATTTTTCCCGGAAGGGTAGCGATGCAGCGATTATTCTCGGCGAAGATCCGCAAGAAGGCAATCTGCTAGTAAAAAAGTAAAAAAATGTTTTGTTAACAGAAGATTACCCAAGTGTATCTTCCACATATTGTGTTTAAATGTTTTTGTATATTTGCTATTATCGTGTTTGTTAGAGTCGTTATTAATCTCTGCCTCTGACCCAACTAGGGGATGAAAATGATGATGATCACGATGGAAAGGGCAGATGGCGGTGTGGGAGGTGAGGGGGGGGAGCACGTGACTTTGGAGGGGGGGGGTTGGACGCGGAAAGGGGTGTGTGGGTTTGGAGTGGAGGGGAGCGCGGCGGGACGTGGCCGGGGCTGGCACCGGCTATTCTCATCGAGAGAAGTGCCCAGGCGAGCGTTCTTATCGCTCTGTCACCGGCTGGTCCGGTCCTCTTTCCACCTGCTCCTCGAAAGGGCTCCACCGGCAGCGGGAGCGGCGCTGACCGAGCTCGGCTTGGTCGGGGGAGAGGAAGGGGTGGTGGCAAGCCGGTCTCGGATTCTGGCAAGCGAAAATCGCCCGCGTGACTCCGCTCGGTCTCTTCTCTTTGGCCCCTTGTGCGTGGTCTGCGCAGTCAGCCCCCGCCCCGCTGCCACTAGCTCCTCCGCTGTTGAGGGATGCGAGCGCGCGCGGGAAAAGTCACAGCTTCACCGGGACTTGAAGCACATGCGCCTGCTGGCATTATCCCGCAAGGAAAACGGATGAAACGCATGGGGTTGCCACATTCTTTACGATCCGGGGTTGTGGTTTAATATGTGTAGCCCTACGAATGTGGTTTTCTTGTGCCGGTGGTTTTCATTGAAAGTTCAATGTAGTTGTCGTTAGGGGTATGAGGAATCCGGATATTGGCGAAAGAGGAGGAGGAAGAAGAACGTGGTTGACATTCAGCTTTTCCTAGTCCGTTCGCGGAAAGAAGGAAATGGTTTAAGTAGAATTAAAGGTCTGGATTTTCCTTCTGAACTGAAGCTATTTCGACCATGTATATTGCTAATTTCCGGTGCGTACAGAAATTGGAAGAAAACTACGCAGCCTTCGGTCATGTGAGAAGTGTTTGTGGTTTCGTTAGATAGAGAACTCAAGAAATACAAAAACAATGAGACAGTTTCGATTTTGAATGAATTATGTATACATTTGATTGTGTTCTTCCACCTATTCTCATACTGCACGTATGCTCAATGCGTCTCGGCTTACGACCCAGCTGACGTCATGTGACAGCCGGGCTCCAAGTAAGAGAGCGCTGGACATTAAATATTTGCGTTATGCACCAACAATTTTTTTTATAATCTTGGTATGCAAAGAACTGTTGTACTGTTTTGTGCTATATTATATTACTGCAGTATACTTGAAGTTTATTTTTGTTAATATATTTAATTTATTTTAGTGTTATAAGAGAGAATTTTATTTCCTGTTCTAGAGCGGTGTGCGTGCCATTTTTTAAACGCTCTGGTGTGGTTTGGTTCAGCAGTATTTTTGCTGTTAGAGACTATGTTATGCAGTTTGTTGATTTTCCACTTAAAAATACTTAATAGATTAAAAATGATGAATTAAATACTTTATACAGAAAAATTGAATTCCTCACCTCTAGTAATAATAATAATAATAATAATAATAATAATCGCAATAGGTTTTGCTGTAATTATGCTTAATAATCCGTTCTTTTGTTGCAGGTAAGGAATAGGCTGCACTTTGTTGAGTCCCAGGTGACGGTAAGGCTTGCACTTGGGTTGCCTCAAGAATTTATTGTTTGAATTTTGATATTATTATAAGAGAGAATGTTATTTCTTGTGATCATGATCTGGAGTAAAACTAAAAATATCATGCTATCTCTCTATGAGTTGTTTCTTATTTCTAAAGGTGATGGGGCCTTTTTTCTTCAACGAATACTCATGAGAAATCAGTTGTTCTCAAAACTGAACAGATGTTCCAACTTTTTTCAGAAATTATTTTTCCTTACAATTATCATCAGAAATTGTCCTAGAAATGTTTTTCAGAACAATTTCTTTTTAACTCTTTCTATTCCAATGATGTACTACGTTTCTTCAGAAAGACGTCAAGTCAGTCAAAACGTTCGCCTCGAAGAGTGTTTTTCTCTCAGTACAATGGAACGTCACTTCTTAAAAATTAACTTTTTTCCCTTACAATGATGATTTTGTTGAAAGTTTGATAATGTCCGCTGTTCACTATTTAAACTATCAAACAAGACGCGTCCTTCTGTAGCAAGTCTCAATTTATACACAAACTTGATGATCACGACAACCCATTTATCTATTTATTTTGTATATAAATTCAGATTTTATGCATCAATCTGAGATTTACTTCATCTTTATTATTTATTTAAAATATTTTTGGGAATACAATAGGATATAGTTGAAGCTCCTTGATTCAGTCGGCTCGGATTTCGCTACAGACCGAAAAGTTGCTCATTGAAGCCCACTGTGAAACGTTTGGATTTTCTCTTTTCGAGCCGACAAGCACGTCCTTACTTGCTTCTGAATGACAGTGACACCTAGCAATAATGCTGTCAGGAATGAAAAGACATGAGGGATATAAGAAGTAGGAGATATCTCGCAATCTTACACCCTGTCTTTATTTATTCCGAGAGATCACGATACGGAGCGTTCCATAGCTTAAAGAACCTGGGCACCGCCCATTGTTTAGATGTCATTGCAGGGCGTGGTTGGTAACCTTGCTGGATACGGTAAACTGAAAAATGTCAACTGGTTTTCTTAGCAAAGGTTCTAAGCCCAAGTATTGCAGAGCACTTCTTGTTCACTATGTTCCATATTCTTTTCATGCATAGAATCAGGGTTTTCGTCCAGTTGCCCATGATTCGTTACACGAAGGCTAATGTGGCTCCTTTTTTTGCTTGTGGATGTACATTCTTCGCTACCGGAGATTGTTTTCTAGACATAATATTGTGAAATTCAAGTGCTTCGTCAGGAAAAACAGTTAATCCTTGTCGTGGGTCACGATAAGGGATAATATCCAAAATTTATAGCACATTGGGTGATATTAATAGTGTCAATTACATAAATACTAATACTTCTTGCTATCAAATTTTGCTAAAAACGTCCTTTGCCACTTTCATTCGTATTTCAAGTTTTTGTACTACGAGGGCGGCAACTAGGGTTTTTTAAAAAAAGCCGGCTGCGATGTCTCAGTGGCGGCATTTCCACTGCGTCTGGACTGTCGCTGAGCGGGAGGGTACTCAAAATTAGCTACGCAGATAAGTCGAATTGAACCTCTGCCTGGGGTGGAATTCTTGTGAGCGGCTGTTGTGATAGATAGCTTTGCGTGTTTTTTCCGATCAACATCAGGCGAATGCTTCACGAACGGACCCCGCGAGGTCTTTCTTTCCTCATCCTTGCCACCTCTCTCGCCCTATAAACTATATAAACACGGAGTACATTGCCGCAGGCTCACCAACGGCTGTGACCGGGTGGTCCTAGAATTCGATTTCCGTCGGTGGGGGCTTTTCGACACTAGCTTTTCAGCTAGGTCGAATTCAACCACTGCCTGGTGGAGAATACTAGCCGCCGCCTCCATCGTTCGGTAGTTTTCTGTGGTTTCTTCGATCGACACCAGGCGAAGGCCAGAGGAGTACCCTAACAAACAGCGCAAGGACCGCGCGCAATCTTTCCTTCCCTTTCCTTGCCATAACCGTACCCTACCCTTACACACACACACACACACACACACACACACACACACACACACACACACACACACACACACACACACTTACATGCCCTACACTACCACGCACGTTGGCAGATGGTCGGGAGCTTGTCCCGTTTGGGGGAGTGCGCCGCTAGGAGGATACGGGGAAATTCCCGCGCAAACTGACATTGAGGTCTGCGCGAGACCTCACCATCCAGCTGGAGAGGAACACCGCTGCTTCCCAGGATAAATAATTCTCTGCACCGACGAGATGAATGACCTTAGCAGTTCACGTGCCCGGAAGAATCTTGTCCCACTTGGATCGAATGGTGATCGAAGGAGCTGCGGAGAGTGGCTCGCGTGCGCGGCCGGGGCTGGGCGCGCAGTGCGCTTGGGCAACGCGCGGTGCGCAAAAGGCCGAACCACTGCGCGCCTCGCGTACAAGGGCACAGCGCCCCTCGCGTTGCGCAGCGCCGGGCTCGTCCTCGTTCAAGCGCTCCATTGACTGTTGCGTTGGCGAACTACTACTACGGTCATTAGCAGGGCTCGGATTCCGATCACATGTCACCTTTCAATAGGTGCATCCTACACCTCGCTAACTTGTGAATGAATGTTTATCATGACATATCGATGATAGAAGTGCATTGTTATTGGGTCGTTTTTGAACATTTGCGTCATTTTTACGCATTTTGTTCCCTTTTCGTGTTTTTTGTTGGTGGATGTTTCATGAATGTACAATGACACTAAAACAAAGTTTTTATTGTGTGGTCAATTCATGTCGAAATTCACTACTGCAGTGGATATATTTTTCAAACTCTCAAAATTACACGGATCTTTGGTAACTTCCTCGACCTTTCAAAACTGACGATTGGAAGATCGGAGCTAATTAAATTTCCTCCTAAATTAAAGAATGTATATAGAATACAATATAATATTATCTAAATACATTTTCTTTAAAATTGTAAACTTCGTTCAATAAGTAAACATTTTCATACGCAATTTTTTAGTATTTTCCCCGTATTTTAAGTAATTGTAAAGGTCATTTTTAAAGAATTTTAGGTCGTCAGAATCCGAGCCCAGGTCATTAGTCATATGAGTGTTATGTAAGTCATGTAAGTAACACCCCGGGGGTAGAGGTTTCCCTCTCCCTCCACTAGAACGTGAGATCCGGCGCCGACCTACATATCTCCACCGCCCCAGCCGGGACAAGCTCTAAGAGCCCGACCGGGATGCTAGTGCAAGTGTCTGTGTGTAAGGGGTGAAGATAGGGCAAGGAATAGGAATGAAAGATCGCGCGCGGTCCGTGTTCCATTTGTTAGGGTACTGTTCCGGCATTCGCCTGGTGTTGATCGGAGAAACCATGGAAAACTACCGATCACAGCAGCCGGCCAGTCGAATTATCCAGACAGCAGCTGATATCGTTCCAGTTGTATAGCCAGTGACGGGTCGCCGGGACTCGAAATCTCCCAGTCAGGGACCCTGCGGTGACAGCAGCTGTGGCCCCGAGCTCTTTCTGCCAGTGGCCTTCGGGGACGGAAAGCCTGTCTTGTGTCGGTTGCATCGCTGATGCCGTCGCGTTGCTCCCGCAGTGCAACAGCGTGTGGATTTACATCGGCCCAAGCCACGCAGGCAAGCCTTGACGGTGCTCTTTAGGCCTATTCCCCTTGTTGTTTGACTCTCACTCACTGTCACTGCTTTCCGGGACGGGCAAACCGAAAAAATTATCACGTATTCTGTGAGTGACGAACGAAAAATCCTTGACTCGGTCATGACTTCTAATCAGTGTTGTCGCAGCGGGTTGTATCGAAATTCTGACGCTAGTACGTGTGTACACGCCATCCTGTAGGAAGTTTGCGAGTTTTTACGTATTTCCTTGATACTGTGGCAGTATTGGTCTATCATATATACTTCGTAAGTAAAGAAATTTCAAGTCCACATTTTCTGGAATTTTGTTTTCTGCGGTTTCTATCTTTAAAAGTATGAAATAAGAGATATAATACTAAGATTCTTTAAAAAAATTAATTATTATTTTGGAAAGTGATTGATACATTTAAGAAGTGTTTATTTATTTATGTTTATTTAAACAGTTGGTCGAACACACAATTGCTCCAAAATGTTACAAGGTTAATCAAAACATTAAAAAAAACATATTTTGAAAGTTTTATTTGCGAACCTTGCATGAAATTGCGGAAAAGACTTATGTTTTTTTTTACTTTTTCGGATCTTTAATTCAAAAAAAGGCATTTAGAAGTAGAATAAAGTATACTAATAAGCTCCGCGATTAAGTATCAAATATATTACAAATATTCTGGAAAGAAATTTATTTTCTAATAATACACATACCTGCTCCTGCATTGTGAATCATGTATCAATACCATTCGATATCGGGATCATGGATGATAAAATATTGAGTTATCGCTTATTGTTATTGGTATCTATATTAACAAAGTTATCAATACCAATAGGGAGGTTGTGCGCCCTCGAACTTTAAAGCACTATCGATCTTTTGCTCATGCGCAGTTCAAGTTCCGCATCACTTTTGTGCATCTGCGCATGCGCCCATTATCGATAACGCTGTCATGGCGTGCACGGACTCTCTAATGAACTAAAGGGTTGGAACTGGTATATGGCAAATATCGTGTCACATCTAGAACCACAACATCCCTGTTGCCGCAGGACGAATCCTCGCGAGCGAGCGATGGGCGCCAAGGTCGCGCAATCAGCGGAAGCTTCGGTGGCCCTGGTTGCTTATCGCGCCGACGAGGGGACGATGAACCGGAGCAACGCCGGCATTAGCCTCCGGAAGTAGCGACGGCGCTCCCGCTCCCGTATCGCATCTCGTTACTCAGTTTCTGCCTCAATAACATGCGTTTGCTCAACAGGAGGAAATGACGGTGAAAACATGCAGCGATATTCATGAATAAATAACGAACGAAAAATAAAAAAGATACCGAATGAAAACTCATCCAAAATCAATTAAGTTGTTAAATACCGAGCCCACACCAAAATACTTCCCAAATATTTATGTATATATTAAAACATTGTACAGCAGGCGTATCAAGGGTGCGGGCAAAGTAACTATACTCCGATTTAAACATAGCTGTGCTTCAAGGTCACGAGCTGGAAGGAGAAGGGATCAGTCATCCAATCGGGGATTTAAATTTTTGGTACTGAACATCCCGATTGGATAACAATGTCCCCCTCGCCTTCCAACCGGTGACCTTGAAGTGCTGCTATGTTCAACTCGGAGTATAGCTGACAAGTTTGTGGGCAATGTGTCCAGCGAAACTGGCGTGAGATTTAAGAGTATGGGTTGTACAAATCGCTCCAGATAGCGGTACATCACTCGAATCCGGGCTCATCACAATCATTTGAGAAGGCAGCTCACAGTTATTACCCCCAAAAGCGATATTAATGCTCTTTTTTTCTATTAGAGCAAAGCAAATAGCCAATAAAATGAAATACTCCGTCTCATAATAGATCGGCTTTCGGCGGATAATTTTATGTTATACATTTTATTTTTACGATGATAAATCTGTAAGTTAAATTTGCCTGTAACAACTATTGTATTTATATTTCTGGGTTAAAAATTTTACTCGACTGTGTACTACGTCGAGTCTCCCTTGATCCATTCGACCAAATGCTGAGATGATTCGTTGCTTTCCTTCTGGACAATACATTAAGCTTGTCTATTTAAGCACGTTTTCTTGAATTTTTTGGGTTGTTGGTGAGTTTAGTTCTCTTTAGAAGTGCCCTCTAATAGCCGTTCTCCGCGTTTGAAGTTACACAGGAGTGAATATTTTTTGTTATCAGATCTTGGGAAAAACGCTCTTTTTTTGTATTTCAATTCACTGTACAAATGAAGAATGGTAAGCGATATGAGATAACAAGCAGTTGTGCACACTGTACTCCCATATATTATATAGTTTTTAAATGTTTATTACTGTAAATAATAAATAAAATTAAATCATCACTAATACATATATCAGGAATGAGTTGGTTCTGCCAGCAGAGCGAGTAGTTAAACATGTTTCTCCCTCAGAAGACGTTTGTGGTCTGCTCACGTATTTCAAGTTGGACACAGCCCTACGGATATTTTATTATCATTTATCACAAGAGATACACGAACGAACAGAAGGAGTATCGGTATGTAGCTGAACTTTGCACGGCCTCTGCGAGCACTTGTGTCTCATCCCACATTGGCACAGCGCCACCATTCCTGCAGCAGTCTCCCCCTCTCGAGTGAGAGAATGCCCAGTGGTGCATCGCGAGGCGTCCAGTGCACGTGCGCGTCTCGGCGGCGGCGCTGCAGCGGCAGGCGGAAGGTCAGGGCGGGCGGCGGCGGCCCCCCGCCGCCCCCGCGCCACCCCCGCGCCGCCCCCGCCGCGTGCCATTGTGCCTGCGCGGCGGCGGCCGCAAACGAAGCGATGATGCGGGCGATAGCCGGCGAGCGGCACCGCGCACAAACCAGTCCCCCCCCCACCACCCCACGACGCTGACGGTAGCCCACTGCAACCGATCAAACCCCTCTCTGCTTGCTTGCTTTCTTTCTTTATCTCTTTCCTTCTTTCTTTCTTTTCTTTCTTTCTTTTCTTTCTTTCTTCTTTCCTTCTTTCTTTCCTTCTTTCCTTCTTTCCTTCTTTCTTTCTTTCTTTCCTTCTTTCCTTCTTTCCTTCTTTCCTTCTTTCCTTCTTTCCTTCTTTCTTTTTCTTTCTTTCCTTCTTTCCTTCTTTCCTTCTTTCCTCTTCCTTTCCTTCTTTCCTTCTTTCTTTCTTTCTTTCTTTCTTTCTTTCTTTCTTTCTTTCTTTCTATCTGAAATGTAATGAAATGTAAAAGTGCTTAAAGGGTAGAGCAAGATTTAAGGAACACAACCCACTAAGTGTGAACGACTGATTGATATTGAGACGAACTATGTAAAAATTGAATAGTCCAAAAAAAATGAAGTTTGGAACAAACAACATTAGAATTCCTTATGTCAAAATAATACACATCGTCTATTTTTTATTTATTTTTTTTTTTTTTTTTTATTTATTTTACGTCAGAAAAACAGTTAAAAACTGCGTATGACGTGCTATGGGGAAAAGTGAATTGTGTGCACATTTCAAAATTCTGTGATCCCTACACTTACTCATATACTACTTAAATTTTGAATTTTGAAAGGAGAAAAAAAAAAAACTCCCATGCAATAAAATCTATGTTCAAGGATAAACAAACAATAAATTTTGAATTTTGAAATTTTGAAAGGGAGAAAAAAAACAAAAAAACTCCCATGTAATAAAATCTATTTTCAAAGATAAATAAGCAATAAATTTTGAATTTTGAAAGGAGAAAAAACAAAACTCCCATGTAATAAAATCTATTGTCAAAGATAAATAAGCAATAAATTTTGGCTCTTATTACTTCCTGCCGACAACATGGAAACAATAATTTGAATAATTGTATTTCCACTGAATTCTAGAAGACGTGCACAGAAAATGAAGTTACATTTATGTCCAGAAGCAAAACAAGGGCCATCTCAGCATTTGCTCAATGGATCAGGAAACTGGACGAAAACCTGATCGAGATGGGGTCATTGACCCGGAAGCTGTAGTACAATAGTTGTTACAGGTTGTTTATACTCATTTATACAGTCCAAATGGTAAATAATGCATTATGTATCATTGTTAAAATTAATGTTACTTTTCTTGTTATGCTCAGTATAGTCTCTAATTGTATAGAAACAGTTATGCAGCAGAAACGATTTCACTTGGATTTAAACTTTCTATTGAATTTAATCGTTTAATGTCATCTGGCAAAGTGTTGTAAAATAATGTACATGTATTGTATGTGAATTTTTGTAATGAGCTGTTGATACTGCCCCTGATGAATATGATTTCTACGTCAGTGTTATAGTAATAGACTTCTGCATTTTCTGAAAAATATTCCGCCCTTGAGCAAGTCATTTTTACAAAACCACTGATTCGTAAATAAAAGACACGGTAATGGTAGAATTCTAGATTAATGAAGAGGCTTACATGAATCACGTGGGTGGATTTGGTTATTATTCGTACAATTCGTTTTGTAATCTAAAAGTCTGGGAGCTATAAGATGTATTTCCCAGAATATTATGCCATATCCAGGCGGAATGAACATTCGCGAAGTATACACAACGAGCAGTATGAAGGCTGACTGAATTTGCAAGAATTCTGAACGCGTAGCACAATGAACTTAATTTTGTGTTCAATTCATTTAAATGGACGTTCCATTTAGGTTTGACTGAATTGAGAGACCTAAAAATTTTGTTGCCTTAACATCAGTCAATGGTACACTGTTCATTTCAATGGAGCACAGAATTGTTTATTTGAAATGGAAAACTGCATTAAAACCGTTTTCTTTTCGTTTACTATTAATTTGTTATTTCGGAACCAATTTGAAACATCTGATATTGTACTATTTACGGTTTTTATTGCAAGGATGTTCGTATCATCTGCAAAGAGAACTGTTCTTCCGTTTTGAATCGTCGAGGGCATATCGTTTACGTAAAGTAGGAACAGAATAGGGCCTAAAATCGATCCTTGAGGAACTCCAATGCAACGGGCAAAGAATCGGAAAGGTGCGTACATAATGTTCTATCATTCCAGTAAGGTATTTCAACTCTCTGAGATCGTTGTTTAAGGTACGAACATAACCAATCTAGAGCAATACCACGAATTCCATATGAAGGTAATTTTGAAAGTAAAATGTCATGATCAATGACGTCAAAGCTTTGAAAGATCTAAAAATAATCCAATAGGTGCCTCGTTTTGATCTAATGATGAGGCGACATCTTTAAGAAAAGAAAATATAGCTGTTTCGTTGATTTTGATTTTCTAAATCCATGTTGCAATCTGAAAACGCGTCGTGTTTAGTGAAAGGTTTCCATTCGTACGTAAAAAGTCTCTCTAATACTTTTGAAAAACTGATAGAAGAAAATGGGCCGATAATTTTGAATTTCTTTTTTGTTGCCTTTTTGAAAAGCGGCTTAATTTTAGCTGTTTTGAAAATATCTGGGAACGTTCCAGTGCATAAAAAAGCAGTAAATATGTGAGTTAACGGATGTATAATGGCATACGCACAAGTCTTTAACAAAGAATCCGGAATTCATCTAAACCGGACGAATATTTATTTTTAGTTTACCGATTATTTTAAGAATTTCATAGGAAGAAGTTTCGAAACGAACATTGTGTCTAAAATTTTAGTGAACTGTCTATTTTGAATTTTGTGCCTGAAGACCCTTAGTGAGATCGGCAGCAATTCTCGAAAAGTATTGGTTAAAGAGATTAGCCACTGTTGCCGGATCGTTCACATTTATATCGTTATATTTTAAAACAACATTCTCACGGTTTTCTAGTTGATTTGGTAGTATTATTTATTATATTCCACATTGCTTTAGTTTTATTACTTGAGTTCAAAATATCCTGATCGTTTTTCATGATTTTAGCCTGTCTTATGACTTTTCGTAACAATGTTTTGTATTTTTTGAAGTAGATAAGAAAATCTTGAGATACGTCATGACGTTTAGAAATAAAATAGAGAGTACGTTTATTTTACACGATGTTCTAATTCCTTTTTGATCCAAGTATTACTTTTTCGTGAAATGTTTAATTTTCTCTTTTAATAGGAAAGCATGCGTTAAAGAAATGAAAGCTTTGAGAAAAATAAATTATATTTTCATTCGTGTCAATAGCGTTATAAACTGCCTCCCATGATTCTTTCAGCAAGTAGTCCGTAAATAACTTTATGTTAACTGTAGTAAATGCTCTGCACATGCGTGTTTTATTTATTGTGTCAGTATTCATGTTACCTAGATTATTCGTTATTATTTCATATCTAGTTGTGGTTTTGTTAATTATAATTTGATCTATTGCTGTTTGTGATTTAAAAGTATTCCGTGTAGGTACGTTCACTGTAATATCTAAATTAAAAGAATGAATTAAATTGAGAAACTGCTCTTTTCGTGGATTCGCTCAGAAAATCAATATTGAAATCTCCACATACAACAATGGATTTAAAGATAGATTACTAATTTTGTTCAGAGTTATCTCTAGATTTTCTGAAATTGAAATAATCTACAGCTTGCTTTGTTGGAGGTCTGTAGATGCAAAGTAAGATAATTTTGAGCGTAGTAAGATGTACAACTGTTATTTCAAAAACTTTTCAACTGCATATAAATTGAATTCTGACAAGAAGGTAGAATCAATATTATTTCTTACATAAATACACGAACCTCCGTAAGCAGGCCTTTATTTGATTCCCTTGCTCTACAATATGATCCTGCAAGGTAAAAACTAGGAATTTGGAGTGTGTTTAGATCATTATGAGATAACCAATGTTCTGTAAAGCAAAGAACATCTATTTGACTGAGATCACACTCTAATGCTGCCTCGATAAATTCAATTTTATTTGAAAGAGATTGTACATTATGATGCATTATTTGAATCTTTGCATGTACCTACACGGATGCTTTTCTGCTGCATCTGACTGTAGTTGCTATTTATTTATCTCATTTTACCTCGAGTGCGTGGTCGAAGGAAGTATCGTGTCCCAGCAGTGTTAGGAGGTGAGGAAGGAGGGTTACAGATGTAGGGGAAGTGTAAGGATGTGTTTGGCAAGTTCGCTACCGAGTGCATGTTTTCCGACAAGGTTCAAGTGAAGACCATGGGAGATGTAGGTGGGGATGAATCTTGGATAGGATACTGCTGAGGTGTAAGGATGTGTTTGGCAAGTTCGCTACCGAGTGCATGTTTTCCGACAAGGTTCAAGTGAAGACCATGCCGGGTGAAGTGTTTTTCTGAGAGAAAGTTAAGCTCAAATAATTTAACATGTGTGCCTCTCAGATGCAGTTTTATTTTGTTGTTTGCGTGTCTAATTTCTTTGCACAGTGTTGGTTTGTTGTACCAGAAGGGCAGAGTCGAGATTACAATGTTCGTGTTTTGGGCGGCACGTTGTAGTTTGTCAACATGTTGCTCAGGTGTAAAGTGACCACCCAAATTGATGTCATTCTGCCCTCCTATGATGATGACTGTATCCCGTTTGGTGAGAGTTTTTGTGTGGGTGTCCCAAATTTACTGATCACGTCAGCAAACCTCCCGTTAGGTTTAAACACACATGACAGAGAAATTGGATGGGAGTTTCCCACTGAGCAGGAGGAGATTTGTCGCCCATGGCTATCTGCTAAAATAAGTACCTTTGGTGGCTCAGTAGGAATGTTCTTGTTTACTTGTGGGCCAGGTTGCGCAACTCTACGTGTCTTTGTTTCTTTGCGCTTGCTAGCCTGTTTGCGTCGGTTTGTGGGTGGACGTGTCGATGATGGGAGGGGGTAGTGAGGATTGGGAAGGCATGGAAAATCAATGTCATAATCTAACACAGCAAATCTGTTTTGAGTCATGATTGGTTGTGATGATTGTGTTTTGTTTTCGCGGATGGACGGTTGAAAGTTTCTGCGGTGTTGCTATTGTTGTCCAACCGTCTGAGTTTTGAACGACCTCTTCGAGCCTTCGGATATGTTCATCTAAATTATTGTTTACGTGTGTGAAGGCTTTCAGAAGGTCGGCTTTGAGAGTGTACAGAGTAGAAAGTGTATAGCGAATAGTAGCCATGTCACGAATGCGTATCAAATGCGTGGCAAATATGAGAATAAATAAATAGATGAGAAATCAGATTATGTGTCAAAAATGTTTCCTAAATTATCTCTTTAATTTACGTGTATTAAATTATTTAAGTTACGTATTTATTTAAAAATTAAAAGAAATGTGATTCTAATTAGTATTTAAATGTTATTGGTTAATTGCGAGTAGAGTTGAGTGTGTTTCGTTAATAGATCTAAGCTGCAAACTAATAATTACAATTAGATTACTATACTTTACCTCTTTAAAGGCCACAAAAATTCACCACTTTGATATTCGTGAATTTGAAATCACAAGGTTCAAAATTTTCCGTTACTAATATATACGAAACTTTGAATTTTGATGTTTTTCACAATTATCACAACACTTTCACTAGTTGTTTAACCCTTTACGCAAAAACTAAATTTATTTGTACAGCAAATGTGTATTAAAAGTCCTTGAACTCGTTAAAAGCACGTTTGTCCGTTACGCTGTCTTTTAAACCAATAACTATTTACTTCGTTTCCACTGCTTCGGACAATATAAATCTCTTTCAGCGTTCCTGTAACAAGTAAACAAGTAAAGAAAACAATTTAAAAACAAAAAGTACCTGAAAGATGTAAGAAAGTAGTCAAAATTAGTAAAAACTTGGAGCACAGTCCGAGCACGTCAGTCACGCAAGGAAGCAACCAACCAACCCTACATACACTTATGAAGACAACAAAACAAACATACCAGGAGAGACAAATAGGATCATATAAGCACCTGCCCCATTGATCCAGAAATACTCTTCAAAGGTTGCCATAGTTCAGTACGCTCACCATAGTTCAGGAATCTGTAAATTCATGTCGATTGTCCAATTCCACTCTAATTCTTAACATTCACAACATTAAAATAAGGGCAAAACATTAGTAAACAGCGAAACTACTGCAACGTGCCTTAAGGGGGAAGATACACCTTGAAACTTAAAAAAAAATCAATCTTGAAAACATTTCTATATGCATTAATTATACAGGAATAATTTTGTGAAACAAATATTTCGATATCTGCAGTAGTTTTCGAGATATGATTTAAAAGGTATGTGGCTGCGTCATGCATCTATTGGAGAAATAAGGTAAGCAGAACTCATGAATCTTTCTCCCCTTGTTTTCCAGAATTTACGATTTTCCGAACTCTTTCCCTTACAACTAAAAATCAAACCATTTTAAAGCTATTAAGATTTTGGTTTAACCAAAAACTAATTCATACACATTAGATCAATAGTTATCCTTATAAAAATTATAAAACAAAAAAATTAATAATCAATATATTAATTTCGGATTCAAATTAAAAATAGTATTTATTTAGAGATCTAAATAAAAGAGCAGGTTTTGTACCTGTGAGTATTTCCAACAAATTGAAAGACGAGATTTAAAAAAATCCTTAAAATTACTTATGTTATCGGGAAACACTTAGTGCATGAAACACGTGAAATTTTGATTTCTCAAAAACAAACACGTTTTTTTTTAGGTGAAAAGAAATTTAAAGTAGAAGAATGATATTTCTGCCTGCCACTTCATTTTCACTGCCGTTGAGTATGATTTTAATGGAAAAAACTGGAAAAGTATTTAAAAACTTAACAGCTGTATCTTTCCCATAAAAACCGGCACGGTGCCCTAAACCGTTGCTTTAGATCACGGCCACGCTACCTCATTCACCTGCTCAACACACCATGATATTAAAACGAAAATGCAGAATTTGCAGGAAGAAAATGGGAGCTGTGGGATACGATCAAACGCCTCCGAAAATACCGGTGGCTAAAACCGGCGTCTTAGACCGCTCAGCCACGCTACCTCCTGTCCATCACACTATAATATTAAAAGGACATTGCAATAATTGCTGGAGAAAACACTGGCAGCGGCGGGATTCGAACCCACGCCTCCGAAGAGACCGGTGCCTTAAACCGGCGCCTTAGACGCTCGGCCACGCTACCCCTGTGGTCCACTACACTGATAATATTAAATGGACATGGCAAAATTGCTGGAGAAAACTGGCAGGGAGAGACCGGTGCCTTAAACCGGCGCCTTAGACCGCTCGGCCACGCTACCCTCTCTGCTATACTTCCATGCCATGATATTAAAAGGACATGGCAAAATTGCTGGAGAAAACACTGGCAGCGGTGGGATTCGAACCCACGCCTCCGAAGAGACCGGTGCCTTAAACCGGCGCCTTAGACCGCTCGGCCACGCTACCCTCTCTGCTGTCTTCCATGCCATGATATTAAAACGAAGTGGCAGAATTTGCTGGAAGAAAATGGCAGCGGTGGGATTCGAACCCACGCCTCCGAAGAGACCGGTGACTTAAACCGGCGCCTTAGACCGCTCGGCCACGCTACCTCCTTGCTCCTCTCTACACCTGATAATATTAAATCGACATGGCAATGATTGCTGGAGAAAACACTGGCAGCGGTGGGATTCGAACCACGCCTCCGAAGAGACCGGTGCCTTAAACCGGCGCCTTAGACCGCTCGGCCACGCTACCCTCTCCTTCTTCCATGCCATGATATTAAAACGAAGTGGCAATTTGCTGGAAAAAGTGGCAGCGGTGGGATTCGAACCCACGCCTCCGAGGCGACCGGTGCCTTAAACCGGCGCCTTAGACCGCTTGGCCACGCTACCCTCTCTGCTGTACTTCCATGCCATGATATTAAAACGAAGTGGCAGAATTTGCTGCAAGAAAGTGGCAGCGGTGGGATTCGAACCCACGCCTCCGAAGAGACCGGTGCCTTAAACCGGCGCCTTAGACCGCTCGGCCACGCTACCTCTGTGATCCACTCTACACCTGATAATATAATATGGACATGGCAAATATTGCTGGAGAAAACACTGGCAGCGGTGGGATTCTAACCCACGCCTCCGAAGAGACCAGCGCCTTACACCGCTCTGTTGAAAGGAGAGGGGTGAGGAGAGAGGTGGAGATTTGAGAGCGGGAGAAGCTGAGATAGAGGGATGAGGTGTGATAGATGTGTGAGGGTAACGGGCTAGGGCGGAAGGGGGGAGATGGAGAGAGAGGGAGAGCGAGAGGGAGAGAGAGAGAGGAGGGAGAGTGGGAGTGAGAGAGAGAGAGTGGGAGGTCTGGGATGGGGTGAGAAGCGAGGGGGAGCGGTCTGTTTTGAGTTTATCGCTAGGCCCCTAGCTTGTTGATGGCGGTACGAGTGAAGCGTGGGGGCCTTCTGAAAGCATCTGCTGCGGGGGCGCAATGCAGTCCGCCTGTCAGCCGGCGCTGCGTGGGAGGAACAAGGGGCCCCTCCCCTTCCCCAACGCGGCCCTTTTCGACGCTCTCCATAGTACACCCCTTCGGGGGCCGATGACCACGGGGTCGATTGACGATAAATGCCTAAGTGAGATCCGTACGATGGAGATGCCATCAATATATACATCGTATACAAATTTAGTTAATAATTTTTTTTCTTTCATTTTGTTCAATTAGAACTATCTTTCATTTTGTTCAAATTTTATTCAATTAGAACTTGTGCTTTCGTGTCTGAAAACTTGTTTTGTCTGTAAATATAAAAGAAATGATAATAGAAAAATCTATCAAATATAAACATTTTTTCTTTGACAATTCCACATTTTGCTGTTTTTTTCCATTCATGGTGCTATTATAACTGTAAATTTAAAACAATCGTTTCTCCCATGAGTACATAAATTTAACGAAGCAATTGAAAGTTAACGTAATGATAATTTGTATCGAGAACTATAATTATATGCGTAGGAATTGAGAAGGCATTGTGCGTCAATTTACTCCACTGACTAATTAAAAATACAATATATTTTTTCCGATATTCGTTGTCCTCGGTTAATTTCTGAAGTGTATTATCGACGTGCAAATTATTGTGGACGTAGTTATTTACAAGTCGAATTGAACGCGTGCCTAAAAACAGCTCGAAAACCCAGTCACCTTTGAAAGTGATTCAAGAACACCAACGATCTGACATACATGATTTAGCAAATGTTTTTAAGTGCTTGAGATTCTATCAGTCTTGTTTACTCTGCCAGATACTTTGGAATCTTCCTCTCTCAATATTTAATGCTAATGGACTCATGCATTTACTCTTAGTTTTGCCTTAGTTACGTTGCGTTATATATGTATGATCTGTAATTGTCCGAAAATATTCATAAATATGTTTTTTAGAATACTATGATCTATTTCATTTATTTATTAACATTGTTAAATACCTACTTTTAACAACACTCTTACGAGATCAAGTTGAGAGAAAATGGGTCAAATAGCGATGAAAGGAGTGGGAAGCTGTTCGTTACAAACGAGTCGATGTGTTTTATACAAACAAGCCTCGGATACGTTTCCCGAAACGTTTCGACATCCTGTTAAAGTCAAATTTATTTTCATTAAAGATTCTTGTAGACAGTATCTTCTTTCTATCAACTGGTATGTCATTCTCCGATGACTTCCTATTGTTAATTTTGTTTTGAACACGAAGAGGGAGACGGGAATAAGACCAGAGATCACGACGAGTAACATTCGGAACCAATCGCGTCACTCCGAACTAATCAAACTGTAAATTACAATTGGTTTTCCACTCTACCAACAGTCCAATTAATAACGACTTTCGTTGCAGCAAACACACAAAGTGTTTAGCATTTTTAATTTTGATCGTTCTCCTCAACCAAATTTCGTGTTTTTTGCTTAAATAGAAGGTAGTATTCCCCAGATATGATATCGTGTGCTTTTATTAACATATTTTATAATATAAACACTATATTAATAATATAAATTTAGTAGAATGAACTCTTATCTGCCGCCTTTTGTTCATTAATTCGATTCGTTGCGCGAATTGCAATCTCTATCTTGAAAACATGCGTAGTTGCGTCGAACGGAGCCAGCTAACGCGTGATTTTGAGGCTAAAGTTACGTTTACGAAAGCCATGGCTGTGAAAACATGCTCATTTTAACAGAAAATTAATATATTTTTCACGATGAGGTCTGCATTTTTCTAAAAATCAGACTGGTGAGCCCATGTGACGTTTCATGCACAATTTTTACGATCTCGCCTTGCGAAGTTCTTCGTAAGAAGAGAAAGTTGTGTAATCGTGCGCCGGAATACAGCTAATTTTTACCTACAGTATGCGCCAGTGGCAGCTGCTGCTCAGGTTGCCAGGTTGCACAACCCCCAGGTAATCATAAAACACTTTTAATTTTTTGAAATATATATTGTGGACAATAAATATTCATTGAATAATGAAGCTGTGTGAGCAATATCGATGTTTGAAGTCATTTTGAAATGAGAGCGCGGTCGAGCGCTGTCTCGTTGCAAGCGAGGCAACGCGCCGACGTGCGACGCTGCGCTCTTGTGCGTTTAACATTGGGCCTCCCGGCTCCACGCGCGGGCTGTCATTCCCCGTGCGCTTTAGCGCCGCAACCACCCACAGACTGCGCTGAACGATGCTGCGTGTTGTGCTGGGAACGCAACGTCGACTGCCTTGGGGGATTCGAAATTGCCAACTTTATTTCTTCGTCTAATATAACTGTATATACGCATAATGTTTTATTAATTTGTGCGTCATTAAGATACACACGTTTGATAAATTTTTGACGGCATTGGCTGGATTATTTAACATCTTCATGTTTGGCGAATTTATTTCCATTTTATATTAGGTTTGTTGATTTAAAATGAGCATGTGATGAGTCCGGTTACTTTTATGGAAAGGTCTGTTGATCAGCTGGCCCTCAGTGATTGCTTCTTTTCCACACACTCATTTTTCTTCGTTAAACATACGAGTGTGTGTGCGAATTTAAACCATAATATTTTTTTGAAATCTATTTTATTGTTGTTGTGCTTTTTTTTGTCGTCGCGGCTCCTGTTACCGGTGCCTTTAAAAATAGAACATATTTAGAGAACGATTTGAAGTATCAATAGAAAGGAAATATTTTTCGAAAAAGAAAAAGATGAAATTGATTATTTTCGCGATTTTCATGGAGTTTTGCGTAGACACGTACCCCAAGAGATGTCCACACTCGACACAGTGTTCAAGACGCGGCGGTTGAATAAGGTCTTAACCCATCAACGCCCGAATTAATCTCCCGGCGCGTTGCGCACTCTCATTTGTCATGGTGTTGTCGCGGCTGCCCTGGCTTACTCCGAGGTTGGTCAGCGGCGTCGAGGGGTGTCGGTGAGTTCCGCTGGATCCACTGGGTCTATTTTCCTAATAGACTATTTTGACCCCAGAAACACGTTAATTGTACGACTATCACGCTGCATAAAATGGAAATAGGTCAGTTCATTATTAATAATCTCTATGGAAACCAACGTTTGTACATTACAATTAATCAACTGCATGTGAAGCACGATTTCTAATAATTTATTTTCAATTCCATTTTAATCAATTACAGGAAATTCAATCTATTTTAATATTATATTGAGATCCGTTTCAATTCCGTGTCGTAGACCGAGCCCTCCACACAAAGTATTTTTAACACTGAAGAGCCAGTTATCTTTACGTAAGAGAGAGTAAAATGAGAGCAGACAGTTACAAAAAGAAGTGATGGGAATGCAACGGCATATCGAAACGTTTCATCCTCTTAGTGTTATTACCCAACAATGACTCGGGATTTAAAAACAGGCTATGACATAATTTAGATGTATTCAGTTGAGTGAAGTTATGCAGAAAACATCCAAACCCCAATAATCAATATGGTCAAAAAATGGCTTGGAAAGTTGGAACATATCTTTAGATTTCAAGCAGCAAGGATGCAGGGCAAAAATGAGATATTTGTGAGATATCGCTGTAGAAAAGTTGAAAAAGTTTTAATTGTTCTCTACACATAAAATAGAAAATCTCGAAAATATTGTTTTATGTCGTTCAATAGTAAGTCTCGAAGTCTCATGAAATGAGGGAGGTTTACAAATGCCTTCTCTCCCCTTTCTCTCCACCTTTCTCTCCAATAATCTTACACATCATTGGAACAGTAATATTATACCTTAATCCGGACATGTATGCAGAATTAGCTCAAAACAACCGCAAACAAGGATTTTACGACCAAAAATTCGGAATCGTATTGTTGAAGTGATAACCATACTGTTCCTTTCTTTACAATGAAATATAAAAGTAAGAAAAATCCTAAAAGGAACTAAAATTCTGCAAGAAAAAATAGAAAAAAAAGAAGAGGAAAAAAGAAAAGAAAAAAAATTAGGGCCATTAAAAACGAAAAATTGCGAAAAATAATATGGAAATGATAAGGAACTAATGGAGAAGACAGTGTAGTGTAGTGCAATGCAGTTAAGTGTTGTGAACGCGATCAATGAATTAAGAAAAACTTAGCCAAACTTATGTAGCTTGTATTAAATTTTAGCACCACCAACATATAATTATCGGATATCATGGCAGAGTTGAAATAATTATTATAATACTTAATATTAGTGATGGTACGATCCTCGTACTCCTCTCTTCTAAACAACGGAGCAGGAGCGAGAAGCGCGGTGTGTCGCGCAGCGAGGAGCAGCGCGGCGCGGCCGCGTCACCCGAGAAAGTGGTCGGCGGCGGCGCGTGTGGCGTTGCCCGTATTTGGCGACCAGCTGGAAAGGCGGCGGCTGCGCTCTGCCCACCACCCCCCTCCCCCCGCGTGCGCGTGCCGTGACGTCACAGGGCGATCGCGCCGCGCCGCGCCGCCGGTCAGCGCTGCGAGCAACCTGCTGCCGCCGCCGCCACCCACGTGCGCTCTGGTACTTCGCAGCCGGACAGTTCCACTGCTCTGGAAAACGCGTGAGAAGAAACTCACTGAATTTAATACGTGATATTATTTCTAAAACAATAGTACAGCATCATTTTTTACTTTTTTTTTACATTATCGCGGCGATATGAGAGAGGTGAAATGAGTGTCAGGCTTCCTTTAATATTTTCTTTAAAGGGTGTGAAGTGCTCTACAAATCTTATCTGTAGAATATTAAAAAATCCTCTGGAAAATACGGAGAAACCGGGGAAATTTGTTCCAGGAAATGAGTAGCTACCGTGTTTTAATTCATTACGCCCAGAATCTTCCGCGCCCCACCCAGCGCCGTCATTCATTGTACAATACATAACCTCACTTGCGGCGGCTCGGAGATCTGCGAGAGAGACATGTTAGCTGTGTAACAATTTGCTCACTTGTTGCAACGCTGGCACCACTCAAAAACGCTTGATTTTCAGGCAGCGTTTGAAATTTCGAGTTCGGAAATATCTTGTAAATACAGTCATGCAACATTGCCACATCTGCTTTCTCGCGTTAGATTTGCAAAACACGGCTATGTCATTCATTATACACATAGAAAGAGATCAAATCCTTTCTTCTATTCATTGTGGTCGAATTTTGAATTATTTCATTGGTGCAACAAATTTGCAAATTATTAGTGAAGTGAGAACAACCAAAAAGGTGCCATTGACTCAGTTTTTTTAAAGGAAATAGGAAAGCATGTCATGGGCGCGGCTCTAACTCCACATCCATAAAAGAGCAACCTACTTTGCGGAGCTTTGTTTCTGCCAGAGGCGCACAGAATCTCTCAAGCCGCAGTACTCACCCCCATTCGGGCAGCAACCCGTCCCCATTTGCTCAGCCTCTACCCTCCCCATTGATAACCCCACCAGGAACGAGGCCACCGCGCCCTGTTTGCGCCTGAAGGCCCCGCCCACGCCAGGCGCAGGAAGTCGCCCGACTGCATCTCCCATCACCCCCGCTTCCCAGCTAATCTCTTTCACTTTTCGTTACGTGACGAGACATAGCCCGACTGCAACCCGTTTCGTTCATTCAGTTTTTCGAAAGGAGTGAAACTTTTCGTTAAGTCTAGATTCATAAGTAAGGCAAATAGATATTCTCGCACGAGTCCTGAGAAAACCTTCAACACAAGTGAACATGGCAGAATCTTCCGAAATGTGTATGTGAAATCAGCTGGATATGAAGATGCTCGCGATAGGAGATCTCAAGTTTTCTTCCACAAACTTTCAAGTGTGGTTTCCAACTTTGACAGTGCTCTAAAAGAACGTGCAAATGTTACTTGAAAACAGAAGTAGATCTAATATAATCGATCACGTAATACTAAACAAGCCCCGCTAATACGTAGAAATCGATCTTTACAGTATATATTACAGTACTTATCTGTACTAAGGAGTGAAACAGTACGGGGTAAGCCGTGTCGTGCCTCTTTGGGGAGGAGGGTAAACGGTTGAGGAAAAGTTCACCGCGGGATGCAGACGGTATACGCACCCGCAAGGCAAGCACCGCGATTTGTGCAGCTTTGTCGAGTGTATAAAAGGAGCAATAGCCTCAGGTGGTGAGGCCAACCCACTCTACGCGTCCACATGACAACGTAGGCTCCCGCGGGCGGAGGCAGTAGCTGCTCGGCTGGCCGGGAGGAAGGTCGGGCAGAGGCAGCCCAAACATAGGTCTCGCGCAGCCAACTCGCTATTGAGGCATCCACGTCGAATCCTCAAACAAGTGGAAAGCAGCTGAATGTTCGTTCACGCCGCAGCCAACAGGTGCGCGGAGAGCGAAGCAATCGTCGTTGTTGAAGCCAGAATGTCTGCCGTCTCCCGCGCGTGCGTGGGTCACCGGTACCGCGAAGTCGCGGCTGATTGCGCCTCGAGGTTGCACCCACGCGCACACGTGGGCCAGGCGCTGCAGGCGGCCGGTGCCAGAAAGCGGCACCGACGCGCATTCGCGCTGAGCAACGACGCGGCCGCTACGACGGTTGGCGAGTGCGTTCAGAAAACTTGGCGAACGAAGCTCGTGTTCCTTTCATGAACACTGCACTGCGGGTTCGCGCCATAACGATGAGGACGTCTTCCTACCCCTTTTGGGGGTCTGTGACAAATTCCGAAATAAACACATGTATACATACATACATAACGATCATTGTGTTTATGCTTGTCTTTGTGTTTCTTGCGCTGTTTCAGTTCATTTGACTCCGCAATATCTTGTCATTTTCAATTGTGTCACTAAGAATGAAGTAGAATAAACAGAATTAGAAAAGGAATAACCATTTTGCTATTGAAAATAAGATGTATTGGCATAGTCCCTATATTTTGTTATACGTTACATCATCGGTCATTACCTCCGATATCAGGAGCGTCAGCTGCAAAAACGCGAATCTCAGCAGCGGATACGTTTTCGGAGATTCAACCGAGATGCACATCGTCTCTCAATGAGCGCCCTTGTGATCTCCGGTTGCGATTCCTGCTCTTGCCATCCAGTTTCCTGAAATCGTTCCGCATTCCTCCCAGGAAAAAAGACTGGGACATTTTAGAGAAGATAAACAGATAGTGAGACATGCATTTCATTCAATTCAATTCATTTGTTCCTTTTTAGTTTATTGGTCATAAGCACCGGTCTGGGAACCACAGTTGGAATGACACATTCGAAGCTCTCTTGACACCACAAATTTGTAAAACAGACGAATTATATTGTATTTCTCAGTCAGCATCGTTTTGATCAGTAACTATTTACACATTCCTACCAATTTTACCTCCTTTTACCGAAGTTCATTTGATGTAGTCGGTCATTGAATGCGTTTTAGTAAGTTCCCCAGGTCTCAAACTCCAGCTGTAAATGGCAGGTGTCTCGTGACCACGAATTGTGAGGAAATGGGACGAAACGCGCGTGATTTCTGGGCCTGCGTCGTCCCACTTGACCTACTTTCCAAGGAGAGACGCTCCCGGGCGTCGAAGGCGACGATCGAGCGATTTGCGCCCAGCGGAGCGCGTTGGGCCCGCCCCGCCCCTCGCAGGAGGCCCCGCGCGGGCGCCAGGGGCCGCCCGATCCTCATCTGCGGCCTGACCCACATTCGCCCCGCCCCGCCCCACGCCCCACCTTCATTCATGCAGTTGGGCAACCGACGGTGGCGCCGCGCGGCGGCAGGCGGCGGTGCGGTTCTCTCTCTCTTGAGGTTCTTTGCTGCCGTTCGAGTAATACGTTCTCAAAAGTCGTCACTTCTTGACCCTCCAACCACTTTGTACAATTTCATAACAAAACTTTCTTCTGCCTCCTCAACTGTGCATCCTACATTCCACACACACACACACACACACACACACACACACACACACACACACACACACACACACACACACACACATACACACACACACAAGGTTTGGGATGAAATGCAGTCTTGCATTCTGTTTGTTTTAAAAACTTGTTCTATCTGTAGCAGAATTAAAATTACAAGTTTTTAATTGGATGACTATATTCCTTTTTCCTTGCCAAATCATCAGATCTGAACTCTTTTGGTCAAAACAGAAAGACCGTCACTCAACTCAAATTTATTATTTAGTGTACATATTTTCTCCATAATCTGAGGGACATTCACTGCGATAAAATTAAAAAATATTGATTGGGTAATAGTACAGTTTGCAGGAAACGCATAAAAAGTATACGTAATGAATATTGCTAAGAAAGCAGTATTTATTTCGGTAATAAAGGTTTAAATAATTATCTATTGTACACCAATGTTATTAACAGTAGTTGAAGTGAAATGCTTTATAAACATTAAGGAATGCGTAGCTGTAGTTTGATAATTTATGAGAATCAAAGTTAATGAGTTTTTAATAGGTTACAGGACAAGAAAACAAATAACTACTCTCATAATAGGAGGTTGAATTGTTTGTATCGAAAGAGCGGTAATGCAGCTACCCATGTTAAACTCCTCTTACGAAAGAATTAATTCCTTATCAACTTTAGAATATCTAATTCTGAAAAATGAAAGTAAAAAGATAAGAATTATAATTTCGTTCCTGGCTTATTTGCAATTATAGTCTTAATTAATCATTTGGTTTTTAATTCATGTGATTTACTAAAATTCTTTTTGACCCGCATCTCTCAAGCCATGAATATCTTTTCACTTTCTAGGGCCTGATCTCATATATGTCAGAAACACTTCAATTTAGCACAGATTTTACTTCTTCTCCGTACGTCACATATAATTTGTTTTTACTGTTTATTGACAAAATGAATAAAATCAAATAAATCAAACAAGGTCACAATTATCGCACGCGCTACTAAGATCTAGATATATTCATGAGTTCAAAATTTTCCGATATTGTGGCATTTCGTACTTCCAACTTGTGAATAAATTATATGATTATTGTAAAGCAGGAATAACAAGGCTAAAGGAGTTTTCCTCGTGTTGCTCTCAACTAAATAAAAACTGTGTTTCATCTTTTACTAATCGCTGTAAATTTCAGAGATTTACTTGGCGTTCACATGACTCCAAGACATTTTGTTTTTTATTGGTTATTTTTAAATAATTTATAGGTCAAAATGGACCCTCATTTTTATGTCATAGAATTCCCTCATTCTTGACTACGAATTAGTAACGACCATTAGTAGCGTTGTTATTTTCATGCATCGTCTAAAAAAGACGATGTAAGAAAATAACGCTAATGTTTTTATAATAATTTTAATAATACTTTTTTCAAAATAATCACTAATTTATTAATTGGTTTAATAAAGTATTAATAATTAATTGATAATTATTTGTATTTAATTGTTAGTGGTAACAACTAATTGGTAGTGTGTTCATAGGTACAAGTTAGATTATTTGCAATGATTGTAAATATCTCTTAAAATAATGTTGTTTTATCTCTTACAATGGATATGAACCTTCCTCAAAACCTTCATTTAGATTTTATTATTTTAGATTTTAGACTTTTTTCGTCAAAGAACAGTTAAACACTGAATAGCCAATGAACAGTTAAAATATGGGGGAGAAGTGGTACATTCCGTACCTATCCAATGAGACTTTATTGCTTCCATTCTGTCGTGTGCTTGTATTATTCTTGACACGTACTTCCTTCTAGAAATGCGTTTATTGTGCTTCCTCGTCTGCAATTTCTTTGCCTTCGACATTCTCGAGTGTCACATTGTGCGGGTGAAACCATCGCATCAGTCGAAAATATTTGGCAGCGGTGGGATTCGAACCCACGCCCTTTCGGACTGGTGCCTAAAACCAGCGCCTTAGACCGCTCGGCCACGCTACCTTGCAATAGTAGTGACGATATCTAGTCAAGAGTAGTGACGTCGCGGCCTCCTTATCACTGCGGTCGCCGCGCCAGCGTTTGGGACGGGGAGTTTGCGAACCGTGGGGCGCGCTCTGGCCGCCAAACCACGTACGGAAGGGGGCACCATTTTCCCCCTTTTCCATTTCGGACACCATTCCGCGGAAATATCCCTCCTCCTCCTCTTCCTCCTTCTCCTTCTTCTTCTTCTTCTTCTTCTTCTTCTTCTTCTTCTTATTATTATTATTATTATTATTATTATTATTATTATTATTATTATTATTATTATTCTTATTATTATTATTATTATTATTATTATTATTATTATTATTAAATTAATGCATGACGTAACGACGCTTGGACGAGAAGGGATGTTATGATTTCATGTCTAAGTGCTCCAAAGAATATGAATATTTTTTTTATTTACGAAGGTTAAATTTGTTAATATTATTTTGAAAATTGCCTTTATTGTATTTTTGTAATTCTTGCAAAGTCCTTAGGTTTTTAGAAACGTTGGTTTCTTAATAAACACAAAAAATATAAAAATTGAAAAATTTAATGTCTGCCTAAAAATCTAAGGACCTTCCAAGAATTACAAAAATATATTTGATTAAATGTGAATATTTTATATTTATAATCGAAACTGTTCCAAAATGCAGGAATTCTATCAATCCTAGCCCACCAAAACAGCCTGATTAGTTTTACATGTTCCAATTCCATTAGCATTTTTTTGAGTTCACAAATTCAGAATTAGTGCAATATTTTAAAAATGCATTGCCATGAAATAAAGGAATTTGTTATTCATTTATTCGCTTTTGAAAAATTATGGTTCTCTAGTTTACTGGGGATGAATACTTTGCCTCTAATTGAAAAAGGAAGTAAAATTCCGGAATTAATTGTAGCATTTTCGTCAATGAAATTTACCAATTTTAATAAATGTTTGGGGAACCCAAGTTATCACGTTTTTATTTCTGCTATTTTCTACTATCACCGACGACCAAAAGCGGGTGCCAAACGGAATTTAGGAAGCGATAGGCAGTTCATTATGGATGGACGATACCATGCAACAAAGATATTTTTTCCACTTCTTGAAGAACGTTCATTGTTTGCTCCTCAGTCAACTGTCGTACAGTCGACCAGCAAGGTTCAGCTCGCAACGGATCTTCTGCAGCAGTTCCCCTAGGAAGTGTTTGGCCATTCGGCCCAAAGGCTGTGTTTCGCCACTAGTGATTTCCAACGTTTCTTACACCTCCACAAATTTCTGTGTTGTCACCATTACGGGTGTGGCAGTAACCCAGAGTTGCGAATGGCTATCGATCACTGGTACCTAGCCCAGGCAGCAGACTTCCACTGTTGATCCCACAGTATGACAGACGTCTCAATGTGGTGGCGATTATGTTCGGTACCTGCTCCAAAAAAGTTTTTCCATGAAATTGACTGTATTGCTGATGGCGCCGTAGGGAATTGTCGTGGATGCGCTTCGCGCTTTCGACTGAGCGCAGGGCCCTCGCAGAGCGCGCTGCGTGACGTGAGCGATGGCTCAACGAGCGGCGTCAGCCTTTTGTTGACTCGCCACCTCAGCGCACGGGCTGCTGCCACCGTTGAATCACGGGACGCGTGCAGCGTCGCCTTTTAGAGCTTCATTCAGTGAGACCAGGACTCGAATGCGCGCACCGATCTGCATGGGCGTCTCTGCGGGGGAGGTATTTTCGACTTCAGTCCACTATGCGTTTTATAACATTCATTCTGTCAATCAACAACTTGGTGTACATAAATGTCTTCATTATGTAGTCTTCTTTTTAAATGCACGGAAAAGGAGTACTATGATATCCCCAAACTGGCGGGTATCATGTAAGGTTAGGTTCTAAGTCAGTGATTTAATTGAGACTCGTCTTTTGCATGACAATAAAGAAATTTTATTATTATTATTATTATTATTATTATTATTATTATTACTATTATTATTATTATTAGTATTATTATTATTATGTAGGCATCCCCGCTAACCTGTATTTTCATATCTAAAGAAGAAAATCAATCAGTAAATTCCTTCCACCTGTTACTGTTCTATTTGGCATCGTCTCTATGACTCTCGTTTTATAAATTTATTGTGACAATATATTATTGAATTCGTCATAGCAGTGTGATAACTTGACATATTGTAATCTACCGCATCCACCTTGTCAACTTCAAGAATTCAATAAAATGTGTCAAGAATTAAAATAAAATTCGGGGAGGTATATAGTTATTTTGTTTTCCTCCCAATTTTGTGTTTCTGATACGGCTTTGAGAAGCTGGTCTTTTAATTTATATCACTGTACAAGCGCTTTAGTTTTGCTCAAGAAAAAGTAAATAATGGTCCAGAAGCGGAAAGATTGAAAAATTTGTATGTTGAGCCATACTTCACCGCAAACGTATAATTGTTTAGCGTTCAGACCGGGGGTAATAGCCACTCTACGAGTCAACTATTTTAATCCACATTTTCGAGTTTTCCATTGCTGGCAAAACTTTGAAAAGAGGATGGACAAAACGTGGATAACCTAAGGGTAAAGTGAATTGTGATTTCAAAGGTGAGGTTGTTAATTCACAATTACGAAAACCGTAACAAAAATAAATTGTAATCAATAAATTGACATTAATAAAATAACCAAATATATTGAGTGCCAGTCATAGTTGATATAATAATTAAATGTTTAAATTCAAAGACAATGTAATAGATATTAAGCAATGAGTAAACATGTTCTTCAGATTTGATTGATGTTTCAAATAAGTTCTCCTTCCTAGTCAAAATACTGCTCTTGATTCGCTCTTAATTCATCGCACCCGGAGAGTGATTGCTGTGATTTCCTGAGTCGACTCGCCCGCTGCGCTTCTCTCGAGAGTCTTCCAACGTGATGAATCACGGACATCAATTCATATTGAAGAATGGGACATTAAATTAGTGGACCGAGTATTTTTCATCTCAGAGAATGAAAACGGTTTATTCAGAGCAATGACAGTGGAAATATTGCTGTGGTAATGTATAGATACGTCGTAGATGACGAAATCGTTCGTTAACTGCAGAAGGGAATAGTAAATTAGTACTAAATTCCGACTACATTTAGCTCATCGCAATCAGTATGAGATTCTTTCTGATCTCGTTATATTGTGATTGAGTTCGGTACACAATGTAAATTATTATACTCTAGATTTTCAGAGTGTTATGTCACATCTCTTGATCTTTGTGACTAACTGGATAAGGATATTGTAAAGTAGATCTCTAAGGATTGGGATTACTAAGAGTATCTTTGGTGTATCTTTTAATAATTTGGGGTGTAATTTTAATACAAATAAAAGTATCCAAAGTTTTTTATGACAATCATTTATTCAGCAATTTCACGTTTCGTAACTCGTTTTGTTACATCATCAGGTGCTAAACTTAGTGAGGGAACGCTATCCCATTGAATTACCTCATCAGCAGAACATTCAAGGAAACATTACGAAATACCTCACTCTCACTCAGTTGATACCACATAACTAGTTATGTGGTACCACATAAATAATGTGGTACCACATAAGACTTTGTCATGCCTGGGCTAGATGCTGAGGATCACAATAAAGATTTTTTCGCCTGTGCATAAGAAAAGTAACACATCTCAAAAACCCCCGTAATTCAATTAAGTAAAATAACGTGTTTATAAATTAATACATTTTACTAGCAAGCATTTTGAAGAGATATTTGTCCACACAGTCGATATAACCCTGTGCTCTTGACTGCGAAATACACGCGTCCTGCAAACCGAAACTTTTTAGATGTCCCATTTCCTTCGTGCATCGACTATAAACAGTCGACTCCGGTTGTAGTGAACTCGAATATAGTGAACCCTCGGTTATAGTGAACTTAAGACACTGGTCCCGTTTCACTTTCAGTACAAATAAGCACAAGAATATTCAGTTAGAGTGGACCTGAACATCGACTTAAGTGAACATAGGAAATACGCCCTGGAAATTAATTCCATCCTGGAAAAGTACACATCTCCTCAGTGCCACAAAAATGCTGGGCAGCTTGGAAGAAATATCGTCGATCAAAGATTTTGTAAGTATTTGAAGAAGTCTATCCTGAAGTGAAGTGAAGGACTTGTATTGGGGACTTTGCTGATAGCCTTATGGCACTCAGTTCCATTGCGGAAGCAAGGCCGTGTGCTGCGTGGGCGGCTGCAACGCGCGATTGCTTGCTTCAGTTTCTCGCTTATTTCACGGGACAAAGAGCGTTGTGTTCTGCGTAGGCGAATGCCGCAGCCGTGCGACGCTCCCCGCGCCGCGCGCAAAAGCGATCAGGTTCTTTACCCGCCTGCTCCATCCCGCTTCCGAACGGATTTCGTGTATTATTAGGTGAGTAAACGGGCTCTCGGAGAATGGGATTGTGTACCAGCAGTGCAAGAGGCATTGGTGTCAAGACCGCATTACGGGACTTAAAAGATAGTGGACAACGCAGAATCAAGTATGGAGAGAACACGAATTCGGGAGAAGGATAGAGAGAAGTTACTAATGAAAAGTGTACGAAGCAAAAAATTGAAAATAATTACTTTTTTAAAGACAATGATAGATATTGAAATTTTCATTTCGTGCTGTTAATGTATGTCACTGTATCTTTACACGAAATAAAATCAATCGTTATGGAGAAATTCTATTTAATACATGTCATTATCGAATATAGTGAACCTCTGACATAGCGATCCAAAAATGTTAGTCCCCCGAATTTCACTACAACCACTCTGCCGTGGACTGATTCGCTGCGATTCGTCGCCCGCTGGATGTGTCTCATCGGAGCCGAGGCTGCTACTGCCCGCCGCCCGCCGGTGGGCGAGTGGGCGGGGCGGTTACGCCCCGCACGGGACGTGGGCGATACCAGCCCCACCTCCTCCTCTTCGCCTCCGGAAATGTGAGTGGACTTCGCTGGAATTTAAAGCTCGTCATAGGATCTCCACCAAACGCCTCGAAATAGGCGCTTGCGACACGTCCATTTCAACTGGGATCGCGTTGGATCAACCCGTTGGAAGTATGACGTAATCTTCAAGTTGGACAAATATTTATTAATTCATTTTCTATTAATCGGTTTATTCGCTATTTGTTTATTATTATTTATGTATTCATTCATTCATTATTTATTTATTTATTCATTTTTAATCATTAATTTATTCATTTAAATCTAAACCAGAAAATATATGTGACGTTTGTGGCGAAGGAGAAAAGCTGTATTCATTGCCAGAAATACAGCAAGGAACCACTCAGATCATTAACTTGATGCAATTGGAAGAATAAAACGTTTGATATGGGATTTAGACTTCTAGATACAATTTGCGAAAGGCTTTTTGGAACCATTTTTATCTACCATAGTTTGTCCTCGTGAGAAGTAACTTAACACATCAGAATGTTTGGAAATTACTTCAAAGGTCCAGTCACATCGGAAGTGAGAGTAATCCTTTGTCTAATAAACATTAGATTTTTGAAATCAGATTTATTTTAGAGTCGTTTTTGGTTGTAAAAATGTCTTGCATTCCGCATCAAAACATTTTATGATTTACTGATGTTACATACTTACTCACCTTTTGCAGCGGTGTTTGTAACTCGTTTCTGGATTTATCGAGGTCAGGCAAACACGCTTTCAGTGTCACACAAACGTGTTGTGTCATCACTATTCATATCCTTAGTATTCATTTACCCACCTAGTACAACAAAATGTCTTGTTATTTATTTTCTTCGGTGCTTGACACCGTTGCATTTTTCACTTTATCATATTTTTTATAATATACAAATATACTTCCCTACACTTAACATTTATTACATGTACAATGACGATGTGACGATGTGATTTTTGGAATTTAAGTTCCAAAACTTCCTAAATTTAAAAACTCTTATGCATAATTACAGTGTGAAATGCGAATAAACATAGTCTAAATAAGGCGATTTAAATAGACGGCTGGCACCTCGACAGTTCTGGGAAAAGGGTCAACCATAACACCAGCTACGAACGTTGACAGTCTACGGTCAGAGTCCTGGTTTCTACGTTCTCCTTTCTTTCATCTGGTGTGCAAAATAGCAATACCTATTCATTGACGAAACATTTTATATCTGTGTCAGAACCTAGGTAGGTCAGTTCTCCAGCTAGGAACCCCCAGCTCTTAGGTTGGCCGAGTGAAAATATATCTGTCTTGAGGAAACCCCAGTGAGTTTCCTCTTCGCAAAGGACCATTTGCCACAACGACTCCACCCAGGTGGCGCTCCGGCCCCAGCGACGTTCGCCCCGCCGAGCCTTTCCCCGCTGAGACCTCGAGGTACTAACGACGTGAGTATCGAGGCACCCAGGAGGGCGCCTCTCGTCCCACACCAGTGCCTTTGTATCTGGTGCCGAGGAGCCAACCCCGGGGTTGGGACCTTCACCTCCCCCATGCCCTTCATTTGCGAGGAAAGTAGTCGTTTTACAGCCCTTGGGTATTTCAGAGGAATTTCATTTTTCGATAATACTTGAACATTCTATTATTCTTAAAGCACCTAAGGAACCAGTTTGTAGTACTTGGGCTGTTATGAGGTACAACAATCTTTTGTATTCTAGGTACGAAATTGCTAAATGAAGTAGTTACATTCAGCTCAATCTGGTCTCCTGTAATACTCTTCTACTTAAAGAAAAAGAATGTGAAAAAGAAAAAAAACCTTGCCGGCGTGTTTCACCACGGATGTAACCGTCTTGCTGGTGTGAAAAGTCCGCCCCCTTCAATGGATGAAAGAAAACGAAGGCGCGTCAGCTTCACTGAAACGCGCTTTCCGCTCCCGGGGGCTCCAGTCGATGGCGCGAAAGAGGTCTCGCGGGTTCGTCGCCGGGGCGAGGCGGGGCGAGGCTCACTCGCCAGAAGCGGCCGTGACGTGAGTGCGCTCGTGCAACGGGGCTCGGCGGCGCCCCGCGCCTGCGCACGCGCCCACGCGCCCTGCTGCCCCCCGCGAGCGCTTGTTCGCTTTAAACAAATATAAAATAACGGTCTCATGTGAGCGATCTGACAATTTCATTCTGCGAGTGCACCAATCTCAGAGCAATTCCATGTATTCCGAGTAATGGAAGCAAAAAAAGAAGGAAGCCGCAAAAAACTTCTTTAATATTAATTCATTAAAATATCGTTTTAAATTATATTGAAGATTAAACAATCAAAAATAATTTTCAGAATCGTCAAGGATCATTATAAAGCAATTGCGACGGCTGAAATCGTTAAGAAAAGGCACAAATATGTACTCCATTTTTCATTGTTTTATCACGTCGGCTATTCAGGTCGCTCGGGTCCAAAAATGGCAGAAGCGACAAATATGCTACAGTAATGACGGTATCAGCAAGACAATGAAAGGGGTAAAAATAAGGACACATGAACTATTCATCGCAGAACAAACAGGGTTTGATTTCATACCTTTTTATATAGATTGCTCATCAGTATGAAGACAAATCGAGGTATGTTCCGAGACACCGAAATCTTCCCTGAGGACTTATTACCTCCTTCCTTTTTCGTTGCAGTTCACATCACAGAGACGAGGCTGCTGATCGCGGATTTTTCTCAGCGTTTTTATGCGTCGCTATCTTTCCAGCAATCTGGCAATCGACGTGAAGGGCCGACGAAGACAAATGACCCTGTTCGTTGTCGGTCGCAGGTATTCTGGGAGGTTTTCCAGCTGTTTTGTGAGGTGGAAGGCGCAGGGTTCGACCATCTCAAACAGGAGAGCTCAGATTTTTTTTTACTCCATTCGATCGCTGGAAAAACGACGGGAAACCCACATGACGATAACTCATACCTCCTACGCCTTATAAGCATTGTGCGGCCGTTCCTTTATTCTGATCGAGGTCAGTGAAATAGTTTTTCAAGTATGGTCTATTTTTCATTGGTGAAATAGCAGTTACCCTTTAGGTTCTTATGGGACGCATGTTCAACCGTAAAATAGACACAAAGCCATACGCTACAATACATACATGACAGATGGGGGACAAGCAACCATGCCCAACGCGAGACTAGAACCCGCGACCCTTCGGACCGATGCGCTGAGTCGGTACCCGCTCTTAGCCAACTCGGCCGTCCATGCAGAAGAACACTATTAATGATTAACAAAAACAAGGAAGTGACTAAAAAGTTCTAAAGGAATTAAAACAATTTCATATAACACATAACACAGATTTTCATTTCATTGTGACATACTAAGTAAAAACAAATCAAATCTATAGTAACTTATACTTTCAGGCGAAAAGGCAATATTAAAAGAAATAATAGAATTGAGTGCTTCAAATGTTAACACAATCTTATTAATTTTGCGAACCGTATAAAGCATATTGAACCACGTGGTAAATCGAATACTTACAAGACGTTAAATGTACTCGTATATTGGAGTAGATTCAATTTTTATTATGATAGAAACCAAGTACAAGCTCCTGTAAGTGAGCTTGTTTCGTTGGGCAACACTACTACAAAAATTGAAACCAAAATTTAAATTGAACTTTGTTAAAAAAGAGGAATGCACTTTCAAAGAAAACTTTACCCTCAAACATTCTTTCAATTTCAAGGTACTTTTGGCGTACAAACTCGAACTTCGACTGAGAGCATTTACTCCTGTGTATGAGTAAAACGTTTTAGAAAATGTTCAAAATCATGCATATCACCGCCAGACATTTCTTTCTCGTAGTGATTTCTCAGTCCTCCTGCGAGACGTTTCTTGCAGTTTCGACAACATCTTAAGATTCAGCGCATATTGCACAGTGTATATTATGATTTAATGGGTGTGTTACATCTTGTAAAAACGAGAAATTGTCTGTTTCTATACTAGCATATAACTTTCCATTTTTGGGAGTAAGTTTTAATTACAGTAAGAAAAAAGCCACAAGGGTATTATATGGTTACTATTCCATGTTTGACTACGTCGTTGCCCGAGCAGTCGTTACATGTTTCACTTACACTTCATCACCTCTGAGCCAGTTGTTTGCAGTTTGTGTCATCCGAATGATACACCTGCATGACGTGTTCGGTGCACCCAACATTACTCGTAAATACGTTTTTGCTGTCTCCATGAGGAATCACGACATTCTTGAAATTAATTCCAGAGTTCTGTTAATGTAGCATGCCCTATGGTCACAAAAATAAAAAAAACTGGTGACCAGCAGCAACAATGAATATACAGAACAAAACAACACACAATAGTTTTGCAAAAAACTTTTTTTTTAATTATTCAAGGAGAAAAAAAATACCCTCGTATCACTCAGTACACCATACAATATATTAATAAAACAGCTCCTCACGATTACCGCAATGACACAATAGGTTACGGGGACACTGTCTACATTAACAATCCCTATGCAATTTAATGCCCCGGGCGAGGAAGGTGTGAAGGATGGACGAGAGACCTAAGGCGCCGGTTTAAGGCACCGGTCTCTTCGGAGGCGTGGGTTCGAATCCCACCGCTGCCACTCTTTTCACCAGAAATTATCCCCATGTCCTTTTACTATCATCAGGTGTAGGGCGGATAAAGGCGGTAGCGTGGCCGAGCGGTCTAAGGCGCCGGTTTAAGGCACCGGTCTCTTCGGAGGCGTGGGTTCGAATCCCACCGCTGCCACTCTTTTCACCAGAAATTATCCCCATGTCCTTTTACTATCACCAGGTGTAGGGCGAATAAAGGCGGTAGCGTGGGCGAGCGGTCTAAGGCGCCTGTTTAAGGCTCTGATCTCTTTAGAGGCGTGTATTCGAATCCTACCGCTTCCACTGATTTCTACAGAACCACTGCAATAACATGTGATGTGTGGAAAACTGTGGAGCGACGTAGCGTGGCTGGGCGGCCTAAGAATCACTGGGATAATCTCTGCGGACACATTCTCTGCGCTTTAAAACGACCCATCGCTGATCTTGTAATAATAGCTGCATTGGTTATTAATGTGGTTTCGTTTGGATTTTTGTGAGGACGGGGCCACGACCCCTTGAGTCGCTCCTGAGCGCAGGGGGGCTCGCGATTGCCGTGGCGAATGCCCCCGCGGCCGCTTAACGAAGTCACGTAGCTCTCGTGCGCAGTGCCCGGCGACGCATTTGGGCGGCGCGCGCTCTCGCGTGCGGCGGTTGGGGGGTGAGGGGGGCGGCGCCCAGGACGTCGGAATGAGAGGTAGTCGCTCTTGTGGCGGCTCCAGGGTTAAAGTGCGTTTGATCTGGGAAGGGGAAATTCCACATTTGAAATCATTCTAATTTTCATAAAATCCCCAATAAATACTTTTCACTTTTCGCCTGTGTAGTTAGAAACTTTCAAATGTTTTACTTCTCAAATTTAGGCTTTCATGTTATATTATTAATATTTCCATTTCAGAAACATCTTTCAAACGAACAAATGTTCTTATGTATAACAATATTATTAAAAATAGGAGATGAAGGTCATTTTATCTTACTTTATGAAATCTTACTGATTTAATTGCATTTAAATGTTTTTCGACTGGTTATTCGACTTTTTTATTGACCTTCCTTTATACAATTATTCTTTCTTTCCCTGATTTTTTCTCGTAATATAACTTCAAAGCGGTATTGTTTATATTAATATATTTTAAATATGGAAGGATTTCTGACCCTTAGAAATATACATCAGGTAAATTTGAATTTCGTTACACCGTTAGTTTCATTTCAGAGTGCTTCAGTCACACTTTCATGTATACTCCTTAAAATAACCATATTTGTACTTGAAATTACCAAATATGCGAGTATTCCAGATTTTATAAATATATAGATCTAATTACATATTTTGTTGATATCATCAGTCGCTTTAAGAATTAATATAATGCCAAGGCGTTCGCCATAATATCAGAAATAGGTCACCGATACCAATCAGAACGTAAAGGAAAAAGTAGTGCACCCCGAAACGCGTATTTACTTCGAAATTTATTTTTATTTATTCTTTGTAAGTTACAATACAGCTCAAAATTATGATATTTTCACGCCCAATCAGGACGTTTGTCCACGCAGTGAACTCTTCCGAGTATTCCCCAGTGTCTGAATCGCAGTATAGTGTCGTTCCGACAATGCGGATTCTGATGACGCGAGTTGTCGAAATGCAGAGGACGACGAAGCAGTATTTGTGTCGGTGCGTGTTTTGGTATCCTGACGGATGATCTGCGTGTTTGCAGCTCGGCCACCGCTCCAGGGGCCACCACCGAGTCTTTCGTTCTTCGCCTCAGTCGCCTGCAACGACTTGGATTGAAATTCGTTTTGTAATTAGCCGCGCTGACCATACCAGTGGGGAGATTGACTATAAATCTGCAAGTGGTCCAGTGCCATTGTGAAGTGCTGTTATTCAGATACGAATGTTGCAATAATAATCTCATTCAATTCTATATTTGGTGAAGATACCGACAACAAATAAGCAAATTATGATGGATTCGATTGTTCCAATATTTAGTAGTGATGTTTCACGGTGTTCGTGACATAGACTATTAATTTAATCGACATTCGAGTAGTTTCCTCTTTGTTAATATTGTATAAATTGTTTTATATTTGTCCGTTTAAACATAAAAAAGTATTACATACAAAGGTTTTCAATTTAATACATTTAAAATACATTAAAAGAAAATACTTTCAACAACTTTTACAACCATACGGAGAATCCTATCAGCCAACCACAAGGAAGAAGAGAACGATTTTATTTAATTGAATTTTAATTTTTTTTATGATTCAATAAGTATATACAGTTTTTTTATAATTATATACTATGAAAATGAAATGATATAGGATGTAGAAAACCACATGACCCTTGTTTCAAGGAATAAAAAGGATTTGGAATGTTTCCTTCCTATTTTTGGACACTGATAATGGAAGTAGTTGTGTGTGACGACAGAGTATTAATGCTACAGTCCATAATGCCACATCCTGTTTATTCGCATTTCGTATTGCCACATTCTGTATTAATCGCATCCTGGGAACATAGAGAAATCAGCACACCCAGCCATTAAAATTAAAAATAAATTCCATAAATTCCAAATGTCTTTGTCCATCATAAATTCCACGTGGATCCACCGCGATTTGAAGTGGGTGACGAGAGAACCACAGTTTTTGGACTCCACTGCGTTGGCCAAGTCGATCTGGAGAAGAATTCTAGCGACTCGTTGCTCTGATCGATAGTTTTCCGTGGTTTCTACCATCAATTCCGAGTAAATGCCGGAGCGGCACCCTAAAAAACGGGCCACGTTCCGTCCGTGATTATTCCTTCCTCTTCCTTGTTCTATTCTCTATCCTTACTCACTCACACATACACTACACATGGGGGGCAGGCAAGTATAGAGCTTGTCTCGGCTAAGTTGCCTCGCTGGGGGAGTAACCTGGAGGAGAAGTCTCCATATGCGGACATAGGTCGGCGCCAGATCGCACCATCGAGCGGGGGAGGAACACCGCTACCTCCAGATATCAACTCCACTAACGAGACTAACGACCACGGCAATTTACACATTCAGGAACATCAATCCGTTTCTTAATCCCCAGATGGACTCGTGACCGAATGACCGATGAAGCGAAGCATCGGAAGCGTCGCAGCGCCGTGCGGGACCGCCGCCGAGGCTTCCCTTGTAAGGCAGCGGCGGGCGCGGCCTTCGCGCGGGGCGGATCGCCCACTCGCACCCCGCCCACGGGCGGCGCGGCCCACGCCCCGCCCGCGGAATGCCTCGCCCCGCGGCACACGGCGCACGGAGCGCTCCGCTTAAAGAGCTCGCGAGCGGGTTGTTTAACGAACGAGAGCCATAGCGCCAGGGAACGTCAGTTCATACCACTGTCTATTTACACCCTAGGAAGCTTTAATCCTTGACCCTACTCCGAAATTGCACTGTCACCGCTAGAACTAAGCGTATAGCATCTCCTGCCTCCAGTGACTCGTTAGCACGTGACGGCCGAGAACTATCTCCTTCTGTTCCTGCTCTTGCCTCAGTTGAAGCTCTCGCTTTACTCACTGAGATGTAGTTCTTGTACTGGGCACATTTTTTCCGGAGTAGTTTGCTGTTGCTTGCCCCAGGCATCGTGTGTGACAACCAAAGATCATTAAATTATTTTATTGTTTGAAAATTATTCGAAATACGCTTTAAAAAATAATATTAAAGTAACCTGAACATATCCTTGAATTCATACTTCATACTGCGAATAATCAAAATTTCAATACAATAGGACCAAAACCACGCGTATTTTAATGTAGTCACTAGATAGCGATGTTTTCGTCTGTCAATAATTTCGGTAGCCGAACATCAAAACTCACTACTAAGCTGAGAGCGTTTCCATATTCAGAATGTCGCAACTTTGACTCTGAGCTTTTGACATCATTCATGGGATTAATATACCTATATACCGATGGACATTGTTTACTTTCGAATCTACAACCAAACACTGCCAAAGACGGCTTCCTACTGCAGGAGATACTCCGTATACTGGTCATACAAATACGAACTTTTTAATGCAGGTAAAACATGCCATCGTTGAATGGCGCTAGCAGACAGCAGTAGACAGAAAGGGCATTGTTAACAATATTTTAGTGTCTGCTTTTAAGGTCAGGAAACCATTACCTTTAAATTCGACAACAGTTAAGTTTCACTAGTACCACTGTTATAGGGAGGAGCGATTTATATTTAAGCACATTTTCGGGCAGTTCTGTACGTCCGAGGTCACGCTTTGGGTAAAACTGCCGTAAAAAACAATGCTTATTAAAAGGGTATGAAATGAAAGGTATGAAAAAATTGAGGGTATGAAAATGGTGTTTATTCAGACTATGTTGTTTTGACACTAGTGATCTCATATTCTCCATTTCAACCATACATTTATAATTACGTTTCTTTCGCAGTACTTGTGACCGTGCGGTAAGGAGGTAGGGCCTCGACCATAATATCATTTAATATCGAACGGATCGGTTACTAGGACGGAGAATATAATTACATTTTGTTCAGTGGTATTATTATGCTAGACTTTTTTTAACTTACTGCAAATCTCCGATTTGCTTTCCTTCCAAAGGAAGATTATAAAGGATTTCTTAGCATTTAAAATCAACGACTGCCACTAGTTTCATACCCACTAATTTCGGTAGACGATGTTTTTGCACTCTGAATTTTCCTGCGACTTGCTGCCTCAGAGGAAGCCGAGTGCTTAGCGTTGGTGTTTTTCTTCCTGCGCTAGGAGTGACTTGCGTCGCAGCCACCGCTTCAAGCGCGGGGGGCGGAGGGGAGGGGGCGGAGGCGGTGGCGTACGGGCGCGGGGCAGGAGCCGGTTCCCGGCCAGGGCATTGCCTCCGGCGCGCCCGCCGGCGCTCCTGCCCTCGCTGCCCTGCCCTCGCGGCCCTGCTCTGCTCCGTCTGCCACGCGGACGTCGAGGCCCCGCGCCGGCGTCGCACACGCGCGGTGTGTTGCGCTGGGGCGTTCGCACACTTTTCAACTTCCCAAGAGTGCTCGATATTTTCGGGGCGCAGCGCACATAGAATGAAGGCTCCCACAAACCGGCGCGGTAGATCCGCAGCGAGTGCGGCGCGGAAAGTTCTGAGTTAGACGCGCCCGCGGAATTCGCGGGACCGTTCACACCCGAGCGTCAATTATGAGTCGGCGTTTGGTGACGGTTGGAAAGGTCGCTCGACACAGAGGGGAGGGAAGACTCCCGAACACAGGCGGACTTCCACGAAACTCAAACGCGTTTGGCTGTTTTACAAATTTCGCCGCCGATTAAACGCTGCCAATCCGTTGCCGCGACGCTCGCCTGCCGCGCAGGTCTGAACGTGCTCATAAGGCAACACGTGACGCGAAACTTCCGTTGCGGCCAATCCACATAGGCTGCGGATCTTCCGCGTCGGTCTGTGGGAGCCTGTATTGTTGAATCTGTTATTCGTGCCTTTAAAATCATCAGCACCCTAAAGGCAAAATGTACCTTGTCGCTGCCGCCGTGATATTCTATTTTTCCTCTGTTCTCTTCACCTCTGTATGGTTTGTGAAATGTAGTTCTTCGTAGGCGTAGTAATGTTAACACGTAGTATTTACATGGATGGCTGACGTATTCGTACTAAATAAATCGATGCATGCAACTGTGTCAACCTTTCTCATCAGTGCTTTCTTCAAATTTTGACACATTATTCGTCTACTTCACAGAATTCTTCCAGTGAAATTGAATTTATTTTTACTTCCACGCATTTCAAAACTTCCTCTTGCATTACGACTGAGACACACATCGATTATGAAAAATAAATATGTATCACAACAAAATACAAGTTAAAAACAACAAATTTCAGAACAACAATGAACACATGAAATGCGCGTACTGACGAGGTATTACTATTTGGATTCAATCGCGCTGGGAAATGAGATAATGTTTGAGGAATTGTTTCTCGATGGCGGCGGTTTCTGTTAATACGGCAGAATAAAAAGTGTAAAGCATCTTTGCAATTAACGATGCAGTGACCATAGTTGCGACTTTGGTGACGGATAGCAGGAAGTTACGTCTGTTGCAAGGGGTAGAGAGAGCAGCGCGCGTCCCAAGGAATATAGCGGATTCAGCACTATATTTGGAAAGAAGAATGATCCATACGTATTCGGTGTTTTCATTGGTTTCTCTGTTACTTTATTTCCTGACACATTGGCTGTCGGTATCGGTATCAGAACGAAAGAAAACCTTTTGAAGGAACAAGTGTGTCGTTGACCAGACTGCGTGGCGATGGGGGTTGAGGAACACGTGCGCAGCGCCTCGCTTCCGGGCCAAAGGCATCCCGGAGCCCGGAGGCTGACCCGCGAGCCACGCCGTGCGCGCTTTCGGTTACAGCCATTGTGTTCTTTAATTAGTGAGCGCTCGCTGCCGCCGCCCGCCCGCCCACTGCCCCGCCCCGCTCGCCTTCACACTGTCCGCCCACTCATTTGGAACCGCACTCGTTGTTCTCCCCGCCGCACCCCCGCCTCTTCGCGTCGGCTCTGCCCTCGCCTCGCCCGCTATACCGCCTCTCACCGGGTGGTCCTAGGGTGCGAGTCCGACGGTACAAGGATTTCTCAACTAGGTCGCAGTCGCCCTCTGTCTGGAGGAGAATTCTAGCGGCCTGCTCTGATCGGTAGCTTAATCTGTTTCTCCAATCAATACCAGCTGAATGCCGGAGCAGTACTCTAACAAACGGGCCACGAACCGCGCGCAATCTTTCCTCCCTCTTCTTTGTCCTATCCTCACTCCTTGGACATTTTTATTCTTACAAACCCTATACTCCCATACGTGTTGGGAGACCAGTCGGGAGCTTGGAACTTATTCCGCGGGGGGGGGCGCTGGTACAAGGTACCTAGTTGTGAAAACCCCGCAAGCCGACGGGTAGGTCGGCGCAGGATCTCGCCACTCGTCGGGGCAAGATCACCGCCACCTCCCGCGATAAAAATTGCATTCATTCACGGGAGTAATGACCCTAGCAGTTGACACGCCCGGAATCACTAATGCACGAAATGAAATCCATCCCGTGCCTCCCCGCCCTTTCACCGTTTCCGTCCCGTGCACCCAGCGCTTGTCGCCTACCGTCCGCCCCCGCCGCCACCTCCTCCTCCTCCTCCTCCTCCTCCTCCTCCTCCTCCTCCTCCTCCTCCTCCTCCTCCTCCTCCTCCTCCTCCTCCTCCTCCTCCTCCTCCTCCTCCTCTTCCTCTTCCTCTTCTCTCCTCCTCCTCCTTCCTCTTCCTCCTCCTCCTCCTCCTCCTCCTCCTGCGCCTCCTCCTCCCCCTGCGCCTCCTCCTCCGCCTCCTCCTCCTCCTCCTCCTGCGCCTCCTCCTCCTCCTGCGCCTCCTCCTCCTCCTGCGCCTCCTCCTCCGCCTCCTCCTCCTCCTCCTCCTCCTCTTCCTCTTCCTCTTCCTCTTCCTCTTCCTCCTCCTCCTCCTCCTCCTCCTCCTCCTCTTCCTCTTCCTGCGCCGGCGCGGGGCGGGGCGGCGCACCCGCTCGTTACGCGTGAAGCGGCGCGGAGGGCGCGGGGCGGCGCGGGGCGAATCGCCGCTGGCAGGCCCGTTGCAGGCGCGTCGCAGGGCAGAGGTCGCAGGGGCGGCCGCCCAGCTCCGCCTGCACCTGGCGACGGCGGCCTTGCGCCTGCGAAGTTCGGGAGAGAACGCGTTCGCTCTTTACGTACGTTGCCAACAGTCTCTACTCTCCAACCGGACAAGAACTGACTGCAACAATCGGCCTGCTGCAGCACTAGCGACTTTTACCTTGCGTGTGCGTTGCGTCTGGAATCGTGTTAGGGAATTGCGTGTGTTACAAATATTTATGTGTGTTGTATGTCTTCTTAGTTACTAATTAATAGTATATTCTCTATAATATATGTAGTGCTAACTTGTCTTTGTTTTTGTAAGTTTTTATATGTTTTGTATAAACACTGCTACCGAGCGAAAGCTCATTAGCAGGAAATATAATAAAAATAATAATAATAATAATAATAATAATAATAATAATAATAATATAGCTTGTTATTAATACGGAACTCGATATGCAATGTATAACCTACCTGGATCGAGAGGACCGTCGTAACGAGGGAAATATGAAAGCAGTTCACTGATCCTGCATGTACTCCTATGAAGGGCAATGCGGGAGGGAAATACGGGAGTAAATAAGTAAATTTGGATCAATATTATTAGGTAAAAAATGAAATATGTGTCCCAAGGGCGTTTCTTTCGCTTCTAATGATCTCGGGCGACAAAACGCCCTCCGACCAAAGGCCCTGCAACGTTTTGTCGCCTCGATCATTAGAACCCTCACAACGCCCTTGGTGCATAAACATGATGCTGCGCCTGAGCATCGTGGATATTCTAAAAGTTCACGATTGAAACAAAACTGTTTCATTCTATATAATTCTATAATTGCGTGAATGTTGAGAATCTTAAACTGACTCCTCTAGTGCTCATCCGAACTTGGATATTGGCTGTCGGTTCATGCAGGGAAATCTGGATTTCCCAAGCAGCAATTTTTTTATTTTTTATTTACCAAGATTGTTGCCTTTTTTCTTATTTTTCTCAGTTGTGTCAGTATACTGAGCTGTGTTAGTGAGACGTACAGCCTCTGTATCTGACTGAGTACTTCGTGGAGTTTTGTCCTGTCGCTGTTGATAGCAGGCACTGAGCGCAAAACCTCGTACAGATGGTGGGAAACCTCAGAATGTCATAGTAGCAGTATAGTATTACAAGGCATTTGTGATGGATTGCCATTGGCTGCACAGGCGGAAGGGTAAAACAAAACGCGTGCAGGATCGGAACCCCGCCTCCAAAGCGCACGGCGCTAGTCATTTCAGTCAAACAAAACGAGAGCGCAATCGCAAGAAAGACATACGATACGAGTAGACAAAGTACATTCGAAAATATTTTCTTTATTTAACGTTGTATTTCTTCAAGATTGAATTAATTACGAATTTGAGAAAGCATCATGTCCCTTTACATGATAGAAAATAAATATGAAAAATAAAACCATCACTGAAAACAATTCCATTGGAGGTGATAAAATCACAAATACTTGAAGTGCTTGCTTGATTTGCACAATGTAAAGCTTATAACATAAGCATATAAGATGAAATATTAACCGCATGCGTTTTTCCTCTTTCTGGAAGAGATTTGATATCCAAAGGGCAGTGAAATTTTTTCTTTCCTGAGCAGGCGGCGTGCCATGTGTTTGTGAACCCCTGGCCATCACGGTAGATTGGCTTCCGTCCGAAAAGCAGAGGAGAGATCGCATTTACAATGTGTGGAAAAATGATTTCATGCGTTGTTGAGCGGGGCGGAGCGAAATAGCTGCCTTGGGAAGGAAAAGGAACGGACAAACCGTAATTAAGAGAGGGGGAATAAAGGAGGCAAGAAAAATGTTGCCGGGTGTTAGTGCTTGTAGTCGGGATCCCGGCTTTGTAAATCCGTAGGTCATAGGTTTGAGGCGCGAGGAAGCGGGTTTCCAATATTGAAGTAGACGATGGCCCCGCCTGGATACGAACCCAAATAGTTAGCTCTTAAGGTTTCTTTCCATGGTTTCGCTTGGTCGGTGGGAATGCCAGAACAGTTCATTGCACAGCCATTGCTGTTCACTTGATGTCCTCCGACTTGCTATCCCATTCTGACCCGACTCTCCTGCGTAGGGACGGATTGTACCGAAAAGCTACCAACGTAGTGGCTTTTACGCTGCGATCTCGAACGGCTGGTAGTTCTACGCCTCCGTCAGACCGAGTTTCGAAAAGGACTACTGCACCAAAAGTTGGAGAATAAAGATAGTGTAGGTCAAGTGCTAGATCCATAGAAAATTTTGTGTTTTTCAAACTAGTATTTGAAATCAAACGTACAATTTGAATTTAAAGTAGCGCAGTATCGTACTATTATCAACAAACAGCTCCCTTAAGCAACTGCTACTTGCTCCCTTAAAGCTAACAACTCACAACGCTTCTGGTGATAATGTTCCCCGGGAGAAAAAAATAAATTTTAAATAAACGAGTTTGTGGCTGAGGTAGAATGGATATGCATTATCCTACAATTGATTATCTCAATATTTAATTGCAACATGTATTAATATAACTACTTCGATATTCCAATCTTAATTAAATATATGTATTTAATCTTCTCAAGAGTAAGCCGTCAATAACGTTTGTTCAATACTATGAAAGCAGGACCTCCCAGGTTTGAAAATGAAAAGGACAAAACTGATTTGTAGAATATTTCGTCGTATCGAAGTTCAAGACGCCAGAGAAGAAAAGAGATTTGGGTTACTCCACGTTGCGTCTCTGCTGCGCTGTGAATTTGTTGATCGATCCGCTTCGGGAGCGTTTACGTTGACTGGCGGCCAAGTGGGCCCGAGCGCGCAACCGCCTTCCGCGTGGCCCAGCTCTCTGCCGAGACAACACTAAAGCTCCCTCACAGGGAGGCACGACGGGGTGCGTTGGAGACCGGATTTGGGGCCATTGTGGGATGTCATGCGAGAACTGATGTGCCAAAATGCTGGAGGCAATGACCAGCAAATATCGTGACATTACGCTTTGAAGTTCGCGTCATTTCACAATTCTTTGAAATGATAAAAAACTAAAAATAGTATTTTACTTTCAAAGGGAATACTACAATGCACACCAACGTATGTATACTGTGACATACCCATATGTCACATTAAAATTAACATTTATGGGTAGACAATATGGTGGAACATGCATTACGAAATATCACGAGAGCTAGAGCTTAGCAACGACCGTGAATAAACAATGTAGTTTTTGTTTTTTGTAAAGGCATTAAGAGGTCAGCTACACCAAAATATAACGAACGTATGGATTGGCTGGGTGAGAGAAGGACGGTCAAATGTTATAAAAAAAAATGAAGGTAGTTTAATACGAAGTCTTCGAGGGATGAATGATGCAGAAAGATTTCATTCTGGTCGGAAACGCGCTTCTGAACTGATCGTAGATATTTTCATGTGGAAGCAATATTGAAGTATAAATAGGAACTTTGTCGGGAGTGGTAATCAAGTTCGGGACTATGTCATAGGACGTAATCGGGACTGGTAATTTTAATAGTTTGAGACCAGCTTGGATAGGGCAGAAGAGGATTTAGTGGGACTTTGGACTACGGCAAGATCGCAAGATATTTCGACTGAGAAGTCTACGAGGGACATCAACGAAGAAAAGATAAGTTAACCGCGGTATAAATTGTAAATTGAAAGATATCTGGATCAAAGGCCTAAAAATTGTAAATTCTCTAAATTGTTTGCCAAAAAGAAAAAAATAAACTTTGTTAAATTTTGTTCTTTAGAAAAGAAAGTGATCTTTCATTTAGTCAATCCAAACAGTAATGAACTAGGAATAGAATCATTCTATTTCAGATTCCCAGCTGCGCTGTATAGTCGGCGGATCCTATAATCTATTATAGAGGTAATAAGGATTATAATATATCGTGACCCATTGACCCAGCAAGCCGGACTCTTAAGATCTTTAGCAGATATAGATGTAGAGAGAGAGGAAAATTTTGGTATATCTCAATACGAAGGAAGAAAAGTATGACGGCGTTCGAGGACTCGAGCGAGAAAGAAATGCGTGCGTTGGCATGCATGGTGTTTAACGTAAATGAACCGAAGCAGACGTCCATTTGTTAGTTCAATTTATTGAACTTCTTTTATTGAAAGCATTTATGTGGTCATTTTAATCTATTTCCAAAAATTTGCAGGAACATTTTCTCAACAAATATCAACTCATTTCCGACGTTTACAGTTAGGTGGTGAAACGGTACTTTATTGTTGTAAATAAAGATACCTTAACAACATAATAATTTAATTGCAGTGCTCCGTCGTAGTGAACTATTGGGATCAGCTCGAGTCGCTGTGAAAAGGAACGTTCGGGGCGTATTTCCTTATCGTCCATGACCTTTGAGAAAGGGCTACGAAAGGGGGCTCAATCTTCTAGATGGGCTCTTCCAGCGTCTGATGTATCACCCTCCGCCTTCGGACCCCGGCGGTATCTCGGGGGTCGTATCGATCAGCTCGCCCCGACCGACCGTCTCTATACCTGCAGCCGCCCCCCCCTCGCCCTATCTCCGCGCCCGAAGCTCTAAATAGGAAACTCCGATACTGCGCCCCCTAATGGGCTCTTTGGGATGGAGCTCTGAAAAATGAAGGATTTAATTAGCCGTTTGGCGCGACCGCGCTGCTATAAACTCCGGGGAAGCGATCCCTGTCCAGCGAGGCCGGGGAAGGTCGCGCGCGGGTGGCGCCATCTGGTGGAGAACGCACGCACTGCGAGGGGCCCAGCCTCCGAGATTCCGAGAAGCTGTCGGGTGAAGGCTAAGGAGGTTTCTGCGTTCGCATGTGGTAATTTCGCTTTGCACGACACCAATGGCGTGAGTTGGGTGTGGCAGGCAGGACAGGTGCTGCTTTAGCACTTAACGTTCTACATTTAAGAAGAAAATGAATTAACAATTACTTGTAATAACGGAAATAAACTTTTTTACGTGGGGGAAAGTGGAATAAATGCATTTTTTTACATAATAACATTTTTTCTAATGTGTCAAAGTTTTACTATTGTCATACCAGTACAGGTACAGTTGTCAAAGTTTTACTGTTGTCTTTTGTGTTAGTGTTTATTTATTTGAAAAGGTACTCTGTCAATGAATGTCGAATCATAAAAACCCAAAATAACATTTTTGCTCATTACCTTATTCCTGTCAATGTATTCGCAGGAATCTCCGGAATGCTAGTATTTGTGTTTATGTTCGTTAAAGCAAATAACTGTCTGTACTTGGCGCGACAGCCCCTGTGGCCTCCAGCAGCGCCGCGGCCATGGGCTAAGGGTGCACGTGTAGTTGGCACGGAGACACCCCACGCCGCAGCCTGCTCTTCTCAGCCTGAGAAGTGAGCTTTCTTATCGTAACATATATTGGAACATTGCAAGGAGAACGCACATTAAAATCTTGCCCGACGGGGGATCGAGCCCAGGGTCGCGTCATGGAAAACGAGCATGCTGACCAATGAGCTACCCTGCGAGGGCGAAACGAATGACACCCACTCTAATATGATGGACGGAGTTCGCTTGAGGGTGATTCCATCCTGAGCGGAGTCGTTATTTCGCGACCAAAGAGTTTTAATCTAGTATTCACCGGCTCCCTTAAGAACTACCTTAATGATTCTTTTATTAGTAGTAAAATACGCAATTTTTAAACATATATTTTCAATTAATTCAAAAAATGACAATTTTTAGATGTGCTACTTTTCTTGTGCACTGACGATATACACTGAATAGGAGGGTGTAAAGCATTTTGCGAGGGAGGATCAAGCTTAGAAATGGCGCCTAATGAGATTAATTGGCAACACGTCACAATATGTGCTCGGTGGGCGGAACCGTGGTCTCCAGGAAGACGTCTTCCTTTCAAACCGATTCTCGTGGTACGGAATGAAGACCGAAAACCTCAAAGTCACGGGCCTCGATGTGAAAGCAGTGATCATGCTTTATAACGATGTTATTGCTGAAGTGTGACGAAATGAGTGTTATAAAGGCATGCAGAACGTTTTCACACCACAGAATTGAGTGATTAACAATAATGCTGCAAAATTGTTATCTCTGATATTGTAATACTAGTTACTTCATGTTTTTGGAATAATGCCTTCAAATTTTTTGCATTCCAGCCGCGTAACTATGGTAACAGTATAAACCTCTCGCAAAATACCCGTCAAAAAGCCGAGTATAATCCTCATCCAATAAAAACGGTAACATTCAACAAACGTGCTGTAAACAAATTATTTTAAGACCTTTCTCATGACACAGAGATGAATTATATTAAAAGTGGGTGCATGTATTTCAAGAATGTTTAAGTAAAAGGAACTGAGATTGTATTCATTGCTCATTTGAGAAATCTTTGTTCGTCGAAATGCCCCGAAAGAAAAGTTTAGTTTCTATACTTATGCATATCCGAACAGTAATTAAAATAGAAAGGATAAATGAAAAAACTCTATTAATATAAATAGCATAGCAAAGGAAATGACAATAAAAACAGGAAGTATTTCTCTATCAGATTTTCGATCTGTCTGCATGATGGGAAGAACGACATGCCACTGCAAGAGTATATTCGATACGAGACTTCCCCTAAAGCAGTGACTTCAACATTATTGCCACCAATTAGACTCGATGTTAAGGAGGTCCAGTCCATACGGTCCCGCCACAACAGACGATAGAGAAACCTACTCTGAAACTTATCGTGGGATATGTTCAAGCGGCTTTTATAAGCACGTTTGTAGTTATAATACGTGAATTTTCCTTTTATTTTTCTGTGCATTGTGCTTTCTGTGATTAGAAAATTGTGTGTTTTCTGTGATTAGAAAATATATATCAGAAATTGGTTCACAAGAGTGGCAATATTTTGATACGAAAACGTGTACTCCTGGAACGTTTGTTCCCACGTGGCTAGTTGCGCCGATAAGCTCGTGGCAGGGCACGGTGGCGCCAAGCAAGCTACTGCCACGGGTAAGCAGTACAGTTTAGTGCCGTGGGAGTGAATAAGTGAAATGAATGGTTATGTATGTAACGTTAAACAAGTATGAGTTATGCATGAATGTAAGAAAAAAAAACCCTAACCCCTTCAAAAAGAAAGCCTTTCCCAGTATTAAGAGAAACATTTTTATTGACCCGTAAGTTACGCATGGCAAAGTGCATGTATTTTTTACTCTGTAATTTGATTAAGTTTCTTTTATTAATTAAGACAAATCCCCTTCCATTTGCTTCAGCCGTAAGGCAGGGGCCTCATGTGAACCGCTGCCTGAAATAAATTCCCGCCTCGACAGGGTTACTGTGATGTGGGGGGGGGGAGGGCAAAGAACGTTGACTCACTGCTCCAACCGCTGCTCGTATGACACGCACGGCTTGAGATCCATCTCTCTGGCGCGTTGAGGCGCGGGGTCACGACGGAAGGTGCGCTTGTCCTGTGGGGTGGGGGGAGGGCTGTGATCGGCCCCGGCGCCTTGCATCTGCTGCCCCTGCTCCCCTCGGGTGAAGGCTGCGCGGCGCACGAAGCAGGCGGCGGCGCCGGCACGCGCTTCAATAGGGCCACGGGCTTCAAAGCGCGATGACGCGGCGCCCATCACGCGCCCCGCCCGCCCCGCCCCTGCGGCTCAGGGCAGCGGCGGATGGCACTGCGGTGCCTCTGGCCCACGGTCGGAGCATTTTCGACTCCAGCTTTAGAGCGAAGTCGAATTCTAGCGGCCGGCTGCTCGCATCACTAAGCTTTCCGTGGTTTGTCCTATCAACGCCACGCGAATGCGGGAGCAGTACCCGAACAAACGGGCCGTGTGCGATCTTTCCTTCCTCTTCCTTGTCCTATCCTCTCCCCTTACACACACACTTACACTAACATGCACTACACTACCACATATTCCGGTCAGGAGCTTAGAGCTTGTCCCGGCTGGGGCGGTGCCCCCTAGTGGAAGATACCTGTTTGGGAAAAAATCTGTGGGTAGGTCGGCGCCCGATATTGCCATCCAGCAGGGGAAGATAACCCCCACATTCCAGATATAATATCATTATACTTACGAGACTAATAACTGGGAGCGCAGTTGACGCGCCCGGAATAATTAATCTATCAATCAAAGTACTTGGTAAAGTTTTGGAACTTATTGGTTTCAATTCTCCTCACTCCCCCCTCTCATGTACATCCTTACCGTCCACGCACTCTCACTGCTGCATTTACATCCCCGCCTCACCTCTCGACGGCGACCATACCATTGGCACCCTTCCTTGTCCCCGACCGCCCTCACCCCCACCTCTCTCGTCCCCGCCTTTTCTCGTCCCCACCCATCTCGGCTCTACTTAATCGTTCCATCATTTTTAAGTTAGGACTTCATCTCCGTTATCGCCCACTCTTCTCCTCCTCTCATCTGTGCTTCACTTCACCTCCCCTCACTCTTTTTTCCCTCTCTTTTCCTTCAACGTGCTCCTCTCCTTGCTTCACCTCCGTCCTCGTGCCACCGGCCTGTCTAATTCTTTCAGTCACCCCGGCCTCCACTGTGCCTCACGCAGCTGCCGACCCCACTTCACTCTGACTCGTCCACTCCAGTCGCCTTCACCCTTCCCTTGAGAACCCGCCCCCTACCTCCCCATTGGCCCATCGCCTCAAAGTGTTCTAGCACATTAAATAGGCTGCACATGCACTCTCGATAACCTCAAAAGTTTGCTGCCTTTCCCGTATCACCACAAACAAATGAGCTTTTCCCATCCCTTTGTGAGGGTCGTTAACACCCTTGTGACGCGGCCTGTTTTTTTTTCGACCGTCATTGACTTAATTCTGAGACACGGAAATATTTACACAATTTGGAATGTCAGTAATAAATTTTACCCAATATTTTACCCACCTAAAAATTAGTGATACATATTGCAGCATCTGAGGAACAATCGTACATTAATAATAAGTACGATGATAATATTAATATTAATATTAATAATAATAATAATAGTAATAATAATAATATAGTGTAGTTAATGTAGAATATGAATATGTATGTATTATTTATTTGTTATTTATTATTTATATTTTTGTTGAAAACTAGAGCATTACATCTTAGGTCCATGAGAGCCAAGGTATTCTTTCTAGGACAAACAAAATGTTAGCAGTACTGGGTATAACTTCACATCTCTGCCGAGACCCCTTCATTTTTTTTAACTTGCGGCAACAGATATGCGACGGCGCCAGTTTACGTCATTGTTCCTGGAAGAGAGGTTTCCCCACCGTTGTTTACGGCCCGCCCCCCGCCTCCGCCGGGCGGGGGCGGGGCGGGACGAGGTGGGAGGAATAGGAGGCGCGGGGGGGTGGGGAGCGGGGACGTGGGAGGCCTTTATTAAGATGGACGCCGCCCGCGTTTCTCTTTGCCCTTTGCCCCAGATTCGCCTCAATTAAGATCTTCAAATGGAACACACCCTCCAGCACATTTATTTTGAAGACATGTTCATCGAAGTCATAACTCTCGGGCCTAATGGAATCACGTTGTGACGAGGTTCCGTCGGTGGCCTCCGCTCTGTTTGCCTTCGTGAAAGAGCTTCCTGACTGCTGATCCCAAATCGTCTACTCGATGAACTTGCTCTGAAGCGGATGCGCTTGAAAATTCAGTCTTGGCGTGAAAAACCCGACCTCGGATTCTACCTTCTCGCCACTTCTCGCGATACCAGCGTCGAGATATTTCCTTTAATTGTGCATTACGTAATAGGGCTTCCTCGAGAGTAATTGGTGTCATGCTAATGTCAATCATATCACAAACTCATATTTCATAAATGAACTGTGTAATATGTAATACGAAATATATAGAGAATTTCATTTGACAAAAACCTTTCCTAATATGATCTAACACATTTCAAATGTGACGTTTCTTGTGAAGAGTTAAGAAAGAATGTTAACATTAACGGTTAAGATAATTTTATAAGTTTTAATTGTTGAAATTTAAATAATGTTTTTAATTTTTTAAACTTTTTGTGTATGGTTTGTAATTTTTGCTTATTACACAACGTGAGAAGTGTGTAAGATCTTTAACATTTGCTTTACTTGAAAGCAAAAATGTTTCTTTGATGCAACTACAGCAATTCTCTGAGGCGGAGTATTGTTTATTTTCACATACAGCTACTGCCAATGTGTTAGTGAAGTACCTAATGAATTTATTTTAATTATACAGCAGTTAATTTCCATTCAATTTTGTGCAATAAATGACATTAATCAGAAAATCAAATTAATTGTTATTTAAAAATTGAATTAATAGTTACTGATTAAGACGTTAAGCAATGAAACGAAAGAAAAGCCTGGCAGAAAATCATATTACCGTATCAAATACATTTAAAATTAGACATTTTCAAAAATGTTGCGCAGTCCACCTGTGCACCTGTCTTCACCTGCCTGTGAGCCTGGAGTTTTCCAAAGATTGACTTAGTGCGAGACCGAAAGGCACGCGCATGGATGAACTTGGTTTCCGAGAGTGAATCCAGGGCAAACATGAAAGGGACCTTCCACTTCACAATCCCCCGAAGGTCTGCCCATTGGATAATTGTTTCACCCCGCGAAGAATACGAATGGAAGAGTTTAATTTGTTGATGTGTATAACAGCTTCAGTTTGTGTTCGAACTTTCCTAAACTTGGGAGGAATGAAGAAGAATCGTGGGCGACAAGCTGAGGACGGGAGTGCGGTGCATTTGGAGACGGGGACGTCTGGCGGGTATAAATAGTCCCACACGTAGGGCCACGGGCGGAGGGTCGAGTTCCCTCACCCTCACCCTCTCCCTCATCCTCACCCCCTACGCCGCGGTGCACCGCCGCAGCAGGCAGACTGTGCAAACGAGACCACAGCGCACCTTTGTCTGCGTCGCATTGAAATGCCTTGAGGACTAAAGCAAAGTTCGCACATTGAACGTTTTGCTCTCCACGACATTTACCAGGAGTGCTTGGGGTAAATTTTGTTACACTTTTATTTCACACTGGTGAGCGTTTTTGATTCGTGGTTATCGAACTATATTTTTCTATCATTGCACGGATTATCATTGAAAAGAAAAATTGTAGCAGTATTTCAAGAAAATTATGTACTGTTGCATAAGTATACAAACACAAATTTTAATTTAAAATAGCGTTTATAAATAATTGAGATGGCTACGGTAATATGACATGAGATATTAAATTTCATGTTAGGCATAAAAATACTCTGAACCTTACGTGATAGGTAAATGCAAATAAACAGGAATCTCATGTTTTCTTCTAAATCGTCATTGATCATTATCAATAGTGCCGTGTAATAGTTGTGTGAACTTAATTGCCCACTTTTCGACAAGTAGCTTACCTTTATAAGCTATATAAGCTATATAAGCTATATAACGTTAACCTATATAAGCTATCCCTTCTCCATCGCTATTGTATCCTAAGCTAAGATTGCCTTCAGGGCATACATATTCCTAGCTGTGCTATCCCTAAAGAATCCCTGTAATTTATATCTTGCATGTCCTTAGCTAAGCTGACTCTAGTTTCCCACTGGCGTATTTGTGTGTTATCTGGAGTAAATCCTTAGGTGTTAGATAAACTGACCTATACGCTGATGATCTGGGCTGTCCGGGTGACGCCGCGTCGAAGGCTGGGGTGCCGACGTTTCGACCGACATATCGCGGTCCTCTTCAGGGCTGTACTGACTCAGTACAGCCCTGAAGAGGACCGCGATATATCGGTCGGAGCCTTCGACGCGGCGTCACGCGGCCAGCCCAGATCATGACTCTGGCCGCGGAAGCCTACGATATCATGACCCTTACGTTTTCCAAGGGTTTGCATACTGAATCCCTCAGCTAAGCAACGTGTCCCCGGCGCGTGCCTAAATAATGTACCCGCGACTCGTTCCTTATTAAAGAAATTATCTCTGATGTGTAGCTAAGCCATCCCGTATGTATTCCCGATATTTCTCAAGTGTATTCTTGTCTCTACATATCCAATATAATTTCTTGCCAAGACCCTTTCTACTGTATCCCTAGATACGCTGTCCGTGGTGTGATTCACGACTTCATATAATGTTCTTAGCCAAATTATCTCCCTTCTGCCTCATTAAGTAACTCTGCTTGGCTGAGTCTGTCCTTATTGTGTTCCTGAGACTACTACCAGTGTGCCCTTCACACAGAGCTCTTCCTAGACCGCAGTGGCCCTAACACGTTCCTGGCCAGGGCAGTCCCCGCCCTTCGCAGTGTCTAAAGGGAGATTTTCATTATAAGGGACCGCTTTGACAGCCAGTGCGGGTGATGTCCACGCACTCCATTCGCCAATGCGATAGCTCATCAGCGAGTGGTTTTCATCACTTGCCATGCCATTCCCTTGCTCCTCGACCTGTCAAAGCAGAGTCCCCTAAGGCGTGTGTGCGTGCGCGTGCGCGTGCGCAGGGTGCTGGTGGGCGCCCCGCAGGCGCAGTCCGAGTGGCAGCGCAGCGTGCACCGCGGCGGCGCCCCCGCGCAGGTGCCCTTCGACCAGTCCGACGGTGAGCTCCCGGCCATCAAATCGCAAGACATCAACACTGCATGACGGCAGAGTCAGATGAGCGGCAACCCTGGACCCAGGCTGTAACTGTCACTAGGACGTCTCACAGCACGTGGCGAAGTGAACTGTCAGAGTCGCTTATACGCTACCGCTGCGACGAATGGCTTTCAATTCATTTACATTGGCAGTTTTAATGAAGAATATTGAAAATATCAAAATTTTCAGTTTGAACGGGAGACTTCGAATGTTGCTATTTATTATTTAACTTACACAAAACCATCTGTAATGTCCTTTTTCTCATTTAGAACCATCAGAGAAATGTTTAATGAACTTGAACTTTTATCCTATACTATTTATAAGATAAGGTAAGTTGCAGATACGCTCATTAAAAATTATTAATAAGAAAATAATGTTACTAAACCATTCATTTTAGTTCTACTTGTACATTTTGGCTTTTAATATTGACTATAAATTACACAACCTCTAGATGCATTAGTTGCAAACGTTACCTCAAAATAAAATTCAAAAACACAGTTTAGAAACATTGGGTATAAAAGGGCGCTATTAAAGTCCGCTAAACTGAATTCGACTTAAACAAAAGTAACGGTTTTCCCGCATCACAACACAAAATTCAGAATTTCTAACAAATTGAGCGAACATTCACAAAATATTACCTAGATAAATTTTCAAAATCAAATTGCACGCGACAAACCAATTCTCGTATGATAAGTGCATACAATTTCCAACACTATAGTCATCAAAGGCAAGGGTAAATCTTCCCATTGGTAATCCACTGTCTTAAAAAAACAAACAATGATTATCCTTCATTTGTCCTTATTTATAGACTAAAACCTACTGACGACAAAACGAACGAGCGAGTATCCGACTGCCTCTCGGAGGCAGAGGCAGAAGGTTTCCTAGTCTCCATTTCACCACGTTATATGTACTGACTAACTAAAATAACGACACAGGGTGAGCTCGAACCACCAACCTTCGGTTAACAGCGAACGCGCTAGCGATTGCGCCACGGAGGCTGACGACGAATGCTTCCCGTCTTCATTTCGCCCCATTTCGTATACTGATAACCAAAATATATCGACGCCCCCGGGTGGGCTCGAACCACCAACCTTTCGGTTAACAGCCGAACGCGCTAGCCGATTGCGCCACGGAGGCTGACGACGAATGCTTCCCCGTCTTCATTTCGCCCCATTTCGTATACTGATAACCAAAATATATCGACGCCCCCGGGTGGGCTCGAACCACCAACCTTTCGGTTAACAGCCGAACGCGCTAGCCGATTGCGCCACGGAGGCTGACGACGAATGCTTCCGCGTCTCCATTTCGCCCCATTTCGTATACTGATAATCAAAATATATCAACGCCCCCGGGTGGGCTCGAACCACCAACCTCTCGGTTAACAGCCGAACGCGCTAGCCGATTGCGCCACGGAGGCTGACGACGGATGCATCCGCGTCTCCATTTCGCCCCATTTCGTATACTGATAACCAAAATATATCAACGCCCCCGGGTGGGCTCGAACTACCAACCTTTCGGTTAACAGCCGAACGCGCTAGCCGATTGCGCCACGGAGGCTGACGACGAATGCTTCCGCGTCTCCATTTCGCCCCATTTCGTATACTGATAACCAAAATATATCGACGCCCCCGGGTGGGCTCGAACCACCAACCTTTCGGTTAACAGCCGAACGCGCTAGCCGATTGCGCCACGGAGGCTGACGACGAATGCTTCCCCGTCTTCATTTCGCCCCATTTCGTATACTGATAACCAAAATATATCGACGCCCCGGGTCAACCTTTCGGTTAACAGCCGAACGCGCTAGCCGATTGCGCCACGGAGGCTGACGACGAATGCTTCCCCGTCTTCATTTCGCCCCATTTCGTATACTGATAACCAAAATATATCGACGCCCCCGGGTGGGCTCGAACCACCAACCTTTCGGTTAACAGCCGAGGGGCTAGCCGATTGCGCCACGGAGGCTGACAACGAATGCTTCCCCGTCTTCATTTCGCCCCATTTCGTATACTGATAACCAAAATATATCGACGCCCCCGGATGGGCTCGAACCACCAACCTTTCGGTTAATAGCCGAACGCGCTAGCCGATTGCGCCACGGAGGCTGACGACGAATGCTTCCCCGTCTTCATTTCGCCCCATTTCGTATACTGATAACCAAAATATATCAACGCTCCCGGGTGGGCTCGAACCACCAACCTTTCGGTTAACAGCCGAACGCGCTAGCCGATTGCGCCACGGAGGCTAACGACGAATGCTTCCGCGTCTCCATTTCGCCCCATTTCGTATACTGATAACCAAAATATATCAACGCCCCGGGTGGGCTCGAACCACCAACCTTTCGGTTAACAGCCGAACGCGCTAGCCGATTGCGCCATGGAGGCTGACGACGAATGTTTCCCCGTCTTCATTTCGCCCCATTTCGTATACTGATAACCAAAATATATCGACGCCCCCGGGTGGGCTCGAACCACCAACCTTTCGGTTAACAGCCGAACGGTTAAAACCATGTCAGGATGTACTTTTGTTACCTTTCCTTCCCGGTCTTTTCCTCTGAATCATTTCAAAGCGTTTTCCGGTAATCCGTGAATCTATTTGGTGTTCGAATCCGCTCTGGTTGGTAATTTCTTGACTGAGTTTTTTTTCCTTCTTTGACGAACATGTCAGCCAATTGCTCTAACGGTCGAATGAAGCGAGTACTCGTCGAGAGGACACGTGTCGAGCGCATTCGCCCGGTGCCTGCGGCTAAGTGACTTTTCACTCCCAAAGTCCATTTGCCCGAGATAAGTCTGTGCGTCGTAAGTGGCACTTGGTGCCTCGGCCGAGTCGTGCGCCACCCCTTCTCCTGGTGGCTGCTGGGGGCACTTATCGAAGGCAGCGCCCCAAAGTGCCCTGCGAGTCACGTGGTCGGGGTCCAAATGCACAGGACAGGGTCACCTGCGCAACATCCACTTAATGCACGAAAAAATATCTCTTTCTCTAGTAATGCAAGTTGACATCTTTTTGACATCGACATTTTTATTGTAATGGCAGAGATGATGAGCGTTAAAAATCATAGCTAACATCAAGCTGTATCAGGAGGAGAATTGAATCACTGATGTCATCATGAGTCTCGCGTTGCTGATGATAAGCACGCGATCAAAATTATTGAAAGGGAAGAAAAAAGTAAGGCAATTCCACAATTTGCAATGCAAATATTCAACTTGACAAATGTTCTATATGTGAACATGAAAATGCTAAAATAAATATTTGGAATATAAGGTATGTAATTTAATTTTTTTTTTTTCACTTAATTTTTTTCTCATTCGTTCTGAATTTTTGCGGACTTCCTATCAGGGTGTTCTAATTTTTAGATACGATATCTTCTCTAGAAGTCATCTTATGAAAAAAGGAATTCATTTCTTTTTCTTGAACAGTAGAAATAGTACAACATGAGGAAGGACTGTTTGGTTTTCGAAATACGACCGTTCCTAGAAGAAATCTCATGAAATTTAAACTGTATTCTAGGAAAACTGTTATACAGATGAAGTTCACATTCATGTAAAATTTAGTTTTCATATAAAATTTTCCACGCTTATTCTTAGCGGTAAGTTAATCAGCCAATCGAAAACGAGATCACTGTTTTGAGGTGATCAGTCAGACTCATACAAGAATAAGTGAAAAGTCACCGATACGCCACAAAATCTTGAGGAAGAAAACAATAACCCTTCAACATACTTCAAGTTGTTTATCACAAAATAATTCTTATTGCATTATGTGTTTCATTGTACCTTGCCAGTTCCTTTTATGACATTTGAATGGAATATTCGGTATAAAACTTTTCTTCCCTGAATTACAAATCAATCCTCCTGTCTATCTCCTTATTTCTCAAGACTTTTAGGAGTGAAAAACATAGATCAAGCGAAACAAGGACCAAAATTTATGAGCAGAGCGCAGATGAAGGTTCCTCTTTCTATCTGACACAGTAATGGAAGTAACTGGCCAAGTGCTCGCCTCCGCAGCAGACTGTGCCACATCGGTCGCCTACCCCGCAGCCACATCTGCAAAACGTATAGCGAAATTCTTTAGCGGAGGAATGTCAGCATCCGGGTGGGCAGCCAATGGCAGACGCTCGAGGGCGGCATACTCGCGGCATGTGCATTGTGACAAATGAGGCTCTTTAAATAAAGCGGCGCGAATGCTGCAGGTGGCCGTGAATCACGGCCACCCAGAGGTTAACTGAAGTTGAGTCATGGAGGCCGAGCGTCTCCTGGCGTGAGGAGGCGGATGACGAATTCTCTCCGTAAGCTTTCTTGAGCCTCGGAATCTCCGCGCCCTCTCTTTTGCTGCAAACTGTTTTGGGAGCATTTGATAAATAAATTTGCGCCCATGTGCAATATAAATTATTTACTCGTACAACGGCTAATGACCAACGATTTTTTGGGCAGAGTCTGTGATGCAGGAATGTTACTGGTTGACAATCTTACTAAACTGCCATTCTTTCTAAACCCTACAAAATGAGAACTTAAGAAAACTGAAGTTAAGAATTGGCTTTAAAATAAAAAAAACAGTTGGAAATATTTTACTTGTGTGTGCCTCTAGTCTTGAAAATACTATGAAAGGAGCATCAGCTGTATTAAGGGAATAAAATCCCGTTTGCTTATATCGAAGGACATTCTCGTGACAATCTTGTATTTAATATGCTACGATGGATTTGAAGAGCATGAATGAAGTTAGAAGGCATTCCACGGATGGGTTCAGAAAGTATCACTTTACGTTCTTTGATGAGAAGTGATATCCGTTGACTCAAAGGAAAGACTTCCTAACTATATCTATTGTTATTTTGAAGTCTTCAGCGACAGATATTTATCGAGATTTGTTTCACCACGTTGACGTTGATTGATTCATATTTAACGGCTCAGAGAACAGTGTATAACTGTGGAGTATCGTTTCACCGCTGGGGTCACTAAGAGCATTCTCATAGTCTCGATGAGTTCAGTTGTAATGTTATCTTGAGATGATATCTCTCGACATGTAGGTCTTCACGGTGTCTTTCTTGTAACACTTTCTGACTCTTTAGGGTAGTTGTGTACTCTCGAATGAGGACATTTACCCGAGAGAAATTATTAATATTCTGTTCAGTCATGAATTCGATTTTGTTCCTGAAAAGTCCGTGGCAGGGGCAGGTTTCAATGAGTGCGTGGATGAAGATGTTTCCAAAATGTAATACACAGAGGCTATTAATGAAGATAAGTACAAAGAGGGAGATATCCGCCTGAAATTTAAGAAAGAGACAAAATTTAGACTTTAGGTTCTTCTATATACCACAAATTGGAACTAATTTTATCCCGTTGGAGAGAAAGACAACATGGAAATCAACTATTGGTAATTCTTGGTTTTTCGCTGGCGATCAAGCCATCGCAGGCTGGTCATTTGATTAATAAATATCCACAACTTAAGAATCTCTTTTCCTGGAATCCGTACTCGTATTAATACATTCAAAATAGCTAGCTTGTTTAGAAAGGCACCAAAGCATACCAAACAATTTTGTTTCTCCCGTTCGGGTACCCGTACGGGTTACATCGCGTAGCTGCACGGGTAAACACGAGCTTTTGAAATCACAACTGTGAAACGAAGCTTCTAATTTTCGTCAGGATACACGTGGGTGGTTACCCGAGTACTGATGGTCTGAAACAGTTTATTATTAGGTCCCCCACGGAGAAGATAACGGTGGACCCTTACCCGAACAAAAGCGATTCTCAGCCGAACAAAAGCAAGAAACGTATGGCACGAGGAAAAGACTCAGCCTCGGAACTGAGAATACGAGAGGTAGTAAAATTGCGCGAGTGGAAATATGGGTTCATGGGGTACAACTAGATACTGTTTTAAAAGTAACATTAACAATTATATCTTCCTGCGGGTTATTAAATATTGTTTTCTGGCACGTTAACTACGTCCGTCATTATCCCCGCAAGTGTTGTGCATGCTACAATCCAGGAGGTGGCAGTGTTTCTCCCTCGCAGGAACGTGAGCTCCAACTTCGCCTTCATGGCGGCTTGCTGAGCTTCCCCGTTGAGATCTCCCCAGTGGAGAACCGCCCCAACCGGAACAAGCTCTAAGGTCCCGACGAAGGATAGTGAAGTGCATGTGTGTGTATGTGTGCAGGTGTGTGATAGAAGAGAGAAGGGGGCAAGGATGAAGAAGGAAAGATAGCGCGAGGTCCGTGGCCCGTTTGTTGAGGAACTGATCGGAGAAACCACGAGAAACTGCCGTTGAGAGCAGCCGGCAGCTAGAATTCCCCTCTAGACTGTGCTTGAACATTACCCATTTGTGTGGCGCCTGAACTCCGCTACCGACGGGAGTCCAATTCTTGGTCATACTGGTCAAAGAAGCTGTAAAGTTCACAATGTTGCCATTGAGCCATCACAGCACGTATTACACTATAGAAGTGTAATTATTATGACGCTTCCGCTCCCGTTGTCTCAGAGCGCGCGTGCAATGGAGTTGTTTGGACGTGTCGCTCGCTCTGTTTACTCCGTGGCCGCCTGCGCCTCGGAATGCCTTTGACGCCGCGCGCCCGCGGCCGCCGCGCCCGACCGAATATAACTCTTCGTTTCCGATCGCAAGCGGCGCGACGGCGCTTTGGAGTCACGGGGCGTCCGCCCCCTTCACCCCTCAGCGCCGCTTCGACTGCTACCGCAGAGGCGGCTTCGCTTCGCTCCCCTTCTCCGGCAGCCGCCTCCCACCGGCCTGGGTGGCTCAGGGCATCAGGTGATGTCGCTGCAGAGCCTCTGTCCGCACCCGACGGTGGCAGCATTTGCAACACGAACTACAGAGCTAGGCCGAATTCAACCGCTGTCTAGAGGAGGATTCCAGCGGCTCTTGCTCTCATTGACAGCTTTCCGTGGTTTTTTCGATCGATCCCAGGTGAATGCCGGGCAGTTCCCTGACGAACTAGCAACGGGCCGCACGTGATCATTCCTTCCACTTGCTTGTCTTATTCTCCTCTAATCCTTGCTTCCTGTTTACTGGGCTTATCGTCTCACGTCCGGCGATAAAATTTTCGACATTGGTTGCCGTTTTCCCCTTCCCTCTCCCTCCCGGCCCCCCTCTTTCAACCTCGGATCCCTGTATTTTCACTTCTGGTTCGCTACCCACTACCCGCTTCCGATTTCTGTATCCAACGGCCTACTCCCGAGACACAAGTACTTTGCTTTCTTTCGTACGCTCTGCATTCTCCATAGCCTGCCTCTCCGCTTTCCTTCTCCGGCTCTCGGCTTCTCACGTTTCCCATTATCCAGATCCACCTCTATTTCCCTTTCCTGCATCCCCACTCACCCAATTCCTTTCCCCTTCCCAACGCCTTGTTTGCTCTTCCCGTTTCAACCGTTCCCCATACGCCGCGTCTTGTCATTCTCACCATCCTATTGCCCCAAACCGCGTCCTGCTTCCCCCTCCTAATGTTTTACATCATACATTCCACGGCCCCCTCCGGAGCCTCCGCGCTCCCCCTCCGCCCTCTCCTCCCCGTTTCCTGAAGCGCCCTCCCCGCCGCTGGTTCCCCGCCATCGCCCCCCCCCCCCAGGCTCCTGTGAATAGCCCTCCGCTATCGCTGCTCCGCCAGCTGCGATCGCAGCGCACACGCAGTGGCCAGCGGCAGCCAGCTTGGATTCCACCACACGATCACAAATGTCATTCAATTTTATGATGATCTATGTATTGTACATAAAACGTAATGTACCCTTGTACGACGGTCGTTCAATATATAATACCCCATATTTTTTTCTCAGAAACTATTTATTCAAAAGTGTAATTTTTTGGTGACATTATAGCTACATGTTTCTTCTACACGTACTATTTTTTAACATAGTCTCCATCAACTTGTACGGTCTTACGCCAGCGTGAAACAAGTGCCTGTATTCCCTGCCGGTACCAACTCTTGTCCTGTGCGCGAAGCCATGTTTTCACCGCTTGAACGACGCTCTCATCATCATCATCATCATCATCATCATCATCATCGAAGTGTCATCCACGCAAACCGTCTTTAAGAGGCCCGCAGAGATGGAAGTCTGAAGGTGCCAGATCTGGGCTGTATTGTGGATGGGGCAATGTTGTCCAACCCAATTTGGTGAGGTGTTCCCGGGTTCTGAGACTTGTGTGCGGGCGTGCATTATCGCGCAGGATCAAAATTTCAGCCAGATTCTTGTCATGCCTGACAAGGACTCGACCTGGAAACGATTCTTGAGTTTGTCCAAGGTCTTCACGTATGCTTCGGAATTAATGGTTGTCCCTCTTGGTATCACATCAACAAGAATGACCCCTTCACTGTCCCAAAAAACAGTAATCATGACTTTTCCAGCAGAGGGGGTTCTCTTGATTTTTTTCTTTCTTGGTGAGTGAGGATGGTGCCATTCCATTGACTGTCTTTTGGTTTCCGGCTCAAAGTGGTGCACCCAGGTTTCATCACCCGTCACAATCCGGGTCAGAAACGCTACCCCCTCAGCATCAAACCTCTCCAACAAATCAGATGACATGATTGTTCTTTGCATTCTGTGTTCTGCTGTGAGACTTCTTGGAACCCATTTTGCGCAAACTTTTGAATATCCGAGAGTCTCGATCATTGCACACACACTTCCACTGCTGACTAACAGCTGTGAGGCCAATTGTTGCTCTGTATGCGACGGTCCGCACGAATAATGTCATCCACGCGCCTCACCATGTCTGGAGGGGGTGGCACTGACAGGACGACCGGAATGCGGCAGATCTTGGAGTTGAGTTGTTGCATTTCTGACGCCTTCACTCCTTTGCCCACCTCCCGACTGTGCTCCTATCGACAGCACAATCTCCATACACTAAACAAACGTTTATGGATATTTCCCACATTTCTTTCTTGCAATCAAGAACTCAATCACTGCTCGCTGTTTGTAACGTGGATCACTAACAGACGCCGTTTTAAAAATTCACTACAGTTCTGTCAACTGTTGGAATTATTTGAAACTTCGTCCACCTGGCGGAAAAACACTGAACTTGAAGTACCGCGAAGTACAACTTTCAGTTTTTGCTCATTGTGGAGAAAAAAATATGGGGCATTATATATTGAACGACCCTCGTACATTAAAAAGAGCTTACTATAGTTGCACATTAAATTTAATGCATAACTTAAAGACTGTAGTTTTAATGTACAGGTTCCTCTGTTTCCGCTGCCTCTCCGCATGCGTATCGAATATTCATAATCACCGGTCCATCAAAAACATTCCTTCCATAGAGCTTTGATTCATGCATCCTAATTTACATGTCTACATAAAATTGAATGTTAAAGTGATTAAAATTTAATGATAATTAAGTACACTTCAGAAGTTTCCGCTTTACATTAATGAAATGTACATTAAATTGTACCAATAAATGTACCAATAAATGATTAACCAATAAATCAATGGAAACGTTAGTATTAGTTATGAGAAAGTGTTAAAAATGTATTTGTTGGCTTCTACAGAATTTATTTTTTAGAAAAGTTCCATTAAGATTATTAACTCTGTTATTCTTCTACGCCACTTCCATATTCTGTTCTTTTTTCTTTACTGTTTTATTCTCAATAAAATGAATATATATGAAGATCGTTGGTTCACGAGAAATAAAAGATTAATAAATAACTCAGTCTAAATCCTCTTACAATTCATTGTGGGAAACAAAAACACCTAATGAATAATGGATACGACCACATGGAACTAATTGCCACGCAGTACTTATAACAAGTTACAAACAGACTCACTTCGGTCCCAACAGTGGTTCTACACTGATCGTTAAACACGGCTGACTGAAAAAATATCGGTTGATGATCTTGGCTGTCCAGGTGACGCCGCGTCGAAGGCTGTGTTGCCGACGTTTCGACCATCTTATCGTGGTCTTCCTCAGGGCTGTTTATAAATCCACCAAAATATTCGGCAAGTTACGGGACAAACGGAGCCGCAAGCTCTGCCAGCTTGCGTTCCTCCTACGATGCAGAGACGAGGACGTCCTTCCGGCGTTCCTCAACGTTAAACATCATATCCAGACACGACGAGCAGCACGAATTCTACGTAGATCCGGTTTTGCGCTACTCCGCGAGAGGATCCAACAAACCCGAGCCGACCTAGCCATCTACATGACTCTGGCCGCGGAAGCCTACGACTTCACTGAAAAAATATCGTTCGGAGAACACAGTCGCTAGAGGCCTCCTATTAGTAGTGGATAAATGCGATCAAGCTACAAGTACGTAGCTAGTGTCGAAAATCTGCCACCCCCGGGACTTGAATCGCAGACCGTCTCGGTGCGAGTCGCTAAAGAAACAGAGGCAAGAGTGGCATGGCACGAAACTTCGTCTGTGGGTAGGTGGTCGCCACGCCGCGGCGTGGGTAAGTTCGGGTGACTACTGGTGCCAGGGGAATTGACCCAGAGACACGAAGTAAGCAGAAACAGATGCTCCCAAGTATACAGTGTGTCGTAGTATTTGCAAAAGTTCAGTAAACGCGATTTCATTTTTGAGGTTTTGGCCAGGATTTCGGGAAAATGCACCACCGTGCGCCGGCCTCACAGCGTGCACGGAAATAGAGTTTCAATAAATTACATCTCCTCTCCTTGGGCTCTGCGGCACGGCGCGGCGACGCATCCGAGAAGGGAGCAACTCCGTGCCGCGTCACGGTGACAGGGCGTCCGTTATTATGCAGAGGACCTTCTGCGCCGCGAGATGCTTATCGGCGGCACGCCCCCCCTCCCCCGGCCCTCCGCGCTCCACACACGAGCGGTCCGCCCCCGGGCCACTTCGGGGACGTGGCGGGAATGCCACCTACGCGAGACGGGGCGGTTGCCTCGCTCGGATCGAGAGACAACAGTCGACTCCCGCTTTGGTGAACGTCTGGGGACTCGCATGTTTGGTTCAGTATATCCGAGATGTATTATATATGTCAAATGAAATAGAAATACTCCAGAATTATTGATTTTATGAATATAGAGACATAGCAAAATTCATTAACAGCACCAACTGAAAATTTAAGTATTTTCATTTGTCCTTAAATAATCAATTATTTTCAATTGTTTACTTCGTACATTTTTCATTTGAAATTTCTCTAGATCCTTCCCCAGCCAGAGTTCGCGCTCTCTCCGTACTTCATTCTGCATTGTTCTCTGTTTCTCAATATCGTAATGCTTTCAACTGTTGGAACACCGTCCCACTCTCCGAAGAACGTTTTACTCTCCTAAAAACATTCGACATCCAATTAACTTTCTGGACGTTGAATTTCGTAGGTTCAGTCTAGCCGAGGTTCAGGTTCATTATAACTTCTTATGCTTATTGGTAATGTAAGTGAAACGGGACCAGTAATCTAAGTTCACTATAACCGAGGATTCATTATATCCGAGTTCACTATAAGCGGAGTCGACTGCACTCTCTTTAAGATCGAGCTCACCGAAACTGAAGAGACCGCTACATACCACCGAAGCCGCAAACAACATTTGTGAAATTCTTTCGTCTCATCTGATACTTTTACTATTGTCAAATACGTATCCTATTTCAACAAACATCTAATACTCTGACGGGGATTACTTCCACTGCTATTGTTAATATTGTGATATCGACCGTTGCTCTGCGAGGCTCACAAATTCTCTCGATATTAACACTAAATTATTAAATTTATATTCAAGTTAACCATGGGTTCGACATACAACATATTACTCCTTACCTCTTGTATGTGGACGTGTAATCACGATTCCAGGAAGTTCAATTGATTGAATTCCATTATAAGATAGATGGCAACATTGGGCCTTTTCAAGGAATAAACATTTAACATTTATTCTCATAATCTATAGATTACAATTCTATTGATCTCATGAAAATTACTTTTCAATATAGAACATTAAAACACAGTACTGGTTTAACTATAGTTCGAAAGCTTATTAAATTATTTTGATCGTCGGCTTCTCGACTGACTATCAGAATGATGTCCATGGAATCCTTGGTATACCAATTCTTGCATCCTAGCCTACATTATAAAATGTTCTAGAATGACCTCGACGACTTCCTATTAATAGGACTTAATATTTCCCACAACATTAATACGCGGTCGCAACTGTCCGTACCAGTGTTTCGTATGAAATTCCTACTCGTGACTGACTATATTCAGCTTCTCATTGAAAAATCCTTCCATCTACGGAGCTACCCTAATATACATCCCCTCGAAACACGGAGTCTATATTAGTTCGAAATTTCAACTACTACATTAATAAAATTTCCAATTACAATTTAATACCACAATTTAAAAACATACCAAACTCTCAAACCAATCATAAATTCCCGCCTCACTCTCACTTAATACCCAGCTTATGCTGAAAATGCGTTCGCACTTCACCAACTGCTTACGTGTGTTCGCTTCAATATTTCTCTAAAGAGGTTCCTTCTGACCTTCCACTAGATCACAACTTTCAATGCCCTCTGTACACATTTTGTATATTATGTGTTCGCGGCCGTTTCCATCAGCACAGCGCTATGACACCAAGCATGGAATATTACACTTTCGTGATCGGTTGTCATAACAACGCGAATTCTTTGACTTCGAATTTGCCTACATTGTCATTACTCCTAATGCTCGATGCCGATTTTATCATTCGACAAAACCAGGGGTTCTTGGGTCATCACACATTATACTGTCAAATAACGATCTATCGACATGGCGTTAAGATCACGTGCAAATATTTTTGCAGAAAGTTCTCTTTTACAATTATTTGTATATATATATATATATATATATATATATATATATATATATATATATAATGAGTAAACAATATTTCACATCATAATTAGTATTAGCGTTAATAGACCCGATAACATTTTGATAACAATGAAATTATTAGGCGATTTTTGTCTGTAGCATACAAAGCGTTTCCAAATTGTCCGTAGTATTCCTCGCATTTTTGCTTGAATGCTAACACTCAAAAGCAATGTAAAATTCCAGAGATGTGGAGTCGCCAATAAACACACGTGTATTTGCTGCGTATAGTGAGTACAAAAACATCTTCGCTCGTACTTCAATTTCTATTGTGGTTATTGACACTTCAGCGGGCGCAAAGCAACACGCCACTATAGTGCGCTCGGCCAGCGTGTTCTGCTGTTAACAGAAAGGTTGGTGGATCGAGTTCACTCGACGACAGTTGCTTGTTTTAGCTTCTCAGTGTATGTATTGGACGAAATTACGGTAAGACAGCGTTCGCCATCAGCCGCAGTGCTTGGTAGACTCTAAGGCTGTCATATAATTATTTCAAGATATTTCCTTCTAAGAACGGAACCTCAGCAGTATAATACACACGGAAGAGGTGCACTTCATTGACGAAGAAATGCACCAAATGTCCAAACAAAATTTGACTCAATATACACAGTTCCATAATACAAGCACACACAAAAACGCCCCACGGTCGATTAGATCCATCAAACCCTTGCTTAATAGCCAAACAAAGCAACCCACTGCGCCAAGGAAACAGGCCGGAAACTCTCTATCGTCTCCACTTGTGAACACATACCCGTCTCCTTTTCGCCCCATTAAATGGACTGATAAACCTAAACACTCAACTCCCCCGGGTGGGCTCGAACCACCAACTTTTCGGTTAACAGCCGAACGCGCTAGCCCATTGCGCCACGGAGGCTGCTGTAGAACACTTCCCGCTCTCCATTTACCCCATAATATGTACATATTAGCCAAAATATTCAACGCCCCCGGGTGGGCTCGAAACACCAACCTTTCGGTTAACAGCCAAACGCGCTAGCCCATTGCGCCACGGAGGCCGGTTGTAAAGACTTCCCCCTCTCCTTTTCACCCCATTACATGTACTGATTAGCCAAAATACTCAACGCCCCCCGGGTGGGCTCGAACCACCAACCTTTCGGTTAACAGCCGAACGCGCTAGCCCATTGCGCCACGGAGGCTGATTGTAAAGACTTCCCCCTCTCCTTTTCACCCCATTACATGTACTGATTAGCCAAAATACTCAACGCCCCGGGTGGCTCGAACCACCAACCTTTCGGTTAACAGCCGAACGCGCTAGCCCATTGCGCCACGGAGGCTGATTGTAAAGACTTCCCCCTCTCCTTTTCACCCCATTACATGTACTGATTAGCCAAAATACTCAACGCCCCGGGTGGCTCGAACCACCAACCTTTCGGTTAACAGCCGAACGCGCTAGCCATTGCGCCACGGAGGCTGCGAAGAAATGCTTCCTCGTCTGTATTTCGCCTTATTACATACACCGTCTAAACAAAACATACAGCGCCCCCAGGTGGGCTCGAACCACCAACCTTTCGGTTAACAGCCGAACGCGCTAGCCCATTGCGCCACGGAGGCTGATTGTAAAGACTTCCCCCTCTCCTTTTCACCCCATTACATGTACTGATTAGCCAAAATACTCAACGCCCCCGGGTGGGCTCGAACCACCAACCTTTCGGTTAACAGCCGAACGCGCTAGCCCATTGCGCCACGGAGGCTGATTGTAAAGACTTCCCCCTCTCCTTTTCACCCCATTACATGTACTGATTAGCCAAAATACTCAACGCCCCCGGGTGGGCTCGAACCACCAACCTTTCGGTTAACAGCCGAACGCGCTAGCCCATTGCGCCACGGAGGCTGATTGTAAAGACTTCCCCTCTCCTTTTCACCCCATTACATTACTGATTAGCCAAATACTCAACGCCCCGGGTGGGCTCGAACCACCAACCTTTCGGTTAACAGCCGAACGCGCTAGCCCATTGCGCCACGGAGGCTGCGAAGAAATGCTTCCTCGTCTGTATTTCGCCTTATTACATACACCGTCTAAACAAAACATACAGCGCCCCCAGGTGGGCTCGAACCACCAACCTTTCGGTTAACAGCCGAACGCGCTAGCCCATTGCGCCACGGAGGCTGAGAAAGCTTCCTCTCCTTTTCACCCCATTACATGTACTGATTAGCCAAAATACTCAACGCCCCCGGGTGGGCTCGAACCACCAACCTTTCGGTTAACAGCCGAACGCGCTAGCCCATTGCGCCACGGAGGCTGCGAAGAAATGCTTCCTCGTCTGTATTTCGCCTTATTACATACACCGTCTAAACAAAACATACAGCGCCCCCAGGTGGGCTCGAACCACCAACCTTTCGGTTAACAGCCGAACGCGCTAGCCCATTGCGCCACGGAGGCTGATTGTAAAGACTTCCCCCTCTCCTTTTCACCCCATTACATGTACTGATTAGCCAAAATACTCAACGCCCCCGGGTGGGCTCGAACCACCAACCTTTCGGTTAACAGCCGAACGCGCTAGCCCATTGCGCCACGGAGGCAAGTTGTGAACTCTTCCCCCTCTCCTTTTCACCACATTACATGTACTGATTAGCCAAAATACTCAACGCCCCCGGGTGGGCTCGAACCACCAACCTTTCGGTTAACAGCCGAACGCGCTAGCCCATTGCGCCACGGAGGCTGTTGTAAAGCCTTCCCCCTCTCCTTTTCACCCCATTACATGTACTGATTAGCCAAAATACTCAACGCCCCCGGGTGGGCTCGAACCACCAACCTTTCGGTTAACAGCCGAACGCGCTAGCCCATTGCGCCACGGAGGCTGGTTGTGGACCCATCCCCCTCTCGTTTTCACCCCAATTACATGTACTGATTAGCCAAAATACTCAACGCCCCCGGGTGGGCTCGAACCACCAACCTTTCGGTCAACAGCCGAACGCGCTAGCCCATTCCGCCACGGAGGCAGCTTGTGAACCCGTCCCTTTCTCCTTTTCGCCCCTTTACATGTGCTGATTAGCTAAAACTTTAAACGTAGCCCGGTGGGCATTGCTTATACTGACAAGCTTAAATGTGCAGCGCATCTGTTTATCTTGAACGAATTGTTGTTTAAATCCAAACCACCTGTTTTGTCTTCCGATTGATACCTTCTTTCTCTCTGAAAGTGCGAAAGGAGTGTAGCGACTTTTGCATGGTCGGGCGGAGCGTGAAGACGAAATGTGATTGCCTGACCCTCGCCACGTCAGATAAGTTAATATTGGCGTGTCAATTAATCAATAGTTTAGTACAATGCAAAGACAAAAGTATTACAAATAGTAACTAAATTTTTTCCGAATGATTTGTTTTGGAGGGAATAACGCCGATTTGAAATTTGAAAATATCTCTTACTTTGGAACAGAAAGTCATTCATAAGGAATATCATCCTTTTTCAGTTTTCCACAAATATTGAAACTTCAGTAATATGTATGATCATTGGTGGGTTTTCTCTCTCCTCTGTTTGTTCTGCTAGTGTTAACATAATTCTGAATATGAAATGGAAGAAATATTCATTTAATGTTTGAATGCACATTGCGTACAGTAAAATTCAAGAAGAATAGATATCCCAAATACACTTTTTTCGCAACATCTGCAGAGGAAGTCGGTGGTTGTCAGTTTCACAGTTGTAGACACTTTTACCATGCGGATTTGCGATTGGTTCTTGTGTTTAATGAGTGATTTAGTGCGTGTGTATTGTCTTTGTTTTGTTCTGACAATAATTTCATTTCTCCGTTGCTCTGTTTTCAGGAAACAACCGCAATGTGACTCGACACGACATCGACAACAAGTCGCGCCAGTGGTTTGGAGCGACGGTGGCCGCCGCACAGTCGGGAGCTGCCGTTGTGGTAAGACTCACCTGGACGTCTTTTCTTTCTTTTTTAATCTGAGGACCCCGCTGTCGGGTTGCCCGCGATCGTGCGACATTATTATCGCACCGTACCGACGTTTCTTAAGTGTCTTTGCCAGGAATAGGCAGCGATAAAGGTCGAATATTACCACAGCACAGGCTAACGCCGTTCTATAGGAAACCTCTGAAATTAAAATTACACAAGGAACGCTAAGAAATTTTTAAAAAAAAAAAAAAAAAGGAAAAAAATCAGAAATAACTAAAACTCTAATGTAATAATTACTAACTTATTCCACCTACTTTAACAGAATAAAATTTTAATGATGGAAACCAAAATTTGTAATTGACAGCACGAGAACTTCGATGCCTTGTTTGCCTAATAAATATTAAATGTCACTTGATGATTGTGCACCCATTTGAACGATTTAAAAACGTGACATCGCCATATTACTCGCATCTCTTAGATGGCGTCGTTATATTGTCCTTGATATTTTGTCCTGTTAAATCCCCTCCCCTTCTTCCATTAATTGTTTATAAAGCCTTGTCCTCTTCGAGTGCTGCTGTATTACGCATCCACAACCCGTTCTGCATAAATGCCTCTCTGTGGTTCGATCGGTGCTCGCGATGTCTGACGCGAAAAGCGAGCAAGCCGCTTCCTCAAAAGTTGTCTCTACCGAGCAGTACATTCGACGCCATGGAAAAGCCTCCAGATACTCAGTGGCGCATGCTGAACGTCCAGTGCTTCCGGCTTCTGGCAGCTCCCAGCTGAGTCTTCATTTGTTGATATCGGTCGCCCCGGAATCAATTCTTCCAACATGACTATTCATCGGATGTTTAGGCACTAAAACGTTACTCAAAATGTCAAGAATAAGAAAAAAAGGCACTATCATAAGTTACATACACGAAAATGAAAAAGTATTTGTAATGTTTGTCTATATCATTTTATGATGCCCTAAACAAGTACGTGCATTGTAATGTAAAACTAGATTTACGTATTTCCAACTCTTCTACATTTATTCTTAATAGTTTGCATTAACCAGTAATATTTGTTTATGTTCATTAACTCTAACATTACCACTAACTCTTTAAGGATCACAATTTCAAACTTGCGACGATTGGGAGGCTGTTTCAATGGGGAGGAGGATCTCTCAACCTCTACTGATGTAACTCGCATATATTTTAGACGTTCAATATTAGCAACACTGAAACCTTCTGGGTATTTACATTTATTTCCACTTAATATTTAGGTTCCGTCGGTAAATTATCAATCAACCTTGTTCTCAGAACATGACTCGTATTTATGAAATAGGAAAATGGAGAAAAATCTGTTGGTATTCTATTAGGAATTCTCTCGTATTTTAAAATCCAAAGACGTGACTTGAAGATTTCGTAATGAATGGTCACGTTGGACCACGGGCGATATTTTTATATTTTTGCATTGTATATAAAAATAATAAATAAAAGGCAAAAAAAGGTAACTATGGAAAAACGACATTTTTGTTAAAAAAGGAAAAATAAGCGTTATAAAACTTCAAAATAAGTCTTCAAAAAAATACGCTAAAATAAAATATGCATTTCCCTAAACCTCCGATGTCTCGTCATGACCACGCACATTCTTCATGATTTCAAACCTTTCATTTCATGAATTTCTTTTAACTATCACACATTGTGACCTGTCACAAAATTGTATTTACACGTGCGTCAAAAGGCTTGAGAAAGTTGTTATATCGTCTACATTCAGTGATAAAAGGGGGAATTGGAGCTATAACGCTAAGATTAGCGTTGTTGTTAGTGTATTCTGAGATTTTTTAGCTATCCGATCACATAGTGCGACTCCACGGTCTTATTCGTGCAACAACATAACATGAAATATTTTTTATATGCTACAACGTCATTAAGGCCCGGTTGTATGATGTAGAGATATCTCCATGAATAGTTATCAATGGAATTGCTCTATCCATGAATAAATACTTCGTCGAGTTGTACGACGTAATTTTATTCCATGGATAACTATCTCGTGTTTATCCGAAGAGGCGTCTGTGAAAGAGAAAGTTGGTACTGCATTCGATAGTGTTTTGTCGAAATATATGTTCTTTGCTACTCATGTTTTGTTCCTTCCTGCCTTATTACCGTCCATTTCGAATCGCCGTGTTTCCCTGTGAACGTGTGCGTATTGCGTGTGTGCGTCCTCGTGGAATTGTGCCATGTTGTGTTGAAAGTTCCAACTTCGATTTTCGACACTTTGAAGGTAAGTTCAAATAGGATATTATGAAAGATATTATAAGTCTTGAATTAATAATTTGAGAAAGTTTACCAGAACCAAATTGTAGCTTACGTTCACTATTTCTTTCCAGCATTCTCCACAAGTAATTGCAAGCGTGGTTCTGTTAACTCTCCAAAATATTTATACGGTGAGTTTACCCAGTTTATAATATCGGAGGCATACTATATGTATCTGCAATTATCAGAAAATCTTAAAACCAACCACATTTTCTTATATTCTTAACCAAGAACTAATGAACAAAAATATTTTATGGCTAGGCTGCCAAGCACATTCTTAATAAAATGCACAGAATCAAACATTTGCTATTTCTTTTGTAGTTTCATTACCAAGCATACTTTGCTGACCTGGTGTATTGTAGTGCTTTACTATTTTGAAGGTGAGTTCATGCACGGTGGGTAATATATTATAACTTGTGTTTTAAGCAATTTGAGGCAAGCTTTAAAGATCAACAAAGAAAGTTTTTAAATTGAGAGTATTTTCCAATAATAGCAAATAACTTGTCTATTACATTTTGAATGATGTGCTAATTTTGAAACTTGAAAATATTTTACCATTCTTGAACCAAACATTGCTATTTCTTTTGCAGTTTCATCACCAAGCATACTTTGCTGACCTGGTGTATTGTAGTGCTTTACTATTTTGAAGGTGAGTTCATGCACGGTGAGTAATATATTATAACTTGTGTTTTAAGCAATTTGAGGCAAGCATTAAAGATCAACAAAGAAAGTTTTTAAATTGAGAGTATTTTCCAATAATAGCAAATAACGTGGCTATTACATTTTGAATGATGTGCTAATTTTGAAACTTGAAAATATTTTACCATTCTTGAACCAAACATTGCTATTTCTTTTGCAGTTTCATCACCAAGCATACTTTGCTGACCTGGTGTATTGTAGTGCTTGACTATTTTGAAGGTGAGTTCATGCACGGTGGGTAATATATTATAACTCGTGTTTTAAGCAATTTGAGGCAAGCTCTAAAGATCAACAAAGAAAGTTTTTAAATTGAGAGTATTTTCCAATAATAGCAAATAACTTGTCTATTACATTTTGAAAGATGTGCTCATTTCAAACTTGAAAATATGTTGCTGTCCCCTGAATCCAGGTTTTGCTTCATTTCGCCATTTCTTTCCACACTCCATAATGGGAATGAATTATTAGTTTTTCTTTACTTTTTGTGTTTTTTCTTATAACTTATAATACATTCCATATGAGAATTCATCCTGGGAAGCAATTTCTTTCCAAGAACAAATCATCAAAAATTGTTAAGGGGCTTACCCTCCAAGAGCCAACATCACCGTCATGTTTGTATTATGTTACATGTTTTGTATGTTATTGATCTATACATTCATTTGTAAGGAAATTTGATTGAACTGGAACGAGGCAGATGTCAAGAGCCATATTATTCCTGCGCTAGCTAATCAAATGATACTTTGCATGTTATGGAAGTATGTAAATAGTATTGCAATTCAGAGAGTGAAGACAAATATTCCATATTAGTTTTTGTTTTACTTTTAAATACTGCTAATAATTTGTGCAGGTGTTTTTTGTTATCGCACATTTGTGAATCGTTTTAAATATGACTTCTTGCAGATCAATATGAGTGCATCGCAGAGAGTAAGAACCAGTAATTACACTGTGGAGGACACTCTAAGATTAATCAACATGGCCAGAGAATACAAGGAAATATTTGAAAACAAAGAAACAGATGGAGTAACGTCGAATGATAAAGTAAGGGTACATTTTTGTGAATAAAAACAAGTTTGGAAACCTGTTGCAGTGGGTTGCTAATATGCATGTTTGCCCCCTTTTTTTTTTTTTAGAAGAAAACGTGGGAGAAAATAGAGTTGGTGTATAACGCAGAGACGACGATACACAGAACAGCAGACTTATTGCGTCAGAAATACAATTCTTTAAAAAGGGACGCAAGGAAGTATTCGGCCCGAAAAAGGCAACAACGGCTGCAGACTGGAGGTGGTGGAGTAAGTGTCAAGGAGTATCTAATCCTAGAAAAAGTTCTGGAGATAATGGGTGCATCTGCAGAAGGTGCTACAAGTCAGTTCGACAGCGATGCCCCATCTTTCCAGATGGAAAATGTGGATGAAGGAGGGGTGTCCATCGTCATGATGGAACCATTGGAAACGATTTCAATGGAAGCTGAAGAAAATGCAAGCCAGGTGTCGTGGGAGCGACACACTCCTGCCATGCTGAGAAATCCGCTCCACCCTGTGTTGACTGCTCAGATTCAGTCCACAGAAAGTGGAGAAATTTGAGCAACGGAAGGTTGCAGTTCCGAGGTTTCTGGTCCTCCAAACAGGACGCCAAAGAAGAGGAGGAATAATCCTCAACTATCTGTATCTGGGAGGAATTTGGAGCCTTGGGTGAAAAGCAAGACCCTGCTCACTCAAGTCTCTCTAGAGAATCAAAAAAAAAAAAAAAAAAAAAAAACACGACATGGAAATGAATTACATGCACGACTTATACATGTTACAAAAAAAGGTGGAAGAAGAGAAATTACGGACAATTGAAGAGGAAAGACGGAAAAGGGAAGAAAGGGAAGAATCTCTCTACCAGCTGCAGAGAGAAAGTTTGTTGCTGGACATATAAATTAAAAGAGAAACTTTAAAAAAATTAAAAAATTAATTTATTGTATTTTATAAAAAACTATTAAAGTAAGCAATAAACTGTTCCCTTGTAGTGTTATTCTCCACATTCTCTATTCTACCATTTTCCCGTTCATTTTGTAACCCATTTTCGATTAAAATGTTGATTTCGTCTGAGACTGAAGGTTCCAGTTCGTTGTATTTGATAGCAATGTTGTGTAGGACTGCACATGCCACTATGACAGCCTCAGTCCGATCTTGCTTCAACCGCAACCCATTGGCAAGGATTGGAAATCTTCTCTTCCAGACCCCATAGCTTCTTTCCACAGTGTTTCTTGTTAGAATCTGTGCCTCATTGTACAGATTCTCCGCAGGGGTGTTTGTTCGTAAAATTGGTGTCAAGAGGTATTTGGTCAGGGCATAACCAGAATCCCCTAATAACACAGAATCTCCCATTCTACCCATTTCAAATTTTGCTTTCAACCACGAGTTATTGAAAATGGTCTGGTCATGAGTTGACCCTGGCCATCTTGACACAATGTCCAAAATGGAGAGGTCTGGTCCACAAACAGTTTGAACACTGATGGAAAATTTTCCATCTCTTCCTCTATACAGTTCAGCAGTCTCTCCTCCAGGTGACTTGATTGGTACATGTGTACAATCAATCGTGCCAATTACTCTCGGAAATGCTGCAATTTTGAAAAATTCTTCTTTATTTGATTTTGCCTATCTCCTTGTGGCAAATTAATAAATAGGGGAGCTAGTTTGGCTATGGCTTCACTAACTCTCTTTATAATCCTGCTGGCAGTAGATTTGTGTATGCCACAGAAATCCCCCATACATATTAAAAACGCACCACAAGCATAAAATCTCAACGTCAGTAATAGTTGAGTAATGGGAGGAATTGAATGGTTCCTGTAACAAAAATATTAGTTATAATATTCCATAAAATGAAAGTAGTATTGCAGACATTACACTAGTTAGCAATATAGAAGTTTAAGAAAGTTTGGCGTTTTTTATTTTTCCCCTTAGTTTGTTTTTTGGTATTTTCATCACCTACAGGGACTAAGTGAAAAATGCATTTTCATTACTAAGACCAAAATGTATATTTTCAAATTTTCATGTTGTTTTCAGTACTATGAAACAAAATTACTATTGCAAAACCTCTATAGTATTTCAGAAACAATGAAAAAAAAACAATTTACTCTATTTTTTAGAAATGATACTTTGAAGTGCTGGCATTGTGTAAAAATAGCAATTCATTGCTAATACTTAAAAAAAAAGATTTGAATCAATTTGATGTTTTATTTTGTATCCCATTTAAAATGCATATTAAGACCAGACATTACCATGAACACGATGTGGATATGTAAGTTTTTCAATATTAAAAACAAATGTAAATTTTCTCAAAGGAAATGAATATGAAATAAGAAAGGGAATTATTTACCACAAATACTATGTCACACAAATTGGTTGTCCTTCACACCAAGAAATACTCTATAAAGCAATTCATTAAAAAATTAAACATTAAAAAATGTAAATTCATGATGTACCCAATTTTCCTGGAAATATTCCAAAACAATATTCCAACCAAATATTTCTATGCCATGAAATTGCAATAGTTTCGAAATTTAAAGATATTAACCACCGAAACAAAAATAATTAGGACTTGGTTTGGATAAATTAATATAACACAAGTATCACACAAATTCGTCTGTGTGCAACAGTGTCATTAAAATCACATCGTTTTTAATCGACTTGTTTTGAAAAATGAGCTATTGAATGTTGGGTTGAAAAATTAATATTTGAAATTATTGTTCTCCAACTTGTGACATTAAAAATATATTTCACTTTAAACAATATTGTTACACTGTTTTAACCACACATTGAACTAAAAGTACAAGAATGAAAAGCAGAGAGATATCCTCTGGTACATAATGTCAACTATTATATAGTACAGTCATTCAAACTTTGCTAAAAAGAAATTATTAAAAATGTGGCATTTTAATTTTTTCTACTGTTTACACATGTGATGGTTGGTATTTAAATTATTAAAATTATTGAACAATACTTCATAACGAAGTAAAAAAAATCTTATATGAAAAATATACTGATAAGAAAGTATAACACAGTAAACAGACAAATAGATAATTTTGTTTATCAATTATCATTTCATGGAAAAAATGAATTCTTGTATTATATTGCAGCAAGTCCAAGTGGAATTGGAGCACAAAATTCACCCACTCTCGGAAAATGATTCTATCTATTCTAGGGCACTAGGCAGCTAATAAAAAAAATCACTCATTATATATATATATATATATATATATATATATATATATATATATATATACTTATTATTTAAATATCACTTATTATTTATATATACAATTACAAATATAAAATGTATATTTACCTCTCTGTATGATGATTCAAATCAGCCTTCACGAGATCCAAAACCCTTAGCACTGTGGATTTGGATAGACGAAATCTCGTTAAAAACTCGTCATCATCGTATTGAGGCCTGGAACGAAACCTTCTTCGTTTTCGCGAAGACAAATATACCCGGAACAAGAATTCATCATCGCTATCCGAAAACTCCATTGCTGCAGAATGCTATACAGCTAATACAAATAGTAGCACAGTACACGCGTTCTCACTGCTGCTTCCACTTTTGAGGTTATTTCACGTTATTCAATGAATATCTCCGCAAAAACAGTTAAATAGTTTATCATCAGTTTATTCCGTGAATAAGCACTATTCGAACTTCGTACAACCGGTTTTTCCTTTATCCATGAAATAAAATTTATCTCGGCTTTATTCCGAGTTCGTACAACCGGCCCTAAAACAGAAAAATTGGATTTTCCTCGTTTGGAAGTATAAACTATTACTTTCTCGATTACGTGGTTACGTTTGAAATTCAGTTTCGTGGGTCCTTGATATCCAAAAGTTGTTTTCCATACTCCACCTGTTTGTCCGATTGTGAACAACTTTAAATTTTGAAAACTCCTTAAAGAAGCTGTAGTTCCTTACACGTCCGTCTGATGTCGCAATCCCTTTAAAATTATTATTATAATAATTTTATATTTTAAATAATTATTATTATAATAATAATTTCATGGTTGTTCGTTTTAAAACTATTATTATAATAATTTTATAGTTTTCTTCATATGACACACCAATGACATACTCACTCTTTCTCAAAAATGGCTCTAAATATTTTTTTATTTGAAGAGAGGAGTGTGAATTCTGAAAAATGGCCCAAGACATATTTTCCCTGAAAGGTCTCAATTTTCGAAAACTGTAAAGTTTTACATTTTCTCGACTCCCTCAAAGACTTCTCAAGGGATTAGGCGTTCTTATTTGTCGTATTTTTTAATAAGAAAAAACCATCAATGAGATACAATTTACAAGAGGAAGATGTGTGAAATGTACTTTCTACCTGTGAAACAAAGTTAGAAATTGGGATATATCGTATGTGTTATATTCTCCCAACAAATGCAAAAAGAACCGTCAGTGAATTTGCGAACAATGCAAGGATCCCAGAGCCTACACCTACTGTTAATAAACACAAAACTAACCAACTTTTTTTATGCATTTTCCAAATTCGGTAAAGTTTTACGTTACGTTATCTTAATCATTTCATTGGAGCTCAGCGTGCAGAAATTCTAAGTTAGCCAGTCATCGTCAGTCGTAATCAATCATTTTCTGTTTTCTCTTCGGCCTGGGGCTCTACGCAATTATATCCCGAACTTCGGAGACGGTCTCCCATCAGGGAATCGGCGAAGACTCAAGTTGCTGCGATTATCTAGGAAGCAGGTTTGAGGGAAAAGTGTCCGCGGGATGCAGTCGGGCGAATCCCCTGGTCACTCTCCTCCCACCCTCCGATCGCTCCCGCCACGGGCCACGACGCGGTCACCGCCTCGCCACTTGGCCAGCGATAGCCAAGGGCCATTGATCGCGGCCACCTGCAGCTCCTCGCAGCCGCCACACAGGCGCACCCCTACGCGCGGAAAGGTTGGTGGTTCGAGCCCACCCAGGGGCGTTGACTGTTTTGGTTATTCATTCTAAATATTGGGGCGAAATGGGGACGAGGAAGCGTTTACCTCAAGCCTCTGTGGCGCAATCGGCTAGCGCGTTCGCTGTTAACCGAAAGGTTGGTGGTTCGAGCCCACCCAGGGCGTTGACTGTTTTGGTTATTCATTCTAAATAATGGGGCGAAATGGAGACGAGGACGTTACCTCAAGCTCTGTGGCGCAATCTGCTAGCGCGTTCGGCTGTTAACCGAAAGGTTGGTGGTTCGAGCCCACCCAGAGGCGTTGACTGTTTTGGTTATTCATTCTAAATAATGGGGCGAAATGGAGACGAGGAAACGATTCCCTCAAGCCTCTGTGGCGCAATGGGCTAGCGCGTTCGGCTGTTAACCGAAAGGTTGGTGGTTCGAGCCCACCCAGGGGCGTTGACTGTTTTGGTTATTCATTCTTAATAATGGGGCGAAATGGAGACGAGGAAACGATTCCCTCAAGCCTCTGTGGCGCAATCGGCTAGCGCGTTCGGCTGTTAACCGAAAGGTTGGTGGTTCGAGCCCACCCAGGGGCGTTGACTGTTTTGGTTATTCATTCTAAATAATGGGGCGAAATGGGGACGAGGAAGCGTTTACCTCAAGCCTCTGTGGCGCAATGGCTAGCGCGTTCGGCTGTTAACCGAAAAGTTGGTGGTTCGAGCCCACCCAGGAGCGTTTACTGTTTTGGTTATTCATTCTTAATAATGGGGCGAAATGGAGACGAGGAAACGATTCCCTCAAGCCTCTGTGGCGCAATCGGCTAGCTTTTGGCTGTTAACCGAAAGGTTGGTGGATCGAGCCCACCCAGGGGCGTTGACTGTTTTGGTTATTCATTCTAAATAATGGGGCGAAATGGAGACGAGGAAACGATTCCCTCAAGTCTCTGTGGCGCAATCGGCTAGCGCGTTCGGCTGTTAACCGAAAGGTTGGTGGTTCGAGCCCATCCAGGGGCGTTAACTGTTTTGGTTATTCATTCTTAATAATGGGGCGAAATGGAGACGAGGAAACGATTCCCTCAAGCCGTGGCGCAACGGCGCGCTTGGCTGTTAACCGAAAGGTTGGTGGATCGAGCCCACACAGGGGCGTTGACTGTTTTGGTTATTCATTCTTAATAATGGGGCGAAATGGAGACGAGGAAACGATTCCCTCAAGCCTCTGTGGCGCAATCGGCTAGCGCGTTCGGCTGTTAACCGAAAGGTTGGTGGATCGAGCCCATCCAGGGGCGTTGACTGTTTTGGTTATTCATTCTAAATAATGGGGCGAAATGGAGACGAGGAAACGATTCCCTCAAGCCTCTGTGGCGCAATCGGCTAGCGCGTTCGGCTGTTAACCGAAAGGTTGGTGGTTCGAGCCCACCCAGGGGCGTTTACTGTTTTGGTTATTCAATCTTAATAATGGGGCGAAATGGAGACGAGGAAACGATTCCTCAAGCCTCTCTGTGGCGCAATCGGCTAGCGCGTTCGGCTGTTAACCGAAAGGTTGGTGGTTCGAGCCACCAGGGCGTTGACTGTTTTGGTTATTCATTCTAAATAATGGGGCGAAATGGAGACGAGGAAACGATTCCCTCAAGCCTCTGTGGCGCAATCGGCTAGCGCGTTCGGCTGTTAACCGAAAGGTTGGTGGTTCGAGCCCACCCAGGGCGTTGGCTGTTTTGGTTATTCATTCTTAATAATGGGGCGAAATGGAGACGAGGAAACGATTCCTCAAGCCTCTGTGGCGCAATCGGCTAGCGCGTTCGGCTGTTAACCGAAAGGTTGGTGGTTCGAGCCCACCCAGGGGCGTTGACTGTTTTGGTTATTCATTCTAAATATTGGGGCGAAATGGAGACGAGGAAGCGGCTACCTCAAGCCTCTGTGGCGCAATGGGCTAGCGCGTTCGGCTGTTAACCGAAAGGTTGGTGGTTCGAGCCCACCCAGGGGCGTTGACGGTTTTGGTTATTCATTCTAATAATGGGGCGAAATGGAGACGAGGAAGCGGCTCCTCAAGCCTCTGTGGCGCAATCGGCTAGCGCGTTCGGCTGTTAGCCGAAAGGTTGGTGGTTCGAGCCCACCCAGGTGCGTTTACTGTTTTGGTTATTCATTCTTAATACGGGGGAGAAATGGAGACGAGGAAACGATTCCCTCAAGCCTCTGTGGCGCAATCGGCTAGCGCGTTCGGCTGTTAACCGAAAGGTTGGTGGTTCGAGCCCACCCAGGGGCGTTGACTGTTTTGGTTATTCATTCTAAATAATGGGGCGAAATGGAGACGAGGACGTTCCCTCAAGCCTCTGTGGCGCAATCGGCTAGCGCGTTCGGCTGTTAACCGAAAGGTTGGTGGTTCGAGCCCACCCAGGGGCGTTGACTGTTTTGGTTATTCATTCTAAATAATGGGGCGAAATGGAGACGAGGAAACGATTCCCTCAAGCCTCTGTGGCGCAATCGGCTAGCGCGTTCGGCTGTTAACCGAAAGGTTGGTGGTTCGAGCCCACCCAGGGGCGTTGACTGGTTTGGTTATTCATTCTAAATAATGGGGCGAAATGGAGACGAGGAAACGATTCCCTCTAGCCTCTGTTTCGCAATCGGCTAGCGCGTTCGGCTGTTAACCGAAAGGTTGGTGGTTCGTGCCCACCCAGGGGCGTTGACTGTTTTGGTTATTATTCTAAATAATGGGGCGAAATGGAGACGAGGAAACGATTCCCTCCAGCCTCTGTGGCGCAATCGGCTAGCGCGTTCGGCTGTTAACCGAAAGGTTGGTGGTTCGACCCCACCCAGGGGCGTTGACTGTTTTGGTTATTCGTTCTAAATAATGGGGCGAAATGGAGACGAGATAGCGTTTCCCTCAAGCCTCTGTGGCGCAATCGCTAGCGCGTTCTGCTGTTAACCGGAAGGTTGGTGGTTCGAGCCCACCCAGAGGCGTTGACTGTTTTGGTTATTCATTCTAAATAATGGGGCGAAATGGAGACGAGATAGCGTTTCCCTCAAGCCCTGTGGCGCAATCGGCTAGCGCGTTCTGCTGTTAACCGGAAGGATGGTGGTTCGAGCCCACCCAGGGGCGTTGACTGTTTTGGTTATTCATTCTAAATAATGGGGCGAAATGGAGACGAGGAAACGATTCCCTCAAGCCTCTGTGGCCAATGGGCTAGCGCGTTCGGCTGTTAACCAGGTTGGTGGTTCCCTCAAGCCTCTGTGGCCTAATCGGCTAGCGCGTTCGGCTGTTAACACAGGGGTTGGTGGTTCGAGCCCCCCGGGGTGTATGAAGGAGAGGTGGTAGTTATTAGGTTCGTTTGTACATTTTTTATGTTATTTGTTTTTACATCTAACTCCAAAAATACTTTTGTTGTTTATATATTAAAAGAAATATAAATTTTGGTTGTATATGTTTGTATGTGTGTGTGTGTGTGTGTGTGTGTGTGTGTGTGTGAATGTGTATGTGCGTGTATGAGTGCGTGTGTGTATGTGTGTTAAGTAAGTATTCATTGTGATTGCATTAGACGCAGGAAATGTGTTTGTATTTTTTCCCTCTATTTGGTTTGGTTTAGTAGGGTCTTATAAATTTTATGTAACTTAATACTATTTCTTTGAATGTGATGGCATACTCACTGTTGTATTGAATCTACTGCCACGTCGCTCGTTTGTGATCTTTGGTAGTGAGCGGCCGCCTACGAAAGGCTTGGAGGACGCGGTGTGTTCGCGGAAATGAACCACGCGTCCATTGCCCCCCGCTCTCCTTCTTGAATGCCTCCTCCTCCTCCTCCTCCATCCGCGCCGTCGCGCCGGGTCAAAGAGGCGGCGGGCCATTACACCGCACTTACACGCCGCCGCCGCAAGAAGTGGATGCTCTTAGAGGCTTCGCTCCGACCCTGGCCGGCGACTCACGCTGCACTGCGCGAGGGCCGAGGCAGTTGAGGAGGAGGATTTGTTGGTTTCGAACGATGATGAAGGAATTACCGATTATAATTGGAGACACGATCTTTTCGGTGATCTACGAAAACGCGAAAATTATTAATATTCAATGAAAACAGTATGTTATTCATTTTAAACCTTCATTCCTTCAGAAGTAACATACAGTAATGCTCGAGATTAAAAGCAAATTCTTGGTTTATATTTATTTATATATGATATTTCGCGAATTCTTAATCTCTTTGCCGATGTGTTATTTGCGAAAATGGATTTCTGTATTTCGAAATGTTCCGAGTCGTCACTTGCATGCGCTGCCTGCGTTGCCACGAGGAAGGCCACGACCGCACGCAACGAAGGTGGACGCGAAAGCGCGCGACTTCAGGAATGTTTCATTTTGAAATGTTTTTCATTTCATCAACAAACGGTATGAGGAAAAATAAGGAAAAAAAAGTGATAATTGAAAGGAAAGAAAAGGAAGGAAAGGGAATAGGAGGATAGAAATAGATGTAAGAGCTGAGGGAAGTAAAGAAGTGCCAAAGAGGGGAATGTACAAAGAGAAAGAGCGGGAAGGATGTATGCAAAGGAAGGACAGGATGGCGAGAAAGACTGAGGGAAAGAGCGAGTGGGAAAGGAGATAGGAGTAAGAAAGAGGCTGAGAAGGGGGTAACAATCTGTGAGATAGAAGTAGAAAGGAGGAGGTGGAGAAGGAAAAAGAGGAAGAGGGAGTGGACGGTGGAGGCTGTGCGTACAAGTCGCATTCTCCCCCCTCCCCCCAAGCGAACGAGCTCTCGATTTACGGCCGCGTTGGACCGGCAGCGCCCATTCAAAGCCCGTGGCGGGCGATGGCGGCTTCTGGGCGACAGCAGCGGCGTCTGCGCAGTGCAACTTCTCAGAGCGAATGACCCCCCACCCGACCTCCGGAGGCGCATGAATCGCTTTCTTGTGCCTTGTGCTCCGAGGGTGCAGCGAGCTCGACCTACGGCACAGTTGGGCGCAAAGGCACACAAGCGTGGATATCTCTTCAATTAAAGAAGTATTGCGCTCAATGCACTCAGCTGCGCTCGTGGCCGAATGAAGAATCGAGACGATGGGATGCAAGCGCGATAGAAATGCCTCGCTGACGCTCCGTAATTCATCTTATGCAGGAAACCGTGTTCAGACCAGATTGGATCTCAGTGGCGTGAATGAAGATAATATGTGTATTGAGGGACTATTTTAAGTAAGCAGATAAGTGCGCATATTACTAAACTGCATTGATTGAATGGTCTACTCCGAGTACCAAACGTCTGACATTTACACTCAGAAATTGTGCACGAGAAATATACTGCTTTCATTCTCCTGCGAACAGTGACTTTTTTCGAGCAATCTTCTCCAAAGCCACTTCCTGTTGACTTTTTGATTTTTAATCTCTCTCAAAATATTATTGCTTTCTCCCAATCATCTACGAAACACTTCATTTGCTTACCTCATTCGTTATTTCTAAACTTACTAGCCGAACCCTTGGGATTACGTCGCATGATAAGAAGAGCAGCAGGGAAGTTACAGCACAGAAGTACAACTACATAATGCATTACACGGAAATTCGAAAATCCCAAAATTATTTATTCATGTTGTTTGGTACTTAACTTCCAAAACTGATTAAATGAGGGAATATTACAAATTCTGATACAATACAATTTAATTCACTATTCATTGTGACAGCAGAATTGTATATCTCGATCTGTACATTTATGTTGTTCTGGACTTTTGTAGGCGAATAGGCGGTAGGTAGGGGCGGAAACACTCCGAGGTATTTTGAGAACTTCCAGAAATCCATGGGAAGAGATGCCCAAAATGCGTGGCGGCGCGACAGTCACGAAGTGTCGCGCGAAAGGAAGATGGCGTTGAGCGAGATCGGAAAGCACGGCAGAGGGATTTGAGCTGAGTGAAAACCTCGTGCGAACGCACAAAACTTGCGCCCAGGCCGGTGCGGAGATGAGCTATACCCATGTGTTGGGACGCCGCTGTGGAACATTTTTTCCACGGATGACTGCGGTCGCCGGGGCTCTACGCTGTGCGCGTAAGCTCGCTGAGTGGCGAGGGCCACGAGTCAGACTGATTTGCATCTCTTAAGGATCGTTCCTCCGATCGGGGTATAGTGTGTATCAGAGCTATACATAACGGGTAAAACTATTTATTTATAAATACTTATTAATAAACATGTAAATGTCTGAAGCTCGAGTCTGTGATTGCTGTTGTGTTCCCACGACGTCACAATACCAGTTCCTAAACCTTTTGGACATAACCTGCGACTGGAATGTATGAATGATTTATGGGCATGGGATTATGAAGATATGATATGAATGATGAGCAAAACTACAAGAGAGGCGGGGGAAATGGGAGAACCCCGAGAATATCACCGAATCCGCTTTGTCCGCCCATATTCCACATGGAACGACTGGAATTTGAATTCAAATTTCAGCAGTATATTTCCGAATCAGCTATGTCCGCCTCAAATTCCACATGGAACGATTGGAATTTGAATTCAAGTTTCAGCGCCATATTTCCGAATGCGCTTTGTCCGCCCCAAATTCCACATTGGTACGACTGGGATTTGAATCCCAGTTCAGCGGTGGTCGGTGAACAGTTCCACCGCTTCAGCACGGATCGCCCACTCTGCATGGGGTAGCGAAATTCAGCTCTTCTTGACAGCTACACGTTGGAGGCGGCCCAAGCCTTGAAGATGAGTGGCATTCACGCGCAGAATTAATTTGCAGACAACAATAACGCCCCCCTCCCACTCCTCCTCTACCCCTCCCCCGTGCCTTGCCTTCCTGGAAGATTGCGGCAGGTACAAGGGATGGGTCGGATGGGGCAGGCGATTCTAATGGGCACCACACGCTTCGATTTTAAATGAAGGCAGAGAACTGGCATTTGATAAATGGAATTACCGTTTTATTCTTTATTTTGTATTGTACGTGTTAATCAGTGATTTAATGGGCAGAATATAGATATATTCACGATTATACATGATTTTTTGAAATTGCTTTGGAAATGTTCTATAGCTAGAATGTAGTGGTAGATTTGCAAAGCAGGAATGATATTTAATAAGGCTATTTCGTGTATACTATTGTTTGTAGAGTGACATACCAAAGAAAACATTCAAATTTTTATTTAAAAGAACGCTTTAAAAAATCAGCTTTAGACGATAAGTTAAATATGTAAATAGAGATAAAAATAATTGACTTTTCTCTCTGCTAATGACGTTTGTGTCCCTGAAGATGGTGCTCACACCTTTTCAGACCTAGGCCGAGAAAAAAATTCACTGCCCAAGATCGAAAAAGATCAATTTCAGTCCATAAAACTCAACATCGGAAGTGATTGTACCAATAATAATTGCAACAGCAATTACAACGACTGATGCACACCTGTCTAACAGGGCAAACCGAGGGTTTTAGGGGAGAGCGTGTTGGCGCCAGCGTGCCATTTGGCGCGATGGGCGGTGACGTGTGCGGCGGGGGCGGAGGGGGCGTGGCTGTCAGCGGGGACGCGCGGCGCCGCGTGATTTGTTTGCGCCATCGATCCTCCCCTAAAGCAGAAGGCCGCTTCCATGGGCGACGGCCCGAAAGGGAGAGCAAACACCGCAGCGCTGGGCAAATAAAGAATAAAAGATGCACAAAAATGAGACGAAGATAAAGCAGACCAAACTGACTTCTGGCGGATCAATGGCGAGTTTAAGATGTGACTTTTTGTGCGTGTGATTTTAAACCATGTTTCCTCCCTGAATCATAATGTGAAAACTATTATTGTTTCGTTTAAAATGTGTTTGATTTTAAATCTATTTGATTCGTAATAATTAATACGACCGTTAAGCAAACATATAATACAAAAAAATTATATAATAATTGGGTGAGCAAAAAGTGTAGAAAATTTTGAAAAAATAATCAAAGTTCAGCTGAATATGGACTCTGCAATGACAAAGTTCCAACTAACATTTCAGTCATTCGCAGTAAAATGGTGTCAAAGTTTCATCTCTCCACCTCCAGTAGTGATATTTGCAGTGCCTATTTGTCCACTGATTGTACAAATCTGCGGACTGTACAAACGCACAAGTGTATTCTGCCTGTGGCAGAAGTGAGGTTGCACTTTATTATACAATTGGTTTTCTTCGATTTCATCATTTTTACCTGGAACCTACTCATTCCAAATTGTCAATATTTTGCAGCAATGATTCCATTGTTACCTCAATGTTACTAACAACGTTACCAATCAATGTTACCAACCATGATACCGCCGTCCTTTACCATTGTAAACGACGTTTGGGCTTGGTGTTGGTACTTTCATGAGAAATGCGTCACACCTTTGTTTAAACAATATGTGGAATTAAAAAGATGCCCATTTGAAATGCTTGTCTGTCTCACCGAGTGTTGTGTTGTGTTGCAGGCGTGCGCGCCGCGCTACGTGTACTACCCCAACACGCGCGAGGAGCGCCACGACCCCGTGGGCACGTGCTGGGTGGCGGAGCGGTTCGCGCGCTTCAACGAGTACTCCCCCTGCAGGACCAGTGAGTACCCCACTTCACCTGCTGGCTCCACTTCACCGCTGCATAGCGACCGGCTGCTCTGATCGGTCGTCTTCCGTGGTCTCTCCGATCAACACCAGCCGAATGCAGGAGCAGCATCCTACCAAACGGGCCTTCTTCCTTGTCCTATCCTCACCCTTTATTGACACACAGTTGCATGCCGAGGGAGCTTAGAGCTTGTCCTGGCACGGGGCGGTGCGTCGCTGGTGGGAGATACCTGGTTGAGCAACTGTTTTGTGAAAGTAAATCCAGTTCTTTTCGTGGCAAACGGTGGTCTTTACCCTTAATTATCTTCAAATTAGTTGATGTAGAGATACCGTTATTTTGTTTCAAAAACGTTTTTGCGCAAATCATTTTATAGGCAAATTTGTGAAACATTATTCAACTTTCAATTCTTACAATTGCTGCAGAGTTGTCAGTAAGATGCGTATCACAGTTTAACTGTCGTATGGTATTAGGTAGAACATTTTTGGAGAATTATTTCGTCCTTTTTTTCGCTCTCTTTCCTTAGCACATAAGCAGTGAACAGAAATTGAGTCATAAAACTTCTAGTTGGGAAAAACAATGCTTCACAACTTGTGTGAGATGATTTTACTCCTTTCCCACTGACTGCGCAAAAACTGACGTCATGAATACTGCAAAATAGTTACGAATGGTAGCTTTTATCAAAATATTGATCTCCACGAACATTTGTAACCTAAAAAATTCCTAATAGTTGAAAACACGGCTATTTTATCCGACTGTGCAAAGGAAGGAGGGATATGTATTTCACCATTGACATCCTGAGTTTTTTCGTCCTAATAGGTTTTCAACAAGTCGATGGATTTTCGTCCTAATATCTCCAAGCAGAATAGCAATTCTAGCTGTTTTAAAAAAGTCCGTGTGGGTGCATTGGAATCGTCAGTAATAAAGCGTACAAGGCCACTTGATTTAACAGCATTTTTTCTTGAGTCAACCTTGAACCCAGCAGTCGGGTTTTTGTTCCTCGATGGAAGAACAGTCTTGCTGCCGTCTTATGTCTTTGCCCCACTGTGTCCTGAGATTTTTTGCGGTAGCAGCGTTGCCCCCTCCCTCTCCGATCATCTTGGGGGTCGTCATCTCAGAGCGCCAGAGGTATTCCAGACCCTGTTGCGGCTTCTTTTGAGTACGCGCGATAAAAACGAATATATGTGAACAGGAACTCCCGTGTTGGCATGCATCCAGTCGTCGGTAATGGCAACTTCTCGTATGGGAAGATTTCGAATTCCCCTTTGCCAGAGGTATGAAAGAAACTTCTTCAGCAATGAGCACGTTTATCAAGGCATTTTGAAGTCAATATCCCGTAAAAACAGGATGTCATATAAAGAAGCATATTAATCGAAATTAGTATTCTAAATCCGATCATATGAGTTTTTAGTTGGAATATTGATGTCAGGTTTAATACACTACACTTGAATTACTATTGTCTCAATATATATCTTCAAATATTTTAGATAAATTTCATTTGCATTTTAAATTTGTTATTTTGCTCACTTCGCTGTTGTTCATAATAATAAATCAATATCGCATGAGTCGTTTTCATTCTTATGAGTACAACAAGCCAGTTATGTTATATTCTCTTCATCTCAAATTCGAATCTCGGTTGTAAGTAATTTGTATATTCGTGAATTAATTTTGGCTCACTTGAAGCACTTTGTTGAGACACGTTAGAAATTCTATGGTACTATTTCCTATATAGGCGTACAGTTTCACGACAAAAACGAATAGATGTTGCTCAGGTGGAAATCAGAGTGAACATTTGTTTGGAGTAATACAAAAAGCGCGGTCACAAAAGCGTTTTTGCATAGAAGCGTAGACAAAAGCTGAGAGTATAATATAGTGTTCTGAGATCGAATATCGATTTACACCCTTGATGATCGCAGCGTGATTAACAAAAGAAAATCATCATTTCTCCCATTTACACATTACAGTTGACTCGTTTCATAATTGCTCGGGATGTATACACCAGCTGTTTGTAATTTGTCGCCCACAACAATCCGTTTGGTATTCGACTACATATGTAGCACGACTATAATATTGTGAATTCGAAATAATACAGTTTATTCTTCTTCAATTTTCTTACTGCAACGTTGGAATTCTATATCTTTGAATTTTTCTTCAGTTACTGAAAAAAATATTCTATGCAAACAGAGCACAATAATTACCCATAGACAATTACGTACACGATCCATTGTAAATAAAATTATTATTCGGACTACTTACCATCGGTTCCCGTTTTCCATCAACTTAGTTAAAAGTAACATATGGGTATGTTGGATGGCATTCATCCAACATTCATCTATCATACCATCCAACATACCTACAAGTTACTTTTAAGTAAGTTGATGAAAAACGGGAACTGATGGTAAGTAGTCTGAATAATAATTTTATTTACAATGGATCGTGTACGTAATTGTCTATGGGTAATTATTGTGCTCTGCTTGCATAGAATAAATTACAGTACCTGAAGAAAAATCCATAGATATAGGATTCAAAGGTTATAGTAAGAAAATTGAAGAAGAATAAACTGTCTGTAAATAATTGATACAAAAATATATTATTTCGAATTGACTATTAGAGTCGTACTACATATGTAAATAATTAGTTAAATATGTATTTTTAAACACAGACATAAATCTATTTAGAGTATTGTGAATTCTCTCGCAATACCCCTGTGGAAGAAGCCCAAATTCCCGCCAAGTGTGCTTTCGGGGTTCTTCGGCGCTGCGCGCTCTGCTTAGTATTCCGGGGCGGCGGAGGGCGACCTGCCCAGGGCGGGGGCGGGGGCGGGGGCGGGGGCGGTCGCCCTGCGCCACCGCTCCTCCATCCCCAGCGTCTGCCGTCGCAACCACGGGGGCCCCCCCCCCTTCCCCCCCCCGCCTGCCGCGGCCCCCCCCCCCCCCTCTGCCCACCTCCCACCACAGCGCCCGCTCTCCCGCCCCGCACGGCTGTCCTTAGGCGGCGGTCACAATACAGGCGATTTTGGCCGAAATTTCGGTCGGCCGTTTTTGTCCGACGTTCGGGATTCGTTCAAACTCGCGATCGTAATCAGAAATAGTCACACTGAACCTGAACGATATCTTCCGACGGCGTCAGAAAACATCGGCTGTCGGACGATCTATTTTGTTTGGTTTTATCCGTTCGACAACGGCCGACCGTAATTTCGGCCAATGTGACCGCCACCGCTGCCACCCATGTCACCCGGACGCTCTGCTGCGCCTGCAACCTCCATCTCTTCCTCCCCTCTCTCTCTCTCACACCCCATACGTCGCTCCCGCTTCCCTCTCTTCCCCACGCTTCAGTTTCTTCGCACTATTTCTTCAGCTGCCGATCCCATTTTGCCTCCAACCTGCTGTCTAGCTCCCCCCCCCGCGCTCGGCTTCGAACAGCACTGCGCGTCTGCCCGAACTGGGCCTCGGTTCCTTCTGTTCCGCTTTCACCCGACCCTCTTCATCTCACCTCGTTAATCGATTGATTTATTGTTTCTGACTCTTGGCGCGTCAACTATTGAAGTCATTAGTCCAGAAAGTATAGTACATGATTTTTCATCGGGAGGTGGCAGTGATCTTCTTCCACTAGATGGCGAGATCCGGCGCCGACCTAATCCCGATTAGATGAGGTTTTCCCCAACTAGGGATCCTCCACCAGTGGGGACCCCAGCCGAGCTAAGCTCTAAGCCCCCGACCGGTCTCTGCATGCGTGGTGGTGTAGTGCATGTTATTGTAAATATGTGAGGATAGAACAAGGAAGAGGAAGGAAAGATCGCGCGCGGTCCGAGACCCGTTTGTTAGGATATTGCTCCGACTTTTACAATTTTTGCTCCGACATGTTGATCGCAGAAACCATGGAAAACTACCGATCAGAGCAGCCGGCCGCTAGAATTCTTCTCGAGACAGCGACTGTATTCGACCCAGCTGACAAACTGGTGTCAGCTGTCAAGCTAGTGGTAGAAAATCCTGCCGCCGCGCCGTCGGGACTCGAACCGAGATCAGAGGCACTGCAATGACATCAGTTGATGCACTGAGCCACCTCTACCGGTCACCTTTCCCCTTCCTCCTTCCCCCCCTCCTCTTCAGTTCTGCCTACGCTTCATGTAGTTCTTCCATTCTCTTCCAGCTCTCCCTTCTCTGCTCACTTTGTGACTTACGTTACGACAAACAATCCTCTTCAGTTCTGCCTACGCTTCATGAGTTCTTCCATTCTCTTCCAGCTCTCCCTTCTCTGCTCACTTTGTGACTTACGTTACGACAACAATCCTCTTCAGTTCTGCCACGCTTCATGTAGTTCTTCCATTCTCTTCCAGCTCTCCCTTCTCTGCTCACTTTGTGACTTACGTTACGACAAAATCCTCTTCAGTTCTGCCTACGCTTCATTAGTTCTTCCATTCTCTTCCAGCTCTCCCTTCTCTGCTCACTTTCTTCATCTAGTTCTTCCATTCTCTTCCAGCTCTCCCTTCTCTGCTCACTTTGTGACTCGGTTAACGTCTTCCCCGGCATCCGAGTCTGTCTCTGTTTTGCTCTGTCCTCTGCTACGTTCCCGGCCCCCTCCTCGTCCCTTTGCCCCCCTCCCCGTCTTTTACTGTCCCATCCTTGAGAAGAGGCTACGTGCCACTTTTATCTAAATTTTGGAAACACGTCCGAAGATGAATTGCGCGAGATACTGATCTGACAATTTCCACAGCAATTCCCACACAAATTTCCACGGCAGAAGAAGAATGGTACTCGCTTTACGTACCTACAGATCCTGCAGTACTAAATAACGGGCGAGATGTGAGATTCATTAACGTTGAAAATTAATTTAGATTCATAAATTTTTCTGAAATATGTTTCTCCACTCTTAAAACGCAATGTTTCCCAGCCATTTAGTTATTGCGGTAACGTTAACATCGCTCTTCATAACGCATGATTTAATTTTGAATAATAGCATGTCTGTGCTTAAACGCGCTTTCTACATAAAAGAAGTGTGCATTACAGTGAGATTTTTCTCGTCAAGAGCTTTGTGAGATCATTAACGTAAGATTGTAACTCTGAATATATATATATATATATATATATATATATATATATATATATATATATATATATATATAAAAGAGAGAGAGAGAGAGAGAGAGAGAGAGAGAGAGAGAGTTTGTTTTTAATATCCACTTATCCACTGATGACGTTCGGAATTATTTGCAATACCCAAGGGTGCCACGTAACCTCGGCTGCTTGTTTTACTCACTTTCTGTTTTCTTCCGCTTCGGCCTCTTCTAGATGGTTACACAAGTAACTCCCGTGTCCTTGAACGAATCCAGTTTTTGTGCCTATAATACAGAGCAAAAACATAGTATTCCGTGAGAGTTCTCTCTGTGATTCCAAGTACTGCTCTTTGCAGCTCTGGACCATAGTTATTTTACGGAAGATGAGAAGGGGAAATGAGAAGTAGAAAATACCCATGCTCAGGATGGGACTCTTACCCCTCAACCATCGAACAGAACCACTTTGTTGGCTCCTGCCTTAAGAGCTCCTTACACGTTCAAGCGTAGCTCCCAATGGATCGTATTAATTGCCGAACAACGTGGCGGCCAAACAAGCCAGGCTTGCGGCTCCACGCGTACGATATTCGTGCGCGAGCTCTGTTCCCCGTGTCAGCGGCTGGGCCAATAAAAGCAGCGCGTCGGCTGTGGAGGTCGAGTGCGCGCAGAGCATTTAGCCCATTGAGAGCGCCACTCGGGGCACTCCGCCGCCGCCCCCCAAAAAGCGAGTGGCCGCCGAGCAGCGGCGCGGCGCGGGGCGGGGCGGAGCGGGGCGGGGCGGGGCGGGGCGGGGCGGGGCGGGGCGGGCCGGGCGGGGCGGGCGGGGCGGGCGGGGCGGGGCGGGGCGGGGCGGGGCGGGGCGGGCGGGGCGGGGCGGGGCGTGTGAATGAGTGACACGCCGCCTCCGCCGGGGGCGCGCTTATCAGCCGGCCCCGCCCCCTCCCTCCACACGCGGGCGCCTCCACGCATCCAAAGCTACACTGTCACACATTCACGCATTACTTTGTTGTAAATTACATTCAAACAGTTATCATGAACACATTAAATTTAATGTACACAAGTGCACGTGCACATTAGGATGAAAAGGTCAGAGCTTTATGTTCACATCTGGAAGGAAGGAATCTGGGTGGACAGGTGATTATGAATGCATGACATGAACGGTGAGAGGCAGAAGGAATGGGTGAACTTCTATATTAAAACTACACTGATTTTAACTTATTCATTAAATTTAATGTACAAATATATAAAACTCTTTTTAATGTACAAGTTTACATTAAGTTTCATGTAAAACACATTCATATACATTAGAATGATCAGTGCAGCGACCAAAAACTGATCTCAACATCACCATATCCAAAAATAAAAGACCAATTTTAGGCTAATTGAATGTCTCATTCGCTGACCTGCAGAGCCGAGGTGGCTAAGAGCGTGTGGCGACTCGCCGCTTCGGTTCGAAGGGCCGCGGGTTCGAGTGCCGCCTTGGACCGGGTTGTTTGTATGTTGTTCCTCATTTACGTGTTGTCAGGGAGCCCCTCGAGATCTGCTGACCCCACATCAGATGAGATCGCAAATGTGTTGGTATCTAGTCGAATGTGCGTCCTATCGGGACGGAATGGGTAACCGGCTGACGGCTGGAAAAAGCGCAAGGAAAGGAGAACAAAACGCTCAATACCCGGACTTAAGGTTCTTGCGAATTGCCCAAAACAGTGGGTGTGGCTAGCTTTCGATGGCTCCTCGAGGCGGCAGGGGGCAAAGACGTTCTAATCCACAAAAGTGTTGCAGAGTAAAGATTATGCACTTCTAGGGCGTACATGAGGTCGAAGATTATCACTTATTGCCAATTAATGTGGTGGGAAAGCTCGTATAAAGAAGTTGCACTATATATGCAGGCAACTTGTCTTTCACTGGTGTTTCGTAGGTCACTTAATACAATAAAGCAGGTCACGCATGTCACTTATTATAATAAGAGAGATTAATCGTACCTGCCGAACATCAGTGGGACAATCCATTTTAAGTGGTCCAGCACTGGTCGCTCGACCACCAGAAAAAAACGTGTGCTTTGTATGTAAATTCCCTCATGTTTTGTTTGTTCAAAACAATTTTTTTTAAATTTGTATTGTACATGGTTCACAAATCGCGGACCCAGGTCGATGGTACAAGAGCTAAAGTACTCCAGAACAAAATACAAAATTTAATAACGTCGGTGATGGACAGTTTGGCACATTTCCATGTCACTGTTGCAATGAAACCTCGAAGTCGCTAACTTCCATATCGTGAATTTCTCCTTACCTGAGTATATTCATTGTTACCGATGTATTCGCGGTCTCACATATGCAAAGTCGAAATATAAAATAGATTTTTCCCTGAAGAGATTCGAGCCGTAGCGTTTCCTTTGTATTATAAATGAATATATTGATAATTTCCCGCGGCCGGGGAAGTGGCATGGCCCACTGTGGCAGTGACGGAGAAGGCGCGATGCGTGCGATAAGCCCTTTGACGCGACGCTTCCGCCGCAGCTCCTCTGCGGGCGACGACCCGCGCCCCGACGCTGCGTGCGCCCTCGCTCAGACCTCTTTGGGATTAGTGCTTCCCGGTCGGCCAACTGATAAGATGATTCATTTCGTAAGCGTAGTGCAAGTTTCATCGCGAGAGATTGTGGTGACCTCCCTCTAACTGAATGGTGATATCCGACCTACGCCAGATGGCGGGGTTGTCCCCTACCAGGTATCTTTCACCAGGGGCACCACCCCAGCCCGGACCAGTTCTAAGCATGTGTGGTAGTGTTGCTCATGTAAGTGTATTTGAATGAGGGATGAGGATACGACAAGGAAGGGGAAGGAAAGATCGCGCGCGGTCCGTGGTCGGTTTGTTAGGGTACTACTTCGGCATTCGCCTGATATTGATCGCAGAAGTCATGGAAATCTACCGATCAGAGAAGCCGATCACAAGAATTTTCCTCCACATAGCGATTGAGTTCCACCCAGCTGCGAGCTGTATATCGTTAGTATCGAAAACCCTAGAGGCACTTCAGTTGATGGCCTGAGCCACCTACACCGGACGGTAGATTGGTTATTTCACGAGAACTGAAGTGTTGGGAATGTTTTATCTAATTCCTGCGCCGTTGGATGGTGCTATCCGGTGCCGTCCCACACACGTCAACATGCGTGGGATTTCCACCTCCAGGGATCTCCTCCAGCGGTCCACCCGCTGGAGCACCATACTTGGCAGGGGCTCGCGACAGGTTTTAAGCATCCGACTTGAACGGTAATGTAGTGGCATCCTTTACATTCCCTTTCTTGCTTATCCTCGATGATCTCCAAGACTTCAGAAGTAATGCGAAAAATCGGATATAAGGTCAATGTTTGAATTGCGCTCTAGCGACACACGAGATAATAATATATTACAAAACTTTAACCTAAAGCTCCTGAATACGTTTGATTATTTCGTAACTTCATAACGTTTGTGTCCTGAAATCCGTTAACTTAAGTTACTTTTCATTGCCCACCCTAACCTTATGGCGGCGCCGAGCAAGTAGCATCCAGGCAGAACCGAACGAGTGCCCTGTCAATCTCAAAAAGCCGAACTGCTTGGAAAGTGTTTTCTTTGAAGTGTCCAAAAGCAGACACGGTGTGGATGGGACGAGCACCAACAGAAAGAGCAAGTGACTCCCCAAGCTCGCGCCGAATGCCACACGAGGCCCAGGTTGTGGGCCGATTGCTCTCCCAACGGCGACGCCGCGCGCGCTGTGCCATCTGGGCTGCATCGCAGTGGGAGGGGGAGGGAGAAGTACCTCGCTGCGCCTTGTGCATCAGCGCAGTAGGCCGGGGCCTGTGACAGCCTCCGCGCCCACGCCTACCTCGCCGCCCCACGACCCCGCCCACCCAGCGCCCCTCCCCCACACGTCCTCTCTTCCCCGCTCTCATTCCCCTCCAGCGCGCCCCGCCCCGCCGCCCTCAGGGAATCAGCGGCGCGTGACGCGATGGCGCTATTCTTAGCCTCCGCTGCAGCGGAGATGCGGCGGTGACGCCGCGCATTCGGAGCGCATCGTCCAGCCCAGCCCAGCCCCTGGAAGCAGGCGGCTTCACGAAAGGGCCGCTTTGGCGCCTCGTGTAGCATGTCCGCTCAGACACCACTGCTCCTTTATTGAATGGCAGAGAAAGAAAGTAATATAGCCCCTGAGATTATCTGTGTGTATTTTTGGTAACACTTCTCGAATTCGTTGCTGCTGTTCTCGGGCCTTGCAGGGCTCCAGAGCTAATTAGGTATCACAAGCACGTCTTGCCATTTGTGATAGCACGTTTGGGTAAAGGAATACTGTTTATGAGGAATAGTTCTGCCTACAGCATCGAATTTTGTTTTCGACTTAAAACGATCAAAATCCAGTTTCTATGACATAATTTTGTAAGGCCTTTATCTAGCTATTTATAGACAAAACGTAACTATGATTACATTTGACGAAAACATTACTGAATCTGGGTAAATAAAAGGAAAACAAACAATTCACGGATTCTTTAATTTAATTTTAAATTATTTAAAATTAAAAAAGGCCGCGAGAGCTTTCTGGATCTCGCTCGCGCAACTTACTTCCAGGCTACGCATGCCAGCCTGTAAGACGCCTGCCAAGAAACAGGAATATTATTCCATAAACTGATCTGTTTCCTATAGCTTTTCCCCTTTTACGCAAAAAACACACTAAATGTGCAGAAAGCATTCCTATAGAAGAAATTCACTTCATTGGGTATGATTCATCTCTTTTGAACATTTCACAAAGTATTACAACAAGGGATGTGGTCTCACAATTCTCCCCTTCAGTGACCTAACTTCCCCCGCGACAAGGATTTATTGGATTCAATCTGGTGATTCTACTTTCCACCACTCTCAACATATGATCCGGAGAGTTTGTTTACTTCGCTCATCCATTGACTGCAAAAAATAAAATTTTTGCACGTCTTTAGACCGTGGAAATGTTATCTTCTGGGTTCATCTCCCGACTCTCACATTAGCATTGGTACGTTCACTTTCTGAATTTTCAGAAATCGGCAATTATACCATTTCATTTATAATGACATTTCCGTTTATACGAAATTTTGACTACCATTTTCCTACAGATAAAGGAAAGATTTTCTTCATGCTCAAATTGTATCATTAAAATTCGCCTCCAGGTAGTTCTTGTGTCATGAAATGTGAAAGTAGCGTGTATAGATTTTTAATGGATGGAAGATTTATAATAAAATGGAAATAATGTTATGTTCTACAATTAAGACACTAATGTTAAATTACTTACTTAATAAAAAATGCCTTAAATAACATGAGAAAGTGAAACTAGAAATGAAGAGATCTGTTAGTATCATTCCCCTCCGCTTGGCTGCGCAATTCTCAATGCGTAGAAAAAGTTTCCTTGGCGCCTGAGCGGCCGCAACCCGCAGGACAGCAGAGCGAGGAGTGTTGCAGTTATGAGGCGTGGTCACAAAATGTTCTCGGTTCATTCAGTCCTCCAACTTCTTAGGAATTTACGTAATGATTTTTTGCAAGCTCGTCCTAATAAAAACTCTTTGCTTGCATTCCAATCCTGAATTAGTAATGATTAAACTAAAGCTTTCATCGGACAAATTGAGTTTGTATTGTGGTATTTATCCGAAGTATTGTAATCTGCACCAAAGCGACATGACTCATTGTAGCTTCTTCAAGATGTAGAAGAAATGGATGCACAACATGTGTGTGTAAAGTGTCTACATAATTCATGTATAATAATATTTAGATCTCTCTCTCTCTCTCTCTCTCTCTCTCTCTCTCTCTCTCTCTCTCTCTCTCTCTCTCTCTCTCTCTCTCTCTCTCTCCCTACTAACCCTAATGTGGATTTTTTTGCAGGTGAATGGGGCTATCACAGGAAAGGTCATTGCCAAGCGGGTCTTGGAGCGAGTATTTCTAAGGTAAGTGGCCGCTGTCATTCCATCACAAACGTTTTGGTCTATGTTTTCGAAACAATTTGAGACTGTAACCCTTCGAAAGCGCCTATATAATAGTTCCAGGTCTGGCATTATTTCTCTATATTGAATATTGCAAAGAGAAGTAAGACAAATATCACATTTCGTTTTTCTGTGAATTTGTATAGTGTCTCATAATACTTCGTTTTATTTTGATATTCATAAGTTGTGCATCACTGTGTCTCAACATTTCCCTAAAGCTACCTCCTCCCTATGACTTCTGTTACTCCTCCATTCACCACAAAGGCAAATAGTATTAATTTTATTATTATTAATCTAAATACGTTAATATTAAAATTATACTCTGGCAAACCCAATCTTCTAAGCCTCAGATTTCTTGTTTCAAAAAAATATTTCTTTGCTAAGGAGAAATAAGACTGCTGTTTCTTCTGGCACACTACGTTTTTTAAATGTGTTCTCTTAGTTCGTAAACCTGAAAATTTCTTTAAACCTCAGAAATGTAAAAGGTGGGGTATTGAGTTGAAAACTCTTAAGACAATAATTCTTCAGAATTTCTCAATTTTCTACGATTTTCGGAGTTTTGTTTTGTTTTGTTTTGTTTGAATGACCTCCTTTCCAAAAGCATGGTCTCACAGACATTCAACTCGAATTTGATAATCCTGAAGCATTGCGCTACGGTAAGCTGACATTTTTACTCTGCAAATTGTTCAAACATTTTAAAGAAGAAATCTCAACATAAAAGGAACCATGTATAGGGAAGTATTGTTGCAATATTCCCCCAAGAAAGGTATATACAGCTCTTGAAAACGTTTGTAATTACGCGAGTCTCCATTTGAAAGAAATTGCTACGAATATAAAATTCCTAAGATTCTAATTCAAAATTAAGAGTGACGTCCATGTGTTCGCTTGCAAAAACAGCCAGTCTGTATACGGAGAACGAGTTTTTTGGACCCCCCCCCCAACAGGCATTGCATTAAATAAATCTCGAGGTTTGGTAGTACTTCTGCCCATTTTCAATTCGTCCTCCGCAGTGCTTCGGTCGAGACAAAGTGCAGGCTGGCATGCGCTGAGCATTTCATTCGGAAAGCATAGCGAGTGCAGTGACGGAGGCGGAGGCAGTGACGTGAGGGCAGTGGGTAATGGCGGAGGCGACGTGAGGGCGGAGGGCCCTGGCGGGGAGCGGCGCGGGGGCCGAGTGAGGGTATGTGACGGTGTGTGGTAGCAGAGGAGTGACGGCAGCCAATGGAGGCAGCGAGCGAGCAGGGGCACAACCGGTGGGTGGTGACAGGGGGCAGCTGGTAGTGCCTGGGCAAGGGCGGGGCGGCGGGCAGAGTTGTCGGAAGCGGCGGCCGGCGGCCGGCGGGCGTCCTAGGGCGGTGGCGGTGGCGGTGGCGGTGGCAGGGGCGCCGCGCACCAGGAATGTTGATTTCTGGAGGATTTACCGCCAGCCGCTCTGCGTGCCATACCCGCACAGTGGCTCAGACGACGTGTCCCGAGGTCGCAGTCTACGAAGCAGAAAATACCAAATCATTTCCCTGATCTTACTAGGGTTTTCTGACTTGAAATCGGTTAACATACCGTAGAAAGTCGAAGAAATGTATTGAAAGTTAGATATGTATATGTAAAATGCGAAATAATAGTTTTTGGATTGGTCCCCACCTCATGCCGTCGTCCATGTTTTTTCTCCATCCCCACCGGTGCCCTCTCGTTGGCTCTCCCCTGCCTCCGCTTTGCTCGTCCACGCAATGGGAGCGTCTGCCACTGTGCGGCAGAGCTTCCCTCGCCCTTGCCGTCCGCTCCCTCCGATCTGCTCGTCGCAACGGGAGTCTATCACTGTGCGGCAGAGCTTCCCTCGCCCTTCGTCCTTGCCATTCGTTGATTGATTGCTTGATTCGTAATTCTGGGCGCGTCAACGACTGAGGTTATTAGTCCCGTAAGCGTAGCGCATGTTTTATCAAGTGAGACGGCAGTGATATTCACCCGCTGGATGGCGAAATCCGGCGACGACCTACCGTGGATTAGCGAGGTGTTCCCCAACCAGGTACCTCTTACCAGCTGGGGTCCGCCTCAGCCTGGACGAGCTCTAAGCTCCCGACTGGTCTCCCGCAATGTGTGTGCATGTACGTGTAAGGGGGTGAAGGAAGGACAAGGAAGAGGAAGGAACGATGGCGCGCGGTCCGTAGCCCTTTTGTTAGGGTACTGCTCCGGCATTCGCCTGACGTTGTCCTTCGTCCTTGCCCCCGGCCTTGCCGCTCCCTCTGCCACTGTGCGGCGGCGCCGACCGGCTGCCGCTGGCGATGCAGGCTCCGTGCGCGGCGGATGGCTCGTGCTAGAGTGGATGGCCGGCCGATCGTATATTTCATCCCGTCGTTTAGAAGGAGCGTCGCGGCGGCGAACGCACGGAATCCCGTGGGCTCATGCGGAGAATCGGGAATCGGCCCCCGAACCCCACGGCCGGGCACCGACACAACGGGACTTCCAGAGGGACCTGATGCAGTTCACACTATATCATTGCCAACGGCTGAATATTTCAACACTTTTGATAGTAATAATAATATAGAGTGGAATACGTATTATAATTGTTTATTATGTTGTATTAGTAGTTTCATCGTAGAGTTGACACGAAGTAGAAATTATCTTTTCTAAATAAAATCTGGATCAGTTAATATAAAACAAAAAATCGACCTGGTTGAACGAGGGGGTAAAGAAAGAATGACTTCTCTGCCTCTCGGTGGAGAGGGTTGTGGGTTCGAATTCTGGCGTGAGCGTGGACGATGTGCCCTTGTCTTTCGTGTGTTGTCGCGTACGGCCTCGCATGATGCTCACTGCAGATTCAGCTGGGTCAATGTCTTGTGTTTGGCCCAAGATGCACCCTATTGCGGGCTGAGAATACCCGGTTCCGACTGGAAAAACCCCTCACAGCCATAACAAGCAAATATTATGATTCAAGAATTTTGCTGGGAATTAAAAATTGAAAATCGCTGAAGACATCAGCGACCAAAAGCGTCCTAAAATGAAGTGAAATAAAAAAGTATACAAAATTGAAACCTAATTTAAAGATAGGACTTTGAGTATTGTATAATTTGAGTGTAATTTTGAATTGTTCTCGAAGTGAAATCACGGCAATACGAGAAATAAAGGAGAATTTTATTTCAGTCTGAGTGACGACCATTCTTATGTTAATCCTTATTCTGCGCGAAAGATTCAGACGTCGACCTTTTTCCATAAGTTCTTTTTCTTTTGATTCACATTTAACTTGGAAGATTTCCACACAACCGAGGCAGCATTCCTTAGGTTTTCTCTCCAAAATTTGTTTCTACTGTCTCATTCCCTCATTCTGCTGAAATGGGAATGGAGATGGAGGCTTTTGCAGCCGGTCGCGCGTTTACTTTCCCACTGATCGGAGGACGCAGCTATTAAAAACTATTAATATTGCCTGCCGTTTTCAACGTGGGCAAAAATTGCCTAGCCTAAAGTAGCTTTTTATCACTTCACCATTGGCTATTCTTGTAAATAAAGAAAGAAAATAAATATTTGACATTTTAACGTATCAATTTTATTTAAATTCTGTTGCAGATACATTATTTGCATTTTCCCGCGCTGTATTAACATTTTCCGCTTCAGATCACTAAGTAGTATTAATTTAAACGTTTCTCTTCACCCACTGCGCAGAATTTCTATTAGAGTAGCAGTCAGGTTGCTAACAAACGTTTCGACCAATCCGTGGTGTACATCATTCCTCATTTTCAACAATTTGTTGGGTGTCCAGCAAGCCTCCGTCCCTGAATCGCGTCAACGGCCAGAGGAAAGAACACATGTTCCTTTCAATTTGGTTGCACTGAATCCCTCCTCGAAATATAATATACGTCAAGCGTCGTTTGGTTTACAGATCGAGAGCTTCTGTATCCGACACCCATACCAAGCAGCGATATTTTATCTTTTCCATCTTTACATAAAACGCGTTTCATTACTATGTTCTACAGAATTGAAAAGGGACATGCAACGAGGCGATCCGGTTATTCCCGACATGAGCGATTCGCGTGAAGAAAGCGACAAGCGACGAGAGTTCGTCCCGTGCACCGCCGATGAGCCTTTTCCTCCTGGCGAGGAAGCACCGCACTGGGGCATCTGTAGAAATGCATCCCGGAGGACTACAGTTCTGTAGTTGTAGGTGATAATACGCTGTGACAAGCACATGCGACGGAAAACGATGCCTGTGTCGTTCCGACGCCAAACTCCTCAGTGGTAGTTAGTCTTATAGCAGCGGCGAAGGTGAATGCACTACGTCTTGCGAGACTGGAGAAGTGAAGTTTTTCATTTATAAATTAAACAAATAGAAAAAGTGATGTCATCAATTTTATAATAACATTAATTATTATTAATTACTATTAATTATTATTATTATCAACATTATTAATATTATTATTTCCAACGATTCGTTCGATGGTACTGAAAACCGCCACGAATTTCCTTTTATCAAAAGCGCGCTTCCATTAATATTTCCCGTCCTAGCGAAGAAACGCCTACTCGGAGTCACCCTGTAGAAATCCTTTCCGGAGGAATACATTTCCATACTTTTAAGTGATGGATGCGCGGCAACAAACGCACGGGGCGGAAAACAATGCTGCCGGTCGCCCCGACGCAAAAAGCTCCCGGTAGCGGCGGCGGCGGCGGCGCATGTTCTCGTGGCGTTATGATGCACGCGCGCGCCGCGCTGTAAATCGGGGGCCATGACAGCGCCGGCCCCATGTCGGCGGGGGCCGTGTCCGGCGGCGCGCGCGGTCGGCGGGGGCCGTGGCAGCGCGTCGCAGTGGGCCGGATTGCCCGAAACGGCGGGCAAAAGAGAAGTTTTTCGACAAAATGGAGTTCAAAGACATGTAGCATCGCGGAAGGGGGACGCATGTTGTAATGGTCGCCCATGGGGATTGGTGGGGGAGAAAGGGAGGATGTATTGGAGATGTGCGATTTCGCCTGGCTCTAATTTCGCCATTGTTCTATTGTCATTGGAGAAATCACATCAGCATCTTCACCTATCCTTCATAATTATTCATCTCAGGTTTTGATCGATAGTTCTTGGGGCTGAGAGTCATAAAGAATAAAGTGTACATTCGTAGGTCTGAAGATCCTGAGTTCGATTCTTGACGGTGGCAAATTTTCGACATCAGCTAGATTCCTTGATCTGAGAATTGAGATTGACTATTCTGACGTGGTCGTTTCCGTGTGTTCCCTCCATCATTCCCAGGCCGATTCCGAAACAAAACCTTAAACAAAGGGCGACGAAGAGAAAATTTTCCACTCACATTTTCCTAACTTAGATTTCTCGATTAAAAGATACATAGCGGGATGTTGAACTGAAACCTTCATCGAAGTATTTCCGGGAAATGTGAATTAGTTCAAGGTAATTAGTAAATGTGATATCTTTCTTTCCTTATTTGGCATAAGAAGATATTTACAACAAATTTGAAAATACTAAATATGATTTTACTAAAATAGAGCTACAATATAATGAGAAGTAACGCGAGAATGTATAATTGTATAACAATTACTGAGAAATGTGGATATCAAAGCAAAATAAATTTCTTACCGTCCAGCTTCTTAAACATCTTCTTTTAGAGGCCTTCAACACAATCGTAATAAAGATACGGTGCTACAACTGCACGTACTTTCCCACATTGTTTATAATTTTCGCAGGTTTTACAATTTCCGAAAAATGAGGGGAAAATGAGACTCACACCATTTTTTAAGTCATTTTCGCCATCCGTGGACAATGATGAATAAAAATTTTGAAGCCATTTTTGAGAAAAGTTTGAAAATGTTGTCGAGGACTCTTGTGAAGTACCCTCCAAAATCAAAATATCAATTTCAAACTTGCAGATTCTTGAGTTCGTTCAGATCAATCGCGGAATATCAATCTTGGAGAAAATTGTCTGAACAATTAAGGCGCTAGTATTGACCACAGACAGACGGACAGTCAAAAATGTCGACAAAATCAATTTTTCTGTATCAAGGACACACAAAACATGGATTCTTACTGTACAACATGATGGATGAAGTAATTTTCTACCTATAAAAAGTCTGTAAAAAAACTTATCCAATTTAATTTTTATTCGCCCAACAATCAGACTTTTTTCTGTCGGAAAATCGCCAATTTTTGACGCACGATTATAATACTTTCTCGTCTTACGAAGTAAGGTCAGAAAGAAAGATCACTGGAAAAATTGTATGGAAAATGAAGCACTGGTATCTTTTCTTCGCATTCGTACTTGACTCATATAAATAGAACGTAAATTTTTAATCAAGCGGATTTTTTTGAAAGAAATTTTCGAAGGATCTTTGCCTTCCAACCCACCGTGCGGCAGCGGCGGCGGCGGCGGCGGGCCGTTTGTTGGCGAGGCGACGCGAGTGCGGGCGCCGGTGGCTGCCTGCGCCGCCCGCCGACAGATGTCAGGGCGGCGCTCGCCTCGCTTGACACGAACACACGTCGCATTTAGGCCCCGCGCGCCGCCCTCTCCTTGTCGAGCTTCAAGTTACGAATAGTTCCACTTGGCAAGGTTCTAGAGAAGAATATCCTGACTTATCAAAGTGGGCGAAAGGAATATTCCGGTTTCCTAGGGTTCGAGAAACAAAATATTTCGATTTATTGTGGTTTGAGTGAAAAATAATCGACTTGTCGAAGTTTGAGTTAAGGAACATAAAATATGTGTACTGGGTGAAGTCGATTGAGAAATTCGAAATATCGAGGATTCTTTTAGGTTGATGTTCGAATATTCACAGTTTCTCTGTATGTGCGATTGTCTGGACGAAGGTAAAGATTTGACATCCCTCAGTGTTTATGACACTCATGCAATACAAAAACTGAAACTTGGAGAGTTGAAAGAGTACGAATGAGAAGGAAAGAGGAAGAAAGTGTTATCGACATTGGAACTCGAGGTACCAAAGCGACATGTGTATGCGAAAGATGAAGGGAATGAAAACAATCTAGACGAGTTTGTATTACTGAGATTCGAGTCTTCGGTGTTCCTTTGAAGTTCCGGATTGTTTCAAATTTCATTTCAAAGCTGTTAATTAAGTTTACTCCTGAAGAGCGCGGTTGCGGCGGAAAACGCGCTCTGCGTTCGCACCCTGCGAAATGCGTCTTCACGTCTGAATACGATTTGGTCAGCGAATCACAACCACCGTCAATACAGAAACATCTAAACCACCATTCATCATTTCTTAATCGCCCACGAAAACGCCTTATCAATACTCTATACCTGGTGCCACACTGTTGTAGAGATGGGGCTTTATACAGATGACATTTACTAGTTGCGTTGGAGCAGTGTGGCTGCAACGCCGTTCACTTCCCCAAGAGATACACGGACACGCCGCGCCGGAATCACGGATTTGCGGCATCAGCTAAGTAGTAGCCAGGCCGAGCCAATCACGTCTTGAGGATAATTCTAGAGCTCGACTGCTTTGGTCGGACAGAAGCCCCTCCACTCAGTTTTTGCTCAAGTACCATTACGGCGGGCACCGAATCGCTTTCTCTGTACCTTCGAGCTTCCAATTGGGATCACTGAGGTTCAACGTTATATTGAAATGTTTTAATACAAGTCTTAATTGTAGAACAATTGTACAAAGGTTCCGAGCACGTCAACCGTTGTGGCCATTAGTCCTACCCACTAGGTCGCGGTGGTTCTCTCCATGTTTGCACCTGGGATCCGGCGCCGACCTACACAACTTGTGGGGGTTTGCCCTTCCAGCTAGCTCCCGGCACCTGCCGAGACAAGCGTTAATCTTCCGTTTGTTCTCCTGACATGAGAGGTAGCGCAGAGCACGTAAATATGAGGGTCTGTTTGGGGAGAGGAGGAGATGATGAGGAAGGAAAGATCGCGCGTGGCCTGTGGCTCATATGATAGAGTACCGCTCCAGCACTCACCTTTATTGAATTGAGAAGCTACGGAAAACAACCGATCAAAGCGGCCGGACGCTAGAATTCATCTTCAAATGGCAGCTGCACTCGTTCCAGCTTTCTAGCGAAAGTCGAAAATCCGCCATCGACGGGACTCAAACCCTAGGACTTTCCGATGAGAGAGATACTGCAGTACCAACAGTTGATTCCCTGATCCATCTTAGCCGATCAGGTTAGAATTTACTTATGTCGGATAAAGAACCAAGAAGAGAAAAGTTGTTCGATATTTCAATTAATTCGTGACCGTTATTTTGCAGTGGAGACAACGAACGAGCAGAAAGTACAATAAATGTACAGGGTTTATGAGATTTCAAAGTGTCGCTATTGATTGTAAACAAACCAGATGGGTTATTTTGAATGAAGACATTGTTCCTCCCCATCGATCAAGATGCATCTAACAATCCATGCAGACGGAACAGATAAAAATAATACAAATGTTGCCTCATCCATCATAAAGAACATTTCAAATGATGCGTCTTCCAGCTCTGGTTTGGTAGTTCTCGTCGGCGATTGCTGTGAAGTCGATTGGATAACAAAAATACTTCTGTACGGTTTTTGCGCTTTAAGTGACGTATTGTTAACAAACAAAGTTTAAATGCGGTCAGAGACTAAAAAAGTAATTAAAAATTATATCATATAAGTACATGAAGAAACCGTTAACTAGAACAATATTCTGATCACAATATTATCCTTTAATACGATATAATCCGATCTCCATGGCTGGATGTGTGCGAATAAAGCCCGCGAAAGATGAGACTAGAGAAAAACCCAACGAGGAAACGTTTTGTAAGTACATTATTACTTATATGTTCCATATATCGTCACTAATTTTTTTTATTAACAGTTCCACAATATTTAAAAAAAATTAGGCATAAATTGACTAGTGAAGTGAATATAATTGTATTCTTCTGGAACATTTAAAAATAGTGCAGAGAAAAATATTCAAGACAACGTTTACTATTAAGTTGTGTTAAACAATAATAGGAGGGCAATGGATTAAAATAATTTTAATTTGGAAATATGTTGGATTTTCAGGAAAAGTAAAAGTATGAAAACAGAAACTGCAAAATAGTAGATGATATGGAGGAGAATCATCAAGCTGGACAGGAGAACAAAACGGACACGGAAGCCTTTACAATGTTCTGTGAATGTCAAAGTTACTAAATGTGTTAGAAAGAAAAAATTACATTTTGACACATGTTAACACAATACATTTTTAGAGAACGTTTAGAAGAAAGGATGAAAAAGGAAGATGTACATTATAACGATGTTATGCTGCAGATGAGATTTAGTAATCATAAATAAATTCTCTGCTGAAAACAGGGCCGAGCCTTTAGAGGCTGGGTTCATTCATTTTTGCCGTTCTCAGTCAATTATTAAATGATTGTTATGTAAATGATTAGATAAGAGATGTGTCTCTTTTGTCCTCGTACGCTCACCGCAGTGTAAAACACATCACTCAGTAAAAGAGATATCTTACACGTATTTGGGACGTCGGATCTCGGCGCAGAGAGGCTTAGTCATCGCCACGGACTGCGCCGTTCACCTCCCGGAAATGTCATCACTCAATCTCCTTTGTTGCGATTTATAAATATTCTCTTTATCCGAACATAAATGATAATCCGCGCTGCTCGTGCCCCTCGGCCAGTGTGGTGGTGGGTGGGAGGGGGCGGGCTGTGCAGCCCCGTTTGCCTTTCAAATCGCTTCGGCCGCCCACACGCAGACGTGTCTTATAGGGCCATGTAAATGCAAAAGTGATGGTATTGTGCTCTCTACACAGCATTTGCACTTTGTACGCAGGCAATAAAACACCGATTATTTGAAAACAATGGTTGTCGGGCGAGGCGAGGCGAAGCGACGTGATCGCGCCGCCGCCGCCGCCGCCGCCGCCGCCGCCGCCGCCGCCGCCGCCGCCTCCCTGCTCCAACGCCGCCGCCGGCATCTCGACCACCTCCACCACCCCCACTGCCACACCCAGCCACTCCGCCTCTGCCACTGCAGCCTCTGCCACCCGTGACGCCTCGTGGCGGCTTGAGAAGCTGCACCGGCGCCTCCCCAATCATTGCGCAACAACCGCCGCCCCTGCGCCCCCGCTGCCGTCGCCGCCCGCCCTCGCGACGAGCGCTGCTGGCGCCCCCTCGCCCGCCGCTGCCACCGACGCCGACGTCGAGGCGGGGTGGGGGTGGCTGGTAGCCGGACAGGCAGGACGAGGAACATCGTGGAGGTGAAACACAGGCCGAGGAGGCAGGGGCCAGCAGCCCAGCAGTTCTCCTGCTCTTCCCTTGTTACGCCCATTTTAGGCAGCTCGCGACTCGTCCGGCGTTTGTACAGTTCACAGACTTACGTGAAAACTGGATGAACTTTTCGACACAACCAGTTTCTGTTCAGAATCCGAATGAATTACAACGAGGCAGTTTACTGAAGATTGGACGATCGTTTAACGAATATAATCTGGAACGAATATCGAATAAAGGAATTGGCTCGAAACGTACCACGTTTTCCTTGGTCGTGGGTTCCCAGCGCAACGCAGTGGTGGAGGGCGAAGGCGGGCGGGGGGGGGGATGGTGAGGGGACCCAACGTCGCAGAAGCGTGGGAAGACGCGGGGCAAGGACGAGGATCTGGGAAGACGGAGAACATAAGGCTGTAGGTTGGAGTGAAGGGATCGGTGCAGGGGCGGGAACGAGCACATGGGGTGGGTGTGGGCGACGTGAGATGGAGTGGGAACGCGTGGCTACCACACGAGCGCCGGGGTGTGGATTGGTGCAGTGGTGGCGCGGGCGGAAGATCGAGAAGACACGGAGCAAGCACGAGGTTCTACGATGGAGTAGACGGGCGCGGGCACAAGGACATGGGATGGGGAGAGACGGTCGCGAGGAGGTGCGATAATACAGCACGACGGGTAGACGAACAGGGAAGGGAAGGGAAGATGGAGGTGGAATGGTGCGGTGGTGAAAGCGGCGACTAAAGAAGACAGAGAGGCGGAGAATGTCTGTGGGAACAGGCGCGAGGCGTAGTATGGGGCTGGCGCGGACACAAGGGCATGCGATGGTTTGATTGATTGATGATTCCAGGCGCATCAACAACCGATATCATTAGTCCCGTAAGTGTAGTGTATGTTTTTCATCCGGGGGGTGATCTTCCTCCACTATATGACGAGATCCGGCGCCGACCTACCGTCGACGTTTCCTGAATCAGTTATCTCCCACCAGCGAGGCACCGCCCCAGCCGGGACGAGTTCTAAGTCCCCGACCGGTCTCCCGGCATGTGTGGTGGTGTAGTGCATGTTAATGTAAGTGTAAATACGTGTGTGGGGGGTTGACGATAGGAAGAGGAAGGAAAGATGGAGCGCAGTCCGTAGCCCGTTTGTGAGAGTATTACTCTGGCATTCGCCTGGTGTTGACCAGAGAAACCATGGAAAACGACCGATCAGAGCAGCCGACCGCTAGAATTGTTCCCCAGACAGCGAGTGAATTCGACCTAGCTGAAGAGCTAGTGTCGAAAATCCCTGCTGCCGTCAGGACTCGAACCTAGGACCTCCCGGTCAGAGGCGCTGCAGAGACATCAGTTGATGTCCTGCGTCACCTCTCCTGGTGTAGACCCCGGAATAAATGGCGAAATGATCGAAATAAAATGTTATAAATTTAAGAACTAATCTTATATCTGAAGCAACGTGAACCAATCATCTCATGCATGTTTGTGTAATAAAAAATCTGTTTCCGAGCTCGAACGTCGGTGCAAGGCCCCGCGCCGTCAGTTGATGCGCGGGGGCGGCGGCGAGGCACAAAGGCCCTGGAAGGAGACCCGTCCGCGCGCCGCGCCGCTGGGACAGCCGCGCGGCGGCCGCCTTTGCTGCCCGCATCTGCTTCATATGCATTATTTCCTTGGAAATAAAAATGTTCCGTTCCGCCGCGGCCCTCCGTCTTCGGGGAAGCCGCTGATATCGAGCATCTCCGTCGCGACGCCTTGATGCTCGCGAGCGGCGGAGGCGGGGTGGGGGTGGCTGGTAGCCGGACAGGCAGGACGAGGAGGCAGGGGCCAGCAGCCCAGCAGTTCTCCTGCTCTTCCCTTGTTACGCCCATTTTAGGCGGCTCGCGACTCGTCCGGCGTTTGTGCAGTTCACAGACTTGCGTGAAAACTGGATGAACTTTTCGACACAACCAGTTTCTGTTCAGAATCCGAATGGATCACAAAGAGGCATTTTACTCAGAATACGAAAAGTGGACGATCGTTTAACGATTGTAATTTGAACGAATAAGAGAATTGATTAGAAACGTACGTTGTCCTTGACAGAGGTGTAGGGCGGATGGGAGGACGGGTGTGGCGGGGCGAGGACGCAGGTGGGAACGCAAAGGGCTCAATCAGCGGTGCTGCCGTTGACCTTCGCGCCCTTTAAGCGTTTTCATCTGTTTTTCTTCCTTTCAGTCTTCATGTTTTTTCCAACCCTGGTATTTAATTTCATTTTTTTCATTCTCCTTCGTTTTCCTTTTTTTGCTCCTCTTAAGAATTTTGAGATACTCTGATTCATCTTTCTGTTCTTTTTTCTCTTTTTATTTCTTCTCCAAACTCTTCATTATAGTTCTACTAATTCAAAATTCAATATTTCATTCATTACTATCAACGCATTACTGATGAATTTTACTTAATTTTGAATTCGTTCTTCCGTTGAATCCTTTTGCTTTGCCTGGGCAATTCTATATTGGATTCCGAGATCTTTCGCAGATAGTGCGACCGCGATAGCATTAAATACTTTGTTGTTATGATTTCATTACGGAAGTTTTTATTTTTGGTGGGCGGGGCGGGGGAGGGGTGGGGCGGGGCGGGGCGGGGCGGGGCGGGGGCGGGGGCGGGGGCGGGGCGGGTGAGCGATGGGTCGCGTCGGAGCGCCGCCCGCGCGTTGCGCCCCGAAAATTTGAAGCTCCAGATGAAGGCTGCCGTGTCCCCCCCCGGGCCCCCCCGCCCCCCTGCCTCGCCCCCCCCGACCAAACCCCCTTGTGTCCCCCCTTCCCCCCCCCCTTCCCCTCTCCGGTTCCCCTCCCGGAACCCGCCCCCACACAGCTCCCTCAACCGTCGTTCCCATTTCCGCCATCGTCAACCGTTGGTTTCCGCACGGTCCTTGAATTCCCCTCCCATGCCTCCTTTGATCCCTATTCTTCCCCGACGCTTAAACTCGTATGTACCTCCCCCCCCGTTCCCTACCCATCTTTCCGGTCTCCCTTCCGTCCCGCCCATGCTTCTCCCTCTCACCCTCCCATTCCGCCCACAGCACTATTGGGTTGGAAACTATTCTTTTGCTCACTGCGCGCCCCACAATACGCAAATAAAGTCCCATGAGACCGACCATCTACGCGCCCAAACCCCACCTTGCCTGGTTAGTTACAACTTTTGTCCCTACCTATTTACTTACAATTGCTGTCCATGATTTCTGCTAACGTTGAAGTAAGAGCTCTCGATTCGCACATCTTCGCGAAATGGGACATCATTCCGAGTCCATCCGTGAGCTTTCTGTCGACGTCGCGGATCCGATCGCATTGTAACCGAAGCGAGACGGCAGTTACCAGCCGAGTCCAGCCCAAGTGAGTCCAGCAAAAACAAACTCCCCCCACCCCGCCGCCGTCCAGAACTGCGAGACACTCCGGTCCTCGCTCTGCCCCGCTCTCGACCAGCCCAAATCCCGCCGCGTCTCCTCGGCCCTCTGCGAACTCACTTTGCAATCCGGCGCCACCCGCCCCACCCCGCCCCGCCCCGCCCCGGCCCGCCCCACCGCCCGCACCGCCCTGCCCGCCCCATCCCCCCCAGCCCACCCTCCGCCCACCTTCCCCGCCCCGCCCTCCCCAACCCCCGCCCCACCCGCCCCCCGCCCCGCCCTCCCGCCCCACCGCCCGCCCGCCCGCCCGCCCTGCCCCCCCGCCCACCCGCCCCACAGCCCGCCCGCCCGCCCGCCCTCCTCCCGCCCACGCCCGCCCGCCCCCCGCCCCACTCCCGCCCACCCTCCCCGCCCGCCCCACCCGCCGCCCCTCCCACCCACCCCCGCCCGCCCACACGCCCGCCCCACCGCCCTCTGCCCCACCCCCCCGCCCGCCCGCACCGCCCCACCCCACCGTCCGCCCCACCCATCCCCGCCCGCCCCGCCCAACCGCCCCGCCCGCCCGCCCACCCGCCCGCCCGCCCCACCTCTCCCTGCCCGCCCCACCGCCCGCCCCTCCCCGCCCCTCCCGCCCGCCCGCCCACGCCGCCCGCCCGCCCCAACCCGCCCACCCGCCCGCCCACCGTCCGCCCCACGTCCGCCCATCAGCCCGCCCGCCCCCCCCCCCGCCCTGCCCGCCCCACCGCCCGCCCTCCCGCCCCCCCCTCCCCGGCCCGCCCTCCCGCCCCTCCCCGCCCACCCGCCCGCCCCACCCGCCCCACCCGCCCGTCCGCCCCTCCCGCCCGCCCCACCGCCCCGCCCGCCCGCCCCCCCTCCCGCCCCTCCCGCCCAACCCGCCCGCCCCACAGCCCGCCCGCCCTCCCGCCCACACCGCTCCGCCCCGCCCGCCCGCCACACCCGCCTCACCCGCCCCCTGCCCGCCCACCTCTCCCGCCCCGCCCTACCCGCCCGCCCCTCCGCCAGCCCGCCCCACACCGCCCGCCCGCCCCACCTCGCCGCCCGCCCCGCCCTCCGCCCCACCCGCCCGCCCGCCCCGCCCTCCCGCCCCACCCGCCCCGCCCCGCCCTCCCGCCCCACCCCGCCCGCCCCACCCGTCCCGCCCCACCCGTCCGCCCCACCCAGCACCGCCCGCCCCGCCCACCCCGCCCGCCCGCCCCATTGGCCTCCGATTCCACCGCCACTCAGGGGACTGTCCTCCGCGGCTGCACGCCACACCTGCGCCCACCACTCCGCAGCCATCTCCAAAACCTCACCCTCGCGCCTCCACCCGGCAACCACTACAGTTATTACTCCCGTTAGTGTAGTTAACGTTTCATCATGAGAAGTGGCGACGTCCCTCCCCAGCTGGATGCTGAGGTCCACCACCAACCTACACGTCGCCGACGGGGGGATTCCGAATACAAGTATCTCCCCCGGGGGCACCGCCCCCACCGAGACAACCTCTAAGCTCCCGACAAGTGTGAGACTGAAGTGCGTGTTAGTGTAAGGGAAGAGAAATATCGCGCACGGACCGGGATCCGTTGGTGTGGGTACTGCTCCGGCATTCGCCTGGTGTTGATCGGAGAAAACTGCCGATCAGCGCAGCCGGCCGCTAGAATTCTCCTCCAGACAGCGGCAGAATTCCACCTTGTGTCGAAAATTCCCCACCGTCAGGACTCGAACCCTAGGACCTCCGGGTCAGAGTCTCTGCAGAGCCAACGTTAACGTTGAGCTAACTCAGCTGACACCCCCCCCCGTCCCCCGCCCCGCCCTGGACCCCTCGCCGCCCCTACACCTCTTCCCCGTTCGGATGACGGCGGCGGCCAGGCGAAGCGCGCTGACAGTGACACACGGGGCCGATTCGAAATTGCGAGCGGCCGTAATTTCCCTGCGCAGCGCCGCCCATACAAATGCCCCGGCCGCCGAGCGCCCGCCCACAAATCCGGCGGGCGGGGCGTGCAGGCACGCGGCAAGATGGCGGGCGGGCGCCTCGCGGGCGGCTGCCGCTTCCGCTCTTGGAGTCGATTCCAATCGAACTAACGCTCCACGACACGGACCTGCTTTGTGGAGGCTTTTTTTCTTTCTTTCATGTTTGCTCAAGTTGAAAATTATTCGCTGCTTCAAATAAATTCCATTTTCTGCGACCTTTTTTTTTCTTTCTATAGCGGGAAACTTTTTTTTGAGCAGGGAGCATTTTACAATTGTCATAATTATGAATGAAGATGATTCATTGATTGATTATTTTGTGTTCCAGCCGCGTCAACTACTGTGGTCATTAGTCTCGTAAATGTAGTGTCTGTTTCCCTCGAGAGGTGGCGGTGATCATCCCCCGCTGTTGGGTGAGGTCCAGCACCGACCTAAACATCGGCTATCGGTTTTCCCCAACCAAGTATCTCCCACCAACCGCCCAAGTTGGGATGAGCTCTAAGCTCCCGACTAGTCTCCCAACGTGTTTGGTAGTGTAGTGCAAGCGTGTGTAAGAAAGGGGTGAAGATAGGGTGAGGGAAAGGAAGGAAAGATCGCGCGCGGTTCGTTTGTGGGGTACTGCTCCGGCATTCGCCCGGTGTTGATCGGAGAAATCACGGAAAACTACCTATGTATGCTAGAATTCTCCTCCACCCAGCATCTTCATTCGACCTAGTTATCTAGCCAGAGTCGAAAATTCTGCCTCTGTCGGGACTCGAAGCCTAGGACCTCCCGGACATCAGCTGATGCTCTAAGACATCTAAGTCGTTGGATGGATGAAGATGAAAATCATTCCCCACTTTCGAACAAAAAATACATTTAGATCTCTCCAGGGTAATTTAATGAATAAGAAGACTAAGTTTCCTAAGGGCTCCCGCTGCAAAAGAGCACCCAATAATGTATTTAATTTCATTATTATTACTTTCGTATTTGTTCATAAATGTTATAAAATATTTTATTATATCTCATATTTTGATTCCAAATATTACAATATATTTCAGTTTTCCTTGTGATTATTATTAGATGTTCCATTTTTCTTTCAACATGCTTAGAGCCCGTAAACATATTCATCCAGCCTAGGATGTCTTCAATAGATTTTTTTGCCTCGACAATTCGCACCCAGTTATTATGTAATGGTAAGATTTCATCGTTTTTTGTTTTTCGTTTTTTTCCATTTCTGTGAACAGAAATTTGTTTCAAAAATTCATTCATTAAAAGATATACAGTAATGAAAAACTGGCAATTCAAAGTGATGTAGCAGAGCATAATATAACTTTCTATTATTATCTAGCATCAGACTACTTCGACGTACAACCGTAAAAGTAACTTAAACAACTTTAAGATATAACATCTCCGTATGTTAAGATGAAATTCAAAATAGAACACACTGTTTTCTCAACACATTTTATGATACTACGTGATAAAAATAATCAAACCTACTACGCTGAAATTTCCAATTTGTAACCAATAGATGAAAATAGGATCGTGTTGTAAGGATCGATACTGTCCTTGGTCCATCGTTGAAAGTACAGCTCCAGCATTCGTCTGGAATTGATCTTTGGAAGTCACGGAAACGTGCGATCGAAGCGGCTTGCATCGAGGATTTTATCCACTCTTTGCAGTCGACAACGTCCTTCGGTGACATTTCCAGCGAGCGTCCATAATCTCTAACCCTCAATTGCGGAAGAAATCTGGAGTAAATCTGAATACATTCCCTTCTCTAAATCTCCTAAGTATGTTCAACTATTAAAAATCAAACAAATATCTCTAGTAACATTAAAAAAGTACGTTGTAAATTTTGTGTATAGTTTTAAATTATAATTGGGTGTTCCTGAAAACCAACCCATGCTCTGTAAATTGCACAGTTTCTTACAATGTCTTTTGAAATATTTGGCTATTGTTTTCATATACATATTGTGACATACCGATATGTCACGTTAAAATAAATTAACATTTATTTGGAGACAATATGGTGGAACATGCATTACGAAATATCACGAGAGCTAGAGCATAGCAACGACCGTGAATAAACAATGTAGTTTTTGTTTTTTCTAAATGCATTAAGAGATGGGTTGATGCCGAAAGTAGAAACTTTGGGATTGGGCGGAGAAGTTTAGACGGTCAAATGTTATGAAAAAAATGAAGGTAGTTTAATACGAAGTCTTCGAGGGATGAATCATGCAGAAAGATTTGATTCTGCTCTGAAACGCGCTTCTGAACTGTTCGTAGATATTTTCATGTGGAAGCAATATTGAAGTATAAATTGGAACTTTGTCGGGAGTGGTAATCAAGTTCGGGACTATGTCATAGGACGTAATCGGGACTGGTAATTTTGATAGTTTGAGACCAGCTTGGATAGGGCAGAAGAGGATTTCGTTGGAATTTTGGACTACGGCAAGATCGCAAGATATTTCGACTGAGAAGTCTACGAGGGACATCAACGAAGAAAAGATAAGTTAACCGCGGTGTAAAATTGTAAATTGAAAGAGATCATGATCAAAGGCCTAACTTAAATTCATTAAATTGTTTGACAAAAAAGTAAAAATAAACTTTGTTAAATTTTGTTCTATAGAAAAGAAAGTGATTTTTCATTTAGTCAATCCAAACAGAAATGAACTAGGAATAGAAACATTCTATTTCAGATTCCCAGCTGCGCTGTATAGTCGGCGGATCCTATAATCCATTATAGAGGTAATAAGGATTATAATTATATCGTGACCCATTGACCCAGCAAGCCGGACGCTAAGATCTTTAGCAGATATAGATGTAGAGAGGGAGGAAAATTTTGGTACATCTCAATATAAACCGATTTCAAATAAAAAAATTAAAAACCGGCCACGCCTCCCGCAAGTGTCCGTGATCTCTAACCCCCAATTGCGGAGGGCCATCTGGCGCTGAGGAGATGCGGCCGCGCCGGAAACGAAATGGAATCCTCCGTGCGGCAGCGTGCTCGGCCGTCGCTTCCCTTTCCGCGTGCCCAAGGCGAGCGCGTGATGGCCCAGCGCCGCCCGGATAAACGCTCTGCGGTTCCACCTGGCGCGGACGCCCTCTGCGGAGGCGGCCCAAACTCCTCTCGCCCCAAGCGATCATGGAGCACGTTTCTCACGGGCAGCGTAGCGATGGGGTTCGATTAAAGGGAATCAAGTTATTTTCTCTGAAAATGGAGTTGCAGTGTTGCTTAGGGTGTTGTACACGACAAATCTAGGTTTATTATTAGATCTAGTGATTGAAATACTTTTGAAATATTATCTGGCATTTTATCACAAAATTTTATTTAATGACTGAACTGCCGTGCCTTCAGGATGGTTCATAAGCAGTGTACTAGCTTCCCGTGATGTAGTGCCGGGTTCGATTCCCGGTCGAGGCAAAAATAGGGCAACTAGCTTTCCTTTAAAATCGTCTCGGTCTCTACAGCTGTAGGGAGAAGGAAAGCTCAGGCAGGCGGAGCTAGCTTGTTGCGGGGTAGGGAATACGTCATGTTTGCCACATGTTTATCTTGCCTCCTCCATCTCCCAAGCATCGGAATGAAACTAGGTCCAGGCATGGGGACACCATTAGCTAACCGGTAAAGTCGGACAATCGAACCTCCAGGTATCTCCCCTACCGAGGCACTTTTCCCGCCGACACAAATTCTAAGCTTCTCACTTGTGTGGTAGTGTAATGCGTGTGGATGAGTAGACAAGATAGAGAAAGCATAGGCCAGACACGGCCATTGGCCCGTTTGCGAGGTTTCTGCTTCGGCATTCGCCTGGTACTGACGGACAACTATGAATCAAAGCAGCCGACCGCTAGAATTCTCTTCCAATCACCTGCCGAATTCGACTTGACTATCTAGCTAGTGCCGAAAATCTACCACCGTCGGAACTCCAACTTTGGATCTCTCGGTCAGAATCTCTGCAGACATAACTGCAATGTTGGTTCTGAGCTAACTCAGTCGGTAGTTGCCTGCACGGCACGTAGAGAGAGAAAAGAAGGAAAATTCACAAACCATGTGAGTGGATGGTGCTGAATGAATCTCCTAAGGAAGGCGCGTAGAAAAAGTTAGATTGAAAAATATAAAATGAAATAGAAGAAATAATATATTAATCAAATCCATTTATTTGTCGAGTGTTTGAACGTTTTGAAAATTCGAAAACTTTAAAGAATGGAATGCATCAATTGAATGCGAATCACGGACAGACAACCGAACCCGAAAACAAAAAGAGGCGCGGAAGGGGGAAGGAGATGGACAGTAAGATCAGCTGAAGCGGACGCGCTGATGAATCATCGTCATAAAGAAATGGCCGAATTGAAATATTTCACGTACTACATGTTACAATGTAGATACGAATATAAAAATCGATATAATATTATATGAATGACTAAACAAAGCGAAATTTGCTTTATAACATCGAGCGGGCCAGTTGTACAATTATTGTCGCTTAAGAACAAGAGGGAAGAAAGATATCATATAAACTATTGCGGTACGATCTCCAGAATGTTGGCTGTAAAAATACTCAGGACCAACAGATTAAAATCGAATTGAATATAATCGATACTTTAAATAAACACATTCGAAAGTGTTAACAATGGAATGCAGAGAGATCCGGGAGGGGGCGGGGCGGAGGCATCCAGGCGGGCGGCGCGCGGTTGAGTGCGAAGGGCTGTTCCCCGCCCCTCCGCCAGGCCGCGTGCTCTATCCGTCACCGCGACCGCACGAAAAAAAGCGGGAAACCACGCGAAGAGCGCGGTGCCTTTGCCGCGCCGCCCAGCCTCCGCCCCCCTCCCCCCTCGCCTCGTCTCACAACCACCGACCGCTCACCTCGTCCCCAACCAACGCCCCGCTCCCCACCCCCCAGACACCTCCCCCGCTTCGCAGCCTCCCCGCCGCCGCCATCCCTCTAATGGGGCAATCATTCAACAACGCACCACCACCCCCACACACACCGCCCCTTATGTAGGTGGCATAAGTCAGAAGTTCACTGATAACGACGAGTTTTCGAAAATTGAAAATGTTTGTAGTTCTTGAAACTTGTAGTTCTTTAATTAATGTCAGGTACATTTTTTGAAAATATTAGTAGTTTTTGCGGAATTTTGAATTAAATATGGACATTATTTTAAAATATTAGATCCAAGATTTTCTCAAAAATGGCTCGAATTTTCCTTTCAACTTTTTGTATGGATAGTGCTAAATCCACTGAATAATACGACATAAACGTCATTTTGATGCATTCTTTTTGTGTTTCAAAAATGACCCAAATGTAACTCAAAAGTTTTCTGTGCAAATCAGCTCAATGTTGCGTATTTTCGGAAACGCTGGAAACGATATTGTCTCAAAAACAGTTCCAAGTATTTCAGTGAAAATTTGCATGAAGAACCAGCTTTACTATTCTAAAATATTCTTCAATTCGAAATTCCATTCCACTGTTAGGAGACTGGGAAATGGAGAAAATTCAGAAAAATATCTAACGAAGGCAATTGAGGATCTTCTGTCACGCAGGGATACTTCGAATGATGGAGTATATTATGTTTTACAAGAAATGTCTTAAAATATTTTTGTAATTTACACGAAGTTCGGAAAATTAGATTGTGTTTTCCAAAAATTTAACCTTGAATAACTTCATGTTAACAAATCCAATGCTATTTAGAAACTATAGTGTTTTATGGACGTCTCAATTTCGAAACGCTAATTAAATGAACATATAAATAGTGACCCTTACAAAGTCATTCAAATATATATGTCAAGAAATGTTTCTCGCACGCCCATACACATACTAGCGGAAATGTTAATGTTAATATTTTTATTGTTTTCAGTAATCAAACAATTCTGCAGAAGCCTTGAGATTCAAAATCTTGTGTACTTTATCGATCACTGGCAAATCTCGAAAAATGAAATTTCGACTCAAACGCATTTGAAGTTTTCCTAGTTTTTAAATAAAAACATCACACGTTAATAATTTATGAATTAAGAAGTAAGAATTACCAAAAGACTTCATAAAAAATATAACAACGATCATAATTGAAAATTTTAATTTTTCGAGTTCCATCAGTGTGACTGACCAAGAACAGCTGTGTATAATTTCACTGCGTAGCGCACAAGCACTGACTCAGTTCCTGAATCCGTTTTGTTCGTAGCTGCCCTTCACGCGTGTGGGGCCATTCCCAACTGCCATTCCCAACTCCAGCAAAAGCAACTATAATATCGCATCTTCATTGACAATAATTTTTAATCGATTTTCTCTTATGATCCGCACACCAGCGTTATGAGTCGTAAACATTTTACTATTTTTTTTAGGTTACCAAAACTCTTAAAATATTTGTCTCTCTAGACCGGTGGCTATTATTGTACACATTTGGTTTGAACATTATAATGAAATTAGTGACTTTTAAACAACTGGAGTAAAGAGAACTGAAGAAACTGAAGTAACTGAACTTGCATTGGATGAAATTAGTAATGAATTACATCGATATTTTCATGGTAACGGGCGGTTGGCTTGCTCAATGTCATACAGAGTGACGCCTCAGACAACCCCTAAAGTAAAACATCACCGGTTTCGGAACAAAAACCAGAACACGCATCCCCACCAGGATCAGTCAGCCGAAGATAATTTACACAGTCGCGCGCCGGGTGGTCGTCACAATTAATAACAATTTGGCAACGGGCGCCGCGAAACATTCGGCATTCCGGAGGGAGCGGAGGATGAGGCGAGGCGCAAAAAACCGCCAACATTTTTATCGGCGAAAAAGGACCGAATCGCCCGCATACCGGCCGGCGCGCGGCGCCGCGCCGAGCCGGCGCGTCTGGTACAAAAGACCGCCACGAGATGCCGCCAAAAGCAAAGCGACCGCGGAGGAACAAAAGAAGCGCGTCGGCCGCGATCGGAGAGACAACTTCACATGCAGGAGGCCGCGCTAGCGCTCGGAATGCCGCGCCCGCCGCGGAATCTAAATATTTATGGGGCCGTGGATTCTCCCGACCCGCGCGGTCGCCGCCGAGGCCTTTTTCAACGGGTAAAAATAAAGATTTCCAAACAGCACAAGTTTCTGCGGTTGAGCCGCACGATGGTAAGAAATGCTATGGGTGTCTGAGAGACCGCCTCGCCGATGGTTAGTGATGTTGGTGAGACCTGATCATTGCATTGGAATTCGTTTCCAAGGTGAAGGTTGACATAAAAATGGGCAAGAGCGCAGCCAGGATAGGGCGGGTATGAGTACTTCTCGCTCCTCCCCTAGAAATTGGATCATAAGCACAAAAAATGAAATGAAAATGTAGACTTCATCACTGAAATAAAATTTTGTTGACAAACATAAGATAATTTTTTATTGAAAAGTACAATTTCTATGAAAATATGGTAGTCCTCGCTCTCGCGACCTTGTTCGCACTTCCGCTGTCGCTCCGGCGCTCACGCTGTTTTGAATTTCATTTAAAGGAAATAGCATTGTCCTCACCTGCACTTAGCGCATTTACTACAACAATGTATTGAAGGATTTTCCTAAGGATGAGCCAAAGTGATAGTTCGCGTAACAAGTGAACATCACTTGTCATTCAGAGAAGTATCTCTCCGCCGCGATAGCTATTTCAGCCCAGCACCCTCTCCAAAGAGGGTGCTGTTCAGCCTCGCCTCTTCGTAAAGTGTTTATGGCTCCTGTGAAAACATCCCTATGCAGAAGTCTTAAGAGTTTCGCTGAGGTATATGCACGTACGCGAGTCCGGCAAATATTTAAATTTAATTACGTATGTGGATAATCTCTTAACACGCTCTCACAATCAGTAAAAGAAAACTGTCACGAATGTAAATAGAAAGAAAAATGATTTTAAGCCGGAAACACTTGCATCGGTACGCATCTCGCATTCAAGTTTATCACACAAAAAGTAAATGTAATGTAATGTTTATAGAACAAAGAATTTTTACAGAAGAGCACATAACTCTGCACTGCCTAATTTTAATTATTTCTTGCGGCACACTATATTTTTGTAGATCGAAGACATCACAAAAGGAAGCGTCGAAGCCGTTTACAAGTTAGCCAACTGCAAACGAACGAATATAGGAAGGAAGTCTAATGGGCTTGAGGGCACAACGACCACAGAACCTTCAGTTATGTTGCCAGCACTATCAGTCACTTTGGCTCATCCTTAGGAAAATCGTTCTATACACTTGCGCCACAAGCCATCATTAACACCTACAAATGCAAATATAAATAAAACACCATCTTAGAAATTGTGATACCATAAACTTCCGATCAACTAAAAAAACACAATATAATGCCCCAAAACATTTTTTCTGGCCAGTGGCGGCTGATGCCCGAACAAACTGGGAGTTGCAGCTTCATCGAATGACGGGAATGTAATTTTCAAAATCTGATATATACCATAATAAAACGTAAGTAACACGTGAAATTCATAAAAGTGAGTTGCAGCTAGTCAGACGAAGACAGAAAACTGGTTTTCCCCTCGAACGCCGCGCAGCGCTGGGCGACAAGACCTCCACCTATTGTTTGCGCAACCAATGGCCCTATGTTGAAGCGTAGGGTCAAAGAGTAACTGCATTAAACGCAGTATTAGAGCCAATAGTGTGACATGCAATACCTGGGAGGGCACCAGACGCCGGAGAGAGCGTCATTTGGGCGCTCTTTGGTTTCAAAATGATTTCACATACATCGATATTGCTGTAATATCTTGAATATTGAATGTCATTGAAAGATAAGATATTATAAGACTTTTTCGATTATCTGGGAATTGTGCAACCTCACGTGCTAGATAAGCATAAGCTGCCACCGCTTCTGTCTCAGAACAACCTTAGAACAATCTACGTATGCATTTTGAGCTGAAAAGATTTATTCTGACATTCGTTTCTAGTAATACAATCTTCATTTTTCAAGAAAAGAAATACGGGTATCTCCCCCAGTCGGACATGTCCCACACCGAGTCAAGCTCTTGACTGTCTACCAACATGTGGTAGTGTAGTGGGTTTGTGTGGTGTGTTGTTATAGACCGATTTTCCTAAAGTTGAGCCAAAGTGACAGTTCGGGAAAACAAGTGAACATCACATGTATTTGAGAGAAGTATTCCTCCGCCGCGACAGCTGTTCAGCCATGCCCCTTCGTGCCAAAGTCGTCCACTTTGTTGATTACAGGCGCTTTTCTATTTCTCTTCTTGTTGGAAGTTCTTAATTCATTAATGTTCTCCTTATAGTACCTAAATGAACAGAATTCCTTCAGTTACACTTTCATTAATCACATAATACCAATCATTAAAGAATAATAATAATAATTATAATAATAGAAATTACGTAAGTATACTATTATAAAAGCTTACTTCATAACTGTATTCTTGCTCAAATTTAGCAATTCCATCGTTAAATTCAATCTTCCTTCCCTTTGCATTTCTTCAATATTTTTAGCTACAAAAATTATATCTTGTCGCTGGCGTGTTCAAGGCAGACGCCTTCTTCGCGCCCTTGGGCTTCTCATTCTTCACAATCGTGAATTATATTTTAAAAAAATAATATAACACACAAAGTACAGAACCACGAAACACTCGCAATCACAGCTCGCCACACAACAGCACAATGGCCGGAACCACGTGCATCGGTACACATCTTGCATCCAGGTCTCGGTTTTAAAATAAACACAATATTTATCAGACAAAAAGTAAATTCAATATTATATATAAAGAAAAAAAGAATTTTTACAGAAGAGCACATGACACTGCACTTCCTAATTTCAATTATTTATCGCGGCGCACTATATTTTTGTGGGAGGAGGACATCACAAAAGGAAGAGTCGAAGCCCTTTACAAAATAGCCAACTGCAAACAAACGAATGAGGGAAGGTAGTGCAATGGGCTGGCTCAATCTTAGGAAAATTGCTCTATAAAGAGAGAGGAGGGAACCTGGTATTGATCCCGATCAGAGCAGCTACTATGCTATAGTAGTATCATAAATCCGCATCCGCTAGGACTCGAATCCTAGATCCTCCCTGTCAGCAACACTACCATTTATCCCATGTCACCAGCACCAACCCAAGATTCACTGTCATTGCAGAAACCGAAAACAATTTTATATCTCAGAATTCCCCTGGCAATACTAATATTCACTTCAATACAGTTCACAGAATGATAATGTTATAGCTAATTCCTCTTTTTATTTGCAATATTTCTAAAGAATATAAAGCAAAAGACATAAAGCATGAATTAAAATTGTTAACAAATTATTTCTACCTAACATATATTTCATTGGTGCAAATATATTATGAATTTAACCCAAGTTTTATTATACTTACAATGTGTTTTCAGGATGGAACGCAGCTATTCATTGGTGCTCCTGGCAGTCATTATTGGCAAGGTGAGAGGCAATTGAGAATAAAATATGCTTACAGAACTAATTTAAGAATGTTGTGTGAACTATTAGACATTAATGTAATACAATTTACAAGAGTGATTACTTAAGTATTTTATTTTTTAATTGCTTATTGACATTTAAGTTCTTAATAAAATTATGGAACTATCTAAGAATGTGATGATATACATTTGTTTTGTTTTCATGTTCTTCATTAAATGTCTCTAATTAAAAATAATTACAGCAGCCCACCTCGATGGTCAACATATTTTTCTTGTTTTTGTATTGAACATCAACGACGACTTTGAGAAAGTCTCTTTCAACTGGACTTTTAAATAAATGAAAACTATTTTTCCAGAAAGTGATATTCTCATCTTATTGCAGCCAACAATGTTTTATTCACTCTTTCTTAGAAAAAGGAAAAACTAGTCTACAAAAGAGTAGGAGCATATTTTTTACATCTTTTTACTTACACAGGACAAGTGTTTACTGTGGACGCCAAAAAGTTCATGCCTTTCCTGCCCCCTGAATCAATTCGAGTGAATGCGACTGCAGGTAACGGCACAGGAGTTTGTTACAGTCATTGTACAGCAATGATGGCTTGCTGGATGTAACATTCTGCGGGTTGCAGTGGACGTGTTAAAAACCGAGCGGCTTTTGCTACATGCATTTTGTATATACCTTGTTAACCTCCTAGAGCTCAATTGTAATACAAAATATTGCTTAATCAAATTGTAAAATATACATTTCATTGATTGTATATTCCACTCAGTTTGCTATGTTCATTTCTGTGGTAAATCAAAATAGTTCTAGATTTAATGTTTAGTGTAATATTATTACACTTGAGCTCTGAATTAATACATAAATAAATACATAAAAAATATTATTTGCACTGGAAAGAACATGACTGCTTTTACACATTACTTGTTTCAAAATAACTACTTTCAGGTAGCATGATCTGCAAATTAGTTGATGAGTTAGTTGCTCATTGGGTAATATGTGAAGCAGTTGGTCTTTCAGGGTGCATTTAAGTTTCTAAAGCTTTTATTTTATTCCATATTGATCTTGATTCCAACATAATTAACTGGTGTATCCTTCCAGATCCCTAGTATGATTTATCCTCTGCACTTAGTTCTCCCATTTCCAGCCACCTCGTTGTGACTGAGTGGTAGAATCCCTATTGACTCACCACCCTTCCTCACAGACATCTAATGTTGGTGAGGTGCAAGTGAGGAAAACAGCTTCTACAATTAATTATTAATTGCACTGCTTCTTTTCAGTATCACAAATGAAAAGGTCTATTTCAGGCTTGTATTGTACAGAATCAGCGAAGGGGATTATTAAGTATTCTGATTTAAACATTGTTTACACAGGATGCTCTATTAAAGTTAATGATAATAAGTGACACAGTAACATTCCAAGTTGCAATACTAGTGGCATAGCGTGATGTGTAGTAAAAAGAAGCTAGGTCATAAGAAAGAAATATTTCTGAGAAATACGCATTAGCATGTGTCTTTAAGAAAGTCTGCAAATTAATATTCAGGCTATTTTGTCTTGAACTGAAATTAATTCTTCATATTATAGTGTAAGACAACAAATGCACAAGCACGGACAGGTTTGTGAACTCCAGGAAGTTCAGAATCTGTAATATTGCACTTTGCTTTTCCTCAATATGCAAAATTTAAAATATCTAACAATGCATTAAAAAGCACTCACTGATGTCCATAATTGTATTTTTCAGTTTTCATCCACATCTTTCTATGCTTTAATCTAAAATCTTCAATATGATTGTAAGTAGAAAATAAAGGTGAATGTTGCTGATTTCTGTAGTTCTGATGTAGTAGTTGACATGCAATTTGAGAGTGGACTTGTTTCGTTCACCTACAAAAACATACTATACTTTCAGTGCAAAATTTGGTAAAGTTCAGAGCAATGAGTTTTTGGGAAGACAAATGTACATCATTAGCTTCAGAGGTCATTGAGAAAAGTTTAATATTTTTTAAGTTTTGTTTAGGAAGTTTTAAGCATTCTTCTCTTTTAATAAGGATATTTTATAATTTCAATGCTTTAATTGAGATAAAAGACAGGGACAAAAAGAAATAAAATTAATAAAAATACAGTACAGTGTTAAAAATGTAAAATACTTTGAGCATACACTTTTCTGCGATGTAATGTGCTGTTTCATGCAAATGAGCCATGCCTTATTTAAAAACTGTTTTCTAAGACTCATGAGTGACTCATGAGTCTGGTAGGAAATTATTTTCAATTTCATCACTGACCAAATCTTTCTTATAGCACATAACCTGTATCACTGGTAGCAATTTTCTCCTGTTTTATTTAAAAAATGCTGAAAGGTATATAATATATTTGTAGAAAGATGTTAGTTAGCTTGTAAGTGATTAGAAAAGCTGAAACAGATGAGTGGTAGTGAATACTGATGTTGCAAATTGGAATTCAGTAGGGAGAATTGTATTGTATTTTCTAACATCCACGTTTTTAATCATTAACTATTATTTTGAATGGTTCTCAAGCCGTTCTCTAAAAAATTCAGTGCCAAAGCCAAATCATTGAATTTTATACTGAGAAATCTTTCTGAACTTGTATTAATAAATTTCTACCACCGTTCAGATGAGATGGCTAAAAGCAAACTGCAAGGAAGTTCATTATGACTGCACATGCTTGTGTCAATGTAATGACTAAATTAATGAAAGAAGAAACAATGAAAATTTAACTTCGAAGAACAATTTCCTTGGAATCATGCCTAACTTCTAATTGAAATTGATAAGGTCATTGACTTCTGGCGCTATGCCACTGCTGTAAATATGACAACAAGTAACAGCTTTTCTAAAATTGCAGTGTTTGCTGGTGGAGGGTGGTGAATGTCACATTTTAACTGTTCTATTTTGAATTGTATTAATTGCCCCAGTATTGGTTCATGTCTGATGTGTGAAACCCATGTCTGAAAACAAATTCTGAATTTTTTATAATCAAAAACTTCCAATGTGGCAAATTCCCATTCATAACTCAGGTGGTTTGGGTGAATTTAATATAACCTAGTAGACTTGTCACTAACTGTTCATTGGTTTTAAAATTCATTCAGTAAAAAATAAAATGGGCATTTTTTTGTTTTTGAATATTGTATACCCATATATTACTACCTTGCCAGAGACATGAAGTAATATGAGAATTGTTCTCATGCTCTTAAAGGAACATCAATGCCCTTGGAGATATTTGTACCTTTGCTACTTTGTTATAAAATATGTATTGAGATTTTAATGATATCATAAATTGATACAATTCTGATTATGGAAAGTGAATATTTATTTGTATTTCTAGGGCAGCTATTTGTTGAAAACTTGCACAGAAGACCAGAGGTCTATGAAACATCAGAAGGGCCATCTACACTTGATGATACCTACCTTGGGTATTCTGTAGCTGTTGGGTACTTTGAAGGTCCCGAGGCAAATACAACAGTTGCAGTTGGCAGACCTCGTGGAGACTATCTCCAAGGAAAGGTAAGAATTAAAGAGAGAATTTGTTACTTTAAACAACCTTATTGGAAGTTATCACTACAGTGTGCAATAACAGTACTAAAATTCTGAGACTTAAGATCCTGCATCTAAAGATTTCAACTATCTTTAATAATCTGTGGGTTTACTTTAATATCTTTGATTCTCATTATAAAACAATTCTTTTGGTTAATATTGAGTTTAGAAGTAAATATATTAACATTTTCATCAGTAAAATGTTTTACAAATTTTAAAGGTAATTAATTTGTTTAACAAATAAATATAAAAGAAGAGCAAGTAAGATTTTAATTAATGTTTTGTAATTCAGTCATTATTAACAAATACAAGCTCTTATTGCACCATCCATATTTTTTCTAATAAAAATTAATTTGTTTCACAAAATACATTAATTATGATGACTTAATAATAATAACAACAACAACAACAACAACAACAACAACAATAATAATAATAATAATAATAATAATAATAATAATAATAATAATAATAATAATAATAATAATAATAATAATAATAATAATATTTATTGAGTCACATATACAATTTCAATCATGTATGACGAGTCAGATATGGCAGACTTTTATGAATATGTATTGTAAGATAGGTACTTTCAATGGGAAAATTTCAAGGAATAATAATTTTTAAAGGAATTTTTAGTTTGGGGAAAATCATTAGATAAAACCTTTCTAAATTCTTCAAAGATGCCCTCAACTTTTTATTCAAATAATGCAATGTGCAATGGAGTATTTTGACCTTTTAAGCAAAAACTAAATTCAGTAATGAAAATTGCTCTGGCTTCTGGGCACTACTATTTCTACAATAGCTCATACTTCCTTGCATTATTTGTACTACACAATAAAATATGTACAAACAATATAACAAATACAATACATGTCCTGCTAAAGTGTTTCCAATCAGCAGAGCTTTTTTTCTGAGTGCCGGGATTCAGACTTATGTACTTAGAACTAACTCACCAGTCAAGTTACCATTCACCTATGCCTTCACATTTAAACTTTACCTTCAAGATGCTTAAAAATGTTGAAGATTTGCATCTGCAATTATGAGATTTTCTTTTATATTATTTCAAGATATTGCATTAAGGACAGATTCCATTAAGGAAAAAAACCTTTAGGGTCATCCATAAATTACATAACTTAAATTTGGAGTATTTTGAATACCCCCTTTCTGCCCTGAAATGTGCCCTTTTCTAAATAATTACATAACACTTGTGACAAAAACCCCCCATTTACTGAAATAAAAATAAATTATCAAGCAGTAATTATTTGTATTAATTTTATTTGGTTATATCGTAAAAATACAATTTATGATAATTAAAGTCAGAATTATTTGGAGATCTGAACTGCACCTATTACAAAGAATGGGGACAATTGTTGAAAGAAAGGAGGATGCGTAGGTGAGCACAAGTCTGGCATCCAGCTGTGCACACGCTGCGGCGTGCCATCTGGATGTCACATGGGCCAGAGTCTACTGTGCCAATTTAATTAAATTCTAGAATATGCTATTGATCCATTTTGAATATCTTCTTCAAAATCTAATGGATTCAATCAATGCATTATTATTCCCACTTATTGTAAGAATTTATTCAACAAAATATTTATTTTATATATTTTTTTTTAATTTCATTTGGTTATATTTGAATGTTAAAGCAAAAGGCTGACTAAAAGGAATTATTTCAGCAAATGTTGAAAAATTTTAAAAATAAATATCAGCCTAAAATATGACTCCTAACTATGGCATGTAATGCAGCATAAGGTGTCAAATCCCCCACCCCCCCTTTAGCATTACATAATGAAGGAATGATCCCTATTTTAAATAATTTAGTTTTACAATATTAATTTTTTGCTACAATTCGCAAAGATGCAGAGTTTTCCAAAAATGAGTCCTACACCGTTTTTAGCAGCTCACTTTTCTCTATTAAAGAAAAAATTTGGGGCTATTTTTGAGTGTTTTGTGCGTGCGTGCGTGTGTGTGTGTATGTGTAAATTGCAATAAATTCAAGCAAAATTTATGTATGAAAACAATTTGTGTTTCAAAAACTTGAACATATTCTTCTTTAAACATCTTATGTTTTCGAACAGATTTCATTTAAGAAAAAAATCTTTATATTAATATTGTAGTTTTGCAAAGTTATTTTGCAATTTTTGGGAAAATGTCCGCACACTGCCACATATGCCGAGAAATCAGTGGGGAGCTTAGAGCTTGTCTCGATTTGGAGGGAGGGAGGGAATGTCTCACTGATGGAAGATATCTTGTTGGGAAAAAACTCGCAAGCCGAGGTTGGCGGTGGATGTCGCCATCCAGAGGGGGAAGATCACCGCCATCTGCGATAAAAACAAAAAGTTCTTCCTTCATTTTACTTTGGTCAATGCGTCTTGCTTGTCTTATGCCCAGTTGTCTCCTAGTCCAACATCACTTGTATCGCCTTCAAGTTCAAAGGTCATATGCTCTCCTTTCAAAATATTTAGTGTTCAACATTTCTTCAGGTCAACCTTCTTTCCGATATCTCTCGAAAATGTTTCCACAACATTCAGTAGATGTTCAAGTGGAATTTTCTCTGGCCCAAATATATTCAGTTCGTCCATATACTACAAATGGTAATTTAAGTGTTACATCATTGTTGCTCCTACTTTAATTCCAAAGCCACAATTTGTAGAATTCAAGAGATATGTTAAAGGATTCGTACAGACGATAAATGAGAGAGGGTTGAGTGAGTCTTCCTAGAAAGTAGTATCTCTTTGCACGTTGATAGATTCCGCTTTGCTATGGTTAACGAGTGTACTCACGATAATTCTCGCTCATCAATTCAACATCACAGTTTCAAGAACGAGACAACTTTTGGACCAACCTCGAGGATCTTTTTTTTCAACAGCCGCACGTGAGGCACTGAGTCAAAGTCTTCTCATAATCTGTATACGCCATGTGCAAATTGCGGTGTTTTAGATGTGCTTGACCATATACCACCGAGTTCAATCAATTCTTCTTTACATCCCATGGAGCCTTTGCCTCCTTTCTGTTACACTGCAATGATATTGTTACAACAATGAGAGTAAATGTGTAGTGAAAGACACGATACGATTTTATACATCGTTTGCAAGGCAGTGCGATATTTTGTTGAATCTTCTTGGATTTGGGAGTCTTTGGGTATGAAATATGTAACACGGGAACAACAAGACTTATAAGGAATGGGTTGACTGATATATATCATAATATAATACATAAATAATCTATAATACATAATACAATCCATAAAATCACAATTTGCAATATTTATATCCAAATGGTTTACAAATATTTCAGTCTATGGTTTCTTTATTCTTATCCAGTTGGCGTCTACTCATCTTTTTTCTGCTGCCGTCTGTCGCCCGGCAGTCTTGCTTCCATTTTCCACCATGCATTTTTCTCCTGTGCCAATCTTGCCCAGTGGCAGACTACTATTTTTTGTGGATCGTCTGATCATCGTCTTCATTTTCACTTTCCTCCAACCAATTATGAGGTTCAAGGTTGCCTAGGAGTACGCCCATCATCATCATCATCATCATCATCATCATCATCATCATCTTGTCTCATAAAATGACACCCATCTCCACCTGCGTGTTTCTGTTTGTTGTTTGTTCTTTCTCCTTTTTCAACCCGTTATTCTGTCTCTTTTGGAAATTCGCAGTATTATCCTCGCCATTTTGCATTGATACCTTTGCAGCATACTTTTTTGTAATGTTAGCGACCATGTTTGGCATCCACAAATTAGGAATGATAGCACATAAGTGTTCATAATTATTCTTATAATTTTTATGCTAATTTTCTTGTCAAATAACAAAAAAGAGATGCTCCCAAGCTTTGTGACAAGCCTGTGGCATAATAACATTATTTATATTGAAAATAGAAAACAAAGACCATTATTGTGAAATAATTACCTGGTAAATTATTTTTAGGTGGAGATTTATACTTGGGATTTGCTCCTATTTGTGGATATCAGTGGTGACCAACTTGGAGGATATTTTGGCTACTCGTTATGTGCATCTGATATGGATGGAGATGGAAAAGATGACTTGGTAGTTGGTGCTCCACTTCATACTGAACGTAATAATGAAGGAAAATATGAAACAGGACGAATTTATGTATTCTACCAAAGAGGAGATGTAAGTTTTATTCAGCAAGATTGATTTGAATTTTTACTTTTTAAATATGAACATTTCAAAACTAATTATTTTTATTCTTTTGTTTCAATATTTAGTACGAAAGGAATAGTTCACGTGATGGCATCAACTCCCGATCTCGTTTTGGATTATCAGTGGCTAGTCTAGGAGACATTAATAGAGACGGATATGGTGGTAAGTATTATTGAAGGAACAAAAGAAATGTCTTTTTCAGCTAAAAATAGAAATAATTTTATGATACATGTGGTAAAAGTGACATTTTATTATTTTGCGAGTAGGTAAGATTGCGATTTTATGCCGATTTCTGTCTCCTTTAGCAATATAATTTTTTTTTTTTTTTGGCCTTTTTGACCTTTTTCCTTTTGGTTTTTTTTTTTTTTTTTCTTTTGTCGCCTTTGCCCTCCTTAGTCTTTTGGCTTCTTTGTGCCCTTTGTTTGCTCTTTTATCCCTTTCGTTCCGTTTGTCCCCTTTTCTTCTTTTGTGCCTTTTTCTTTTTCGGTTATTTTGGTCCTTCCGGTCAGATGAAAGTATTTTCTTTGTTGCTTTCACAGAAATATCAAAACACTTGAGCATCGTTTCACTTTTAGCACTAGCGCTAAAAATTGTACTTTTAGCACGCTAGGCATGCCCTGAAAGATCCGCTTTTAGTAGTGACCGTGTAAGAAGACTTTTCTAACATTGATGTGTGTAGCGATCGCGCGCGCGCGTGCGCGTGTGTGTTTCACCAAAACTTCTGGACCACTGGAGCGATAGCTCTCAAATGGTCCACGAACCTTGTGTGCAGCGGAAAAAAGAATATGGGGGGGGGGGGGATTTCGAAACGTCACTCCTTTGGTTATACCCCAAAAGTTTCGTATGTGAACTGATGAAACCCGCAATGCAATCGAGGCGCCCGCATTGCACCCGAGCAAGGGAGAGTGACCACTCAGCGGAGGGGGGGGTTAATTAATTATTGTGATAAATATTTTGGTAATGCCGTGTAATCAGGCTAGTAATTAAATAAAACGGTATCCACCTCTTTGACATTTCAAACTTGTAATTATAACCCCTGCAATTAGTTCTTACACATGATGTTTTACTAAGAACTGTTCTGTAGTTTATGAATATTGTGGTTCAGTCAATGCCCCTCACCCCCAAAGCCCTTTTTTCCCTCCATATCCTCCCCAGAACCCATATTTTTTTCACACACTATACTTCATCATATTATTGCATGCCGTATTCACATACAGGATTACTGGTCAGGCCACTTATGCATTCAGTGAGGTGGCTGCTTGAAGTTGGTTCAACAATGCCTGTAATTACCTGAAGAGTTAAAAAATCCTTGATTGTTCAGTTGGGTTGGATATCAGTTCTTTGTTCTCTGGCTTGCTCTGTTCCCATTCCTTTTTCTATTCCACCAAAGCATTGAAGTTATGCTGCGAAACTACCTGGGAGATCGTGATTTCAATTGATCCTGTAAATGCACATTTGTGATTTGGGAGATCAGGTTATTTTAAAAATGTTTTGTTTCAGATATTGCTGTTGGTGCTCCGTATGATAGCCCAGAAGGAAGGGGTGCGGTTTATATTTATCTTGGCTCGTCTGAAGGAATCAGAGCAAAGCCATCTCAAGTCATTCATGCCAAAGATGTTTCGCGAAGTCTTTCAACTTTTGGATTCTCTCTTTCTGGAGGCTTAGATCTAGATAATAACTATTACCCTGATTTGGTTGTAGGTGCTTATGAATCAAATTCTGCTGCATTTTTCAGGTATTCTTAACTTTTCATTAATTTTTATTTCCACCCTCTTTCTCTGCCAACAATATTGCAAAAATGTTAGAAAATAATTTTATCTTATTTTCAATTGAATCGTTTATTTCAGAAACCCGTCAACTGCCAAATTTCTCATTTCTAGAAAAATGAGGCAAAGTGTCCCAGTGTTTGTGATGTCAAAACATTTTTAATATTAACGCAGTTGATAAATGAATATTTTTCAGTTGCACTAAATGATGTGTCTGTCCTCATGGATCAATATTCCACCACTAATGCTCTTTTTAGATTTTGGCATTTGATGGGTTTCTGAAATAAACAATTCAATTATCTCAAATCTATCTTCTTTGTTGTACTTGCATATTCTTTGATCTGAAATTATTCATAATTGTTAGTACCTGGGATATGTAGGATTTGATAAAAGTAATGTTAAGTTTTAAAGTCCTGATTTTGCCATTTTTAGGATTATTATATGAATTACTTACAGTTATATGAATTACTTAAAACAATAATGTTATTATATTGACCCCCAACACCTCTCACACTTCATAAGAAAATCATTTTTTTCTGAGTTTCATGATCAGAATTTGTGTATTCAACTTCTGTGATTATTAAAAATATTCTACATTAAAAAAATTGGGGCTGTAGTGATTATGTTAAGACACTAAAATGCTAGGATGCGTCTGACTCATAAAATGGTGTCAACCAGTCTTCATGTTGACTTGAGCATTCCTTTAATAATATTGAACCACTTAAATTTTTTTTTCCTAGGAAAAAATATATTGGTTGTTTGTTCCATATTACTTTAAGAGGATTATCCTCTTAAGATTCTTAAAAAACTAATAATTTCTTTTGAGAATGCAGAAGCAAAGGAGGAAAAATATGGAATAAATTTGTCATAAATTTTGTAAAGATTACTCAATCAACAGTTGTAACATTGCAGATTACTGACTTTAAAAATAAAGCAAATAAATAATGATGGATTATGTGTTGCAGGGCACGTCCAATTGTAAAAGTCAATGCCACTGTAGAATTTACTAATACAAACAAGCAAATCAATTTAAAAAATCATAATTGTAAAGTTCAAGGCCCTGACAATAATGCCATTTGCTTTGGAGTTTCGTCATGTATAATATTTGATGGTTTGGGAGTAGATAATGGACATGGTAAGTAAAATTAATGCTTTGTAAATACATTTTTTGCATTGTACATTTTTCTTATTGATTCAAATTTTTATTTTCTAGAATTTAATATTGCAATAACTCTCGATGCTGCAAAACCAAGAAGTTCCCGCATGTTTTTCCGAGATTCTCCCCAGAAAAATTCAATGAATTTTACTGCTTGGGCTGTCAAAAACACAATATATTGCAGACCTTTCAATGTATACATTAAGGTAAATAGGGCTCTATTTCTGCAGAAACAATATTGTTATAATAATAATAATAATAATAATAATAATAATAATAATAATAATAATAATAATAATAATAATTTAGTATTATAAGTAATTTATATGCAAACACTTTCCTTTTTCAGTCAAATATTAGAGATAAACTCACTCCCTTGGAAGTGGAGATGCGGTATAGCTTGCTCTCTCCCCGTGGAGAAACTCGTTCATTGGCTCCTGTTCTAGATTTAGTTCGTCCTCCTGTTAAAAAGGATACTCTTCACATTGCCAAAAACTGTGGTCCTGATAATATATGTATTCCAGATTTGAAAATGAAAGTTGAACCGTAAGTTCTAGACTAATATATTTTCAATTAGCAAAATCATTTATCTGCATTTTTGTTATTTGGATTTTGTTCATAAATTTAGGTATTTACATTGAAAAGATATACTTTTTAAATTACTTATTCATTTCTTAGGAGTGTAGAAGAGTACTTCTTAGGTTCTGGAGAAGATTTCAAATTAAGAGTTCTTGTTGAAAATAAACGAGAAGATGCTTTTGAAGCAACCTACTCTCTTAAGATTCCACAAGGATTGAATTACAAAAACATAGCTCGGTTAGATGAGAATAAAGATGTAACAATTCAGTGTTCACCACCAACTGCAGCCTCAAACAATACCTTACTCTGTGATATTGGCAATCCTTTGTCATCAAAGAAGCACGTAAGCATTATCTATAAAAAATTAAATTATCCATGCAGCTGGTTTATAATTAGCTAGGTTGTAAACATTTTATTTTGTTGTAGGTTGAATTTGAGGTTCTCATGCAGCCATCTTACGCAGAAGGTTTACGTTCGCATTATGACTTTGAAATGGAAGTGAATAGCACCAATCCAGAGAAGGAAATCACCAGGGATGACAACAAAATAATGTTCAAAATTCCAATTAATATTCAGACAGACTTGTCTGTTATGGGGTTAGTAACAAATCTTTATTCCTCAAGTTTTTACTTTATAAAACTACTAAATACACTCAACAAAAATGTATAATTACTGTAAAATGTGAAGTGAAGCTGAAGAATATCAGAGATTCTGATTTCATTATTTAAAGTGACCAGAATTGGAGCTTAATCTTTTAACATTTCTTGCATGTTTGTTTTATTCCAGAGCCTCCTTCCCATCTGATGTGCATTGGAATTCTATTGACTACAGTATAACTGAAGGCTTCAAAGAGGAAGCAGAAATTGGACCACAAGTTGTTCATGTTCATAAAATTCGCAACAATGGGCGTGTTAATATTGTTAAAGCAGAAGTTTATTTAGTCGTACCAACTAGCACATTTGCAGGTGATTTATAGTTTTTAAATACATAATTTAATATTTCTTCTCTTTTTTCCAATTTCTTTTGATGAACACTGATAATTTTATAACAATTCATTTGGATTTAAATTTGGTTGTTCTTAGATTTAGTATTGTCAATTTGTACTACTACTACTACTACTACTACTACTACTACTACTACTACTACTACTACTACTACTATTACTACTACTACAAGAGTCAAGGGTTTAAAACTAATTTGTCTTATATTAAGAATTACAATGTTTGTCTTGTTATGTGCTCATTTTGTGAGTAAATTGTATATAGTCAATATGAGTTTACGATATTGACAAAAATAGAAATCAGTGAATCCTTTTTCAAACGTAAATATATACTCAAATACAAATTTCTTTAGAAAGTTCATCAAAATGAACATTCATAATCATGAACTCTTAAAAATGGTTACATTATATTATTTTCTCATCTCATTTTTCCTTTTTTATCTTCTCTAAAAAAACATAAAACAGAAAAGCTTCAAAAATTAATAAAACAAAACCTAATTTTAAGAAAACAAATTAGAAAGTATTAAATTACTGTTTTATTTATATTGAATTGTCGGATGGAAATTATGAGATAAAAGGTTGAAATTTTAGGAAGCAGTAAAGAATTTAAAGGGCTATAATTAATATTTAGTCCTTTTTATGATCTGCATCAGATCATGAGATATTGTTAAAAAACGAAGGAGAAAAGTATTATTTTTCTATTTTCCCTTTCTTTTTGTTGAAGGTCAAAGTCGGATGTAAATGTCTGAAAAAAATCTTGAAACGTATTTATCATCTATAAAGTCACAAGGATAATTAAAGTAAATTTTCATAGGCGTAATGTGGTTAAAAAATTTAAACTTATAGCAAAAATCTTTTTTTTACACTTCAATTCTGATTTCCAACATATACATTTTTAATGCATGGGGACAGATTTGCATATCTTATTCTGCTACTCCCTTTCAATGAGAGATAACTGAGCGATTGGAGTCATCTGCAATGTGCAAGGGATCCTGATCTGTTTTACTACTTCTTAAAATTTCCATGTTTCAAACTTTTTGCTTACTTATAATATTACTTACTTATAACTTATTCAAACTGATTGCAATAAGTTTGAAAAATGGAAACATAAAACAGTTACAAATTTTTAATGTAACAGTTTAAGGAAGTATAAAAGTTTGTATTGTTTTGTATATTTCATAAGTGAACAAAAGTAACAACATTAAAAACATTTTTAACAAAAGTAATAATATTAAAATATCAGCAGTTTCGAATTGGAATCACCTGATTTTATGGTACACAATTTGTCGTTTAATTTACAAGAGTGTATTTCTTGTTTGCATATCCCAGATTTTGATGTGTTAATTCCTGAATGATTGTTCTGTGAAACAGTTTTATAATGTCATAAAGTAAATGTGTGAAAATTCTCCAATATTTTATTTTCAGATGACAATATTCTCTATTTGTTGGAACAACCAGAAACCAAAGGTTCCATAATATGTGATGCAATTGAAGCTAACTTTCTGTCACTTAAGGTATTGAACAATTATTTTATTATTCTTATTGATATTTTATATAATGTCATTTTGTGGGGTTGTTAATATTAATATTGTTTAAAGGTTTATTGTAATAATAATGATGTAATGAATAATGTAGTAATGATTTTTCCTTTCTTTTTTTTTTCTATGTAGCTTGAAAATAGAAGAGTATCCTATTTAGATGGCCAAGAAAGATTAACTGGTTCTGTTGAGCAATCCACATCCAAGGAATCATCTTCATCATCAATATCAGCACAAAGTGGTAGTTCCTCTTCACAGGGCCAAAGGAGTAGAGGAAGCCTTCATGAAGATGATGCTCCTTCAGAAGGTGGGCGAAGGGGTGGAAGTGTAAGCCAGCAAGAAACCTACCATGGGCATGGAGGAACTCATAGACTAGTAGGAGTAGATGGAGAGCGAGTCATTCACAAAGATGAAGGCCTAGAAAATTCAGGAAGAGGAACATTTGGACAGACGGGATCTGGGTATTTTCAACAATCTAGTCACAGTTTCCAAAATGAGTCTCGAACATCACAACACGTTGAAACTCAGAGCGGTAGTTCAGTGCCAGTCGTGCACAAATCAACAAATTATAGTGCAAGTTGGAGTGAGGATGGAGGGCCATTGCACCACTATGAGAATAGCACTTCAGAAAGTGGTGGGCAAATACAGACCAGTGAAAGGAGGAAGTGTGGAATATGAATCAAGGACTCACTACTCCAGTTCTTCAGGCTCACAGTCAGGTCAGGCAGAAAGAGGTCAAGGTTCTGTTGTTCACCATTCTGCCAGAGGACAAAGTGGAGGAAGTGCCGAATCTGAATCAAGGACTCACTACTCCAGTTCTTCAGGCTCACAGTCAGGCCAGGCAGAAAGAGGTCAAGGTGCTATTGATCACCATTCTGCTGGTGGACGAACAGGAGGAAGTGCTGAATACGAGTCAAGAACTCACTACTCCAGCTCTTCAAGATCACAATCAGGCCAGACAGAAAGAGGTCATTCTGATACTTCAGGAGGTAATCAAACAAGTAGAAGAACTTACTCAAGGGGAGGAAGTTATCAGGATAATACTAACATTAAAAAGAAGGGAGATACGATAATACTGGTTGGGAAAAATTCCCGCACTAGTCAGAGTGGTCACCAAGAGACCAGAGATGGTTATCAGGAAAGTACAGGATATTACGATAGAGATTACCGTGAAAATGAAGATTATGAAAGTGAAGGAGATGACTATGATAGAAGACAAGATACAGATAGAATGCAAGGGCAGAATAGTTCTCATGGGGTTTTTAGACATAGTTGGTCCACAAGTGGAAGTAGTCAATCAAATGCAGGACACGGCACCCAATGGTCTTCAGGGAGAGATAATGTTGGTCATGACAATGTTAATGAAAATGAACGACATGTTGACGGCCAGTATGGCACTTTAGACCACAGATCTCGTGAAAGAACTCATCAATATGGTGACAATGATTACAGTGCTGGGGAAGCATCCCATTCCTCAAGTAATCATCATAGAACATCCAGCTCTCATCAGCAGTCATCATCTGGCTGGAGTCAGAGTGGCACTTCTCATACCTATGATCAGAATTACAGAGGGGGATATGGAGATGATTCTTCACGCGATGCAAATGTTCATCGACATCTGGCTTCAAATCGGGACTCCAAACAAAGCCAAGGGCAGGGTGGTCAGAACCAAGGCTCAGATCATTATAGTTCAGGACGAGCGGTAGCAGGTGGAAGAGATCAAAGAGTAAATGAACTTGGCGGACAAGCATCAAGAGGAAGTGGACAATTTTATACTTCATCTGTTTTAATAGGGGAAGGTGGTGATGTTGATCTAGGTTATGCTGCAAGAGGTTATAGTCAGCAACATGGCTCCTCTTCCAGTTCTAGCTCAAGACATTATGCTAATGAAGAACATCGTAGAACTACTGTTGATCCTGATTTGGCAGACTTAGGTTCTCAATTTATAAAACAACCAGAAGGAAGCAAAAGACATGGTTCTCATAGAGATGAAGAGGAGGAACGTCAACTGAGATTATATGGTCGATATCGTCGATCTGTACCTGATAGTTCTGTACAAGAATTAGTAAAATGTAATGCAACAAATTGCACAAGAATCCATTGTACTTTGGGTCCTCTTACTGAAGGACAAGAAGCATTAATTGCTTTAAGAATGAGAGTTTGGGTTCCTACCATGAAAAAGGTGAGATCTCAATGTTTCGTTTTTAAACTTTTCTTTGTTTTTAGCAAATCAATAATATATTTTATTTCATTACATTTTTCATCAACAAATTTCATATACCAATTAATATTACTTCATTCATACATTCATAAAGAAACAGATTCTATTTTTTTTCCCAAAATGAAGGTCATGAAATGTTTTTCTTGAAAGAATTGAGAAATCACAAAAGTTGTATTTCAAGTAGTAGGATATTCTTTTTTTAAATTTTGTGTTATTATTATTATTATTGCAATGGTTAGTGAGTGGTATTTTTCTATAAGGGTATACAATGAAAGAGAAAAGATTTGTCATACTCTAAAAATTTCACCTTTATGATTAAGGCATGCAAAAAACTAAATTAAAACTGACAAAACATTTCAAATTCTATAACTTGTAATCATTTGAATATATAATAACAAACTCATTTTAAAGAAAATTTTATTTTATACAACTTCTACTTCAAGGATATTGATGTAAAACTAAGGACTGAGATACAAGAAGGCAAAGTTTCTTGGGAAAAAAAAGTACAAAAGTATTTTCTTAAAACTTTTTTTGCAAGCAAATACCTCAACTAGTGGTGCTACAGAATGGCACAGACTTTCTTGTAGTAAAGTTTTCTAATTTCCTTGCTATGGGCTAGTTTTATGGTCTTGCCTCAACCTTTTGCCAGCTGGGTAAAATATGTTTTTTGAAGTTTTCTAAATTTTTCAGTTTCCTAATGACAGAACTGAAATATTAATTTCAGAATATGAAAGAAGAGTAAAACCCCATTCTATATGGAAATTTTCGTTGAAAAATTTGGAGTCATTTTTAAGAAAAAATCATCTTACTTCTAGTGTAAACGCGAAATTTGAAGCTCTTTTTCACAGAAGAATTAATTTTATTTCATCTTAATCAGCTCAATTAGTACTATCTGTTCGAAAAGTTTGGAGCCATTTTTGAAAAAATGGCATTGGAACGTTTCTGAAAATCAGAGTTTTGATCTCGTTTTCACAAAAAGTTTTGAGTATGCACGAAAACATTATAAGACATCATTTAAAACACATGTACTTGTAAATTCAATAATGTGAACAAATGGTCCTTAATGTAAATATTAACAATGTGAGAAGCTAGTCAAAAACATTACATTTTTTGTAATTTTTGAAAATTAAAAATAAATAGAGGGTGATGGTGTTTATGTCATCTCATAGAACACATTTAGCACTATCCCTACTAAAAGTTTAAAGAAAAAATTTTGAACTGTTTTTCAGATTTGTTTCAATTTTATTTTTTTATTGTGCATATTGCACACAATATTGCATGAAAACTAATCAAATTTTTAAAAAATGTACTTGATGTTAATGAAAGAACTAACTATGAAGAACAAATTTTACTTGAAGGAAAAATCCATATCTTCAATTTTGTAGTTGTAGAAAGACATAAAAAAAATTCAAACTTTTGCAATTTTTGAAAATTCAGAGTTAATCGTGAAAATTAAATCAGACCTATGCCATCTTTATAAGTCTATTTCATTTTATTCTCACAAGAAATTTAAAGAAAAACTTAGGAGCAATTTTTGAGAAAATTTTGAAAACATCCCCGGGGTTTCATGTAAAGTACACCCAAATTTTAAAGAATGTTTTTCAAACTTAAAGCGCTTTGAATCAAGTCAGATCAACCAGGGAATACCCATTTGGGAAAAAATCCTACTTATGGTTTAGGTGCTAGTGGTGTTCACAGACAGACAGATTGATGGATGGGCGTTTAACAAAAATAACTTTTTCAATATCAGGAAACCCCAAAATGTATTTCCAGTGAAAATGTGAAATTGATTTTCCACATTACATAACTTCTCTATACTATCTACATTACTCCATATATATGTATGTATATGAGATAGTAAAAACTATCAAGAATAGAAAAAGTAAATGCACAGAATATTCTCAGAAACAATCTCATTGGTGATTTTGTCAGTTTTCATTTTCAATTTGGTAACATTTTCTCTTTGTTGCACCATTTTTAATACCTAAGTGGAAAAAAGTTTTAGAGCTGCATATTTTAGAGAATATATACAAACCCTATCACAATAAACATTTATAAATCTGTAGTATTCCAGCAGAATTGTTACGTCAAAAAATATTTTTCAGAAGACGCTTTCCAAAGTTCATGCTTTGCTGAAATTAAGATATTATCTATAGTGACGTGGCAATATCAAGTGTTTCATAGCTAACACCCTCTTCTTTTCAAATAGGACACTGCAAAATTTCATTGGATTTCAAAACTATCAACGATTAAATTACAGAAAAATTATTTTTGACGTGTCATGTCTTAGTACTAGAAGTAAATCATATTTATAAATGTGTTGGTCAATTTTATAATAAAAATATGTCATATTTTGCACATTTCGCTTTTCTTTTCCAGCTAAAAGATAACAGAATAATAAAAACTTCATCTCGAATGGTCCTTCAAGTAACAGAATTACCACATATTGGAACTCCACATGAACCAATTGTTCGTGATCATGAAGTATTCACAGATATTGTGTCTACTGATTCACCTACTATACCTGACATTGTTCCTCTTTGGGTTGTTGTTTTGTCTGCTGTAGCTGGCACTATTATTCTCCTGTTGCTAATATTTTTATTATATAAGGTAAGCATGTTTTATTATTTATAATGAATTTTTTTGACAGTCCAATTTTGATTTAAAGAAGCTCCATCACAATGGACAGGATTTCATTTTCTATATGTAACAATTTGCTATTTCTGGATTTTTAATTTTTCTCAGCTATGTATAATGTTGAGGAAAAGTGTTGGACTTAGTCCAAAAATTTAAGGATAAAATTTCGATAGTAAATGCACATGCGTGCATGTGGGCCTGTGTATGTGTAATTGCATGTGGTCATGTGTGTAGGAGGGTGTGGGTGTATAAGAGGGTGAGTGTGTGTGTGTGTGTGTGGAGGGGGGAGGAGGCATATATGGGTGGGTGCATGTGTTACATGTATCTCAAGCAGAAGCTTTTGAGATTTAATTTTGGATGCATATCAGGAGTAAGATCTGTTAGTGCTTTTCCAAAAGATAGGTGCAGGTGGCAAGAAGATATATGCAGTCTTTTACCAAAAAGCAATGCTAAACTTTCCTCTTAGTCTAAAGTATTATTTAATGTCAAAAAGCATTGTGTGTGACATACTATTAGGAGAAATGTATTATATGTTTTCTTAAATTCGGGATCTCCACCCTAACCCATACACAAGTGTAATTATGAAAACATAGTTTTACTATTATGCCTCGTTGTGCCCTTCATGAAGGAATGGACATACTTCTGCGAGGACATGAACATTAATTTTAATAACTATATTGCCCTTTAAACTCTAAAAAGCAGATAAGCCGGAACAATGGGATAAGGTGTTACACTAGTCTCCTATACCCAGTCTCCAACAAACATCCCTTGATCCATATGACTTACATGGGTGCAATTGGTGGAGAAATAATTGCTATGTTTTAAATGAAAAGTGTTAAAACCGTACAATTCTTCATTTTTTTCAAATCTATGGTAGCAGGTTCAGTGGGATTGGATGGTGGGTGTCCCAGGGTCTCTAGTCCTCACTCCAATTACCAAACCCATAGGACTTTTTTTATGTACTTGGTGCAAAAATCGCTGCTGGATTTATGAGATGGTTGAGTTCTTATCATGCTTACCTGCCCAGGGTAGCACTGGATCTTGTGATGTCACTGTTTTCAAAAACCTTGTTAGTATATTATTGCCATTTGTGTTTCTTCAAAAATAATAATTACTACATTATTAAATTATGACATTTTCTCCAAGAGATTATAATATTTCAGTTTCCCAAAACAAAGATAAGGAAAAATTTTGATATGCTCAGCATTCCCTCATTTATATATGCCTTCAAGTTTTATATGTAATTATATTTGTAGTGAAGGTTAGATTGCATAAATAGTTGGCTGCCATTATGCATCAAACAACCAACTGATTTTCTCTACTTTGCAAGACCACTCAGTTTAAGGCTAAAGAATCCAATGTGTTCCTAGAGGACACTACTCACAGTTTCCTGAAATATTAATTCTATTTATAAATAAAAAGTGCTGATATTGTGCTTAGGTCTACAAACTCTCTAGAAATTACAAGACAGTTGAGGAAAGAATTTATGTAAAAGATACTCAAACTTCCAGAAACTTGACTTTTGCATAACAGTACATGAGGCACACAGTAACACACAAGTTTAGGTACTTTCAATTGAATTATTGGTTGCTTAAAAGTTGATTTATTATTATAATTGAATATATCTTTATTGTTAGATAAATATTAATTAATATTAATTAAATTAAGAGTAATATAAACAGTTGAATGGGATCAAATATTAATTTGGTTTTGTTTTCTATTAGTGTGGCTTCTTCAAGAGAAACAGGCCTGCTGACGCTGCAGAGAAAGAACCGTTGAATCGCAATGGGCATTATTCAGCGGGTGATGAGGCACTTTAAATGTTCAACTCAACAACAACCAGATGAGTTGGTGTCAAAATAACAGCAGGTTTTCTGTGCAATTCCTGTTTGATGGTTTTTAATTACTGATCATTATGTGAAAAGCACACAATTAAATTATTATTCCTCACATTGGAAACAAAGATTTCATTCCAATGGCAGAAAAATAATAATCCTCAAAATTTGAATTTGATTATTCATATTACTTTTACATTGTTTTAAATTATAATGCCAGTGTCTTGATATTTGGTAGTTCCATCTTTATCATTAAATTTAATGCTGCTACATCAATGAAAAAAAATGTATTGTACATATTTGATTTCATAAAGAACCTCAATAAATCAGAAAACAAACTTTTTTAAATTACGCTCAGAGGTTAGTGATTTATCATTGTTTTCATCTAATGATTTTAATATGGCAGCAAAATAGTAGAATAATGCTTCTGTTTGATCTTGTTTTAATTGTGAGATAGAACAACTTAATTTTAGATATATGTTGTTTAATATATAATGTAGGAGAGAAATAGTATTTTCTTACTGCCATTCTATATTTCAATTACTGATTTTAATTCGGTTCTCTCTTATTCAGAATAAAGATGAGTACTTTTTAAAAAAACAAAGGAACTTGTGAGTTAGTTGAATCAACAAAAATTCACAAATAGCAATTATGTTTTTGGGATTTTGATGTTTTTGAGAAGTTTGAAAATGAGTTAAGGCAGGCTACAAATATCACTTAAGAAGAAATGTGTGCCTTTAAAGTAAATACTTTGAACACCTGCAAAGAAATTGAAATCAATGAAATTAACAATAATTTTCTTTTCATTAATTTTATATGTATGTGAATACCACAAAGTAAACTAATGTTCATGTGACTCAGCCTTAACACTACAACACTTTGATAGTTCTAGAAATTCCATCAATCACTGAGAGTGAAAAATTGAGTGTGAAAGAATGGCTCGAAAAAATGATCTGAGAATATTCTGTACATAATTTATAAAGTTACATTTCTTAATTTATAATTTAGATTGTAATTAGCATAAATGACCATGAAATGATAAAGGTAATAAATTAGAAACGTTGATATTTATGTTGATAAATGTTTAACAAGACTTTAACAAAATGATGCATAACTTTGTGTAAGTGCATTGAAAAATTGTAGTAAGAGGCTTCTATGGCTGGAGCCCATGTCTTCTCTTACAAAGGAACATAGCATCCTTGGCTGGAAGACCATCATATCTGCATTTCTCAGTAAGTCTCAAAACAGACCCAAAGAATGTTGCTCGAAGGATTGGCCTTTCACTCAAGAATGTGACATCACCTTGACAGTGAAGACAAATACCATGGAAGAAACATATTTGCAAATTTACTAATAGGAAGTTTCTACTTGTGGCTTTTTGTGGAAAATAAAGTAGATAAAATGTTTGACAGAAGAAATTTGAAAAAGGTACCTTAAAAAAATCATATTTTGTGAGGATGTCATATTGTTACATGATTACTGGCAGCAAATGAACAGAGAGAGAGAGAGAGTTTCATTGAAATTTTTTAATGACAAAATTTTGTAATATATAGTCTTTAATATTTCAATTTTAGAAATTTCAATAGAAGTCTTGCAAAATTTTGAAACTTTTTTATAGGTTTATCCAAGAAAAATGAAAAAGTGTAATTTTGTTAATGGTTTACTAGTTCCTTACTGTAGGTTTATGGTTCTGAAACACAACTGATTGTAGTATTCTTAATACTCTCATTGGCCTTTCAAATTCTTTTTCTGCAGTCCTTGCAAATTCTTTATCCAATATAAAGCAGTCCTTTTAAATTCTGTATGCCCCCATCAAGTCAACAAATGACTATTTATTACTTATGAAATTTATTTATTAAACTTAAAAAATAGGAAAACAATAAATACATGGCATATGGTTAAAATAAGAGATATTATCTCAAACCTCATAACTCGAATCTCATCACTCAAACCTTGTAACTCGCACTCATAACTCAATTCCTACTGATTTGAACCGCCTCATGTGAATTTAAACTGGAACCTTCAAATTAGACCTCACAACTTGAATCTCATCAATTCAAACCTAGATGATTCTATGAATTGTGAACACCTGTTTTAAGACACTCATTGTAATTAAATATGTACTTTTTTATCCAACACCATATTAACAACTTACGATTTCAATTTTGTCTTTGTACTTTTGGTGCATAATGAATTTAAAGATTTTTCAAATTATAATTTGATTCAACAAGGAATTAGTAAACCATAATGTTTTGAATGCACAATGGGCATTACTTGATGTTTTTGCCTCGACAGTAACTTCCAACCTCGCAAGCCAGAGAACTTTGGGTTTGGAAGTTGCCCTCAGGACAAAAACTATCTACTACTATCTGATGCCTTGGATCCACAAAATAACAATTGTTTCTAGACGAAACTTCTTTCTCACAAATACTTTTAGTTTGGATGTGACTGGTGACAGGTGCCATATTACTCTGGTTATCCTTGTAAAACAAAAATTAAGAAAATTTTTGTATTGTAAATCCTATTACAAGTGGCTTTAAAAGAGGAGATTTTTTTATTTTGCCTTTAGTGGCAGTTCTGTATAAATATGTACATTGTTTTTGTAAATGCCATTTTCAGAAATACAATTTTAAATACTACCCATAAAAATACAATTATTATGAGGAGAATAAGTAACAAAATCCAAGTTAATTCCCATCCTTTCTCCAACTCAGAAAACTTTTATACATAAACACACACACACAGATATATATATATATATATATATATATATATATATATATATATATATATATATATATATATATATATATATATATATATATATATATATATATATATATATATATTTTTTTTTTTTTAAGGTCACAAGAGGTACAATATCACTAAAATGTGTAGTGCATTAGCATAGCAAAAGTAGGAATGTCAAAAACTTACAAAAATGCACTAGAAGTATATTCTTCAATGCAATAAGATTCTTATTATAAATTATAATCTAGATATCATCAAAGTTCTTCTTCCTTGATTTTCCTCTTCCAAAATAAAGTGTGCTTCAATTATTAGTATATAAGAATATTTGTCCTATTGTGTACACCAACTTAAGTTTTATTATATATTTGTAATTAGGTATCAAAATGTTAAGATGTGAAATTTGAATGAGAGAGTCCTATACACATTGAAGTGGTCAGGGCAATGTAATGATCACTAACATCTTTGTAATTTTAAACCAGAAGAAAACAAGATTTGTGTAATTCTAGGTTTAGTCTCTTGTCAGTTTTGTGTGTACCCTTTCATCTGTTTGAACTTGTGTTTATAGTACTTGGATCATATTGTTTTATTTTTTTGAAAAATACCAATATCTTTCCTTTTGATTTGGGAAACGAGAGCTATCAGTAAATTTTTGTGAATTCATCAATACATTTTTAAGGTTAAATTTGAGGGCATACATAATATTTCAGAATATAACAATTATGGAATTGAGGCTTGTAAGACTAAAATATTTCCATTGATAGAGCCCATTAGTTTTTTACTTGGCTGGTAGTCAATCAGTAGTGTTAGTCCAGCAATTAATTTTATTATCAATTTTTAATTTTTAAAAGTTTGTTTTTTCTTCATTAAGCTCTCTCAGAAGAACAACTGAACCTAGAGGAAAGGTAAGAGACAACAGATTTAATAGATGTTTATATTTATTTTCTTGCTAGAATTTCTTCAGTTTTTCCAACATCATTCTGTCAATTTTCCATTTGTCTTGGGTCTGTCTGTGATTCATGTTTGAAAATTGGGAATTTGGCCAATTTTTAATTATGTTTTAGATTTTTAATTAGGTATTGAAAATTATTTTGGCCATTTGTTATTATTTTTGCAATGCTACTTCCATTGCCTTTTCATGATAGAATCAGTTTTGAAAGCATCTTGCATACTGGGTTGCAGATATTAATTAAAAGAAAATTTCAAATGATATAGTTTGAAGTTATGAACACTTAATTGTTAATGTTTCTTGAGCTAGATAAGCAATGTCCTAGTCAATACATCAGATAAAATTAAGGAACAATTGCTACTGCAATAATTGTTGAATAAATCAAATTAAAAAACTATTGACTTACAAACTTTCAATATAAACACTAATGATCTCTACAAAAAAACTGTTAATTAAATCAAGCAATCCAACAATCATATTTGTATATTATAATTTTTGTTAAATTATTTTTAATCACATGAAATAAAACTAAACTATTTCTTCTATAAAAAAAATAGTTCTTTATGATACCAGTGGTAAAAGTGACCTTTTATTTTGCAAGTAGGAAAGGTTGCAAAACAAGGCCGATAGGCTGAGTGGCACAATCCTATGAGTAAAATAAAAGCACTTTTGCCATGTGTCATACACTATTTTTTAGACAGCTTTACTGACTTTTTGTCCCTTTACCCCCTTGTTCCCTTTTGTCCCGTATGCTTCCTTTGTCCTTTTGTGACTGTTCTTTTGTCTCCTTTGGTTATTTTGGACCTTCCAATCAGATGAAAGTATTCTGTTTTCTTAGTTGCATTTACAGATTAAATAGAACCCTTGAGCATCGTGTCACTTTTAGAACTAGTGCTACAAATTGTAGCCCATTCTATGAACCTCAAGTACTTCATGCTGAGCAATAACTTTGTAATGCTGTTAAAACTGTTCTTAAATACACTGAGGCTGGTGTAGGGCAGTGATAAGTCACATTTGTCCCTGCAAGCCTCCTGCTATTCATAAAAGTTAACATTGCAATATTGGTGAATGTGTGGCTTATCATGTTACTATCAATTATCTGAATGTGGTATTGCCAATGCTTTAAACTGTTTTTAAAATATTTTCATGTTGAGAATGTCCATTATGCAAGTAATAAAGAAAACGAAAATTTAAAAATATTTGTCCTCTAGCATTGTCCATGTAAAATTATTAAGAATTAAAATTAAATTATAAAAAAATGAATAATTGTAGCTCTTCTGGGCAAATGTTCTTTTGGTCTACAGCCAAAAGCCAGTCTCCTGAAATTGGTATTCGAGAACCTAATTTGAACGCTCCCAGAAGAGTTGTTCTCAAGAGTGCATTTTTTCAGTGTATTACCAGGCAGCATGTTAAAGAAAATTTGTGCCTTTGGAAGTTTCTGTTCTAGAACATAACATTCCATTTTTGACGACCATGAATATAAAACACCCCCCTTATTTTGAAAAGGCCTCCTGATTTTTTTAAACTAATTCTTACTGTTTAATCAAAATAAAATTGCAAATTGTCTGAAAAATTACTTTGTTGATGAGAATGTTAAAACTTAGTGTTGCCTGAACAATCACTATTTTCTTGTTCCTTAAAATCGATTTATTCGTGATTTTTGTCACTATCATCTTCATCTTCACATATATAATTGTTTCTTCCTTTTTTTGGTCCTTTTCTCAGAGGCTACTGTGTCGTAACCTGACAGTTGTGGGTGTTGTTCATCTCTCATCTGACATTCTGAACTACGAACGTTTCCTTCTGTGACAGAAGATTTTCTTCTTGTCGCGCTCTTGTTGGTCAGGTTCTTTAACATTTCTTTCACATACTTTAACAAAATGTTCTTGAACATCGTTTAATATTCCCGTTATCGAGTTGTGAACTGCGAACTCGTACATCATTCAAAGACTCTCGGGGACCGGGTGATGCCGAGTCGTCAGGGTTGGAGTGCTCTCTGCAGCCCTGATAATGGTCGAAACGTCGGGATCACCCGGTCACGAGCCTTCACATAATTCTGACGAGGAAGCCTACGATTCGTACGTCATTTCTTGCTTTCGCGAGTAACGCGGGCGAGAGCGCCAAGCATCAAATTTTGATAAGTTTATTGCTAGGAATTTTTTTAATCTCTCGGTCTCTGTGGATGTAGGTAGAAAGTATACTTCTCTCCGCGCGAATTTTTGCATTTACATCTCTCGTCAAACGCAGATTGGCACGTCGGCCGAGAGTTCGCCCCACCATGGTTCGTCCGGACTCGATTGCGCAACAAAATCCCGGCGCGATTTTTATTCATTCTCACTTCGCGTTTCACTCAAGCAAGGACATGCATCCTTGCGTCTCGGTTTCGTTTAAGATTCTCTTTACCCATTACCCATTCAAAGCTATTCCGATTCGCCCTGGAAATTCGCGCACGCGATGCCAAGCCAACAATACGTCCGCATGATATTATTGCCTCTGTGCAGTTCATTATTTCGAAACCAATCGAGTTTTTTCTTAGTGTGGAAAGATAGAGTAAAAATTTAAAACCTAACCGACCAGACTTAATCCGTGAATGTGAGTCGACCCCGTATTTTTGGAACGAAATATTTAGGGGGGAAATGTCTTATAGGGCCTGTTCCGTTAAATACGGTGTTTAGCACAAAACAAAGTGTAATTTTAATTATTTTAAATACAGTGTCAATAACTTCAAACACAAAATTATCGACTTTATATTGTATATAATATCACCAAAATGATTATAATATCAATTTTAATTCAAATTTACTTTCAGATTGTTAAAGAAGAGTATAAAGGAAACTAGAGGTACTACAGAATGGCACAGACTTTCTCTTTGCAGATTTTTCTAATTCCCTTGGTGTGGATTGGCTTGAAGGTCATTCTCTGGCCAGCTGCCATCTGTCGACTCCCTAAGACCTAAGTATATTTTTAACATTTTCTCAACTTTCCTGTTTCCTAATAGTAGAACCGAAATATTACTTCAAGCATGTTAAAGAAGAGTGAAACCTCGTCCTAGGTAGAAATTTTCATTGAAAAATTTGAAGCCGTTTTAAAGAAAATGGAAATTAAGCATTACTATAAATGGGAAATTTGAAGCTCTTTTTCAAGGAATCTATTGAGTTTTCAAAAAACTTTATTGGAATTCATTTGAAGCACTTCCACTCACAAATGTAATAATGCATACAAATCGACAGAAATGTTCATATTAACGGCTCGAGACATTAAAAAAAATACATTTAAGTAATTTTTGATAAATCAAAAGAACATACCGAAATGAACTTTTCATCATATTATACAGTGCTATTATTACTATCCGTTGCAAAAGTTTGAAGAAAAAAATTTGGAGCTATTTTCGAGAAAATGGTGTTTGAGCGTTGCTGAAAAATCGGAATTTTGAGTTCATTTTATCCAAAATCTTTTGAGTTTTCGAGACACTTTATTTGACATTATTTAAAGCACATGCACTCATAAATATAATAATGTAACGAAATTGCCTCTAATGTAAATATTACCGACGTGTGAGACAAGTCAATAAAATTACATTTTTGTAATTTTTGAAAAAAGAAAAGAATAGAGCAATATGGCGTTTATGTCATCTTACAGGGTTCATTTGGCACTAAACCGGCCAAAAATTTAAAGAAAAAAAAATAGAGCCGTTTTTGAGAAAATCTTGGTTTTGTAATTTTTTAAAATTGCAAATATTACACGCACTATTGCACGAAAACTACTAAAATTCTTTAAAAAAGTCTACCTGGCCTTAATGAAAGAATTATTTATCAACAACAAATTTCATTAGAAGTAAAAAATCTGTCATCAATTTTGTAGTTGTAGGAAGATGCCGAAAAAATTCAAACTTTTGCAATTTTCGAAAATTGAGAGTTAACTGTGAAAATCGGACCTATGGCACATTTACAAGTGTATTTTACTCTATTATTTCAAGAAATTTAAAGAAAAAAATTGGAGCCGTTTTTGAGAAAATTTTTAAGTATCCGGGAGTCTTAATGTAAAGTACTCCCAAATTTTAAAGAATGTTTTTCAAAATTTCAAAGCTTCAACTAGAGCCAGATCGACCGGGGATCTTCCGTATGGATGACTGAGGCGCTAGTTGTGTTCACAGACGGACGGACGTTTTGCTTCCAATTGGTTTTTCGGCATCAAGGACCCACAAAACAGGGATTCTGGCTATACCACGGGTTAGAGAATTTTTTCTCTTAATTTAGCAACAGGTTTTATCCACTTTTTCGTTACCAGAGCTGGGCAATGAATTTTTGCCGCTGAAAATTCGCCATTTTTTCATGCAGAATTACATAACTTTCTCAATACTACGTATTTTACTCCGTATATACATACGTATATGAGAAAATAAAAGGTGCAGGAATCCTGCAAACCTTGCAGGATCATAAGATGATGGACATTAAATGCAAAATATTAATTTTCAACATTTTCTTGATAGCAAACAAGTATTATAAATTATTGAAAGAATAGGAACTTCCAAAAATGTGCTTCTATAAGATTTTAAAATTATATTTTCCCCCAATTGTAAAACTTTGTAAATAAGGCCTACTATTTGTGCAACCCAATAAAAGTTTATAGTCTCATAATCATGATCGGTTTCTAACAGGAATCATGAGTTCTGTCATTTATCCATTTGCATTGAGATTTTTTTATGTTAAATTCAGTACCATCAAATGGGGGTGAAAATGGGACAAAATTTCATTGTTATGTGAATAACTTGAAAAATATGTGTCTTGAAAGGCACAAATTTACATCAGATGGTCATATTTATCTTTTTCTTTCATTAAATGAATATCTATTGAATAATTTATAAAAGGAAAAACTATGTGGTTAAATGAAATTACTTCTCTGCAGATGAATGTGTTGATAATATTTTCATTTTTATTTCATATAATAAAATGTTTAATGACTTGTATAATTTCTGTATGTCCTATGAATGATATCACAAAATTTAACATACTGGCGAGCATACCTATTTTAAAGAAAACAACAACAAAAAAGTCAAGAGTAATTTTCACCCCATAAACTTCTCTTATTAATAATTTACTGGTATTACACAAAATAAAAAACAATATAAAATAACATAAACACAATGTCTTATATAACAAATCATATAGAATTGATATAGAATACTGAGATGTGTCTTTAACCACAATGATTAATTACAATGAAACACTTTTTGTCAACTGCTGAGAAATACATTGAATGCACATTCAATAAAAGTCAACAGATCTGCCTGCAGAGTTAAGAAAGCTATTGTACAAAATCTTATAATTAATCTCATTACATTTCTCAAGAAACAGTACTTCCTAATTTCCAAACTTATTCTTGAGGCATATTGTCATGGAATGTATACAATGTTACAATGTTGTCTGATTTTCACCCTGTTGTCCTTTTTTTTACCCCAATTGACGGTAAAATTTTTAGTCTAAATACATACCATTTTTGTTAGAATATTCGGAAACAAAGAAAAAGAAAACAATTGAAAATGGTTCAAATGTTTTTAGTTCTAATGAACAAGGAATACAGTTGCAATGCAAAAAACTTCTTATCAAATAGTTCTTATTCAAGACTTTGTAGTTGGAAAATTAACACAGAAAACAAAATACTAATCTCTGCTCATGAAATACCACTATATCTTCCACCTAGTAGCAACATAGCTTAAGAGATACAGCCTTATTCCACATAAACGTTATTAATTTTTGGACCATATAAGCTTGAAATCTATCTCTATCCATCTATCTATCTATCTATCTATCTATCTATCTATCTACCTACGTACCTACCTGCCTACTTGCCTAACTGCCTCCCTGCCTACCTGCCTTGCCTACCTATATGCCTACCGATTTGCCTACCTATTTCCCGCCCGCCCACCTCCATACCTACCTACCTACCATCATGAAAATTTGCAATGTCTAATCGTAATGATGTGTTCAAGTTACCTAATTTTTGAAAATTTATTTATTTACTTATTTATTTATTTAACTCTCAACTTGCACACTGAGGTCCAGTGAATTCCATCTGATATTAATATATTTACCATGTCAATTCTTTTGAAATGAGATCTATAATGTCTTATGTAAATTAAGTTCATACTATTGTCTAAAGGAAACAGTGGAGTTTGCTTCGATTTGATGCCAGCCATTGTTTAGAGGAGGCGATTTTTGTAGGAGAGTGCTGTGTGGGGGCAAGAGAACTCTGTGTGCACAATTTGTGGGTAATATTCCCAGTCATTGAATGTCTTTGATGTACGCCAGGCATTGATTGAGAGTGATGCAGAGGTAGAAGATGTGTTTGGCAATGATTTGGATATGGATCCAGATTTTGTCATACCTCACACTGACGCAGAAAGTGAATTTATTAGTTAGCTATATGAGGAGCAAACATTCAAAATGTGACATGTCCACTTTACTCTTTTTTGAGAAAAATTCAAAAATGTTGTAGCATAAATATTATGCAAATATTTTCTTTGTACTCAATTCTTAATTATGTAATAAGGATATATAAATATACTATTAATATAAAACTTAAATATTTTATGTTTGGTTCAATTTTAGAGCTAGTTTTGTGTTGGACATGTCTTTTTTTGAATGAGCACGAAGGACACGTCGTGCTTTAATTGAATGACAGCTGGAATTTTTTTGATTTGAATAGAAAATAAATCCTTTTTATTGGAATTCATAAAATTATAATGAGAAAATTAACTTTCTTTTTCTTGAATCTTTTTCATACATCTTTTGCACAGAGCCGTTATTGCAAATTTTATTAGAAATAAGTACATAATTTATTTATTATTAACGTAAGAATATCCTCCCAACTCATACAATGTTATAGAAATCTATTGACACGTTTGAAGAAAAGAGAACCCTCTCATTTTTGTATCAATTTATGAAAAAAGTCTTTTTTTTTTCTGTTCTTCTCTTCTTCTTCTTCATCTTCTTCTTCTTCTGTTTTCTCAAAAGCTTAGTAATGTCACTAACACATCCATTTCCAGGACTTGGAATTATTCAATGTGGGATAATATTTTCCTCTAATTGAACAGTAAATAGCAAAATTGAAGCAAAATGTTTCACATACAGAAAGGACACTTTCTGGTTAATTACATGGTCAGCAGCAAACTGACTGATTCTCTAAAATATGTAGTTGTCGTAAAAATTTTAGGAAATTGAACCGTTACTGCTTTAAATTTTGCAAGTAAGGATTAGACAAAATACCTGGAAAAGGTGTGCATTGTTTCTCTCAAGCAGCCAGGGAAAATCCACAGACCCAAGAAACCCCAAAACCCATCAGGACGCAAGGCAGGAAGTTTGAACCAATACTTGCTGAAACCTGAGGTTTTGAAATGCCTTTCTTTTTATGTAACAATTTTATTAATAGAAGTCAAGTGTATTTACGTGTCCCTCCAAATGAACAGTAAATGGCCCCTTATTTGCTACTAACATGGTGATCATAAGGAGAGGGATTGTGGCCCTGAATGAAATGCAAGTGAGACTGATGTCAGTAGTGAAGAGGCAAGTCACGTTATGAATGAAAATGTTAAGAAATTAATGTAAAATTTCAAAGTGGTGTACTGGTTTGTATGAAAACAGTAGTCTTTAACTGAATTTATTGAGAGATATGTTGCGTTGAAGGTCTGGGAATATAAATATCATCAAAATTAATACACACCTTAGTATAACTCAATTTTGGTCAACAATGGACATGTCATGTTTTCAATGTTTGCTCCTCATATGTGATGAGCACAAGGTAGTGTTATGTGTAAATTATAAATGGGTGGTTGTTGGTTTCTTTTTTTCTTTCTTTCAGAAGTTTGTCAAATGATGAAAGAAAGTTTTAAAATGTTCATATCTGGTTAAAAGTGATAATAAGCAAGGTTTTTTTAATTTTTGAAATTGATACTTATTAAAAATTATTGCTTTTATTTCAGAAATTTTTTTTGACAGATAATGAAACGTAAAAGTACAATTTTCCACGGAAATATTCAATAAATGATTGAATATTAAGAAAACCCCATATCAAAGTTTAATAACTAACAGGTGTGGGCATATATCGCCAAAATAATTTTCAGGTCCCCCAGACCCCAGTGTGCCCTTTATAGGTAAAAAAAAAAAAAAAAAAAAAAAAAAAGTGTGCTTGTGCAGGGTTAAATTTGTTGCGTCTTTTTCGCAACATGCTCCTTAGCCCTTTTTGGGCATTGAGCATATAATCTCTGGGGTAATCCTTCATTCTGTTTTTGTTTTGTCTCATCCCGTCGTCGCAGTGAATGCCTGAGCATCTAGAAAGCCCAGTATCAGTTTTATCCGTGCACGTTTTCTTGAGCCCTCGCTCCGCTAGTTGCGAGAGGAGTAGGGAGTTTGGCTATTTTCACAAAAGGAATGTTATAACAAATATGTAGTTCCTTTCCCAATGCTACCAGTTTTGAATTTGCCGAAGGAATTCGAAGACTACATTTCTCGATGAATCTCGAAGTTTTTCAATCGAACACTAAACGATGCCCGTACGTGAGGCGCCACATTTGAAACATCTTTGGGAAAAATACTTTTGTGAGAAACTATTTTATTTTTATTATTCAGCAATATCAATTGCATTTATTTATCATACTAAAATAAATCAATGTTGTTTTCATAATTGTTTGATTCGTTTTTTCTCATAATCCAGGAAAGATGCATAAGAAGTAAATTCGAACACATCAGTTTTAATGCGTCAGCTATGAGATTTAACATACCGCAATAGCATACGTTTTCAAGTATTTGACAGAATTTAATATAATTTGCTGAGAAATCTCAAAACTTTTACAATTAGCGTGACGATTACGGAAGTTTCGAACGTTAAATCGCGATGTTACTTATGAAGCATGTGAATGTAAATAATCTTGGCTATCCGGGTGACGCCGAAGACTGCAATGTCGACGTTTCGACCATCTTATCCTCAGGGTATTATAAGTGATCTTCCTCTGGAAGTATGTGAATGTAGCATTACTACCATACAGCTTTCGAAATTTTGAAAAGTTTGCCAATGCTCATTGTCAGGTATATTAAGATACGCATAATTTTCATGAATTTACGTTACATTGTAGCGCTATTTACTAAAAGGCCAACGGATATAACAAAAGCAATTATTACAAAGTTATAGAAATACATGCAAAAATCATTATTTGCAATGTTCTAAGAAAACGGATTGAGCATAATAGAGAACACTTCTAGGCAATTTTAGATCACGCACAATCTCATTGACGATGTATGAACTGTTGTTTCTAATTTTCATGTATCCGATGAAAATAAATCATTCTTGCTATAAATACGAACACCAAATGCTTTATTTTAATTCAAGGTCGAATAATGAGAGTAACGAGAGTGTAACTTCCAAGCTATTCCATTAATCATATTTTATTTTGAATTGCTTTGACCAAAGTGACTGTTCTTTTCTTACAGTTCTCTGGCTTGTCCAGGGCTTGTCAGACGTGTGCGTTTATCAAAAAAAAAAAAAAAAAAAAAAAATTAGTTTCAGCATGGTTTTAATTTTTTTTAATTAATAATGAATATGGTTATTTTGTCAAATTAATAGGGCTCGAGTTGTTTTTAATGAAACTGTTATTCGTTGACAGAGATTTTCTGACCCGTTAATTTTTTTCAATTGATCATGTAATTTGTCACAAAAAGACTTATTTTGTTTACCTTGCTTCTTCGCTACTTTGAAAGTAAGACATCATGTAATTAAACTGTTTTCAATTTACCAACCCAAATTTACCAATATGGGAGTTAGAGTAGGTTGGTACCAGTTGGTACTGAGGTTGGTTTTCAGGTGGGGGCAGGGTGGTCCAGGACAGGTGTTCGAGGCGGTGGTTAAGATGGATGTGTAGGTAGGGGGATCTTGAGGAGGAATTCTGTGCATTTAAATCTGCTGATTAAAAAAAGTGATCTGATTGCTGTACAGTGTATTAAGCGAGTTTGCGATTAGTACTTTTCAGTTGCGTCTCGTTAAGTGATGTCGAGGAATTTGTTCTAATTTATATGTAGCTATGGTTGTTGGTGCTTTTCCTATTGCCAAACTTGGCACTTTACTGTTGAGGCAAGTCAGCAAACCTATTGCAAATGTGGTGAAGGAAAGAGCCAAGAAAAGTCCTTTCTTTCGAACGTACATTTGTATGCCTCCTGCACAATGTAAGTATTAGCGAGGTTATGTGCGGCCCGCGAATGATTAACATTTAAAAATGTTTTCCTTAAAATTTTAATTGTGACTCCTCTGTAGTCTTGACTCAGATTGATTAATTAGATGGTATTTCCTTTCTAGTTTACAACTGGTGTGAAGTTAAAGCTAAAATGTGGATCCTCGATTTTGGACAACCAGCAGTTGTACCATCCCTCAATGAAGCTATGGCAATAGAGCTAGGAGCAAATTTGCTGGGAGAAGGTATAATTTTTGTTATTGCTGCAGGAGTGTTGTATTTGGAATACATGAGAGGTGTGCGAAAAGAAAATTCAAAGGAGGAAGCTCGTAAAGATGAAATGGACACTTTACACTACACTATTCAAGAACTATATTTCACAACTGAGAAGCAAGATGCTCAGATTCGTGAACTCACTCGAATGGTTGCCGAATTAGAAACTAGAGTAGTAAGCAAACCCTGGGTTCGTCCAACTTCAAAATCACCTCAACCAGATCTGTCAACCAGCCCTGCATCAGCTATTGGGTCAAATATATTTGATGATCATTCTAAACATGCTCATCCTCCAAGAAAAACAGGAGTTGTGCTTCAAGCCGTAGAAGAACTACAACATAATATAATTCAAAAACGCTAGTAAATTCATAACACATGTACATATTGATAGAAACTACAATAATTGTAGGTGGGAATGTTGCAGGCATTCCAGATTTGACTGTTTTACCTTCAGCATTTTTACATACGTAGCCATCTCTGTATTTTTAACTGTTTTTTTGTTTTTTTTTACAGTATAATTTGTTTTGAACAATTTTGAACCATTTTTATCATAAGAATAGCTTTCATTTACTTATCGTTTTTACAAACATTATACACAAGGGTTTATTCTGTAATAATCTGAATCTGCCTGAACATTCCCCAATTCATTAGGTTAATGGTTCATTAGATGTAACCCTGTACATAGCCAGACAAATTTAACACAATGTTGACTTGACTGATAATGACTTTGTCATAGATTGGTGCTGTAGTTATTATGTGAACTACTGGGAGTTGCTAGATAGTACTCAAGAGTGCAGGAAACTGGTTTGCTTTGCATTCTGAGTCTGTCTTACTTAATTTGTAAGAAGTATTGTTATTCATTTTTAAAGTAAAAATATGTAAATACAGTGAGTGTTTTTGTCCTCTCTTTAAAAAGAGAAGTGTAAAGTTCACTGATTCCTAGCTCTTCCAGTGAGGATAAAAAATGAGTAATGTAGAGATTGGTGCTGATGAGAGCTGGTGGTGTCCTAACTCTAATGCTGCAGAGTTGTTCATCACTTTATAGGAAGACCTTCCTTAAGCAACTTCTGAAGTGCTTTTATACGTTCCTCTAGATCTGACATGCCACGTTTCACATCTGAAATGGAAGATTAAATATGTTGGTTAAGGTTTACATTAGTACACACTTCTGAAGAAAAAGCTTTAAAATAATAAAACATCCAGTGCATGTCATAAAGAACTTGCTGAAATTAGTTACATTAATTTAACAGATTTGTCAAAATCAGGTCTGTTTACAATTCAATGAAGTACTGATAGCCTCTATTAAGGAATCTGCTTTGATGAATAACACGAAGTTTGATTGATGAATAACACTTAAGACACAAAAAGATTCACAATTATTGAGAAAAACTAGAAAATTAATCTTCTTTATGGGATATTATTGTAAATTTTAAACACACAACCTTACTCATAATTCTGATATTTTGGCACCATGTCCTGGACATGCTAGATACAATGTTTATTAAACATTTTCATACCTTTTTGTTTCTGTGGTTCATAATTTGGTGGTCTTCTGTTATGCTTTCTATCTCCGGAACCCCCCTGGCCTGCCCTTGATGAAGCTGAGGAGCTCCAGCTACCACTTCTGTTCCTTTTTGAGCAGCTATGTTGTCGAGAACATGAGGAACATTCAGAGCAACTTCGTTGATGTTTTGACTTCTTTTTCTCCATGTTTCTTTCACTTCTGTGTATAGTGCGTGCACTCATAGGCTTTGTTCTGTGTGATTGCATGTGATTTGGATGAGCATTTGCATTAATTCCTCCTGGTTTTCGTACATTTGGAGAAGCTTTCTGACTGTTGCAAGTTGATGCTGGATGACAAAAATAAAGTTACTTGGATATGATGTAATTTAATGAGGCACAGTAATATAGACCAGAGCCAAGAAGAATGATAGGCGTTAAACATGTTTTTTCCATTATAATATGCAAATCAACTGCAAAACAGTTTTGAAAGTAAATGGATATTCAATTTTGTGAAACAATCAAAAAGTTAATTTCATAAATAAATAATTATGAGGGGTTATGTTTCAGCTAGGACTTGTTTTTGTCTTCTTTACCTTGAGAGAAATGAATTGGTAGATATTACATGAATTTATTTTGGATACACACAATTGTTTTATTTAATATTAATGGTCAAAGCAGGAATCTTTATTTCGTAGAATAGAGAATTTCTTTTCGGACAATAGAGGCATTATCTTTGTCCCTAACTTATTAATGGGATTAGTTTATACTTTTTGTTAGTAATTTTAAATTAATTTATTCTAGCCTTGGGTGACTTAAGAATCTTTAATTAGGGTCTGTAAATCCTCAAAATAATAAAAAGAAACTTAGAATAACTGTCAAACCATAATGTGCTATGTTTGAAGAGAGAATGACTATAAAATAGAGAAAATGTCTTACTTGCTTTCAATTTGCTTGTCCAATGAAATATCATTGCTGATATAAAATAGAACAAATTACATAATTGTGCACAATTATTTGGAAAAAAAAAATTTTATATATATTATAGGAAAGTAAAATTTAAGTAATAAAATTTAATTATAAAATAAAATTTAAATATCCCGAATAAAGAAGAATATTTATATTTGCTTATTTACAGTACTTTATTTTCTATAATTATTTTATTTTATTTTATTTTATTTTTTTTTCAATTACTTTACTTCACTACTTACCAGAACTACTTCTGTGATGCCGTGAATTGTGCAAGTTGCACTCCGAGAAAAGTTAAAGTAGGATGATTATTAGTTTTTCTTGGTGACTCACTGAATGCAAAAAATTATTTGTATTAATATCTCAAGTTTCATTTCCAAGATTAATTTACTTACATATGTGGTATGAAACTTGGATTCTAATGTGAAATTTTCCCTTTTCCAACGCAAGTTAATTAGGAGTATTAGTTCATGTGTTGTACACACTTCTTTTCATTATCTGAAATAAACATTGTAACTGGTCTTATGAGAGAGTTGAAAAGATATAAAAGGTAACACTGAAGACATGATTAATTCTTAAGTTGTACATTGTGGCTATAAGTTTGCTGGTCAAAATGTCTATAACTCTCTAGTTTCATGTTTCTGGCTAAAGTGACAGTATTTTACAAATTCCAGAATCTAGTCAAATTTGTTTTAGGTGAAGGGGAAAATTAATAAATTTTTGTTGATTTATGTTTGTTTCCAGGTGGGTTTGTATATGGAGTATTTTTATAACTTTAGGAAATAAAAAAAAAACCTCAAATTTTCTTATAATTCTTCACATAGCGTACTAAAAATGTTACATTAGTTCACATTGTCAATAGACTTTTACTAGAATTGTTTTACGTAATTGAGTTCTTAATTCAAAGAGGTAGTATATAAATTTATTATTAAAATTCCAGTGCCGCTAATCTACAGATTTTATAAAGAACTAGTGGTACTACCACGGCAAATAGTGTCTCACATTATTTGTAACTGTTACATAATATAATATCAGTTGAACATAATTTGTGTAACTTTTGAAAAATTAAAAGATTACAACAAAATAACGTTAGTCATGTTATTCAGTGGATTTAGCTCTATCCATTCATAATGTTTAAGATACATTTAGAAGACGTTTTTGAGAAAATGTTGTTTTTAAAAGTGTCTTTATTTCACACAAAATTGTGTGAAAACTACTCCTTATGAAAAAATTATACATGTCCTTATTTAAGGAATTTTGAAAAACATTTCATTAAGTCAAAAAAAATATTGCTTTAATATTGTAGTTTTAGGACCACACTGAAAGAAAAATTAAACCTTTTTAATTCTCAAAAATTTCATGAACGAAAATTGGATCTATACAATTTTTATTTGTTAATTTGCTCTTATTAAGAAAAAAATTGGAGTAATTTTTTAGAAACTTGAAAATGTTGGGTTTTCTTGTAAACGCCCCACACACACACACACACTTAAAATATATGTGTCGCACACAATTCAAGAGGCTATGACATTGGGCCGAGAGATTGGACAATATAAATTTTGGTAAATATCTACCCTACAGGTTAGCCACAGTATTGTACAAATTACTGTAATAGTAATTGATGTTACAAGGATGGAAAATGTTTTATTATGAGTGAAATGTTTCCAGCCGAGGAGATGTTAGGAGCAGAGATTGGAATTTCTAACTAGTAAGGTAACATTTTTGCCTGTGTGTTGTGACATGTTTTGTTTCATTCTATGTCAAATTTTCCTTCTTTTTATTTTAATTGAATATGGCAAAATTTCACAATGTATGAGTTGCCCCAGGCGCAATGCCCCCCTGAAATTTTGATGTATATAAAACAATTGAAGTGCTCTGAACACCAGATGTTCTTTAAAATGGAATTAAAAGATAAAGAGATGCATCCAAAAGCGAATTTGATAAATCGCAAGAAGAAATTGAATTAATACCTCAGAAATCGGAAGAAAAGTATAAAAAAGAATACAAATAATTTTGTTGTCAAAAAATACAAGTAATATTAACATAGTTAATGAGGATGTTGTTAGCTTACTTATCACACTTGATAAGTAGTTTGTTGCTACTACTGCTACAAGATATTGTAATGTATTTTGCAACTAATAATAGTAATTTTGTTACAATCCAAGAAGAATTTGCAATTGTATGAGTCAAAATATTCCATGTTAAATCCTTGCTATTGATTTATTTTGTAATATAGACATTTCCAAGTTTTATAAATTGATAGTGTTTCTCAAGAAAAAGTAAGTTAGCTATCAAACAACACAATCAAAAACACTAACAAGAGACGAAATAAATCATTTTGAGAGGCTCCTGATGATTTACATCTTTTAGACAAAGGTTATGGCCACAATTGGAATTGCTGGTGGTTGTTGACGAGAGGAATTGTATTCCATGTCAGTGATGTGGAAGATGCAGGTATACAATTAATTGTGACCGTATGACAATCAAAAACAAACCAAAAAAGAATGTTTAATGTCATTGTTCAGGGAAATGGGATTGCATTTGTAGATTTGTATAGGAAGTATAAGTATATAGGACCGAGGTCTAAAAACTTTACTGGAGATATGCTTTTCATTGGATATTGAAATGGAAAGTGCATGTCACAGAGGGTTGGCAATGCAATTGAAGCAATGCTAATGAAAATTGCAAAATTTCTAATTTTACCTAATCATGAGTTATACGTGGGACATTGCTTATGCAGAACATCTGACACATTATTGGCGAAAGCAGGAACTGATGTTTCTATTTTTAGAGATATGGAGGATGGAAAAGCACCGGTGTTCCTGAGAAGAATGTTGAGGATACTATTGAAAACAAAAGAAAAATTGCTCGAGTGATTCAGAACGGTGATCATTTTATAGAAGTTTTGGTGGTTTGGAAGTGAAGTGTTGATGTCAAATATCCAAGTTCATAAGGGAATGAGATTTCATTACAGTACACTGCACGTAAAGTCCCCTTTTCCCGATTTGCTTTGAGACACGAAAACAACCGAAATGCGACAAAGTATAAGATACAATTTTTCAAACAAACACCACAATAACAACAAAACGCCTGTTCCTAACCGTGTATGCAACCCGTCAGCTATCTGTGCACTAATCACCGGGAGATTGCTGTGGCCCTGCCAGAACGAGAGTGCTCAGGATTGGATAAAAATAAAAAGAGGAGGCGTTGCGTCAGATAGTTACAAGTCTTATTTCCATGAAAGCGCCATTTGATGGTTGGATGCGGAATTACAAGGCAGAGTTGTTACTCATTTCGTTGGTTGTGTTCCCTCCCGAGAGAGAACCACAAACAACTAATGAAGCAACAGCAAGAGGGAGTGTTGTAAACATGAGTGAAATTGAAGAAACTGACGCGACTGATGAACAAATTGATGATTCTGACAAATGGCAGACGTTGGAGATGGAAAAAATTGAGTGGTATCCAAGCTAGGAGCAGATGAGGTAGGAAGATGCTTAATAAAATACTTGCAGATCTCGAATTCAAATGCAGAAAATCACATTTTAACTGATTCCTGCTAGGCACAAAATAACCAATGGTGCTACAGAATGGCACAGACTTTCTCGTAGTAGAATTTTCAAACTTCCTTCGTGTGAGCTAGCTTTACGGTCTGCCCCATCATCTTGTCAGCTGCCACCTATCGCCGCCAAAAATGCATTTTTTGAAGTTTACTCAATTTTTCGGTTTCTTAATTGGAGAACCGAAATATTACTTTAAGAAAAGATTACTTACCTCGTCATATATGGAAATTTTCATTGAAAAATTTGCAGCCGTTTTTCAGAAAAAAATCGGTGTAAATGCGAAATTTGAAGCTCTTTCTCACAGGAATTTTTGTGTTTTCGAAACACTTCATTGGAATTCATTTGAGGCACTTTCACTCACAAATGCAATAATGTATACAAATGGCTGAAAATGTGCATATAAACGGCGTGAGAGATATTTAAAATAAATTACGTTTGTAAGTTTTGAAAAAAACACACAAAATACACCAAAATGAACTAGGTCATATTAAACAATGCCATTAGCACTAACCTACGAAAAGTTTGACGGAAAAAAATTGGAGCTTTCTTTTTGAGAAAACGGCATTTGAGCGTTCCTAAAAATGCGGAATTTTGAGCTCTATTTCACAAAAAAACTATTGAGTTTTTGAGAAACTTTATGACATTATTTAAACACGTACTCATAAGTACAATAACGTAACTAAATTGCCTTAAACGTAAATATTAACGACGTGAGTGACAAGTAAAAAAGATACATTTTTGTAATTTTTGAAGAAACTAAAGAATATAGCAATATGGCGTTTATATCTTCTTATAGAGTACATTTGCTCTATCGCCACCAAAAGTTTAAAAAAAAATCGGAGCCGTTTTCGAAAATATCTTGCACATCTTTTTAAAATTGCACATATTGCGCGAAAACTACTCAAATTTTCAATAAAATGTTCATGACATCATGAAAGAACTAAATATGGAGAAAAAATACTTGAAGGAGAAACCTCTATCTTCAATTTTGTAGTTGTAGGAAGACGTCGGAAAAAATTAAAACGTTTGCAATTATCGGAAAGTCAGAGTTAACAGTGAATAACGGACCTATGCCATCTTCATAAGTGTATTTTACTCTATTCTTTCAAAAAAATTTGTAGACAAAATTTGGAGCCATTTGGGAGAAAATGTTGAAAATGTCCCTAGGGCTTCGTGTCAAGTATCCTACGAATTTAAAGAAAGTTTTTCAAAATCGCAAAGCTTCGAGTTGAGCCAGATCGGCCGGGGAATGTCCATTTTGAAAAAAAATCCTACATATCAAGTTTAGGCACTAGTTTTCACAGACGGACGGACGTTTTGAAGAAGAAGAAAAAAAAAACACTTATTCGGTATCTGGGGGTCCATAAACGTGTATTTCCATTGAAATCTCGAAATCTATTTTCCACAGCATTACATAACTTTCTCTATACTACGTACATTACTCCATATATACGTACGTATACGAAAAAGAAATAAAATTGAACAATCGTTACTCTGGAGTGAGCATTCGTAGAATGCAGAAGATTCAAGTCTGTCACTCTAATGAGTTCTCACACGTAGGCGTACTAGACTACCATATAATTGGTGGTTTGGGAAGAGAGAGAGAGAGAAGCAGCATTCCCGCCGAAGTAGAAACATTTATTCCCAACAACTGGGTGTCTATCATGTGTAAGCCATGAGTTGAAGTGCGGTTTTTAGTGACCAACATGAGCGTACGGTCAGAGGGTGGGGTGGGGGTCTAGCTGAGTGGGTGAGCTAGCCCACGGAGGGGGGCACTCATTTGACCGTGCCCAGCCCGAGCTCAGGAGAGAGCACAGAAGAGGCGACTCATCGTTCGGCAAGATGCAGCCAGCGTTTGAAGTATTGTTACAGTTGATGTTTAACTTTCATCTACGGAACACGTCAATGATATTGGCTACCTAGATGGAGAGAAAATATTTTTAAAATGACCAATGCTTCGAGACTGGAATTATCCAAAAGATGGTAGTTCTGTGTAATAACAGACCTAGTCTTTTGTTTGATGCTTACATGCTTCTGATTACTATTAAAAAATCTATTTACGATTGAGCAGGATTATCCTGATATTTTCAAACTTACACATATCAACAGTCACGAAATTAATAATTATTCAGAAGTTATTATCCTCAGAAAGTTACGATCTTCTATTGGAAATCCATTCAACCTGAGCTTCCTGAGAAATACAAAAAATATAGGTAATAAACAAATAAAAATCTGATTGACGTAATGTCTCCATTGAATTATATTCCATTAGCTCATTCGTTTTTTCAAACACTACAAGTTGAAATCCAGCTAGAACTGGAGGCTTATTACATGACTGACGGGTTGCATACACTGTGGAGAACAGGCGTTTTGTTTGCTTGGTTTGAAACAGTTGTTTTTCTGTGCGCTTAACAACACTAGCGGCTAAACTGTAAGCGGGATTTTCTCCCAAATTGATATTCCCCGATATATATATATATATATATATATATATATATATATATATATATATATATATTCCTGATGTCACGGTGAAGGTGACACGTGTATTTTTTTCTGTTACATGAAGCCTCTACATCTTGAATTGTTGCGTTCTTGTTATATAGCAACCAGCTCAAAAACAGATTTTTTAAAACACAAACCTGCATAAGATGATTGGTTCACGTTGCTTAATGATATAAGATTAGTTCTTAAATGTATGACATTTTATTTCGCCGTTTATTCCGGGGTCTACACCAGGAGAGGTGATGCAGGACATCAACTGATGTCTGCAGTGCACTTGACCAGGAGGAGCTAAGTTCTCGTCCCGTAGGTGGCACTAGCTTTCCGACACTAGCTTGTCAGCTAGGGCGAATTCAGTCGCTGTCTGGAGGAGAAATGCAGCGACCGGTTGGTTTGATCGGTAGTTTCCCATGTTTTTTCCTATCAACACCAGGCGAATGCCGGAGCAGTACCCTAACAAACGGACCACGGACCGCGCGCGATCTGTCCTTCCTCTTCCTTGTCCTATCCTCTCCCCTTACACATACACTTACACTAACATACACTACACTACCACATATTCGGGGAGACCGGTCGGGAGCTTAGAGCTTGTCTTGGCTGGCGCGGTGCCCCGCTGGTGGGAGATACCTGGGCTGGACCTGGACAAGGGGCTGGGCTGACCTGGCTCCTCTGGGCGGCGCGGCGGGGGGGCTGAGGCCGTCGCCGGGGGGCCGCGGGGGGGCGGCGCCCACGCGCAGGCGGCTGCGCAGCCCGCGCTCCGACGCGCGCAGCTGCTCCACCTGCGCACGCACCCCGCGCTGCCACCAGCTTGCCCCTTCAAATTATGCTTCTCCGATTCTTGGGGATACGTCTAAATGAGCTTGCTGATCCTATAACACCATATACTTTCACGCAGTATTCGCAACTTTTGCGATTTTTCAAAGTTCAGAGTTCACTGAAAACGAAACCTGTTCGTTTTGCGTCAAGCGCACTTTGCAAGTACGTTCATAAAGGAGCAAAGTACGTTTATAAAAATTAAAAGAAAAATATTGAAGCCGTTTTTTGAGAAAATATATATTTAATAATTGCATATATTTATCGCAAAATAACACGAAAACGACTCGCATTTTTGAAAGATTATGCATTTGAATACTTGTTTTGAAGAACAGATTTCATGAAGAGAAAAAAATTATTTTCGATATTGCGATTATTGAAAGAAACGATCGTATTTTTACGATCCTTTCTCTTTTCCGATACTTTCGTTCCTTCCTCTCATTCTCCTTCGCCCTCTCCTTCAGCTGCGCCTGCTCCTTCCCTTGTCCCTCCCGGCGACAGCCCGCACCGTCCGACCCTGCCCCCATGCCGCCCGACCTTGCCCCCATGCCGCGCGCGAGTCCCAGCAACAATGCTTCCAACTACACTTGTATTCTAACGTGCCAATTGTGAAAACGTGGATATACGATATAAATTTGCAATAGCTTTACATTCTTTGAACATTTTTAGCCCCTTTCAGACCCCGTGACGCTCATTCTGATATGGTCTCACGTCTTACTTGCAGCCATATACGGTGGAGATTTTCAGCCAGCTATTAATACAAACCAGTCATGACGTCCGCTAGACGGTGATACCTTCACTCTGCAACTAACAACTATAGTAAATCAGTTGTCGTGTATTACTGTCTTTTCGCACCTGCTGCTGCAAGCGCGCCTTTTCGTCTCGCAGCTTGTGCAACAGGCGCCGGAACGAAGTTCTTTCTTGTACTACTTGCTCTTCTATGGCCTTCATCACGATTTGCATGCTCTCCATTTGCTGGTACGAACTAGCTTTTTTCGAAAGTTTCTTGTTGAGTTGATTAACTTCATCAACCAGGGATTTGTTTTCCAAGGACAGTTCTTCCACTCTGCGACGGAAAAATTAGGATTTAATGACAAGTGCTTTTACTTTAAATTATAACTCATGAAAAGTGAAACTGCCATTGTCTCATCGACAGAAGAAAGGTTGGTTTATAGAAATAGTCGATAATGGGTGATATGAAGAACCTGAATCAGATGTAAAGAATACCGGAAACGCTTGGCTAATTTCTTGACTCAGATTTAATTCCACTATTTTGTTACATTCTATTATTTGACGAGATGTAACCAGCATTATTTGTAACACGTATACAGAAATTTTTACATAAACGATAACTCAACAAATGTGTTTCGTCCATATTTCCATTCAAGTTTGTCAATTAAAAAAATAATTAAAAATGTGAGATGATCTCAGATACGGTGAGCATATTTACGGCATTACGTAAGACAATGATTGATTGTTCAAGAAAAGAGCAAATCAATAATGTAAAAACTTAAGAAACGATGTTTCACGAACTCGTAGTGATTTGTCTTCTGAAAAAGAAAAAAAAACCTCCATGGTCCATTAAGCGGAATTGTTGTGAACGCACAGTAGCGCATTCAAATGTTCTCGATATTTTAATTAAATTGCCTAGTGCACTTCATTACGAGTCAATTTTTTGTACTCGTGTTCTTTGAAGTAGTCCTAAGTGAATTTTGTGGACTTCACAGTCCACACTAGTCGAGAGCCGTTAAGATGGGAGTGCAAAGACAAAAGTGTTTAAACACAGTTCTAAAAATAGTTTTTAATTAATGTGTAATAAAAACAATGCTGAGCATAGTATTATAGAATTTTTAGTAGTATAGTTAAGTAATACTTCAATAAAATTGTTTCGAGATTTTGACGAAAATACAAGTTTTAAAAGCCATTGGTACAGAAAAAAATGTTTTTAATTAGAAAATAAAACTTCTTTCAGCTCCATTCTTTCAAACCCTCTTATAAATGAGTGGTGCTACAACAGCACACACTTTCTCGCATTATTTCTAACTTTTGCTATTTTGGAAAATTGAGAGAGTTCAACGAAAATTAGACTTTCGTCATTCTTTTAAGCGACCTTGTTCTGTAAATGAAAGAAATTAAATTACAATTTTGGAGCGGTTTTTAAGGCAGCTCGTACCTGAAAAATAAAAATTGAGAATTTTGTGTTTATTTTGCTTTTCCTCTTACACTTGATTTCTTCATTTGTTAATATTGGTTCTATTTAATAAGTATGTTAATATATCTATGAAAGATAAGCTTCCAAAAGCTTACATAACGTCTTCTTTCATAATGATTCATTCATTTTTAATATTGATGTATTTTGTCAAAAGATGTGTACCTGAAGATGGAGACGCACAGATCTCTGAAACGTTGTATGAAGTGATATCAAGATTTAATGTTGTAATAAACCAACTTTCATAATTTAATTTAAATATGATTATCTATAATACATGGAACGTTTTGTTAATATTTCAAAAAACTTTTACGTAACCTCATTTAAAGATCGAATTTTTTAGAACATATTTCATTTGAGATAAAAAATATCTATATTTAATATGGCACTCCGACTATGTTAATTTTTTTGTAATTTGCAAAATAGTTCGCCAAAAATGGGACCAGCACCGCTCTTTTACCACCCTTTGATACATACGAGGAGAAAATTGAAGCGTTTTTGAGAACGTAATTGTTTAAAAATGGCCTATATTTCACGCAAATTACGCGAAAACTACCCATATTTTCGAAAAATTGTACATCCCCCATATTTCAAATCTTTCCTTAATAGATTTCATTAAAGAAAATATCTACCGTCAATATTGTAGTTGAAGGAGGATTTCGAAAAAAATCGAACGCTTGCAATTTTCGAAATATTAAAGCAAATGAGACCTGCGCCGTTCTTTTAATCGTTCTTTACGCTATCCAAGAACAAAGTTAAATCCAAAAATTTGGATTCATTTTTGAGAATATTTGGAAAATGTTTTTGAGGCTTCATGTAAAGTACCCGTAAAAATTAAAATGTTTCAAACTCAGATGGCCTCGACTTCCTTTAAATTGATCAAGGAATATGAATTTTGGAGAATATCGGCTGAACGTTGTTGTGTTGACCACAGACGGGCGGACGGACAGGTAAAGAGATGGGCAGGCAGACTGACATTTTGCCGTCAGTCGATTTTTTGTTATCAAGGACCCATAAAACATGGATTCTGACTTCACAGTATGTCAGTAACTTACTACGAATAGGAATAAGATTTATATACTTTTTCGTTGCCAGGGGCCGGCAAAAAGATTTTTTTTCTGTCGAAAAATCGCCGTTTTCTGGCACACGATTACAATATTTTATCCTTTTACGAAGTAAGAAGGAGAAAATAAAAACGAATACCCACACGAAACTCAAGAGCTTAGTTAAAGGCTGCAGCTGAAACTGGTGGTGAATGGCACAGGCTTTCTCGTCCTATTTAGTTTCCTTATCTCTTCAGTCGGTGCGATCTTTTCGGTTTTGCTCCACCAGCATCTCAGATGCCATCAATTGGCGTCAGGATTTTTTTTCACATTTTTCTCCAATTTTTGGGTTTTCTAATAGAGAATTGCCCTCACGGATAGCTCATTGGTCAGCGTGCTCGCTTATCATGACGCAACCCCGGGTTTGATTCCCGGTCGGACAATATTATAGTGCGCGTTTTCCTTGCAATGTCCGAGTACTCAAGGTTTGTCCCAAAAGTAATGCATCGCAACTATAAGTCGGAGCCCGGCCAGACTGGTTCGGATAGGGTAAGGGGAGGTTTAGCTTTCCAACGGTTCCACACTCAATTGTCTCCGTGCCTGGGGGAGTTAGAATGTGACCGTTTGGGAGCTCCTGTGTACTTGTCGCGTCGTACTTCGTACTAATGGGATAATTTATAAAAAATGTCCGTAATGTAAATATTGATAATTCAAAAAATTCCTTTTTGTATTTAAAAAAAAACAATACATCAGAGTGTTTTTTTATAATGTTATTTATGCTGTTAAAGGAATTTTTTTAACCATAAAAAAATATAATGGAAAAAAGTTCGAGCTGTTTTCGGGAAAATGGCAATTGAGCGTTTCTGATAATGGGCAATTTTGAGCTCAGGTACACTGAAAAACTTTTATTTTTTTTAAAGGAAGTCAATATGAAATAATTTGAAACCCTTTTACATACGAATGCAATAGTGTAATACAATTTTCCGTATTGTAAATATTAACGGCAGGAGAGATATTAAAGAAAAAATAATTTGTGTAATTTTTGAGTAAACAAAAGAAAACAGCAATTGGGAATTTGTGTCATCTTATATAATGCATTTAGCGCTTCAAAAAGAAAAGTTTTCAGATAGTTTGAAGCAAAAATTTGGAGCAGTTTTTTTTTTAGAAATTCTTGTTTTGAATAGTTTTTTAATATTGCTCATATTTAACTCAAAATTTTGGAAAACGTCTGGTGCGCATGGACTAAAAACTTCAAAAGTGCACATGAAATTCATAAAAGAATTGTGAGGAAAAAATATCATTTGAAGAAAGAATCTCTAACCATATTGTAAGTTTTGAAAGATTCCCAGAAAATCCATACTTTTGTAATTTTTGAAAATTCAGAGTTATCAATGAAAACAGGACGTAAACAGTCTTTACAAATGCATTTAACTCTATTCTTGCAAGAAATTTAAAGAAAAATATTGGTAAATAAAACTCGAAATGAAGTTTTTCGAAAGCTCAATAGATTCTTGTGTAAAAGAGCTTCAAATTTTGCATTTACTGTAACGCTTAACGCCGTTTTCATAAAAACGGCTCCAAATTTTTCAATGAATAATGCTGTTTAGGATGAGGTTTTAGCATTCTTTAATATTCTTAAATTAATATTTGGGTTCTACTACTTAGAAACCGAAAAGTTGAGAAAATGTAATTTGGGCGGCGTTAGATGGCATCAGGCAAGAAGGAGGGGCAAGACTACAGTACCGGACCACAAAAAGAAAATTAAAAACCTTTACTACGAGAAAGTCTGTGCCATTCTGTTGCATCTCTAGTTAATATATGTGATGTATTATTTTGTGTTTGTTCTTTTTTACCATTATTGTTAACTATCTTAGAGTCATATACAATTGCAACCCTAATATTTTGTGATGTAATGGTTTTGTGAACCCAAACTCTTTAAATGATCTGTAATAAAGTTTCTCGAAATGTAATTCTTTGCATTAGTTTAAATTCTCTGCCGAACAATATTTCCTGTATACTTCGTGAATGTTACGGAAAATTTTAATGATTGCGAGACCTGAAGTATTTAAAGCTGGAAAGGCTTTTGAGGTTCCAAACACTTTTTGAGATTTATTGTCATGGGTAGATCTGATGTTGATAAATGTGATTGATGTAGAAAATAAGTTTAAATTTCCTTAATAAGGGAGTCTTAGATTATTTTTGAAAATGGACACGTTTTTTCAGCAGTTTCGCAAAGTTGGATGAGGTATTTATAGAACGTAGGTTATAAATATATTTTTATAAAATTTCTCACCGTTACGAATTATACGGGACAGTCGGCATCATGTTATAACTCATCGGCATTCTATGATATTTTCATGCCAACTACTAAAGGGGCGGGCGCACGTTGCCTTACAGTAAAGTTTTGCGTGTTGCATACTTCGCAGGAGTACTTGGCCGTACAGTGTAAAACGCTTCCGAATTTCTACTATGAAATAGACTCCGCTTAGACCACTCCGCCATACCATTTTTGTTATGATCATCGTTGTTACCACCATCGTTTCTAATGTCTATATTTCTGACGCTTCTAACGCGTTCCTGGGAAACGTGCAGTAACAATTTTGACTTTCAATATCGCGAAGCCGCATTGCAATACATTGAATCAAATAGTACAATAATTTAATGCAAAATGTTAAAGGATTATGTAAATGTTCAACACGCCTCTATGGATGTCCCCGCTGTTTTCGAAACATTCGTGGAAAACTTAAAGAGTGCACATTTAAATTTTGATTCAAGGGCGTCGAAAAGGAGATGACGGGCGTTTTTGCAAAATCTCATCTAAACAGTAACTTTTCTTTTGTTTTAAAGTTCCCGTGTGCACAATTTTATGAAAGCGTGAGTAAAACTGTATAAATTAGTAAAGTATAAGCACACACACCTACGCAAATATTCTTCTTTATACTGTAGAGAAATAATGATCTGAAAAAATAATCGGAAATAAAATCGGTTTAGATGTTCAGTTTAGCCCGGACATACAGAGACAAACACTGTAAAAACAATTGAATGAATTTTACATCGGGTAAATAACCAAAAGATTACAATAAGAAAGTTATTTTAAAATGTCTGACAAACACATGAGTTTTATTTTTACATTGGTACCCTGTTAGAAATAACGATTTTGATTGAGCAAGGTAATTAATTTACATTTACGGAAATGTTTTCGGTGTTTTTTATAATTACGGTAAATTGTAAAATGTAAATAATGTTTCTCTTTAACCACAAATTCGTTTTGCTATCGATAAATGTGTAAGCCTTGTGTGTGTGTGTGTGTGTGTGTGTGTGTGTGTGTGTGCGTGGTGTGTGTGTGTGTGTTGGGGGAGGGGGTGGAGCATAACTCTCGAAGGAGATATTTGGAGAAATTTAATCCAAACTTGGTACACATCTTACGTACAAAGAAACTAGTGGTAGGCACGGCATACATAAACTTTTCCTCTTAGTGTAACAACTCAAAATTACTCAAATTTTAAAATAGTACGTGACATTTAAAGATCTACAATGTAATTAAGTTATGTAGAAAACATCCAAGCCATAAGAATCAATGTGGTTGAAAAATAGCTATGAAAGTAGGGGCATATCTCAAAATTTCGAGCAGCAGGAATGCACGCCGAAAAGTATATATGTATGAGATATCTCTGCAGAAAGGATCTGTATTCGACATAAGAAAAATAGAAAACTCCGAAAACATTGTTTCAAGTCGTTTAATATTAATTATCGAGACTAATGAAATGAGAGAAGTTTATAAATTCTGGAACAATTCAATAATTATTCACTGTAAACACAGAGTTGAAAATGTTTCTGAAACTGTAATTGAAAAGTTTTATATTAATCGAGATTTGTACATGTATGTTGTAGGGCATTATGGCTAAAAATCCTCCTGTTCACCTTAACTAAATTAACCGAGAAATAAAAAAAACAACTGTCGAATTGTGTAAATTAGGTGCTTTTTTATTTCTGGGTTAATTTTTCTTTCTGAACAAATATATTCATTTCTTTTGTAAATAATAAACCGTTTACATGTTTCTGGAGTGTTTCTATGCTTTTGCAATTCACATTTTTTTTAGAAATCATTTTTTCAATCCAAATTTTGAGTGTTTATTGCGACTCAGCCATTCAGAATATCCAAGTAGTTCATTAGACAAAATGTGCTTAACCCATTAGTGTCCAGCGTTACCATCTGGTAACGTAAAATTGCGGCGGCGTTGTTCCAATGTCTGTGCAATTATTTTGCGAATTTTATTTCTTCAATTTTCCAACGTTTTGATTGATTTAATTTGACTGTCTAAAAATTGAAAGGATACAGACTTCAACATATAATTGGTACAATTGAAAGATAAGAAAGAGCTTATTACTCGTACATACTGCACCGAGGTGCAGAAGATACCCTGAAAACTGAAACATACGCTAAAGATTTTGCATCTGTCAACTTACAGGTTCTTTCTCTTTTTGCCTAACGACTCTCATTTAACGGAATCATTCACGTACTTACGATTTCACAAACCTTTAGCTCCTTTTACCTTACATAAACAAGAGTTCAGAAGCAATCTTCACGGCTACGCTATAGTTGGAAACGTTTTCATATAATTTTAGGGGATTTACAAAAAGTATTCCAACACTCTTTCATTAATACAGAGAAATATGTGTTTCAGGAGAATAAAATGCGCAGTAGGTGCCTACCTCTTCTGTAATTTAATTACTTCTTCTCTGCTTTCATTTTGCATGCGTTCCGGCGCTTGCAACTTCTCTTGCAAACGCTCCACGTCAGCTTCGAGTTTCCGTATAATTCCTTGGAGAATCTGTGGATCAGGCGGACCGCAGTATTCCAAAGGCAAAGGATAATGGATCCTACATTAGGCAAAAGTTATTCTTTATAGTCCTGTTCCCACCAAAGAAAAGAAATAATGTTCGATACTGTTGCACATCTCAAATAGCACAAAATCTTGCATAGAATTGAGGAAGAAATATATCTAACCTGTCAAATTCAACAGAATATGTCAAAATAATGTATCGCCGATTCCCAGAGTTAGCTATACGAGATGGGGCAGATCGAGGGAGTCCACAAGAAGCTTTTCCGCCAATTCGTCGAGACCGCAAACTTTCTAAATCTTCGACGGTAAGTAGGTCTAGAGCCACACACTCGCTTGTCTAAAAAATAACTCTTCTGTAACAAAATTCCATAGCAGTTTGTACGCAGATGTTCTGAAATTGCATACCTTTAGAAGACCTGATTTGAGCATAGTAACAAATACATCGAACTGTTTATAGTTTCCCGTTTTATGTGTAAGGTTTTCGATATCTGAAATAGTTCATAAGTTTTTATTAACTACATCGGCCACTAGTTTATTAACAACCTGTTAGTTACCGAGCGGCCCCGAATTCTTACATGTTGCATCGTAACTGCATCTCCATTCTTCCGCTGTGAATTTATCTGTTACAGATAATTCTAATGTGTTCCCATTCAATACATACATCTTCACAAGGTATAACTTTTCTTTGAACGTATATGTTGTCACCAGATTTGGGCTATCATTCATGTTGTTTTATGGGAAATTCTGAAAATCCCGTAATTACATCGTGATTGTTCTCTAACATTGTCCTTGCGTACTATGAAGTCACTTCTTATAACAAGTCCTACATAAAACACAAAACTGTTGGTCCGTAAATATTCGTCTTCGGTTTGCAAAGGATCTAAATGCCTGAGCCATTGTTTTGCTGAAGTCAACTATTGTCGACACGCAGACAGCTCTGTTTTTGTTTGCTATGTCCCTAAAATTACAATAGAAACTGCGACTTATGCTCTCCCTTGTACAACGACGAGTTGTTACTTCACAAAATTGGCCTGTGCCGTGCGGCACTTTACCCGAAATGGAGGATTGAGAAAATTGAGGATTTCTGTTCAGCTTCCTCACGCTGTAAAGGGATCGAAAGATACAATTCTGAAATAGATATAAATGGTGCCACATAAACGACCTTGTCGATGAAATCTATCGTATTTACGACACGTTAATATCTACCTTTTCGGTGATTTTTCAAGTCTTCGTGTTTCATACTAAAATATTTCAGCTTATATATTTCGGGACAAGCTAAAATTAGTTACAAGTAATTTTGTTTATTTCTTGAAGAAGAGGATTTCCCCTCACTACCTCTAGTCTAAATCAATCTACACAACAGTGCTAGATATTTAATTCACTTCATGTTCAGAAATGGAATGGTTCTGTCCAGAGCCACAGAGAGAAAACTGGGACCTCGAGGTATGTGGGCCCTTAAAGAAACTTGAATTTTCAAAATTTAAAGATTTTTTTAGACACTCTCGCGCTTCGTTTTCGTTGAAAATTTTTCAAGTGAAGGCGGAAGTAGAATAGAAGTTGCGATTTTATATTACGCAACTGTTAATAATTATATTCGAGAAAGTGTGTGTTGCTGAAGCACTATCAGTTTTTCTATTAACATTAATGTTTATGGTAAAAAATGTTAAAACGGTCTCTGCTATCTTATTCACAATTCAACTATGGTTCAGTTTTTGAAAATATATATGATTTACAATTGTTTTCTGCATGAAGTCTGTAAGACTTACAGGCTTCATGATTATAGTCAACCGCTAATTTGATATCTTGTCAACGTTAGCGATTGGCTAATGTTGACGTATTGTCAACTAACAATGACACATCTTATTCTCTAAAAAACTAGATCATATTAGTGCAGTTGAAGGGGAGCTAAAAGATGGCCAACCTCGGAAACGATGAGGTAGGTTTTCTTTATTCATATTATGTAAAGTTATATTGTTAGAAAATCTTTGTTTTTAACCCCGAAATACTTCGGAACAGTTTTGGAAGCTAAAAACACGAAATGTTCGGACTTTCTTTGATAGAAACATTGTAGTGGGTGGTCTTAGCGCAAAAATGGTTATGTACGATTTTGAAGATCACAAATTTCTTTAACTTGCTGCATAAAAGATTTTTGTAAACCTAACCACAATAATTTTACCATGTTTCAATATTTCACTATTTTTTTCTATTTTTTTTCTGAAGAGGCTCCAAGTTTCTAGTGGACACTCCCTATTTGTCGACATCAGGGATCATTATAAGTAAATAGCCATTTGATACTACTTACAGAACTCTTTTCAAAATCGCAGGGCATCTAAGTCAGGCCAGGCCGACCGGGTAATATTAATTTTGGAAAACATTCTATACAGAGTTTAGGCTCGATTGTTGTTCAAGGACGGACAGACATACAGACGGACTTTTGAAGAAAACAAATACGTTTTCTGTCAGAGGAACCCAAAACGTATATTTCTGTTAAAATATCGAAATCAATTTTCCACAGCATTACTTCACTTTCTATTCTACGTATATACGAACGTATACGAGAAAGTAAAAGTAATCATGTACCATTCTGGTGTTGGATCCTTTGTGGTTGTGACAGACTTCAGTCTACGACTGTTGCAAATTCTTCTCTGCCGCAACCACATGTTCAATTCAAAATACGTTTGCATGTTGTCGTGCCTCGTTCCTTGTTGAAGGTACTCTGGAAAATTGAATTTACTTTTTGAAGCCGATTCCACAAATACAAATACCTCAAACTGTCCAGTAAGTGATTCTTGCCCTTGTCACGACTGTATAATGTTATTTGAATAATTTCTCCTGTATCAGCAATTGTAATTTCAAAAGTACTGGGATTTTTAAACCCAGCAGGAAGCACATTCGACTCAGGAAACATTTCAAAAATGTCGCAAATTTGTTTCGCCCTGTCCAAAAAGAGCAGATGCATCAGGAGTGTAAGGAGACGGATGAGTGTTGCGTCCAGTGGCGAATTCTGAACATAATTTCATCTCTGAAATTCCAATACTATGAAACTCCGTTAATCGTTCTATAAGACAATTAAACAAACCAGTAACTTGTGGATCATTAACACACTCCGGTTTCACAAAAACTTGAGAGAAGCGTACTTACGAACGAGCAGAGGACTGTCCCCCGCAATATGCCTACCGTCCGTCCTGACGCGCATACCCCCTCCTCTGCAGCCCTATGTTATGTGGTGCCTTCGCCTGCGCTAGCGAATTCTCTGGACCGCGTTTAGAACTGTTTGAAACTTCTTACTCCAATGCACGTCGTAGCACTTGCGGATGTGGAAGACTGCGGCTCTCGGCAGCAAAACAGTTGTTTCTTTCGCATCTGTTTTAAAGCTTTGAAAATATCAATAAATTTTTAGATGATTACCAAACTTATGAAATATTTCTTATATACTTCGAATGACTAGGTATATCGGCGGTATACGCGATGTATCGGAGAATTCGCCATTGGTTGCGACGTAGTTGAAGCAGCTGAGATCAATGCTTTAGGTTTATTATACTTCGTTCAGACATTCGAAGAAAAATTCTTCGAATACCATCTCCGCGCATTTCGTCCTGAGGAGGGTCGCAGAAAGGCGGCCAAAACGTTGGCACCTCTGCCTAGGAAGTGGCGTCTCCCGGACAGCCACGAAGCTACGAATAACTTAGTTCCCTTGATCTGTAAAACATACATGCTATGGTGCCAGCTCAAATGTGAAAAATTGCTTAAATCTTCTTCGGGCTGCTTTATTCAAAACACAATGCATAATATTGTTAGTAGTAGGTCAACAACAGGTATTTTTTTCACCCTTACTTTAAGTGTTTGAAAGAAGTTCAAGAGTTCCGTGTCTTTGCTTTTGAGTTTAATATTCTTCAAGTTTTGGTGATGATAATATAATTTTCTTCTATTTCAAATGACTTTGTACTGCTGTAAATAAGCTATATCGCGTTCGTAGCCAGTATGTACATTTCTACTACTCATACCAATACTTGTCATTTCAGCCTAAGTATTAAAACATTAGAATTTATATGCTATTTATTTATAATGATCTCTGGAATCCACAAAAAAGAACATGGCAATATCCATTAATAACTTTCAGCAAATTCACAAAAAATTGGAAAAAGTTAAATTTTGAAATCTCATAGTTTTATTACAATTTAATTTAGAAAAATCTTTTAAGCAGTAAGTTTGTAAAGAAATCTGTGATATTGAATATTATACCCAATCATTTTTTCACCAAGAAAAAACATTGGAAAGTTATTAGTTAAAAAGTTTGGAAATTTTGTTTTCTTGGCCACCAAAACTTTTCCTCAAGTATTTTTGTATGGTCAACTGGATTTTCTTACAAAATTAAATATAAACATAAAAAAATAAAACCCTTCCATCCAACCTTTTGCAATGTAAAATGATTGACAAACTTATTGACTACACTATATGTCTCATAAAAGGAATTCTGTTAATTTCAAAAGTACATTTTTGACATTTTCTGATTTTCAAAGCTCCTTAATTCCCATTACCTTACGATTGAAATTTATAGTTTTTGTGCAGAACAAATATTCTGCCACATACAAATTTCATTTATTTCCACATACTCAACTAGTAATTCTTACTTCTAGTGGGTAGTGGGAGCACATTTAAAACGCAATCAGCATTAGAAGAAGTTTATTTGATACAATCTGTCAAACATTTGTACAAAATATAAGTCAAATCACATTTTGACTGGAAAAGAATAACTAGTACATATTAGACTAGTTTTGATGAAATACTTGATTATATAAAAACAATATATCATCTACCTTAAGTTGCCCATAAGAGATCAATATCAATTATTTTAAAGCTTTATTTGGGATAACTCTTGCAGGAACTAATTCTACCTGTTCTCCACATTTCAATGCTTCAAACTCTGAAGGTAAATCTGTTGACTCAATATTTGACAAAAATGTAGTAACTTTACTAAAGCTACTTTGAAGTTTTGCATTACTGCAAACTTTCATGGTCCAGACTACTACACATCATGGAATACAATGACTACAGAAAGAGAATACTGTTAGGCTTTGAATTGTTTCAGGTGATACAGAAGAGTGCAGTGACTTTCCAAAAATTTCAATATTGCAATATTATCATCAAAACTGCCTTTTACATATTACTGCAATTTCACAATATGATTAGCAAAATTATGTTTTATGAAAATGTAAAGCATTTTTTGTAATATGGAGTATATGACAGACATGTATGCATGCACAAACACATATACCTGTGCGAGTGCGCTCATGCACACACGCACTCCCATCCTCAAACACACATCAATCAATTCATATGACATTTTGACTTACTACACTCTTAACCAAAGAAAGACTGTTTTTACATACTATGTCTTACTTTATGAGAATTATAAATGTGTAATGTTTCTTAAATGGTTCCAAATAATCTGGCAGTGATGAAATCCCACAAGGCCATCCATAATCAATGTTTGACCTACTTTTCATAATTCATTAATGCTGAATAACATTCATAGTGAAGATTTTATACAATAGTTTCCCATCTCTTATAATTGATACTATGCATCACATTTACAATTTAAATATAATCATAAATAATTTGTTAATACAAATCTTGTACAACTAATAGTAGCCTTTTAAAAATTGGAATAATTTCAAGATTGAAACAAAATGCTGTTGCATGACTATAGCTTTGTTTCACTGAACCCTCTTATTTGAACAATTGCAAGAATGCAAGAAGAGGGTAGAGCAACACCAGCTCAAAGCAAAATAGAAATCTCCAATTTCTCTCACCAGGATAAAATTTGTTGAGAGCGTTTAAAACTTCACAGTGCAGTTTGTTACACAGCACACTGGATGTACTGTCTAACAGACAAGTGCTTTGAAAAATGTACAAAATAGGAGAACTTCCTGAAATAAAATAAGTTGCACAATAACTTCTCCCAGTCCACAAGGTCAGTTGGGAACCAGTGAATTAAATTTCTATGTATTGACTTTTTGCTCACAAAAAGCACACACTGATCAGTATACAATAAGTTCTCAGCTTATACTTATGAACAAGCATAAAGTTTTGGTTTTACATGAATCAGTAACCTAAAATAAAGGGCACAAATGAAGTCTTATTAGTAAGTTTAGAAGACACAGTCTGGAATACCCATGGGAAGATTGTAAATAATGAAAATCAAAACTTATTCTCCTATAATTCACTGAATTAAGGGACTAAAGAAGTAAGTGAAGAATTTGGCAAGTTAATAGAAAAAAATTAATTTTATAGATAGAATCACAAGTGCTGCAACATTATTTAACTTCTCCCTGGAAGCCCATCTCCCTATTTCTTTACAGTGTTTAAAAAGTGAAAGTAATGTATTATGAAATGATGTATAATTTCCACTGATCACAAAAGGTGCAATGTTAATATCATGAAGTGATGTGAATTGCAGAGGGTTGGCAAATTAAAAACGTACTTGACAGACAACCTCTTTCATATTTTGACTCTGTGCTTGTCTGCAATCATATTAATAAAAAAATAGTCTATTAAAGATGCAAATTTAAACATTTGAGAAAGTTTCTTTTATGTCTACTTGTCCTTAAAAGCAAAAAGATGTGACAACTGATATAGTTCCGAAACAAAACTTTCATACTCTGAGTGAATAATTGTGTAAAAACACTTAAAAAATTCAACATTCCTTCATGTTATTCACCCTGCAGCCAGTCACCTTGAAGTTCTTGAGAGACAATGATTAAATGGAAAAGTGGAACCTTGACATTTTGGCAATTTTCAGATAGTATCTTTGGATAACATTTTTAATGACACTTTTGGCTATTGGGGCTAATTTTAAAACAAATTATTAAAATTCTTTAATTATCAATGGATTCTAAGGGAGATACATATTATCAAAGAAATAATGTTCTTTTAAAGCATTACAATGAAGACTTGGAAGATAATTGGTCAAGCCCAATTAGCCAATCATGTGTTACTCTAGAAATGCAGCAATGAATGAGAATGTAATGAAATTAATGATAAGATAAAGAATGATTGATGAATGAGATCAAGATGTCAGTGGAATGAGATCACAGAAAAAACAGGAAAACCTAACAGAAACCTGACACAAACCTCCACCAGAAATTTCACATAGATGATGGAACTATGAACCCTGATGTCTACAGGTGGAAAATTTACTAGTTAAAGATCCCTCCCCCCTTAAAGCATATTTAAAGACATGTACATTTCTGTTTAATTAACAGTAAACTAAAATGAAGTTATATTAACTCCTGAAGAGGTTTATATTAAAAATAAATTATGATAAACTCCTTACAGAATTTAATGTCTGAAAATGAATAAAGATTTTTTTCATGCAGAATATAAATTCAGAGGCTGATTTTTTCACTTTTCATCACCTGAATTGATTTTTTATTTCTATCAATTTAAAGTAAAGCATGTATTATTGAAGTTGAGGTTGTGCTCCTGTTTGTAGATAACCTTTAGAGTTGGATTCCAAACATCTTGATGTAAAATAATTAGATCAGAAACTTAAACAATTATCCATGAATTATTAGTTTCTTCAACTTGTTTTTGCTCTATTAAATTTACTTGTAAATGTTTTTAAAATTCATGGACCTTAGTCCTGGCAGACCTAAGCTATTGATGCAAATGGCTCAGCACTGAATGCAAATGACCATAACCAACAATGAGATAAATCCATATTACTAAGGTAGCTCACAGGAGCCACTTGATGCTCTCTTTTGTAAAAGGGCACAATTACAGATAGACAATTTGAAACCCAAGTTTTATGAAGTCAGTATTTTATAATAATAAGTCTTTAAATAATACTGCATACAGAAATATAAAGTTCATTACATAAGTCACATACATATCATACATTTCAGTCTTTCCATGATCTTGTTTTATGAAGGCCCTTCATTTTAAATGAATTGGTATTCAAATTAAAATACAACCACTTACTTAAAAAGATTATATCTTGCTATAACTTAAAAAAAATTACTTTTCCAATAATTGGTGTCAAGTCATATCACATATTGCCTGAGAAAAATACATAATGAAACTTATAACTCCACAAAAAACAGTATCCATCTAGGGTTACTACCATATGGAATTCTCTTTCACAATATTAGAATCATAAAAGTTTTGCAATATAAATATGCAGTCCTTTTATCACTATAAGTCAACTTTTATCATAGCTTTTTGTATTTAAAAGTTCTTAATCTTATGAAATATAATTAACTGTCAGAAAAACTAGAAAATTAAGTGATCGGAGATCACAGAATTTTACATTAGCGATACAAACAAAAAAAAACTATGAAACCCAGATAAAATAATTTTTCTTTATTTCTTAAGTTTTGGATGTCCTATTATTGAAATTTGATTCTTTAAATATAGTTCTATATATATTTATAGACAGTCAAATTATTAATAATTATGGGCAAAATGTCAAATTACGAAAATAATTTAATCCAGGTAATTACAAAAATATACGGTCCATAAAGCACAATCGATTAGATCACATTGACCAAAACCTGATCAACCAAGAACTTCGATGACTTCACCCATTACTCCAAGATTTAATAACTAAAGCACTTGTGAGATTTGCATTATTTTGTACAGTTTTGAAACGCTCTTTGACTCAGTTCTGCAGGGAAGAGTTTTTAAGAATGTTTTTTCTTCTTGGAATTTAAAGAAATGTCTATTCCATGATCTGTAAACACTTAAAATGGATTATTTACATTCTTCATTTCCAAGTTTAGAATTCTCTCCCCTTTTTTTCTTTCTTTCTTTCTTTTTCTTTTCATTTTTTTTAGTCCAATTTGAAACATTACAAAATGCTCCACAAATCAAGAAGGTAACAGTTGCTAGAAACAGCAATTCTTCATTACTGAATAAAAGAAATCTTCCTTCCGCAACTGAACTGATGTACTAATATTGCAAAGCAACCAAACTGATGTACAAATATTGCCAAAATATTGTTAAGTCAATCTTTCTAAATGATTCATTTAGAAAGATTGACTTAACAATATTTTGCATGTTTTGTAAAAGTTTAGATTGTAGAATTTTAGATTTCTCCAGATTGTATCTTCCATTTACATCAGTTTCTTCTCAATTTTCCTTCACAATACAAAAATATGGATAATTGAAAAATGTTATGTTGAATAAAAGAAAATATTTTAGTTATTCCGGTTAAATTATTTTCCCAATTTTACATTTTGCCCACAATAATTAATAATTTGACTGTCTGTAAATATATACATGATGATGTTTAAATAATTTAAATTTTCTTTAATTATACACCTTCAATCACACCTGGTAAAGCAAACTTTAACTAGCTAGTGATGCAGCAGCATCACTTGTGAGAATTCAATGAAGACAGAGCTACACTGAATCTATCTCAAGAACCCTATAACATTTGGCTTTGGGAAAAGACATAATAAGAAAATATATTTTTTAACATAAAAATTAATTGTTTTAATTATTAATTATGATTTTTCATTAGAGGACAAACCATAAATCCTCAAACCCAGATAACTTGAATTCTGATGCATCTTGTTTTTAAGGAAAATTTTGCTGCAAAATTGCAACAAAAATTTTCTGGCTTGGGTAATTTGAGTTGAAATACAAAAGGAAGAATCCTCAACTCCTAACTAAAAATGCATGATAATCTGTTTCCAATGGAAGACTACCAGGATTCAAGTGTGGTGGTGGTGTTTTAACTTTCATTTTTTGCATTTTAAAATTATATTTATACTTCATTGAACTGGAAAGCAAACTGAAATCCAAAGTGAGGGTTAATAATGAATGTATTACAAAATTTTGTTTGTTTTAAAAGTGTTTTAACTGTGTGCCAATACTGATCTCTTCAAGAGATTATAATTAAAAACAAACTTTTTTAAGTGAACAAGAATCCTATTAAAATGAAACAGCAGAAATTTTGTTTTAATTATGTTACAAACTACTGTTTGAGGCACAGAAAATTAAGTTGGAGGTATAGAGAACATTTGGTACATTAAAAATTACATTGGCTTTTATAATGGACAAATACGTAGTAGGTTTCCATTTCCACCTAATTTATTTGTCTGCACTCTGCTGATTCACTAATGCTCATTACTGATTGTGAAACTAAAGGTGCCAGTACTGTACTGTACGGACTGTACATATTGGGTAACATTCGCACAACACTATATCACAACATTTAGATCCAGCAATAGCAAAGTCAAAAGTTGGCCTTGTCAAGTATACACCATTTCATTTCAAAGAACACCTATGATTTTTCACAATACATAGGTATGAATTGTAATTATACTAAAAACATCACATCCACTTTGGTTTCCTTGAGTTCTTTGGGTCTGCCTATGTTGCATAGCTATACTGTCCAGTATATATTCTGGTTTTATATAGAAAACTTTTTCTGTCAATTAACTTTAGAGTAATTTCTTGCTTGTAATTTCTTTACATGTAAAAACAAGTCAAATGGAAATAATTTTTGAGTTGGACTGAAATAAACATCTAATAAGCAAATTTTGCCCTGCAAGGGTAGATTAGGAGGAACAAGACACAGCATCTAAATATAGTAGCAAAAATAAATGTACTCTAGAGGCTTAGTCTACGCTTTGAACATAAGGAGTAGAAATTACAGAATAAGTGCTAAACAATGCAAATATCATTCCAGCCTCATTGTAAAATTATAATTCCAATAAATTAATTTGGAACTTTATTCCATTGCTTCATTATTTTAATTTAAATGTACTCTTTTCAAAATTAGAATTAAAAAAAATTAAAATTTAAAATTTTGATAACTATTTTAAGTTCAATTTTTTGGGAATAGTCATACAAAATTTAATGTGCTTATCTTGTCTATGAATTTGTCAATTTGGGACAGTTCTTAATAATTGATTCTTAAAACGTTATTTCTGAGATTTTTGAAAATAAAATGGCAGTAACCCTCATTACTTTCCTTGGAAAATTCTGCTGAGCTACAAGAGGAAGGAATCTTTAAAATATATGTATCTATGTTCAATACATAACTACTGGGAAGCAGCCTATGCAGTTCTTAGGGTTGAAATCAGTAATCCCACCTGCTTCCTTATCGGATCCTTTCCAAACCACGTGAAATTCCCTCGTAGTAATGTCATACATTTCAACATGAATATGTCCTTGGTCATTAGCAGAAAAACTATAAATTTTGCTGTTTGTTAAACAAGCAGAGACAGAGCGGTATTTAAAACTGCCCAACGTTTCAAAGCTTTCTTCTTCTCCATCATTTGGACTGTAGAGGTGCTCCGGGGAAAAACGCATAAGTTCTGAAGTATAAGCACCTAGCATGAAGAAAATGTATATTAATACAAGGAAGAATTGATTGCAAAATAGATCAACTAAATATATCAATAAATTTGCATTTTAATACTTTTTTTTAACTTTAAAGAGTAAGTAAAGAAACGTAAGTGATTCACAAAATGATCATAAATGTTGCCAAATTACAATTGTTAATGTATATTTATGACCTTTATGTACAGCAGACGACGTTGTCATGAGGCCTTCCAATTTTAAATAACCCAAACTGTATACAAATAAATACCAATGGTCACTAACACATGGTATAACAAATGTTCTGTGTTTCAGTTCAGCCTTAGAGCCTTCTTTGGGATCTAAAATGATTGAAATAGATCTAACAGCCATAAAAGTTGTTTTTTTTCCCCATCATTTTAGATCCTCAAAGCTCCAAGCCTGGGCTGAACCATCGACCATCTGCTTTAACACGAATTGACTTCCATTAGTATGCTATTTGTAAATATGTCTGTAGTTTGTTATTTTAAATATTTTAAATTGGAAGTCCTCATGATAAAAACGGCTGCTTTATGTTAAGGTCATAAATCTGCATTACTATGCACTCAATGCGGATGAGAACATTTGCAAATCAAACTACAACTAATTGGTCTTATTACTTTTTTTCTTTTCTCCCCCCCCCCCTTCTATATCTGAGTAAATAATTTTAGTTTGTTCTCTTACTCTTGCAAGAGTAGGAAATAATTTTAACCATTAATGAAACGACAGGGAAATATGAATAAATTCTGCCCCCATGAAACTACTTGGCTCTCCTTTATAAAAATATCTAATATAACTCAAAATAATCAAATGTTCAATTTTAAATTTCAGTGAAGAATTTATGTAAACTTACGTTCTGCAATATTATAGATTAAAAAAGAAAATAACTTACCCCTTAAACAATTTTTATTATGTATCATTTCTTGAAATAAAACAATTTTCAAAAGAAAGTTCATATTAGGGAAGGAACTAACCTACAAGGTAAATGCTGTCTTCATGTGACATGGCACAACTGAAAGTCATTTTACCAGGAAGCAATGGTTTGTTGAATGAATACCATGAATTTTCTTTGACATTATAATAACAATTCTCCACACCAAATACATATATAAATCCTTTATGAACACAACAAGCAGCTGAATACATGCTTATAGGTAAAGGTGCCCTTCGGGTCCAGGTTTCTAAAAAAAAATTATTGGTAAATAAAATACAATGCAGAATTTCATAATTTTAATATAATTTCATTTTCACAATATTACCAAATACTGCATAGAAAAGAAATAAGTTTAAAAAATACTATAACTTACTTGATGCTATGTTATACCTCTCAACAGTACCCATAATAACACGATGTCTGCCAAACCCACCAATAATATAAATATCATCATCTATTACACAAACTGAGTGATGTCTTCTGGGATCTGGAAGGCTACAAACAAAATTTTTTTAGGCATATGATTTTTAAGAAACAATTTAAACGTGAAACATTTCTACAACAATTTTACCTAGTCTCACATGTCCATTGATCTTGCCACATACTATATTTCCAAACAGAACAGTTCCACCTACCATATCCTAATAAGTATTCACCACCTATTACATATAGATCCTGACCTGGAAGATAAACATATATCGCAAATGTAATTACAATACAACGAAATAAAAAATCCCTGTTTTAAAAAGTCACTGACCTTTACTGATAACTTTATACCCAGTTGGTTCCATAGGCCCATCATTAATTTTAGTTAAGTAAATGAAAGGTACTGGTTGTTTAAGTTTCTCATCAAAGTAAATAGCATAAGATTTTGTCCTTGGCATAAATTTATCTTTTGGAATAGAGTCACTTTTATGCCCTATCACACACGCAACAAAGGGCAATTGACGCTGTGGTTTACTTAGTAACTGCAGAGCTCTGTGGATTACTTCAGTCTCATTTTCTTCTTCATTTGTCGAAGCTTTATCTTGATCAGATGTAGATGATTTGTTGCAACTTCCTTCTTTAGATGATGAAAGGGAATGATTTTTACTAAAGGAGTTCTTCTGCCTGGAACCCAATCCGTTAGAATTGCGCCTATGATTTGTACTATTTTCTATATTAGAGAAAGCTGATGAAGTTGAATGTCTTCGAAGTCCTCTGCAAATGCATCCACAACACTCTAAGCTACAATAACAGCATTTGTTAGATTTTTCATGTTTATTTGATTCAGATGAAGTAGGAGATTCCGCAACACATTTCCCTTGTTCTTCAGCAGCTTGAGAATCATCTGAGTTTCTAGAAGTCTTATTTGAGCTACATGAAATATTGCCTTCTTTTATTTTTAATACATAAAGTAATGTATTTAATGCTTGTTGGTCCTCATTGACATTTGGATATAAGAACATTGTTCTGATATCAGAAGCACTCATATCTGAAAAACGGACACATGCAAGAATGCGGAGTATGTATTGTTTTCTACTTTCAGGATCTTCTTGTAACCAACTGAGTCCAGCGTCAAACACTTCAAATTCTCCTTGTTTGGTATTTAGTCCATCATCACCTAAATAATTCTCCAATGCATCAATGGACAGATCAAAAAATGCACTTGTTGTTTTAACTGTTGAAAATTCCCAAAACGCTAGTGCTCTTGCCTTACGGTACAATGAAATCAAATCTAAGACATGAGCAGTAGCCATTGTTTGTAAACATGTATCAACAGAAAGCCATTCCTGAATTATCACATTGACACATATTTCTTGCACCCCTTCAAACTGCAGCATACTAGATGCTTGTAATAAAGAAAGAATTTCGTTTGATTTTAAAATGTCTCTAGGTATTTCATTGGTTTTTACATACTCCAAAATAGATCTCATTGCTTCAGGTTCCACATTCTGAAATATAAATATACATTAATTATATTTGCCATTCGTTTTAATAAATTCTGTTGTTATTACAATGTCAAACAAAGTACTTATTAGGATTTAATTCAAGTACAGTGAGGTTTCCAGAAGCAGCCAAAGTGGGTGTTGTTTTAATGTTCTGACTCACAAATCATTCCAATACTTTCATTCTCGCAATCAAAATGTTTCTCGCACACATCACTCACACCGAACGTAAAGGGAACTAGGGAAATCTCTCCCAAAATACGAAAAACACTAGGTGGTTCGTTAAGAAGATACCAGCCTGAATTTCTATGACGCTTTGGTCCTTTTCGATAAAATTATGACCAAACATTGCTTGAAAGTAAGGGCTACATTGAGATAATGTTTCACGATGAGAAGGAAAGAAGGATTCACCAACTTTCAAAACAACATCGGGTTCACCCGTCACTTCAACACCCGCCATGTTTTCCATATGATGCAGGATTTTTTTTTACCAAGATTTTAGGTTTATCCGCAAATAGTTTTTAAAGTTCTTCAAATTAGAAGAAGTTCTACGTTTTATCATTTCCTTTTAACGTTTAAGGATTTTCCTGCTATCGTACCAAGAACGCCCTTGGTGACAGGAACGAAGGAACGCAAAACTTCAAAATTCGCTATTCCGAAAATGTCGGATTGCAATTTCTGAATACATAAATGCATTGCCCTATTACTTAAGGCGATAGTTAATGTCTTAACTGGTTTCTGAAATTACCACATTTTAAATATTGATTGCTGTATTTCCGACGGTACAGCACTTTTCATTGTTACATTCTAGCAATTTATCTTCTTAGGAATACAGATGTAAGTATTTCAAAATATGGGATGGAGCAAGATTTCGGTACGAAATTTCAACCATCCTACGAATTAGGTCATGCTCAGCAAATATCCTCGCGTTAAAGCAATTCTCGGAAGCGCATTAACGTTTTGCTCTGGTTTAGCCGAATTTTGGCATTCAACTATCGAAATCGATTGCGATTCTCTCCCGTTTACTCTCACGTTCGTTGATGCGCCTGTGCCAAGAAATGAAACGGGCTTCGTACAAAATGGCGCTAAAAAGACCTGTCGTAATGTAAATATGAGGACTGTTATTTCGTAGAAAGCTATGGCAACTCAAAAGCCAGTGGAGTGGGTTACATCGTTGATAACTCGATTCGAAGAACAGGTAATGTATTTATATTTTTTATGACTATCAAGGTACGTCGTCTGAAGTGTAATGGGATATACCGCTTCAGACAAAAATCGATAGTGCGTTTTGTGAATGGGCTGGGTCGACCGGATGTTGTGGAGGGGATGTGTGATATGAATGAAAGTTGATAGTGTTATGTTTCAGAATCTTTCGTGTAGTCTAGTTTACTCGATTGGCATTTCATTCACTGAAACCTTTCGGCATGCTGATTCAAAAGAGTACTGACGGCGGTCATTTACGCATCTATTTGTACTATTTTGGCGTAAACTTGCCCTACTTATGCCATAAAATACATATAATATAAGAATATTGACTTTCCCAAATAGATCAATATTTTTATGCCCAATTAATTTCATAGTTAATGAATATTAACATTTTTACCCCACATTTTTCTAATTAATTTGATCCGTTTCTAAGTAGTAATTTGCAAAGTACATAAAGAAGTCATAACTAGTCTTCATTTACTATAAAATTCATGCATTTACTATAACATGTTTTAATAAGATTTCTGGACAGTAATTGTCTTTTTCACTCGTGCCAGTGGGTGTTGTGTGCTGAAGATAAAATGAATATTGGCTCCATTTGTGGAGCTAATTGAATTTACTTACTGTGATCTGTAACCTAGATTTTCTGGTTTTCCCACTGTCTTGGAATTTTGGCAAAATACTCATGTCATTTGTCTATGTGTTCCTGATTTGTTTCTTTTTCTTGTTAGTTGAAAAGTCCATTCAACATTACAAAGACATTTCACATAAAATAATCTTGCATAATTTACAATGGGTTGGGGCTAAATTAATGTTCAAAATAATAATAGACCTGTCAGATTATCAAACTGTAGATGTTATGCAGAAAATGTAAAAATCTAATTTATAAACCTTTTGATTTATCTTCATTAGCAACACATTCTGTATTTCTGCCTTACAAATCAAATAACAAGAGTTCAAATTCATTCTTTTTCTCCTTCAGGTACGACATATAATCTGACTTGAACATGTACCAAAATGCAAGGGAAACATTTTGTATGATACATTGATTCATGTTTCAGTTACAAAAATTAATTGTACTTGTATTAAGTAATCGTTCATGTGGTATGTAATTAGGTCTTTGCTTATTTAGTTCTTAAGGGAAGGCATTTATTTTCAGGTGATTTTAGATATTCAGATGTGGCACAATAGAATAATTTATATGTGACATCTCATTATTTACATAGTGTCAAAATGCATACAAGGTTTTTTCACTACTTAGTGTCAATTCTTTTTGACTCGGTAGTGTCTGATGGCATAGAAAACTTAAAATCATTACTTTGATTAAGAAGAAAGGAAATCATGGTTATGAGTGTCATTGAAATGCCATCATAAATCTGTGATAATCATGCCTAATTTCAATTTATGCTAATGAAGCTAATCACAAGTATAGTTTAGACGCCCTACCACGGAAAAAAAGAAAGAGAAAATCCCATGGATGTCGAGCGATTAGTTCGCGGTTATGTCTTTGGTATTTGCAAATTTTAAGTGAATTAATTTAACTTGCACATCTAAAATGCCAAAAATACATAATTTTAATGTCTGTCACATCTCGTTGAAACGAAACTGAAAAATTTCGTAATCGGATTTCCGAAACTTGATATAATACCCAGCTCAGTTTTGGGCGAATATTTTACTATATCGCACTTACTAACGTAAGAAGAAAAGGTATTGTAATCGTGCCCCGGAAAACGGTGAATTTGCGTCAAAAAAACTCCCATTGCCGGGCCCTGGTAACGAAAAAGTGGATAATTCCAGTGGCTAAATATAGAAAAGAAATTCCTCTAACACGTCCTGTCGTCAGAATCCTTGTTTTGCGCGTCCTTCACGCCGAAAAATCGATTGACGGCGAAACGCCTGTGCACAACGCTAGCGCATAAACCGTTCAGCCGATTTTCTCCAAAATTGATGTTCCCCAATCGTTCTGGCTCATACCGATCGAGCCCCTGGGACTTGAAACTGATGTTTTAATTTTGGTAGTTCTTTACATGAAGCCCCTCCGACATTTTCAAAAAAATGGCTCCAAATTTTTTGATTAAATTTTGTTGAAAAATAGTGCGAACGACGTTTAAGAGAATGGTGCAGGTCTCATTTTCGTTAAATTCCCTGATTTTTCGAAAATTGAAAAAAATTATATAAAATAATCACAAAATTGAAGGTAGAGATTTTTACCTCAGACAAATTGTACAAAATTAGCTCTTTAAAAAGGATACACGGGTTCGAAAAAGCTAGTAGTTTTTGCGTAATTTGCGCCTGGAATTTACGAAAACTGTTTTTCTCAAAAAACCTCTCCAAATTTTGTTTTAAAATTTTCTTTTTTTATGTAGTAAGAGACGGCAAAACATTTTGTGCTTCAGTCCTGGCGGCGTATAAGTGACTCTGACAGTTCAGTGCGCTGTTGTCGCACAATACTACGTACATGTACAATACTATGTACATCATTTACGTCACAGATAAATTAAATCTCAAAACATTAACACTTCCTGACATGCTATTACACATCTTAATACCATGTGAATAACTTTCGCCTAAGCCGAATCTTATCGCCTTCGCGACTTCATGTGAGACGATTGAGGCAGACGACCGGCAACGCTGAACCCTGGTTGTAGGAAAGGAAACAAATCCTCGCGAGCTCATTGCTTCAGATCAGGTCACATGACATACCACAGCACGTGGCAAAAGAACTGTCAGAGTCCTTTCTACACGCTGCCAGCACTGCAATCCTATTTTCGGGTATCACTCAGTTTTCCGAAAATAAAAAAAAAAAAAAAAAAAAAAAAAAAATTAAAACAATTTTGGTAAAAAAAAAAAAATTAAAAAAAATTATAAATACAGTCTGTTACAAATACAGTCTGTTACAAATACTTACAAAATAACAAAGACAGTCTGTTATACAAAATTTGCTTTTTAAAAAAGGCCATGTACACTTTTTTTTTTGAAAACGAGTAGTTTTTGTGTTATTTGCGTTTAAAATTTACGTTTTTTTTTCTTAAAAAACCGCTCCAAATTTCTTTTTTAAATGTTCTCCACATATGTAATAAGGGACGGTAAAAATATGGTGCTAGTCTCATTTCCGGGTATTCTTTCCCAAAATTGCAAAAAAATATTCAAAACTACAAAACTGAAGATGCAATTTTTGCATCAGACAGAGAGATGCTCAAAATTAGCTCTTTAAAAAAGTTCATGAACAATTTTTTTGAAAAACGAGTAGTTTCCGCGTAATTTCTGCTTGAAATTAATGAAATAAATACGGGTTTGAATGATTGATATGAAAAATAATTTAATTTTAATTATAATTTACTATTGAAACTGCCAATGTTAATTCTATTTTACTTTCTCACTTTTTTACTTTTTACTCAATTTGTATTCTCATTATATTGATATATTTCTTTTTAAGCAATCCGCAAAGTTTAAGAGAAATTTCGCAACAATGCAGCATCGATATTTGAGAAGCTAATTGTTGTCGAACGTCGAGATGGCGGTGATAAGATAAAGCTGTTTCATTTAATCGATTTCGTGTTTCCAAATAAACCTTTCAGAAATTATTCGAAACCTAATGATAATCCATATTTTTTTGTCGTAGTTTTCTTTCGTGCCCTAAGAGAACCAGTGCTCACAATAGCATGATTTATACAGCGAAACTCCCAGCCCGAAACCAGTACTTCCGTTTGCGATGAATTTCGCAGCAGTTTTTTTTATACTAAATTACTCCTCCGAATGCCTGGTGAGGTATGTTATATACCATTTAATATCATCTGATCCCTTATAGCTATTAACATACCAAGTAATGTTATGAGTGTTATTACTGCCGAGGCCAAAAGTTAAAAATCGACGCGGAGCGTGGCGGAGACGAGATGAACGAACATGAATTCTGTTGCTGCGGCGCGTTAGTACGGTATTGTGGGGTGTAGTTTGTGATGTATCTGTATAAACAATATTCGTATACCTTGGTTCGAGAAAGATGGATGCAAATAATTCTTCTAGATGTAAAGATACCTAAAGAAACGACGTTCGGTTTGAAAGTTGACTTCCAGTGGCGACACACCTCCACATCGTCAGTAAATATGATTACCGGAGTAGTTTTATTTGGTGGAATGTGAGAAAAAAAGAGGTTAATTTACCTAATATAAATTTTTGTAATTGTACTACTAATAATATTACAGTTAATAAGTATCCTCCAAACCAATGCGAATTACTTGTGAATTGTTTGAATCCAATTCGTTTTGTACATCGACAGTTTTTTTCTTAACAAACATTTGACTTGCGATGAATCGATGGTTGTTTACATTGCTAAAGATGTTAAATTTCTTAACATACCGGTAGGTGGGTACAAGTGTACTTAAACAAATCTGCAGGATTGCATGTTAACGGGGATTAAAGACGCATGTGGCCGATAAAAACGTTTCTTGTGTATTGAATAAAAGAAAAAGGTACATTAACCGTATATCTTCTTAAAAAACTTAAAGAAAACTATACCCGCGAAAGTTTTTCCATAAGAGCCTGTACTAATTTAAACTTTTTTTTAAAAAGTTAGGCCCGCAAAGGCCTAATTGTTTCTTATCGACTTGAAAAAGAACAGATTTTGACAGTCATTTAAAGTATTTTTTGGGGGTACTTCACCGTGGTCGATCTAAGAAATATACTATCTTAAATTTTATTTTCTTACTCTTCGTTTGAGGCGGTGTCAATAAATTAATTTAACACTAGAACGGCCTAACACTAAAAAGGCGGTAATAAATTAATTTAACACTAGAACGGCCGGTACTGTCATTTGACGGCTACAACATATTCAAATAATGTTATATTTTAAAACCATAAAGAGTAGGTCATTGTGATTACTTGACTTTAAATGCATTTATGATATAAAGTTTATGTATGTGAATATTTCGAAAATACGACGAATTTATTTATTTATTTATTTTACGTAAAAAAAGACAGTTAAAAACTGCGTATGACGGGCTATGGGGAAAAGTGAATTGTGTGCACATTTTCAAAATTCTGTGATCCCTACACTAAGTCATACACTACTTAAATTTTGAAAGGGAGAAAAAAAACAACAACAAAAACTCCCATGTAGTATTACGATGATATTATATCCACGAAATTACGATGATAGGCAACTCACAGTGAGCAGCCAGAATCTTCCCCCTGGGTATGTGCGACTGTTGGCTTTTATACTTCTAGTTTGCTATCTTGATGTTTCTACACAGAAACTGTATGAGAATCTGCACGAAAATTGTGCCGTGTATACCGGGCTCAACAAAATTGTACATGAAAAAATAAAGCATGGAGTCCAGATACACCCACGCGACCCCTCGTTAATAAAATTTATGTCTGTGATTGCGTGGTCGATGATTTCAAAATCACTGTCTTTAAAGCTCATATTATTATTTACCTGATATTAAACAGGTATAATTGTTTTTACGTTCTCGCTGCCACTTACGCTGCAGAGAGAACGTTATGTAATGGCGGCCGAATGGAGCCGGCGACGCTAGCCGAATTCGTTTACTACGCTTCGTGAAATCACAAAGGTTAAGTGAATTCGAGACTCCGGGCTCCCCGCGGCTTCCTGGTTGGGTGACGGGGAAGGAACCCCGGGATCTAACGGCGCCGAGCCCCTGGCGGAAGGGATAAAAGGCACTGACTTGAATTACTCAGTAACGGAGGATTACTCTTAAGAAAGCGCTCAACGCCCGTCAAGGATTAAGAGACGCGTTGCATCAACAACTAAGGAACAATTTTTTTAAAATGCTGTGAGAAAAACGGCGAATTTTCGGCAGAAAAACTATTTTTGTAGGGCAAATGAAAAAGTGGATAAATCGAGTTGCTAAACGTAGGGGAGAAATCCTCTAACACGTGGTGTAGCCAGAATCCGTTTTGTGTGTCCTTGGTACCGAAAAATCAAGTGACGGCAAAACGTGTGCCCGTCGGTCCGACTGTCTATGAAGAACGCCTAGCGGCTGAACCATTCAGCCCATTTTCTCCAAATTGGCATTCCGCAATCGATCTGGGTGATGTCGTGGCGTTTTGAGCTTGAAACCGACATTTTAATTTTAGGGATACTTTTCATGAAGCTCCTGGGACAGGAAAAAAAGGCTCCATCGCTTCTGATTAAATTTTGTGGGATAGTATGAAGTAAGTTTAAGAGATTCGTACAGGTCTCATTTTCGTTGAAAACTGATTTTTCGAACATTTCAAACAGGGAGAGATGGCTTAGGGCATCAACTGATGTCACTGCAGTACTTCTAGGTTCGAGTCCCGACGGTGGCAGGATTTTCGACACTAGCTACATACCTAGGTCGAATTCCACTGCTGTCGGGAGGAGAATTCTAGCGGATGGCTGTTCTGATCGGTAGTTTTCCGTGATTTCTCCGATCATCTTCAGGCGAATGCCGGAGCAGTACCCTACCAAACGGCTAAGGACCGCGCGCGATCTGTCCTTCCTCTTTCTTTTCCTATCCTCTCCCCTTTCACACACTTACACTAACATGCACTACACTACCACATATTACGGGAGATCGGTCGGGTGTTTAGATCTTGGGTGGGACGGTGCCCCGCTGGTGGGAGATACCTGGTTAGGGAAAACCAGGTGCAATTTGTTTACCATATCCTTGAAATAATGGACAAGAGATGCCATTTTAAGTGTAACCTGTTAAAGTTTAGTTTAGTTAATGCCTTATTTTACGTGGCGAGACTCGGGCCATCAGGCCCGCTCTTCCGTCTAACCAGCTATTCACCACCTAGCGGAGAAAGGAGGTATTATATCTTGGGCGACGAAACAGGCGGATCTCAATTTTGCTCAGAGGCTTCTTTTAGGCTTGAGGATCTTTTACATGCAGAAAATCTACTACATGGGACAGCCGGCTTTACTTCCACTCCGAAGGAAGGCGTACGAGGGATTTTCGCCCTTAAAAATCCACGGCTTCGATCGGGTTTGAACCCGCAAACTCGGGTACAATCCGGTACGCTGACCGTTATACCACCGAATCCGCTGTTTCCCTGAACCATTTATTAAAAATGGAAATAGTTATTAGAAAAGATTATTCCTTATCTAATTCATTTTCTCTGTTCGGGAATATTGATCAGTTCATGGATATACTCATAATTATTGTGGCGTTACCTCACTACGGGAGAATCGCAAGTTCGCAGGGCCGTGACCGCTTGTGGCGCAGTGCGGTCGCAGCGACGCACTGATGAATAAGGGCACGCGCTCGGCAGGAACACAGCCTCGCTCTTGCAGCAGCCCGAGACCATCTGGGCGAGGCCGTCAAACGCCACCTCCCCGCGTCTATGTGGCAAGCCGCTCACCTCTGCTGATGCCTTTCAGACGCCGGTCTGACTGGGCCGTAAGACGGAATGAATTCCGAGTTACAATTGGCAGATGCTCGAACTGTTCGCACTGGCAGGCACTGGCCAGGCATACATGGGCGAATGATTGTTTCCGCCGTGCAGTCACAAGTTGACCTCAAGAGAAGTTCCTCGAATCTCTCTCATCGCAAGTGCTTACGTCGGGCTCATGTCGAGCGCCTCTGACCAAGTCGAGTCAAGTGACTCCTCTGAAAGTGTCTCGACACTTCGATTTATTTAGAGCTGCACTTGACGTAAATCAGCTGTTCCGGTATCATCCAATCGAGAGCTTACACGCCACTACAGTAACGTCACTATGGTTGGATGACACCATAACAGCTGATTAACGGCAAGTGCGCCTATAAATAAATCCAAGTAGAGCTCTCTCGCCATGTTATTACCCACCCCTTCAAAGAGCCTTTGCTCGGTCACGTGCGCGATACGTGGCATGTTATTGGTTCTTTCGTCTTCTAGAATCTTCTACTGATGCTTGTCAGTGGATTGGACCACGGCGATCCCTTCCTTAATGACCTTCTTTACAGAGCTTTTAATTGACCGCCTTTGTGCGGCCACCGCCGTCAAGTGGCGAGATGGGGGGGGGGGTGGCGCCAGCTGTTTGACGTCGCCCTGATCGACTGGAGAGCTGAGTGCTACTGGATTTTCTTAACGTGACTGTGACGGTGTTAAAGCTGGCGATCACCGAGAACAAGGGCTGAAGCGAGTGGGATTTCTCTCTGGCAGTGGCCGCACGGCTGCGCGTGTGCGGGCGAATGACCCGGACGGGGCACTGGGGCGCCGGGGTTCTGTCTCGCGATGGCGATAGATGCATCGTAATATCAATGACATTTTGCTCTCTTTGCTTTCAAAACAGGAGGAAAGTCATTGTCTACCCAAGATTTTTCATTTTTTAAAATTTTATTTTATTCTTTTTTTTAAATCATTTAAAGTACAATTTAAGTACGCATTCCGTTGTTTTCCAAATATCCTGAAAAAAGGAGGGAAATCGTCGAAAGCGCATCAAACATTCTGGAAGTCCATAAAACTTGCATAATTGTATTTTGATTCATTCCGATAGCGCTGTTAGGCTTCGAGTAATCCAAGTTGAAAGGTCCTTGGTTTCGTCGGGTATACTTCGATTTTTCTATAGTAGCCCGTTGGTTAGCGTGCTCGCTTCCCCGGGTTCGATTCCCGGCCGAGGCAAATTATACCTGTGCGCTTTCCTTACAAATGTGCCAGTATCTATTGCTGTGTGACGGACGATGAGAAAGCCCGCCCTAAGGTTATAATGACAAGTATATACTCGTCGTACGGTGAAGGGATTCTTCGTGCTAACCACACGAACCCCTTATCCCATGACCGAAAGGCTGGGTTATTGCTGTTTGGCCAAGGCCGTTGCGGGCTCTCAAGCCAAAGAACAGGCAGATGACGTTAGGCCATTGTTCCACCTCCTGCCTTATATAATTAACCCTTTTAATTCGCGAAAGTCCTTCTGAACGGGGCTCGTGGCCTCACAAATGTGCTGTTACACTGTTAAAAATATTCATTTTATGAGGCAGGAGGTGTAACAACCACCTAATGTCATCGGCCACTAGAGAAATCGTATAGGGGCAAGGCAGTGGCAGTCGTGAGCGGGAGGGGGGTAGACAAGGAGAGTATTTTCGCGAGTATAGCCCCCCTTTTTTTTCCTGAAAAATTTGCAAGAAAAAGCGGAGGGAGCGAATACGCGAGTACTCGCGAAATAATTTTTCAAAAATTGTCTTATTTTTCAAACAATGCTCAAACGGATAAATATTTTTATTTTGGACACCTCGCCATGAATTTTCTTAGGAACTGCAGGGAATTGACAGTTTTTTTTTATCAGTATTATTGTAAAATACGAAGAACGTATCGAAGTTTTCCGAAAGTTTCAAACCAAAAATCTGGGGGAATGTTAACGCGAGGGAAGCCTGTTTTACACGATAGAGAGTTCATTTCTTTTCTCGCCTACTACAAAAATAAATTCCTGAACAATGTTGGGGTCCTTTAGCTACTTACAAATAAAAATCTGTTTTTAAACGTGAACACACCTTTCTTTGTTTCATGTTTGAATGTCATAAATCAAACTAGTAATTGTACTGAATGGCACAGACTTTTTTGTAATGTTAGTTTTCTAATGAAGTGTTGGCTATTCGACATTGATGAAATGCTTGGCTTTTCGACATTGCCCACCGTCTTTCCTGCTGCTAAATATTTGAGCATATAAGTTTCCTAATTTTTTACAGTTTATTGATAAGGTTAATTGTCTTTAAAAAATTGAAGGCTTTTCTATGTGATGTTTGTTGTTAAGAATTTCTCGGGAAGTGCAAGGTAGTGCATACCTTTTATGAATATTTTTGTAAATGGGACAGAACAATAATTTGTGTGGTGTAGAGAGGGCCCAATCTATACCATGCAAATTACAGTGATCAGGATATTTTTCCATTTCTTTTGTCAGTAAATATTGATGTGTCAGTTTGCAGTGGCCATTTCTTAATCAGAACAGTACAGTGTGATGTTTTCTATTGCAAAGATAAGGAAGGTGATCATCAAAGATACTTTTTTTTGATCTGACGTAATTGGTTTGGTGATATTCAGTGTTCCTAAGAGCCTTGTTTCTTTGGTGATGTTCTTTAAATAGTTTCTTGCTGGTTTATCAACTCTATTGCTCGTTGTGATAGGATCAATAAGATCATTATTTCTGTGTCAGTGCATACATGTCATAATATAAATTAGCTATTTCATTTACTGTAGGTTCCTGGCATTTTTAAAATCTCAAGGTTTTAATAATGCTTATAAAGAATGAAATAATTTGAAATTTGTTTTACAAAATATGTTCTTTCAGTTGCCATGCCGAACTGGACCACAGACTACTCATTCACGAATAAATGAAGAACAAAATAAAAAATGCCTGATCCAGATTAGTCGCTATCGTTTTTCTTTGGTCATTTCAGGACTTACCAAAATTCTTCATGGAGTCAACGAAATGGTAATTAGTTTTAATTTGTATTAATGAAACAAAGAGTGAAATTAACTGGGTTGAAATACATTGAATGTTTTAAAATTATTTGATTATCAATTGGAAGAGTATTTGTTGGGCTGTCAGGTGTGAATACAAATTCAGTTTAAAGCCTGGAAATTTTCTCTCATTTTTGGTGCAATAGAAGAGCTCATTTAAAACTTCTTCAGAGTTTAAGTGATGCACAGTGAATCATGACCAGCTTATTCTTCACCAACCCCCGTGACTGAGAGATATTGCAAAGAAGCTTTACTATGACTAGAAATAGGAGTTCTATGTAAATACATATTTGACCGTTAGATTCAAACAAACTTTTGTCATATGTATTCAAATGAGGCTTTTTGAAATGGTTTGAAACATATTTGAACATCTACATTTGTTCATATTTTCAAGTGTATTTTTTTGTACTCTGGATATTTTTAGCTTCCTATACTTCTTTGTCAGTGATTAGGTCTGCCTGGGAAGCTGGCTCACTTCTCATTTAAGGATTCGGTTGAATTATTTTTAAATATCAATTAAAGAAGCATTTGAAGCCTTCTCTGGAATATCTGTATCACATGTTTTAAAGAGGCAAACTATTTTGTAGTGGAATGAAATTTTAAATGAACAAATTTTCAAGTATTAAAGTACTGCTAATCATCTTTGTTCTCTATTTTGTCAGTTTCTCTCTTACACCACTGGGGCAAGCAGGCCTCATGGACCAGACATGGAAAGGAACTGTTATGAATCTCTGTTGATCGTGCTTGATACTTTAGAAAAATGTTTAAGTAATCAACCAAAGGATACAGCGAAATTTGATGAAGCAATGAATGTGAAATTACTGTTAAGAGAAATCTGCCAATTTATTGGTAAGAAATATATCACTAAATATCTTTGAATAATACACTTGCTTCATATTACATTTTATATTTTTACTGAAGTGAAAATGTGTAATGTATTTTTTCTTCCACCTTAGTTGTACCTAATGACAATCCAAACATTTCACAACTAAAGAACCTGGCATCGAAAGTGTTATTTGCATTGAGCTTAAACTTTTTCAATGCCGTTTTTAATAGAATATCTGCCACGTAAGTACTGAAATTTTACAAAGTAATGTCCTGTTAAAGTGATTGCTTGTACACACATTGGAATTTTTTTTTTAAATACAATATTAAGGTTTACACCTTCAAAAGTTTTATTAGATACTTATATCCCCACTTGTTAGATTTTTTTGGGGTATTTTTTTCTTCTGTAAAAATCATTATTTGCAGGTTACAAGAACTTAGTGCATGTAATGATGAGAATCCAGATTATAGTGATATTGAATTAATACAACATATTAATGTAGATGTCAACAGGCTTACAAAATTACTCAGTGGTATGTTCAAATTTTTAAAAATTGTTATTTATGAAACAAAAAAGTCAAGAAAAAGAAAATTAATAGTAAATCCCATTTTTTGTAGAAACAATTCAAAAATTTCGACTTCTGAAGAAGTCAGCTCAATTGGTGCTGATAACATCTCTAGAAAAAGCCATTTGGAACTGGATGGATACATATCCTCATGAATTTGCAGATTTGCAGGTAAAGTTGTTTAAAGCTAATATGTACAGAGTTGGCCAAATTATTCGTCTAGAGTTATTGAATGAGACAAAAATGTATTTACAATTGAAGATATTTACAATAAACTGTGTTTGCAGTTTTATAATGTTTTAAAAACTTAATTTTACTTGTGAGACATGTCGAAAGTCAATTTTTAATCCATTCTTACAATTTCAGAGTCATTTCGCTAGACGCTTCCAACTTTCTTTCTTACTGTGGCATGGAACATAGACATGCATGAATTTGCAAGGATATTTCCAAATCAATAATTTACCTGTGGGAAACATTGATTCATTAGGACCTCTATGTATTGGGCATGCCTCATTATACCTACAAGAATGTATACATTTCCAGTACCATAACAGATACTACACTTCAAACAATTTCTTTTCTCAGGACACATTATAATCTGTAATTAAATCAAGGAACAAATATTTGGTCTAATAATTCAGCCTCCTCTGTATAGTGTAGATCAGAATAAATGACACAAACTTCTAGAGCTTATAAGGGTCAAAGACGATCACCTTTTGTCAATGAATATCTCACGTTAAGTGACATCTGATTTGAGAACATTGAAGCTGAACATTAAAGACAAAAATCTCAATATTGTCATTGCCGGTGTGGGTTGTTCCTGAGTTTGTGTACCTGTCCAGTACTAGTGCAAGGTGAGTTGCTTGCCAATCACTAGAGCAATGTGAGAAATGTCACTTGTATGACTTTGTTATATGAGATTTCCCATCACATATTCATTGTTCAAAAGTGATCATCTTCAACTGCTATACCTCCAAGGAATTTGTAACATTTATTCTGAAACATTCTGTTTAAATTCTAGTGTATAATAATGTCTAACATACAGGTGTCTGAAATAAATTGCCAGTGTGAGTCAGCAGCATTTTACAGATAATTTTTTATTGGGAACATAAAACCACAAACAACAGTGCAGGAAAATTTTGATGAAATAGGAGTAGAAACATTTTAGCTGGTAATAATTGCATTGCACACACTTACTTGTCAGTTGTGCAGATGGCAGGGGCTTTAATAGCATTATCAAGTTAATAGATTCTTAGAGGGCTGATGACTTAGATTTTTTGTTTAATGCATTCTTTAAATTTGGAAATTTTGGAATGGTATTGGAAATTTTTGTGGTGAATATCTTAACTTTTAATTTCACAAAACATTTTGGTATAGGTACAGACTTGGTGTCTCAGACCTAAGGATTATAAGCTAGAATTTCACTGTTTCATGTGTTTTTATGCCTATTAATAGTATATGGACTGTTTTTCACACACCCTAGTTCATTTCCAGCTCAGAGCAATAAACGTGCTTACATTCATATCTCCTTCGAAGAGTTGTGTTCCTTAACTTCAATCTTTTGGGTTAATATGAGTTTCCTTTGTTTATTCTTTTTGGTTAATGCAAGTTTCCTTTGTTTTGGCAATTTATTTCTCATACCCCCACAATAATACAAATAGTTTGAAGATGTGTGATACGTTTCAATAAACGGAATACCCAACTTTTGTTTCTAGAAAAAACCAAATGAAGAGCTTGCAAAATGTTGTGAGGGGCTATTTGATATATTAGACAGTTTTGCTGACAATAAAAAAGGTCGTGTGGCAATGTGGCCACTTCAGATCATGTTGTTAATATTATCTCCAGTAAGTTTGAACATATGTTACATAAAATCTGAGATGTACATCATAAAAAAATGCACATATTTATTGTGTGTTCATGTGTGTTTGTTATGCACAGAAAGTACTTGAAGAGATAGTGAATGCTGACTCAGGTGCACCCTGTTCACCACGTCATTCAAAGAAGAAGCAATTTATTGACTCTGTCAAGAGAGCTGTTGGTCCACATGGCACAAAACAGGGAACAGAAGCAGCAGCAGTAACGTGTGTCAAATTATGTAAAGCTTCAACATACATTAACATTCTGGACTCAAATAATGTTGCTTTCACCTTAGTACAGAGTGTTATTAATGATCTCAAGGTTATTATTGCCCTGTAATGCAAAATTACTTGCAGAGATGAATTTCATGTTGAAATGTTTCTAACAATTTTAACTCTTTTATTTCAGACACTGCTATTCAATCCATCAAAACCATTTTCAAGGGGTCAAAGCTATGTTCTTCATGATATTGAACTCATGATTGATTGTTTTGTTTCATGTTTTCGAATAAAACCTCACAACAATGAGGCTTTGAAGGTGTGTCTTAATCCCAATTTTCCTTCCACGTATCACTTTGTATTAGTCAGCTCTCTCTACAGGTAAGGTATAGTGGTAGTGGCCAAAAGATACATTTTTGTGTGGTAACAAATGATATGATCAGTATAATGTTTCTCATTTCAGAATTATTACTCAACCACGTTTACCATGGTGGCCTCAGATTGATTTGGTGTACAGCAAATCTTCTGAACTTCGTTCAATGTTCACTGACACTTTGAATAAAGTTACACAGGGTTATATTTCTCACACACCTCTGCGAATGATTACTTCTTTGGGATTGAAAACCAAGGATCCTACATCGAAATTCAAGGAACGAGGTGAAGAAGGCCCTGGCTACAAAAACTTGCTTCTATGGATGGTTCGCCTTATTCATGCTGATCCTATGCTCATGCTGAACGTGAGTGACAGTTTTCTCCTGTATTGTATTGTGATATTTTTAAATATCCTTAGAGTAGTAGTCTCTGTAGCCTGACATTTCACCTGTGTGGCGTATCCATTAAAACAGAGAGAGATTCGTGGAATTTAAAAAATGTCATGTTTCTTGTTCAAAGTAGTTATTTAAAAGATGTGAACTAAAATATTTTCATTGTTCTTTTTAATTTTTTTTATTGTAGTACTTCTTATTTTGTTGCACACAACATCTCTTATCAAATTATTCATTGATTTTGTGTGTTGCTGCATTGATAACAATGCTTGTTATTGTGTTTCTAACTCAAAGTCCATTAATCCATAAGTCTTCTTTAATGTGATACCGTTTTGTTTGATATATGATGAAATAACTATGCTCTAGCTTTTGAGACATGAGAATACAGAAAAATGATCATTACAAGAGGATTTCTGTAAATATTGTTGACACTTCAAAAAGTGACTTTTAGTATCAATTTTTTTGCTAAGAAACTTCACTATTTCTATTTCCTTTTTCAATAGCTTGAGTCTCATAGTTAATTCTGTTTCTTGCTGACGCTGCATATATCATGGAATTCAGACATTGTTAAAATGTGTGTTCATGAGCAGATATTTAAAAATTAAGAACTTAAGCTATTAAGAAGTGTGTGGTTCTGTAAATAGCAATTTAATGTGATCTCTAGTAGAAGCGATGCATAGCAGTTCGAATGTTGTAGAACCAGGGTAAAGCTGGCCATGAGATCCAGAGTTCAACCCTTGAGTTGATCAATGGTCTTGTGAGTTTGGTTCATCAACCAACGATGCCTGATGTTGCTCAAGAAGCAATGGAGGCTTTACTAGTCCTTCATCATCCTGAAAAGATAGAGGTATGGAATCCAGAGGCTCCCATCAACACCTTCTGGGATGTCAGGTAATTAATTTTTTAGGTTGAAAAGCAATTTACAAAGTTAAAAGTTTTGTGCTGACAACATTTTAAAGGAGTAACTCTTATATATATTGTTTTTGATTAATATTTTCAATGTCTGTAATTTTCAATTCATTTCATTTTATTATTAGTAATTCCCAATATTCATTAGTGTGTTAATGCCATTTAAGTTTTGCTTATATAACTGCTAGACTTTGTTTTGTAAATAGTAAATAAATAAATAAATAAATTGTCTAGCAGGCTATTGTAGTGACAAATAGCAGCTTGACTTTAACGCAGATATAATTTTTTTTCAGTTCCCAAGTCTTGTTTTCAATATCCCAAAAATTAATTCAGCACCAAATTGTAAACTACACCGATATTTTGAAGTGGCTTAGAGAAATTTTGGTGTGCAGAAATGCTTTTCTTCTCCGGCACAAAGATTATGCAAATGTTGGTAGCCAGATCGCTATTTGCAAACAGGCTCACATAAAATTGGAGGTTTGTATTGTAATGTGTTTTTGATTGAGTGCTTATGAACTTTTAATGATCTTGTTTCTTTGCGTTCTTGATAGGTGGTTTTCTTTATGTACCTATGGAGTATCGACATTGAAGCTGTGCTCGTTGCAATGTCATGCTTCAGCCTTTTATGTGAAGAAGCTGATATTCGATGCGGCTCGGATGAAGTAACTGTCACGTATCTTTTGCCAAATTATCACTTGTATCAAGATTTGGCTCAGGCATCTACTATTCTTACCACTGGTAAGTGAGCTCTGAGAACCTAAAATTTAACCCCTTAACGTATCAAGTATGAAACAAAAGGCAGTCAAAAAATGTCCAATTTTTATTATTATTGATGTTAAGTACACGAGTACACTCAGGTTTTTAAATTTTTGAAAAATAAAATAATTTGAAAAATTTTTTTTTATATTAATAGAATTTAAAAAAATTTTGTCAAATTTATTATGATTTCAATTATATCATAAATAATTTCTGAATTATTTTTACAATATTTGAAGATATGACTCATATGATGTACTATATTTTCTTAATAAAATTTATATAAATTTATTTGGAAAATGAAATTTTCTGAAATTCATAGATACTTGTTTATTTATTTATTCGTGCTTCTGTATACTTTGAAAATAATGTGTAAAAGGGAGAGCAGAACATAATATGGTGCTTACTGTCATGTTTTCTTGTAATATGTCCTGTGAAGTAGGAATATCCATCCACATAGTCTTTAAATTGACTCATGGTCCCTTATAGTATTACCATCTATTCTGACATCATAAGAAATTTGAGAGTAATTAGCCCGGGAGTGCCCGCAATTGGTAGACTCATGCCAGTCCCCGAAATGTATCTCTCAGATATAGCTGCAAGTTTTCATGAAAGCGAATGACCTGAAGGTCCATTTACTGAAATACATATTTTATTCTGTTTGTATATGTCCCTCACTGCAATTGTTAGTGAATCTTACACTGCAGAATTCTTGTCTGAATAGTTATGGTGAGAAAGGTAAAAATTGACAAAGTACATGCAAAAATCATTAAACATCATATTATCCTATTAAATAATATTAAAAACAATTTCCTCAAATTATTTTGGCATGTTCAAAACAAATATGTATTTTACTTTTTCACAAAAATATTTAAAGTCTTTGTCTTTTTTCTATTTTGTAAGGTTCCTTTTTTTTTTTTTTTTTTTTTATTTCCCTACAGTCGTCTCCTGCATATCTTCTTTCTCTTTGGTAAGAAATTATGAGAGTCGATTGTAGATAAGGCAAATTATTACATTTTCTGAATAGGCACTCATTGACATGACTGAAAATTAAGCCACGATACACACCGTTCAGGCCAGGAGCTCACAATGCACTGGTGCCATTGCAACCAATGTATATAACAGATATTTTGCAGTACAGCGATCAAGTTTGAGCATGCTCGTGGGAAATGATTTAGCGAATGGATATAAATAAAAGACCAGGAGATCTCAGAAAAGTACAATGAAGGAATACATGAAATATCAGACAACCAATGCATCGCAATAATTCAGGAACATAAAATTGCCAGGACTTAGATCTCACAGATCTATTGCGAGCATTCCTGGGTTAGGAAAAATTGTGGTTGATATTTTCCTTACATGATAACTTCAATATCATTATCACAATATACAAATTTAAACTTATATAATTACAAAGAAGATGTGTAAGTAGATCAATGAAATGATGAAAGGAATCTGAACTGATGATGATGAAAATGAAAACGATGGAATAAAATTTATTAATCTGCACTTACACTCCACTGCAGTGTACTGCACTACCTCACACGTAAATGCACTTTAACACTCTTTATGACCTTTTGCTTAACAGCATGGCACTATTGAAATTATTTATGTTTTAATTTAACTCTATGTACATTTTATTAATTCTAAACTAATTTTAATTTTTTGTTTTCTTTCTCCAATGATGCAAAAAAGTAACATGTACCCTACGTAAGAACAACAAATAAAATTCTGTCACCTAACACTGCGATAAATTAATATTTTAACAAAAAAGTCTTCATGGATACTGGGTTAACATAGTATAGAATATTTATAAAAAAATGTTCCTGTTTCATAATGCAACATGTAAATAGAAAGTATTTAAAAAATGGTGGATGGGCTCTTCCTTGGAGCTTTGCTATAGCTTGACATCAGCTGTAACGTAAAGCAATGTCGCACTGGATGTATGAGTTCTGTTGGCTTGCTTAATTTGAGAAATGGCGGAATCACACAATTAAATATTTGCATTTCGTAGCCAAAATTGATGTATACCACTGTGGTCGACGGCTGCAGAGTATTCTTTCGATTTCTGTGTGCATTGGAAATTTGGTAATACAGATGTCTTTTTCCTTTGAGTTCTTGGTTGTCTTAACAAAACCATAAATACCATTTACAGTGAGGGGAGCTGTATAATTTCCTTTCAGATTTTGCTGGTATTAGAAACGAATAATACATATATTCCTGTGTACTAAGAAGATGCCTCAGGATCATTGATTTGTTTTTGTTTTAAATATATCTCACAAGATTATAACACAAGAAAACTTGAAATGTTGGGGTACTAGGTGTCTCACTGCCTCTGTTCTTAGTAGCTTTGTTACTCTTAATTGTTTATTTACTTGGATTCATATCTTTTAACAGCCAGCGGGGAAACCCGTGTTCATTATCGTGAACAAAATGAGGGTAAGATAGTTGAAATCTTTACTTAAAATTATTCTTTTAGATATTAACTTGATGAAAGTTGATGTCACATGATGCTTAATATACAAAACTGGATCATCTCTCTAGGAAATGTTTCATTTAAATGCAACATATTTTTCTTTCTGTGGTAGTTAAAAACTTAATTATTCACACAGTTAAAAAATGTTGGATTCATTATGAGAAGTTTGGTGCACATATTAATGATAGACATCTGTATTATGTCTTAGGTCGAGCAGCTTTACAAAAACGAATTATGGCTTTACTAAGGAAAATTGAACACTGTGTGAATGGAGTTCAGCCGGTATGATTTACTCTCAAATTTTTCCATTGCTGTTGTTAGAGAATATTTCAAGAATCTTTAATAACTTTTATGTTTTTAATCTAGGCATGGGAGGAAACATTTCGGAATTGGGAAGCATCTACAAAGATGCTTACATCATACCCAAAAGCAAAATTGGAAGATGGTCAGATTGAACCTTTTCACCGTTCCATGGGTAAAAGAAGAGCATCTCACCAAAATTCAGAACATGAACTGGAGGTAAATGAACACAAACTTTTTCTTCATTTATAGTATTAAAATTGCATTCCTCATTCTCATAGTATTGAAGTCTTTGCAATAATTTGTAATATTTTCTACACATTTTATTTGAATTTTAATGCTAGTGAATTTCTGTGCTTTTTCCTAGGACCAGATAAATGAATGGGCTAATATGACAGGCTTCCTATGTGCCCTAGGAGGTGTTTTGTTGCAGCGTAAATCACCCTCAAGACCCACATTATCTCTTGGGTTACCTCCTTTACCCAGTGTTGAACCTAGAAAAAGTAATGCTCTTGCAAGTTCTAGTCAGGATGTTCAGTATTGCCCTGTTACCCAGTAAGTGCATGTTCCTGTTGCATTTTTCAGAGGAATTGAATTTGAAAAAATTCAGTTACTTAGTCAGAATGTTAACTTCATAGGTTTGTTGGTCAGCTACTGCGTCTTTTAGTGTGCAACAATGAGAAATTTGGTGCAGCTATCCAAAGGCATGTGAAGGAGTTGGTGGGTCATGAAATGTCACCAGCTCTGTATCCCATCCTCTTTGATCAAATTAAAGCTATTGTTGAGAAGTTTTTTGATCAGCAGGGACAGGTAATTACTATTTGTCTAAATTGAAGGTTTTTTTATACAATTGAAAAACATACAAAGAAATATGTGATTTATTTCTTTTGTAGGTTATGGTCTCTGATATAAATACTCAATTTATTGAACATATAATATTCATAATGAAAAATGTTTTAGATAGTAAAACAGATCAACCATCTGAACATCTTGGGGTAACCAGTATTGAAGGCATGATGCTTGCCATTGTCAGGTGATTTATCATATTATTTATAATGCTTAATATAAATAATGCTTATTATTATGGACAATTATTGTGGACTTGCTTATTATGTCTTGCTTATTATTGTGGACAATTCATTTACAGGTATGTGCGGCATTTGGACATGACTGTACATGCTATTCACATTAAGACAAAACTCTGCCAATTGGTTGAAGCCATGATGAAAAGAAGAGATGATTTAGCATTTCGGCAGGAAATGAAATTCCGCAACAAATTGGTTGAGTATTTGACTGATTGGGTAATGGGCACCTCTCATCAAATAGCTCCTCCCAGTTCTGGGGATGTTACAATGATAACACGTGATTTGGATCAAGCCTGTATGGAGGCTGTAGCAGCATTACTCCGAGGATTACCTTTGCAGCCAGAGGAATCAGATCGTGGAGATCTCATGGAAGCTAAGAGTCAACTTTTTCTCAAGTACAAATATTTCATTTTTACAAATTGTTTTTATTTTGTAAAAGTAATTATTAATATTTTTAGCTTTCAAATAACCCAGACTTGATTCAGGTATAGAAGTTATGTGATTTTAATTTTATTTTGTGTGTGTTTTAGGTATTTTACTCTCTTCATGAACCTTCTTAATGACTGTACGGATGTCCCAGAGGAGAAAGAAGTACCACGAACACGAATGCAAGCTGGAAAATTGAACACATTACGTAATGCTACAATTCAAGCAATGTCAAATCTTTTGTCAGCCAACATTGATAGTGGACTCATGCATTCTATTGGTATGTGGGTATTTAAAATTTCTTTCTTTTCAAGGAAAGTAATGCTTATTTATTAAAAGATTTCAGTTTAAGGATTGTTATGGCTTCCCTTTGCCTCAAATCTCCAAAATACATTTCACGAAACTCGCCCTAGATATCATTCGCTAGAAACGACAATGAATAAATATGGTTTTTTATTGTTCATTTTAATGTGTTTTTAGATTTGGGTTATAATAGGGATCTACAAACAAGAGCAGCTTTTATGGAAGTATTGACAAAAATTCTTCAACAAGGAACAGAGTTTGACACTTTGGCAGAGACAGTTTTGGCAGATCGCTTTGAGCAGTTGGTGCAGCTTGTGACAATGATTAGTGACAAAGGGGAGCTTCCTATTGCAATGGCTCTTGCTAATGTTGTCACCACTTCACAGATGGTAAGATAGATTATATTGTTCAGTAAAATAAAACGATCTTATATGCTTGCGTTATTGTTACCAAATATTTTCTCATTCCACTATCATAAAAGAAGTGAATTACAATTGGCATTGATTTTTCAGGATGAACTGGCTCGAGTATTTGTGACATTGTTTGATGCGAAACATCTATTATCACCTCTTTTATGGAATATGTTTTATAGAGAAGTTGAGGTGTCCGATTGTATGCAAACTCTTTTCAGAGGAAATTCATTAGGTAGTAAAATAATGGCATTTTGTTTCAAAATTTATGGTGCTAGTTACCTTCAAAGTCTGTTGGAGCCTCTTATAAAACCATTATTAGATGAAACAACGATGAGTTTTGAAGTTGATCCTGCACGGTAAATAAACAACTTACATAAAATATTGCTATTTACAAATTGTTTATACAAAAATAAGTAGATGGCTTTCTCATGTATTGTTTCAGATTGGATACATCTGAGGATATAGAAGAAAATCGTAGAAATCTTGTAGCTCTCACTCAGAAAGTATTTGATGCCATTATTTCTTCAGCTGAAAAGTGAGTATGAATTTTTTTAGATGCATTTAAAGTATTATTTTTAATTATTGATGAATCCAGATAATAATATCGGTATAACATAACTACAGAGTATTTCAGAATAAATTTTACAATGTAGAGGGATGAAAATAATCCCTCTTTGGCAGTGAATGTGTTGTGGGAAGGTTTTGGGTTACAGAAATAGATACAATGTGACATTTTCAAACCCTCTGCATGCCCTAGAAGTTTGTGAAATTTATTTGAAAGTATCCATACGGCTTAGCGCTTGAGAAAAACCCTGTTGATGGCACTTATTCTACATAGAAAGCGAAATTGTTCTTATCCGTCGACTTGTGGCATTTATCTTTGCTGCAGTAGTGAATCAGGGCTGAATAATGAGGCGGTGGATTGTTGGGTATTCCAAAACTAGGGGTTAGTAAGCTGCACCTCATACTGCAACTTGTCACATTAATGTAATGCAATAATCAATCCGTCAGCCAACAACCAAGGACAATCAGAATGAAAGTTGCAGCCATTATCCCCAAATCTTGAAAAAAGCTGACTGAATTCCTTCTTAAAAAAATGTAGTGATGACAGGCAGCAATCTCAAGACACCTTTGGCGTGCAATGCATTTTCTAAGTGCCTTGCAAAACTCATTAAATAGAGATGAAAAAAGAGGGAATGGTTGGTTTGGGGTATTGGACAGGATCAAAGTTTTGTTTCAGAAATCTACACAAAGACTGTCTACACATGTTGTTTCCTTCCTTCCCCATCCTGACCCTAATCCATATTTAGGGCAATGGATTGATTCTCCATCATTTTGTGGCCCATTCCCTGATCTAGGAAACTCTCTAACTTGAGTCAGAGAATCAAGGTTCAACTGTGAAGTTGCTAGGCCCCAAAGATTGTCTCATGGTGGGGTACAAGAAAATTCATGAAGATATATTGTGATGTATCTATTTATTAATGTAATGATCTTGATTTAATATATGTTTATCAAGTTTTATTTCAAGGATCAATGTTCCCATTCATATGCATGATCAATCATGTACTTATTTATAGTTCATAAATTAAATAAAGAGAGCCCTTTAGCAAATTCCTTATTTGCTAGTGAGGTGAAAAAAACTTCTCACAGTTTTCTCTTTTGAACATTGTTAACAGATTTCCCCCTCAGTTGCGGAGTATGTGTCATTGCCTGTATCAGGTGTTAAGTAAACGATTTCCTCAAATTCCTCAGAATAATATAGGAGCTGTTGGGACTGTTATATTTCTTCGTTTTATTAACCCTGCTATCGGTAAGTGATGCACATATATGTATGATTAATTAAGAAAGTATGTACTATTATGTTTTCACCATTATGAAATCATTAAAAAAAAAAAAATATTCATTTTCAATTATAAGGCACTTTGTCTGCTAAAAATTAGGATGTACTTTGTATTCATGAATCAAAGGGACATTCTCAAATGATTTCCATATTTGCATACACATAAATCAAAAGAAACGAAGTAATGAACATTTCCAAGTACTACCCTAAAATATTTTACGAACTGCTTCTTATTTCCTGCACTCTACATCAATGGTTTTGAGATGTGGATAAAAAAAAAAAACTTTTCCTATTTCATCTTTTTTCTTTCTTTTTTATTCCTTTTTATTTTGAAGACTTTGACTGTAGGCTGTGCCTTACATTTGTAAAAATACAATAGAAGTGTTATGTAACACAATATTGTTTTTTGTTGCAGTATCTCCTCAAGAGATGGGAATAGTGGCAAAACAGGTACCCCCTTCTGTAAAACGAGGATTAATGTTGATGTCTAAAATTTTACAGAATATTGCCAATCATGTGGAATTTGGGAAGGAACAGCATATGCTTCCATTTAATGACTTCCTTCGTGCTCATTTTGAAATAGGTCGAAGGTAAGATGTGACAGATGTCCTTGATTTGAGTTTGACCACGTACACAATTTTTTAAGGAATAGTGGAAAGGAATCTAATAATTAGATTTCATGTCAATTATTGACATGATCTTTTGGATATTTTTTTTTTTTAACATGCGAATTTTAATTTTGAATTGTTCTAACATCTATCTTAAAACCAAGAAGATCACCTGATATTTTTGTTGTTACTGATGATTGATATTAGATAATTGTATTTGCTGTGAGTTTTTATTTCTATTCTACAATTTTTGCAATATTCTAATGAAATCAGTTCTAAAAATATTATTTTAAAGATTTATTTGAATGGTTTACTGTAAGCTTCACATACTATTTGCTTGTAGTTAAATGTTGATAACTTTTGAACAGAGTTGCTTAAAATCGCTATGATGAAATAGAGACAAAAATATTAATAGTTTTTATTTTGTATTTCTAGGTTTTTTATTCAAATAGCATCTGATTGTGAAACTGTGGATCAAGCTTCACATTCAATGTCCTTCATCAGTGATGCGAATGTGTTGGCTCTCCATCGCCTATTGTGGAATCATCAGGAACGCATAGGAGATTATTTATCTAGCAGTAGAGATCACAAAGCAGTTGGGCGACGTCCTTTTGATAAAATGGCTACCTTACTTGCTTATTTGGGACCACCAGAACATAAACCAGTTGATTCACAGTAAGTCTGGAATCTTGGCCCTAAATGAATTTGCACACTTTGAGAAGTCTATATTATGTCACAATAGGTACATTTCCGGAGTTTTTGATGCTTTAATATTCTTTTGAATAACTCTAGCATAACTTAATGAGTAGAGTATGCTTCATGCTTTTGGCCAGCTATTGCTCTTAATTATTATCAGGTTATTGTGCAAATTATTTATTATTTTTTCTTTTAATTTATGCCTCTTTGTTTCCCTCTTTATCTAAATTGAGAAAGAGCAATCTTTCATGAAAGGACTGTAAATATGTATCACATTGCCCCTTTTTTTCTGCTGAGAATTTTTATGTTTCCAAAGAGCTTTCATCAGAACATTTTTATAATGCTCTGTAGTTACCATATTTACCCAAATATAAGACAAATTGGAATCACAACAATATAATCTCGACTATTGATCATAAAATCTGTGTTAAAGTTTCTTTTCAGCTATAACTTTGGGCATACGTCAGAATTAATGTCTATAAATGCTCTTCTAAAGCTGGTAATCCTACTTTAATATAATCCTCATCAGGCATTGCCTTCAATCCCTTGGCCAGGGGCTCAGCACCGTTAGATCCCGGGATTCCCAGACAGTCACCTGGCCAGGAACCTGCAAAGTCTTGAATTGCTTAACTTCTGTGACTTCACAGAGTGCACTGATGGAATTTGGTTAGAGACACTGGCTATTAAATTAAAACCGATACCAGCTGGAATTAATTAAGTGTAGGAAGCTTGTTCAAAATAATGGGTCTTACATTCAGTGTTATATTTAGTTAAATATGGTAAATAGCTATAGACTACTTGTTGAAACAGTTGTTTGAATGTTTTATTTCCTTTGTTGTGTAGTAAACATGCTTTGCAGTAGGTGTAGGGTATTTATTGAGCAAAGAGACAGTTTTGTACATTGCTTCAAAAGAGCTTAAACATGAAATGTTACACAAATAAAATAGAAGTACACTCTTGTAAGCTTTTCAGACATTCTGTGCATTACTATAAATCACTGCATGTAATTATCTTCCCAGTCTCCTTGAAGATGAGCGTTTTTAACTGCCATGCAGTTTGCTGTTCTCCTCTTATGCCAGGTGGAGTTCCATTGATATGTCTAGTACAAATTTTGAAGAGATTATGGTCAAACACAATATGCATGAAAAGGAGGAATTTAAATCAATCAAATCACTCAATATTTTTTATCAAGCTGGTACATCCAAGGCTGGGTTTCCGGTATTCTATTATATTGCACGCCGTTATAAGTAAGTGGATTTTTTTTTTAATTTCTGAAATTTAGCTGTATAATCAAGTTAAGAAAAAATAATTGTGAAACTTTTTAATTGCAGGATTGGTGAAACAAATGGAGATTTATTAATATATCATGTTATTTTAACTCTCAAACCTTTCTGTCACTCACCTTTTGAATTAGTAGTGGATTTTACTCACACATGCTCTGACAACCGATTTAGGTAAGAGAATGTTTTCAAAGTGAATTGGTGTTCTGATCTAAATATGTTAATAAAGTAAATATAAATGTGTATCAGATTAATACAAAATATTAAAATTAGTGCAGTATGTAAATAAAAACAGCGTTATATGAATAGTTATTGTTTTGAACTTTTCTTTACACTTCTCCAAAAGATGTAATTTACAATTTTTTAAAAATTTACTACAATAGCATTCTTTTCTAGATAAAATTTACAAAAGCAGAGGACTGATGTATTGCATTGTTGATTGTTTTGTTGATTTAATATACCTTGTACTTGAAAAAAGAAATACTTCTTTGATCTGTGTTAAAATTAAGTAAAATTAAGTTTGTCAATAACTTTTACCAAACTTAAAAATATCATATATATTTTCAGTTTTAACCACTTACATTAAAAATACTGTGTTTAATTTGGTAAACTTGCTTTAAATTTGTTATTTATTTTCATTACACAGAACTGAATTTCTTCAAAAGTGGTTTTATGTTCTCCCTGAGGTAGCTTATGAGAATATTCATGCAGCATATATTTACAACTGCAATAGCTGGGTTCGTGAATACACCAAATTCCATGATCGCATATTGTCTCCATTGAAGGTAAGAATTTTGAAAGATTGAATGGATGTGAGATTAAATCAGGAGATGTAATTATTAGGTGGTTGTTTTTTTGTGCAGAGCAATCGAAAACTAATTTTTATTGAAGCTCCTGCAAGACTCAATGACTTCATTGACGCAGACCACCAGAAACTTCCTGGTGCTACTCTTTCTCTTGATGAAGACTTGAAAGTATTTAACAATGCTTTGAAACTTTCTCATAAGGACACCAAAGTGGCAATTAAGGTAATAACAGTTTTGAACAATCTTCTTGCATTTAAATATTGGAGAAACATTTTACGGTAGGTTGCATAATTTTTCAGGTGGGGCCAACTGCAATACAAATAACATCATCAGAGAAAACAAAAGTTCTGGCACATTCTGTGCTTCTCAATGATGTTTATTATGCATCAGAGATTGAAGAAGTTTGCCTAGTGGATGATAACCAGTTTACTCTCACTATTGCAAATGAAGCTGGACCTCTTTCTTTCATACATAATGACTGTGATAGCATTGTACAGGCAATAATTCACATACGAAATCGATGGGAGCTATCACAGCCTGTAAGTGTTCAAGATTGTTCCTTTGAATATATTTATTCCTAGACTACATTTAACACTTATATAACCCTCCAAGACATAGAATATCAGTAAAATACAGTGGTAAAGAAACTAATGCAGCTTACAACATTAAGTTTCCTGCCTTCAGTGTTAGGTTGGGTTTGAAAAAGGCTACCTTATTCTTTGTACGTTCTTCATTAAGCTTTGTACGTAAGCTTCATTAATATGCTTTCAAGGGGTCTTAATAGAAACTAGTGCTACAGCACATTCCTTCAAAAAAAAAAAAACTATATATCTGTGTGTGTGTGTACGTGAGTGCGGTGGGGGTGCAAGTGGGTGTCAACATTATATATACATATATACATTGTTTTTGAGAAAATGTTTTTCCTTTCTATGTATATAATTTGCATTAACTTCAAGCTGAAATTATGTGAAAACTACTCATTTTTTCAAAAAATTGTACTTGATCGTTTTAAAAAATTTGTTTTTGAGAACAGATTTCATGTAAGACAAAAATCTCTGTCTTCAAAATTGGTGTTTTGCAATTTTCAAAAATACAGAGTGTTTGCCGGAAATGAGACTAGTACTTTTTCAACCATTCTTTGCTAAATATGAGGAAAAAATTAAAGTAAAAATTAGGAGCTGTTTTTGAAAGAAGAATTCTATAAGAAAATTTTTAATTATCCCACTCGTGACCCATAGTGAAGTCGCTAGCCTTTCACTGAGGTCCGGGTTTGATTCCCACCATATCTCATGTGAAATTTGTTCCAACAAAACGAGTTTGGCTGCTTCACAAGGGCTAGTCCAACCTGTGTGAAGTGTCTTAAACCTCACCCCTTTCCTTATTCCTTCCCAATTCTGGCCGCTGGATAGTGACGCATGAGCGCTTAGCAGGAGGCGCGTATGCAGAGATGCTATCTGGCGGTCCTCTTGACAGCTGACTGCAACATGATGTGAAATGACATGTTAGTAATAAAGGATTACTCCCCAATAGTGCATGTAAATGGAGGATTACTTACCAGCGCAAAATGCTCAACACCTCTTAAGGGGCTTGGAGATGCGATGTGTCAAGTTGTAGATGCAACAAATTTTTAAAAAAGCCTAAATTTCACACAAAATTGCAAGAAAACAACTCGTATTTTTGAAAAATTTTACATGATGTTATTTCAAGATGTCTGTGCAGAACACATTTTATTAAAGTAAAAATCTCTATCTTCAGTAATATTGTTGTAGGTAGATACTGAAAAAATTTTGAATTTTTGCAATATTTGAAAAATTTGGGATTTCAATGTGAATGAGACCTGCACCATTCTTTTAAGCATTCTTTATGCTATCCAAGGACAAAGTTTAATAAAAAAAATTTGGAGCCATATTTGAGAAAAGTTTGAAAGTTTAATAGAGGTTTCATGTAAAGTAACCTCGAAAATCAAAATATCTGTTTCAAACTCGCAGTGTCTTGAGTGCATTTAAATCGATCAGAGAATATGAGTTTTGGAAAAAAAAATTTGAATGGTTTAGGCAGTAGCATTGACAATTGACAGCGAACCAGATGTTTTGCTGTCAATCAAGTTTTTGCTGTCACACATGCATGGTGCAGGCACATACACACACAAACACACCACACACACATGCACATAACACGCACTCACATACATACACATGCACAACCATATACATGCACATGCCAACCCATGCTGCAATTCACTTCACATTGTTACATGTTGCACAAGAAAAAAGAGAGATATTGGAGTATAATTTCTAATATTGAGTTTCTATTTAAATAAATTTCTTCTTATTTAAATATTTATTTATTTTATTTAAATATTTATTCTATTTAAATAAATGTATTTCTTTAATAATAAATATTGAAGTGTTTGTGAAAACTACGTCCACTTCTGAGGATATATTAATTGTATTGACATAAAGCTTAAAGATATTTAATGGTTGCTTATATGAAATCAGTGTTTAATTAAGTTTGACTTTCTCGTATACATGCTTATATATGGAGTAATATACATAGTATAGAGAAAGTTATGTAATGCTGCGGAAAATTAATTTAGAGATTTCAACGCAAATGTGTGCTTTAGGGTTCCCTGATACTGAAAAAGTGTTGTTTTTTTTTCTCCCTTCTTTTCCTTCCCAAAATGTCCGTCCGTCCGTGAACACCACAAGCGCCTAAACCAAGCCAAGATCTTTTCCCAAATTGAAGAAACCCCTATTGATCTGACTCTATTTGAAGCATTGAAAAACATTCTTTAAAATTTTGGGCTACTTTACATGAAGCCCGTTGGACATTTTCAAAATTTTCTCAAAAACGGCGTCAATTTTTTTCTTTAAATTTTTTGAATGAATACTTATAAAGATGGCATAGGTTTGTTTTTTCACTGTTAACTCTGAATTTTCTAAAATTTTAAAAGTTTGAATTTTTTTCAGCTTATTCCCACTACTACAAAATCGAAGATAGAGATTATTCTTTCATGTAAAATTTTTTCTCCATTGTTAGTTCTTTCATTTACGTCAAGTACTTTTTTTAATTTGGTACTTTTCATGCAATATTGCGTGCAAAATGTGCAATTTTAAAAATTAATAAAAACAAGATTTTCTCAAAAATTTTCCAAAGTTTTTTCTTTACACTTTTGGTAGGGATAGTGCTATATGTACTCAATGAGATAACTTAAATAGCATGTTGCTCTACTCATTTGTTTTTACAAAACTTAGAAAAATGTAATTTTTTTTATTTCCTTCTCATGTTGGTTGTATTTGCATTCAGAGTGATTTGTTCACCTTATTGCATTTACGAGTGCATGTGCTTTAAATGTTCTTACAAACTTTCTCGAAAACTCAAAACTTTTCCATGAAAATGAGCTCAAACTTCCGCATTTTCAGAAATGCTCAAACATCATTTTCTCAAAAATGGCTCCCACTTTTTTCACAAATGTAAGTTTTGGAAATATCTCCCACACATTTAACATGCACATTTCGAGTGATTTGTATACATTATTACATTTGTGAGTGAAAGTGCTTTAAATGACATCTAATAACGTTTGTTTGAAAATTCAAAAAATTCCTGTGAAAAAGAGCTTCAAATTCCGCATTTACAGTAACACTTAAACACTATTTTCTCAAAAACGGCTCCAAATTTTTCAACAAAAATTTCCTTATAGGCCAATGTTTTACTCTTCTAATATATTGTTAAAGTAATATTTTGGTTCTACTATTAGGAAACCAAAAATTTGATATAACTTTAAAAAAATGTACTTTGGGGTGGCTACAGTTAGCTGGCTAGAAAATGTGGCAAGTCCGAAAAGCTACCCCCAGACCAAAGAAAATAGAAAACTAACTAGGACAAGAAAGTCTGTGCAATTCTGTAGCACTACTAGTTACATACTTGCATGCCAAAAATACATGAATGCCATTGGTTTTTTGTGTTACATTATTCCACATTAACATTATATTTACATTTCATGGTTTCAGGATTCAGTAACAGTTCATCAAAAAATCATTTACATTTCATGGTTTCAGGATTCAGTAACAGTTCATCAAAAAATCCGACCAAAAGATGTGCCTGGAACATTGCTCAACATGGCTCTGTTGAATCTGGGTTCCTCTGATCCAAATTTGAGAACTGCAGCTTACAATCAATTATGTGCTCTTACTGCTACATTTGACCTTAAAATTGAAGGCCAACTTTTGGAGACATCTGGTAGGTAATGCCGTGAATAAGTATTGTAGATGGTGCTTTCAGCCCTTTTTTAACCTAGGTGTTGGCCACAGGTCTCTGCATTCCTTCCAACAACACAATATTCATTAAGTCTGTGAGTGAGAAATTAGCAACAAATGAACCACACTTGACCCTGGAATTTTTGGAAGAATGTATTCAAGGTTTTCGTGTTTCTAATATTGAACTGAAACATTTATGTCTTGAGTACATGACTCCTTGGCTTGCAAACCTTGTCAGGTATACTATTATTATGCAGTTATTATTTAAATACAAGTAACATGTGTTAAGACACAAACATTTAATCTCTTGTGGCTGTTGTAGGTTTTGTAAACCTTCTGATGAAAACAAGAGGCAACAAAAAGTAGCCCAAATTTTAGAGAAACTTATTGAACTTACTATTGAAGAGGTAGAAATGTATCCTTCCATTCAGGCCAAAATATGGGGCTCAATTGGTCAGGTTTGTCATCATTTTCCATCCAAAAAGGAGAAGATTGTATTTCTACATTTTTCAAAGTTATTTTACAAAAAAAATTAATCTTTTATTCAGTGTAATTATAATAAGTATCTATAATTTTTAATTATAAATAAATAAAATGAAAGAGATACGAGATTGAATTTCAAATTTTGGAAACTTAATGTTTCATAATTTTATTAAAATGAAGGAAAAAGTTATTTTCTCTTTTAATTTCCCCCCTACTCATTACAAAGATAACTAGTAACAAATGGTATATGTTGTAGGTACCAGAATTAATTGATATGGTATTAGATAGCTTTATTCATCGATCAGTTACAAGTGGATTGGGATCACCTACTGTTGAAATTATGGCTGACACAGCTGTTGCGCTTGCATCTGCTAATGTTCAGTTGGTTGCCAAAAAAGTTATTGGCAGGCTCTGTCGGGTATGTACTATGTATTTTTCTAAAATCACAGAGTACTCCTCAACTGTTCAGTGATAATTATAATGTTAACTTTAAAAAATTGATTTTGATTTTTACTTTGTATTTCACTCAAGAATTCTAAAGAAATTTTTAATCATATTCTTCCAGTAATCATGTAAAAAGAGTGTCAACCAAATATTGACTTATATCACTATCCACATAGAATAAAACAGATAGTTGTTTTGATGTGGCAACCTTAAAATTTATTAAAAATTATTTAGTAGTTATTTTCATTATCCTTGCAGTCCATGTCTCTTCTGTTTCAGTTTTCTGTAATAGGGTTGCAGCTTCCAGTGTGTTGTAACAATGGTAAATTTCTTATTTGTTGAACAGGTGGTGGACAAGACATGCACATCTCCTACTCCATACCTCGAGCAGCACATGATGTGGGATGATATAGCTATCCTTGCTCGATATCTTCTTATGTTATCTTTCAACAACTGCTTGGATGTGGCACGTCACTTGCCATACTTATTTCATGCTGTCACTTTTTTAGTATGCTCTGGTTCATTGAGCATGCGAGCTTCCACTCATGGTCTTGTCATCAACATCATTCACTCATTATGCACTTGCACAAAACCAACGTTCACAGGTAAAGCTCTGAACTTGTCTGATATAAATATTGGTTGTATTTGAGGTTTTCAGATGTAAATAGGGGTGTCTGACATTTTGGGCAAAAATTAGGTTATTGACTTGTATTGAAGAGGAGGACCTTTCTCTACATTCCTAGTGGATTGAAGAACATTTGAGTTAGAGGAATTCACTTACAGGCTAAGGGACATGCAGCTCATTTCACAAAAACAGTGGTATCACATTCACTTTTCCTCTGAAACATGAAATGTCAGATACCGTTATTTACACTCGGACACCTCATATTCACTGAATTGAATTTTGTTGCAATATTGTTACGTTAGAAATTTTAGAATATAATTGTGCATTACTCAAGAATTTCTTTGCTGCTCTGGAGAGAAGAAAATTGAATATTAGCCCTCCAATTTGTTTTATGTATCAAATTTTACAATAGATATTCAATAAAGCAAATGACTGGTTCAACACTGTTCTCTCACTTAGTTATAAGTCCATTAGACTCCCACATAGTTATAGTCAGAGTAGATGCATCATATATACTGGTAAAAATGATGGGTAAGAATACGATTCTTGAAGTATCAAAAAATAAGTGCCATGCCCCTTTCAGAAACAAGAATTGTTTACTCAGAAATAATATTGTTTCAATATTTGACACTTATTATTTTAGTTCTGACCAACTAATTGTTTATTGCATGGTATATTTCATGTGCCATGCTTTATTTTTGTTCCAGAGGAAACGCAAAGAGTACTCCGTCTCAGCTTGGATGAATTTTCTCTTCCTAAATTTTATCTCTTGTTTGGGATCAGCAAAGTAAAATCAGCTGCAGTTACTGCTTTCAGATCAAGCTATAGACACCCCAATGATAGATCGTAAGTAAATTCTAATATGCTAATAATTATTATTAGTAGTAATCTATATTAAGTTTCCATTTGAAAATAGTTCGTTTGTTAGGATTGGAAATGAACGTAGCTTTTCTGGAGTCCCAGCAGACAGAGAAAGGTTATCTCTTACTTCTCTTGAAGTCATCACTGATGCTCTTCTTGAAATTATGGAGGTATGTGTTTGATTTTGTACTATGTAGAAATATACTTCTCTAATACAATGAATATGGCATTTGACTGTAATCTTCTGATACTTTTTTAGGCTTGCATGCGTGATATTCCAGAATGTGATTGGTTGCAAAGTTGGACAGCGCTAGCAAAAAGTTTTGCATTTTGCTACAATCCAGCTCTCCAACCCAGAGCTTTAATTGTTTTTGGCTGCATTAGTAAGTATGAAATTAAACTGTATATGATAATTCTCAATTTGTGGATGTGTGTGTAGTATATGCCTTTATATTTATATTTTTTCCGTTTAAATTAATTATTAATTTTAGATAGTTCTCCAATTGATATTATAATGGGGAAAAAATTGTACATAGAAAGTTAGCATGCAGTGTATACACTTTTATATACTGTGATTTTATTCTAGAAAAAGAAAATGCTGAATCTTAATTTGCACCTGGAAAGTGGCCTGCAGCTGAAGTGTTTTGAAATGAAAATAAAATGATATGCCTGTGAATGTTTTATCCATGATTTGTTTAAATATTTAAAGTCTGTCTTTAGAGTAAACAATTTTTGACTACTAAAACCAGCATTACAACTGTTTTAAAAAAAATCAGCATCATCACCACAAATATCTAGTGGCCAAGAGCAAGGGATCCAATAGTCTGAAGTTTTAAAAAATAATGTAATTGTATGATTCTTTCATTAGTCAAACGTTTTTAGATTTCAAACTCTGACTTTTGCTATCGGAAATTTTAATCAGAAACAGCAACTTCAGCAATGCTCTTCCTCTGAAGACAAGAAAGAGAGAGACTATTTCTTACTCGTTTATTCAATATCTCACCAATCCTTCCTTTTTTGTTTTATCAGTATTTCCTTTTTCCTATTTTATCATTTGCTCAATATCAAAAATCTCCAATCTCAATACCTAGTAATGCTCAGAGGAACTGATGAATTCAATATTTGAATAGGTAAAAGTATAACAGATCAAGATATAAAACAACTTCTACGTATTTTGGTTAAAGCTCTTGAAAGCTTTAATGACATTGTTCTTCTTGAAGCCTTGGTTGTATGTTTAACAAGACTCCAACCTCTTCTGCGGCCCGTGAGTAACTAATAGAACTGTAATTTTTCATTTTGCATAGCAAATTGACATGTATTAAATTAAACCTTTTATGCAGGAATCACCAATTCACAAAGCTCTATTTTGGGTAGCCATATCTGTCCTGCAGTTGGATGAAGTATCGCTGTATGCTTCTGGATTAGCTTTGCTAGAACAAAACTTGCATACATTGGATTCTCAAGGCAGTTTTGAAGAAAAGGTAGGCTAACAAATATTCTGGTAAAAATTGTTCAAAATGTTTGTTTTGTGTATGCCAGATATGAACATTTAGTTTATTTGCAGTCTTTGGAACAAGCCTTAATGGCTACAAGGGAGCCGTTGGAATGGCATTTTAAACAGTTGGATCATGCTGTAGGACTTAGTTTTAAAGGTACATTTTCCATTTGTTTGGATCATGCTTATCTCATTATCTTTCACGGTAGCTTTTGACCATTATGTTCATTTTGCATGATTTTATTGATTACAGCAAACTTTCATTTTGCCCTGGTTGGCCATTTGTTAAAAGGATTTCGACATCCCACACCCACTACTGTGACAAGAACTGCTCGTGTGCTCAATATGCTTCTAGGCATTGTAGCCAAACCTCATAAACGTGATAAATTTGAGGTTATGCCAGATAATGTTGCTTATCTTGCAGGTATTATTTACTGCATAGGTCTCTGGAATGTTACAACCTAGCCATTGTATTCCTAATCTTAATTAAATCCATTTTTTGTTACAAGCTTTGGTAGCAGTATCAGAAGAAGTCCGTAGTCGGTGTCATGTCAAACACTCCCTTGCTCGAATGATCCCAGAATCAAGTTCTGCTGAAAATTTTCCCGTTGACATGCACTTGAACCTCATGCCTCAGGTAATGCCACATGTTGACTTTTTCATACATTGTGCCTGTTGACATGGTTATTTTCCTATCCTTTTTGAAGCTCAGAATGAAAACATGGATTTGATCAAAATTGTGCTTTCTGATGGTGTGTCTGAAGTTGCAGGTGTGGGATTATGGTAATAATTAACATTGAACACATCATTGTCATGTCTTTCTGTGAATATTGCTATTTATTTGTGTATTAAAAGCTTTTTTCCCTCTCTTTCTCTTTTTATTTTAATATATTTTTTTTTTATCTGTGTATTTTGCTGGACTTATCCCCAGTAATTTGAATTGAACAGACTCTGAAACAACTAAACCATAGGAAGGGATAGTTGCATTTTGACCATGGGCAACAGGCATTTTTACCTCCCACCTGCACAAGCACGAAGGAGCGACAGGAAGAGCGAGAATGTAGAACATTGTGCTGGGTGTCACTAGGCCCAGATGGCGTCTTCTGTAGGCAGCAGTGCTAACAGTACGCAAGTCACTCCTGCTTCACACCGCAACAGCTGTGGCAGCCAGGCGTTGAGCAGCGCAGCGGGCAGCAGTAGTGCCAGTGGCAGCTCAAACTTTACTCCTGCCAACCGTAGGCAGAAGTCGTGGGACCTTCTGGATCCATCAGCACTTGCACAGGCACGCCAACTGAAACTCTTGCGCATTTTATCAGATGAGTAGTGAACACTGAGGACTGGCTTAGGTCCAGGGTGTTCAGTCTGTAGATTTCCCCTTTTCCCGTGTTTGTGTGCGGTGGAGGATGTAACGGGTTGGGGACAGTAAACCCCTTATAAAGAATCATGCAGTAGAGACACAGTGCAAGTACTGCTCAATTCAAGTTAAAGGGGAAATACTTTGAGTTGTTCATTGTTTGATACAGAGGCAGTGCTTGAATACAGTGTCCAATCTTTTTAATGGAACTTAAATGGAGGAAATGGAATTGGATTGAATGGCTTTTTTTTCCACATGAAGGAACAAACAATTTATTACATTTCATTTATGTATTGAAATTTCTCTTATAATGTTTTTACAGAAATATCAAGAGTCAAAGGAGAATTGCAGCAAATCTGTGTAGTTTAATTTTCAGGTTGAGTGTTTCTTACTTCTGGAGTTGATTGGAAATTTGTTGTGTGTAGTAACAAAGCCAACTTGTGGGTGAAGTGTAATATTACCATCTCAGAGGTCATATAAAACAAGTTCACTCATTGAATTTACAAATAATAACAAATGAAAAAGAATTAAGTTTTGTAACTAAATACTGTTGGTCTCTGAGTAAATACTTGGAGTCATTCATGTATAATTCATTCCAATAACATAAGAATATCTTCAAACGTTAAGTTCGTATTCATTGAATAACTACAGGGGGAAAAAGAAAAAAGAAAAGGAAAAAAATAAAAATAAAAATTGAAAGTAACTGGTAAATGATGCAATAACTTCTGCATTCAAAATTTAAGCTATGTAAATGATATGTTGTATTCTCAATCTTACAAAACTTGGTGCCAAAAGTTGCATTAGTATTTGAGTACACTTTAAAATCACTATTTTCTTTTGCAATATTATTTGAGAATCGTTTCTTTTTAACATGCAAATTGTTTCTGAGAGGATTGTCAATGATGTACGATTATCTATGAGAAAATGTAAGTGTTTGTTTGGGTTAATTTTTTTTCATCAATGTAAATCAGGTTGGACTTTCGTGTGGTGAATCTATTGTTTGCTTTAAAAATTCGGAATTATTTGTTTTTCTCTTGAGTATTACATAAATTTTTAATCAATTGAACCCATCCCTTGTGGGTTGTTCTGTACTGTGTGTATTGTAATAGGTCTGTTATATTGGGAGGTGTGAGGAGGCTGTGTTGAACGTGTGATGCCTAGCTAACCTTGTGCTACTGTAGGTCCATTCACCTGCACCTCCATCTGCATGTGGCGGGGGGGACTCGTCTACTAATAGCAATAAAGGCTGGCGGTCGCTGGACCTCGGTCCGCAGGCGCCCCCTCCCCCTACAGCAGGCACCGGCTCCTCGGTGCGGCCTCTGTTTCGCACCCAGCGCTCTTCATCTGTTCCTGCGCCTAAATCGGGTGTGGAGGGGGCTGGTGCTACTGCCGTGACATTGTAGTAAGGACTGTAACATACAAACCCAGCCTGAGAAGAGCCTCTGGGGTATCTATGCAAAGGCACTGTTATATCATTAAAGAAAAGATATTCGATTTAGCTGTACCTATTCATAAACAATTATTGATAGTTCTGAGGAGGAGTTTTTTTCTTTCAGTGTCACTGCTTGCATTCTCCTGTGAACATTGTAGTAAGGACTGTAACATACAATTCTCATTATACAATTTCATAATGGTCTCTATTCAGTTTGTTTTGTCATGTAAACACTTTTATTTCTAATGGTGAAAATTTATGTTTTCCTCTACATTACTCAGAAATGATTTGATGAGTGTTTTTTTGAGTAACTTACAATGGCACAAAACATTTTAATTCCAAACAATGCTTTATTACTCATTTGCATCCTCCATTCGTGCAGTATTTCAACATCCTTGTACATTTGTCCTTGAAGTTGGCTACTAAAAATTGTTTGCAGTTCATCATAATATTTTTTCTTCTTCAAAGCAATTATGAGATGATTTTTTTAAACCGTCACATCCAATAAAAGGTTCTTTTTTAATTTTTTTAATAGAAAAAGAAACTTAAAGGATTACATGTCATATTGTAAAGACATGTATTTCAGTTTTATAGGTTTCCACTTATGAAATAAATACAATTTTCTTATTTAGAGAAGGATGTCAGACATGTACAGCTCTTTATTACTTCAGGAAAAGTGATTCAAAATTTTACAATATTCCATTGCATAATAAAAAATTGCTGGATTGTACTGATCTTCTGAAATGTCAGGTGATTAAATCTATTGGGTACAATATAATGCTTGTAGCATTGTTTAATGTAATCATGCTTCATATTTGTATACAAGATAACTTTGGTAGAGGTATTGCAATGGAAACAAATTCATGCTATACTCCCAGTTGTAAGTTTATAAGATATTTGTTTCCAAGTACATACTTCTTATCAGTAGCAGAAACATACAATTATTGAACTATAACAATTCTTACATTCAACAATCAAGTGATTAATTGTAATTATTGCTGAACATTACGATATTAACATTAATTAAAAAATTTGTTTTGGAATTGTTGTCTGCATCTCTGGAAATTTTCATTTATTGATATGTATAATTATGAATAATGGTTCAAGATGTTCTTTACTCTAACTTTTAAAACATACATTTCATGTCATCTATAAATCAAATTCATTATGCACGTTAGTTTTATAATCACTGCTATTAAACATTCTATTCAGAGACTAAAAATGTTTCTAGAAGTGTTGGTAATAAAAGAATCCTAGAAAGGACTGAAATATTGAATTGAATTAATCATAAAATTTAATATATACGTAGTTATTGATTAATTGTGAATTTAGTTGTTTAAGTACATGATATAACAGTGGGTATTTGTGTAAGGGTTTCAAGGACCATTGATGCCGCAGAGTGCTCTGTACATGTTTGTCAGCCTGATTGGTTTTTCTTGCCTGACTTTTCTTGCATAATTTTTGACTGAATGTCTGTTCTCTCTTCTCTGTCTGACCAAACGTAACCTGCTTGTCTGTCTGCCTTGTCTGTCGGGACCTCACACAGACTGCACGAGTCCTCTTCAAAACACAACGCTCTTTCTCGGTGCCCACAACCAAAGAGCAAAAAGCTGGTGACGAGTCAGAAACAAAGGTAGGCATTTCCCCAAATTAGGAAAGGTCATACACACCCAAAAGGTTAGATACAAACCTCCTCTCAGCCTTGATAACTTCTCTCATAAATATTTCCCTGATTAGCACAGACCAACTCATTTATGAAAATTGAATTTGCATTTATTATTACATCTACCTTATAGTTACAGGAGATATGTAGGCAAACCCAGAGTTTTTCCAAGACATTTCAAGAATTATCTGGGATGATTGTTGCTACACTTTCATTTCTGCAATGAGTATTGTTGCAGGGCGGGAGATTGTCATTTTTTACATGATGTACTATAACTTCGTTACTTCAGACAGTGCTTGATTCAATGGTGAAATTTTGTGAAGCATGACCGTTGCATGTATGAGTATGTTAACTCATATGGTTTGTTTCCCCAATGGGTCAATGGTGCATGAGCATGATCTTGCTGCATGGGATTTGGAAATGCATTAAATAGTTATTGGGACTTGGGGAACTCCATTTCTCAGTAGAAAACCCTTGCTGAGAAGTCTGAATTTAGATATACGCACCAATCTGATATGCATTTTTTGCTCTCAAGTCATGTAAGTTGATTTTATTTAATACAAGCACTTGAATCATAGTTTGCATGGAAGTTCAGATTAGTAACATGCTGATGAGGAATGACTAGTACAACTTAATTTATTATGTAATTTAAAGAATTTATGTTAGAGTTTATTAAATTGAGTTTTAAACTTTGAATGCATATCAAACCATTTAACTTATTTTGTTGAATATGTTTTTTAATAATGAAAGTGGTAATATGCGATTGCAATCAAACATTTCTGATAGTTCACAGATGTAATGTATTTTATTTTCCTTGTTTAGAATCGCAGTGCTCGTGTTTCTGTATCCAACGAAAACAACATTCTTTTGGACCCTGAAGTCCTCACAGACTTTTCAACACAAGCTTTGGTCATGACAGTTTTGGCCACTCTAGTCAAATACACTACTGATGAAAATGAAACAAGAATCCTCTATCAGTATTTAGCTGAGGCATCAGTGGTGTTTCCAAAAGTATTCCCTGTCATGTAAGTCTTTCACATTGTGTGAATATGTGTTTGTTGATTTGATAAACTCATTAAATTTGAATGCATTTATTACTCAGGATTTTTTTGTGACCACATACCTTCTCTGCATTAATGTTTTTGAATGTGCATTACAGACACAGTCTTCTAGATGCAAGAATTAATAATGTTATCTCTGTATGCCATGACCAAGTTATCCTTAGTGCAGTACAGAGTATCATTCAGAATATGATTGCGTGTGAAGACACAAGTCAACAACAGCTGCATTATCTTCAGAGTTGTGGATTTGGTGGTTTGTGGAGATTTGCTGGGCCTTTCACCAAGGTAAATTAATTTTTTGTAGTTGTATAGTGATGAATTTCCATAGAAAATAAAATGATTTCATTCATAGTAGGGGGCCATATTAGATTACAAGCCAAAATGAATTGGAGACTATTATGTGTGTAAAAAATGAAAATAATCTTTAGTTTATCATCATCTTCTTGAGCTGCCAAATGTTAGGTCTATCACCTGTTCCTCTTTGTACAGACATGCCTCTAGGTGTGCCTGTTCTCTCTAGATATTCTTTGCTAATCCAGTATCTCTTTGTCCTGTGGATTTGTAATTTAACACTAATTTGAGTCTCTTATGTTCTAATCATTTATTCTGATCTTTCATTTTTTTCACAATATTTTTTAGTCTTATCTTACATGAGATGGTTCCTTACTTTGCTTCTCAACATGTGTGGTGTTCCTTCTTACCAAATGCCACATACTGTTTTTGATGTTAAATAAGTACATACATGCATAAAAGCAAGATTCATTTTTTCAGTTATAATATTAGTACAAAGTGACATACAATAATATCAACACTATTCACATCTTCTATTGCATGTTGTGTATATTTTTTGTTTTTGAATGTGCCATTTCATAGTCTTTTTAGCGTGTTTATAATTTTCTTTTCATTACATTCAAATGTTTTTTTGAGACTTTTGTTTTAACAATTTATGTTTCTTTAACAGCACGATGGAGAGAAAGCAAGTAAAGTAGGGTGTGTCAACTGATTAAATTCATTTATGTGCAGAGAAATTGTCTGGTCACCCCCATTAGGTACTGCAACATTATTTGGAAGCTAGTTCCTGAATGGTACTAATAAGAACAAAGTTTTCAAAGAAAATTTCAGCAACATGGTGAAGTAGATTTTGCATTTATACGTGACAGACATGAGCACAATCCCTTTTATTTACATATAGATTTTATTTCCATTGACATCTAAATTTTATTTTGTAGTATTTATGTACCGTTTGAAAATATATTTTGTTAGGGGAAGAAATGTAAGAAAGATATTAAGTAGAATAAGAAGATATTATGTAGAATTACAGTCTTTTTATATCACTCATCAAATAGCCGTAAGTTTTCAGAATAAACAGGAGCAGTGAAATTTACTGTTTAAATGTTACTAGATTTGCCCAATATCCAAGACTATCTTTCTGAAGCGCTCGGGGTAACAATATTATAGGGTGCTTATATTTTAAATGCTCAAAACTAGGCAAATATTTCTAAAATTCTTTCATTTTTTAAAAACCTGGATTCCCTTAAGGCAATATTGAAATTCTTTAGAAAAACTGAAATTCATTCAATCCAACAAATGTAAAATGAAATAATTATTTTAAAATCTGTTAGGTATTCAGATATTATTTGTTATGCTTAATGCTTATTCTGCAAGAAGGCGTACTCCTTCTGTGCAATCAATTAAAAATGGGCATACAGTCAACTGAGCAGTCATTGCCATTTCAGCAATCTACAAATCAAAAGGATGTCCCAAACAATCGTGAGCCAATCTTGTCACTCATGAGTTGAGACTGTCTGAAAATCAGACCGAATATCACATGATTGGAAGATACATTCCTGATGCCCACATGCTGCATCTGGGTTTCTGTCTCAATATCTTGCCATTACACATCAGCTAATCAGTACTGTGTTGGGAACCCTCTCCTAAGCATGCTACTCATCCATACAAGTCTTGGCATGCACATACATTTAGATTCTAAATGATTTAAATATGACTCTTACACTTTATCTTCTAAAATAATGTGTGACTTTTGAAAGACGATATATTAACAATATATTGACAATCATGAATTTTTAAGATAAATATGTGTAGACTTCTAAACATCCTTTATTACTAAATATATAGAGTCAAGCTATCCTGTTGTGCAGGCAAATTTTTGAATGACTTGAAGAAATCCTCTTTCTCTCCTATTTTTCCTACAGAGCTGCACATTGCTCTTCCCTTTGTTTTATCTTTTATAAATACGTTTATTATTTTTAAAGCAGAAAAAATGCTTTTCTACAGATCTGTTGGAACTGGTAATTGGCATATTAATTTAGCTTAACGGAAAATTTCCTTAAATAATAATTCTTTAAAAAATTTTACTGATTTTTATGGAGATTTGTCTTAAAATGTTGCAATTCTGATAAAAACAATTGTTAATTTTTTTAAATCCCAGTTATTCAAAAATATTTGTATCCAAATCAGCAGAATTCAAAAAAAAATTCTTCATTTCACAATCTGAAGCAAAAATGTTCAATCAATCAAAAACTTCTCACTAAATGTAACTGACCCAAACAGTTTTTGATTCAGTTAAACTTTTGTGCGTAACTAAACATAACATGAAAACTAAACATATGATGCGTAAGGAAGAAGTATACTTTGCTTGTTGTCTTGAGCTCTAGAATCCCTTCCCCTCCCTTTTTCTATACATAGTTGAATGATGAATAAAATTACCGAGGAAGTGAGGTCTGCAACATATGAAAATCTATATTTTTCTTCACAGTGGACACCAAAAGACCTAAAAACATTAACAAATCCAGTAAAAACATTCAAATCAGGACGCATACAATCACTTCACACCGTTTCTATCACAAGTTCATAAAATGTCTTTAGGGCACATTTTCACCATGCATGGATGGGAATAGCCAAGATTCTATGAAAACAGCGAGGATTGAGTGCTTATCACCATGCAAAGGAATATGGCATGAAGTGGCCAGATAAGTTTCTTTGAGTGTCAGTGAATTCTTAATTCAATGCGCTAATATCAGCAAATCCTTTACATTGTTATACATCCTCTTATCATTGTTAATTCAAGACTATTTCTCAGTATTTTTTATATTATTGCAATTAAAATATCTGTAAATTTTTCCTAATATTCAAATCCCTAAAATATTGAAAATGCTTTATTTTTATAATTCTGCTTGATCGTCAGTGTGTCTATTGATATTTGAACAGCCTTCAACCTGTGGCATGTCAAGCATTCTTGCTTATGCAATTATGTAATATTTCAGTTCATTTTCCTTGTGCTGATTTGTTAGAAACTGTAATTTCTACTTCTAATCCTAAGGCTCCTGAATCATATTTTCTGTCCCAACAAATTTCTTTATTTAAGTACAATTTAAAGCACAAATGCAATTTTGATTTGATGGATTTTAATAAAAAAAACTGGTAGAAGCTTCATATGATGCGTAAGGAAGAAGTATACTTTGCTTGTTATCTTGAGCTCTAGAATCCTTTCCCCTCCCTTTTTCTATACACAGTTGAATGATGAATAAAATTACCAAGAAAGTGAGGTCTGCAACATATGAAAATTAGAAATTTTCTCTCCAAAGTAAATTAAACTTATCTGCTTAAATGAACTACAGATTTGATTTTATAATATTGCAAACAAAATAGAAAAACACGGCCCCGTCTGTACTCATACCACATGCAATAGCAAAAAGAGAGCTCAAAAAAACATGTGAATAATGTCCATATGCAAAATAAAAGATTATCTCAGCATTTACTTTTATATTACACATTGTCCTTTCTTGATTTGCTTTCAGAGTAACTGCACAGCAGAAAATGCAGAGTTGTTTGTGAACTGCCTGGAGGCTATGGTAGAGACCTGTCTTCCGGTGGAGGAAGGAGAAATGGAGTTGGCGCAATACCCCTCAATGCTCAGCGTCTCCAGTAACATGAATTTGAGTTCTTCTCTTTCCAGTCTCACTCTTGGGTCTCCAACAGAGAAAGGTATAGTAAAATTCCAATTCATTGAACATCGGTGGTTCTAAATAACATTAGCCATTGAAATGGGTAGCATCATGATACCGGGTGATCAGTTTAAAATACAACCCCAAGCAGGAAAAGCGAATTGCACTGGCACCTATGTCTGAGCAGGTTGGACAGCAGCAGGGGGGTTCGAGCAGGTAAACTGACGGGAAGTGCGGTTAATCCCTTCCCCCTTAACCCACCCCAAGGAGGAGAGCAGGTGACCCAAGTGGCCACGAGTTCAAAGACACAGGCACGCACCTGCTTCTTTGGTGACAAAAGAATATTGTATTGACAAAATTAATGATTTCTTCCATAATGGTTTAAAAGTAAAATACACATTCAGTTAAATTTAATAGTAAACTTTGCTTGTTTTAGTTTCATAACAAATATGCTTCAGAAGTGTACATGTTTTATACATTTCTGTTTTAAATAAATGTTAATAAATTATAATTTCCAAAGTTGCAGAACAAATGTTTGTTATTATTATTATTATTATTATTATTATTATTATTATTATTATTATTATTATTATTGAATAAGGTTACTTTAAAAATAATCAAAATTAATTAACTAATTAAAATATAATAAAAATTAATTTCTCAATTTATTCTGATACGTATACGCCATTACAGTTTCCTGGAAAACAGACCAATTAATCTTCATCGACAAATAGCACACCATACTCAAAATTTTTTTTAATGCAATGGTCTCTCTACTGTTTCCTATGGTCTCTCGGTGCCCCAAGAGACTACTGTTCGGCTGGTTAACATATCTATCCAGATGAAGCCAAGCATCACTAAAAAACACTATCAAATGCCTCCAGATCTATGCTAACAATTCACTGTAGCCAATTACAGTAATTCATGCGTGCAGTCCGATTGGGAACCTTAGGCTCTTGAGATGTCCGCTGTTTCAATGCGTATATTTTCAATTTTTTGTGACACCGTGCACACTTCCATACGAGGGATTACGTTGCTGCAGAAGCTTCCTTAATCATTTTTTGGGGGAAGTTGAAAGAACATCCCAAACTTCCTCTAGTTTTCGCTGCATGAGCACTGTGATTTTGCGACTTCTTTCCCGATCCAACAAAGCTCCCTGTCTCGTGATAGCATTTCACTCACCGCAATGGTACTTATTTGGAATAGACTCAGATGAAAATTTTTCTTTGAAAGTTGCCTGGCCCTCTTTGAAAGATTGCGTTCAGAAATACTCCTCGACCAAAAATCTGCATCTGCTTGTTGAAGCGCAATGTAAGTTGATCTCAAAACAGTGAATGAAGATTCAGTCTGTTTTGCTCTGAGTGGGTATGACTTGGATCACAGGAAGGGCACGGGTGAAAGGAAGGGGTGGCGAGTGAAGTGATTGTCACAGGAGCAGTCCCAGAAGAAGTGTTGCAATTCTTTTACTTTTCTCTCAGGGCCTCGAACAGCAGGGTTGCGTTTTAAATGCATAATCACCCGGTAGTAGTTTTCCAGATCTAGCAAATTTAACAATTTTGATCAAAGTTACAGCAAAACTTTTTAAAAATGAGTACCATTTGTTAATTATCATTGTAGTTCTAGGATATTAATTTAAAAATATAGAAATTTATGCGGTAAAGAATGAGTTAAAATTGTATCCAGCATATTCCAGAGTGTAGTACCTAAGGTGACATAGCTGAGAAACTCTTAACAAAATGTCTAAATGTATATTTGTTTTTACTTAAGCAGAAGAGTTAAGTTTTTTCTTAAGCTTTCATTGTTTTTATGAGACTGTGTCAAGAGATAGAAAATTTAAATATTTTGTAAGGTTCTTGAACTGAACTTTAATTTATATAAACTAAAATAAAATTTGTTCATTGTTTAAATTTATTCATTTTGTAAACACTTTTCCAGTTGGATCGGGTCTTTAGTTACTAAATACTGCTTATCACTGTCGCTTTACAAATATTTTTATACAACAACCAGAACCACACTATATCTGTTAATGAATGCTAAATTATGCAACAAAAAGATACCATATTTCATCTGGTTTAAGTTTACTCATGGACCTAAACAAAATTAGTTCTTGACATCGTTTCATTTGAAGCTCATTTTTCATTACATGTTCTAGTTCATATTTCTACTGTAATTCAAAATGCTTTTCCCCATTATCATCATTCCTCCTAGATTATAAATTCTAATTTCTATTGTTAATGCAGCTCAAAACAAGTTTTTCCTTGAAAATAATCAATATCATAAAATATTGGTAACCAGTGCTACGTATTATTCATTTTAAGTACTTTGAGTAGCAAGAAAGCCCATGGCAGAAAATAATTATCATTGATGGATGATGGTGATGGTGGTAATGTAGTGGTATGTACTCATTTTGGTGAAATTGAGTTGCAAGCATTAAAAGCTATATTTGTGAGAAGCATGATACAAATCCAGAATATGTATAGTATAGGTATGATAACTATTTTTCTATGAATTCAAATGCAATCCACAACCTATTTTAGTGCAAATTAAGAAACAATTTCAGGTGTTTTTTTTTAAATGCTACCACTTGGAAAAGAGAAAAAGCAGATGTAAAAACTTCACTTTCTTTGTTATGTAGATGTGAAGGTGTTGGAATGTTCAATGTTCTAGAGCCTGCCCTGGATGTTGGAGGCTGCTCGGATGGCTCTGCCAATTCCCTGGGCAGATCACCCTTTGCTAAACAGCGCAGTTTCAAGTGCATGAGCAAGGGCAGCAAATCGAGTGGTGCGACAGACACAACAAAGTGAGACGAGGCTGCCCAGTGGCTGCTGCACCAGGGCCCTACGCCAGCTGCACCCCCTCACACGGAGACACACCATCAGCAACAACAGCGACGGTATAGGCAGCGGCGGCGCAGCAACTCCCTTGTGGCCATGCCCTCCCGGCTCTGCAACTGCCTTCAGTACTGCTGCCTCGAGCCACGCTAGCCAGCCCCATGAAGTAATGGACTGCACTTCAATCTATCTCACTATCTAGCTTCTTCCTCTGCTGTCTGTTGCTGTGAATTGTTGTGAAAGACTGTTTTGAATTCTCACAAGGTCAAGTGATTTTGTTGTTTCTTTTTGGATCTAAATGTTTGGTCAGTGTTTTGATAGGAAGTTGTGAAAATGTAAGTGTGAGTGCGTGTGTACATAAAATTGAGTGAGTGTTTTTCAGAGAGAGTGCACATTCATGTCCTATGTACAATGCTTAATAATACCCACTTCACCACATGACAAGTATCTAAAAGAAATTCAGGATGGTTGTGCTAAATAATGTATTATAACTCTCAAATTAATTATGGCGAATGTATAATTCTCTACACGAGTAGCATTTGAGTCACTTAATATTGTTCTAATAAGTAGATATGTTGTTTCAGTGTATCCCACAGATACATAATATTCTATGATTGAAGTTGAAATTCTGATGGTCTCCACTAGTTCATTGTATTACTAAAATCCTTTCAAGTGGTGTAATATTTTTTGAGAGGTCTCCTGTAACATCGAAATGTGCGCTTTTGAAAGTTTATTCACCAATTGTCCTGTCCAACCATCTTTGGTTTCATTTAGAGTGCGATGTGAATGGGTTAACTTGATACACTGAAAAGAGAGGTGATGGACAGAGTACCTGAAAGATGGATTAATATTTTCTAAATACTATGAAATATTTGTTATCGATACGGGTTAATACATAATTTCATTTTTAAAAGAATGTTCATAACAAAATGATTTTAAAATAGTTGTATGTTCTCATCTGCTTCTGGCACATCATTTATAGCTTGTTGTTGATATACAATGAATATATTTTAATCCTTTGTGATCTTAATATTTCACACTGTGCTTCCCTGTCAACTCTAATTTGAATTTCAAGTGCCATGTGCTTGCCACAAGTATAGCACAGGGACAAGTGGAAAACAGTATTTTACACTGAAAAATAACATACAAAATAAATAAATTATTACTAAATGTCAGTACTTCCTGGCCGTGGCACAATCCTGTGAGCTTCAATAACTAAGTGTGCAATGTAATGTCAAGTAAGACTTGACATTAACCTGAAACACCAATTTTCCAGTGTTCAGCCCCATTTGACTTAGAATCACAAAGGGTTAAAGTCACTTTCTTTCTAATGGCCTAGCCATTCCATGAACGTAGCATCCATTTGAAGGTGCACCATTCCATTTGGCTAAAACCTTTCTTCCCTTTATGTCTTTTAAGAAGCAAGGTCTAACCTGATGATTTTAAGATACCTTAAATTAAGTACAATACTAACTAGTATACCAAATACAAATGCTATCATCTCTGTATGTTTATTCTTAGTTCCCAGTCTTTGACTGATACAATGTAAATGCTAACATTCCTTTCTTTGTAATTTTATCATAAACCTCTTTATTTTGATTCTTTAAAAATTATTTTATACAAATAAAGTACAGTAGCTAATCACGGTGCTAAGAAAAGTCAGATCCCAATTGTTCGTAAGTCTAAGGAGGGGCTGGCTCAATTCTGTGAAAATATAGTAAGGCTGATTCATTTGCACATTGTGTAAAACTTTAAATAAAACAAATTGATCCCAATTTTCTGCATTGTTCTTTTATGCACTGAGACCAGTCACTTCTTCCCTTTTCTTTTCAGTCACTCTCATCTTCTTCATCACTGAAATAAGTGTTTGGTCGAAACCTTTTCTTGGGTTTCACATCACAAGTTTCTGTTTTCTCTGCACACTCGCTTTTCTCCATGGCTGCTCGAGCTTGCTGGAAAACAACATCAAAACTTTGAGAATATATTGAGGAAGATTATATCCATAAATATGATGGTGAGCTAGATTATGTCATTTTCACACTAATTGCTGAATGAATAAACTGATGAAAAGATTTATCTTTACCTCCTAAGCAAGCTATCGTTGGTTAAAGCAGATAAAACCCTTAAAGAAGAGTGATTGAGGCATAGAGGAATGTTACCTCCTTAGTCTACGATTGAGGTGCCAGCAGGAGAGGAAAGGGTTTTGGAGAAACAGGACGTTTCCTCCTATACTTGACATAAAATTATGAGAAACACATGAACAGGAATTCATAAAAATTACATATTTTGCAGTTGGGTCTTAAGACATACTTTCAATAAAATAGCGGTTGTATACTATATAAATGGAATATCTATAAAATGTCTTAATTACACTTGTTTCACATGTTTTTATGCCAGATTACTTTTAGGGCAAACTTTACCTTTCCAGTTTCCAGGTTGAGAACTAAACTTAGGCCTTCAGCTCTCATAATTAACATATATCTTTAAATCTGTATAATGCATAAATACCCGTGTATTTTATACAAAAAAACCTCGCCTCATAACCATTGGACGGTAAATATGAATAGTATCTTTTTTCAAGAAAGTATTCATTTCCACATCACTTCTGGTAAATACATTTACATCCTTACTGTTTTGTTATATTTCACTAAATAAGCACCCGTTTCAAATTTCCATAATGCTTTATAACGAACACAAATATGACATGGCAAAGACTGCATACATTTTTGATCACTGAAGTTTCCCCTAAAAACCTCCTAACTTCCCCTCTACTGTGTTTCCCTGAGCAACATGAAAAGTTGGTTTTAACAACTTCTTTACATTGAACTGAAATCTTTTAATCAATCTGATGATTATAATGGTGAGAATAGTAAATTAGTCCTGAAATTACAATTCTGGAATGGTAATTTTCTCTCAACTCTTGTAAAATTACTTACTTCTAATTGAATGGCAGCACTTAGAGTTTCCACATCTTCAATTTCTTCATCTGATGACTGAACTGCTCGAGATACAGTAGCTTTGGGTTCATCTTCCTCATACATTTCTTCTTCTTCTTCCTGTTCCTCTTCTTCTTGATCCTGATGCAATAGAATATTAAATTTTTATTTTAAGTAATCTGGCAAAATGAAATAAAGAAAACACAATACAAATATTTAAATTGACATTAATATTTCCTTTGGAACATAGTATAATCCTTTTAAAATAGTATTTGTGCCAGATTCATATTTTTGTTTACTACAAAATAAGTACTATTATTGGTGAGATTGATAATCCATGAAATTGTATGGTTTTGTTGCAAAGAAAGGATTTGAACAAGTCTGCATATCAACAATAAAATGCATTTTAACTAATTGTCTTAAGAGTGTGTCCATAAATTTTATAATGCTAATGAGGGGGAGGGGACAGAGGCAGCATTACAAAGGGGTAGGGGATGGTAACTCAACTGTTACATAACGATGAAATTTTAAAAAATTTTCAACATTTGCTGAAATAATTCCTTTTATTGTCACATACTAAAACATTAAGATATTAACAAATTAAATTCAAAACTATAAATAAATTTAAAAAATTATGATGTAATTGTCACAATAAATGGATATTTTTTATCAATGATATATTGAAAGAATCTGTACCATTAAGAAGAAAATATTCCAACTGATCTAGAATCCAATTACATTGGCACAATAGTCTTGGCCATGCATGATCCACACACCGTCAGATGCATGGCTTGTCAGATATTGTTTCCCCTATGCAGCCTTCCTTCACTGAAAAATTTTACCTATCTTTTTGTTAGGTGTGGTCAGCATCACCAACTAATTCTAACTTAAATTATCATAAATTTTAATATTTAACAAATGGCTTTTACAGTCATATGATTTATTTGTATTTACTCTAAGAGGGGTGGTTGTCAGCATGTTGTAATGATGGGGGTGAAACACGGGCTACAGGGGACCAAGGGCTCTATGCTAAATTTGTGTCATTGTGGAATTTATGAACGGCTTGTTAGGTGACAATAAAATTGGACTGTTTGATCAGTTTCTCTTAATCCAATGAGTGTATGCTTACTTTGCTTCTGGTCACTAAATGGAGCTTTTTTACCCGAGTCACATACAATTATAACTACTTGCTGATGTTAAATAATAAATATAAGGAAGTGATTCTAAACTGTTGACCAAAAAAAGGTCAGACACATTTATAGAATTAAAGCAGGTTCCATATATAATTCTATCTTAATCATGATCTCTCAATGCTACTTTTGTTTCTATAAATCTTAAAACCTAATATAAGGAACTTGCCTTTCTAGCTTTCTTCTTTTTAATTTTTTTTGGAGGAGGTTCTCGTTCACCCAAGGCGTTGTGAGGACATTTGTAACTCATATGTCCTTCTTCACCACACTCATAACATCGTGTCTTATCAGGATAAGCTTTTCGCCGAATAAATTCAGCACTACGTCCATTGTCAATAGCCAAACTACTCTTCAATACACGACCAAAAAGCTGAAAGATATTATTTTGATTGCCTCTGATGTTTACATTTTAAAGGTGCAAACGCAAGTTTTAAGAAACTGAGTAGAGGTTTCTTAGCTGTTGGAAGGTATTCATAGAACAATTGATAAATCTTCCATATTACATAATATTTTTATTACAATTATGCATTTAACATAATAAAATTACTGCTGTCTGTAAATCTTAATAAAAAGGAATATTTGTACTTAAAATATATAATTTTAAACCATTGTCAACACTTTGATTTGATATTACCAACGATTAATAATATAATAAATATTAAAAATATAGTTTGACAGAGAATTCGATGTTGAAACTTGCAATTCCATTTTAAAAAAGCAATGGTCATGTTTTTCTGAGGAAAAAAAATTAAACAAAATTCCTACATTACTGGTAAAACTTAGAAATCCAGGAAAAATTTTCAGCTTTAGCAAATAAGACTTGTTACTCTCCAGTTTAATTTGAATACATACAGAAAAATTTAAAGCACAGGTCCCTTCACCTGAAGAAATCCCACCTACCGTCTGCCCATTCATTGACTTCGCACAATTCACAGCATCATCTTTTTTGAAGAAGAGAACAAACGCCACTCCTTTACTTCTTCTTGTGATCTTATCCTTTACTACCGTAATCCTGCAAAGATAAGCAGGTTCTGAGATTTGTAATCTTGTGTGCCTCATAGTATGTATATAAATTTTACTTACTTGACAACTCTTCCATATTTTTCAAATATTTTGAATAAATCATTGTTGGTCAGTGAAAAAGGTAAGTTAGATACATAAACTGTACTTTTGCTGGGAACCCAACCACCACTCATAGCTTTTCTTTTACTCAAAACATTTATTACAATCCGTTTTATAAATATTGCTGCAGTGCATTTACGTTACACCTATCGTTTCTTATTTTTTTCACATCCTTCAAAAATGAACGAAATCAATAAACACCACTTAGATTAGTTGTCTCGTTTGACAGTTCAATAAACAACCTTCCCTGGTACGTTGTTCGTATGCTTTCTTTCGCCCAAGCATGGTAATACAAGTTATACTCCGACTTAAATATAATGGCACTTGGTGAATTCACTCACTGTACAGGAGGGGAAGATTATTATCCCATCGAAGGCTCAAATACCAAACATTTAGGTTGTAACAAAGATGTCTATTGGATGATATTGTTCCCATCTCCGTCCCCTTGACCTTTATGTGCCACTGTGTTTAAATCGGAGTCTTTATTCTGATTTAAACCAGAGAGTATACTAATTTGATTTAAGCTGATCTGATCTTTAATCTGATTTAAACAGTATAGCTCTTCAAGACGGACAAGGGGCACTTTTATCTAATTGCGATTTAAATTGTTGGTATTGAAGCTTCCGATTGGACAATAATGTTTCTCTCCCCTTCAAGCTCGTAATCGATGTGTCACTCTACTTAAATTGAAGTACATAGTACAGGATATCTTTCACAGTGGTTAAAAGTCTTGTACAGTGGACAAGAACTCTCTTACACGGTGGTCACAGTTTTCTTAAACCACGGTGTAAACCATGATGTGGGGGAGGGGGGTCTTTTAGAATTATCCACATGGTGAATTATCCCTGAAATTATCATTGGGATCGGGCAAGATGTAAGACAATTTCTCACATCGTGGTGTCAGGTTTCATTTCTTAACGTAACGACTCGTTACTAACGAGTCGACCACCCGATTACACCGTCGACTCTGTTGCTTGCGCAGTTCGTCACATGACTTCCACGGCGGGTGAGGGCAGCACTATCGCCCCTCGGTGGCATGTGTCTATACTATAAATAAGAAGAAGAATTATCCAGTTTTGGAATCAGGGACACAAAAACAATTTCTGCCGAAAAATCATCACTTTGCTGCAGCATTACGTATGTATGTACGTACGTATGTATGTATTACGCAGTATGTCGTATGCGAAAAAGTAAAACATTTATTCACACCTAAATGGTGGTGCTACAGAATGGCACATGGTCTTTCTCGTATTAGTTAGTTTTCTAATTTCTTTAGTCTGGAGTCTTTTCGGTTTGGCCTCGCCCTCTTCCTAGCTGCCTTCAATTGACGCTCAAAGTATCTTTTTTCACATTTTTTTCAATTTTTCGTTCCCCTAATGGTAGAACGGAATATGACTTTGAGAATTTTCTAGAAGAATATATATTTTACTTCTAAGATCTTCCGTTATCATTCCAACACCGGAAAGAATGAGCAGAGATTACGCTCGAGCTCTTTTATCTTAGACTCGATTTTTGATCTCGAAAACGGCGTTTGCCTCGATGATAAGAATTCACCTGGTGAAGCTGTTGTAATAAAACCGAAAGCTAATTTTGAAACTGTTTACGTACTTACGGACAAATTTGAAAAAGTTGTAAAATATCGCGCAGGCGAGATGCCTCCAGTACCCAACGCCATATCATACACTGATATTGGATAAATTGACTTTTATAGTCAAATGTAGAAAACAGAAGATCTTCAGTAACATCAAAATTCTCTTTCGCGAAACTGCCCGACGATCTCATGGCTAGAGTCCTGATTCTAAAATTACATAGGCTTTGTCTTTCTATGTACTGTTCGGAAATTTGTGATCTCGGCAAATTTAACAAAATATCTAAATTTTTCGTTACATATTTTGTACTGAATTTGCGTATTTTACACAATTTTCTGATTTTACAAATCTGCCAATATTCCTGAAATTATTTCAGGAAATAAAATTGTTTAATTTTGAAAATAGTTTTTATTTAAATTTGTTATTTTTTTTAGCAATAAACATATTTTGCCGTATACTAATTCAGAATTGCCGCACGTAAAAATTTCGAAGGGAGATCTTCAAAGATTCTCTGCTCGTTCTTGATTTTTCTACGTGCGAACCATTGTCGTCATTGCTGGCTGATAAATGTATTGTCTTACAAAAACAAAGTATTTATTTAAATACGGTTTAATGAACATTTTATTAATGGAATTTCAAATTGTGAACGTTTATTTTACTTTCTCCCTTTTCAATTTTCGTAAGAAAATAAAGTTACGTAATCATGCGTCGTAAAACTCTTTTATTCCGGGCCCTGGTATCGAAAGAGTGGATAAATCCTGGTTAACTTGGCTATCCGGGAGACGCCGCGTCCATGACTCCGGCCGCGGAAGCCTACGCTCTCACTGGATAAATCCTGTTGATGTATAGTAAACTACTTTCTGCTGTGGCGAGAATCTATGTTTTGTGGGTCCTTCATACCGAAAAATCGATTGACCGCAAAACGTCTGCTTGTCCGTTTGTGCACGATCAACGTAAATGCCTAAACCGTTTAGCCGATTTTCTTCTAAAATTGATGTTCTCCAAACTCCTAAACGAACTTAGGCTTTGGGAGTGTCAAACGGATATTTTGATTTTTGTGGGTACTTTAGATGACGTCTCAAAACAATTTTCAAAATCTTCTCAAAATGGCACAAAATTATTTGATTAAATTTTCTCCTCGGATAACGTAAAGAACGCACGAAAATGGTGTAAGTAGATACCGTGTTTGTTGACATCCCCTATTTTTAGAAAATTGCTAGCGTGCAATTTTTTGGGGCGTCTTCCTACAGCTAAAATATTAAATATATATTTTTTTCCTTACTGAATCTGTTCTGACATCTTGAAATAAGATCATGTACAACTTTTCGAAAATATGAGTAGGTTTCGTGTAATTTGGCGCGAAAAATTCGCAATTTAAAAAAATCAACATTTTTTTCTCAAAAACCGTTCCAATGTTTTGTTTAAAGACGATAAAAAATATGGTGCTAGTCTCATTTTCGTCGAACTCGAAGTATTTTCGAAGATTGCAAAGGTCAGGTACTACAGTTTATTGAAAAACACGTTGTTTTAGCGTAATTTGGGCACGAAATTGATGCAATTGATAAAAAATTCAAAAACCGCTCTAAATGTTTTCCACGGGTGAAAGCATTTTTTCGTTACACTATCCTGTGATCCATATGTGGTTTACAACACTTGATGGTTTTACTACGTCCGTGAACCACAAATATATCAAAGATGTTTACAATTTCTACGTCAAACATTTCCATTGAACTCCCCGAAACTGCACAGATTTTGGTGTGGACTTGCTAGGACGGTCATAGAATTTAGAAATTAACTGAGACGTGCGGAAAAAATATTTTTATTTTTGAGAATAATACAGTACAATTTTCTTCCAGTCAGGACGGTTTCGACGCGGGGAAATATATTAATGTTCTCATAGGGACAGGGAACATATGTAGGTAGTGGCGTAACGTTTGGGCCCGCAAGGTCCGCAAAGCGGGTGGGCCCAAGTACGATGGCCTATCTTAGGAGATACTTTTAGTATTTATGGTACCAACCCACTTGTGTTCGCTATACACTTTTATAAAGAGGGCCTCGATAATTTTGCGGCGGGCCCGCACTCATTTCGTTATGATACTGATGTAGGTAATATTTCTCTCAATGACTATAAATAATGCAATTTACTCAAATAAATATTTAAAAAGCCGACAATTTATAAAAAAAAATTGGGGAACTAGACACTTCTACTTCAATAACACACGGACCCGAAATTTGTTGGCACTTTTCATATCCGAAAGGGCACGCGGATCCAAATGTTTCATTCATTTAATTTTATTACTAAGTAGCACCTTAGTATCATCGCTTCCATATGATAATATTTACTTTTAAGTATTTTCAAAATAAAAGGGTAGTGAAAAGGAAATGAAAATAAGTCTGATAGAATAGTACTTCTTTAAATTACATTTGTGAACGAGATGCGCAGTCAGAACCCAAACAAACCGAAATAAAACAAATGTCATTGTTAATACCATACGTGATATGAAACATAAACATCGGTAACCGCATAATACAGACAAAAATTACTGCATCTCTAGAAATCACTTATGCGTAGTTGAGGTTGCCATCCAACACTTTCCCGCCAAACGTTGTGACGTCATTCTGTTCACTGGTTTTGGGGCGATTGGCGGCTTCCCGGCAGCTCCGTTGGTTGGCAACATTGCGTGTGGCGCGCGAATCTGCAGCGAAGTTTTCATTTTCTGTGGCGAGGCCGGCCATACGAGTTGGGTGTATTGGTTCGCCGGTTGTGATAGCTTGAGCTTGTGGAGAGACGAGTTTTGAGAAACTTTCAGGAGCCGGAAGAATAGTGAGTTTTTAAGATTTTATTTTCATGTTGAGAATTACATGATGTATTTCAATAATAAGTTTATTGAGTTTTCGCTACATCATCATTTCAGTGGTTAGAAAACGTGGCTAGTTTCAGTAATGGGATTGTGATATCTGTAATCAGGATTTTCTAATATTTGTAAAAATTGTTCTCTCCATATAAAATTAAGATAATGTTCGTTTTAGGTGCAGCACCATGCCCAAAAATAAGAAAGATTCTTCAGACTCCGATTCAGGTCCTGAAGATGTGAGTAATTTATCGATTTTAGATTATTTAATGGATGATGAACTTCCTCATTGGAATTTATCGTTACCTTGTAGGTCAATCCCTCGAAGAAAACCAAAACTGCCAGTAGCAGTAAAGCAGATGAAGAAGAACCAACCTGGACTATTGAAAAAAACAGATTTCTTAAAATCCGCGAATTTAAAGGGAAAATATTCGTGGACATCAGGGAGTTCTATGAATCCGATGGGGAACTCAAACCAGGCAAAAAAGGTATTCTGGATGTTTATATTTACCTTTCAACCTTAATAGAGCCATTTACAAATGATTATTTAATTACAGGCATTAGTTTGACACCCACACAGTGGAGGAAGATCGTTGATATGGCAGATGAAGTGAACGATACGTTGAAAAAGAAGGCTTAACACGTAAAGGAAATAATGTGATTTTACATTTTCATTACCCTTTTTTTACTATATTTAACTGTTCATTATCTTGCTGCTTATCTTCCATGTAAATGTGTGAAAATTGCATTTTTAAATAACCTATCTTAACTATGAAGTTTACTTAACACAATTCAATAAAATACGTACATAAAACCAGCATTATTTGCGTTTGGTCGCGAACCATCTGAGGGTATTAATGCCTGAACTGTTGGTTGCATGTAGATTTTGTTCTCGTTTCAAGTTCTGTTATATTAAAGTTCATTAAAGAAATACTTATGCATTCTTAAGAGTACAATTTGAAATATTTTTTGAGAGGTGAATTCAGTGTAGGTAGAACATAACGGGTGAATTGGGAGAATTCTTATAATAAGGAATTTTAAGTCGTAGCAAGTTAAGAGCGGCGAGGTGTACGCGCGTCGGCCATATTGCTTTAGTAAGAACGTGAATATTATTGGTTTTTATCTGTCAGTGCTCAGATTTTTAATTATTTTTGTCAGTTATAGGTATTTTTCAGAGTTTAAAATTCTTTCCCAAACTTCAAAGACGATTGGTTTCGATTTTTTGCTAGGCCGTGCACATTGTGCTGCGAAGTGTGACATGGTTTCCTTGTAGTTTGTGGCGAACTCGGGAGGTGGTGTTTCAGCCGGTAGCCCAATGTACTCTAATGACTTCGTGTTGTTTAATTTGAAATGACGTCGCTTGAAGATAGCAAGTCCCTAAAAAGTGCCAGAACAGGAAGTGACATTGAAAAGTTAGAAGTTGAAGTAGATGTTTATGCCGGCGTTACCTACCATTCTGACACTGAAAAAACAGAACTCACTTCTGCTAAAAAAATTAGCCCTTCACAGACCTGGGGAAGTGCAGAAGGCTCAGTGAATGCGGAGACAGAACAAATGCCAAATAAATTCGCTTGTAAAATTTGTTTGAGAAGTTTTAGTCAACAAGTAAATTTAGTAAGACATGAAAGAATACATACCGGGGAAAGACCATATAGATGTGAAATTTGTTTGAAATCTTTTTCCCAACAGTCCAATTTGTGGAAACACATTAGAACTCATACAGGGGAGAAGCCTTTCTCCTGTAATGTTTGTGGCAAATCATTCACTCAACAAGCAAATCTTGTGAAGCATGTTCGGATTCATACTGGTGAACGGCCATTTATTTGCCCTGTATGTAAAAAAGCCTTTGCCCAGCGTTCAAACATGTTGAAACATGAGAAGACTCACACTGGAGAGCGCCCCTTTCATTGTACTTTTTGCTCAAAAACTTTTGCCCAGCAGTCTTATTTGGATAAACATGAACGTACACATACAGGTGCTAAGCCATATTCTTGTAAAATCTGTCACAAAGCATTTACACAGCAAAGCAACATGACTAAACATATATCCATTCATTTGAAGGAGAAACCATTTCCTTGTAAGTTTTGCCAGAAATCATACACTCAAAAATCTAATTTAGAGAAACATGGAAAGAAATGCCAATTTAAAAAAAATACTAGAAACATAGCTGTCAAAAATGAGCCAGATGTAGGGAATGATAATGAGTGTCTTCTAGAAAGTGACTCATCAGAATAAAGTTGAAACTAGTTCTGTAAGATGTTTAGATCTCTTGAAGTTTGTCATATTCAAGTAGCTGACAGATTTTGTGAATATTATCTTGTCATTGTACATCACTTGTAGTGAAAATGTAATGATGAAATGTATAGTAAAATAGAGCATTGTGCAAAATGGTTACAATGTTATACAAGGCATACTTTTAAGAATGTGTATTTTCAGTGTTCTAAATGCAATTTTAATGTATTTAGGATGAAACAGGATTTTTTTTAAGCAAGTTTCAACTTTTGTAATTTTTTCCCTTAAACCTTATATATAAAATTTTTGTTGTACAGCATGTCTTGAATTTTGTAATTTTCCTCTCATACATTTTCCTTTATAAAAAAATTTCACTTTTATGGATAATCATACACTGCGTCAATGAAGTGCAAAGTTGTGAAGACAAGCTATTAATGTATATTTAAATGGTGACACTCCTTTACAGAAGGTCTTCCAAATGTGTGTAATAATTCCATATCCATTTTTTTTTTAAATTGGTTATTTTATGTTGCATCAATATCTTAGGTCATTAGCGACCACTATTGCTGTTAGCGGTATGGCAACTATGAAGGTGAAACGATATGGTGGCGATAAGGGGTGAAAGGACGAACACAAATACAACCATGCCCGAGGCGGGACTCAACCCGTGACCGTTCGGTTCGAGATCACTACGACACTACTGCCTTAGCGATCTCGGCCACCGGGCCGACTCCATATCCATTTGTAGTTGTAAGTTTGTTGCCGCAAAACGTTACTTTTTGTAGGACAATTTGCTTTTAGAATATGAATGCTTTTCCACATGTCAGGTCTATTAGTAACTGAAGCAGTGACAAAGGAACTTTTCTTAGGAAATAAAATTGCTTTTTTAAATTAAAAATCTGAAATTTTTTAAAGAATTAAATTAAAAATTAGAGAAACAAAAAAAAATCTTTTAAATATATAAACTATTTTTGTTTAACCCCTGCAATGTGGTGAAGTTAAATTTGTATTTCATTGCTTCAATGTTGAAATTTTAAAGTAATGAGATTTATGTAGACGTTAGTTACGTAAAGAAACCAGTATGTTTGTTTCTACCTGTTATTAACTTTTCAGTATCGTTTTGATTGGTTGATGTTTTTGGGTACATCAACTGCTATGATTATTAGTCCCAATAGTGTAGTGTTCCCGGGAGGTATCAGTTCTCCTTCCTGGATTAATGGTAAGATGTGGTACCAACCTCCCGTGTCAGTTGAGGATTTCCCTCTCCAGGTATCTTCCCAGCAGGGACAAGCTCAAAGTGCCTGACTGATCACCCAGAATGTGTGGCAGTGGAAGCATGGAAGAGTATGATGGAATAAGGAAATAGTAGGACAAGGAGGAAATGCGAAGATAGCCTGCAGTCCGGGTCTATTTATTAGGGTAGTGCTCTAGGGGAAACTATTTTATAATTCTTTAAAATGTACAATAATTGAATCGTTCAACAAAATTACTGTGATATTCCACAAATTAACTTAAACCATTTTTAATATGTTTCTGTTGTAAATATGTCACTGTTGTCAAAAGGTAGTCTAGTAATTTCGAACTTCTTTTACTTGTTTACATTTCAGGTTAGATACAGATTGGACGTTAATACTGCGCGAGGCAGAGAAAGGAAGTATATTATTTGCTTTCTATTTTCACTGCTTTTGCACACTGCACAAATTCTAGTATTTGTTATCAAGTTTGCTCACTTTAAAAGAAGTAAAAGTTTTCAATGAAGTTTTTTTTAAAAGATTTTGAATGACTAGCTTTGAATAAATATTTGGGTCAACGCATCCCTTCTTCATCAGTTCTCATTAAGTTTCCCTGATCCATAGACAAAAGGCTGAGATAATGCCTTGCTTAGCTTGTGAACACGAAATGTAGCTTTTCTGTTTAGTAAAGATCATATACTTCTGTTCATGAAGTTGTTCTCATGATTTGGTTCATTCATGTGTATCCATGAAGGAGAATGAATGAAATTTCAATAACCAAGATTCTGCTGTTTTCGTTCTGAAGATTTTAGGCTTTTAAAAATTTAAACTGTTAATAGAAATAAAGAAAAAAATATTTGCAATATATTAAAAAGTAAATTACAAGCAAGGAAACATTTCTGGAAGAAAGAGGAGACTTAAAAATTTTTGCTGGAAAATTCCAAGATTAGTTGTTCCCAGTATACATAATAAAAGAAAAAGAGCAAAAGCGTAAAATGTGATTAGTGTCGCAGAGAACAGAATAATTTCTGGTCAATTATATTAGTGTAATAAGATGTGATGTTTATGAATTGAATTTAGAAAAACCTTAGACTGCTTGAAACAACCAAGGTGCTTTCTTCCAAGAATCTCTTTATTTTTGAAATTGATTTGAATGATTTGGATTTACAGATCCAGTCATCTCTGCATGTTTTAAGATCTAGCTGCCCAGCAATGCAACTGCTTGGCAGCAGATATTTAATTATGTCTTTGAGATCTCAGGTTTATAATTTTTTAACAATTTGTCATATTTTTCTTATTTGTAAGGTTATTTTTCACAACTTATTTTTTTAAATAAATGGGAAATTGCTTTTTACCTGGATTATTTCAACAATTCTCTAAAGCAAAACTCAATCTTTATTACACTAGTAAGCGAGTTGCAAGTAACAATTCAGTTTTGTTCTACCTATGAAATTTTCATCTTGGTAGGTTTTTGTGTGAACAGGATATAAAGTCATCTTGTTGCACAGGGCGGTTTGCCCAGTTAACAATTAAGATGACCAGACAAATTTGAAAAATCATTTAACATTGCGTACTATTAGAATCTTGATTGAATGCTAAGAAAATTACAAAACGTGGTGTACACATAAAAAGGTAAAGAATATTCCACTTTAAAAGAACGACTAAAAATTGGGCCAAATTCAAATAATTGTACCTTCGTAATTCAAAATATATAAAGTTTTTTCTCTGTTAAAAGGAAGTGTTAACTTTGTAACATTTTAGAACAAAATACCTGCACCCTTGTGCTGTTTTTAATTAAAAATAATACTTTTGAAGCATACTATTAAAAGAAAAACAAATAAAATTTGATGGATCTGTGAACACTAAAAGAATCAACAATTTCCTTTAATAAAAGAAAGTAAACCAAATTATATGGTATTTCTTAACTAAGGTGGTTGACAGTTGGTCACTTTGTAATGCTGGTGTAGTATTGTGGAATCAGAAACCTCAGCATCTCCTATGTTATACCAGTTGATGATTATTAAAATGTAGGGTATACGGTAGCATTTGAAAACTAAAAATGTCTGTCTAAACGGTTATAACTGAAGTAAATTCTCAAAAATGTTGATGAAATTTTTACCTATTTGAAATTTCATATTTAAGAAGAAATCCCAGATATAAAATTAAAATATCTGAGGCAAAGTATCATAGGAACCATTTAAAAAGTGTGTTGTAACCTTTGATTGCTGTATTGCATTATTATGCAAGTTGCTTTTTCAGGTATTTTGAAATAAAATTGAATCTGTGTTGGGAAAGTAATGTAAGAAAAAATTTGAAAATATTCAGGGAGTCCCACCAACAATAGACCACCCCTGTAATTTCTTAATGTTTCCCGATATCAAAATTCAGTTTTCGCTCAACAATGCAGAATCATGGGACAAGTAATGTGTCATAGAGATATTGTTTGAAATATTTAGAAATAGTGAAGATAAAGTGTAGATCATAAATAGACTAATGTTTTGATGGTATTTTGAATATTAAATTATATTTTCAGACAAGTGATTTTAAATGAATGTATGAGATTTCCCATAGCAACCTTTGTTTGTAACTGGCACCTTTGGAGAAGGTTGCCTTTGTGGCGCCAGCACTTTTGCAGGGAATAGAGAGAGGCTCTTAAGGTCACTTTCCCCAAAAACAGTTGCTACAGGAAAAATTGCCCGTATCATTTAAAATCTCACATTATATTAGTCATTATTATAGTTCAATAGGAAGGATTCATAATTTACAGATACTGAAAATCTAATCATTAAGATTACATAAATGAAAATAAAGTGCAGTGATTTTCTCATTTCATAAATAGCTTGTTCCAATAACACAAAATTAACTAATTTTGAAGTGGCATTTGTATAAAAAAATATAATCTTATTTTATGTTCATCATCAAACAATCATGAAAGTGGAAGGTGCATCGATCTTATTATGAACAAATGCATTTTAGTAAGTCTAATAATTCAGGATGAAAGAAATTTTTATTTTACGTCAAAAATAGTTAAAAACTGACGTGCTATGGTGGGAAGTGAATTCTGTGCACATTTTCGTAATCCTATAATACCTACCCTAAGCTGAATACTATTTGAATTTTCAGTTCAGAAAGAAATGGCAGTTTTTTGGAAGGGTTTTTTACAAAAATATTGTAGTGTGTAAGTGTAAGGGAAAGGAATAAATGTATGGGGATCTATATCAGTCTTTTGGGAATCTGGATTTAATTCTGTGTGGAAATGTGTATGATTGACCATGGTTAAAAGTAGTTTTATGTGGGAAATATTGATGTAATTTGAAAAATGTTTCGTTCTGTAATTTTATCAAGTCTGTAGGTTTTCTTAAATTAGTTTGTGATTATTGGTTGTTTGATTATTTGGTATGAACTATGGGGCTTGTAGTACTTTATGGATAAATTTATTTTGTACAATTTATAATTTATTAATGGGAGTTTCAGCATAATTAGACCATTGGTAGAATACATATAAATGTGAGTCTGATTATTGAAAACCATGAATTGATGTATTAAATATTTTTAAAGGGGAAAGAAAGTAAGGTTTACAAAGTTAAAAATGTTAGATTGACATTTATGTAAATTTAGTTTTATTCCCGTTTTTCTGCCCATTGAACATATTTGTCAAGATCTTCTTGTAAGTTATCATATGTGCATAAGATACCTGTATGTGATGTGAAGTGTCGTCAGCATAAGTGTTATTTCTGAAGATGATGTTGGAATGTCTGAAAGATAGTAATTATGATCTAATTAAGTCTGATAGATATTAATTACAGGTGCTTCAGATTGGCACAAACTTTCTTGTACCAAATTTTTCTAATTTCCTGGGGGTGGACTAGCCTTACGGTCTTGCTCCATTCTCTGGCCAGCTGCCATCTATTGTCATTGAAAGTACATTTTTTGATATTTTCTCAACTTTCCGGTTTCTTAATAGTAGAAATGAAATATAACTTAAAAAAGAGTAAAACCTCATCCAAAATAGAAATCTCCATTGAAACATTTGAAGCAGTTTTTAAGAAAATGTTGACTAAGCATTACTGTAAATGCGAAATTTGAACCTTTTTTTCACAGGAATTTATTGAGTTTTTGTAAAACTTCATTTGAAGTCCGTTGAAGCAGTTCAACTCACAAATTTATTAATGTATACAAATTGATGGAAATGTGCATATTAACAGCGTGAGAGATATTAAAACTTTCATGAATAATAACTTGAATAATAATAATGGTAACATATTAAACTGGAATGCAAATGGAATTAAATGGCAATCTTAACATTTTCGAATTCTTTATGCATGAACACAATATTCACATAGCCTGTACCACAGAAACATACCTTACAGCAAATGAAAAACTTATTTTTTTAGGATATAAAATTCACAGAAATGACAGCCCCTGTGACATATCTTCAGGAGGCTTAGCAATAATTGAATCCAACAAAATAAAACACTATCATTGCTAGCCCTAATTCACCAGAGGTAGAAACCATAGGTATAAACATAATACTAGACTCTGAATACTTTAATATACACGTAGCATGTAGACATTCTAAATATAAATTTCTGTTAACTTCATATAAGCAAATTTTTAAAAATTCTATTAGTATTAGTATAAAAATACTCCTTTTTTGGCGATTTAAACAGCAAATATCACATATGGGGATGCAATACTACCTCGCCTCAAGGAATTACATTACTTTATTCAAAAAAATAATTCAAAATATCACCAAATGAACCCACTTACTATTCATAAAATGACAACATTATTTCTGATATTCTAGATATTTCATTAAAAAAAACAAATATACCAATCTCACAAAATGTCCTTTCAGACTTTAGACTCAGATCATTGCCCCATAATTATTACCCTTCATAGTATCATAAATAACTATTCTCTTAAATCACACTCCCCAATTATAAAAAATGACTGGATTAAATTTCAACAAACTACTGAAGGAAACATTGTTTCCCACTCATATCAATAATATATTTATAGATGGTAAATTAACAGAATTTACAACCATTAAAATGCATTACAACAATCTGCCTTAACTACCAACCGCACCTCCACACACCAGTAACAAATAGAATCCTGAATTTAATAAAATTGAAAAGAAATCTTCGATGAATTTGGCAGAACACGACAAGATGGGATATTAAAATATAAACTAGCAATGGCACAGACTTTCTAGTACTAGTTTCCTAATCGGTTTTGTCCCCATCTCTCCTCCTGACTGCGACCAAAAATAATTTGTCGCAATTTATTAATTTTTCAGTCCCCTAGTTGCAGAATAGAACTTTTGGTGCTACAACAGAATATTTTTTGCGCTTAATTTATAACTCATGTAATTTTCGAAAATTGAGAGAGTTCAACGAAAACGTGACCGTTTTTTAAATGTCCTTTGCTCTATCCGAAAAAAAAAAAAAAATCAAAAGAAAATTTTGGAGCTGGTTTTGAAAACAAATATGAAAATTCGCCTTTACTTCAAGTACTTTGAAGTAGGATAAGTAATACGTAATAATATTCTAACGACAAAGGATTCAAAAATGATGAACGCAAAATATAGCTTTATCACTCACTGTGAAATTGAATTTACTTTACTCAACTACTTACGTACCTTACAGCGGTTTCATTTCAGGCAATTTAAATTGATATATGAACCATAGAGTAGTTGGTACTATTTTCGCAACCACAAACGGTACGATTCCGGTAATAAAACGATTCTAACAGGCGAGATTTCGGATCTTTTATGGGGGCAAAGGGTACCCCAGCATACCAGAGTAAAAGGTTCCCCTAAAGCAGACGACATTGAGTAGTTACACTATAAATTATCAAAAAAATGTCTTGGCCCCCGTACCCCACCCACACCAGTCTTCAGCCAGAAACGTGTTTTTTTTCGTCAACCTAACACTTCTATATGATTGATAAATTAAATAATTTATACAAATGCCAGAAAAAAATTCTTACTTTCTCTTATGCAGTATAGAAAAATTTATGTAATGCTATGGAAAATCGCTAAGAAAATACACGTTTTGAGGTCTCCTGATACCAAAACTAGATGTGCTACAGAGTGACACATACATTGTCAAAATAAAGTTTTTTTAATTTTCTTGGTGTGGACTTCAAGTACACTCTTCTATACACTCTTGCCTTTCCTTCTTGCTTGCTGCCATCTATCGTCGCTCTTAATAAAATTTTTTTGAAGTTTTCTCAACTTTTCTGCTTCCAAACACCGAAATTTTATTTTAAGAATATTAAGGAGGGCTAAAACTTTGCCATAAATAGCAATTTTCATTAAAAAATTGGAAACCGTTTTTAAGAAAACAGCGTTTTATTTATTTATTTATTTATTTTACGTCAGAAAAACAGTTAAAAACTGCGTATGACGTGCTATGGGGAAAAGTGAATTGTGTGCAAAGATAAATAAGCAATAAATTTCTACACTTAGTCATAAGAAAAAAAAACTCCCATGTAATAAAATCTATTTCAAGGATAAACAAGCAATAAATTTTGAATTTTGAAAGGGAGAAAAAAAAACTCCCATGTAATAAAATCTATTTTCAAGGATAAACAAGCAATAAATTTTGAATTTTGAAAGGGAGAAAAAAAAACTCCCATGTAATAAAATCTATTTTCAAGGATAAATAAGCAATAAATTTTGAATTTTGAAAGGGAGAAAAAACTCCCATGTAATAAAATCTGTTTTCAAAGATAAATAAGCAATAAATTTTGGCTCTTATTACTTCCTGCCGCGACAACATGGAAACGATAATTTGAATAATTGTATTTCCCACTGAATTCTAGAAGACGTGCACAGAAAATGAAGTTACATTTATGTCCAGAAGCAAAACAAGGGGCCATCTCAGCATTTGCTCAATGGATCAGGAAACTGGACGAAAAACCTGATCGAGATGGGGGTCATTGACCCGGAAGCTGTAGTACAATAGTTGTTACAGGTTGTTATACTCATTTATACAGTCCAAATGGTAAATAATGCATTATGTATCATTGTTAAAATTAATGTTACTTTTCTTGTTATGCTCAGTATGGTCTCTAATTGTGTAGAAACAGTTATGCAGCAGAAACGATTTCACTTGGGATGTAAACTTTTCTATTGAATTTAATCGTTTAATGTCATCTGGCAAAGTGTTGTAAAATAATGTACATGTATTGTATGTGAATTTTTTGTAATGAGCTGTTGATACTGTCCCCTGATGAATATGATTTCTACGTCGAGTGTTATAGTAATAGACTTCTGCATTTTCTGAAAAAATATTCCCGCCCTTGAGCAAGTCATTTTTTACAAAAAACACCGATTCGTAAATAAAAGACACGGTAATGGTAGAATTCCTAGATTAATGAAGAGGAGCTTACATGAATCACGTGGGTGGGATTTGGTTATTATTCGTACAATTCGTTTTGTAATCTAAAAGTCTGGGAGCTATAAGATGTATTTCCCAGAATATTATGCCATATCTCAGGCGGGAATGAACATTCGCGAAGTATACACAACGAGCAGTATGAAGGCTGACTGAATTTGCAAGAATTCTGAACGCGTAGCATAAAGAACTTAATTGTGTGTTCAATTCAGGACGTTCCATTTAAGGTTTGACTGAATTGAGAGACCTAAAAATTTTGTTGCCTTAACATCAGTCAATGGTACACTGTTCATTTTCAATGGAGCACAGAATTGTTTATTTGAAATGGAAAACTGCATTAAAACCGTTTTCTTTTCGTTTACTATTAATTTGTTATTTCGGAACCAATTTGAAACATCTGATATTGTACTATTTACGGTTTCTTTATTGCAAAGGATGTTCGTATCATCTGCAAAGAGAACCGTTCTTCCGTTTTGAATCGTCGAGGGCATATCGTTTACGTAAAGTAGGAACAGAATAGGGCATAAAATAGATCCTTGAGGAACTCCACATGCAACGGGCAAAGAGTCGGAAAGGTGCGTACGTAATGTTCCATCATTCCAGTAAGGTATTTCAACTCTCTGAGATCGTTGTTTAAGGTACGAACATAACCAATCTAGAGCAATACCACGAATTCCATATGAAGGTAATTTGGAAAGTAAAATGTCATGATCAATGACGTCAAAAGCTTTTGAAAGATCTAAAAATAATCCAATAGGTGCCTCGTTTTGATCTAATGATGAGGCGACATCTTTAAGAAAAGAAAATATAGCTGTTTCCGTTGATTTTGATTTTCTGAATCCATGTTGGCAATCTGAAAGCGCGTCGTGTTAAACGTTAGTCTTATGTTTATACCTATGGTTTCTACCTTTGGTGAATTAGGGCTAGTAATGATAGTGTTTTATTTTGTTGGATACAATTATTGCTAAGCCTCCTGAAGCTATGTCAGAGGGGCTGTCATTTCTGTGAATTTTATATCCTGAGAAATTAAGTTTTTCATTTGCTGCATGTTTCTGTGGTACAGGCTATGTGAATATTGTGTTTATGCATAAAGATTTCAAAAATGTTAGATTGCCATTTAATTCCATTTGCATTCCAGTTTAATATATTAACATTATTTAAGTTATTGTTCATTAAAGTTTCTGATAATGTAGATTGAATTATGTTGTGAATTTGTGGAATTAGGGTTGTAATACCTTGTTGAACGGTAGATGTAATTAGTTGGGGAATATTCAGTTGATATAAAAGATTATTAAAAGGATTTTGGTCATTTGTATTATGAGTGTTAAATTAATTATTCAAAGATGATTTTGGAGGTAAAGGTGGAAATTCTTGCGTATTATTTGTATTCGGAGAGGAAGGAGTAGTTGTATGTGTGAAGGTGGGAGAGTTTGTGGTCGAATTATTGGAATATGAATAAATTAGGGATTTATTTTGTAAGCTATCTTGAAAAATTGAACAGCCTCTATAGTTGGCAAAGTGGTTGTTCATAATTTCCAAAGGTAGGAATAGTTTCTTTGAGAGTTTTACATGAATAATTGTGATTTGCATTACATTTGACACAACGAGATGTTAGAAGACAATTTGCTTGTGAGTGACCAAATCTTTGACATCTTTTGCACTGAATGGGAATAGAACGCATAATTCTAGGTTGAACATTGATAAATAGCATATAACAATTTTTAGAGAGACAGAATACTTTTCTCTGAATGTTAAATGTACCGACCCGTGTTCAATTTGTCGCCACCACTTAGCAGCACCAAAATAAGCCATAATTACTTGGCTAACAACGTGTGAACAAATGGTCAATTTTTAAGCAGTAAACGGAATTTGATTCGTGTTTAATATAGAATTTACGCTACGAAGCCCTTTTGAGAAAAGAAAGAAAGAAAGAAAAAGGAGTTTTGGATTTTTTTTATTAGTTCAGGAAGAAATTAAAACAATATGGGCTTATAGCGCAGTTGCGAAGTGCTTCTCCTGCTGGATCCAACGCTGTATCAATCGTCCAAGTCGAATGAATAGGCCCGTCGTAAAGTGAAATTTGGCTAAATATGCCCCCCCTCCATGCAGCACCGCCGCCACCACCACACCACCTCTGGGCGGCTCAGAGGGGCACAGAATGAACACTTTTGAAGATGGCATAGGTCCGATGTTTTTGAAAGTTACAAAAGTTAAATTTTCCTCGTCGCATCTCCTCACAACTACGATCTTCAAGAGATTTTTTTCATCAAATGAAATTTGTTCTCCCTAATTAGATTTTTCATTGATGTCATGCACTCTTCTTTGAAATTTTTAGTAGTTTAGCGCAATGTTGAGTGAAATATGTGCATTACAAAAAAAAAAAGTCTCAAGAATGGCTCCAATTTTTTCTTTGAATTTTTGGTAGGGATACTGCTAATTGTACTGTATAAAATGACATAAACACTGTTTTGCTATATTCCTTTGTTTTTTCAAAACACATAATTGTAAGTTTTTTTTTACATTTCTCTCGCGTCGTTAATATCTACATTACCGCCGACTTGTATACATTATTGCATTTGTGAGTGCTCAATTGTCTCGTAAAGTTCCTCGAAAACTCAAAAGTATTGTGGGAAATTTAGCTCGCATTTTTGCATTTTTAGAAGCACTCAAACGCCAGTTTCTTAAATTTTTTCAACGGAAATGTCTATATATGATGTTTTACTCTTCTATAGTATTTTTAAAGTCACGTTTCAGTGCTTTCATTAGAGGATCGAAAAACTGAAAAAAATTGAAAAAATTATCTTTAGATGGCAGCTGGGAAGAGGGTGGAGCAAAATCGAAAATATAGCCCAGAGCAAAGAAATTAGGGAACGAACTAGTACGAGCAAGTCTGTGCTTTAAATTATTGGTCATTCTGTATCATTTGTCATTATGTATCATTAGTAATTTATTTCATTTTATTTTCACAAATCATACTACTGGTGCTGTAATTGGGTCAGACGTTCTCACATCGTCTGTAACGGAAGTATAGAACTGAATTTATTTTCAAAATGGTGATTCCAAGAAATTCCCGTTTTTATCCAGTCCCGTGAATTGAGGTGACTTGGTGGCTCAAGAATGATCAGTAGCAGCGATAGCGGAGGTGTAGCGGGAAGCATAAAGCAAAAAAGGCCAGGGAACACGCGATATCTAAAAAATAACTACATGGGAATTTGTCGCTTTTTTGTAAATAGTTCCTGAAAAAGAAATTGTGTTACTCTTCAACTAATACCGGATATTCGAAATTTCCGTACATTCATATCAGGAAATCAGACGATTCGAAGAAAACTAAAAATTTCAGAGATACATAAAACATAACTATTTAGGAAATTCTCGCTTATTTGTTGCTAAATATTTCCCCCAAAAGAAATTTGGTTGCCCTTTAAACAATACCGGAAATGCAATTTTCCGTTAACGTAATGTCCAGTGAAGTTTGTACTCTTCCTTCGCATGTGCATACGCGAGGAGGAGTGACTCCCACCACCAACCGGTGCTTCCCCTCAAGATATCGCTCTCTCATTCGCCCTGCGGCCAACCGGCGAGGCCGGCGTCTGAACGCACTTGTTGTGGCTGATCCAACACGCAGTAAGAGTGCCAGCTACCCAAACCAAAACAATTTCAGCGGCCTATGCACAAAAAGTAATATATTTAGGTTCAGTGAATGGGAAGCATCGACCCTGGTTATTGTTTCTTCACAGAACAGGTCCTCTGAGGGCGACAATGGCTAACGGCCTCAGTGGCAGTGATGACCAACAGCTCTTCCTTCCTGGAGGAGGGGGACGGATCGCGTGCGCAGTAGGCCGAGAAATATGCCCCTGTAGTAGCGGTGGGGAAGCCTGCGAAAATAAGCTCCTCCCAAAAGGGAGATTTCAAACTTGCGCTACTATAGCACTACAATTACAAGGAAAACAACAAATTACAGAGACAAATAAAATAAAAATCACATAGCAATTTGTCGTTTTGTTGTTGCTCTGTAGTGTCCGAAAAATAAATGTTGTTCTTCTTCTACTAATATTGGAAATAATACGAAATTTCGCCTCTTCCGGCGGGTGGCGGTGAAGGGGCGACTGTTTGCCGCATAGAGGTGCTTACATACAGCTTTCTTGTTAGCAGATTCTCGAGCGGACCTCACTGTTATTGGAAGATACAGAGGGTGAAAATCTTCCTCTGTCGCTTATATTAGGGATATATTTATATTTACTTTTCATATTCTTCCAACAGACACAGAAAGGACAAGTTCGTCAAACTCAGATTCAAGTAAGACATTAACAAGTACGTCTACCATGCAAGAAGTTACTATAAGCAATTGTAATGATAATTGGTTTTTCAATATGAATATCGTAAAGAAAATTCTGTATAACACGGTTTAGAATAAATTTAATACTAGTATCATAAGCTTCCGCGGCCAGTCATGATCTGGGCTGTCCGGGTGACGCGTCGGTCGAAACGTCGGCACCCCAGCCTTCGACGCGGCATCACCCGGACAGCCCAGATCAAATTTAATACTAGCTGCTGATTCTTGTAGGTGTTTTATCGGAATATTTGAGCATCGTTTTACTTTTAGCACTAGTGCTAGAAATTGAACTTTTAGCAAGCACACTCTGAATGCTCAGAAAGAACCGCTTTTACTAAAGGCTGTCAAAAACTACTAATTACTGAAATGCCAATTACTACATGTGTTATGGGGTTTCAAGAAAGGATTTCAAACACTGAAGAAATAAAACTAATGTTCCTGAAATTGCTTGTAAGAACTCATCGTGTTGTAGTTTTTTTTTTTAGCATGGCTGGTAAAGGACTTTAGTTTCATTAATATCCTACAAATTATCCTGAATTTATCAACGCCAAATGAAAACAACAACAAACACAGGGAAGGCTGGCTTATTTGTAAATTTTCACCTAGGACGTATGTAAAAGGAAAGCTCTAGCCTTTTAAATTATTTCTACGGGAGAAGGGAGCTTTAGTATAGAGATTTGGTTGTCATTAAAATTCTTGAGGAAACACAGTTTGTCAGGTAAGTTGCTACTTGATACAAAATAAGGCTGAAAACGTGTATGTAACTCCGTTTACATTGTTTTTCAATTCATTTTTCTTTAGAGAATAAAGTTACCAAAGAGTTCTCAGAAGAATATACTTCTTTCGTAAACTTAGGGTGTTTCTCTTCGCAAAGTTAGACACCTTTTCATACACATGCACATACACTCTATTTTCATTTTTCGGAACTCTCGTTACAGAACTTTTTACTGAGTTATCACATATTATTTTATAAAAAACATACTATTTTATTGCTTTTAAGTAAAAAAGATCTGAAGCATCCGGCTCCATTAAATAGAATAACTTTATTTACGAAATAAAAAAAATGACTGAGGGTGTGCAAGGTTAACAACGAAATGCCTCACTGTTACAATATCATAAAAGACGAACGTTTCTTTTCAAATGGAAATTTCCGTGAAAATAATTGCAGCAGTTGCCCAGAAAATCTTGTTTTTGTATCTTTGAAAAATTTTCTCGATGTGACTAAAAATTGTGTGAAAACTACTAGTATTTTGAAAAACCTGTTGTTTAAAAAATATTTAATTAGTAGGATAATATCTAGCTTCAATAATGAAGGACAAGGGCAGGGTCATAAAACGGTGAATGTTTAGCATTTTCGAAAATTTGTTTTAATTCCATACTACTTAAAGGCACTGTCCTCAATTCGAGCAAACAATTCCATTCATTTAAATGTAGTAAGAAACTGTTTTCGTCTCAAACACCTCGAAACTGATTTTGCCTCCTCAATCTCGATCTGTAATTTTGAATCCGAGTCCAATAGACATTTTGTATTGTGTAGCCGAGGAAAAGTCAAAATGGCCGCCCTCAAGTTGCCCTGAGCGGTGCCGGCGACTGCCTCGCGACCTCTGGCGAGAGGGTTCCAGCGGAGGGACCCCTCCCGCATGAATTTGCGATGTGACACCGGCCCGTGGATTACTCCCGAATTATACAAATGTAGGTGTTTGAATAGTAATTAGCGCGTGGCCGGCGCATTATTAATTCATCGTAATTCTATTACTCGCACTGCGAGCGGCTTCGTTCAGATAAATCGACCGTCATCTCCCGAAAAAAACAAAAACAAACGACGTCACATCGCATTCCGCTTGTAATTTCTGTTCCAATTGTTCATACGATAGGCTCCAATTTCGAAAATTGACTGGTTGCCCTTTATTGGTTAGCTTGTGTAACGACCAGGATGAATCGTGTTCTATTTTAAATTTGGCACATTCAGGCTTCGGAAGTTTTGATGCTTTGATGTTATATTGCGAACTGTGATCGTCTGAAAATTGTTGTTGTGACTCCTGATCATCACTCGCGGAGAGGCCGCTTGATTAAATGTTCACACTTCTCTCTGTAAAACAAGGCATTCAAAGAGTTCTAGTAGTAATTTAGTAAGTTCGCGATGTGTTGAACACTGTATGTTCAAAACATGTTGAAGTTCGGCGTTGTGTTTTTACACGCGAAAAATATTTCTAAGAAGTAATAGTGTCACAAACGTAGAATGTCATTTTTAAATTACGTGAGAATGTTTCAAACACCTCTACTTCAAACACCCTTCTACTCATTCCACTCCATACGAGATACATTTGTCCGTATATCGCGTGTAATATTTGCGTTGGCTTTGTAATTAATCAATGAACAATGTGAATAGAATGATTTAAGGGGATTATAAAGTAACAGAAAATATCGTATTTTTTATGTTTTTAGTAGAAATTAATGATACTTAAGCATATCACAATCTTTCTTAGAGTTTGTGTAACTTTCGAGGAAACTGATAATAGTTAATATTTTGATCCACCGCTTAAGAGTACTTTTCAGGATTTGGCGTATCTCGCATTCCACTTTCAGTTGCAATTTTGTAGTCTCCTGAACTGTTCCCTTTCTGGCTATTGCCTCTGCTTCTTCCTCCCACGAAGTTCTAGGTCTTCCAACGTTTCTATGTGAATTTGGCTGTCACTATCAGGCTCTTAAGGTGATTGTTCTTCATTCTTCTATTTCAATATCCATTTCATTTCTTAATTTCGATGGAATCAGTATTATTTAGGCTCGCGTCTCGTTTACACAGCATCTCTTGTATTTTTCAATTCTTTCTCATAAATATTTGTTCACGTAATTACCTAAAATACTTAAAGTACAAATTTCATCGCCCATTTCTCGTAAAAAAATAAAGAATTTCAATTAAACGAGAGAACTCATAATTAATATACACACGTTTGAATGTTATCGTCTTAATTTGAATGCTCTTTACGGTACACGGAAATCTGCTCAGTTAAATGAGGTTATACTCTTTACCAGTGGGCAGCTGGACTTCTTTATTCTTATTCAATTGGAGGTGAATACTGTACAAGGCCTGATTAGGAAACAAGACGCCACAACAAAAAGTTAGGAATTATCATATCGTATTCATTGAATCAATCGTATTTTCTTATAATTAATATTCTCTAATTATTCTACCGTGTAATTAACGTACCAACTCAATGCGAGAAGTGAATTGGGAACGGACTCCGATTTCTCAATTGCTTAACGATTAGTGATCCTTTCAATGTACATGTGATCTCTTGCCATGAAGCAAGCGATCATTCCTCTGCTTTAAACTAATTAATTTTAATTAATTTCTTTTACGACTGACAATGCCGATTCGCGAGCGACTTTTCCCAAATGCCATTTTATACGCCTATAAAGAAGCTCGAGTCATCGAGAGTTTGAGTGGGACTTTCCGCTCTAATTGGGAAGAACGCTTAGAGTGACATGTCTGAGGACCGAGGGGCGAGATTTTCGCAAACCAACGGAACTCGTTCCTTCCGAAAATGATGGTCATGATTATGTACAGCTTTTACAGAATTCAGATAAAATGGAAGGTTTAAAACAATTTACAATGAGAACTTGTTAATGTACGAAAATACATTCGGAGTTAGCTATGGTCTGCTCTATTGGGTTGAGAAATGCAATACTCACTAAAATAACTAGTGGTGCTACAAAATTGCACATACATTTCTCGTATAAATTAGTTTTTTGTTCACTTGAATCGGGGGAAGCTTTATGGTTTCGCCCGACCCTCTTCCCAGCACCTATGGGTGCCTAAAAGACCTACCATACTCTCTTGCAGTCCTTATTGTTTCTCTGAGGACATTCCCAGTGAAGAACAGCCACAAGCTCCCCGAACAACGCGCAGGTTTATCTTGGCACTGTACCTTTACACGAACTGAGATGACAGAAGTCGTGATGCCGGATCTCCTTTTGTCCGGCGAAGTACAGCAACTCGACTTGACATGGACTCAACAAGCCGTTGGAAGTCCCCTGCAGAAGTATTGAGCGATGATGCCTCTACACCCCACCATAACTGCGAAATTGTTGCCGGTGCAAAATTTTGTGTGCGAACGGATCTCTCGATTATGTCCCATAAACGTTCGATGGGATTCATGACGGGCAATCTGGGTGGCCATATCATTCGCAGGAATTGTTCAGAATGTTCTTCAAACCAGTCGCGGGCAATTTTGGCCTGGTGACATGGCGGATTGATATCCATAACAAATTGCATAGTTGTTTGGAAACGAAACCCATGATCGGCTGCAAATGGTCTCCAAGTAGCTGAAGATAACCATTTTCAGTCATCCATCGGTTCAGTTGGACCAGAGGAGCCAGTCTATTCCATTTAAAACAGCACCTGACAAAATAGAGACAACATCAGCTTGAACAATGCCTTGTTGACAACTTGGGTCCATGGCTTCGTGGGGTCTGGGCCACACTCGAATCCTACCAACAGCACTTACCAACTGAAATCGGGACTCATCTGACCAAGCGACGGTTTTCCAGGCGTCTCAGGTCCACTCGATATGGCCACGAACCCATGAGAGGCAGTGCAGAAGATGTGCTGTTAGCAAAGGCTCTCGAGCCGGTTTTCTGCTGCCAAAGCCCATTAATGCCAAATTTCGCCGCACTGTCCTAACGGATACGCTCGCCATACGTTCCACATTGCTTTTGCGATTTCGTACAATGTTGCTCGTCTGTTTGTGCTGTTTGCGTGAACGCCGCTGCTCTCGGTCATGAAGTGAAGGCCGTCGGCCACTGCGTTGTCCGCGGTGACAGGTTATACCTAAAATTAGTTATTCTCGGCCCAGTCTTGACATTGTGGATCTCCAACATTGAATTCGCTAGCGATTTCTGAAATGGAATGTTCCATGCGCCCAGCTCCAACTACCATTCTGCGTTCCAAATCTGTTAATTCCCATCGTGTGGCTATAATCACACCAGAAACTTTTATCACGAAGCCCTGGAATACAAATTAAAGCTCTGCCAATGCACTGTCCTTTTATACCCTTTGTGCGCGATTCTACTGCCATCTGTATATTTGCATATTGTTGTCTCATGATTTGTGTCACCTCAGTGTATTTCCGTATAATATTCCCCATTACCCTATAACACGGTGTGTACAAGTTCATTGTATTATTGTTCTCGGTGTTAGGATCCTGTTCCTTAATTCACACAATTCCTGTCAGGGTAAGATATTATTCTCTTTCTCTTACACTACGATTGTGTGTCCGTATGCGCGTGCGTATGAGAGACAATCAAATATGTTATCGTTCTTCAGAAAATCTTGTTTACAGTACGTGGTTATTTTTTTACTTTCTCATCTTATTTCATAAGAATTGTAATCGTGCTTCGGAAATCGGCCATTTTTCGACAGAAATACTTTAATTACCGGGCCTGGCTAACGATTTGAAAATTGAGTTCAAAATTCGCTTTTACAGAAATTCTCAAACGCCCTTTTCTTAATCACATTTTTAAAATTTTAATGAAAGTTTGTTTCTATTAAGAGACCAAAAATGAAGAAAATGTGAAAAAATGTCTTATGCGCCGATAGATGCAGCTGAGAAGAGGGTGGTGGAAAACCGAAAACTAGCCTAGTCTGAAGAGATTAAGAAACTAATATGAGAAAGTCTGTGCCATTTGTAACACCACTAATTTTAGTATATTTTTTACGTTTCTAAAGGTCTACTGTAACGAGTCGTAATTATGTGCTAATCGTATTTCGTTCATATTTGACTCCAAGACAAAAATACTAGAATAGACCCGGCGTACTGGAATAGGCAACCGCAGGTTGGCAATTTTGATGTCCTGGAGATTGTCGGCTTGAGAACAAGCACGAAAATCAACAGCCAAAAAGAAATTAAACGTTCTTGAGCGAGGACGTAAAGTTCGGCCAAGGGTTTTGGGGACAGAGATGAAATGGAATGCTTTAAGAAGAGTTGTGGAATGGAGTGGAACACTTGTAGTAAAATAGGTAATGGCATTATATTGGCAGAATATGAATTGACAGTACTGTGAGGAATTGAATGGACTTATTTTTTTTGGAAATGTTTGGAAGAGTGAATACGTGAATCGTATGTGTGGGTTTGCACTTGAAGGAATTACTTATGCTGTATTGAATCGTGAAGAAGACATACATAGATATCGTCATTTAAAACTGCGAATTTAGCTAGACGTCTCGTTATTGTTTCCGTTTAAATGAATATTGAGTAAGTTATTTTTTTTATTGTGATTAAGTGTCTTTTATTTTGAATTTGAAAGTGTTTTAATTTAATATTTTCAGCAAGTTACTTTGTTCAGATCTATGATGTATGCTATAATATAAGCTCTGAATAAATATTAAATTTATACTTTCTCCCCATTAAGTATATTAATTATAATTTTAATTAGTGGATAACGTAAAAACCAATTCACTACTTATATACTTACATATCATATCATACGTGTTTTGATTGATTCTTTGTAATTTCTCGATCGTTTATTTAGTGACTTCTTGCGCATAACCCTTTATAAGAGAGACAAATGTGTGTACGAGCTTTGTTGACGTAGAACCAGTTGTCAGCTTACACTGGTTTCGTGTCATCGTCTGACGAGGTGGGTACGGCAGGCAGTACCGCATCGGCACGCTCTCAGAGTACCCTAATATGCGGATCGAATATAATTCTCAACTCGTAGACAAAGATATTAGAGAACTTTTGAATATCGTGAAGCAACTTGATGAATGCCACTCTTGAGTCAATTGGAACTCGAAGTGATAGCGGAGCTATTCCATCCACGATGGAAAGTAATGGATGAGCTACTCCGTCCGACGATTTTGAATGTGTCATTTGAGAAACGTTTTGAGTGTGTAATGAAGTGTGTGTGTGTGTGTGTCTGTATATATTGTGACTGTACTTACCTCAAATTTCCCATTTGGGAATCCACCATCATTGAGGCATCGATCACACATTAATTTTGGTGGCAGTAATTGCCGTTTCTAAAATTGTTGAAAGGACAAGGGATTCCTTTTGGGGGGAGCGCCTTTATGGGGAGGATGTTGGCTACGGTTTTCCACATATTCTTTTCCCTTACATTCTTCATTAATTACTACTTTTGCTATTTTATATAATTGAACATTTATTCATGAAAATCAAATAATATGAAGGTATAACTGTACAACCATCTGCATGATCTGCAGTCTTACATGATTATTCACTGTCACTGTTTTTCAATCGCGATGTAACAAACACTTTTCCCATTGGATTTTACGATGTCAACCAATCACATATTTACTATTCATCTACCACCATCTGCATGATCTGCAGTATTACATGATTATTCACTGTCACTGCTTTTCAATCGCGATATCACAAACACTTTTTCCCAGTTGGATTTTACGATGTCGACCGATTACATATTTACTATTCATCTACCACCTTTCCCTTCCACGCCATTTGCACACCTTGCCTCTACTGCCGTTTTTGTTCTGCGTCTCGTCTCTCTCGCGTCGCGCGACTCGTTCCTCTGACTCGTTCGTGAGTCTCCCGTCCGTTGCGCGCCAGATTCAAAATAGGCGTCTTTTCTTTTATTGACTGGTGGTATGACCATTAGGTCACATAACCCCCCACGTTATCAAGATTTTTTTTCTCACGAAAAAAATAATCTTCTGTTTTGCCACTGTCTCTTCCGTTAATCTCGATCGTCTTCCTCGTTATATGTCTTCAAGTTGTAGAAATTGTGCTGCTCAGTTTTACCTCGTTGTTCGTCAAATAATTCCGCCACGTTAGGGGCCTTGATCGACTTGATTTCGTATGGTCCTTCATACCGTAAGAAGAATTTCGAGTATAATTTGGACTTAGGGTTCGATACCCTATGTACTCTAACCAACACCTTTTGTCCTGCTTTGAATTCGTGCGTCTTCTTCTGAATTCTTTGTCTAGCCTCGCTCATTTTGACTAAACTGTCGCGGATTGTTTCTCCTGACGGCTCCCGCGCTCTCTGGGATACTTCTTCTCTATCCAATGGGTGTAATACATGAGGTGGTCTTCGCCCAAAGTGTGCCTCATATGGCGTTATTCCAGTACTGTCATGCGGGATCTCTATTAACCATTTGTTCATGTCAGGGATTAATTCCCCCCATCTGTCGTGACACTCATGGCAATATGTTCTAATCATCCTTGATAACTCTCTCATGATCCTTTCTGCCGGATTAGATTGGGGATGCCGAATCGACGTTAGCACCGGGTTGGTTCCTAATCCTTCCAACACCTGCCGCCACTGGAGACTCGTGAACATTGTACCATGATCTGATAATACTCTCCGATATGGTCCTGCTACGTTGAAGAACGCTTTTAGTTTCTTGAGGCATGTTTGTGCGTTCGTCCTCTTAATAGGGTAAACCTGAACGAACTTCGAAAACACGTCAATTGCCACAAAATATGTTTGTTGCCATCCTTGGTTTTTGGCAATGGTCCGTATATATCTACAGCTACTAGGTCGTTCTTTTCCATTGGAATTATCGAATGCATGGGTCCTGCATAACTCTTGTTTGGGTACTTGGCTTTCTGGCATAACATGCATTGACCAACCACCTTTCTGATCTGTCGTGCCATTCCTTTCCAATAACATAATTCCTGTAAGATTCTCATTATTTTCTCTGCTCCGAAGTGCGCCATCGACGTATGAACATGTCGAATCAGCTGCTCCGTGGCACTTTGGGGATCCACAACCTATAGATCTCTGGATCTCGTGCTACCCTTCGAGTTACCGCTCCTTGTACCAATTTCCATTCATCTTCCTTCCTTTCTATCATCTCGTAGTCTGGGTCATCTTGCGATAATCTGTTTTCCTTGTATAACTTCACCTTGCAGATGTCTGGGTCTTGCTCTTGCAATGTCATAAGATCTTCCCAATCAAATAGTGGTGCATTGGTGATCCCAAGGTCTATCGCCGCTACTTGAAACTGCTTGACGTTCGCGTACGACTCGCTGCCCTTAGGAGTTTTCCTGCTCAATAAGTCCGGTAAATGATTCGCCTCCCCTTTGCAGTGCTCTATGTCGAATGAAAACTGTTGTAAATATAATGTCCATCTATATAATCGATCATTTTGCGTGTGGCATCGGTTCAGGAATGTTAATGCCTTATTGATATAGTACAGCTCCCATCCCTTCCAAACTGCCCACAAATAGGGTCTCAATTTGGTAACAGCCCATAGAATGGCGTTGGCTTCCTTCTCCGTCGTTGTATACCTGAGCTCTGGGCCTTTCAAAACTCGACTAATGATAGCAATGATTTGGTCCTGTCCCCCACTTCTTGATATAGTACAGCTCCCATCCCAAAATCGCTACTATCGGTTTGTAGGATGCATGTTTTGCTGAAGTCCGGATGCTTCACTACACAACATCTATAAAACATAGCCTTGAGGTTGTTGAATGCTTCATCGTACGAATCGTCCCATTTCCATTTTCTACCTTTCTGTAATGGTTTGTAGAATGGGGACACGATCGATGCAAAATTTGGGCAAAATCGTGCATAATAATTACACGTTCCAATTAGTCGCCGAACTTGTTTTACATTTCGGGGTGCTGGAATCTGTTGAATTTCCTTAATGGTATCCTGTCTAATACTGATACCCTCCGTGGTAATTTCGTACCCTAAAAACACAATGGTTTTCGTACACCACTTTGATTTCTTGACGTTCAATACCAAGTTGTTCTCCTGTAGTATGGTGAGCAATTCTTGTATGTCACGGAGATGTTCGGGAACAGACTGGGATTTAATCACTATGTCGTCCACATACACCGTCACTCGGTCTTGTAGTCGGCCCCCTAGTATCCGATCGACACATTGTATTAATGCTGCTCCACTGTTTCTCAACCCAAATGGTACTCGTCTGAAGACATAACATATTCCTTCAACCGTGAAACCGGTGTATTGCTGGTCCTCTTCTGCTATTTTCATCTGCCAATATGCCCTGCTGAAATCAGTGCACGAAAATACATTGCATCCGCCGAATCCTCGTAAAATTCCTTCCACCTCTGGTGGTGCATCTCGATATGGTAATGTTACGGCATTCAGTCTCCTTGCGTCCAAACAGATCCGTAGTCCTCCATCCTTCTTCTTAACGATGACGACTGGACTAGTGTATGACGTGGCTGCTCTCTTAATGATTCCTTCTTCCGTCATTTCTTTAATCAGTCTGGCTACTTCGTCTCGATATGCTACCGGTATAGGGTAGTTCCTTTCCCTAAACGGCGTGTAGTCTGTCAACTGTATCCTAAACTCGTAGTCTTTGATGGGCTCGGGGTTCTTCATGAACACCTTCTTGTTTTCTAACAACAATTCTTTCAATTTGCTCTTGTCATTCTCGTCTAAAATCTCAGTTTCGTCCACCTGCCGTTCTATCCATTCTTCCACTCCTCCCTCATCAATAATTCCTGCATTAATCCGATATACATCATCCTCCTCACTCCCTGAATCAATCCATACTTCGCGCCCATTCACGGTGACATGCCCCTTTTCTAGATTTATTACAGCTCGATGATCCGTCAAAAATCCATTCCTAAGATAACTGAATACAGCAAATTCTTCACCACCAATGCAATGACCTCATACGCGCGACCTCCGATGCACACTTCTAGCATTACTTGCCTAGTAATGGGGCTGGACCTCTTCCGGGTGGCTCCAATTACGTACGACCGTGTCATCGGCAGCGTCGCTATGTACTTCCCTGTTGCGACCAATTTATCATAGTATTCTTCTGCTACTGCACTTGCTACACAACCCGTATCCACTAATGCTTCGGCCTCCTCGCCTAAACACGACACTATAACAGTCGGACATTTTCGATGGATTTTCTTGCTGCTTTTCTTCCTGATCCAAGGCTCGTCTTCGTAATCGACTACCTGATATGAATTGATGGGGACCTCTTTGTTTACTCCGTAATCGTTCGTATTAGGGCCGCCCGTCAATACGAACCTTTCCCGTTTAAACTTGCGTTGCTGCTCGTTCCGCTGGTGCATGGTATGGCATTCACATCACGTGAATTTCCCCCCTCACTCTTCCCCTTCGATCTTTCCAATCGTTCGCCTTTTCCTCGATTCTCTCCCTCCTGCTGTCTCGTCTGCTCTGACTTTCTCTGTTTCTTTGATCACCCCACCCCCTGATCCTCTGTGCTTCTCTTCTTTCGGGTTCATTATCGACCCCGACACGCATCGCATTTACGTTCACCTCGTTTTTCGTTCTTGGATTATTGGCAAATGTCAAGTCGAAACTTCCCAATGCTTCTTGAAATTTTTCCAAATGCGTATGGCAAGCACTTCTTAGTAAATTCTGGATTGTTGTTGGGAATTGCCTGGTCAATATGCAGATAGTCTCTTGTTCGCTCATGGGTGGCGACAAAGACCCAAAATCCATGATGCGACGGGCCGCATAGTCGCGCATTCCGCCCGCATTCGATGGTTTATAGATGCTATTCATTAACCCCATCTTGAAGTTCAGCTGTATGTCGTCGCTCCAGTACCTTCGGAAGAACCTCTGCCTAAATTCCGCCACGGTTGTGGGGAACGGGTTGAGGGTGTCCGCCCAAGTTCTTGCGTTTTCTTGCAACATTTGGTATATTACTTGTGTTTTACTTCTTTCTGGAAGGTAGCTTACCGCTAGGTGTCGCTCCACTGCCCTCATAAACGAGTGAGGATTCTCTTTCACGTCGCCCGAGAATTTCAGCGACGATGGGATCGTTATATTTATAGGCCCGCCCATCACACTCGGAGTCGTCTTGATCTCTCTTAATTCTTGTACCGCCGTCTGCAGCACGGTGACACTCTCCTCACATTTTCGAACTTCTCCTCGCATTGCGTTCTGGCAGATCTCCATTGACTGTTGTAACTCCCCCTTCGTGTTTGCTATCTCCTCCCGCATCTCATGCTGGCTGATTGTAATGAACGCTTTAAATCTCCCTTCGCGTCTGCTATCTCCATCCTACACACCTCCGTCTTCTGTTCGACCCTTAGCGATATATCCTCTACTTTCCCCTGAAGCGACTCGATAACTTTATCCTGGGTTGCGATTCGCTCTTCCATTTGTGCTTTAATGCTTTGACTAATTTCATCGCCCATCTTCCGAATCTCCTCAACCCTCTTGACTATCATCTTCCTCTCTTCTGTTCCATTGTTCCTCATAACTGCTTCTGTTCTCATTTCTGTTCCTCATTAACTGCTTCTGTTCCTCCAACCTCCGATTCTGTTCCTCACTTAACTGCTTCTGTTCCTCACTTAACTGCTTCTGTTCCTGACCTGTTTCGCAATTTGCTTCAATAGGTCGAATATATCCTTCCCTTCCTCTCTTTTCATTGGTTTCGAGCATGGCGTTGATGTGCTCGCCCCGTCCAATTCCATTCTGATTTTGTCGGAATCTTCAAGTTGCGACCCATCTAACCGTTCGACCTCGCCCTCCTCATAACTGCTCCTACCATTATTATTCTCCTCTTCGTATACCAATATATCAGTTCGGCCCTCCATTTTTTTTAAAAACACCTGCTTCGATGCTGCTATGAATCTTTTACTGCTTCACCTAACCTCCACAGTACATATGCTCTAATGCCCACTGTTCGCTACCTTACACCTCAATTTCCGTATAATCATCTACTGAACCAATTCACCATGTCCTGACACGAACAACTAAACTTCCCTTGTAACTAGATACACACACTAATGCAATAATAAAACAATAATAAGTTACATAAGGCACCATGACATGATCACCACAATCTCACTTACTATACCACACATATATTATACACTGAAAGTACAACCTGGTATCACCACATAGGCAACCTATTTTGATGCTTTCATTTCTGCACTGCAATGTTTTTAGAAAATATCCCATATGTGTGTTTGAGTTCACCTGTTCAATGATGCCTAACTCTGTTGAACCCTAATACATTTATAATTCTTAATACAATGTTTGCACATTCAATCTGATATAAATTACTAACTTGGACAAGTTTCCGGATTGTAGTATTCTCAAACAAAAAACGATTTCCATCTGACCAATTAAGTTTGAGATTTTCCTACAAGCACACTGTATTGATTAAAGAAAAATACTGACATGTAACTTCAACTTTAAAACCATCATCGAACCATACACTTTGACACATTGATTTTTCACAATAAGACATAATTTTTTCAAAAAACAACCTGATATAACAATTAAAATTATTCCACATAAGCATGTACATTCAAATTTTAAATCATCATTGAATATCACCTTGATATACTACTTGCTCCACAATATAGACATAATATTTCAAAAACACTACCTGATATAATCAATTAAATATGAAATCTTCCTACAAATATGCTGTATTGGTTAAACAAACACATAAGCATGTACATTCAAATTTTAAAATTATCATTGAATAAATGACCTTTAATTATACACTTTGGCACATTCACTTTGCAACCAACAAAAAAAACATAGTATTTTAAAACCATTGTCTTATACACCTGATTGATTTTTAACTGCTTCTTGGAACCCACTGTACTGAATTAAGGAGATCACCACAAAAAAATCTGTATTACAATTTGTACATAGTTCTTACCTCAATACTTTAACATCTACATTTTCAAACACTAAGCAAACACAGTATTTTAAACAATACCCTAATTGACATAGTTAAATTCCAACATCTCCTAATAAAGGTTTGCACTTTTGAAGATGTGATTTGTTCAATTTTGCTTACAAAATCACAATCTTCCCCTGTCCACACTGTTCGGGCGCCAAATATGTGACTGTATTTACCTCAAATTTCCCATTTGGGAATCCACCATCATTGAGGCATCGATCACACATTAATTTTGGTGGCAGTAATTGCCGTTTCTAAAATTGTTGAAAGGACAAGGGATTCCTTTTGGGGGGAGCGCCTTTATGGGGAGGATGTTGGCTACGGTTTTCCACATATTCTTTTCCCTTACATTCTTCATTAATTACTACTTTTGCTATTTTATATAATTGAACATTTATTCATGAAGAAAAAATAATATGAAGGTAAACTGTACAACCATCTGCATGATCTGCAGTCTTACATGATTATTCACTGTCACTGTTTTTCAATCGCGATGTAACAAACACTTCTTCCCACTTGGATTTTACGATGTCAACCAATTACATATTTACTATTCATCTACCACCATCTGCATGATCTGCAGTATTACATGATTATTCACTGTCACTGCTTTTCAATCGCGATATAACAAACACTTCTTCCCACTTGGATTTTACGATGTCAACCAATCACATATTTACTATTCATCTACCACCATCTGCATGATCTGCAGTATTACATGATTATTCACTGTCACTGCTTTTCAATCGCGATATCACAAACACTTTTTCCCAGTTGGATTTTACGATGTCAACCGATTACATATTTACTATTCATCTACCACCTTTCCCTTCCACGCCATTTGCACACCTTGCCTCTACTGCCGTTTTTGTTCTGCGTCTCGTCTCTCTCGCGTCCCTCTCGCGTCGCGCGACTCGTTCCTCTGACTCGTTCGTGAGTCTCCCGTCCGTTGCGCGCCAGATTCAAAATAGGCGTCATTTCTTTCATTGACTGGTGGTATGACCATTAGGTCACTATATATATATATATATATATATATATATATATATATATATATATATATATATATATATATATAAAATCAGTGATTGGTGAGCGGCTTGGTATAACAAATGCGAATCAAGAGGATGAGCTATTATGAGAATTTAGCGTACACTCTGCGGCCACAGATCGGAACTACTTTCATTTGGAACAAAACGTCTGAAAAGATCACACGCTATTGGGCACGTGGTTGCTGTACGCTACGCAAAAACTCTTCATTGAACAGTCGGCTGTACTAGTCGTTCTAGTTGCAAGTTTACTTCCGATGTATCTTTTTGCTAAAGCGTGAAATGACCAAAATCATGGCGTTTTCATCTCGGCCATGATTCACGCCATCCGTCTATTGAGCTGCGAGCTGGATTGGGCACAACGGCGCAGGAAACGATTGAAAGCCGGTTATCTCGTCCGGAAACAACTGCCGTCCTCCGGGACAGCCCTACCGGTCGCTTCGGGGCCTGCGTGGGTGGGTGGGAGGGGGCTTCCTGGAGAGAGGGTTCCGCTGCTCTAATTGGCGCTGCTCCGCACCCCGCGCGTCCATCAATTCCGATTTGACGCGTCGCGCTACGCACAACCAATTGCACGGTGATCGGCGCTTTCATGTCGGGCCGGATCTGCCTCACTTGTTTATTTAACTTTCTTTAAAGTCAGAAGCAGGAAAATAACTGGTTGTAAAAGAAGTGGGAGAGAAGGTGCGCGAATGGTTCAAAAGTAAAGTAAGGAACCATCTCAGAATTTCCTCTTCGAGAAAAAAGATAGGAAAAGAAACACATTGAGAGGTAGGTCATTGCTCGAGAGTACGTTTACGATTATCGTTACTTGCATATTCAATCGTTAAGTATCATACAGTATAAAAATTATCACCACAATATGCAAATAATGCATCGGTATCATTATTTCGAAATAAATATATTTCTGATAGATACTCAGAATAATTTTTATTTGAATAAAAACAGTTAAGAAGCAGAAAAGATTTTACTTGATATTAGTGTCAAACCGTCAAACATTGACAGAAAATGATAATAATTTGCTGCAGTGCACACCTCCAATGACCAGAGCCATTGGTGTTTGCATTAATCTAATAAAATCAAAATGTAGAAAAAAAGTTCGCAAACATTTGTAGTGCATGCAAATTAAATGAAAAATTTTCACGGTCAACTGAATTGGGTATTTATGCTCATCTAGTCTGAAGCGCCACAAAAGACGATCAACCTTTCTTCTATGGATTTAGTCCATCTTCGTGACCTCTCGTTGTGCAAGAGGTTCAGTCGGAGCGAGTTTAAGTTCTGGGAAGAAGCCGAAGATTACAAGCAATAAAAGCGCTCTTACTCGACATTGTTTCATCGAATTCAATTGCTTTTGAAAATCAGGCTGGAGCAGAAATCTGTTTAAATAAAATCCCGAATTATCGTGACTGCACCCCACATAAAAATTCTAACCCTATGAACCTAATATCTTGGGGAGCTTTCGGCATTATAACTCAATACTTCCGTTAGTATTTGCAGCCTGTAATGAAGCCGGCTTTTGATTCGTTGGCAGGCGAGCCCGCTGAGCGGAGGAGGTGAGAGAGATTTCGTTACATCGCTCGACATCGAGCGGCGGTGGGGTGGGGGGCGCGTACCCCGCCCTCAAGATGCCGCGGCGCACAACTTCGAAGTGTTGCGCGTAATCGAGTTTCACAACACTCCCGGCAGGGCGCGTGGCGGCGCGGCGCGCGGAATTACGGAATAAAGAGCTTTCGGCGGTCGTCAACGCCCCCTCACGCCCCCGACACCGGCTGGTCCAGGCTTACTCTTCACCCCGCACGCACTTAGGTGGCTCGGGACATCAACTGATTTCATTGCAGAGCCTCTGACCCGGATGTCCTAGAGTTCGAGTCCCGACGGTGGCATGATTTTCAACATAGCTAGATCGAATTCAGTCGCTGTCTGGAGGAAAGTTTTGCCGGTCAGCTGCTCTGATCGGTAGTTTTCCGTGGTTTCTCCGATCAACGCCAGGCGAATGCCGGAGCTGTACCCTAACAAACGGGCCACGGACCGCGCGCGATCTTTCCTTCGTCTTCCTTGTCCTATCCTCTCCCCTTACACTTACATACGCTACCCTACCACCCATGTTGGGAGACCAGCCAGGAACTTAGAGCCCAAAATGAAGAAAAAAATTAACCCAAAAATAAAAAGCATCCAATTTTCACAATTCGACTGCTTTTTGATTCCTCGGGAGACCAAAATAAGCCAATCTGAAAATATTTTTTTTTTTTTTAAAAAATTTGATAAAAAATGTGGCCTAAGCTTCTGGTCAAAAATGCAAAATGCCGTAATATTATCTAGTTATTCATAATTAATATAACAATATAATCAATTCATAAAAAAAACGTCTTGACAGTTTATGAAAAGGTACTAGCTTTCAAAATATTGCAGAAAGTTTCTGCATTTCAAACTTTACAATGTTCATTGTAAGCAACAAGAGGGGTATGATGTTCCGAACGAAATTGCTGTTCACGGCGGAACAGAATCTTTTCAGAGAATTGACTCTCTCGCTAGCTTATGTGGCAGTGCTACCGTAGAGCAATCATTTCTCTATGGAGCAACTGCTCGTATGTATCTGGAGGCCCATTTGAATTCATAGGGTAATTTAATAATCCAAATTTAAAAATTAAAAATTTTAACACTAAAACCAATTAAAGGGAATTAATTAAATATGCAAAAACATGCTAAAATTAATTAAATATAAAAAACCTAAACAAATTATAAAATTAAAAAAAACATGTTAAACTTTTGACTTAAACAATGAGAAACAGGAACTATCGATGTAAATCAAACATGGAAGGCATTCTTGTTTAGAATGACAATAAACGGTAACAGCAGGGTCGTGACGATTAGTCGTGATGGATTCACTACGAATACAGTTTGAATATGCAATTGTTAATCAAAAATTTCACAATGAATAATTAATGGAATTTTGTTGATTCAAGACAATATAAAATTTTCTGGTTTAAATTCCTTAAAAAATAATACAATAGTGATATGTTACATTATAATCAATAAAACACCCGCGAAACGGCAAAGTAAGAAAATCAGCTTATCTTTCTGATGTCGTATTTGAATTAATTTTAATGCCCTCTACGGCATTAAAATTAATTTTATAATCATAATATTGATAATAATATTAATAATATTGATAATAATTATAATAACATTGATAATAATGTTGATAATAATATTCATTATAATATTAATTTTAAATTTTACAACGCAGCTTCACAATAAACGCGATATATGCAATCATTTTCAGTGGTGTACAGACCTTGAGTGTTCAGTTGTGCAGGTCTTCAAAAATGTATTTTTCCATGTAATATTTGTAAATAGACATTTTTATGTTGGAAACAGGTCTCTAACTTTAACCGGTTTTACTGTGCATAAGAAACCGAAAACATCCCGTGACGTAAGCATTTTCTTCTTGCGCTGGCACATCTTGAAGTCTTAAAATATTCAATAGACAGCTCCAAGTGTAGTACCTTGTTATCCAGATGAACAAAAATTCTTAGCTAAAATGGAAAACATCTCTTAATGTGCATTTGAGTATTTGTTGAGGTATTTTAAGCCTTTTCCGTTGCGATGTTTCTCAGAAGAAGCAGCGCTCCTCGAGTCGAGAGGGATTACGTTTGTGTTTCTTCGTGTTCGGGGGACTAAATTTTAAGCCCCTGAATGGTTGGGCGGGTGCCGACTGCTCTTGTGAGTCGGAGGGGGCCGTGCCTGAAAACAATTGCGGCCCGCGTTTCTTGTCGGCGCCTTCCAAGTCGCGGTCTCCTGGGCGTCGAGAGTAACGGGGCAGCGAGGCGTGGTGAAACACGGACACCGCGAATGGGCACGGAGGAGAGCGCAGGGACAACAAAAGAAGGGGAAGGTGTCAACGAGTCGGAAACGGAGATGAAGGGAGAGGGAAAGGCGAAGGAACCAGAGCAGGAAAGTGGTGGTAATGGACTGGGAAAATGGGTGGTGAACGTGTAGGGAAGGAGGTGGTGAGGGGATCGGGAAACGGAAGATGGGACCAGGTTAGGAGAGAAGATGGTGACGGAAACGGGAACACTGTTGATGAGGAGGCCGTAACAGCACTGCGGGAGATCTGTTGACGTGGGAGACCCTAGGGTTCGAGTGGCAACGGCTTAGCGAATCGCAAGACATGGACCGCGCGCGATCTTTTCCTTGCTTCTTCCTCTCCCCTTACATACTTTCACTTCCATGCACTTTACTACAACACATGTTGGGTGCTAAGGCAGTCGCCCGCTAAGGCGGTGCCCCATTGGGAGCGATACCTAGATTGGAAAAGACGTCTTGAACGTCCCCGGGTCTCACGTTCGAGCGGGGGAGGAACACCGCCAGCTCCCGAGATATTACATACACTATACTTACGGGGCTTATGACGGGTGGTGCAGAGGGAGAACCTCGTACTGGGTGGGGGACTTGAACACGTTTTTGGCGATAATAGCATGAGAGTTGAGGATTTGGGAAGGGAGTATGATGAGAGAAGGAGAATGATGACAGAGGCAGGGTCAGAAGCTGGAGCAGGAGATAATATGAAAGTGGGTGTGAAACAATGGAGGATATAGTCTCGCAAGGGCGGGGCAATCAGTGTTTATGCAGCATTTAGGAAGTGAGGGCGGGTCTGGGATGGTGAAGGGTGAGTTGCTGACGCTTGATTGGAGGACGGCGGGCAGAGTGGAGGAACGAGCGGAGGCGAGGATGTATTTATCGCGTGGCACTATTAGCGGGGAGGCTGCCTTTAGTCAGTTGTTCCGCACCTGTGTTTTTCTACCCGGGCTTCTTAGGATGCCCATCCCCGACTTGGGTCTGAGGACCTTTATCGAGCACGCGCACGCGCACCTCGCGGGCGGTCTCCTTGGATTGGACTCTCACTTTCTCCGCCAGATGTCGGGCTCCGTTAACTACATCCGAACTGTCTGGATGGGAGAAAGTGAATCTCATTAGAGTGGGATGTCAGAAGGATTTAATTTTGCCGGCCAACTGCCAGGGTTATTTTATGTGCCACGAGCGTGACATGGCTATTGTGGATTTTCCGCCCTTCGGGTGGGGCGTTAGGGGCGGAGAAGAAAGAGGAACAGCAAGGGTGGCGATCACGTGACCAGGGTGGTGGGAGTCAGAAGATCTGGTCTGGCGGCGTGGGAGCGGGGGCAGGAGCTTGGGGTGGGACGGCTAGAGGGAGGCGTGTGTGGGATTGCGAGGGGGCGTGGGGATGGCGGGGAGGGTCCGGGGAGGAGAAGGAGATGAGACGAGTGCGTGAAGGAACTGGAACCGGGGAAGCAAGGATGCGAGTGGGGTGCAAGAGAGGGTGGGAGCCTTTGAGGGCCGCCGGCGCGTGGCGCTCTTTCACAGCCACTTAGGGCCGGCCAGCGCCAGGAAGCGCCGCCGGGGGAACCGGCGGGGGGGCTGCGGGCGAGGGCGGGGCGGGGGGGGGGGGGGGGGGGGGGGGGGGGGGGGGGGCGCCTTAATGCAGAAGAATTGCATTGGAGCGGCGCGGCGTCGCGTCGCGTCGCGTCGGTCGGGCGCCCCTTTGTCCCGGCCGCCCCATGAGCGGCTCCGCTCGCTTCGCCATGGCTCGCTCGGGCAGCGCGGGCGACTGCCTCGGAGGCGCTTCGGGGGCGAGGGCGCGGGCGGAGCATGTGCCGTGGCCGGCAAGGGGTGGCGGTGAGGGCTGAGGCAGAGGCAGCGTAAAAGCGTCTCTGATAGTTCTCTCTGCCTGTGCTGTGATGCGTCGAGTGACTTGTTTTGAAGCGATCAGCGTGAGAAAAGTGCTTTACTTTGCAACAGTCGTGGTTCAGCGTTGCCGCTCATCAGATTCCTATGTGTCGGTGGAGAAGCTCGGTGATAACGATTATCAACCGATTCAGTGTTCAGCGTGTGGGTTTGGGTGACGCTGTGGAGGCTTTAAGCATGAGTGAAGCCAAGACAAGCCATGTCTGTTGGGATGTGCTCATGTATTGAAATCTCATCCGTCTGACAGGTTAGTGCAGCCGGGTGCGTGATAGTGTCCAGCAACAGCACGTCCATCCGTCGGAGGCACTTCCGCTGCCGGTGCTGTACTTGTTCACAGCGAGGGAGCGCATAGGTCTTGGCGTGACTGGGCCCCATCAGTGTTGGGCATTGCGGCCAAAGCATTGGCATTGGTGAAGTGGATATAGAGGGCTTCGCGTGGGAGACATATGCAATGCAATTCAATTCCATGATGCCTTATTTTACTTGGCGACACTCAGGCCATCAGACCTGCTCTTCCGTCGGACCACCCAAATTTCGCTATGCTTCTTACACCACTTAGCGGAGAAAGGAGGTATTACTCGGGCGACGAACCGAGAGGCTTTTTTTAGGCTTGAGGAGGTGGTCTAGGGACTCCGAGGGCGTTGGTGGCGGCATGCTTGAATGATGTACCACCGGCGCTGGAGGCGCAGGCGCGGAGATGGGCGCGAGGGGTGTGGGCGCTGCCCGGGAGTCCTTGGGTTCGAGTCCCGATGATGGTGGAATTCCTATTGTAGATCAAATTCAGCTGCGTTGTGGAGGGGAAATCCAACCGTGGGTTGTTCTGATCGGTAGTTTTCCGTGGTGTCTCCTATGAATCCCAGCGAAGGTAGGAGCATTACTTTAACAAGCGTGACATGGATCGCTAGAGATTATTCCTTTCTCTTCTTTGTTCTATCATCTTCCTTCGCACACACATACACTACTGTACCACAAATACTAGGAGACAAGTCCAGAGCTTAAGAGTTTGCCTCGGATGAGGCGATTCTGCGCTGGGGGAAGAGCCAGGGGGAAACACTCCCTAAAGCGCCGATGTGCAGCTCAGCGCCGGATCGCACCATCCAGTGGTTGTGGAACTCCCTCAAAACCGGAATAAAACATTCACTACATTAACGACACTATTCAACACACAACTACATTAACTACACACACACGTACTCCGAAACGTCAACTGATAGATCAATGATTTCGATCAGCTAGTCAACAATCAATCAATGAATCAGTCGCGTTCAGAAGATGCACATGGGTTTTGGAAAACAGCTATATTCAAATCCCTCAGCTTTCTCCTCGCACGAAAAGCTTCCTGGCCCTTTCTGCAGCTGATGAGCTTTGCCTTTAACGAGAGTTTTGTTCCTGGGAACCGTCTCCCCTCGCTCGTGGCTGCGTCCGCCCTTAGTACGTGTGTGATGAAACCGACAGCTCGGCAATCTGGATTCTCGTTCTTTATCCTAGAATTCAAAGCTCTACAGTGCATTTCGTTGCGTAAGCATTTTAAGTTTGTTTACTTTTGGGTCCAGCTCCACCGTTTGCTTGTTTTTATTTCACGGTCGCGCTCTTCAAGTTTCCCGCTGAAGTTCTTTAGATGGGCATTAAAGATGCATGTTTCTTCCCATCTACTGACCCCAGCTCGCCGAGGATCTACATAAGCGTGTTGAGGAAAACAGGGCATTTTCTTGTCTCTTGCGCCTTCCATTGTCTCATAATTCATATAGGATAATGATTGGATTAAGTGATGTTTTTTCTTTCTGATAGCACAGAAGGCAGCAAATGACAAAAGAGCTTATGTAATTACAAAAAAATTAAAGGCAGGGGAAGGATCACAAAGTAAATACAGGAAAAACGAATATATGATAGTGTCTGAAGTAGAAATATAAAAACTTTCCTGAAATAACTATTTATACCCCGTACTTTTACCTCAAAATCATGCAAACCACGACAAAAGTGAACATGCTACCCCACGCGTCTGATTTTTAGATTCCTCTTTTTTCGTATAGAACGTATGGTAGACAGCCTCTGAGGCTTGAGCGCCACGAGAGCAGCTGTTGCCGCGGGCTCCCTCGCCCCGCCTCCGCCTAACTCGCTTATGCATCCATTCCTTTTACGCAGCCCCCCCCCCTCGCGCGAGAAACAAAAGCGCGCGCGGCGCGGCACCGCGTCGCAGCTTGCGCCTTTCTTCGCCTTCTCCTTCTGTTGCCTTGAGCGAGGAGCACCGCAATTTGGAATTTGCATAAAGTGAATTTAAACCTAATACGAGAGCCAGCCAAGTTATTTCTTTCAGCGACGCAAGTTTGGAAGCATGACGGAGGATGAGGCGGGGCGGGGGATGAGGGTAAGCCGCTGCGTTATGAGGGAAGTTTATGGCGCGTAACGTGTTTCCGGCGCCGCGCCGCGTCGGTGCAGAGACCTGTTTATGCCCCCACTCCACCTCCCTTCCCGCGCCTGCGTGGGATGCGGGGAGTATTGCGATCCTAAAAAAACAATCTGCTGGATGTCATGCGTACTCTGAGGCTTGATCTCCAAAAGAAGATTTTACAAAGGCGTTTCTTCCGTTTCGCTACTTACTCCAACACCCTGGCCGACCCGTGGCGACAGCAACAAGAAGGAAGCCAGTAACAAAAAGATCGCACCTGGCGAATTTTAAAAGGACAAAATATTCCATTTTTTGTTTCTAATAATACGTCATAAATATTATATTTTCTATTCGTCAACTGGGAGCGGTAGCTCAGTGCATCAACTGATGTCACTGTAGCGCCTCTGACCGGGAGGCCCTAGGTTCCCACTCCCCTCGGCGGCAGGATTTTCGACACTAGCTCTTCAGCTAGGTCGAAGTCAGTCGCTGTCTGGAGGAGAATTCTAGCTGCCGGCTGCTCTGATCGGTAGTTTTCCGTGGTTTCTCCGATCAACACCAGGCGAATGCCGGAGCAGTACCCTACCAAACGGGCCACGGACCGCGCGCGATCTGTCCTTCCTCTTCCTTGTCCTATCCTCTCCTCTTACACACACACTTACACTAACATGCACTACACTACCACAAATTCCAGGAGACCGGTCGGGAGCTTAGAACTAGTCCCGGCTGGGGCGGTGCCCCGCTGGTGGGAGAGTCCTGGATAGGGAGAAACCCCACTAGCCGACGGTTGGTCGGCGCCGGATCTCGCCATCCAGCGGGTGAAGATCACCGATATCTCCCGCAAAAAACATGCACTACACTAACGAGACTAATGACCAAAGCACTTGACGCGCCCGGAAACACGGACAAATCAATCAATCAATCCTATTCGTCAGTAGTATATCTTAAATATAGGTAAAACAGACATGTCAAAATTGATGTATACGTTGATTGACAATTACCTTCGGACCTCTGAACATCAGCAGCGCACATGGCAAATCATATGTGATCCTCTTTTCTTGAGATATCCTAAGCGTATTCTCTCCAGCGAAGAAAAACGACGAGCCCTTAGTGACAAAACTTTCGCCTCACTCTACAAGTGGCCACCCGCGCGGCACCAAGGCGGAACTTCAAAGGGATGACCTACCTCGGGGCATCGGCGAAAGCCATGCGCGCAGCGATGACTGAGTATCACCGTTTGACCATTCCGCTTGGCGTCGAAACTAACATAGGTTGAACTTTATGTACACATTACCGCGCGGCAACTCAATATTAGCAAGTTCTAGTGAACAATGCTTTCTTCCGCAAGCCAACGTTTCCAAAACCACTTGACTCTTCATTATGCCAGTATAATATTTCTTTCATAACTTGAAAATGACGAGAATTTCATATTTTGCGGATATGAATGACGTAATGGATAACAGAAGGCCCAACTTGCGGGTTCACAGGTGTATGTTATGGTTAGTGATTGAAGATAGAAATGAATGTTTTAGTTAACCCTGATAACAGAAAATATCCGACTTCTTACGACCATGTGATTCTAGTTTGTTGAGAGAGCTGTGATCTCCAAATCTCACGTAAAATATAGGTTTGAAAGAAGTATCTCTACCGTGATAAGGCAGCAATAGCAACAGCAACAAAAGGTACACAAATAGCCAATGAGAAACCTAATTTTCTGTTACCATGTTTCGAGTATCTGGTTTCTCGGTTCCGATATTCCTGTTTCCGATATTCTGGTTTCTCGATTCCGATTCTCAATATTTCGAAGAATAAAAATATTTTAGATTTATTTTCAAATTTTCTCTTTGGAGAAAAACTTGAATGCGTTTCCAACACTGTTTTGGTAAAAGAATGTATGTTATTCGTATTCTTTTAGTAGACAACAGGGGTTTAAGAACTTTCTATGTGAGCACTTAAGCGCCGCAAGTATTATCACAGTTCCCTCGTAGATACTTTTTTATAAGTTCACCTCTATGTGGCTCTTTCATTACCATTTGTTAAAAAAGAGAATTATCTCAAGGACCCGTCTTCTCTTTCACACTATTTAACCCTCATATATACCCGATACACCATTCTCTTCATATACATCTACATCTCTGTGCAGTTTTGATGCTGCAAAATATTTCTCTAACGGTGATATACATACAGCACAAGCAGACCTACATCAGCCGTCTCAGTTGTTGTAATGGGCCAAAACATGACACACCCAAATCAATCCAACGAAAAGTCAAGCCAAAATCATCATGCTCCGCAGACCAAATGATCCACTCCCCCCAACATATCAAGGACAGAGTACTACTTGATTCCCATCCAGCAAACCAGTAAAATATCTTGGTGTATTACTCGACAAACTTGGAAACTGTACTACTCTAACCACCCATCGAACTCGTACATTTTACCCAATCCTCAAAATCATTGGGTAAAATCAATGATCACACCAGTTCGCTACTAAGCTTCTATTTGGCGGCTAGCAAATCCATTATTCTAAAAATGCAGATCCAAAACGAATCCCTCCATACCATTGCAAAAACACCCTGGTTTATACCAAATTTTCTATTACATAACGAACTCGTCATTTGTCCGAATTCCGTCCATTCCGCCCCTCTGATTCTCTCACGTCGATTCCAAAATACTCAGCCGAACATTTCAGAATTCGCAAACAAAACCCACATCGTAAGCGACTAAAAAGAGAACTTTCACGTCAGTTTCTTGGCCCTCTGTAACTGACATTCTCTTGATGTGGCTTCCCTAATTAAATCTCATCAAACCACGTATGCTCTAAAATTTCAAAAACAATGTGAATTCAGGCTGCTGATGGCCTGCTGGAAAAACAGGAATAAGTTAAAAAGCGAGTTATGAACTGTAATGAAAGGTGAACTTTGAACCAGTACTCCTGACACCTCAATATATACATTAACATGAACATTTTCTTTTAATAATACTGATCGAACAAGAGAATAACACAATGTTTCTTATTTTTGACAAAATATATATCAACTGAGATGAGATATTGAGCTCCTGATATTCCGGGAAACAATAAAATAGGTTTAAAACATTTTAGTAAAACATGATCAGTTTTAGATTGATAATGTTGAAGTAACTAGAAGTAGTCTTGCATTATTTGGATACACCGAATAAACAGTATGAGTAAAATGTCAGTGAATATGGATTTTAATATTCTGATTCTGAAATATGGTTATGATGTCATCATTCATCACATGTTTATTGGAAGTCTTTTGTGCTACATAATAAATTCGAAAAGGTAGAGGGCAAGGTACTAACGTACTCAGATGCCCTCTAAAAATAATTCACTTGCTTAAATATAAGTTAGTTATTTAACGTCAAAAAAGTTAAAAGCTGCGGGATGCATGCTACGGCAAGAAGTGTATTCTGTGAACATCTTCTTAATTCTGGAATACCTACCCTAAGTCATATAGCAGTTCAATTCTAAATACTGAAGGAAATGAGCACTTTTGGCAAAAAATTAAAAAGAAAATATACGCGCTGGTGTGATAAAAAACTATTTGCAGGCGCAATTCTAGGTCGCTGTAGATAAGGGCGTTTATCCCTCATCGTGCCCTTTGAGAAGAAATCGACTTCTCACCGCGACAACACGGAGAACGATAATTTGAATAACTATATTGCCCTCTGAACTCTAAAAGACGTGCACAGGTACTGAATTATATTTTCTTACATTGTTTCAATCGAACGTGAATATCTTCATATTTCCCTTTCTTAGTATTTTTCTTTTTCTTTAGTACATTTTCTTTAGTACATTTATTTTTCCTCTCATGTCTTGCAGAGGTAGACGAACATTTTTTGCCTTCAATGCGATATAAGCACTCGGGAACACCGTGTGTTCTTGGCCCCTGCGCTCTTTTCGCGAGAGGGCGTTTTAGGAGCCTGGAAGTGCTTGCCCTCAACCGCTGCTTGGGAAGAGTTGACAGTGTTCTGGGCCGCTGTAACTTTTGTGACCACTCAAAACTTTGTGCGTCTTGTAAGGCAACACCGGAGTTGTAATATCCTGATCTTCTCTTTATCGTGTTTTTGCAGAATCCGTTAACACACTCTTTCGGGTACATAAAAATGCGGCACATACGCTTTATATTATGACGAGTTGCTTCAAGGAATTATTGCGGTTAATGTGGAGAACAGCGCCATCTCCACTAATACCTCCTGCTCGTAGAATTGACCTACGAAGCGTTCTGTAAGTAGAGGAACATGCACCTATCTAGCAACGTATATGAAAAAACACTAGAAGAAAGATGCTTAATAATCTACTCAATTAAGATGCATAAATTATGAAGGAATAAATAATTTAAACATTTTTGATAAACATGCTTAAATATTATCTCACCGTCAAATGACATCTGTAATTTAATGCAATTAACGATGACAGCTAAAACAAATTCAATGACTCAAGTATGCGGTTCAGTGCCTTTTCCAAGATGAACGTTATTTGGCAACCGACGCATTTTGGCACAGTGACGCGCATCGTCACCTGACGGACGAAACGGCTGTGATGGCACAGTGGCAACATATGCTGTCACAACAGCGTCTCTGACCGGGCTTCGAGCACCGACGATGGTGGATACTCGACGGTCGCTACGTCGATTTCATCCAGCGTCCAGCTGCCCTGATCGGTAGTCCGTGGTTTCTCCTCTCAATACCGAAGTAGTGCCGTAACAAATTGGCCACAAACTGCACCAAATCTTTCATTATTCTTCCTTATCTTATCCCTCTTACCTTACACACGTACACTTATATTCATTACACATGTCAGGAGACCTGTCGGTGCAAATGTTCCGGCGGGGGTCGGCGCTCCTCTGGGAAATACCTAGGGAGGAAAAAACAGAAGCGGATGTACCTCACGTTCCAGTTAGGAAGCAACACCATCTTTCCTGGAATATAAAATGCACCGCACTCAATGCACTGAGACCCAAGAAGGTGATGCCCCCGGAAACACTACTCATTAACCTGACTTTTCTGTGGTTTCTCCGATCAACTCAAGCGAATGCCGGGGCAGGACTCTGACAAACGGGCAACAGACCGCGCGCCATCTTTCCTTCTCATTCTTTGCCCTATACCACCCCTTACACACACACTAACATGCAGTACACTACCACACATGCCGGGAGACCGGACGGGAGCTTAGAGATTGTCCCGGGTGAGGCGGTGTGCTGCTGGTGGGAGAGTCCTGGTTAGGGGGAAACCCCGCTAGTCGACGGTAGGTCGGCGCCAGATCTCGCCATTCAGGGGGGAAAGATCACCGCCACCTTCTGAGCAAATAACGTACACTAAACGTACGGGACTAATGACCTGAGCAGTTGACACATTTTCTGAATCACTAGTAGTCAATCAACCAGCCTGACGGGTTCGCGCTACCTCGCTCGGAGTCTGGCCAGGAGGCTGCACCTCCCCTCGAGCCCTGCCTTCTGAAACTCCCTCGTAGTACGAGCATTTAAAATCAAGGGGAGAGTACTGTAGAGGGATTTTTATACTTAACTTACCAAACTTGAGGGACTTTACTATTATAAAAAGTCATTTTTGTCATAAGTGCGTCAAGTCAATTAATCCGTGTCATTATTTACGCAAAATGTATTTTTACTTTAAAATGCTCATTCTTATAAATTAAATTTATTATAAATTTACAAGAGACCTCGACTACATTTTATAATTGAAAATCAGGGAAAAGAATTACCTTCTACGAGACTGCTGACATCTTGCCTCAATATTATATGACCTAATGGTCATACCACCAGTCAGTAGTAAAAACGATGCCTATTTGAATCGGGCGCGCAGAAGGACAGGAGAGTCACGAACGAGTCCGGGGAACGAGTCGCGCGGGGCGAGAGGAGACGCGAGGCGGAACAAAGGAGAGAGGAGAGAGAGTGGAGATGGCGCGCACGGGTAGTGTGATGTGGATGAATAATGGACGTGTAATCGGCTAACATCGGAAAATCTAAATGGGGAGAAGTGTTGATTATGAGGTGAACGATAATTAGAGACAGTGAATAGTAAAATTAGCCGAAGGAACTGTAACATAAACGCTGACGAGTGATAAACAATCGAGTGCAAACGAAAACACGTGGTGAGTGAGTGCGTGTGGGCCATCAGCCATGGATAGAGCGATAAACGGACGATGTTAATAAAACGCGTTATCGTAAGAAGACTGAACTCGCACGAGAACGTCGAAGGCGTGTGATCGGACAACGAAAACACCGGAATCGGAGTGACGACCCCGAAAACCAGCTAGTGGCGACGCGAGAGGGGGGGCCCACGCCACGTCGTGGCGTGAAGGCCTTGAACAACCGCAGCTGTGTTCCTGCACCAAGAGGGCGGGAAATCCAGGCTGAGTAGACGAACATTTAATAATCATGTAACTTCAGTGAAGTCAGCACAGTCACATTGGCCAGGAAATGTAGTAATGGGGTAGGGCGTAGTAATGAATCGGTATGTAGGTAGGGGAATAAGCAAATGCGATACACATACAATATTTATAACGGTTGCAACCATGATTACAAAGCTGATTAGCAACAGATTCATGTAGTCATAGGTCGGAGTAATCCAATAATAGGATCAAAATTAGATATTAAGTTCTAGTGATGCAATATCATGTAAGACTGCAGATCATGCAGGTGATTGTAACAGGGTCTCTTTAGATTATGCTTTCTTGATGAATAAATATTCAATTATAGAAAATGGCAAACTAGTGATTAATGTAGGATATGATGAAAGAGAATGTATGGAAAACCATAGCCAACATCCTCCTCATAAAGGCGCTCCCCCCTAAAGGAATCCCTTGTCCCTTCATCAATTTCAGAAACGGCAGTTATTGCCATCAAAATTTAATGTGTGATCAATGCCTCAGTTGATGGTGGATTCCCAGATGGGAAAATTGAGGTAAGTACAGTCACAATTACTGCGTGTAAAAGGTATTGTTCAAAACCCTGAAAAATTCATTTGTAAATTGAATATAATTTTTTTACAAAATTACGCAAACAAATGCACATTCAATTCACCCAATATTTAAGAACTAGCCTATAATGTAGAGTATATTTCCCGGAAAGCCTTAACTTAGAACAAAGGTCGACTCGCAGGGGGAGGGCATTCTCCACATCAACCATTCCATTAACCTCATCGTCTCCGGAAACATGTCAACTTCATTCAGAACATTACGTACGTTTCGTTATTCTTAGATGATCCTGTAAAATATTTTGAACAGCGTATACTGTTGAGGACGGACGAGGAAATCGATTCTTTTCCACGCTCGAAATACGATTTAGAAGCGGATTCTCAAATTCAACATTTTTGTTTAATTTTACTCAATTCCAAATAATTTCCGGAAATTGATCGCAGTATCGCAATGGGATATTTTCATTACGAATATTCATTTGTTAACTTCGAACACACATTTTAATTATTTCGAACGTATTAATGAGGGAAGATGGATCACATGGAAATCGCTCCCACTAAACTTGTTGAAGCTCCAGGTGTGAGCTGCATTTAGGACTGTGCGGTACACGCTGCATTGCTGGTTATGTGTCTGTCTCTCCATAAACTTCCAGCGTTTAGCTTGCCACCGCGCGAGACAGTCATGACAGAACTCCTTACTTGGTTACTACCTAATGCGTCAAATAGAAGTAATTTTATTTATACCTCCATACCGACCCTATTCTCTCCGTTCTCGTTTGGACCGGGATAGGTCCAAATGAGATCCCCAATCCCAAATCCCAATGGGATACAATGTCACTGCAATGCCTCTGAACGGGAGGTCCTAGAGTTCGAGTCGAGTCTAAGTGAATGCTGGAACAGTACCCCTACAAACGGGCCATGGACCGCACGCGATCTTCTCTTCCTTGTTCTATTCTCACCTCTGACATACATACACTTTCGGGCACTATATTATCACATATATCGGGAGCTTACAGTTTCCCGGACTGGGGCAGTACCCCACTGGTAGGAGAAACCTGGATGGGGAAAACCACGCAAGCCGACGTGTAGGTCGGCGCCGAATCTCACCATCCCGGGGGGAACACCGCCACCTCCCGTGATAAAGACAAGCAGCGCGGTCACGAGAATAATAACCATAGCTGTGACGCGTCCGGAGACACGAAATAATCAATCAATTTCTGCTCTGACCTTCGTCATGCAGGCCTATCCCGGTAACCCCAGAATGCTTTGCCTATAAACATTTCGGGTGTATAAATCACGTTTTGACACATTACTCTTATTTCACCCTTTCACGGGATCCATTTTGAAAAATCATTTTTTGCAATAATAAACGCCGTAGAAAGAACCATTATTCCAAGTGTAGCGTTTATTTCTGTAGTTGTTTTGATTCTGTAGTGTAAAGTCAGTCAGTTCCTAATTTTGTAGGTAGGGAAGATATAGTTTTATTTGTCATGATTTAATTTTATTGGTCATAGAGCTTGAATTATGTGGCATTTTGGAATTTGTGTTTTCCTTTCCATGTAGTTACATCGGTTGGAGGTTTTATGTGCGACTGACTAACCGTTCACAAACCGAAGAGCGTGTAATGCGGAGATCAGTTCCCGCGGGCGATGGGCTCACCCGAGTGCAGGGCTGTCACTAGCGAGGGCAAATTTTAACAAAACATTGATACATCGACGTTTCGATACATCGCTAAAAGGTTTTCGATGTCGATGGAAACATCTACAAGAAAACATCGATGCTTAAAACATTGATGTTTTAATTATGGACTAATAAATATGCTACTTTCTTATCCATTTTTAATTACAGTTCGTAAAAGGGATGTATGTTATTGTTTGGTTACCAACCTGTTAGTAGCATGTAAAAATGATTATCGAACGTAAAGAATAAAATTAGCAATAAAGAACATCGTGTTTTGCCATCGATTTCGTGTTTCACTTCCGATTCAGACAATGACATGCCTGGCGATAACATACATTCATAAGACAAACACCTCCCAAACCTCCTCAGGTAGCCCTGGCGAAATGTGCAGGGTGATAAAGATGACACAAAACAACGATATTGCTATAGATTGCTGCTACTTTACAACGTGATTAAACCCATTTATATAAAAAAGATTAAAAATTAATAAAACATCGATGTTTTTGTAACCAATCGATGTGAAGAAAACATCGAAAGCAAAATATAGATGTTAATATATCGAGGTTTTAGGTGGAAAACATCAATGTTTTAAAAACATCCATATTTTTTTTGCCGTCCCTAGCTGTCACACAGCACGTCCGTGCTCGGGGCCCGCTCGCCCCCGCCAGGGTACGCTGTTCCACTCGGAGGCCACGACACTCCGAGCACAGGAGGTGGTTATGGCGAGACACACGGCGTGGAGTAAGTTTGAGTTCGAATTCTTAAAATTTCTTTAAAAATATTCGAAAGCATTTTTGCAAATCCGAATTTGGAATCAAAAACCTTCAAATTTATAATGGAGCATTTTTACTTTAAAAATATGAAACAAAACATCCTTTAAAACTTAAACGAAAAAAATGTTCGATGTGTAGTAAGAGTGAGTGAGTTAAAGAGTTGTAAAACCAATTATTTTTTATTTTGAATTTGAATAATTATTATATTTTCTACTTTATTTAGTTTGGGAATAGCTTTTGCTATTATTTTGAGCTTGTGTTTTTGTGCCCGAGATGAACAATGCTTTGAAGCAATGAACAAAAGACAAGTGTTTTTTTGTAAACTGATATAAAAACTTGTATATAATATAATAAATGTTGCTCTATGAAGTAACAAATAGTTGTAGATCTCTTGTGAAGTTCGCTAATCCCTGCTTCTCCTCTGACGTGAGAAATTGTAATCGACCCACTCCTGCCGCCCGCGACAAACGCGCGAATGTTACACAGCACCCTCCGATTGCTCTGCGCTAGTGCATTGCTTACAAAGAGGGGATTTTGAATGGCGGAAGGCAAGAGGGGCGGTGAGTATTGAAGTTGGAAATCATGATGAAATAGGAGGAAGGGAGCAGAATTATTCCGAGGAAACAGTGAATTTGATTTGTCTACCGCAGAAATTCCCAACCTTTTTCTTGCTTCGACCAATTGTAAAAGAATTGTTTGCTTAATCGACCCTCTTGCAGTTTTTAATATAAAACCCACAACATAATCATAACCCAAAGATATTGCACGTAAACTTAAGGATCACATTTACACATACCAATATTTTCGTACGAATCTCGTAAGTATTTTTAATAATCTGAGATACTTCTCCTTCTGAGTCGTTTAGATTGTAATCTTCATTCTCGTGCAGTGGTCATAAAATGTTGAGGGAGTTTAGGAACTGGACATTACGTTTGTGCAGTACGTAGTGCGAATATTATTTTCTTGTGCGATAGTAATGTTGTGAATACGCTGTTATAATTTCTCGAGTTTTATAAACATTCTACCGATACATTCGAAAGAAGAGGAGCAAATTTGTAATATATTGTTAGTTACTTTCTAGCTTTGAAAAATTGACTATTTCATTAATATATTTTGTAATTAATAGCATCTTGATTATATCGATCAGTCCCCATTTCTTATTCTGGTAATGACTCTTCTCCAATCGATATCTTAATCGTCATCTACTCCCTTTAAAATGTCATAGAACCCCAAGGGGTCTATAACGACCCCACTGGGAACCCCTAATCTATCCGAAACTTCATAAAGGGCAACAGGCATTTCAGTCTCAGACCTACGAGTAAAGAACACCTTTCGTTGACTCTGGTAACCAAATGATCCCCTCAATCGGCGCTACTTTTAGAAAATTGATTAGATGAACCATTAGTATCCGATACCGCAGGATCACAGGCGTGTTTATATTCACATCCGCACAGATTCACCCACCGAGAGTGCAAACTGATGTAAAGTAACCGAACATCACTCTCTCCAGATTGATACACGAGAGACTGAGCACATACGTATCGGTTCCCCACATTTTTAAACAAAATATTATATTCATTCATAAATATTTAAAATGATTCGTTTTTGTTTCAATGGTTAATTTTATAGTTTGTTTTCAATACGCGTGTTTAAAATTTCAGTCTTATCAGAAGACCTCTCAGATTGGCCATGCTTGGGGCCGCTTGCGATATTACGGTGCGCCATGCACGAACGTACGTGACGCCTCGTGCGTAGTAGAATCACGGCTCGCAGAGCGTTTTCCACGACCTCACCGAGTCAAACTTCTGAAGGGGGCGTTGGAAACTAAGAGTGAACCTACGGCTGCGTTAGCAACCCTTGAACCTACAAGGATCAATATTAATACAATCTAACGTAAATCCACTAGCTTCGCAGTACCTTCATATTTTTACCCTATTCCGTGAAATGATGTGCAATTTGCCTGAAGAATATAAAAGTTTCTATTGGTGCTCTAGAAACGAGACACAAAATATACGTCAGTATTACGGGAAATGGAATATAAATTGGGGATGTGTACTCCAGTGCCACTCGTTGTTTCTAATTCAATTTACATATTTAAAGTCTTTCATATGAACCAAGTTTCATTTAGTTCCTGTTGTCAACCACCCGAGACCTTTCCTTGTTAAATGTGAATTTTTAGCTCTGCGTATTTTTCTACAGAGATAACGTCGTGTAATTGCGAAAGAGCACAAGTTGCCAACTATGCGGCGGGCTTGTGTTCGGAGCTCGTATACGGTTCAAATTTTCCACTTGCGATTTAGGCGTGGGGGGCAAAGACGCCCCACTGTTAGTATCATATGTTGATCATTATCAGTTCATAATAATATCCTACAGACTTCGGTATTTAGTAAAACATCCAGTGTAAAGCTACTTCAGAAGATATTTTAATCAACTGTTTATTCGCAATTTGTTCTTGTACATGGACATTAGGTGAATGATTTCAAAATATAAATTGAACATGAGTGTTGTCTTGTAACAGTACGAAGTGAATGGTAATGACTTTGATCATAATTTTGGCGATGGTTGTTGGCGATTGTTGATTAATTGCAAGGTTGCATGATGTTTGGCGACTTGTTGATAAATTGCAAGGTTTACGTAGTCTGTCAACTTTACTTCAATGTTCTTTCTACATTATTTATGCAATTCCGGATCTTTGGCTGAGATCTTCAAGGGGTACCTTTTCAACCTTCTGATGTCTTCACTATTGTCCAGGATTTTCACATTTTTACTTCCAGATAATTTGGATAGTTTTGGAGTCTTTTTCCGGAATTTTCTTCTTCACCTTCTGTGATGGTCTGATGGATGACCGGAATCTGCAAAACCAGAAGAAGACGAAGAAGGAAGAGGAAATTAAGAATAGGGAGTAGAAGAATAAGAATGAGAAGAGGAAGCAGTAGGAGAATGAAAACGAAGAGGAGAAGAGAAAGAAGAAATGAAATGCCGATCTCATCGCCGGATCCCTTTTCAGTATACATTAAAACAAAATAATTTGAATGTTGCTCGATTGATCACTTTATCCATTTTATCAAATTGTGAACGTAATGTAATGTAATTATTCAGACCACACTGTTTCCCATTCTGGCATAGTTCTTCGCTTGATCAATCCTTTATACAAGCTTCTGAAGTGATTTGTTCAATTAATTCTACGTTACTGAGATTTTTTCAAATTTCCAACTCATATCAGCATGAGCAAGAAACGCTGCGTGTTTTACATATTCAAGCAATTTGATGTAAAATTATCAATATTATTTTTTTATCTTCTACCATTTTGCTAATGCATGAATGCTCACAAGCCTACTGACCCCCTGGACATACCTTATTCCTATATATTTTCAGTACAAATGTGTTTACAGAAAAAAATGCTCAGGATAATAAAGGCAGATCCCTACCGACCTCGCATTTTCATTTAAAAGTATGACGGTAAACTCCCGCCGTATACCTCTCATATGCTAAAATATCAAATGAATTTGGATATGGCAAAACCCTCAAATTCCACCTTCAAAATTTTGTGCGTAATGAAAGTGAATTGAACGAAAAGAGAAAAAATAATTTTTCTGGATACGAACTTCTGTTGGGATCCGCCGTTACTATTCTGAGCCCCTCAAATAAACGTTTCAGTCTCTGCGAGGACTTTTTTTATTTCATGTTCTGAAACTAACGAAAGAAGAAACATGCAGATCCGGATCAAATCATCATTTACAAAACCATGTTTCTCAAAATATTGCTGTACATATAAAATATGTAGTTACACCTCGTGTGATATTATTTTATATTAGGCTCCGGGTCGATTGGAGTAATAGCTAGTTGATAGAAGTGCCTTTCTTGTAGTGTCCTTTCATTATTCCTCCCACGTTAGTGAGATTTGCTACATCGAAATAAGCTAGTATCTTCGCTTTGTCTCCAACAACAGAGTGCAGAGATTAACCCGGCAAACACTACCTGTAACCCGGTAATGATGAACGAGCCCTTTTCAAAGAGAATACAGGAGAACCGAACCTGCGATAAAATTTCATAACCCCCGGCCAGGCGCCGGCGCCGACGGCGGCGAGCTCTCCCTTTACGAGCGGCCGTAAAAGGGGATGTCGCCCTGCGGACCCTAGCCCCGCGGGCGATGGGCTGGGATGATTCCGTGCGAAGCACAAGGGCTGCCAGAACCCGCAGCTTCGGCCACAGCTTGATGCTTGCGTTCCCTCTCTCACTCACAATCTTACTAATTTGTTAAAAACGTAAATCAGTATTTTATTACTATTATTTCCCAATTTATAATTACTGCCATGAAGTTTTCAGGGTGGAATCGTTTCTGGGTCTAAGAAAAATGTCTAATGCGTGAGTCGACAGACTTGCCCACGATGCTCATGATTTCAAGTTCTGAAAATTTATATAGGGTTGTTTTTATCAATTTTGAATTACTTAAATAAAACACGTGAGTATCCGAATTATTGTACTTTTACTTTAAAAATTATACATTTCATAGCTTTACTCTTGTCTCTATGAATAAACATCAATAATAACTATGACAATACAATAACTTAAATAAAAAGATCTTCTTGACTTTCATACTATATTTGAACACGTTCACACAATTCGTTATTCGCTCGAAATCTATAACTTTCTCATGGCGATGTGTTCGACGAAAGATGCATGATCTTTCTCATGCATCTTCGATTCTCTGTTATGAATATTTCTTATATCTAAGTTTAACGGAACTTCGTCTTCTCACATGAATTATTTAATGACTATACACTTTCTTTTTTTGTTGCCCTCTGCATTCTTGACAGATGAAATTCGTGTTAAGCCCTTTCTGGGTGCATACATTCCACGTCGTCTTGTTGCTTCGGCCAAGTTCCAATTTATAATTTTACATCCGACGGTCTGAAACTACCTTCTTTAAAAATCCCTTGCCTAAACTAATTAGTTGTTCGCAAACTTATATGCACCCTACGATCCTCTTTTCAGTAATTCCACAACTTCAACAAATTATTCCGCAATAAAACTGCGCTACCAACTCCACGTCCGACAGCCACCTAGGCTGAGCACGTTCTCGCCTGCCTTCCTCCTAACCGACAGATCCTCAATTTGTCTCTCTTTGCTCACTACTGCGCATTATCTTCAATTGTCAAGCACACCCGCTTCTTACCATTGCTTGACACTTAGTGCACTTATTATATTGTTTATTCTTTGATCCTCTGCCTTTATTTATTATTATTTATTATTATTTATTAAGCTCGTAAATTACTCACGAGTCCAATACAAACCTTTATTTTTCACTGATTCTACCGCCGGTAACTTCCGCCTCTCGACTCTTATTTAGATTTTGTTGCGTTCGTATCGACTTCTCGTTCTTTTTCAGGTAATCTTATTTACTTTTGAGATGATCACAACATAAGCTAGAATAAACCATCATAATATCTACTACATTAGTCTAAACGTGATCAGAAACTTGCTCACCTTTATTTAAGGAGATCGTTAATTATCGACAATTATTAAAAAATAAATATAATTTTAAAAATTTGATAATTCTAAAAACAGAATGAATAGTTATTTATAAAACAAGAAGTTTAAGAATAAATTTATTCTGGAGGAGGAGAAAGGGTAGTTCTTGAGAATGATAGCATAATAGCTAACACTAATTAAAGTTTTTAGTTTAATAAGGTTTGAAATACCCACACCAAAATTTCTCAATTTATAATTTTAAAATCATGCATGTGTGCAGCCATTAATCCAGACACAGAGCTTTCAGAAGAGTCTATATGTCTCTCAAAGCATTTGATATTCATAATAAAACGATTATGAAACTACATAAAAATCTGTTGAATTCTATGTCATGCAGATGTTATTTTTTAACAAATGTTTTGTCCAGTTGTTTAATATGTGACGTTAAGTAATAATTCATTGAATCACAATATAATTTGAATGTGTTCCTATGATGAATGTGGAATACGTTTTCTAATAGTTTTTTAATAATTCTTTCCTTGAAAAATAATTTGCTATTTTAACTGGCATAATTCCAGACACGCAATGCAGATTAGAAGTCAAGATGCAAGGTTCCGGGGGCTGTGCCATGTGTTCGCTCGCGGATGACTAGGCATCGTGCAATGCATTTATACTGTAACTGCGCTGGAATGCACATTCCAAATTCTCAATAGTATTTCAAAATTATTTCTTGTTCTTTACGTTTGGTATAGTGGGATAGCGAAATCATTACACATTAGTCTGTCTTTTTCTTATTTTAATCTTTCGGAGAGTATCCGGTGTATTGTGATCTTATTTTCTTCATATCTATAATAATTTTCACACAAATTATTGGTCTTACATAGCTACTACACAGATACAACATCAAAGCATGCTAACTGAAATTTTTAAACTATTGCAATATTCTATAATTAATATAATACAATATAAAATATCAGACTTAAAATTACAAAATTTCAGCTAAATTTAAAAGCTTCAGAATCCCAAAGCTTCAGTGAGACCTGAAGCAAATCGGTTCGTCACTACTCCTGTGGGTGAGATGATTATTGGCACTATTTCAGCCTTACTCAGTTTCCAAACATGTTGGATTTCTGCTGCCAAATTCTGGTATTTTGAAATCTCCGATTCTGTCTTATTGAGATTCTTTTGTCAGTGGACAACCTACATCTATGATTGTTGCATACTTTTGTATTTTATTGATAACTACTATGTCCGGGTGATTATAATCCAGTTTTATCAGTGACAATATGCCTATCCCAGTAGAGTTAACTATTTTCTATAACCGGTGAAGGTAAAATGGTGGAGGGTTCTCTATAATTTGATGCCAACTGTCTATGGATTATTTTGGCTACTTGATTGTGCCTCCCTAGATATGCACTGTGTCATGAACTGGGCAACCTGCAATCAATCACATGGTCGATGGTCTCATTTGGTTGATTACACATTCTACAGACATTTTTTATACTGCTCTTCAGTATGTGTTTATCATAATTGCGTGTTTTTATTACTCCATCTTGAATTGCTGTTATAAATCATTCAGTTTCAGAAAATAAATATCCCATTCAACGACAGGAGAGAAGAGACTTTATCAACTGATGGGCTATTTAAGAGATTAGGATATTTTCGATGAACGGTCTTGTTCTTCCAATCTGTCTGCATGTTGCATATCTGGGAAACAATTTCAGAGTTGGTTTCAGTCTTCTGGAGATTTAGAGCTGAACAGTTTGCATCTACAGCAACTACATTCTTCAGTAATACACTATCCGTGGCGTGAAAGTACATTCGCATTTTCTTTTCTTGTGACCTGCAAAGATTGAAGATACTAAGCAGGCCTCTACCTCCTTGGTTTCTGGGAAGATAAAGCCTTTCGACAGCGCTCTTGGGATGTTGTATTCTGAATTTTGTGAGGGTGGTTCGAGTAATTGTATCCAGTTCCCGAAGGTCTGAGTCTGAATATTTCAGGATATCAAAGGAAAATGTCAATACTGGGACATCATAGGTGTTAATAGCACTTATTAGATTCCTTGAGTACAATTTTTTGTTCATCAACTTTGTGATTCTTGATTTGTATCTTTCCTTGAATATCGGCTTCATATTTGTGTGGTTCACTTGTCTATTTTGTTGGATATTAAGGTCGTGGTACAAAAGCTGTCGAAAATCACAAGTTTCATCCTGTACTTCGACCAATTTACCATTTTTAGGTGTATTTCGCCACATTTATCAAATCCAAAGGACATAGCGATATCTTCACTATATACCCGCGCCACATACTTCAACGCTTTCAGGTGGTTATGGCTCTCGGCAAACAGTTTAAGATAATCCATAAACAATAAATGGCTGATTCGGGAGGTAGGATCTCTCAGTCGGAATCTGTACCCTAGACATTCCTTGTTTAGAAGCTGTGATAGGGGGTTTATAGCTAAACAAAACCATAGAAGGCTCAATAAATCGCCTTGAAATATTCCTCGACGAATATCAATCTTAAATGTACAATTCTCCAAATTCATCTCTGTGTACCAGTTTTTCATTAAGGCAGCGAGCAGGTTTACAATCTTTGTATTAATTTTATATATTTTCAAAATGTGTATCAGTCATTCATGAAATACCGAATCAAATGCCTTTCTATAGTCGATGTAGCACATGCTCAAGTTTCGGCTTTTTACCTCAGCTTGTTTTATGATTACGCTGTCCACAGTCAACTGTTCTTTGCAACCAAAGGTGCTTCTGATGCATCCTTTCTGTCCCATGCTGATGATATTGTTCTGATCACAATGTATGTGTATCTTTTCGTGTAAAACCGATGTTAATAACTTATATAGAACAGAGAGACTTGTTACTGGCCTGTAATTTTTGGGTCTGATTTAGGAACACTTTTGGATAGTAAGTAAGTAATACCTTGCATTAAGAATTTTGGGTACTGATCAGGCTTCTGAAGTATCTCATTAAAACTATTTGAAATCAAGTGGTTTAGGGAGACAAAACGCTTCAATCAAATGTTCTGAATTTTGTCAGATCCCGCTGATTTCCAATTTTGGCATTTTTTAAGAATTCCTTCAATGTCTTCGGTGGTAATGTGGACTTCAGACATTTCTGGAATGTTGCCCATCTTTTCCTGGAGTTCAGAGAGCCATGATGCATCATGATTGTAGCTTGAAGGGTTGGTCCAGATTTCCTGCCAGTATGACTTGAATTTATAACTATCAACTTTCTCCTGGCTATCAGCTTTGTGTTCCAAGTTCCGATAGAATACTTTCTGGTTCCTCTTAAATAACATATTTTGTTGTTTCCGCTTTGAGCATTCATTGTATCTTCGCAATCTAGCACTCTTAGCTTTGAGCTTTTGTCTAGCTTCATCGTGCTATGGGGGTAGTTTTTGTCTTAACTCGGAGTCGTTGATGTTGATTTGCATTTTATGGAGAATTCTATGAATTTTATGCTTTACTCTTCTACTTTTGTTGTTTGAAAGAAATTCATGAATTATATTGATATTTTTTCTCAGTTTAACAATACATTTTTCCAGTCTGAATTGCCATGCAGGCTTTCTCGCTTTCTTTGTGTTGCTTGGTGGACTATTCTGAATGCACTGTCCATTGAGATCAATTGCAGCTACATACAAGGCAATATGAACATCTGTCAAGTTATTTAATTGGTCGGCAACCTGAGGTATTACCTGATCAACTTGCTTATTAAGAATATTAGATTGTTTGATAAAGATCAATTTTGGGATTTCAGGCCTACCAAGAGTATCTGTGTCTCGAAACAGAACTATCCTACAAACTTTTCAGCGGTTTCCTTATTTATACTCAAATCATTTGTCTGTATTATTATTATTATTATTATTATTATTATTATTATTATTATTATTATTTCCCAATTTCTGTAGATATACACTGATGCCGGGGTTCTCAAAATCACCCAAGGCAACAATGGTTCGCACGTAAAGCGGAACAAGAATATATTTTGATTTTATATCAGTCAAGTCAGACTTAGAATTTACGGACTATATTTGCTGTTCCCAATAATGCGGCTTTTTGAATTGTCCGTATATGCTTTTCAGTCAATTCCAACTTCTTCGCGATCTCTTGCCATTCCTTGGTGACCAATCCATTCGCTGAGACCACTACTGGAAGCACTTCCACAGCGCGCAATCCATACATGTCCTTCAATTCAACAGCCAGGGGTTGGTATTTCCTTTTTTTCTCAGCAACAGTTGTTACAAGCCGGTCATCTGTAGGAACCGCAACATCAATGATGCATGATGTTTTAGATATTTTATCAAAGAGAACAATATCCGGTCTATTTGCTTCCACTGTTCGGTCAGTGAAGATTACACTATCCACAGAATTCGAGCTCGATCATTGCTGATTACTTGCTCAGGTTTGCACTTATAATATGGTTGTTCACTCTCTACGAGGTCGTATCTTTTGGCAAGGGCTTGGTGGATTACTTTGGCGACGCAGTTGTGTCTCTTAAGGTATTCTGTTTGTGCTAATGCGGGGCATCCACAGCAAATATGCTGGATTGACTCGTTGGTGGATTTACATAGGCGACATCGGCTATCAATTTGCTGACCCATGATGAATTTTTTATAAGCTCTGGTTTTGACAACTTGGTCTTGAATGGAGAAAATAAATCCTTCCGTCTCACCGAAGAGGCCCCCGGTTCGAAGCCACTCCACTGAGGTTTTCTTATCAATGTTCTCCGAAGTTAAAGTTGCAAAAAATCTACCATGAAGTTCCTTTCTTTGCCAGATATTCACGCGGTCTTGATGCTTCAGGTAATCAAACTCTTTACTTGGTTGTGCCAGCCATAATGGGGTCATCTTTCTATCTTGATCACAGATAGCTTTGTGAACAGACGAGTTGATAGAGATTATTATTATTATTATTATTATTATTATTATTATTATTATTATTATTATTATTATTATTATTATTATTATTATTATTAGAGTGTGTGTTACTCAGAGCGCTCTAGTGTATGTAAGACCTCTCACCTTGTATGCCTCATATGTTCCCGTCGTGGGTTGGTTGGGAGCTTGGGCAGTCCCTGCTATCAGAAGGACGCACTCATTAGCATAACAGAGGAGGAGCTGCACATGTGACCTCTCCAGGCAGGCGAGATGGACGGCGTGCGGCGGGTTCGCCGTGTTGCCGAGAGATAGCGCCTCGGAAGCGTCCGTGAGTAATTAAACCACTCGTCCTTCTTCAGCTGCCAAGATGGTTGAGAAACGTCTGAGTGAAGTAGCAACTATGAATCTTGCTGACGGAGAATATATGGCTCGTATTTTTAGTTTTCATTTTTCAATGGATAATAAAAAGCGACTTAACTTGGGATTCGTACGAAACTCTCTTCTTTCACTACAATTTTATTACGTTCCAATATTGGCTATATACGTTAAAATACCAATATCACGAAGTCTGTATAGAGGAATTTATATCACTCTTATTTTAAAACGGCTATTTGCAAAAAATATCAGAAGCCATGCATTGGAGAGAAGTGCATGAACATATAAACCATAACAAAAAAACACAGTAACTATACCAGGTTCGTAATTGCACGTGTTATGGGAATTTCTGAAACAGGCGACGATTCACAAAATTTAATTAGAGGAGTCATAGAAAAATTTGATTTACACATTTATTTGCGTGAAATTGGCGCACTACAAGCGGGAATTGAAATACTATATACATTCACTTAATGCGAATTAGATTAAAGACTCTCAAAGTGAACTTTTGCTTAATAAAAAAATAAGTTTCCTTATAAGGGAATTATTACATGCATATGAGTATATTCAGTGCCACTAATTACATAAATGATCAATGATGATGTTGACACTTTTTGATTTTTCATATTCTCTCCAAGACCTGACCTGACGTCAAATTAAGGTCTATTATATTAAAGCCTTCAGAATCACGGTTCCAATTTCTTTTGAAAACAAAACTTTCTGTGAGGGAATATTTTTTCACCACACTATGGTGCCGGAAATAATGATTCTCATTTGCGTTATGAGTTCTAACTTAAGTGCAGCGTAAAAACATCTTGTCAGCTGCTGAACTTTGACACTTCCTGAAGAACTGCAGAAGACGTGTTTTTCCCCTGAGAGAAAAGCCGCCGCTAGAAGTCACCACAAACCACTCTACTCCTTTGAGTATTTGTTTCCAGTGTCAACTACTTCGGTCTGAGCTCCGTCAATGCAATGCAGATGCATCCGGGAGGTTGTTCTGTTCACTCGCTGAGTTTCGGCACCGACTTAGACGTCGAGGATTATCGTCGCGATGGAATCATTAACACGAAGATTGTCGTATTTGTGCGAAAAAGTTACATAAATAAATTCCGTTCCTAATAATTGACATCACATAAGTGACTGTCACACTGATTGATTAATTGTTCCGGGCGCGTCACCTACTAAGGTAATTTCCCGTAAGTGTAGTGCATATTGTTGTTTGCTTTTGAGAGGCGGTGGAGATCTTCCGCTGGGTGGTGATCAGCGGTAGCGCCGGTGCAGTCCCTGACGAGCGGTGTTTTCCACAACCAGGCATCTCCCGACGGTAGGGCACGGCCCCAGCCGCACACTGGTTGAATCGGGTCAAAATCCTGGCGATAATGGCAAAATTCGAAGTGCGCGTTCGCAATTCTAATTTAGCAAATCTTGTTTGGAAGAAATTGGAGAACACTACTTTAGCTCCAGGACGTATTTTCAATATTTTTTTTACCTTCATGGTCTCTTAAAGTTACCGTTGCTCGCAGCACTCGAATTCATAGATTCTTATCGACTATATTTGTGAAATTAAAAAAGGGTTTTAATTATTTTTAGTCGATTCTGTCGTATTTCCGTGCAGAAGACTCTTTTGACTATAGGTTAGGTACAGTGTTAAGAAAATGCGTCTAATATATGTAATACGGCTGTACTCTAACCTATGAAGCGTAACAATGTTAGTCACGTATATTGTGGATTATAATTTTTGTCCGGCGTATTCCTGCCTCAATCTTTTTTTTTGTTTATCAAGTAGAATGCCCTTAATCAGAATATCACACATTTAGCTGCACATACCTGCACGTTTTGGTTTCATAACCACTTTACTGAAATGCTACGTAGGAAGATTTAGCACTAGATATCCCGGAAGTGTCTTCGTCGCAACAGGGAATTATTTTCTCTGTATTTTTCCATTTTTCTTTCGTATAATTACTTTTAATAATAAAGTTACTGATATAAATTTTTGCAATTATAACAATATTAACCTGCGATCGCGAAAAATATTGTATTCATATTTCTACACATATCATTATTTTTATGAGTCAGTTGGCCATTTCCAAACGGCCTTTTTCAATTTTGAAATTTCATTATGATATTCGAAATCAGTGATCTCCAGAACCCCATATGTATATTTTTTATGCATTTTTGTTTGCTTTTGAATGATTAGATCCGCTATTTTGAATTTTTAAATTTAATTATGATATTCAAATTCTGCGACCTCAAACAATCTTTGATACCCATTTTTACGCAAATCCACTCGCATTTGCAATAATGACCATGTTTTAGGCCCGATAACACCAGTGTGAGCCGGGACAAGCTCTGAGGTCCCGACCGCTCTCCTGGCATATGTGGTAGTGCAGTGCATGTTAGTGTACGCGTGTATATGGAGTGATGATAGGACAAGGAAGCGAAAGGAAATATTGCGCGCGATCCGTGGTCCATTTGTTAGGGTTCTGATCCGGCATTGGCCTAGTATTCATCGAAGAAACCACGGAAAACTACCGATTAAAGCAGCCGGCCACTAGAATTCTCCTCCAGACAGCATGCCTGTTAGAAGTTCATTGAGGGACCCCAAATTGGACTGAAATTGAGGAAATTGCATTTATAAATATGGTATTAGTTCCGATTTTCATTAAAACATCTACAATTTTGAAAATTACAAAACTTCATATATTTTCCGAACCCGTCTTTCATCTCAAGTGTTAAAGTCAGGGATTCCTTTAGCTGTGTAAAAATTGCCTTTGCTTCTAGCAAAACTACTCATATTTTCGAAAAATTACACACTTTATTTCTAGATCCGTTTTTTATGAACAAGTTTTATTATGAAAAAAGTTCTTTAACAGTAGTGTAGTTGTAGGAAGACGTCGAAGAAAATTGAACCTTTGCCGTTTTCGAAAGTTCAGGGAGCCCAATAAAAATGCGTTCTACGCCACTTCCTTCGCGTCTTTTGCTCTATCTGAGAATACAAAATATGAAGAAAAAATGTGGAATCATATTTGAGAAATTTTTGAAAATGTTGAGGCTTCATGTAAAGTACCCCCAAAAATAAAAGCATTTGTTACAACTTGAAGGAGCCGCGACATCTGTCAGTTCGATTGGGGAATATCAATTTTGGTGAAAATCTTATATTTGGTGTATCCGCTAGGGATGTTCATAGAAAGACGAAGAGATGAACAGACGTTTTGCCGACAATTCGGTATCATGGACCCATGTTGACACCAAACCTGAATCGTGACTACAGAACGGATTAGAAGTAATTTACTACACATAGGAACAACATTTATACACTTGTAGTTACGAGAGCCCGGAAATAAGAGTTTTTCTGTCAGTTCTGGATAGTGTTCCACAATCCAGAACCTTTCCACAGGGGCTACAGCTGGTAGAAGAAATATACCTTACACTATGTGCTTCCGCGACGCTCTGATTCGTGATTCACTTGGCTACATCTGCCATCTAGCGGGAATGTAGAATACTAGTATCAGTGGAGCTCCCAAAAGAGGGCGCGCAGATTCGATCTTAAGTCTTCGTCTACCAGTGCGATTGTATATCATTTTCGAGCGACCTTCGTATATTGTCAAAAATTTCATCTGCGGGGAACTGTTTTCAAATCAAGCAATACTAAAGGTTCCCACAGACCGGCGCGGACCATCCGTTGCGTACGCGGAAGGTCTGCTACGGAAATTTTGAGATACTTGTTGGCTTATGAGCAGGTTCAGACCCCCGCGGCTGGCGAGCGGCCGACAGCGAATTGGCAGCATTTTATTCTCTGCGAATTTCCATTCGCGGTCGACTTTATTTTTCCGATGCCGCTCCAGTTTCGCTGTGGAGACCAAAGCAAAGACTCGTCAGTTCTCGAATATTTTCGGTCGCCAATGAATCTGACAAGACAGAACGGTCAGAAAAATTCTTCTGATATTGTTTAGTAATTAAATTAATTTTAGATAACATTAATCTTCGATTTTTTAAATTTTCTGTTCTTAAAATTTTGTACATTTTAGTATCTTATTTGTATTATCTATCTTTTTTGTATATTATATCTAGTACAAATTTTCAATAGATTTTTACTTCTATTGAGTGATAGAATAGAGTAGAATAGAATAGAATAATTGAATAATAGAAATAATATAATGTCTGTGTGTGTACAATAACAAGTCGTTCAAAATTTTATCAAAACAGACACTGGTCATTGTAGACAGTTAAAAGATTTTCTCATCCTCTGTGGCATCAAGGTGTGAAATTCTCCATTTTCCCCCTCAAAATTATGGACCCCTTTGCTACGTTTTCTAAAGACATATTAACAATTTGAGGGAAAATTGTAAATAAAGAAGGAAAAATACTTTACATAGAGCATGTGCTCAGAAAACGTATTATGAATAACATAGCATTTCTATCTTCACTCTTCTTTGTTGGATGCAAACTGTCACCAGACGCTGACCATAACTGACGACCATAACTGACGCTCCGGCGTGAACGGTCCCGCGAATTCCGCGGCCGCGTCTAGCGCGAAACTTTCCGCGACGCACCCGCTGCGAATGTATCGCGCCGGTCTGTGAGCTGAAACAGCATTGTTTGTTCACCTGCTGCTGCGGAAGAGTCGCAGTCGGAGGTCGATGGAATGAGGCGGCCGAGCGTGCGCCGTACGAAGCCAACCCGTGTGTTTCCGCGGCCGAATAGGGCTGTGAAAGGGCAAAGTAGACCGGGAGGGGGGGGGGGCGTCCTCCGCCCTCCATTTTCCCACCAAATTTACTGCGGTGTTCGGCAGAAGGGGGGAGGGGGCGCCGGCGGGCGCTTTACGACGCGGAGGGTAACGAGAAAACTTAGGAAGGTGCTGCTCGTATTACCGGATAGAGCCCTCAAGCAGCGGAGGGGCAGGGTGGGGGCTGGCGGGGACGAGACCCGTGTAGGGGAGGGAGGGGAGAGGTGACAGTGAGGAGCGGATGTGCGATGCGGCGGGGACCGTGGTGGGTTGGAGAGTGAACGGGACAAGAGAGGTGGCGGGGACCGTGGAGAATTGTCATTGATTCATTCTTTTCAGACACGTCAACTGTTGTGGACATTAGTCCCGTTAATGTAGGGATTTTTTTGTCCTGGGAAATGGCTGCGTGCCTCTTCCCTTGGATGTGAGATTCGGTGCCGATTGATGATGATACATTGATTGTTAGTGATTCGTCAACTAAGGAGGTCATTAGTCCCGTAAGCTTAGTGCATGTTTTTGATCTGAAGGTGGGGTGATCTTCTCCCGCTGGATGGCGAGATCCGGCGTTGACCTACCGTCACTAGCTGGGTTTTCCCCAACCAGTTATCCCACCAGCGGGGCACCGACCCAGCCAGGACCAGTTCTATGTCCCCAACTGGCCTGCCGGCACGTGCGGTCGTGTAGTGCATGCTAGTGTGAGTGTGTAAGGGGAGAAGATAGGGACAAGGAAGGGGAAGGGCAGATCGCGCGCGGTCCGTGATCCGTTTGTTAGGGTACTGCTCCGGCATTCGCCTGGTGTTAATCAGAGAAACCACGGAAAACTACCGATCAGAGCGGCCGGCCGCTAGAATTCTCTTCCAGACAGCGACTGAATTCGACCTAGCTGACCATGTAGTGTCGAAAATCCTGCCACCGACGGGATCCGGTGCCGACGTAAACGTCGGTCTGCGAGGAACGTCCTCTCCACGTATCCTCCCCTGCACTCCTGGCACCAACTCATCTGGTACGAGCTCTAACCTCTCGACATAGCTGATAGTTGTGCATGTACATGTTTGTGTGAGCTAAAGGGAAAAGGTTGCGACGAGGATGAGGGAGGAAAGATTGCTCGCGGACCGTGGCCGGGGTAAGGTAATGTCCCAGCATTCATCTGGAATTGATTGAAGAAGTCACGGAAGACTACCAATGAGAGAAGGCGGCCGCTAGAATTGTTCTCCGGCGAGCGTCAGAATTCAAGCAAGCTATATAGATATTGTGTAAAATCTGCCATCGTTGGGATTGGAACCCTAGGATATTGCCGGGTGAGTCGCTGGAGAGAAAACTGAGTTAACTCAGCCGGTCGGGTGGGAGAGAGGATGGGCTAACGCCGCGTTGACGGCCGTGGTTGTGTTGAGGTCGGGGAGTTGAGGAGTAATGATGCTGGCCTCGGGGAATCGTTTCGAACGCCGGGGCGGCCGCTCGGAAGTGGGAGAGGAATATATTGGAGATGCGGAGGCTGACGGGGAAGGGGGTGGGACTGCTGAGGGCAGAGGCGGAAAAGGGGAAATCACTAGGCGCGACGACGTGTGTTGCGGTGGCATCGGAGACGAGCAGGTGACGGGCAGCGGAGGTGCGAGACTCGCGGGGGGATTGGAGGGGGCGTGGCATCGATGGGGGGTGGCGGAAGCAGGTGACTGTGGTGAGGAGGTGGCGATGGCAGGATGGGAGGAGAGGCAGGAGGCGGGGCGGGAGTGTGAGATGTGGCGATGACGACTGAAGGGAGGGCTGAAGAAAGGAAGTTGAGGGTAGGGAGACGTTGCGCAGGCTGCGATGGAGGTTGGAGTGGTGGCAGAGGGGAAACAGGTGGCGCTGACAGTGGTGTGGGAGCGATCGGGACAATGGGGTGGGTTAGGGCGTTTACCGATGTCGTGTCACGTGCGATGGATTTGACTTTGGGGTTCGGCGGTGCTGGGACTCTGAGGCGAGAGCGACGGCAACGGCATATTACTTGATTGATTGCTTGACTAGTGATTCCGAGCGCGTCAACTACTAAGGTCATTACTCTCGGAAGTGTAGTGCATGCTTTTTTTCCTCAGGAGAGGACGGCCATCTTCGCCCTGGATGGTTAGATCCAGCGCCGACTTGCTGTTGCCTAGCGGGGTTTTCCCCAACCAGATATCTCCCATCAGCGGGGCATTGTCCTAGCCGGAACAAGCTCGAATTTCCCACCGGTCTCCCTACGTGTACATAGAAGCGTAGGAGTGCGAATGCAAGGGATGAGGATTCCTATCCTTCCTCAAAGAAAAGGAAGGAAAGATCGTGCGCTGTCCGTAACCCGTTTGTTACGGTTCTTCTCCGGAATTCTCCTGATGTTGATTGGAGAAACCACAGAAAACTTCTGATCAGAGCAGCCAGTCGATGCAACTCTCCTGACAGTGACTAAATTAGCTATGTAGCTAGTGTGGAAAATCCTGCCGCCGACGGGACTCGGCACTGCAGTGACGTCAGTCGATGCCCTGAGCCACCTCTTCAGACTAGTCTGGTGACGGCGTCGGTGGTGGCGGCGGGGGGACCGGGAGCGGCTGTGGAGGTTGTGGCGGGGTGTTAGCGTGGTAAACAGCAGAAAGGGAAGGACAAGGGCAGAGGGGGGCAACAGGCGCTATTTGTGGCAATGGCGGGGGACGAGAGGGAAGTTTGGCAACTGACGTTGCAGGAGTGGAGGGAGGTGGCTGTGTAATTTGCAACCCGAACTCTTCCCATTGGTGCTGGTTTTGAATTGCGTTTGACATCGCTTTTCAAATGGATATTTACAGACAGGATTTCCTCCCGTGATCCGAGAGTCTTATTTCACGAAAAGCAGCTGGGTCTTTTCAAGCGGCGGGGGCTGTCACAACTTGATATTTTGATATTGGTTGTATTTCAGCATCAACTGAGCGGATGTTTCAAATGTCTACTAAATACGAAGGTGGTTCGAAACTATGGCACCGGGAGCGGCAGCTCAGTGCATCAACTGATGTCACTGCAGCGCCTCTGACCAGGAGGTCCTAGGTTCGAGTCCTGACAGCGGCAGGATATTCAACACTAGCTTTCCAGCTAGGCCGAATTCAGTCGCTGTGTAGAGGGGAATTCTAGCAGCCGGCTGCCCATATTGGTAGTTTTCCGTTGTTTCTCCCATCAACACCAGGCGAATGCCGGAGCAGTACCCTAACAAACGGGCCACGGACCGCGCGCGATCTTTCCTTCCTCTTCCTTATCCTATCCTCACATGCACTACTCTACTACATATTCCGGGAGACCGGTCGGGAGCTTAGAGCTTGTCCCGGCTGGGGCGTTGCCCCGCTGGTGGGAGAGTCCTGGTTAGGATGAAACCCCACTAGCCCACGGTAGGTCGGCGCCGGATCTCGCCATCCATGGGGGATGATCACCGCCATCTCCCGAGAAAAAACATGCTCTACACTTACGGAACTAATAACCAACGCAGTTGACGTGCCCAGAAACAGGAAAAAATCAATCAATCAAAACTATGGTAACAAGAGCTCTCGGAGACAGTTTATTTTCAGGGTATTTTTACTGATCAAAAATAGTATCGCATAGCTCTGTAAGCACTTTTCAACCCTATGATGCTACTTATTCCATCTGCATGAGGGAAAGTTACATCTGTTCCAGAGACCATCTTTCCAACATTCCCCCGGGCACCCAGTCACTTTCATAACATCGGTGGAATTGTGTGTATCTCAGGTGATTAAAAACATACGGTTGTTCTGCAAGATGTCACAACGTGCTTTGAGATACTAGTCGCCAATATCGTCTACACCACTATTCGTATCGGATAGGACAAGTTTTTGATCAAGCTTTGCGATTTATTTGTAAATTACCTACCACTGTGCACCAGATTATCTCTCCGTGGAATTTGTGCATAACAGCTCCTGTCACCTTACCCTGAGGATCGCCCTCCAGCGTGTCCAGTTGTCTCGGTGCCTCCTTCCCTCCTCCCTGGACGTGGGCGCGGCTTCGCAAACAAACGAGCCACGGGGCGGCGAAAGCGGGAAACTCTCTTTTGGGAGGGTGCGACCGGATTGGGAGGTGCTCTGTGAACTCTCGCAGGAATAGAGATGGTATTCGATCTTAACCGATGTATCGACATTGCGAAACGTTGAAGTGTCAAAACCAGTAAGCAGTAAATATTGAAGAAAATATATTAGTTTCGGCATATCAGTTTTTTTAAATAACACGTTTCAAAATAAGGAAAAGAAACTGTGTACGTGTATATTACGCGAGTTAGAAATTAAACTTCATGTAGTGGGAGAAAATAAATTATTTTTGTTTGTTGGAGTAGGAAACGTTTCGAGTATTATAGTTGAAATATTCCCTTTATTGAAACGTTGGCGACAACAGTAATTGCAATCTGCATCGTTAAAACTGTTGAATTCCGGAAATTGTTGTTGAGTGAGTTAATTTTTCTGTTGATGGGGATTTCAAATTACTCTTGAAGGTATGGTGAACTGCTTGAACCATAATATGTCGCAAACACAACTGACCGAACTAAATTTGCTATTTGAAAAGTGCCATCCAGACGCCAAGGAGATTTTGATTGAAAGTGGTCGTAGAGTTGTGAAGGGAACTCAGAACTAAAAAAAACGATACATGAAAACAAGAGATTAATTAACTGATACATGAAACAAGGGTTGCATCGAAAAGAAAGGGAAGCAAAATCTGTCGTTCCTAATATTACAGAAGAAAGTCAATGAACTAAGAAAATATTACGGGCTGAAAATTAAAACAATTGAGAACGTGTTTCCATCATCGTTTCACTGGTCATACTGAGACTTCTGTGACCAATCGCTTAGGTATTAAAGGTTACGTGACACAAGATTATGGAAGGTACATTGCCGATGTAGGATTCTGAGTGCCAACCAGCTGCAGTCTCTTTTGTTGGTCTAAGGATTCATTCACAATATCGATGAGAGCTAGTCTCTCTACACGTAGTGCGGAAAATAAACTTTTCACATAACTCTGATGACCACCCAACCTCGATCTCTCCTTTGCGAAGAGTTTTGTTGGGCCTTCAATGTTCCATTTTCCACCACCTCTTGTTTCCGGCGGACCTTATGCTCAGTGTGTTCTTGGTGTAACTTGTAGAGCGTGGCCCGCGGACTCTTAACGGATTGGTTCGCTCTAAGCGGAATTGGGAGCCACATGGTCGCACCAGGGTGGCGACCAGTCAGGAGTTTGTGTAGTTTATAAAGTTGAGCTGCTAGGAAGCCATGAACCTGTAACACACGAAAAACCTCCAATTGTCTATTTCAAGATGCTTTAATATAGTTATTTTCCTGATCAAGGAATACCATTATTTACTCTTCAATTCAAAAATCTACGACGGGAAACTTCGTGTATGTCGACGAGATTAACGCAGAGTTTAAGCTTCGCTATCGATATTAAATTAAAGGCTCTGATAAAATAATTAATAGATGATATGAAATAAAATCAATAGCGTAACTGTTCCCATACTGTTAAATAATAATTACATTCTAACATGTATTTTCAAATGATCGAAATAATGTATTTAACGATTCAATTGAATATTCATTTTCAAGAACAGGAATTTCATTTTAATGATATAATGAAAACACACTGCGTAATGTTTTTATACATTATTTAATGAAAAACTAATCTAAAATTATGAAAATAAAAAAAATCATGTGTTTAAATGTGTTTCTAAAAGCAAATAGTGGCCCAACTCCTTATTAATAAATAAATATTTGCGTTCATATCATATTGTCCAACCTCTCTACATCCTACGATATTCCGAATTATCGTTTCGTGATATTTACCTCTGAAGGTCTCTCCATCGCTGCGGAAACGACACCATTAACAAGCTCTTTGTAGTCTCAGGCAGTCCGCGGTTTTCAAACGCTCAAACTCAAATCCATTACTCGTAACAGTTCTGGATCCAATTAAAGAGTTTCCAATGTAATTAAAACTCGGCATATTACAGACGCACACGCACAAATACTATATTCTATAACACTTCTGAGTTTCAGTTCTGATATCAAAGCGACCGAAACGTTTAGTTGGAGCGAGGGCTGGCACATTTAACCAATAAGCCTCGGAAACGATTTAATGAATTTAAATTTTGTTTACAATTATTTATAATTTTATAAGCAATAAAATACGTACTGAACAAAACACAAGGCGTGTATTTGTTTATTTATGATAGTCAAGATTCATATGAAAATTCATAAAATTTTAAATCTTATTCGCGAAATTTCAGACTAAAGTTTCTTACTTAAGTAATTTGAAATACGGTGTGATACATAACTTGGTGATACGAACTGGTTAAATTTTAAATTTATTAATTCTATTGTGAAGGGTTGTTTTATTTTTTCGGATAATTAGGAGTTGGCAATATTTTCAAACCATTTGAATTTTTTGTCGAACTGCATTTAAAATTTGCTAGACGCTAAAATTAGTCGTGAGCCAAGTTTCAAGTAATTTTCTAATTTAATAGGAGAGATAGGAAACAGATTTTTAGAGTTGAATATGATCGAGTTTTATGATTATAAGTGATGGAGGTACACAATAAGTCCCTTAATACTTTTTATATTGTGCGTAAAACATTTGCTGTAAAAAGTTTCCTGAGTGTAGTCTCACGAGTTTAATATAATTTCAGTTGAGTTGAATATGATTTGAGTTATGGTTGCACCTAGTTGAGAATATTTTGTCAATTTTATTTGCCGTCAATGACTTGAAGCAAACACCCTAGAGCATTTGAAACCACTCTTCTGTGTTCCAAGGATGCAAGTCCAGCTTTATGATCGACATGCCCTTTTCGCATCTCAGGGCCACAAGACTTCGGCGCAGTTAAAACATTCAAATGCCGGGCAGATAAAAAGACTAAGACGTGAAGCGCGTAAATATTGCATGAACCTATCAGCAATTTAAATGTGACGCGAATATTTTGTTGAACTTTACGAAAGTCACATGATGTTGTGTCTGGAGGTGTATTCTCGCAAAGAATTCTGTGCTTAAAATGCCAAGTGGCAAGTTGAGTCTTCCCTTTTCCAGTTTACATTGACCTCTTTGTTTTATGAGCATATCGGAGGAGAAAATTTCATGAACAGAAATTTTCACTGTTCACATGAATTTTAATCTGACGGATTTTCTCCATTATGCAGTTTCGCACGCTCTTTTTTTATTGTTTTAATTCGGGTTGGTTCATGAGAAAAATGGGAATCAGAAGCGGACATATTTAGCGCCAAGGCAAGAGGGTTATGTGTTTCACCGTGTTCTTTGTATCTTTTGAGTGCAACGTTTGAATCAATCAATGAATTTTAATGATCAAAGGATCACACGTCTACTTTCAGCGAGAAAGGTAGAATGAACAAAAGGAAATAGAAAGATGGAGAAAGAGAGGAGAGAGAGAAGAGAGAGAGGAAGAGAGAGAGGAAGAGAGAAAGAAGAGAGAGAGAGAGAGAGAGAGAGAGAGAGAGAGACAGAAAGAGGAAGAGGGGGAGAGAGATGAAATAAAATTGCTTAAAGTCGATATGACATACACTTACGGCAATATATTGCAATAAACGGTACACAAGTTAATATAAAATGAAATTTCCGTGTTAAAGCAAGGCTCTTATTAAGCCTAGTAGAAGTATTACACGGAGCTCATTGAGGTATGTGCGTTACAGACACTTGCAGGTTCACTAGTGTTAGAGACACAAGTTGTGACTGGGGTAGTGTTTACGAGAAGGATCAAGGTATCGATAACTCACGGCCCTTGCATTAGGAGATTATAAGTCGATGATTTGAGAGATTAATAATCGCCGGACACACATTGTCTCCTGCATTTCAGTAGAATAGATGCGATTTGCGACTCTCACAGTCAACCTATCTTTATAAATGAGGTATAGATAGATATTTATTATTCTGCAGGTGGGTATATACAACCTGGTGGCAGAACACTACCATTTACAAACTACAAATATTAGATTTAAATTACTTAACAATGGAACTTTAAATTATTTAAAGACAATAATAATAACAACAACAATAATAATAATAATAATAATAATATGCTAACAATAATAGCATTAACTACATTTTATGGTTGACCTGCACAGTTATTTTAAACTATTAAATACAAGACTTCACGACTTTTTAATTACACTTCACTTAACTTCAGGAAATTATTAACTTCAGGAATTGATGCTAGAGTTGTGAAGTGGGTAAGCGAATTTCTTAGAGACAGGAAACAAAAAGTTCGAATTGGCACTCAGTTTTCGACTACGGGTATTGTTACTTCAGGGGTTCCACAGGGAAGTGTTTTAGGGCCATTACTTTTCTTAGCGTACGTAAATGATCTCTACGTTAACATACAATCAAAGGTGCGTTTATTTGCAGACGATTGTGTTATATACCGAAAAATCAAAAGTAGCGCTGACGAACAAATATTACAGCAGGATTTAGAACATTTACGTGATTGGGCTGAAAAAAATGACATGGGAATTAACGGATCGAAAAGCAAAACAATAACGTTCGGGCGGGGACGAAATTATGAGGAACCAGACTACCGTTTAGGTGAGGTCGTCATCACAAGAGTCGCATTATGCAAGTACTTACGCATTCATATAGATAGTAAATTAGGGTGGGGGAAGCATATAAATCAGGTAGTAAGAAAAACGTGGAAGTCCTTGCATTTTGTAATGCGAATTCTAAAGAAAAGTTCTGCAAACGCAAAAGAATTAGCATATTTGTCGCTGGTTCGCCCTCTCATGGAGTACGGAGTGGCATGTTGGGATCCATACAGAAAGTCGCACCGGAAAAATCTAGATAGAATACAGAGGAAAGCGAATAAGTTTACCTATAGAACTAACGCAATAAAAAAGGCAGGGAACCTCTAGAAACGAGAAGAACAAGGGGAGGCTTTGCGCACTTTATAAATCGTACGTAGGTCAACCAGCTTGGAAGAAATTCAGGTTAGATAGAAAAACCAAATTATTTCGGCGGAAGCGATCACACCCACAAAATTCGAAGGAAACAAAATTCAGATGTTGGGAAGTTTTCCTTTTGTAACAGAACAATTAAAGATTGGAACAGTTTACCCACAGCAATTTTCAAAGCTTTTCCTCTAAGTGTCCGAAGCTTTAGAAATAAGTTAGAACAATATGAGAGTAATAGACATTAAATGAGTAAGTGCTGTGAAGTGCTGTGAAGTCTGGTAAGTGTAATTCAAAGCAAAAACAGTGTAGTCTAGTACAGTGCAGTTAAGTGTTAAAATAAATTAAAAGTTAAGTTCAATTAAAATTTGGATTACCGACATATAATTAATGGATATCATGACAGAGTGGAAATATTTGTTATAATACTTAATATTAGTGATAGTATGATTATTGCATGTTCGACTTGTACTGTACTAATTTATTATTATTATTATTATTATTATTGTTATTCATATTAATATTGTTATTATTATTGTAATTATTGTTATTTAACGGCCACCGGGTCATACTCAATTGCAGTTCAAATAAAAATATAATGTATATTGGCCAAAATATATTGCAATTTCAGAAATAACTTCACTTTCACTTCACTTCACAACATTTGAAATTCACTTCTCTTTCTACTTCTATACTGCACTACGCTGAACAACACGTCACCACACTTCAATACAATACTACTTTGAATATAATTATATATTTAATACAGGAACGTATTTAATAATAATTAACACAATAATAATAGCAATAAAAATAACAAAAATAATCAAATAATAACTGATATAATAATACAACTTACTAAATTAATGAAGTTTACAAATGTCATTAGTTAATTTACTTCTAAATGTTTGAACACCTAGAGGAAAGGGTTCTAAGGCTGTCGCAGGTAACTTATTCTAGTCCGTTATTGTTCTATTTGTAAATGGAAAATTTTCTGTCATCTGTGGCCTAAACTGAATTTTGTGCTTGTGATCCCCCCTACTAAAGTACGAAGGTCTACCCAGTCGGATGTAGATATCTTTCCAAGCTGGATAACCGGCATAGGCTTTGTACAGGGCACAAAGCCTTGTCTTATTCCTCCTGATTTCTAGAGACTCCCATTCTACATTCTTCCTATTCCTTCGGAAAGTAAATGTATACGCTCTTCTCTGTACTCTATTCAAATATTCCTTTTGGGAATTTCTATAAGGGTCCCAACAAACAGTCCCGTATTCCATTAATGGGCGAACTCCAATTGACCTATTTAAAATGAAGGCCCGGTTTCCCTACACACAGTTTACCTGATTTTCCCAACTCAATTTGCTATCAAAAATTATCCCCAGGTACTTACAAGACAAGACTCTTGGAATATTTTCGTTGCCTAAACGGTATTGAGTTTCATTATATTTCCGGCCCCTATCAAACGTGATGGTTTTGCTTCTCGAACTATTTATTGTCATGTCATTTTTTTCCGCCCAAAAATGTAATCTGTCTAGATCACCCTGCAAAATATCCTCGTCTCCATTTGATTGAATAACTCGATATATTATACAGACATCTGCAAATAGCCGTACCTTTGAATATAAATTGTCTAGCAGGTCATTCACAAACGCGAGAAACAGGGAGGTCCAATAACGCTTCCTTGAGGGATTCCTGAAGTTACCTTTGCTTGGTCGCAAATTGTTCTCCAACTCGGACTTTCTGTTTCCTATCTCGAAGAAGCTCATCAATCCACGCCACAACTCTGCTGTCAATATCCGATTGCATTAATTTATGAACCAGTTTATCGTGTAGCACAACATCAAATATCTTCGCAAAATATATTATTACGGCGTCTACCCTCCCACTATTATCAACTTCATCTGCTATATCCTGAAACAATGATACTATCTGACTCTCGCAAGAGCTATGTACACTATCTGACCCCGGGCATCTCCAATTGAGCAGTCTCTGAATAACTTTCTGTAGAATATCTTGAGTGATTTGAGAGGTTGTCATTTCTATGACCTGTGTCCCAGAACCTCCGATCAGTTCCAGCCACGATGCGTTGACATTAAAGCGATTTTCAGTCGACCATATTTCACTCCAGACTTCTTTTACAGTGGAATTATTATTATTATTATTATTATTATTATTATTATTATTATTATTATTATTATTATTATTATTATTATTTATTTGCGAATTGGCCATTACTAACCATGCTACAAGTTCTCTTCCGAGGTCCAGACGTATTTTATCCTCGAGAGAGATTAACGTGTGGGTATTAACTTATGAGGATCAGTTTTTCCGGCAACAAGGTTGTTACGCCTTGAATTATGAATTAAGAGGGGAAAGGAGATGATGATGAGCAGTGAAGTGACAATCACAAATACAATCATGCCTAAGCAGGACTCGGACCTGTAGCGTCCTCGGCGCAGATGACTGCTGTCGCAGCCAGCCGCCTATGTACAACCCCATAATTACACATGAAGACAATACTTCGATTTAATCATAACTGCACTTAAGATCGCGAGGGGAACACCGTCACCTCATTGGGAGCTTCGTTAGGACTTAAAAGTTTGGTATTGACGCACCCTATTGGATAACAAGTCCCCCTCTCCTTCCAACTCGTGTTTTTGAAGTGCAGCTATATTTAAATCGAAGTATACGACATACCTCACATTTTATAACAACTTTGAAAAAGCGAGATCTTTGTTCTTTGTCGTCATCGGCAAGAACCACATACGCCACTAGAAGATGAATTTACAAAAGAGCAATACTGCATATTTGATGAGGCTCTCTGCACTCCATTGCTTACACTTCCTGACACACTTGACGCCGTTAGAACTTGTTCGGAGCGACCCTCTTTTCCGACCGGGGAAGGTGGCAGGCCTGAGGCAGATATGAAAATTCCTGTGCGAAGAAGCGCCTGCCCTGGGGGTGGGCGGCGGGAACGGAGGACCGCGCGGTAGCCACTTAAGATGAGTATCACGGTCCGCTATCGACTGCGCCGTATCTATTTTTAGCGGCGCGGGGGCGGTGGGGGCGGGGCGCGCGCGCGGTCCCCGGAGGATGACAGCGCTGCGCACGCGCCCACGCGACAGCCAGCGGCCGACGCCCGAAGCGCGAGCGCGGCCCTCGGAAGGCCCTTTGGCACGATGCTCACACGGCTACTGGACACACACACCAGTGGCGTCTCCTCACTCTGGACCTGGGGCGTTGGCAGTGAAGGAAAGGGTTAACCCCCACATTACCATTTTCGCTTGCATATTTAGAGTAAAATTGGATTATGTAAACAAAATCCTTATTTATTTAAAATTAAAATGGTTGAAAAATGAAGGAAAGATAGTCGCAAAATAACAACAATGAGGATGTTGTATTTTTCTATTTCAAAGATTGGAATAATACATTTTAAAGAATTTAAAAAGACATGCTTAACGTTTTTCCCATTCTTCGGTTCTCGTTTTAAAAATTAAATTCTGAAACATTATCGATACGATCATTCTTTACTCAATTACTTGTTTCTTTTTTTCCAACTAATGAGAAGGAAAGCGATTATTTAAAGCTATTGTTCCATTCTCGCTATCCTTATCGCAATGAAACACTAATTCCATGAGTATCGCTAAAGACGGCAAAACGCAGCGGAGAATTTCACGATCACGGACGCTCGCTCTCCAGCAGGCTGTGAAATAGAGATTCAACGCCTTGGCACCCTTTGTCTGTGAGTGGGAAGACGTCGTGCGCATGCGCTGCCGCCTCCCGATCCGACCTGAAGACGTTGGAGGCATTCGCCAACGGCCTGAGTTGCGTTCGCACACTGCCTGCGTAGCATGGACGCGCTGCTGTCGATCTATGACGCCGATCGTACGGAAGACCGAATAAATTTTTAAAAAATCTCAATAAAGACAAAGGAAAAAAATATTTGCTTTATTTCCTTGGGCGTTTACACACTACTCGCACGCCCAAATAAAACGCCTCTTACAGAAACTTCAAGATCCCCAACTAGAAGTCAAAACCTCTGACCGGGAGGTCCTAGGGATTGAGGCGGAGCCGGTGGCAGGGTTTTCGACACCAGTTAGACAGCTTGGTCGAACCCCTGTCTGGATGAGGATGCTAGCGGACAGCTGCTCTGATCGGTAGTTTTCCGTGGTTTCTCCGATCAACAACAGGCGAATGCCGCAGCAGTACCGTATCAAACGGACGACGGAAAGCGCGATCTTTACTTTCTCTTCCTTGTCACCCCCTTACTTACATACACTCTTATTACACTCTTGTTACATTTACTCCTTACTTACATTTACATGCACTACTCTATCACATATGGGGCACCAGTCGGGAGCTTAGAGCTTGACTCGGCTGGGGCGGTGCCCCGCTGGTGGGAGATAGCTGACAATCGACACAAGCCGACGTAGGTCGGCGCCGTATCTCGCCATCCAGCGCGGGAACATCACCGCCACCTCCCATAATAAAAAGCATGTACTACACTAAGTTGACGTGCCCGGAATCACTAATCAATCAACCAATCTAATCCAAACTAGAAATATAAACGAAGTAAAGTAGTGCTTAGACGGTCTGCGCGTTTTGTGTATTATTTGTGGACTTGAAAAGAAGAAACAAATATGGGAAAAGCAAATATGATTTTATAATGGGAGTATTGTTTTGGATGAGTTGCGATGTCATGAATATGAGGTAATTTCTTTCAACGAGTCGGGTTAAATTACGAAAACATTTTTTTTTGTGGGAGTGCTTTTCCCTTCTTGCCAATGGCCGCATGGCAATGGCCCATGGTGTTTGAAAGTGGTGTAACGCAGCGATATGTGGCAAGTGTAATCCTTGTTCATTCTATTTGAGATTTCTCTATTTACGCCACAGAAAACTTCTCAGATATTCAGTTATGTTCATCGTGAAGATTCTCATTCTTTTCTGCGATTTTTTGGTGTTCGTAGGAGAATGATGTGACTTTATTTGCCACGCCTTGCAACTCGCAATCAGTTTTCTGTCGGGTAGCAATTAGCCGCTCTCTGAGGGCAGGAGTTCTGTGTGTTTCAGAGCTGTTTATTCCGCACAGCCACAAAATACATACCACAGTAGTACCTATTCTGTGGCCGACCTTCACGGCGCGTTTCTGGATTTTCCCCAACCAGGTCTCTCCCACCAGCGGTGCACTGCACCAGTCTCCCGACAAGTTCCAAGCTCCCAACTGATCTCCCGATGTGTGGTAGTGAGGAGCAAGTGTGTGTGTGTGTGTGTGTGTGTGTGTGTGTGTGTGTGAGTGTGTGTGTGTTTGTGTGTGTGTGTGTGTGTGTGTGTGTGTGTGGTGTGTGTGTGTGTGTGATGTGTGTATGTATGTGTGTATGTGTGTCTGTATGTAAGTATGTGTGTCTGTATGTAAGTATGTGTGTCTGTATGTAAGTATGTGTGTCTGTATGTAAGTATGTGTGTATGTATGTAAGTATGTGTGTCTGTATGTAAATGTGTGTGTCTGTAGGTAAGTGTGTGTGTGTATGTGTGTATGTGTATGTGTGTATGTGTATGTGTGTATGTATGTAAGTATGTGTGTATGTATGTAAGTATGTGTGTCTGTATGTAAGTATGTGTGTTGTATGTAAGTTGTGTGTTGTATGTAAGTTGTGTTTGTAGTGTGTGTGTTGTGTGAGTGTGTGAGTGTGTGAGTGTGTGAGTGTGTGAGTGTGTGAGTGTGTGAGTGAGTGAGTGAGTGAGTGAGGAGAAAAGAACAAAGAAAACGAAGGAAAGATCGCGCGTGGTCTGCGGCCCGTTTGTTACGATACTGCTCTGGTACTTGCGTGGTATTGATCGGAGAAACCACGCAAAACTACCAATCAGAGCAGTCGGCGGATAGAATTCTCTTCCATTCGCCCTAGCTATGAAGCTATCCTGCCATTGTCAGGACTCGAACCTCCCGGTTGCAGCCCCGCAGGGGATATCGCGATGGCGGAGGTTGTCGCGGTCTCTGGTGGAGAATCGTGGACGACCACCCGGACCCTGAGTCATCGCGGCAGGCGATGCTAAGCTCCTGGTGGCCGGGAAACCCGGGCCACCCACCAGTTGGGCATATGGCGCGTCGACCTTTGGGAGCAGGATTCGGCGAACGATGCTTGGGAGTACCCCGGGATCCCACTTTAAAGTCCGGCGGAACATTACCACCCGTCAGGTTGCTCCGTACCGCGTCACCCACATCGTGAGCGGCGGAAAGCACGGGAGAGGGGATGGGGTTTGAGCCCCCCGGGCCTTCGTCCAGGTGGCCTCAGTTGGGCTTGGATTTTCGTGGAGGCCGATATTTGGGGCAAAGAGGAGGGAACTTGTTCCCGGCGCATGTGAGTGGCGCATGTCAAACCCGGTGCTCATCTGGATACCTAGGAGTCTCTGAGCTAGCCCCCACCCAGGCATTGTAGGGGGAGGTTGCCGTGACGGTAAACTTGGTTCCGGCTGGATCTGGCCGTCAGCCCTCATTGAGGTGCCACAGCAAGACAATCGCGGCAAAACTGCCCAAGACGCATAGATGCCCACCCCGGGGACTTGTCCCCCGACGAAGAGAATAAGTGTGGATGTGGTAGACCACACGGGGTTACTCACTCCCGGTCGGAGACATCAATGCATAAGCCACTTAAGCCGGTACAGACTTGCGTGGTCGTTTTGAGGTGCCACAGCAAGACAATCGCGGCAAAACTCCATACCTTGCCTTGCTGACTTACTTTACCCGCCTCGCATACGGTTGCGTTCATATCAATGCGGACTCTAGGACGTACAAACGATGCTTAAACAGTTTGTTGAAGACTCGGTGGTTGAAGTAGTCGGTTCCTAATCGGGTCCCAGGCGAAGGAATCGACTTACTACTGCGAGAAAATAGCAAACGACAATGCACTCTCCCGAACGATTTGAGCATACATTCAGAGATCAGTTGCCGCTCTGCTGTGCGGAAGCTGTTGAACTTTCGTGACAAGGATTCGCCTTCCGCGTCCGCGATTGCCATAAAACAACCTTCAGTCCGTCCAACGCATACATTCTAACGCATTCTGCCAGAATACTTTGTTGACGAACAGTTTGTTGGGGGGCGGGGGGCTGAAAATTAATTTACCGAACTTAATGAAGAAACGAACTCGCCATTAAGGGGAAGCATGTATTAAGCATAGCAATATCAAGGCTCTTTCTGTAGATTAAATATTTTTAAGAAGCTGAAAATCAAATCGATTCCGTTCTTTCAAAAGCTGAATGTTCAGAATTTTTTAGAAATATTTGAATTTTTAAGTTGTAACTTTACAAAGATACATCAGACTTTATGTGACATAAAAATAATACATTTTGTCATTAGTATTATATAAACATTTCATTGCGAAATATTTTTGTTTTTTCTTAATTGAATATCTTGAAAGTAAAACATGTCTTGTTTAAATGAGCAAAGATGTATTTTCATTGATGTCACTAGAAAATGCAATTTTTTCAAGTAATAAAGTTAAGGTAAGCCGAGCCCTTCCGTTGGTTATGCGGAATTGAACACACGATAGCTAAGGTTGAGAAATAATTCATAAATATATCTTGAAAAGAATCCTTTGCCTCTTGCAAAGCTATCATCTCCACCAATACAAGTACATCGCAAAGAAAGAAAGGTTTCCATTTTTCCCTTTCTTTCGTTGGGCATAATATGTACTTGAAATTAAAAACCTGTCTCTTCACTGAAACAACCTTCAAACAAGCGCAGGATATTAAAAGAGCATTTACGCTAAACTGAAAACAATATTCAAACTACGAAACACCCACCTCTCCGCGGGTTCCCAGCTGTTCTACGCTCCCCTTCTCCAATCTCCCGCCCTCGACAGTTGATTCTTGACCGGGGCAGGTTGACCATTTTAGTATATAAATGAAAATTTTATAAATATACATTTTTTGTAGAGGGGCTTCGAGTGATACAGAATGGTAGAAAAAATTTGGATTACTACGATTTCTCTTTAGAAATGTTCTGTTATTAAGGGGCATACCATGAAATTGTTTTTAAGAATCTTACATTGCACTTCAAAATGTATTATTTATCCGTCGGCGTCAAGACATGTTGTGTAAATTAAGATTATTGTTTCGTGTTCTGGAATATTTCACAAGTTAAGTTTTCAGTGCTGTTTATTTTATATTAGAAGTTATGTATTTATAATGAAAATAAGCATACTACAAACCCACATACTAACAGTTTCATTTATTTTGTGTAAAAGAAAACAGTAGACTTTGTGTGACGTGCGGGGATATAACATAATGGGCGATCGTTTTCTTGAGTTTCAGAATGCCTTCCCCAGCTTTTGTAACCGCAGTTGAATGATGAATAAGCGCACCAACATAGTGTAACGCTAGTATTTACTTCGCAACTCATCTTTAAAATTAAAGGATAAATCTTATTGAAGGTGGGTATGTCGTGATAAATAACACTAGCATTTTATATTTCCTTGATTATAAATAAATCTATTTTTTAAAAATTGTAATACAAACAGGCGAGACGGTAAGTGCTGCTGTAGCATCTCTAGTTTTGATAAACTTCGTGTGCCCCGTGTAATACGTAAGCGAACACACTCTGGCCTATGCGCCAGTGGCACTGCCAGCGAAGTGAAGGGGGGGGGTCTTGGGAAAGCGAGCAAATGGCTATGCAGCCCAGGGCACGCCGCTTCCGATAACACCGCCGCTCCAAAGCGATGGGTTCAAGGGCTGCACCTCAGAGGTCATGGGCTCCAAAAGGAATATTGGATTTATTTTTCGACAAAAAGAGTAAAAACTGTTGGAAAACTATACGTGACGTATGGAGGGGAAGTATATTCCGGTACTTTTTTGAGCTCCAGGGTCCGTACCCCCATCCTTTTACACACATGGTTGAATGATGAATACAAGTATCAACCAAGCGAGGAGAGCAAGATTTGAAAACTAGGCATTTTCTCCCCTGAGTTATAGAAAATTTATTTGCATTAGTAAACGAACCACAGATGCGATTCTATAGTATTGCTAACAAAATAGCAACCCACACCTCCGGCTCTACTCCTAATGCAACTAGCAAAAGGAGAGCTCAACAACACGTGCGCAGAGCGCGCATGTCCAGACGCAAGACAATTGCAACAACAAACATTCTCAACACTTGCAGAATCGATCAGGGAAACCGGAAGGAAAAAACTGATCGTAATGGGTTTTCGTTTTTTTCTTTTCTCGTTTTTAATGCTAAAAACACCACAAATAATCAATTGAAGAGAAATGGAAGGTTTAAAAGCTCGCGTCTCTTTCTTCTGGTCTTCCAGGAATCGCGATTATTGTAAACTCTTTGAACCACGCCGCACCCGCGAGGCCCACAAGGGTCCGGATAATTGAGTTCGATTGCACGGAGCTGTTGGCAAGTGGAAGCTGGCTTATCCGACCCCCAAATCAATCGGTGTCCCGTGGGCCGAGGTGCTCCTTCCGAGCCTTCTAAGAACCCTAACCAATTCAGTTGTTCCTCGATTTCGTGTTCATTAATCCCCTTTCTCTTCGGCTTCCTCTCCACTGATCGCTTTCCAGAGATTAGTTTCCTCTCTGCAACGTTCCGCCAATCGCCAGCGCAAACTACGCTTCGCACGGAGGCCTGGCTTCTAAACAAACTTCTTAAAGAAAATTCTACTGAGAGGCTTCGTTTAGAAAATCTGTTGAGCTTTCTATTCAACCAAATTTCATGATTTTTTACTCTAAATGAAAGATTGGGGGCACTAAATGTGCCATCACTTGCGTTTATCCTTATAGTGTAAACATTAAACGTGGTTAGGAAGAGGGCCATGGCCTGAGTCTCGCCACAAAAATAAAGCTTATATTATATTATTATTATTATTATTATTATTATTATTATTATTATTATTATTATTAAATACACGGGCATACAAAATAAAAAAGTTGAGAGCCCCAAAGACTTGACGCGTGTTTCTCTGAGTGTGTCGACGCGGTGAATCTGAATCCGATGCCAGAATTGCGCCACTAACTTCCAATTTTTTAATCGCGAAAAACCACCGAGAAATTTCCAATTTTCAATTTCAAGGTGGTTTTTCGCCATTTAAAAAACCGGAGGGTGATGGTGCGATTTTGGCTTCGGATTCGGGTTCAGCGCGTCGATGTACATACAGATCATTTTGCAAGTCTTTGCGTCCGACAACAACCACCGAAAACAAAAAGCGAAAGCAGTTCCACGTCAGAGACGAAAAAGCGCTTCTGGCTAAGAAGTACATATTGTAAATTATATTAATATTTTACTTGTAATTTTGTTTAATGGGTAGAACCATCTTTTTCCATGGCGCAGCCACGGTTATTAAATTCTAGCTTCATCATCTAAAATGTTCAGTACATATTCATCCTTATCGGAAAATTCTAGAACTTTATTTTTACTATTCTCCCCAAATACAAATTCAACGTTATGCATTTTCAGTGGTGTTAAATTTCTTTAGATATTTATCAGGGCTTTAAGTTAATATTCCCTTTATTTCTCATAACATGGCGTCTATTTAATTAAAAACATGGAGGCATTACGGATAAAATCTCTGCACAAATTCTCTGGTTCAGAAACTTGTTTTATTGTAACACGAGAATAAAATGAAGTCCATAAGGTACTAGGGTACTGCGATCATTATCAACGTGATTCAAACGTGTAGAAAGACAGTGACAAAGGTATTGAGAACAAGAAACGGGCACAACAGAAAACAAGGAGAATGGTATACTCATACGTAACGCAGGGGCATAAAGGATAAAGAAGAGGTCAATGAAAGACAAGTGTGAACGAAAGGAGACTGATTTCCAGGTTTGAAACAAACGGAGAAGGACGATGGTGTATCTAGGGGATGGCAGGTATGGATGTCATGTGCCATGGAGGGTACTTCCAAAAGGGTGCCAATGTACCATTTAGCTTTCTTCATTTACGAAAAAAATCAAACGACATATGTTTAATTATAGAAAACAACTTCCCACGAAAAAAATACGAAATAATTTCAATTGTAAAATAAGAAAAGTGGTTTATAATGTATCAAAATTGAAGAGCTTACTAATGTAATATTGAACGTATTTTTCATATTCATTATTTGAAAAAGTCGCTGTAGCTGGACACCAAATGAGGATAATTTTATTTCTTTGCTTATTTCCGTATTTCTTTATTGGTTTTGGCTCAGACAAAAAGAAAACGGTGAGTATATGTGCCGTCGCGTACTTCTTGTGCTATCGAAAGAATTTGCGTTGAAAATTAATTAAATCTGAGAGTGACGGAATTAACGCTTATTTGTTGTGTATTGTTTAGTTCGAAGTCGTCTCCCTGTCTGTGCCAATCGATATGTCGATAAACTGTAGCGTGTTTGCCTGTGCGATGGGAGCGGACTAACGTAACTTTTAAGAGTTTCAACTTAAAAGCAACTTGGTTTTGTTCAACCTACCTGAGCAACGCAAGAGGTCCCTAGTAGAACGTCTAGAGAGAGAAAATTAAACGAATGCAAAACCAACAATTCTAGCAAATAATGTCGTTAATTGTTTGTATTTCTCATGTGACAGGAACTCTGCTGAACAGTTCAGTTTGCTTTTGTTAATGGAAAAATAAGTTAACATTTTACCTTATTTTACCTTAGTACCTATTTTACCTTTCAATCTTACTTATTCTTACCTTAGCTTGGTCGGATTAATATATTAAAGGCCTTGAGTATAAGCAGTGGCGGATTAACTTGATTGCTGACTATAGGCTGAAGCCATTCCGCGCTCGACTGTCGAACCGAACGGATCGTTCTTGTCGGTGTGAACAGTGATAACCGTGCGACTTAGTAAAAATTGTGAACCAGCGCAAATCTTGTGGTCTGTGGTCCACTAGTGAGTGCTACGCATTATGTACAATGGATACTGCCCGACAACCGGGCAGCTCATCAATAATGCGCTAATAACTCTCAACAGTGATTATTCCATCCCAGACCTAAACACATCGATGCTGTACGAACAAGCAACGGCAACCGCCAGTGACGAAGTTACATCAATGGAATCTCAACCAAGTCAAACGACAATGGAACGTCAACCAAATCAACAGACATCGATGGGACAGCAAAACCCGGATACTCTGCAAGGTAACACTTCAGGCCAACATGCCGCAGGGCAAAAGTTAAAGCGTCCTTCAGATGATGATACCTCGTCTAACGACACCAAAAGGTCTAACCTGCATTCAAAACGACAGTTCAACCCAGTTTAGTTATTCGGTCCGAACGTACAATAGATTTGAAGAACTGAACAATATACCAGATGCCAACAATCAAAATAGGTTTAGTTACGTTAATGAAACCTCGCCAAGTGTGTCAGAATCAGTTAAAATCCCGCCAATTTATGTAGCAAATATAACTAACATCACGAATTTCAGCAAGGAAATCAATGCAAAAGTAACAAACAGTTTCACACTTCAATTCATAAATAATAAAGTAAAAATACAACCTGAAAAAAATCAGTGATTTCAGAGACATTACCAAATATCTAATTAACACAGGAAGACAGTTTCATACCTACAAGGACCCAGCAAATAAGAAATTGTCAGTTGTATTTAAAAATCTACTCACATCCATCACAGAAGAGGAAATCTACACTGAATTAAAAGAAAAACACCCATCACTCGTTAAAGTAACTAGACTCCGAAAATACAGTAATCCAATTCCAGTAATAGCAGCTGAATTCAACGGGAAGAAACATAGAAAAATATTTAGAAGTAAGACAAATTTGTAATCTCATTGTAAAGCTGAAAGGAGAAAAAGACCTAAAGGCCCCATTCAATGCATGCATTTATTGTTCCAAAAATCATTATTCTGCAACTTGCCCCCATAAAAATGAACCATTTAATGTTATAACTGTCAAGGAAACCACAGAGCACACCTCAGAACAGTAGAATGCCCCTATTATAAAAAAATAAGCCAAAAACCTAACCTCAAAGATCCTCCAATTAGATCTAGAACCAATGGGTCGTCTACAGTACCACCTCAAAATAACCAAAACAACTTCCCCAGGTTGTCTAACACTCAAAATATCCCAAACTTTACACACACTAACCACACAAACACAGAACAACATAATAATCAATTCTATAACTCCCAAAATCGAAATCGTTAAACACACTTGAACGAGAATAACTTTCTCAACTCCCTGATCAATACAATAGCCACTCACATAATCAATATAATCAACTCAATTATCCCAACCATAATAAATAACATCCATTCATCTATCTCAGCATACATTAATAACAATTACGCAACAAACACAAATTAATAAGATTACCATACTCAATTGGAATGCAAATGGTATATTCAACAAAGTTAACGAACTAAAATATTTCATGCAAGATAAGAAAATTGACTTTGCATGTATAACTGAAACACACTTAAACAATAGTACAAAATTCACCATACCAGATTATAAAGGAATCAGAGCAGACAGACCAAACTCTAATGGAGGAGGAGTAATGATACTAATAAAGAGCACAATACCATTTTATGCAACAATACTACCACCAACCCCAGGTAGCGAAACAGCAGCAATTAAGTTTAGTAATAACAACTATCTGGAAACTACACTTAAAGTAGCATATAAGCCCCCCAATGTGAAAATTCAGCATACCAATATCATTGGTATTATTGATCAACACACCTAACAATAGTCCTAGGGATCTTAATGCAAAACATACAGAGTGGGGATGTAAAAACAATAACGCAGCTGGGACACAACTACTTCGGTTAATGAAGAACAACAAATTAAGATTCATAACTCCTAATGAACCAACCTACTACCCATTTGATCAATCTAGGAACCCTGACCTGTTAGACATAGGCATAACAAATATACAACAAAAGTTTTTCTCCACAGTACACCATGAAATGGACTCAGATCATCTACCAGTAATAATCACTACACAACAGTCACTCCCCTCACACTCACCCACTTCAAATATAAAGTTCAAAATATTAAGTACCCCTCTAGAAATAGATCAAGCAAGCACAATACTCAATAACATAATATTAAGAGAACTAGAGAAAAGTAAACCAAATAAATCACCTACAAATACACAGAATAAAAACAATGAACAACCCAAAAGCATAAGAAATCTAAAATTCACATAAAGAATAAAAAAAATTGGTTAAAGAACTTAATCTATTAACATATATTACCAAAAAAAAACAAACACTTTTCACACAGAAACTACTAAAGAAAAAAATACCATTCGTCCACTTAATACCAACACAAGGAAAAAATTCTCACCCTTTGAAAAAGCTGAAACACTAGCAAATCATTTTGCAGATACATTCAAACCAAACGACTCACTCCCACACATTCAACACCAAACAATCACACAGATAGCAACAGCTCCTAATTATAATGTACCCTCCAGAATTAGATTCATATCTCCACAGGAGATAACAAACATAATAAAAACACTCCCTAAAAAGAAGGCTCCAGGACATGACTGAATAAACAACAAAATCCTAAAAAATCTGCCACATCAAACCATAGCATTCTTAAATAATATTTATAACTCTTCATTATGAACAGATTACTTCCCACTATTATCGAAACACTCAATAGTAATACCCATTTCAAAACCTAACAAACATCCATCGAATGTAGAAAATTATCGACCAATCAGCCTGTTACCCTCCTTATCTTGAGAAACTTATTCAGAAAAGACTTAGTAATTACCTCAATAAAAATGACATCATTCCCAGACACCAATTTGGATTCACAGAGAAGTTATCAACCACACATCAATTATTAAGAATCACAGAACATATCCATACAGCATTCGAAAGAAAACTACACACTATATCAACCTTTCTAGATATTTCCCAAGCCTACGACAGAGTATGGCGTCTAGGTCTCATGCACATACTAAGAATCAATGGCACACCCAAAACCAACCAACATCATCAATAGCTTCATAACAATGATCGTTTTCAGTGCCGTATTATTTAATCTTTACATATCTGATATCCCTACATCCAACATAGTCAAAACAGCACAATTTGCAGATGATACAGCATTGTATTGTTCAAACATATCACTTGACAGAATAAGAAACACATTACAGCAACATCTAAATCAAATACAGTCTTGGTCAAGCAAATGGAAAATTAAATTAAACCCATCGAAGTCAACAGCAAAAATATTTTCATTAAAAACAATTTCAACACCACCACCTCTCACACTGAACAATAACATCATTCCTTGGACTCCACACCACTTTTTAGCTACTTTTATCACATGTTTGGTTGCTGCGAAGTGTCGCTTAGTTTTATTGTATCTCCAACTTTCAAAAATTGTCAAAATTTGAATTTTCAATGTCTGATGAGTGAAAGGTATAGATAAATTTCTTAATAATGTCTTTTTGTCGGCTTTTTCAATTCACTGTGAAGGATCTATAGTGTGAAAAAAATTCTGTGGTAGCACTTTGTATTGTCTGAAATCTTTCATGGGAATAACGTTATTGTTGCAATTTTCTTTTCTTCACGGGGGTATTTCCTATTGTAATTAAACTCTAGTTTATCTTCTCTACATTCTTTTCGCAGACACTTGACAAACTATCTGAAGAGCTTAAATTGTCATTTCCCTGGGGTCCACTGTTTTCTCTATATTCACTGGACATTCTGCTAGTTTCGTTTATGCCACGGGAAACACAGATGTCGACTTTCTCTTCACTAACAAAAAGCATTTTTGGAAGCCGACTCCCTTTTCCGACATGAATCACAAATTCGCCAATCTAGTGATTCCTCTAAATCAAGTTTCACTAGTAAATCGTGGTTTACGCAACTTCATTATTTTCTTTTCTTAAAATCGTGATCAGAAAGATTAAATGGATTGAAACATTGTCGTATCTCATACGGTGATCGCCACTCGTGTTGCACAGTGTACCCACGATTCGCAGAACAAACTCTTAGCCTCTTCTCTTTATAAGATGCGTTTTGCGATGCTCAGAAAATTTTACCTCCCTAGACAAGTGGTCTGTTGTATTTCACGAGCAAGGTCAGGAAGGCACCCCATCCCTAGGTCGCAAAGGGGCTCAACAGTAAAATTCGTTTCGCTGACCCGACGAAAAGCAGTCGTAGAATTCGCTTCGCTGCCACCCCTCCCTTCTGGGAACAGAGTCAACATACATTCGTATGAGCAACTAATATTTCTCGTAACCCTGATCAGGCAGAGGCACTTCTTTGTATTGATCTTCGACACTTGGATCAAAGAGTGATCAAACACAATTCGTTAGTGCAGGGGCAAGAAGCGCGCCCTCTCGTAGTTATAATAGATTTTTTAGATCCGTACGTGTTCAGTGCCCACTTTTTTCTTGTGTTTTGTAGAAAATTGAATAAGAAATACGCCTATATTTTTTTCAAATTTTTATCTCAGCGAGTTCGTACATAAATTTTCATTTTTTTGAAATAATAACAATTTTTAAGGAAATATTTATTTTTTGAGAATGTAATTTACAGAGGAATAAAAGACGCATGTCAAAATATTAAATAAAACAAACCAGGAATTTTTATGTCAAGTATATTCGAAGCATGAATCGATCATATTTTGCGGAGTACGCGTATATTCCAAAATTTAATATAGGCATAACTACTCAAATAATCAAGTTTCAGGCAAATAAAAAAAACACGTCTCTTTTTTTGATGTACATATTTAAGAGAAAAATTATCGTACAACTCGTGTCAACTCTTGTGCGATTTGACGTGGAATGGCTCATGTAGCCTAAATACTTAATTAAATATTGTTCCCTATCGCTATTATTGCCTTCTTATCTAATTAATATGAATGGAGAAAGAAAAGTTAGGATATTTGCTATACAGGCAAAACTTCGCATTTTCACCTCGTGTAACAGGGGCTGTGAGTGTCGGCCTCTGTGACGCAGGGCCTCTGTGACGCGCACAGCGTTGCCGGGTTGTCCCTTATTTTTGCCTCCTCGCTTTCAGAGCGCCGAAGAAGGTCATCACTAGGGAACGGACTTTATTGTAAGAAAAAAAGCAAAATAAGTACATATATAGGTACTTATTTTTTCAAAAATGTGTAAGAAAAAATAGGAAATATGTGAAATAAATATTCGTTATAATGTTTACAATTCCATACTTCAAGCGTTTTCCGAGCAGAGTACGTTGCCGATCAGAACTTTACATGGATTCAGAGAGGCTGAATGAAAGTTTTACATCTACAGAAGCAATTATTCGCTAGTTTCTTCCGAAACATAATACTTTCGTATCATATACAATGTTGTTTACGAGGAGCCGGAGTTCAAGTGAAGTACCGTGTAGCCTGTCATAGAAGGGGGGGGTAAAGGGAGCATACTCCCACCCCAACTCCAGAAAAGGGATAAGACAATGATCTGATTTTTTTTATCGAGTTACGCATGGGGTCTATGAAACACGGGTCAGCACGTGGTTGAAGTTCCTTCTGCTTCACATACTACATCCGCTCATCGTTGATCCCGACCACGCTGTTTCCAAGAAGCAGTGGGGCGGGGGGAGATAAGTTTGGCAATTAATAGCGATTGTCAGGCGTTAATACAAGGGTTTTGCGTATTTTTTAAGTATTTCAGTAACTAAGTTAGTTTTCAAGTTACATATATTTCGAGCATCAGAAGTGAAATGTTCATTTTCGACCTATAAATAAATTAAAATGTAACGAAATATGTAGCTATAGATTTTATATATGAAATTATACCCAAATATTTAAAAATATGTAAAATAAAAATAGTTCCAATTAGTTGAGAATGTAGTGTTAAGTGAAAAAAATTTTAGTGAATGCTGGTATCTTGTCCCTGTAAAAATATGTATTTACATGAAAATCCGTTCCCTAGTCATCACGAACCTCTAATTCGGTAGCATAAACGCGGTCTTTCATTAAGCCTCAGCTTCAAAAGCGTTGCGAGTACCTGAGTTAAAAAGTTCAGATAGTGAACGAAACTCAGGTAAGAAATAAGGGCAGCAAATCCACCGCAGCCATGTCACACTTATGACATGTAAAAGTACCCTGGCGGTATGCCCGGTAAAATTAAACCCCTTCGACAAGATCCGCCGTAACGAGATCTCACTTCCCCCAGACAGTTCGGAGACCTGAGACCGGCATCTGGCGGAGAAAGTGGGAGTCAGATCCCAGGCGTATTACGGGGCCGCTCGCGAAGATAGGACCAAGGAAGCATTGAAAAAAAATCAGTAGAAACAATTTTAAAATAAAAAACCATTAAATTTGATGATTCACTTTACTTGTTTTTCATAATATTCTCAACTCGGAATGTTCCCTTACCTGTGCGGTGTGCGGATGAGCTTCCAGAAGGAATTACAATTCCTGGAAGTTCGTCGGCTCGAATACGAGCCCCGCTCAAGCACTAAATGTGGGGAGACGTAAAGCTGTAAGTATTAAAGCCTTAATAAGCTGTTGATGGGGAAAGTTGCGGGAAGGCGTTTGCATATAGCGTTTGTAAGATTGTTGGTCGTATTAGTTGGGAGTAAGCTCATCCGCATCGAATGCCCTCGGAGGCAGAGTTGCGGGGAGTTGGGCGTCGGTCGAAGCGCGTGGCGCGGGGACGTTGACGCATCGGCAACGCTGCCGCCGCCGTCGCGTGTTATCTGACCCCGGTGACCCCTGCGATTGGGGCGCCGCGCAGTGGGTGGACAAGGCCCTTACCACGTGCCAAGCGTCGTCTGCTGCTATGAATTTACTACACCATGTTTCTTCCGTTGCATGAACTTCGTTATCATTATCATCATTATGTTCTGTTTAATCATTTTCAATTTTTCAAGATTTCACGGTTTTTAATTTTGTCATCTTTGATAACCTTTTTCTTCATTTTATTTTTCTTATTCTTCATCATTATCTTGATTGATTGATCAGTGAATCAGGGCGCGTCTAATGCAACGGTCATGACTCCCGTAAGTGTTGTCCATGTTTTTATCGTGGAAGGTGGCGGCCACCTTCTCCGGCTGGGTGATGAGATTCAGCGCCAACCGACGTCGGCCACCGGGGTTTCCCCCACCAGGTATCTCGCAGTAGCGGAGCACCGCCCCAGCCGGGGCGAACTTGAAGCTCCCGACTGATCTATCGGCATTTTGAGTAGTGAAGTACAGGTAAATGTATGTGTAAATAAGGAGTAAGGAAGGGATAACGAAGAGGAAGGAAATATCGCGCGCGGCCCGTGACCCGATTGATAGGGTACTGCTCCAGCATTCGCCTGGTGTTGATCGGAGAAACTACGGAAAAATATACCGATCAGAGCAGCCGGTCGCTAGAATTCCCCTCCAGACTGCGGCTGAACTCGACCTAGCAATGGAGCGAACCCTACGCCCTCGCGGTCGCAGGAGATTCCCTGAGCCACCTCAGCGGTTGGCGTAGCAGGTGGGGGGGGGGAAGGAAGGGAAGGGACAGGACCGCTGCGGGTGGGGTGAGCGAGCAGGGTTAGTAAGAACCAACATCCTTTCATTATTTGAGTAATACTCATGTGAATCAACAACCAACTCGACATATCTTCTAAGGGTTTACGATTTAATGAAATGAACGTTGTGTAAAACGTAAATCCACATGCACCCATTGCTCATTACTTTTCAGGGGAAGTAGGTGAAGTGCCACTTCACCGATTATTTATGGAGGAATTATATTTTAAATTTATTTTCCTTATAATGTCCTACAAGTGTGTTGTATTTAATGGAAACGAAAGTGCATTTTTGAATGACACGCGTGTGGAACTCTACTGGGCCTCCGCTGTTGAGTTGGGCTATTGAGAGTAACTCACGACGGCGCCGGATGAGTGCGCCACCGGCCATGCCGTCCGTTGAAATGAAGTAGGCAGTCTTTTAATGCGCCTCAACCTCCAGGCGTCGGTGATTGCTATGTCAACCGTGAAGTCACCCGCGATAACTACTCACTGCTGATGTCCTGGTGATGAAGTAGTGGCCAAGGTAATGATTCTTCTTCCAGTATGAAGTTCGTTCGTATCGCGTTTCTTTAATAATGCTGTGGTGTTTCAGATATGATTCCTGTGTGTGATATAGTGTGTATTTTATTCGAAACACCGTTTTCACGTTGAAAAGACAAAGTTAAGGAAGTTTTTAGTTGCAGGCTTCCTACTGAATCTCCCTAAGTATCTGGTACGAAAGTTAAACATTCAGAAAAATCACAACCGTGTCAAACATTATGGCTTCAGGAACTCCCGTGGTTGTGATCTTCTCCAACTCTATATACGTATATTGTTTTGTTGGATGCTTGATTGTTAGCAATAAAAGCAAATTTGGGAACTGAAAAGGATTTGCCGCTCTGTTGACGATAACTGGATCGTTGCATAAACACGACAGAGGATTTCAAATGCATTAAGCGTGTGTTTTTCAGACCACATCAATGGTTTTGTACAAACAGTTGGCAATGTCTGATTTTTTACGTTCAGATAGATGATACGACAGATACATTGGACACACAGGTGTCTGAGTATTTCTTCGAGGACTATTATAATTCAGAAGATACTTCTTCTGTAGTTAATAGGGGCCACCCTCATGAACATATCACAGACAAGTCGGTAGCCCTGAAGAAACAAAGGATCGATTTAGAGTATTAGATGTAAGCAATCTCAATTATTAAGATAATCATGCATCAATTTATATTTCCCTACCAGCTCTTCACCTAACTTTAAAGTTACGATGTGGAAACCAAAACAAATGATTAATCTATATCAAATTTTTTGTGCTTATTACATAACTTAACTATACTGTGAAATAACCAAACCACGAATCTCTAGACGATAAGAAAAAAATTGAGTTTTCAAATAATTCGTATCGTAAGGAATGATACAAAAGTTCGGAATTCAAACACCCAAAATTGACTCATTAAACTACTTCTATTCGATGTACTAATGTCAAATTCATATAAAGATAATTCAACACATTTTAAACAATCCAAAACTGTACTCCATACACCCAGATATAATACTTGGTCCAAGTAGTACCAAGTGATTGTGTCATTTTTTTTCAGTTTCGCCTCTATTCGCTTTTGAACGTGGCTTATATATTAAAATTTTTATACAGTAACATCTGTACAATATAGTTTCAATTCCCTCATACATTTGTAGCCACAATCACCAAGATAATTCCCATATCGAATACCACATCTGGAGAGTCAAACTGTTGAACCACATCCACTGCATGCCTATAAAAATAAGGATATCTTAACGTACAGAGAGCACGAATCAAAAATGCAAATTACATTTTGAAGAGCAAAAATTAAATAAAATTGAAAGAAATAAAATCCTTTTTGGGTAGGGGGTAGGACGGACTCCCTTCGTCTACTTTTAACATATCTCAGCTATGATGTATAAAGGAGCATTTATAAAATGAGCCGTCTTTCCAATTCTAGCATATTAGGAGTAAAATATTAATTTATTTAAAGAAGATTCAACATACTTTAGACAATCGGAACCAGCGTTCCATACACCCAGAAACACCGCCCAATAATGTTAAGTTATTTTGAGAATTTCAAACTGTCATGTCGCTGCGATCCCATTCTCATATTGGGACTTGATAACTCCTAAAATATTCTGGAACAGGAAACAGAATCTAGGAAATTCTAGATTCTAAAAAAAAGGATTCTAGAAACTCGAATTTACAATTTCGAAAAGTTGCAAAAATTACGCAAAACTACTGTTATTAAAAAAAAAAGGTCCATGACCTTACTTAAAGATTTAATTTTGAAGAACACAGTTCATTAAGTTGAAAAAAGAACAACCTCATACCTCAATATCGTACTTTTCCTACATAAAATTTTTCCAATTTTTCATTTTTATAACTGTGATTTTCTCTATTCCAGAAAAAAATAAAGAAACAAATTGGAGACGCCTTTATGAAAATAATTATAAGAAATTGCCTATTTTTTTAAAACCAAATTGCGCTAAAACCACTCAGATATTTGAAATATTAGAGATAACCTTATTTAATACTCTGTAAACTAGATTTCGTGAAGAAAAATTGGTCTATATTTAATATTGTAGTTGCAGAAAGATGCCTAAAAAGTTTGAACCTTAGCAATTTTTGAAAATTCAGTCAATTCAACGAAAACGAGCACATATTCTATTGTTATAATGTTTTTCGTTCTATCTAAAAAAAAAAAATAATAAAATTTGGAGTTATTTTTGAAAAAAAATGAAAATGTTGAGGCTTCATGTACTTATACCCGAAAAATCAAAATAATCGTTTCAATTTCAAGAGGCTGCGACATCAGTCAGATAAGTCTTGGAATATCAATGTTGGTGAAAATCCTGCTTACGGTTTACGGTTGAGTCGCTCCCATTGTTTACAGACGGACAGACAGACGTTTTGTCGCCTGTCGACTTTTTGGGATCAAGGATCTTCACAACGTGGTAAAGGAAGTAATTTAATACACATATGAACAACATTTATTAACTTTTTCGTTTCTAGGGGCCGGCAATAATTTGTTCGGTCAAAAAATCGCCGTTTTCCTCCGCACCAATACAATACTGCGGCGACATAATTTGCTGAATTTATGACAATTTCTGCAAATTATAAAAAAACATTTTCTCAAAAACCGCTCTAATTGCAAATTCAGTAATAGTACGAGAAAGTAAGTGCTCTTGTAGCACTACTGGTTTAAATATCTCTTCTACGTATTTACTAGAGACTAATGATTCGACGTCTTGAACAGAACGGACGCTTGCGAGAGGGCTGGCGGAGGGCTGAATGTGGCAGGGACAGGTGATTTCCTCATAGGCTTCGTAAAATGTCGAGTTCAAGGTGGCCGTGTACCACGATGGTGAAAAGCCCAAGAGCAATACCCTCATTCACAGAGATATACATTGTCAAGATTCATTGCACCAGAGAATTATTCTTGATGCGTTCAGTAAAGAATGGAGAGCAAATGAATATAGGTGCGTGACTGGAGTATGGAACAGAGTAAAAAAAAACTTGACGTGTATGTTAGACTGTCTTGAAGACGAAACACATTTAATCTTATGGTTAAGGAAGGTTATAACAGACAAATGAATATGGAATATGATGGGCGACCTATTAGGAAAGTTACGACGAGTTCCATGCTGTTTAGAATTCTTTCGCTTCCAATGCAGACCTGTCGAGCCACAAAGGCACATTGGCGAATATTATAAAAACACTCTTTCCACCTCGCTCAAACGTTATGAAATAACGTCAGCATTCAAATATTTCTGAAACATCCGCACTTCGGCTGCATCCGAAAATATTTGAATAAAAAATTCGCCTTCTTTTCTGAAATGTAGCAATACGCTTCGTTCAGGAGAAACATTTATTTGATTTACTTTCGTAAAACAACTATGTGTGACGTATGGGGGAGAAGTATAATGGTATAATGTGTGCACGCTTTCTTGAGCTCCAAAATCTCTTCCCCACCTTTAACCATAAATAGTTGAATGAAGACTGAAAGATCCCTCCCCCCCTCGGACTAACATGGACCGCTTAACATAATGGCGCAGGCCTCATTTTTGTTGAATTCTCTGAATATTCGAAAATTGCAAAGGCTAGAAGCAATGCGAGAAAGTATGTGATGTTGTAGCACCACTAGTGTAGTATTACTAAGAAAACAGTAACCCACGCTCCGACTCTACTCTGATTAGCGGAAGGAGAGCGCAGCAAAACGCACGCGTGGTGAAGCCGCGCTGAGAGATGGACGGTGGGCGCTGCGACGCCCCTCCTCCTCCTTTCCTCCCCCTCTCCTGGCCGCGTGCTTCGCATGGGAATGCACGCGCCTCCGCACAAAAAATCTACATATCGAGATGGATTACTTTTTTGGGGGGCGGACCGGAGGTAAACCGTAGGGGGAAGTGGTTTAACTATTGATATTCAGGACGAAACCGAAGATATAAATTCGCGATGAGGCCGTAATGCTTGAGGGCGGGGGGAGGGGCGTGCGCGCGCGGGCGGGCGCGTGCGGGATCGATAGAGCGAGCGGCGTGGCAGCCGGCGGGCGGGCGGCAGCACGGGGAGCGGCGCACGCCCGTGCACGCCCGCGCACGCCTCGCCCGGGCGCGGGCCCGCCCCGCCCTGCCCCGCCCGCCCCGCCCCGACCGTCTCTGACCTGCCCTTCCCTGGCCGGGCCGGCCCTCCTCGCACGGGCGGCACGGCGCCAAACCCCTTGCGGACGGCTGGAAATAAAGCTCCGGTAATTGCGTGGAATTGTGATAGAACCTTCAAAATGTCTCATAGAATTCGTTATTAATTGAATATATTGGGACAGGGAGTGACTGACTATTGATTCCCGATGCGTAGAGTCTGGTCATGAGTCCCGTACGTGCAGTACTTGTTATATGGCGGAAGGTGGTGTTGTGGCTGGCCCGTTGGCATGTGAGAATATTTTCGTTAAGGAGATGACGGCAGGCAGTCTCTTTCACTGCGTCAGGATGCCTCGTGTATGTTTCTGTTCCTAATCTTTGGCTCGACAGACCGCTGCAGGCCTTGGCCGACCAGCGGTGACCCAGCCTCTCGGCCACAGTAGAGGGGATTCGTGTGGTGAGCACGAAGATTATCACTTCACCGTGTATTCTAGTCTTCGTAACCTTACGGTGAGCTTTCTCATCGTCACAACAATAGATACTGCAACATTTGTGAGGAAAGCGCACGTGTATAATTTGACTCGACCAGGAATCAAACCCGGGGTCGTGCTCTGGAAAGCGAGCACGCTAAGCTCTACCGATGGAGGCGCCGCATGTACAAAGTCATTAAATGAGATTTCCCACGACATGTTTACGGGAAAAATTATTATCTTCGGTTCCGGTTCATGCCCTCGAAATTTAAAATATTTATTTTGAAATATCGTTCATATTGTACATTTAGTTACCAAAAGATTGAGAGGAACCAAAACGTAATTTGACTATTAAAGTACAAAACAGTTAGTTCTATGATGCAAAGAAATGTGGGGTCTCCTTGCTCAACGTTAACCTCGCGAGGGCGACCCCGTGTCTGCGCCGCGTGATGGAGCGTAATGAGCGAGGTTTCGTAATGTAGGATTCTTTAATTGCGTTTGTTTCACTAAAATGACAGGTTTGTAATTTCTTGCATTGGAAATGCTTATTGTGCACAACGATAGAAAGTGCATCAATAACAATGCCATTAATATTAAACGTACTTTGCGTGGAAGATGTTTTAAGGAGTTTGATTTACCAGGAATAAAGTAGCATAAGGATTGACAACTGCTTTGACTGATTCATTGTTACTGATTCCGGGCGCGTCAACGTCTGAGGTCATTAGTCCCGTAAGTGTAGTTTGTATTTTTTCATCGGGAGGTGGCGGTGGTCTGCCCCCCCAGGATGCGGATAATCGGTACCGTCCTACTGTCGACTAGCGGGGTTTCCCCGACCAGGTATCACCAGCGGGGCAAGGTCCCAGCCGGGACAAGTTCTTAGTCTCCGACTGGTCTCCCGGCATATGTGGTAGTGTAGTGCATGTCAGTGTCATTGTGTGTGTAAGTGGTGAGGATAGGACAAGGAAGAGGAAGGAAAGATCGCGTGCGGTTCGTGGCCTGTTTGTTAGGGTACTGCTCCGGCACTCGCCTGGTGTTGATCGGAGAAACCACGGAAAAATACCGATCAGAGCAGCCGGCCGCTAGAATTCTCCTCCAGACAGCAGCTAAATTCGACCTAGCTGGAAAGCTAGTGTCGAAAATCCTGCCGCCGTCGGGACTCGAACCTAGGTCATCGGCACTGCAGTGACATCAGTTAATGCACTGAGCCACCGCTCTCGGTAACTGGCTTGAGAATAGTCTCTCTCCTTTATTTTAAAAATAGTGAGATTTAATTTACTTCCATTATGAGATATATTTTACAAAGTACTTTATCACAAAAAGCGTTGCAAATTATTCTTAAAAAAAAAATCCTTTTTTGCGTTAATCGCCTCTTCACCATCACTGACAAGTGTAGTGAAGCATCAACTGGGCCCCAAAGTTTTGGTTTTATGTTGCAATACCGTTCGCGTTTATAAATTTTTTAAATTAAAAGTCAAGGGCGGGTCTTAGTGTCTATTTTGTCACTCTCTGAGACAGGGAATTCGCAGAAACGGAGTAGCAACCATTGTGAACAGTTCAGCACCGAAGTCGTGTCTTCACTAAATATAACAAAAGAGTGTAAGAAAGTATAATATACATGCTGAATTCACATCAGCAGAATTTTTCATAAAGACTATATTATTACTAGACTATTCATATACTACCTTCTTTGTACCGTGACCCGGAGTTTCTCTTGACAGGCATCCATGAAGACGTATACATTAAAGAAACAGGCTACCCATTTACCATTACACTAAGTCACGAACAAGGAGGGACCATCAGAACTTCATTACATATCCAGGGCACTTTTACAAAACAATGTTTCAAGCAGTCTTGTTATTTATTAGTCAAGATGTTCTTGTTCACACATTTAATAAAATATTGTGATTGACATTCTTTCAATACTGATATTTTACCAGTAAAAACAAAACAAACTCTTTTACTTTCATTTTACCTTTTTCTCGGAGTCAATATTGACGTATGTCAGGAGCTAGCGATATCTGGTGCCTGAAGGCTAAAATAGAAACGTTGTCCCGTTGTGTCACGAGACAGAAAAAGACTAGACTGATATGAAAATACGGCAAAATCTCTTAAATCTCATATTCCAGATTTTCAGATGGGTGAATTTTCCGAAAAATCATGATATTGTAGCTGTAGAGCTGTGACGACCTGTTTATGACCTTATCATTAATAATGCTTGTGTGTTTAAGCCGATAGCTTTTTAGTTCCCCTGCGTCAGTACTAAGAATTACATATTCAGAGGAGGGAGCGATTTATGAGGAGAAAATATCAATGAGATCATCATTTCAATATTTTCTTTATGCACATCATCACGATTTTTTGTTTTCTGCACGATGACAATGATACTTATACGTCTACTACAGTGTTCAAGTAAGACAGAATTTCAGTAGTTTCTTCTTTAAAGAATTGGGAAGGTATTGAGGAAGAAACTAGCCTGTTTCTCGTTATTTAACGCACTGGCCTGGCATCCATCTGGTTCTTATGGGAATGACTGATCAGAGAGATATTCTCCTCCAGGGAAGGACGGAATTCGAGCAGCTAATTCCCCCCGTAATGAGATCCATATTTGCCAAGGCACGCCGCATCTAATCGGATGATACACTGCGGATGCGGCGTAATTCCCGGCGCGGGGTGGGACTCGGATCGCAGTCGTCCGCAGGGAACCGTCGACGCGCAGTGGGATGGACAGGCACAAAAGGCGCGCTTCACTCAAAATAAAGAATTATCACTGGACAGCGGATGTTTAGGGAAATGCCTGTTTTATTCTAGCGAACTTATTTAAAGGCTGACAATGTATGTGCACGAATCATGATACATTATGACATATGACGTAGTTTTATACTTATTATTATTGCTTTTTTTTAGCATAAATGCTTTTTTTTTGCATAAATACCTTTTTCAGGACTTTTATTTTGTGATGTGCCACCCATGGAGATGACTGGATTCAGCGTATACCTAGGACGACACGTCATTTAGGGTTGATTAAATAGAGCTGTGAAAAGTTGAAGGGAAGAGGGAAAGTAGCTTACTCAGAAGAAGTCATGTTCAAGCCAATGCACCATTTTATTACTAATTAAAGGTTAGAGAGGGGGAGGGGCGATAGACCAGGTGAAGGAGACAGGAGTCGAGCTTCAGAGACGGTAACCTCGTATCCCATCGCTCCGTGAACAGGTGCGCCGGCAGCGACAGCAGTGCAGCGACGGAGACGCTAGCTCACTTCTCCTCGGCCTCTCTTCTGGCTCCGCCAGGCCGTTTATGTTGGCCCCTCGCTTGCATTCGGCAGCGGATTTTAGAGGGCGTTGCCAGACTGTTTTGCGACGCTGCGCGCCGCTTGCCTTGGGAGTCACTCCCGCTATGGAGTGATGGAATGGCGACTCACCACGATGTATTCTTTTTATATACAACGCTAAGATTGCGGAAAGATGTATACCAACAGAGTTTTCTCCATTTCCCTATTTGATAAATACCAGCCATGTTCTGACAACATGGTCGATTGACAATACACCGAGGGCACTGAAATTTTAAGTGAAAATACATGTAAATACCCAGAAGGTATGAGTGCTTCCAGTATTGGATTTCTAAAATATATGCCAGTCACATCTTCAGATGTTGAGAAATCCTTTTCCGCATTCACACGGATTTTGTCTCCCAATCGTCGCAAATTTGCAATTGTGTCCTTGAAAAGTTACTGGTATTACGCAAATATTACTGGTTAATGCAAACTATTAAGAATAAAGTGTAGAAGAGTTGTAAATATGTACATAAATCTAGTTTTACATTAAAATATACGAACTTGTTTCGTGCATTTTAGTTAACAATATAATGTAGACTAAAATTACAAACAATTTTTCATTTTATTGCGTGACAGTGCCTTTTTTCTTATTCTTTACATTTCCAGTGTCGTTTTAGGCGCCTCAAAGAAGTTTTTTAGTCCCTAAGCATCCGCTATCTAATTATTACTAAGGACATTCGTTGAAATACAAAATTATTTTGTAAAACTAGTGGTGCTAAAACAGCACGTACCCTCTCTCCTGTAGTTTCCCGCAAAATTACGCGAAAAGTACTCCAATTTTCGAATTGTACATGATTCTATTTTAAAATCTATCTTTAAGGAACATATTTCATAAAGCAAAGAAACTCTATATTTAATATTTTAGTTACAGGAAAATTCCGAAACAAATTAGAACTTTTTCATTTTTCGAAAAATCAGTGTTTTTCAACGAACAGGAGATTCGCACCATTCTCTTAAACGTCCTTCACACTATCCAATAAAGTCTTATTTTGAAATTTTGGGAAATGTCCAATGGGTTTCATGTTAAGTACGCCACAAAATTAAAATATCGGTTTCAACTTCATCAGCCTTATCGTTTGGAGAATATACATTTTGGCGAAAACTGAACGGTTTAGCCGCTAGCGTTGTTCACAGACGGACAGACATTTTGCCTTCATTCGATTTTTCGGTACCAAGGACCCACAAAATAGGGATTTTGAGTACATCACGTGATAGAGGATTGTTTTCTAAATTTAGCAGCTGAATTTATCCACTCTTTCGTGGTTAAAAGGGCTCGGTAATAAGAATTTTTCTGCCGAAAATTCTCCGTTTTTCGCGAAGCATTACATAACTTTCTACTCCGAAGCGAGAAAGTAAAAGAATAAATGAGGAAATGATGTAATAAACACACGACCGATGGGCTGCTTGTTACCGAGGCAGAGAAATGGAAGCTCCTACGGGCGGCTTGCGCACACGCCCATGAGATTTCTGGGAGGACTCATCGTCAATAAACACCAGTGAATTCTGAGAACTACGGAAATTGCCTGGCTATTCCATTCCTTCATGAAATGTGGCAATCAATAATAATAATAATAATAATATCATAATAATAACAATGATTATAACAATGATAATAATAATAACAACAATAATAATGACTTTATTTATGTAGTGAGATTCGGGCCATCAGGCCCGCTCTTCCGCCTAACCACGTAATACATAAGTTTATAGATAAGAATTGAATTCAGAGATATATTTAGTATATAAAAACAAGTAAATAATAATACTTAGTAATAAGTAAATAATTCAACTTACAGATGTCATGCCCCTGGGCTCACAAACGCGACAAGAATACGTCCCAGCATTTGCCTTAAGCGACCGGGGAAAACCAGGGAAAACAAAGGAAGTGTGCATGCTCTTAACATTAGAACAAAATAATATATTTAATAATTTTAAAAACAAACAAACATTACTGACTCTGGATACCTCTAAAGGTATGCCCGAAGATAAATTCTGAGAGACATTAATTTAGCAATACGTATCAAATGTTAACAAAAAATCTCAAATACATTCATGAGTCATAAAAAACAATATGAGAATGCACACAACCACCCGGCTTAGGGCCGATTTTAGATTTCAACATCATGTACTGAGGGAAAAGACGCATTCAGTCAGAGCCATGACAAAGTTAAACAATAATGTATTAGAAGTTACTAGTAGATAACACAAAAAACCTTCTAACCCTATAATAGAATTAATGTAAACTAATTATACTATTGTTAACTAAATTAAGGCAATGGTGATAATATCAATGTCGACAATTGCGAACAGATAATTTCACCATTTCACCTGGTGGCTTCAGAGTTGCATAAAATCATTTGTTCCAAAATGGAAATAACCATAAATTTATTGTGGTACCTTAAATTTAATGTAGTTCCATAAATTAAATTGTGATTTAAAAAAAATGAATTAATATGGGAGTTTTATTTCGTCCGGTAATTTTTGACGGATTACCTCCAGTAATATTTTCCCCTACGTATTGAATTAACTGACGAACTACTCTTAGTTACAAATTTACAGAAAAAAAAGTGATTTTTGGAGTTCTTTTTAATTCCGTCAAAGCGCTTTTAATTAATAAAAGTTACAGTTCTGGCAGGTTAGTTGTAAATGGTTTAATAATTTCATTTACAATAAACATGTAGTGTTACAGAATGGTGTGGTCTCTCTCGGTCTAGTTTCCTAATCTCTTGCATCTGAACTAGCTTTTCGGTTTTCTCCACCTTCTCCGCAGCTGCTACCTATTGGCGCCCAAACTATCTTTCTCCACATTTTATCAGCAATCCCACGAAACTGAAACTATAGACGTGGAAAACTGGTTCCTATATGCAAATTCTCATTTTAAAAATTAACCTGTTTTCAGACAATATATAAAGAAAGCTTGTAATATAAACATTAACGACCTGAGAAAATCACTTTTGTGTAATTTTGGAAAAATCAAAAGAATACATCAAAATGGAATTTATGTCGTGTTTTTCAGTGGATTTAGCACTATTCCTACAAAAATGTTAAAGACAAAATTGGAGTGGTTTTTGAGAAAAAGTTGTTCCAGAATTTCTGAAAGTGCGCATTTTTTATTTCATTCTCACACGAAACTTTTGAGCTTTTGAGAAACTTCGTAAGAAATTTATTGTACTCACAAATACAATAATGTATTTTAAAAAACGTCCATAATGAAGTAAGTATCAACGACGTGAAATATATCTAAAATACATTTGTCTAATTTTTCAAAAATCAAAAGAATTCATCAAAATTGTGTTCATGTCATTTGATTCAGTGCATTTAGCATTATCCGTATAAAAATGTTAAAGAAAAAAGGTGCAGCAGATTTTCAGAAAAATCTTGTTTTTCAAAATGCCTTTATTTCACACGAAAAACCTGAAAAGAAATCTTATTTTGAAAAAAAATGTGTGTAACCTCATTTATATATGTGATTTTGAAAAACATATTTCATTCAGATGAAATATCTTTATATCTAATATTTGTAGTAGTAGTAGAAATGCGCAGAAAAAATAAACTTTTGCAGGTTTCGTAGTTTTAGATAATTCAACAAAATCGGATCTATGCCTTCTTATAAACGTGCTCGGCTCTATCCGAGAAGAAAATGTAATCCTATGATTTGGAGCCATATTTGAATCAAAATTGGAAATGTCTTTCAGGTTTCATGTAAAGTACCTCCAAAATGAAAATATCCATTTCGAATTCACGAGACCTCGACATCAGCCAGATCGATGGCATAATATGAAATACCGATTTTGTTGAAAATTCAAACACGACGTGTATAAACACATTTATGTAACATGACTACACCCACTCACACTTCAACCATTTAAGCACATGGGGTCACATTCGGAGTACCTATAACTGAGGTGCAAATCTGTGCCTTTCGTTTTAGGTTGTTCACGTACACCATTCTTTTTGAAAACAATTGCGCGTTGAGGAAATACAGCATAATACGAGTATTATGAAGGAAAATGGCCAGAAAAATATCATATTTTCTTGTTACGAAATGTATAGGAAACAGCGGTGCTGAATAGATGATAAACTGGAACCTCGCGGCAAGTTGGAGAGCATATGGGTGGCGGGAAGGCGGTCCTAATTTCGAAAAAAAAAAAAAGAAAAAAAGGATATTGGTGATGCTACTACACTTGCTGCCGCAACTACAGTTCTCAGCTCTCTTTCTTAAAATCGCTCAGAGCAAGTTAACAGGGTACTTGTTTTAGTGACGAGGACGAAGAGAAATGTACAGTATGGTGGAGGTTTGAAACTGCGAACTTTGGTGATATACAAAAGTCTGGACTTCGACTCTACTCTCAAATAAATACAAATCGAACACTTTGTCATTATGACATTAATTGAATTATAAAGTTAATTTTTAATCTTCTGAAAGTTCTTATTCATAGAAATGTTAATAATTTGGGCCATTATTTTGATAATTTGGATTTAAAATTCCCAGATGCTAATACACAAAATAAATTAATGTTTTGCTTTATTACAGAAATAGTATATACTTTAAGTTCTCAGATTTCAAAGTCCTTACAAATAGCATGAAAAGGAAATGACGAATCATGCTCGTGCTGTTTCATATTTGAAAAGATGAATATTGAACCAAGGGGGAGGGGGAAACATCTAAAACTTTCTTTAAAAAGACAAATATTCTCTAAGGTTGTAATCCACTCGGAAAGAATTTCAGAGCGACAGAAAGAAAACAAGTGGATAAGAAGAGGACGAAGGTATGGATAAACAGACAAAAATGCTCCAATGAAAGGGCAAACGAACGAATCGACAAATGAGAGAGCGAAATGGATAAATGTGTCAACATATGAATCTAATGCAATTAATTGAACTTCTAAAAATTAACGCAGGAATGAAATTAAATGAATTACGCACGGAATTAAATGAAGGTATCTGATGTAAAAATTATATAAAACTTGAAAGTTTTTAAAGACACCAAGATTTCGGGCGTCTATTGTAGTAATTAAACGGAAATATTTATTGGCTCTGCAAAACCAACCAGCGTTTCCATGTTAGCATGCTGAAACAAATTCCGTGATCCTAGTGAACGAAACCACGTGACATGTTTGGAAAAGTGAACATACGCAGTGCGTGTATTTGGGAATCACAAAACCCTTACTGAGTTGCGGAGACAGCTCGTCTGAAATGTAATGGGTGACATGCCCAGAGGCTTGTTTTAATTATCGACCCAATTTACGTCATGGAAACAACGGTGATCGGCATTTTCTGTCTCCATATGCTATCTCAAATTGCTGAATCTTACTCTCTGAATCTGAATCAGTGAAATTGTCGCTGATTCAATCAGTGAACGCAAAGTCACTGATATCTTCAGTCGAAATGTGTAGTTTCGCTGACAATCAGTGAATATGTGAAGCTTTTCATAATGACTGCCAGCATTTCACTGGTTGTCAGTGGCAGAGCGCGCCCAGGTCGCGCCACCGTACCGACCGGTCCAGTTATTCACGTGGTGTTGTGTGTAAGCAAAATCCACGGCGGAACGAGTGAAATAGAGGTTTCCTGTGAGAAAACTGACCTGTGTCTGAAGATTGTTTTAATTGCGTTAGGTAAGTAGTTTTCGCTTTTCTGTGACTCGTCTTGTTGATAACTGTGAGTCGTTTTATTTTATGGTGATCATTTAGCCATACTAAGAAATAGGTTATGAACATGTGATTAATACCACGTATTTGTTTTTATTAATAACTTGGAAACTTCTTATGTAACTTAAAAGTGTTAAAGTAACTGTTTGGTGATACAGTGTGAAATATCTGACGAAAATGAATAATTTCGTTTATGAAAGTTGTAAAAAGTCCGATATGCTCTCGATTACACCACAGCAGAGCCGGGCATGCTAGCAAAATATTAACTATTTCTTTGGATTTTCCAATTTAGTTTAATGACACCAGTCCAAGAGTGGAGTTTGAAAAAGTGTAAGAGAAAGTGCTGGAGCTAACTGGGGACTCTAACACTGAATATTTTGAAAGGTATTTTAATTTGCCAAAGACTAATGTAATACTGATTTATTTTGATCAATTTTCCTTGCTTTCCTTAGTCACTAAATACATTATATTTTACTCATTTACATGGCGAGACTAGTTTGGCAGAATGGAGGGGGAGTGCAGATGGTACCTCAAAGCCATTTGCCGCTCCTGAGGTTCCTATCCAGACCTCATAATTCTGCCAGTTAGTATGATTTGTATGTAATCGGGAAAATAAAGTAACCATTTTTTTCCTCACATAACTTCTTGACTTATCTATGTTTCTGTTTTAGGAGGGCTCTAATTTGCATCTGAGGAATTGGAAAGGAGAAAACATTCAAGAAAATGTCCAGCAATATTTGATATGGGTGAAAGGATAGAAAACTATTCTTGTTTTGTTCAGGTGATGGTTGGTTTTAACATCTGCCCTTTTTAATAATAAAATATTCCTTCACCCATGGAGCATTTGACTTACTTATTAAATTAATATTTACAACAAATTTGGCATACTCAACATTAGCAATTTTTTTCATTTTTTGCAGTATATAATGATTATATCCTCCGAGTATTTAATTTGAAATAAAAACTCAGTTGGGTTTCTGTAATAAACCCCCCTTTCCTGGGAAATGAACAATGCTTCTGCATTTGTTCAATTATCAAAACCTTCTACCATTGGAGTTAAGTTTTGTTATATCATAGAAATTTAATTCTTTGTTCCTGTGTCTGGTATTGACTTCATAGATTGACTTAAAGATTTCCCAATATCGACTATGGCTCAATTCTAAATTCATCTAATTTCTTCATATTCAGGAGATTTTCATGTTCTATGTACACAAGATCTCCTTTTTTAATTCAATTTATCTCCTGTGTTGGTCGAATATTTTTTGTTATCATTATGAGGTTTTATTGTATTCTTGAGTGCTATTTTCCTCTCTCTTTCTAAATCTTCGTCTGTGCATTTTATTTTTAATTCATGTGGTAGGATATTTATGGTTTTACCCTCTAGAAAGTATTTTGTTGAGACTTATGTCACTGTATGTTCTGTCTCATATTTCTCCACAGCTTTTTTCACAATAGTTGTCCACAGCAATAGCAGCCTTTTGTCAGTTTCATTCATAATACATCTTATTTTATTCACCAAAGTCTGGTTTAATCTTTCATTGAGACCATTGCGCATCTATTGCAGTAAAATCTATTTAATTTTTTCTTTATTTGGAATTGTTTTAATTCTTTTGAACTTATTCCTGGATATTGATCTGTTAGTACCATCTAGACATCATGGTTTTTTGTTACTTCCTCAGTTAGTTTTACGAAATCATCAGCGTTTTGATTTTTTGATGTTAAAATATAAGCATATCTTGTGAAATGGTCGACCAGTAGGTGTAGGTATTTTTTGTTGACCGGGATCCTCCGTAACCTCTGATGGTATCTATAGAAACTATCTTGAAAGGGTACGTTGCTTGACCTAGGTGTGACATTAATCCAAATTTTGATTTTCTTCATGATTTATTCTTTAAGCCGATGTCACAAGTTTACAAATCTTCTAAATCTTCTCTATGTTTATGTTTATATTTTTCGCTGTAAAGAATGGTGTTACTTTATCATCTGCGCTCTTCCCAGGTAACAATAAGTATTGTGTACATATTTTAGTAATATTTTACTAAATTCTTCTGATAATGAGTTTTTCTCTTTTCAATTTTTATAATAAATTTCATTTTAGAATATTAGTTTCTTCTTATTGTTTTGTAGTTCTGTGCATCTTCTTTGATCCTTTTTTATGTCTTCTAATTTCACTGGGTTTACAATTTTTAATATGTCATCTGAGTTTTCATCAGGCTCTAGAACTGGATGCCTGTTTAAACAGTCTGCCTCTTGGTTTAATTTTCCAGGATTATATTTAAATTTAAAATTGTATTGGGACAAAGAGTATGTCAAATCACCCAGTTCTTAATGTGTTCTTGCTTTTTATTTAAATTTTTTAAAGGTTTATGATTGGAGTGCACCAAAAATTTCTTCCAAGTAGCCAATGGTGCCAATATATCACAACCTCTTTTATTGCCAAATTGCTTTTTTTTCCTTTTGAGCTTCACTCAATTTTTTCGAAAAATATGACGCTGGCTTATTATCCCCATTTTTGTCGTTGTTTTAGTACAGCTCTGATTTCTTTATGCATGCGTTCTTTTTCAAATTGTTCCATTCTGATTCACTGTATTTTTCAAAATCATACTTGAGTACCAATCTGTCAAGGGAAAATTTTAGAATTCTCTTCCATAAAACAGCGTTCAAACTTGTTTATCCATTGGCATGCGTTTGAGTGTCTTCCATTAAATATATTGATAATAAAATTATTGGCAATTTTTCCAAATTTACTTCAGATATTTGTTGCTTATCTTCTAAAACTTTCTTTAAAAGTTTCAATTGTTTCATTTAGGTACTCAGGTACATTTTTTCAACTTCTTGTAATCTCTTTTCAACCTCTGTAATCTCTTCTATGAAGTAGTTGTAGAATTGCAAATTTTCCTCTTTATCCAAATATACTTTTGATAGATTTTCTGATAAAGAAATCCAGACTTTCGAACTTGATCTGTCTTTTTAAAGTATTTTACCTTACCAAATATTTGTGTTGTAATTAGCTCCTTTTGAAGGTTTGTGTTTTAGAGTTCATCTGGTAAGCCATTTAAAATTTTTACCTCAAGTGAATTAATAGCTTAGAACTTGCGCTTCTTGATACATACCATCATTCATCAATTTTATTCCTGTCTTTGAAATCAGTAGCCAGGTGCCTCCATTGTGGGGTCGGGTATCAGTCATTTGGTAGGTAGAATGGCAGATCTGAAATTGTAGGAAACAATACACAATAGTCTTTGTTTTCTTTATACACATATATGTGTATATATACATGTGTATACATATATATGTATATATGTACATAGAAACAAGGGCATGCAGTGCTGTTAACATTTCCAATTTTAAACTTGGCAATGCTGCTGATTTTAATTATGAAAATTATAATTAGCAGAGGAAGCTGATTGCTGCCCTAAAACTTGCCAAATACTTGTAATAATACCAAATGTTTATTTGTATTTTTACATTAAAAATGTCGACAGATTTAATGTCCTTTTTTTATTTTATTGTAAATCTACATAAAAATCCATTGAAATGTATTTATGTATATTTAAATTATAAGAGTCCTTTCTTTCACTACTTTCTTCCCATCTTCCTTTTCAGAATTTGTTGTATTGTCACCGAAATTGTCAATAATATGTACATAAAAATGAAGAGTGTTAACTGCAGGCCAATTTTTCTCCGTAGTGAGTTTTGGAAAACTTCCTGAACATCGGTTTTCTTCTTTTTTGTATGTTTTTCATTGGTTTAAATAAAGACTTGTATTCTCTTATCTCACTTAAAAGGCAGTATCTTCCTTTTAAAAATTTCCTTAATTCCAACATATCTCTTTACCAGTATTCCTTTCTATTGAAAAGCCAATTGTTTGTAGTAAATGATGTAACAAAACTCTCCTACCCCAAGGATAATGTGACTTAAGGAACTAAACCATAACATAGGACAATTTTTTCTATGTGATAATGTTGAAGACAATAAATGAACATATATATGGATTGCTCATATGAAATAGAATACAGATCTGTTATTACCTCAATTTTCAATTTTTTCTGAGTTAAGATATTGACTCAATATCTTGCCATAATGTGTATATTTCATTGTATTTGTTTTGTAGTTAATATTTACAGTGCTGTTTTAAGAAGATCATTTTCCCATACAATTTTTCAATAAATTTGTGCCTAATTAACTTTGACTTTCTTTATACTTTTATGTCGCTACCCTGAATACTGCACAAACCCAAAAATCCTACTATTGAGATATCAAGGAAAAATACTCAAATACAGATATAAATTATTTTCATATTTATGATTATATATTATAAATTATTATTATTATATTTATTGTATTGTATTTATCAAATTTTTATGTTTTTGAAGGATTTGTTTAAAGCAATACAGTGATTTCTCAGTAGTAGGATTTTTGGGTTTGTGCATTACAGTACTGGAGAAGCGATGTGATACTTCACTGATTCAAATAAGTGAAACCTTACTTACCCGATTGCAAACAGCTATTAATTCCACTGGTTCAATTAGTTGTCACAGATTTCACTGATTCAAATAGTGAAATTTCACTGATTCAAAAAGTGAAGTTTCACTGATTCAAATAGTGAAGTTTCACTGATTCAAAAAGTTGACCCGTTTTTCACTGATTCGTTCAGTTCAATTCACTGATTGCCGGTGGCAGATTTATAACTACCACAATCAGTGAATAGTCACTGTCAATCAGTGGTTTTTCACTGATTCAGGCTGAGAGAGTAGATTACAGAGGCTATTATTCTCTATTTTTCGAGTCTACTTTTCTCCAGTTTGACAACATACTTGTTGTAATGTCGGCATCCAAATTTATAATATTAGACCAGCCACTCCTTTATGCTACTTCCCTGTAATTTATACCAAGGGTAGTCACATAAATGTATAAACCGTTCAACCCAAAAAAGACTGTCTATGTTATTTATATTACAAAAAATATATATTCTATATTATAAAAAAAATCAACACGTTATTTTGGTCAGAAAATTCATTGATTGAATGATTTCTCCTTAACTTTCAGAGTTTGTAAATTTCTTTGTTTTGTACTTCTTATTTCTTCTGTGCCATGATTACACTTGCTTTATAGAATATCTCTAACCCTTTGCATCCAAATAGATGTTGAACTGGTGATATTTTTAATTGATAGTCTAATAGAAAATTTTGTTTGCTTAAATAAAATGATGCGAATATTATTAAAATATAAATCCAAGGTTTCCAAGTACATTACCTGCAACTTGTAGCATATTGCAATCTACTAAATAAGGAAAACTCTTCAACTCAGTTACACAATTATATCTTGCAAAATGAAAGTTCTAATTGATGATCTAATTTTGCAGAGCAGTGCTGATATATGTTAACCCGCCAGCGTTTATTTGATGTCCAAAACTACACCCATGAATTAAAAGTTACACACTTCTTCAATTAGCAGACTAGTTAAATGTGGCGTCGCGACGCTGTAAACTGTTTTAAAAGTATTTTCATGTGTTGAATGTTTCATGTGATAATATTGTACTCCCACTCAAACATTTCGAACACCTAATGGCCTTGTATGTTACCTCTATCTGGGATACGAACTGATAATTTTGCAGTTTCAAAATTGTAATCGCCGTAAAAAGTACTTGCAGGTCTAGATGATACAAATAGTTATAATATAGTTACATTCTTTTGAAAATAGGTATTTGCACGCTTAAGAACGTAAATGTGAGAAGTCTAACGTAAGAACGTAAATATGTAATCATTCTCTAGCATACTCACAATTTCGTTTTCTCCGTATTCACTTGAAGTTTCCCGAATTTAATAAGTTGCAAGGCAATACGGTTTGTAGGTTTTTGCCAATTTATTTTTAAAAATACATCTTATCAAAATGAAATGAAATCTGTCGCGAGATTCAGTTGTTAAACTTAGAAATGGCTATAATCAGTGTTGCCATCCTCGTGAAAGAAAAGTATAGCGTCGTGGAGAGAAAATTGCCTGTCGGTCCTGAGGTTCAATCAACTCCACCTATATAGATCATTTTAGGTGGTGTTGTTTTTATTTCCCTATCTATCCATTAAGATTGCAGCGTCAAAATACGCAAAAGCACGTTTTTCTCTCTGAGAGACTTCTGGTCAGGTCTAAAAATCCAAAGATCATTCCCTCGACAGACACATCGAGTGACACCTCATATGCCTCTATTAGCGTGCGGGAAGTGATCCAACCGCGAGGGACGGTCCAAGGACGAACGAACGCACTACATAGGAATTACGTAGATTTGAGGGGCAGTTTTTTTATAATGTGGTATTTTAGATATTCATGGAAAGCAAAACGTTTTAAACAAAAGTTAATGTATTTTGTTCTCATTTTATTTATTTACATATTATTTTCATGACAAATTCCATGAAATGTTCCTTCATAAACAACTTATAGTTATTAAAATAATATGCAGTGTTAACAAAAAGGATAAAAACTTTACCTTTTAATTCCAGATCCAACCATCATATGGTAGCAAACTATGTCTCATTAGCGACCTCTAGTGATTAACTACTCACTTATGGCAATACATCAAATTTCATGGAAGTGTGGCTTGTGAGTATCTCTGTTGCAAGACCTCAATTGTGAAATTCCAACTCTGCACCCAAACAACAAATTAAATTTACACATGAATTTACAATCGGATTCATATCACGGGGCAGACCCAGGTGGCACAGGACATCAATTGAAGTCACCGCAGTGCCTCCGAGCGGGGATCCGTGTTCGAGTCCCGACGGCGCGGCGGCAGGATTTTCGACACTAACTCCGTAGCTAGGATTGATTGATTGATTGATTTTGTCGTGTTTCCGGGCGCGTCAACTGCTTTGGTCATTAGTCCCGTTAGTGTAGTGCATGTTTTTTCTCGGGAGATGGCGGTGATCTTCCCCCGCTGGATGGCGAGATCTAAGCTCCCGACCGGTCCGCCGGAATATGTGGTAGTGTAGTGCATGTTAGTGTAAGTGTGTGTGTAAGGGGAGAGGATAGGACAAGGAAAGGGAAGGATAGATCGCGCGCGGTCCGTTGCACGTTTGGTAGTGTACTGTTCCGGCATTCGCCTGGTGTTGATCGGAGAAACCACGGGAAACTACCGATCAGAGCAGTCGGCCGCTAGAATTCTCCTTCAGACAGCGGCTGAATTCGACCTAGCTGAAGAGCTAGTGTCCAAAATCCTTCCTTGGGTGACGCAGCTGATTTCCAACCCTGGTTGTGCTGTGTCAGGGGGCGTGGTCGGCGCCCGTTTGCGGGGTGGGGGTAGCCCAGAAGCGAACCCGACGCAGGATCTCTGCCCTCAGCAGCGCCCACGGGGCACCGGCATAATTACATTTCATTATTGTACGAACCTCTAATGCTTGGTGGTATCCAATTATGTGTGAGCATTGAACTCTCTTGAATCTACTCGGAGTTCGAACAACTCTTTTTGGAAACGAATAACTGACCAGCTTCGACGTCACCTTTTAAGTTAATCTTTATCAATTCAGAATCTTAAATATGGGCTCACTTGAAACGTGTTGCAATGGCACTGTATATCTCAGAATAAATGTTACTGGAGAATGTACAGATCAAAGAAAATCAATTTTTGACAATGATCTTATGGTGGGAAATTTCATTTAACAATGTGACACACATGATATATGCTCCGATTAAGAGACATCATGCATTGTTGATTGGGAGTTACATCAATTCCGTTTGACTACGTCAGAACGTAATCTGACAAACGAAGTATCCAATGAACTACCTACCAAACAGGGGGAATGTCACATGTATAACTCCGTTGTGGGCAAATTTCCACCAGATGTTTATAGACAGAACGTGATTAATGTCAATCCTCCCTACAAGCCCTAGATGTTCGAAACATGTTTTGTGCCACTGTACTACTTCACTTCTTTTTCATCACTCGCTATCTCAAAGCTCGTACTACAACACCGGCCTGGGATACACACACTGTGCGCATGCCCTAATAGTTTGTAACACCTATTTTGGGGCACATGGTGACGTCTCTTTACACAGAATATGATGACTCTACATTGATATGATGTCATCTCCAGTGACAGGTCGCTACGTGACAGAACAAAATTGTATCAGAATACACAGATGCGAGTGAGGGCTCCCTAGAGGAGTGGGCGCCCCGTCCCCATAGAGAGGCCAGCACCAGCAGCTCGCTCGCTCGCGCCCCGGCAAACAAAACGCCCTGGAACTCGCAAACCACGCAAGAAGTCAAATCAGAAATCGGAGACTCGCTCACCACGTGAACAGGCTGAACAATTAAATTTTGGGATGACGGAACATGGAAATTTTCGTGACAAGACTGAGCGGTGATGACAGACATTGACTAGCGTTGGAGAGAACGGTGCTAAATGGGAACGGGATAGCGACGACTACTTTTAGGAGAGAAGAGACACGAAAAAATGACGGTAGTTACCTCACACGTCAGTGCCATTTTGATAAGCATCAATCAACGTGTCCTGCGTGAGCTACAACCGGCGGCGGCGACAAGCGATAGCTTGCGATGCCGCGCGACAGAGCGCGTGGTGTCCTACGTAAGCGACTGGAGGCTGCGACAGCGACAGTCGAAATGTTTCAAAGGAAACATTCAACATTTTTGTTATGTTCAACAAACTGTCCAGAGATATTCACTCAGCTAGTTAGTAATACGTTTAATTCACCCTCAACAGAAGCCCGTGAAATAAGACAGACTATTTGCAATTATTTCAATAGCCCTTGATTACTATAGAAACCTAACCTCATTTACTTCTACAGGAATACTAGTATATAACACAATGTGATGTATGTACTATGCAATATAAGTATCATCTGTGAAATTCATTAAGAATAATATAAATTAACATAATTTAATGAATAAAAAACAAACTTATTTGTTATTTTCAGTGCATTCGCCACTTCTTTTCACAATTTGCCGCGCACAATTCTACTTTGGTAGTCATTCAATCTCTTGTTCTACAATTCCTTTGCATGTTTCACATCTTCAGTTAAACATTGCGTTATATATATATTCGACATCTTTGAAATGGGAAACCGAAGACCAAAACAGCGAAAGTATACGCGCGACACAGCGAGAAGCGGCGACAAGATTCAAACTCTTTTGAATCTCGGACACCGCCGCTTGTAGCGCCTTCGTCGCTTCGTCGCGGATGTCGCCGACGCAGGACGGGCCCATAAGATACTGAGTGTTGGAAAATTTGTTGCTTGAAGCTATCGCTGCCGCCAGATGTAGCTCACGGCCTAAGTGTTTAGTGGCGCTATTTGTGTTGGCGGCGCTGGGGCGCGGCCCAGGAGCGCTCCTCGACGAAGGCGGCGGCGGCCAGCAGCAGCCCGGCCGCCAGCAGCAGCCACGCCCCCTGCAGATGCGCGGCCGCCAGGGCGAAGGGGCGACGCGACGAGGCGGGCGCGGGCGCGGGGGCCACCACCGGTTGCACCGCCAGCGGCTCCGGCGCCGCCCGCACCAGCCCGCGCCACCTGCCGACACGCGGAGAGCGATGCCCTGCTGGAAGGCGACATCAGACGCAAAACGACACGTCGCCTTGCGGGATCTTCCCAAACCATGGACATGGACGCTTCCGCGACTGGCGTCCTTGCAGTTTTGGCTGTCTGGGATGAGCCGCGTCTTGGTCGATGGAGCTGCCGTTTCAGCTCCCGTGTCTTGGCCTTCTTCAGAGCTATTATGCTGAAACGCAGTATAGCTCTGAAGAAGGACTCAACAAGATGGCCTAAACGTCAGCTCCATCGACCAAGACGTGGATCATCCCGGACAACCAATGATTTTCCTAAACCAGTTCACTAAGTTCTCGACCGGTCTCTGGACTTTTGTGGTAGTGTAGTGCATGTAAGTGTGTGTATGGTCAAGTAAGAGGAGGGAAATACTGAGCGCGTTCGTTGGGGTGGTTCTCCGACACTCCCCTGGTGTTCGGCGAAACCACGGAAAACTACCGATCGGAGCTGCCGGCCGCTGAAATTCTACTCCAGATTCGTTGGAGAACAATTATAACGACCGGCTCCTGTGACTGCCAATTATCATGGCTTCTCCGATCAGTTCCAAGTGAATGCGGGCCATGGACCATGCGCGATCTTTCATTCCCCGTCTTTGTTCTCGACTTACCCCCTACTCACACTTACAAGTACTACACTATCGCAGATGTCGGCAGATCACTTGTTTGCTTAGAGCTTGCCCGGATGGTACGAAATACACCTTCAGGGCGAAATCGCCCGCAAACCACCGTCGGATTTCACCTTCCAGCGGGGAGGTACACCGCGACCTCCAGGTATAAAAATATTCACTACCCTTGATGACAAAATAACAATAGCAATTGACATGCCAGGAAATATGAATTCATAAATCAACCTGACAGATCAGCATCTTAATGCAAAAAATATTTAATAAATACCGACTAAATCTTTACTTCTTCAGAACTTTTAATACACGGTAATGAGTATTTTTTATTCAAATTTTGCAAGAACTGCGGGCTGTTTCTTTTGTTTAAAAATTTATTTAATTCAATTTTACGAAAATATCTGGGGGAAGAAAAAGTGGAAATACAATACTTCGTCTACGTATGTCATAAAGTCTTTCATTCACTAACGATAAGTAAACTACTGGTGCTACAACATCACACACTTCCTCAAATTATTTGTCACTTTTGCAATTTTCGAATATTCCAGGAGTTCAGCGAGAGTTAGACCTGCGCCATCGTGTGAGCGTCTTTTAATGTATCCTCGAAAAAAATGAATCCAAATTTTGGAGGAATTCTTGTGAAATGTTTGACAATGTTAGTTTCATGTAAACAACCCAAAACGTGAATTCTAGATTCATAACACATTAGAGGAAATAATTTTCTACACTGGGGAACAAATTTCGTACACATTTTGAATTTCAAAATCACACAATACGAGTTAGTCTGATAAATAATTGCCACTTTCTGCCGCGGGGTACAAAATTTCCTTTTCATTACGTAAGTGCGTAAAAGGCGAGAAAGTAAAAATAACATAAATTATCAATGTTTCAAAATATAGCTGCTCAACTTTAAAAATATCGTGCCATAAACCACTGATATATTTACTTTTTCACTAAAGCTTACGTAGAGAAAGTTGTGTAATGCTGTGAGTAAAAACGGCGAATTTTCGGCCGAAAATCTCTTATTATTCGTATACTCTGGTAATGAAAAATAAGATAAATCCAGTTTCTTAATTTAGAAATAATACTTTAACACGTAGTGTAGTCAGAATTTACGTTTTTGGGATCTTGATATCGAAAAATCGAATGACTTCTCTGTCCATGTATGAACAATGCTAGCGACTACACCGTTCAGCCGATTTTCTCCAAAATTGATATTCTACAAACGATATGGTTGATGTCAAGGACTCTTGAATTTGAAAGTGATATTTTAATTTTAGGGGGTACTTTATATGAAGCCCAGGGTCATTTTCAAACAAATGGCACTTTCGTCTGTGATTAAATTTTGCTGCTGGATAGAGTGAAGGCCGTTTAAGTGAATGGTGAACGTCTCATTTCCGTTATAAACTCGGATTTTTGGAGCATTGTAAATATCCCAAATTTTTTCGGCGACTTCCTACAACTATAAAATTAATATAGAGATGTTTTCTCTCAATGAAATCTGTTTATTTACAATAGATTTTGAAATAAGTTCATGTACAATTTTTCGGAAATTTGAGTACTTTTCGTGTAATTTTGCCAGAAAGTAGGGCGAGAAAGGGTGCTGATTTAGCACCACCCGTTAAAACTAAACGAAGAATGAGATGCAATCATCCACCACACCGGTAGCTGCTGCAGCTACATCTTCGCTACCGCCCGTCTCGCGGGAGAGCGATCACTGGCGCTGGCGGAACGATTTGGGAGAGCAATTGCACAGGTGCGCAACAGTGCTCACGAGGGCTGCTACTGAGTTTTCTGGTGCTAATGACAAGTGGTCGGAGACCAACAGATACGACTGTCGCTTAAGGGATAGCCAGTATTAATCCCAAAGCGAGGATGCTCGGAAATTGCTTAGGAGGGAAGGGAAATGTACAAGAGAGTAATTAACTTAGTTTGTTCCATAGTGGTTCATTGGCTATGGTCTAAAATTATTAGTATTAATGAGCAGAAGGTTCATAAATAAAATAATTTTAGAACGTTTGCTACACTGTAGCGGTAAGAGTGTACTTCCCTCCAACATGGAATCGATCAACATCACAATCGAGCAAGAATTGGGAATATATAATATTGAGCAAGAATATAGTATATAATAATAAATTTAAATATATAGGCTCAAGCCATATGCTGCACTGACGTCCATTTCAACCTACAGGAGCCAAATGCTCATCACTAGAGACCCTTGCCCATCTCTACCACTATACGATGATTTTCGCTACTTTAAACAAACCATCACCTACTGACTTGGATGTCTCAGAGCAACAGTTGATGGAACTTCTGTCCCTCAGACCAGCAATACCTAGGATAGCAGGATTTTCGCCAATAGCTACATAGCTAGGTCGAATTCAACTGCCGTCAGCAGGAGAATTCTAACGGCCGGCAGCATTGATCGGTAAATTCCCGCAATTTCTCTAATCAACACCAGACGAATGTCGAAGGAATACACTAAAATAACGGTCACGAACAACGCGCGAACTTTCCTTCGTCTTCCTTGCCAGATCCACACTCCTTACGCACTCTTACATGCATCAAACTACCACATGCCTGGAGACGGTCGGGAGTATAGATCTCGTCTCGGATGAGACGAAGCCCCGGCAATTAGTAACACTCGAGTAGAGAAAACCCTGCCCGCCGACGGCTTGGTCGGTGCCGGATCCGCGGTACAGCGTGCAAAGATCACAACCGCCTCTCGCGACCACAACGTGCTCTAAACTTACGGGACTAATGACAGCAGTTGAGGCGCCCTGAAACCATAGTTAGCGGGGAGGGAAGGGGCGTGGGGCGCGTACCTGCGAGCGACGAGCGGATCGCAGTAGCTGGCCTCGCAGGGCAGCGCGAGGTCGCGAGCGTGAGCAGCGCGCGCCAGGCACGCGGCGTACGAGGCGCACGGCACCGAGCGCGCCAGCACGCGGCCGAAGCGCGGGTCGTCGTACTGGCGGAAGAAGCCGCGCCACCACGGCACCAGCCCCACGCGCAGCGGCGAGCGCAGCAGCTCGTCCAGCGACCGCACGGCGCCCACGCTGCGCAAAGCACGAGCGAGCGAATTGATGAAGAGGGTCCAAGAGGGCGAACTGGTAGGCGGCGCTCAGCACCAGGCAGCCCAGCAGCCACGCCGCCCACGCTGCGCAAAGCACGAGCGAGCGAATGAATAAAGAGGGTCCAGGAGGGCGAACTGGTAGGCGGCGCTCAGCACCAGGCAGCCCAGCAGCCACGCCGCCCACGCTGCGCAAAGCCAACGAGCGAGACGAATGAATGAAGAGGGTCCAGGAGGGCGAACTGGTAGGCGGCGCTCAGCACCAGGCAGCCCAGCAGCCACGCCGCCCAAGCTGCGCAAAGCACGAGGAGCGAGCGAATGAATGAAGAGGGTCCATGAGGCGAACTGGAGGCGGCCCCGCCGCCCACGCTGCGAACCCACGAGGAGCGAATGAATGCACAGGGTCCATGAGGGCGAATGGTAGGCAGCGCTCAGCCCAGGCTGCCCAGCAGCCACGCCGCCCACGCTGCGCAGCCACGGGAGCGAATGAATACAGAGGTCCATGAGGGCGAACTGGTAGGCGGCGCTCAGCACCAGGCTGCCCAGCAGCCACGCCGCCCACGCTGCGCAGCACACGAGCGAGCGAATGAATGCACAGGGTCCATGAGGGCGAACTGGTAGGCGGCGCTCAGCACCAGGCTGCCCAGCAGCCACGCCGCCCAAGCGGCGAACCCACGAGCGAGAAGCCGCCCAAGCTGCGAACCACGAGCGAGAGAATGGATGAAGAGGGTCCATGACGGCGAACTGGTAGGCGGCGCACAGCACCAGGCTGCCCAGCAGCCACGCCGCCCAAGCTGCGCAACCCACGAACGAGAGAATGGATGAAGAGGGTCCATGACGGCGAACTGGTAGGCGGCGCACAGTACCAGGCTTCCCAGCAGCCACGCCGCCCGCTGCGAACCCACGAGCGAGAGAATGGATGAAGAGGGTCCACCCAAGCTGCGCAACCCACGAGCGAGAGAATGGATGAAGAGGGTCCATGACGGCGAACTGGTAGGCGGCGCACAGCACCAGGCTGCCCAGCAGCCACGCCGCCCAAGCTGCGCAACCCACGAGCGAGAGAATGGATGAAGAGGGTCCATGACGGCGAACTGGTATGCGGCGCGGATGAAGAGGGTCCATGACGGCGAACTGGTAGGCGGCGCACAGCACCAGGCTGCCCAGCAGCCACGCCGCCCAAGCTGCGCAACCCACGAGCGAGAGAATGGATGAAGAGGGTCCATGACGGCGAACTGGTAGGCGGCGCACAGCACCAGGCTGCCCAGCAGCCACGCCGCCCAAGCTGCGTAACCCACGAGCGAGAGAATGGATGAAGAGGGTCCATGACGGCGAACTGGTAGGCGGCGCACAGCACCAGGCTTCCCAGCAGCCACGCCGCCCAGCTGCGTAACCCACGAGCGAGAGAATGGATGAAGAGGGTCCATGACGGCGAACTGGTAGGCGGCGCACAGCACCAGGCTGCCCAGCAGCCACGCCGCCCAAGCTGCGCAACCCACGAGCGAGAGAATGGATGAAGAGGGTCCATGACGGCGAACTGGTAGCGGCGCACAGCACCAGGCTGCCCAGCAGCCACGCCGCCCAAGCTGCGCAACCCACGAGCGAGAGAATGGATGAAGAGGGTCCATGACGGCGAACTGGTAGGCGGCGCACAGCACCAGGCTGTCCAAGTAACATATGGATAAATGAATGAAGTGTGTTTAGCGTGGATGAACTGGTAGGTAGCAAGGAGCTTTATGCTGCCAAGTTACCACACCGTCTATACTGGGAAATGAACCTTTCTGTAAGTGAATGAATGGAAGAAAAATGACAAATGTGAATAAATGAATTATTCAATAAATCAATGACTGCATGAATGAGTGAACGAATAGATTAGCGAGTATATGATATAAAAAATTGTCTATAAGATATAATCTATAAATGCATCACGTGAATGCTGAAGAAAATGTACTGAAAGTGAATGAATAACGTTAGATTAAATTGGATTTTATTTCAATAATAAATCGAAGAATGTACGGAGAAGTAAGGGATTTCGTCAATTCTTAAAAGATAATTAAATAAAAACATGTAGTGAATAACCCCATTAATAAATAACAAAAATCAAGAACTTTGTAAACAATTAAATGAATGAATGAAGAAATGATTGAACGAAATTGCATAAAATCCTATTAGTGAATGAAAGAATGAATGAAATGATTAAACGAAATAGTGAAAAGACGTTGTAACATCCATTAGAATTTGTATCGACATCGCGGTGACCCGTAAAGGAGCTCCCAGCGGAGCAGCGTCCAGCCCCTTCCGGCCCTTTCCTCCTTGGTGGCTGGACACGAAACAGTCAGGCAAGAGCGCTAAGCGAGGCGGGGCACAGCCTGCGCCTCCCAGACTCGCATCCTGCCAGGGGCCATATATGGGCCGATGCCGGTGCCGCTTGGGACAGGAGCCGAGAGGAGTGTGTGGAGTAGGAGTATGATCGCAGCTAGCGCAACATGATCAGGATTAACGGAATGCTGGTTGTACCGAGTCTGTGGAGTGCGCGCGGGAGCGGCGGCGGGGCGGCGTTGCCCAGCAGCGAGGCCAGCACCGCCCGGGCCCGAACCCCCCGCGCGCCACCGCCTGCCAGCGCGGCCGCGCGCGCGCCGCCGGCACGTACCTGCGCACGCCCCCACCACCCCACCCCTCCGCTTCAAGCCTTGCTCCACCAGCGAGGCACCGCCCCAGCCGGGACGAGCTCCCCACTCAGGCGCCATGTAATGCTTCAAGGCTAAGACAATACGATTTATGGAACTAGGAGGAGGATGGAAAGATCGCGCTTGGCCGGATAGTTAAGAACTGCTCCGGCATTTGCCTGGTGATCATTGAAGAAACCACGAAAAATTACCCATCAGAGCAGTCGGCCGGTAGAGTTCTGCTTCAGACAGCGAATGAATTCGACCTAGCTATCTCGCCAGTGTCGAAAACACTGCCTCCGTCGGGACACGAATCCTAGGACCTCGAGGTCGTAGGCACTGCAGCAACATCAGTTTGTGCCCTGAGCCACCTACGCCGGCGTGGAACTTCACGCGCAGGAGAGGGGCCGGTGTCATCCAATGAGTGTCCCCCTTTCCGTCAAGCTTGTGGGTTCAAGTGCCTCTCTGTCCGAGTATAGGATTTAGTGATTGATTGTTTAGCGTTTCCGGGCGCTTCAACTACTTAGATCTTTAGTCCTGAAAGTGTAGTGCATGCTGTATCCCAGGAGATGCTGGTGATTCATGAGAGGCGGCACCGACCCACACGTCTGCATGTGTGGATTTCCCCGTCGAGGGGATCACCCAATCCGAGACAAGCTTTAATCTTACTTTTGGTCTTCCGAAATTGTAATAGCTTATGAAGTTTAAACCGAGAGCGGTGGCTCAGTGCATCAAGTGATGTCTCTGCATTGCCTCTGACCTGCAGGTCCTAGGTTCGAGTCCTAACGACGACAGGATTTTCGACACTAGCTTGTGAGCCAAGTCGAATTCGATCGCTGTCTGGAGGAGAATTCTATCGATCGGCTGCTCTGATCGGTAGTTTTCCGTGATTTCTCCGGTCAACACCACACGAATGTCGGAGCAGTACCCTAACAAACAGGCCACCGACCGCGCGATCGTTCCTTCCTCTTCCTTGTCGTACCCCCAACCCTTACACACACACACACACACACACTAACGTGCACTGCACTGCCACACATGCCGGGAGACCGGCCGGAGACTTCGAACGCCTCCCGACTGGGGCGGTGCCCACTGTTGCGAGATACCGGGAGAAAAACATCATGCTAGGTTACACAAAATTTAATATTTTCCAGTGCTGCCGCTGCCATTTTAGATTATTCTCAATGCGCGTCATAAAGCTTGCTGAGTCGCCGCAGGGTTGGGGGGAGGGTAGGTAGGTAGAGGGAGATGGGTTGAAAAATGTCAAGACACACCGGAGGGAAGATTAGGATGGTGTGCGGACGGGTCCCTGCGGTTGGCTACAAGTGATGCCAAGGTCGATACCACCAGTGGGAGTCGGTGGCGGAGGTGGCGCGACGAAATCACCCCCACGCAGTGGATCACCTCGCCGCCAGAGAGCAACGTCTAGTCAATGTCGCCCTGGAAACTTTTTATGTTTGCACATGAAATACAATTAAGCGGGATATAGATAATAAATTTCAAAATGATAGTTGTTATTTTTGTTGATATTTCTACATTTATTTTTCTGTGCGTATCCTCTTTTTTACATGCGATTCCACCAAGTTGGAAAACGGTGTGGTTACTACAGATAGTGTCCTTTCTCGGCAGTCGTTGCCCTGAGGTTGTCGTGGAATGCCACGCAGCGTGCCACTACCACCAGTAGGAGACCTTGACATCAGAGAGGTAGTCACATGTGACCGTGAGGGCCAATGAGGACCAAGCTAATTCTTTGTTGTGTATGGACACGCTCTGTAGTCACGCGTACACACACACACGCATGATAATTCGCGCACACACACTATAACGCGCAACAATATAATTGTAAGCATAACTGTAAGCAATTAACAGTGTAATCGTCAGTATAATTCATATTTATGACTCATGTTTGATCTCTGTGTAATCAGTAACGCCTTCTTTATTATGACTTTACTGTTTCAGTCTACGGCAGTAAATGAAATGATTTGATGGAGAAGTTATAACAGTATGTACTGAAAGATGGCGCTTTGGATGAATGAGAGAGACAGAAGAAACTGGTAAGCTTCGAGAAAATCTGCTATGAACTCGAATTGTGAAAAAATGTCACATTTTCAATATAGAGCGACCCAGATTTGAACCCTTGACTCCAGAGGCGGTAATCAGTACTTTGGAAGATCTATCTTTGACACTGACATCTAACGCCGTGCGGTGTTGCTAAGCACATGAGCATAGCTACCACCTCGCTCTAGAGAAAAGAGAAAAACTGTGTGGAATGCCTCAGTACGATATAAAATTGGGGTACTTGTTGTTTGGTGCTTCAAAATACACACCATTAATTTCAAGGGTTATTCAGTGTAAAAGTATTAACCGGAAAATAACTAGGTTAATTTAGACGGTCCAAAATTACTCTACTTCCCTAAACGATATTTTCCTTTTTCAATAGAAACTACACGATAGTTGATAATTTTTAGAGGGTCAGCAGTTTTGCGAAATAATTTGGTGCAGGACGAAGTCGTTTATTTCTCTTTTTCAAAGTATTCGTGCATTTATCCCACGAAATCAGAAGTTCGACTTAGTTTTCTGGAGAATTCTAATTGCCGTGTCTCATTTCACGTAGATTAATTCCTAACATTGTCGAAAAAAAAGAAAGAATGCACGCACCAGTCGAAATGTGCAACGTACAACTACAGTAGAGACTCTCCAAGGAAGTACAAGTATTTTCTTTTACGAAACTATTTTGGCCTTTTCAGCACTTCTGTAACACTAACTCTTGACGACACAGGAAAATCCTTCGTCTTTGAAAGGCAGTATAAGGGACCGCCACTTTGGAGTCCTGTGGTGTGTTAGTCTACGCCTGAGTCTCAACCGTGCCTTCCGTCGAAAACGTGATGACGTTTACATTCCATCGGCAACACAGGTCGGCGGAGCTGTCATAACTTCAACCCGATTGGCTGAGCGCCTGCCGTCGCCATGGAAACGAGAGACGCTGCCGCACTCACCAGCGCGCCGTCTCCGCCCAGTACGCGACGGAGAAGTCTGCGAACGGCAGTCGCTCCGTCATGTGGTAGTAGCCGCCCACCAGCATGCTCAAGTTGCCTGCAAGGAAGGCACCCGCTCGTTAAGTGTGTTTAAATGAAATCAATCGAAAACACTGTTCCCTCAACCCATTAAGGCCTAGCGTAACTATATGCTCGCACAAGATTAAAATTGTACTCTCACAGCCCATTGCGTACGCAAGTTTTGTTATTTTTTACATTAGTTCTTCTATTAAACTCTACTTTAAAACATATAACTTATTAAACAAGAAATGAACACAAAAATATGGAAAATATAAAACCTTATTGATCCAATATGCTTATTTTCGAAGATATTAAATTGACTCTAAAAAACAATCGACGTCAGACCCACGGGCACTCACCCATCGACGAAATAATAGAACAGACATTTCAAGATGTTATTTAGGACATGCTTGTAATGGTGTCAATCTAAAACATTATTCACAGCTCCTTGTAACCCATTTAGATCATCATTGTACTTGTGGTTCATAAAGAAAAGTGACAGGGGAGCTACGAAAGCAAGTCAGTAAATAAATGAATAAACATATAAACATCTTGACGACTTTATTAGTAGCGATATTTAAGGAGACCGCATCTTAACCCTATTTACTCGAAGGGAACGCGAATTCAACTCCTGCCTCCGGCATGTATGCATTGTCTGTTCTGAGAGGTACTCTCCTCAGAACCCACTACAAGCAGCAAAGACGTCCTTTCGGGCTGCCTCGCCTGCAAACTAACTTTTGAACTTCCCAAAACGGGCTTACCACGCACTTCTGCCATTCAACGCAAGGGGGAGGGTCCAATCCTGCTACAATAGTAGAAAGAAATGTTCGGGGAAACCGCGGAGAACGCGAGGATTAAGGAAGCAGGGACGTTTCAACGAAAGATTTAAAAAGTTATAAAGAGACCTAATCAAATATAGAGTGTAAATGCTCTATTCCCTATAATATATTATTATAATAAGAAAATATTAGCGTCTATTCTTCCTATCATATTTATATAAGGTTTAGCTGCTGTCAAGGTAAATTTATATTATCGTAGGTTCGATAGTCTGCCTCTACAGGAATTCAGATAAAACAAAATTTACTTTTTTTAAAACCATTTCCCCTATTTTTGGAAATATGATTTTCTCCCCTGTTGATTCGGTTTTAAACAAATTCCCTTTGCGGAATGAATAACAAAAGAAAAAAAAGCCAAACAACTGATTAACCAACAATGTGTTATTATTAAAAAAAAATTTTACAATTCCCCCCCCTTTGTTTCCTCTCAGTGTTCTCCCCCTTATAATTAATTCTAAAAAATGATAATAAAATTTAATTCTGGTAATAAAACTTTTCTTTTTTTAAATTAAAAATTTCCCAAACCAAAGTGCCCCCTTTTTTTTCCTTTAAAAATTTTTCCCTTGACCGATCATTTTTAAATTTCCCAATTCCCATTTTATCATGTTTTTTCTCCTTGATGTATGACACCACAAATTTTCCTTTTCATTATTATTTTAATTCCGTGACAAAAAATCCCCACCTGTGACGTTGTTTACGTTCTGCCTTTAAAATAAAATACACCGGCATCGCGGGCCCCTCTCTCTCTCCCCCTCTCCGTCTCTCCCTCTCCCTCTCCCTCTGCATACTATCAGCACCGCCCATTCCCTCTGCTGTCTGCACTATGGCTACTTCTATCATCTATCTGCTACCGCTATCGGATTTTCTCACTTGTCCCTTTCCTACTTAAAAACTTTTAAATTTTTCTTTTTTTTCCTTTCAATCCTCATTAATTTTTTTTCGTTTTTCTTAAATCATCGCTTTTTTTCTCAATTTTTTTCCCCATTTTTGCGCCTATTTTTTACTACTGGGGGGCCGATTAAATCAGGCGGATTTTTGGGGTTCCGTAGAGGCGAAAGATAGCGTCCGGGGGACCAAGTCGGTTGCCCAAAGCGAAAACGTCACTCGAACATTAACACCGAAAAAGAACACGTTTGTTTCGGATATAGTTTTTTGTATTGTTCTTCAAGTATTTAAAGAATATAATTATCTTTTTATATTTCAACGACAGTTTTTTCTTTTCCCGATCCATTTCTAAAATTTGGGGCCGTAGGATTGAACGGTTTCGAAACACGGGGAATTTTTCCGGTCCCCCTTTTCGAAACTGGAACTTATGGCCCAGCCACGACGATCAATTTGGAATAAATAAGGATTTTAAAACCATTTTTTAAAGTTGCGACGACGATGGCTGGAATAAGACGCACTAAGTCTTATAACCTCAAAAAAACGCTAATTTCCCCGACGAAAGTTTGGGCGAAAATTGATTTTGCAAGATACGTATAGATCAAATAAGACAAATTGTAAAATTTTTTTGCTGTTTCCTTTTTTTTTCCCACACAATTTAAAGGTTTGAACCGGGCTTTTTATAAAATACCGATTGTAATCGCTTAACTTTCGACAGGAAGTTCGAAAAATTTTTTGGAAGATGGCGACATTGGGAGAAATCAAAAATAAAAAAAGAACATAACCTCTCGCCGTAAAAGCAATTAAAACGTTGCATAACGATTTTGAAACGACCCCAGAGGATCGAAAAAACAGAAAAGAGGCTTGAGAGTTTTCCGGTTTTTACGTTCGGCCCGGATCGATGAAGAGATGAAAAGTCGTTCATTCACGATACTTTTTTCGGAACGGATCGGGGCTATATCGTTTTCTTTGTATCAACATGGGACAAAAGACAAAAAATGATCGACGATATAGGGAAATGCTGGAGATCGGGAAATTCATCAAAAATCGAGACCGAGAACAAGCACGAAGAAAATGAAAAAACAATATAAAAGGGTTTTAAAACAGGAAAAAAAAAGATGAAAAAAGGGGCCCCCAACTGAAAAGTTGACGTTCGAGTTTGACAAACTGCGTGCATTAACAACGGGAAAACGATTCGGATAATATGATGCGCGCTCTGCCTTTCTGCGTACGCACCAAAAGTTTTCATTGCTTTTCGTATTGAAGAGTTCCTCAAGCCCTTTCCCGGTAGTATAAACCCAGAAAAAAAGGGATCACTGTTTTCGAAGAGACAGCTTTTTTATGGGCTGGGACAGTCTAAAAAAAGTTTTTTTTTGCTAAAAAAATCCTCAAAGGCCTAGCCAAATTTTTTATCAGGGGGAAGAGAATCACTCGTGGACCGTCCTAAAAAAAGCTTTGAAGGGAAAAGGTTTGATGTTAAGAAAGCCGGGGAAATTTCGGTTTTTAATCGCGAAGGAAGAAAAAAAGTCTTTACAGGGAAAACTTTCTCTCGGGAGATCGCTAGCCGAGGTGAAAGATGCGATCATTTTTATAATCGACGGAATTGGCGATTCGGGAAAAGAAAATCCATAGGGGAACAACAAAAAAAATTCAAAATCAAACTGAAACATTACGAGATGGCGTGTGGTCCAAACTAAGAAGACAAACAAAATGATCAAGTGGAAATCGAAGAATACAGACGGGGAAAACAAGAAGAACGACGATGGGAATAAAACGAAGGGCACTTCTCAGGACGCGGACAAGCGATGCTACTTTGGGGGTACCCGGGCTACTTAGAACTGTAAACACAAAGAAAAGGGTAGAGGGGTTTCAATTCGACGCTTTGGTCTTTCAGCTGATTCCCAAAAGGAAAAACCGCGACAGTCAAAAAACGGGTGCCATTGCGGAACCGGGAAAATTCAAATTTAAAAAGTACAATTGGGTAATCAGGTAAAGGCGCTCATCGATTGTGGAAGTCAAGTTAGCTTGCTGGAAAGACATTTTCGATTCACGAGTGCTCGAAATAGTCAAAAAGGATGGTCCCGAGCGGATTTGGGAAGAACCTTGTCCTCAAAAATCTTTTCCCTTTTCGTCGTTGATGGTGGCATTTCCAGCTACGTGGTTCAATCCATGAAACTTGAAATGGTCATTGGAAACAGCCTTTACCAAGGGAACTCATAAACAAAAAGGTTCACCCAGAAACCAAAATTAACTCCCTCTGGCATCCCGGGTAAATAAAAAAAATTGGAAAAGGGATTCGGGCAAAACGAAAAAAAAAGGAATTCAAGGTTTAATACAAAATATGTTCGGAGAAGACCAAATCTTTGATTCAAAATGAAGATCTTATGAAGAAAGAAAATTTGCGGGGCACCCTCAGAAAAATGGTGGTCATCAATTTTTATTCGAAAAAAAAAGAACCATTCATAGGAGCCGTGGAAAGTTGAAAAAAGAACGATATCAAAAGGGTTTGATTGTTAGGGTGAATGATGGGTGGGAAGGGGCATCCTTTTTTTACGAGATTTTTTAAAAGAGGACCGGTTTTTGAGTTGGACCAAAACATTTTTCGTGGGCTCAAAAGCAGAAGAAAAAAGGTTTTTATTCAGGAAGTTATTTTTAAATTCCTTTTGGTTTTCAATTCTTGGATTTGGTATATAAATATGTTTTTCCGTGGGGACGGGTTTTCTTGTTTTGGGCTCGTTGTAAAGAGATGAAGAGGTTCGCAAACTTGTTGGGATTAGACGTCCCAGAATACAGTTTACAATTGAACTTTTAAAAAGTCTTTCTAAAGAAAAAATTGAATACCGGGGTATGAGTCCCCGGAGGAAAATTCCCCTTTTCCAAAAGAAATTTTGGGTTTAAAAATTTTAAAGGAACAAAAAATATCCCGGGGTGCAAGTTTTTTATCTGGGGTTTTTTGGAAAATTTTTCCCCATTCATCAATGAAAAAGGACTAGGTGATTTTCGTTTTGGGCTGGCAAAAGGGTTTTTAAAAGGGAAATTCACTGATTTTGGAAAATTTAAACAAAATAAAACCACAAAATGAATAATATGGAACTTATTAAAAATTTGGGGGAATAATAAACCTTATTGGGGAAAAAAACCAAAGGAAAAAATTACATGTAAATGTTTTTTATAACTTTAGAAATTTTATCTTTTGGGAAAAGTTTTAAAAGTTAATTTGGTTAAAACTAAGCAAAGTTTTCCCCCATGTGGGTTTCGGAAAACTATGTGGGAAAAAAGGGGGATGAAATTTGTTTGGTGTCGTTTTTTAACGTGTAAGACACGGCAAAAGGTTTGAGAGAAGGGGTTCTCCCAAAAGCATCAGGGGGGTAAAAACTTTTTGAGTGGATCTTTTTGAAAACAAAAAGGACTGGTTGTTGGATGGGGAAAAAATAAAAGGAAAATATTGGAAGCAAAAAGAGGAGAGACCCATTGGATATTGGGGCATCATTTTTGGCATGTTTGTTGAAAGAAAACAAAAAAAGGGTTTTAGCTGTTTGGAGACAATGTTTTTATACCTATCTATGATCCCTCGCCCCGAATCTCCAAAGGGGGTAAAAATATTCTTTATCCCATTCATTCCGAAATTTTTTCTCCACGGGAAAACAACGAAAACGGGGGCAATTTCAAAATGGGCTTTTAAAAAACCGTTCGTAATCCCCTTAAATGATCCCCCTAGGGCCCTCTTTTATTCACAGGTTCCGGGTACGCGAGGAAAAAATTAAAAACATAATGGTAACGACGGGAAACGCCCCAAATGGGGAAATTGAGCGTCTCAATTCAACGTTTCTTCTATCATCATGGAAACTTTCCATTGACGACCGGAGAAATGGTACAAAGTGGTACCAGCTGTTCAACGGAGCCATGAATTCTACTCTAACCGGAGCATTGGAAGGACGCCATTCGAACTTGACTGGCGCAGGATGCGCAATCCGACTGATATTCGTATCAGGATTATTGGAAGAAGACTAATTAACAATGTCGAAGAAGAACGCAACCTTATACGAGAAGAAGCTAAAGCACAGATTTTCAAGGTCCAGGACGAAATCGCGCTGATTTAATAAGCGTCGTAAAGGAACTACAGTATACAAAGTCGGCGATTTAGTTCTATCAAGCGGATGCAATTCAGGCCGAGTTAAAACTCAAAGCCAAGAATCTGGGCCTACGAATTAATGGTCAAACCAAATATAATCGATGTCAGCAGGTCGAGATAACGAGGGCCACGAACCACTACGTGTGCCGAGTATATACAAGCGCCAGACGGATACTCATCATCAGCCGGATGATAGTCGAGACGCCGAATGTGGGAGACCGATTCAAATCAGCAGGATTTTGGGTTCCCAGTAGAACAAATGCGTTGTGGCAGGACCAAGTCACTTGACAACGAGCGTAAACAAGTCACTCGACTACCATTTCTCCCACACTACGATATATTCAATTTATATTATTTTCCCTAGATTCCGATACCATTTCTCCCACACTACGATATATTCAATTTATATTATTTTCCCTAGTACTTATATTTCCTTTGTAATAAACCATTACAAGAGTGATTACTATTACAAGTTACAATTAATGAACAATAATGAGTGAATCAACGACTGAATAAAAAGTAAAAAAGTCTATAAATTAATAAGTAAAGGTGCGAATGATTGAATTAACAAGTAAGGTAATGAGGGAGTGAATGAAATAATAAAGTAAAGGAATGAGAAAGTGAATAAACAAGTCAAGGAATGAGTGAGTGAATTGAGAAGTAAAGGAAAGAGCGAGTGACCTGCGCTGAGCATGCGGACGCCGCGCTCGTAGTCGCGCAGCGGCAGGTGCAGGAAGCGCGGGGTGAAGCGCAGGCGCCGCGCGAGGGCGCGCACCAGCTGCACGTCCAGCCCGCCCGCCACGCGCCCGTCCGCGCCCCACACCACGTACGGCGCGAAGGCCAGCGCGCCCACGCGCACCTCCTCGCAGCACCCGCCGCCGCCCCCGGCCGAAGACGCCAGCGCGCGCAGCAGCCCCTGCGCCCCGCGCGCGCGCAGCGCCTCGCCCGCCGACGCCGCACCACACGGCCCCGCCCACGCGCACGCGCGCCACCTGCGCCACACTTTACTCTCACTCGTGCGCCTGCGCTAGCAAACATTGCGAAAGATAGAGCCATTGCTATTCTTTTGACGTTCTTTGAGTTCATTAAAAAATAATTAGTCTTTTTTTCAATTTAAATTTTGCCCTAATTTTTTCAGCTTCTTTGGTGTCTTTTTTACAGTCAAAGATTTCTTCCGGGCTGAAGGGCCGTGGTCCATTGGAAAACATGTTTTCCAATGAACCACGGCCCTTCAGCCCGGAAGAAATCTTTGACTACAACTCCGGCCGTGAAAGCCTACATTGTTTTATTGTTTTTTACATTTTTTTATTATTGAAAAAGGTTTGTATAAAAAGTCTGGTAATTGCCAATACTATAGTAAATGTATCCTGTAAAGTTTAATAAATCGTAAACAGTAGTTTTTGAGAAAAAGTTCATTTATGAAAAAATAAATACATTTTCGGCCATCGCCATTGAAATGAAAGTCTGTACTTGCCACTGCTCTACTCGAACAATCCTGCAGCATATTTTGGAACATATTTTTCACCCCAAAAGCCCCATGCTACCAACGTATGAACAAGAATATGTTTCAATAATTCATTAACAATCCCAAATGTATTCAAATTACATAAAAATAGCCAAAAAGTGTCAAAAAGGGGTCGTGGCTCATTCGCACCAGGTTATTTAAATAAGAATTAAAAGGACTGCCCGATGCTCAAACTACTGCGTAATTGGAGGTAGCGTGCGTTTTCTAGCTTTCAGGTTAGCAACCACACACGTTCCCAAGAGCGCTTGTGCACCATTTCGCATAAGATACGCGTTATTCTACGACGCGCATTTAGTGACTCGTATACGCAGGCAGCTGACGTCATCAGCGTTTGGTGACGCACGTCAACGCAACGCTCGTGGGCCTAAAGGTCAAAATAATCCAATCAGAAACGTAAAATTTGGAATGACATGAGTATTATGTCGTATGTAACTAGTAAGAAAATATTTTTCAAAATAGATCACTTAGATGTATAAAATCGGAGACGACAAATATAGCAAATCATGCAACGGGTAATGCGTTTTGGTGTGGGTGTGATGGTAGGGGCGCCGCGGGGCATGGTCGGGAAGAGCCTGTTCGGAGCGGGGCTTGCTCCGTGAAGGATAGAACAGTCCACCGCCTGCTCAAAATAATCGAAACAAATAATTTACGTATTTGTGGAACGGCCTATGAGTGTTCGTATTCAAAGAATGTGTATTTCGTATTCCTATGATTTTTTTCTTACGAGAAAGTGGTATTGTGATCAGCATGTAACGGCACGAGGCCAATATCACACTCAACCTCCAACCGCGTGTTATTTGCTGTGTCGGCGCCATGCCGTGGATACCTATCGGATGCTTTAGGTAGTATAATAATATAGGTATAATAATAATAATAATAATAATAATAATAATAATAATAATAATAATAATAATAATAATAATAATAATAATAATAATAATATAGCTTTAGGTAGTATAATAAGGCTAATAACTATATTTTAAAACTCACTGCCCAAAGTGGCCATGTCTTAGTTTTAAGTTAGTTTGTTTAAGTTAAAAGCCCTCATCTTCGCTCCATAAGCTTAACAGCTGGAGCCCACATAATTGAATAAATTCCCGCCTCGCCAAGGCTATTGGCGAGGGGAAAATTAAAAAGGTAGTAGTAGCTACCAGAGGACGTGTGCGCCGCGGGGCGGCGGGCCGGGGCGGCGGCGGGGCGGCGACGCCGCGCCGCCAGCCACCACGCCCCGCGCCGCGCCGCGCGCGCCAGCGCCCCTGCAGACACCTCGCACGCGCGCCACGCGCCAGCTGCAGCCTCTGATCGGGTTTCCGGTTTCCAACCGGAGCAGTACACTACCAAACGGACCGCGCACGATCTGTCCTTCCTCTTCCTTGTCCTATCCTCTCTCCTCACACATACTAACATGCACTACACTACCACATATTCCGGGAGACCGGTCGGGAGCTTAGAGCTTGTCCCGGCTGGGGCGGTGCCCCGCTGGTGGGAGAGTCCTGGTTAGGGGGAAACCCCACTAGCCGACGGGAGGTCGGCGCCGGATCTCGCCAACCAGCGGGGGAAGATCACCGGGGGAAACATCCACTACACTAACGGAATAATGACCAAAGCAGTTGACGCGCCCGGAAACACGGAAAATCAATCAATCAATCAATTGATCGCGCAATCTTTGCTTTCTCATATGTCTCCTCCACTCCCATTATACACTCACTTGCACGCTGCTCAACGGCCTCGTGTTGGGAGAGAAATCGAGACCTCCGTCCCATCTTGCGGAGATATCTGGGAGTGAAAACACTCCGAGGCTGCGACTCAGCAGGGAGTGAGAATTGACTGATTCCGGGCGCGTGAACTACCTTGCTCATGAGTTTTATGAATGATGAATCATGGGAGGCTGCGGTGTTCCATTCCCGCAAGAATGTGAGATGTGCTGCATACATGCAGGTCAACTTGCGCAGTTTCCTCCTCGAGGTATCTCCAGAATGGGGCACCGCTCCTACTTGGATATACACAGCTTCCGACTGGTCTCGCGACGCATGGGGTGTTAGCAAATGCAGCATGCAAGGGGAGGCGAGGGGCAAACTGAGGTCGGTTAGAAATCGAACAGAGAAAGGAAAGATCGCGCGTGTGTTGTGGCTCTGCTTCGGTATTCACCTGTGATTGTTAGACGACACCACGGAAAACAACGATCAGAGCAAGCAAGCGTTAGAATTGTCCTTCAGACAGGCTAAATTCGACCCAGCTATGTAGATCGTGTTGAAAATCTGCTACCGTCGGGAATCGAACCCTAGGACCTTCCGGCTAGACTCAGGTCAAATAATGAGATGATAAGGTCCCTCTTCTTGAAAGAATTGGGGAAATTTACAGGTAACATTCGGGATATTAGGGAAAGGAGAATTAGTGACTGGAAAAATCGTACAGGTTAGTAATAAGCACAGCAATGTCTAAAAAGTTTAGCAGATTTATAAATACATAAGAGTAGAGGGTTAGGGTGCCGAAAAATACTCCCACAGCCCCAGGGGTCGAAAAGATGATCTTATGTGAGGGCCAATCGTAGGCTTCGACACTGCTAGAGTTTCGGAGAGCAAAAACCAAATGATGACAACAGCGCGCATTTGAAAGCAATAAGCATTGGAATTATACTTCGATTTTTTTAAGTGGCCGATGACATTAGGTCATTGTTACATCTCCTCCCTTATAAAATGAATCTTGCCATGCCCTAATGCCATCGGCCACTTTAAAAAATCGAAGAGTATATGACAGAATTTATTGTTTTCTTTCATAAACTGTTTTGATTTTAAATCACTTGACTATAATTTTAAGTCCCATGTCGACTCTTGGTGAAATCTGAGTTACTTTATAACAACTTTAATTTTATAACTGTTACGCCATGAGTTTGATGTACGATTTAGAAGCAACTCCAGACTCATTCATTCCCATCTTTGTAATCCACGGTAGTTGTGATTGGATGACAGAGACCGCGTGATCCTTAGTTTCTTCCAAAAATCAAAAGCCAACAAACAATAAGATTTGAAACGTTTTGGGTGTCGAAGATATTCAAATCAAAGCCATTGACTTTTTAAGACAAAAAAATCCTTCGTACGCCTTCTTTCGTAGGAGATGTAAAGCCAGCTGTGTAATATTGTATATTTACTGCGTGTCAAAGATCAAAGCTAAAAGAAGGCTCCGAGCAAAATTCAAATCACCTGCTTCGCCGTATGAGGTATTTATTGTGGCCCGCGAGAGGTTGTTAGTCCTTGTCGGGGAAGAACACCCTCTCTTAATATAAAAGTAGATAATTTATAGATTTAAGAAGCTTTTTATAGTAAATGGATAACTGCAAAATCGTCCCAACGTGTTTCACTGCGTTCTCCACGGCACGGCTGGCAATCACGCATGGTCTAATCTGTCCTCAGAGCCGTTGGGCCAAGTGCCGAGATGAGCAATACGGGGAAGCGAGGGAAGAGGACAATACCAGAGGTGTTGGTTGTGCCGCGAGAGGCCTTTGAGGTTGGCCACGCGCTGGAGCGCCGTCTCACCCGCGAGGCCAGCAGCAGCACCAGGGCGGCTTCGCGCTGCGGGCGAGCGCCTGCTCTGCCTGCGCATGCGCCCTCGCCGCTCGTCACCACCACGCCCCACGCGCACTCCTGCGCACACAGCGGACGCACCGCGCGCCCTTCAATCATTTATTTATTTATTTATTTATTTATTTATTTATTTATTTATTTATTTATTTATTTATTTATTTATTTATTTATTTATTTATTTATTTATTTATTTATTTATTTATTTATTTATTTATTTATTTATTTATTTATTTATTTATTTATTTATTTATTTATTTATTTATTTATTTATTTATTTATTTTACGTGAAAAAAACAGTTAAAAACTGCGTATGACGTGCTATGGGGAAAAGTGAATTGTGTGCACATTTTCAAAATTCTGTGATCCCTACACTAAGTCCTATACTACTTACATTTTGAATTTTGAAAGGGAGAAAAAAAACTCCCATGTAATAAAATCTATTTTCAAGGATAAATAAGCAATAAATTTTGAATTTTGAAAGGGAGGAAAAAAACCCCAGTAATAAATCTTCTTTCAAGGATAAATAAAGAATTTTGAAAGGGAGGAAAAAAACAAAAAAAAACCCCATGTAGTAAAATCTATTTTCAAGGATAAATAAGCAATAAAGTTTGGCTCTTATTACTTCCTGCCGCGACAACATGGAAAGGATAATTTGAATAATTGTATTTCCCACTGAATTCTAGAAGATGTGCACAGAAAATGAAGTTACATTTATGTCCAGAAGCACAACAAGGGGCCATCTCAGCATTTGCTCAATGGATCAGGGAAACTGGACGAAAAACCTGATCGAGATGGGGTGTCATGTCAGTTTCTTTCTTTCACCTATTTTAATAGGTCATTATCTCGCATTTTTTGGCGATTTCGACTAACAAGTCTTTTTTACCTTTTCCCGTCATTTTTAATGCATTTTTAATGGTAATTGCTTCAAACCATATTTACGAGATGCAACAAATTTTCTTCTCAGAATGACTCAGTAGCCTATTCGATTTGTTCGCTCAGAAATTGTTTTGACAGCCGTTGTATTTAATTATTATGACGTATATCAGCGTCATGGCCGGTTCGGCCGATTTCGGGATAACTAAACACAGAGATGTTCTGGCAAGCAACAGTCTAAAATAAAAGTTTGCAAGTTAAGTTCACTCGAACGAATGGAAGAAACCTCGATTACATCAGTAACGTATCCAACAGCTTGAGTTGTTCATCCGAACTGGTTTCGATAAGATTTTTGACGTTATTTTTCAGAGTTTTTAGGGCATTTTAAAAACATTTTAAGCGCATTTTATTGATCATTTTTTGGTGATGTTTTAGATCATCGAAATCCGCCCCCTAGTGATTAGCGTTTTCGGGTGCGCCAACTACTAAGGACAGGAGTGTCGTAAGTGTAGTGCAAGTTATTATGGCGAGAGGTGGCCCTAATGAATGGCGAGATCCGGTGCCGACCTATAGGTGGGCTTGCGGTTTTTTTTACTAACCATATATCTCCTATTAGCGAGGTATCGCCCTAGCCGGAACAAGTTATGAGCTCCCGACTGGTTTTCTGACATGTCCGTTAGAGTAATGCATGTACGTGTGTGTGTAAGGGCTAGAACAGGGCAAGGAAGACGAAGGACATGTTGCGCGAGGTTCGTAGGCCGTTTGATAGAGTATTCGCCTGGTGTGGATGGGTGAAACCGCAGAAAATACCGATCAGAGTAGACGGCGGCTAGAATTTTCCTCCACACAGCGACTGAATCCGACCTCGCTGTCTAGCTGGTGTCGAAAATCCTGCCGACCGTCACGACTTGAACGGTAGGACCTCCCGGTCGGAGACATTGCTGTGGTGTATTTTCAAACATTGTAACAGATACAAATAATGAGACACAGTATGTGGTACTGCAAGACTGTTGAGTTTTATCTTGCATTTTACTAAAATCGGAGGAAAAGAAAAGAAAATACTTCACACGACGATAACGATACTTTACTCGGGAAGATAAGTCACTCACTTCTGACGTCACCCTTGAGGTAATACCTTTCTCTCCTAGATAAAGTATTTCTTTATCATAATGAATGGTTATTTATTATTTATTCCCTGTTGGCTTCCGTTTGGAGGGAACTGATACTTGAATTTTCTAACGATAAGCAACTCAAGTAGTAAAGGCAAACGAACATGTTCGAGCGCCAACATGCGGTATCAACGAGTGCAGATGACCTACTCGCAGAATCCCGACTGCTCGCAGAATATTCGCTGCCTTTGATGTGGCTCAGAAGGCCAACATGCTGCAGAGAGGGCGAGCATCGACATATTGGCGCTCGACAAAGAGTAAGCAACTCCTCCTCACTGCGTGGCTTTCGCCGAGCACAAGCTCGCTCGCCGCGAATTCCGCATGTGGTGAAAGCTTTTCAATAACGTGTATTTTCGATGAACTTCTCTGTTGTGGACTCATGGATCGATTGAAACGAAAGTAAACCATTTGCGTGTGGGCTGGAATAGAGTAAAACAGAAAACAAGAAATACTGAGTAAATTGAGAAATTGGAAAAAAAGTTAAAGAATACTTACAACTTTTGATCAATAAAAACACAACAGATGACTTTGCGAATGGGACACAGAAAAGAATGTGTTAAATTAAAAAAATAAAATATACGAAAAAAGATAAAATATTTCAAATTCAAGAAGCCACGACATCGGCCAAATCGATTAGAAAATATCAATTTTGATGAAAATCCTACTTCCGGTTTAGTCGCTAGCGCTGTCGACAGTCAAAGGATGCATGAGCGGACCGCCGGACATTCCGCTGTAAACCAATTATTCGGTAACAAGGACTCACAAAATGAGGATTCTGCCTACATAGCGTGTTAGAAGTAGATATTTGCTACGTATACGAACAAAGATGATCTACGTTTTCGGCATCGGTGACCTACAATACGAATTTTTCTGCCGAAATATCGCCGTTTTTGCCATAGAACTACGTATCATCTATACAGCGTATGTAGTATTTAAGAAAGTAAATATTTACTCCATAGAATGTATGTAGTATGTGCGAAAGTGAAAGGATAGGAAATTTTGTGAGTCAATGATTTGAAAGAAGAAATTTAAAAAAAATACGACCGTGAGGGTGAACTGGAAGAAGGTCGACGGAAATGAAGAGCTACGATTGTCTTTGGTAATGAAGATCTATTTTGAACAACGATTGTAGTCGACTTTGAGAAAAAAGAAATATTGATGTATAAGAAAAAAGAGGAACATTGTGATTATTTATGTTTGAATTTAAACTATTAAAGTTTGTGATTATTTCGTGCGGTTTTATTATGTAGATTTATTTCTGTGTATGTGAAAGGGAAAAGTTTGTTGTGGTTTATGTGTGTCAGTCAGTTATAAATTAGGATTCTAATAGGCAGTTTCTTGGACATTTTAATCACTATTAAAATTAATTTTATGGGCTAAAGAAATAATGTAAAATAGAAACTACATTAAAAACAGATACCTTAGTGTTACCTTAGTCTTATGATCCGCATTTAAATTTTCTGTCAGGCAACCTTAGGCGACGGGTTCGGAGTTCGTACTGTTTAGCGAAGCAATTCTGGCTCGAAGGATGACGACTAAATGATATACGTTTGCGTACCACATGCCTTACGTGAAATTCGAACCCACAATCTCAGCGCAGGATAATTGCTGCTGCAGCAAATTGCACCAAATAAGGTCGGGAATCTTGGAACATTCATCTCGAAACTTTTATACTGCGCTGGCCGATATAATGTGGCTATTTTGTAACGATGATACAAATGAACTTCAAAACTGCATTCCATGAAGAATGTTATTGAACGCTGCTACATGAATTAGCGTTGTAAATAGAGGGAAATTTTCAGCTTGATGCATAAATAGCAGGACCCGGCAGACGCCCTGGTCTCCATCTCTAACTCCCTCTCCCTGTTTTTAATTTCATCTCTCTTTCTCCAGCTCTTTCTTTCTCTCCCCGTCTCTCTTTCTATCCCCGTCTCTCTTTCTCTCCCCGTCTCTCTTTCTCTCTCCATCCCTCTCTCAGATCTCTCCTTTTTTTCTCTCTGTTTTTTTCGTCTCTCACTCTCTCTGTCTCTATCTTTGTCTCTCTCTCCTTTCTCTCTCTCTCTTCTCTTCTCGTCTATCTGTCCCTGTATCTGTCACTGTCTCTCTCTGTGTCTATCTATGTCTCTCTCTCTGTCTCTCTCTGTCTGTCGGCCTCTGTCTGCCTGACGGTCTGTCTCTGTCCGACATCTGATAATAGGGGCACTTATAGCTACCAGTCTGCGTCTCAGTGACTTTTCCTTGACAGAGGCAACAATTAGGAGCTTAATACAGGTCTCAAGAAAACGCCCTTCTTCACCACATCGATGATTTTTTTTAAAAAATTTGTTGCGTCTTCAGTTGACGCAACGCGTTTCCAAGCTCCGTGGGGGGGGGGGCGTTGAGCGCTTTGAGCTTTAGGAGTAATCCTCCATTAATAACAGCGTATTTTTTTAAATTTTGGAATAATCCTCCGTTAATATTAGGTCCGTCAACTCTTGTCGCAGTCAGTTGCTCGGAGGACCGCCAGGTAGCATCTCCGCGTACGCGCCTCCCACCTCACGCTTCTACGTCACTACCAAGCGGCCAGAATTGAGAAGGAAAGAGGAGAGGTGTAGGGTTTAAGACACTTCACAGGGGTTGGACTAGCCCTTGTGAAGCAGCCAAACTCGTTTTGTTGGAACAAATTTCTCATGAGATTCGACGGGAATCGAACCCAGACCTTCTTGGTGAAAGGTGAGCGACTTCGCTCTTCGCCACGAGATGGAGCTTCGCGCCAGGTGCACAAAAGCCCAGCACCTGGTCACAACTCTCTTCTCACGAATGAGGCACCAAACCCAGCCCATGCGAATTTCGTCCATTCGAACCGCTGTCCTGGCTAGATCTACTGGTGCTGCAATCACGGCCGTTTGGGCACCTCCGTAGGCGGTGCGAATGGACTTAAATACTACTTTTCTGTCCTTAGCGCCCTCCAGCTCTCTCAAAGACCTCAACTATTTCTTTGCCTGTCGTGACTTCGTCCAGATGCTTCATCTTCAGGAGTACCTCACTCGACAAAGTGTTTACCTCAGCTTTTCCTTGTAGTTGATCAGGCACTGCGATCTAAAACTGCGCTGCTTTCGAGCAGCCCGCGGCTCCCATCTCGAAAATCAGGTCTCCAGTGCCTCTCTTTCTTATTTTAACTACATTGAGGTCTAGTTCTCCAAGCTTCGGGGATTCCTATATTAGTAGCCAACTTTCCGCGTACGTCGCCCCTCTTTGGCTCTCACTGATAAGTCATCCCGACGCATGGGAATGGAGTGCGATGGGTTCTTCCTCCGTGCCTCAACTGTCTTCCATTCGCTCTCGGGTGCATCATCAAACTCAGATGGGCTCCTCTCAAAGGTCAGCGACTCCTCCACCCTTAACCATTCCCGACTTCTTTCCTTTCTCCTTTGACTTGTCTGTCTGTCTCTGTCTCTGTCCATCTATTTGTGTCTGTCTCTCTTTGTCCGAGTGTCTCTGTCATCAACGTGTCGATTACATGTCGTCTAGAGGTTATCAATTCAGCATCGTCTGAGAAAACCTGAACTGCATGTAAACCCTGTATATAGCCCAAAAGATCGTGAACAGTTCCCAATGTGCGATTCAAGAACCAAAAGTATTGTGAAAGAACCTTGCTAACAACGATGATACAATTAAAGAGACATAACACTAACATTCTCTTGCGTGGATCTGAAAAAAAGTCATTATTTTCTAATGGAAAATAGACGGGACAGGTATTTGATCCAAGGCTGCATACTAACGTTAATCCTACTATTATGGATCCGAATGATTCAGATTAATATTCGGAATATTAAAAAAATTACCTTTAGTACACATAACTACTAAATGTGTACTAAATGTTCTGTGATAGTGAAATTAGTTGTGAAGGGTAGCTGCATAGTTGGCCAGAAATACTGTGATTCAGGAAATTGAAGTTGATATTGTTTGCTTTGATGATATATTTTCGAGAACTACTTGAAAATAAATTGCTCGTTGAATGGAGAACTTTTTTTAAAATGTGTAACAGTGCAAGTAAGATGTCAAATATTTTGCCAAACTGCTGTGGAGAAAATGAGGATCCAGGGTTGGATTTTAGATCTAGTCTTCTTCTTCTATATGTAAACGATATTCGACGATTCTAATCGATAGAACTTTGAGTTTATATATTTATTACTCAGAAAGTCAAAGACCCTCATTATGCAAGCGACAGCGACATTGTATTTAGCACGTATCAATTCTATATAATGAGTGTCAACTGTTTCTCTCAACTCTCGTGCCAGTATCAACACCGCTTCCCACTATACTACGTTCTTAAGCGTTTGTTATATTGTATTTATGAAAAATAATGGAATATAATCAATTCAAATATTACGCACGTCGATAAAGATACTTTATCTCCGAGGGGAAAGTATTACCTCACTTACGACGATAGGAACGAGTGAGGTATCTTTCTGGACTGACGTACTATGAGAAAAATTCAGCCAACCCTCAATTGGAACGTCTCTTCATATGAATTTATACGTCTATTTATATGAATGAAAGAAAACAAAATTAAATTCAGTATGTTACGCATTGATAATACTTTAAAAAAAATTAAAAAAAATAATTATTTAAATATATTACAGTTGGACGACTAGTTCATTTTCGTGCACAAATAGTGTGAAGTTTACATGGAAAGTGTCGATTAAAATACTTTAAGCAAAACGCATTCCCTAGAACGACATTTTGAGTATTCTACTTGGGTTTTCGTAACGTGGCAGCAGATGGTATTGTCTTCAAGATGGAATATGGCACGACTTTTTGCGTCTTTCTCGGTCCTTCTGCAAGATGTCGCATGATCGCGGCCGTATCAAGCAGTGCTGCAGAACGAGCGCCTCTAGCGGCACGACCGAGAAAGACGCGAAAAGCCGTGCAACGTTCCATCTTGAATTGAATGGAATTGAATTGAATTTGCCTTATTTTACGTGGCGAGATTCAGGCCATGAGGACTGCTCTTCCGTCTGACCACGCAAATTTCGTTACACACCTTTCACCAATTATCGGAGAAAGAAGGTATTACTTGGGCGACGAAACAGGCGATTTGAATTTAGCTCAGAGGCATCATTTAGGATTGAGGATCTTTTTACATGCAGTAAATGGACAGCCGGCTTTACTTCCCCTCCGAAGGAAGGCGCACGAAGGATATTTTCGCCCTTAAAAATCCACGGCTTCGATCGTGTTTGAACCCGCGAACTTGGGTATAGATGTCCAATACGCTAACCGCTACACCATCGCCGCCGCCATCTTGAAGCCAAACCATGAGCTGCCTCGTTACGAAACCCCAAGTAGAGTGATGAACCACAACATGGGATGAAATACGTAGTTGCTGTATCAGTTGTGAGAGTGTGTGGCAGGGGTGCGGGAGGTGAGCGGTGGTGCGTACCTGCATCCGGCGCAGCACGCGGTCGCCGAGCGCGTGCGGGGCGTGCGGCAGGGCGACGAGGGCGGGGCCGCGGGCGGCGCGCGCGCACGCCGCCGCCGCCAGCCGCGCCCGCCACGCCCACGCACGCCGCCGCCACCGCCACCGCCGCCGCAGCCAGCGTCTTGCGATGAGGCCAGCCCCTGCAAGCGCGACAATTGATTGATTGATTGATTGATTGATTGATTGATTGATTGATTGATTGATTGATTGATGTTTCCGGGCGCGTCAACAGCTCTGGTCATTAGTCCCCTTAGTGTAGTGCATGTTGTTTCTCGGGAGTTGGCGGTGATCTTCCCCCGCTGGACGGTGAGATCCGGCACCGACCTACCATCGGCTAGTGGGGTTTCCCCCTAACCAGGACTCTCCCACCAGCGGGGCACCGCCCCAGCCGGGACAAGCTCCAAGCTCCCGACCGGTCTCCCAGAATATGTGGTAGTGTAGTGCATGTTAGTGTGTGTGTGTAAGGGGGAGAGGATAGGACAAGGAAGAGGAAGTACAGATCGCGCGCGGTCCGTGGCCCGTTTGTTAGGGTACTGCTTCTGAATTCGCCTGGTGTTGATCGGAGAAACCACGGAAAACTACCGATCAGAGCAGCCGGCCGCTAGAATTCTCCTCCAGACAGCGACTGAATTCGACCTTTCGACGAAAAGCGAGTGTCGAAAATCCTGCCGCCGCGGGGAGTGGGAACCTAGGACCACCCGGTCAGAGGCGCTGCAGTGACATCAGTTGATGCACTGAGCTACCGCTCCCGGTGCAAGCGCGATGGTCAATCCACAAGACAGCAGGGCGTATTGGAGCATTTGTGATTGCGGGCGCGTCAACTGCCAAGGCCATTAGTCCCGTAAGTGTAGTGAATGATTTATCGCGAGTGGCGGCGATGACCTGCGCCCGTTGGCGAAATCCGGCCTTACTGTCGCCTTGCGAGGTTGTCCGATCACAACACCAGCCAGGCATCGCCACAGCCGGTACAAGCTCTATGCTCCCGACTGGTCTTCTGGAATGGGTGGTGCATGGAAGAGTAAGTGTGTGTAAATAAGGGGTGAAAAGGAAAGGGAAGGAACGATCGCGCGCATTTCGTGGCCCCTTTGTTAGGGTACTGCTTCTGAATTCGCCTTGTGTCGATCGGAGAAACCAGAGAAAACTACAGACGGGCTGAATTCGACCCAGCTGTGTAGCTACTCGAAAATCCTGCCACCGCCCGGACTCGAATCCTAGGACTTCCCGGGAAGAGGGATTGCAGTGATATCAGTTGATGCCCTGAGCCACCACACCCGGTAGTATGGTATACTATAATGTGACGTATCAAACCGATGTAACATAACAGACTGCGGACAATCAGACGAACTGTCTGATAGATGGTCAGGCAGAGAGGTGGTTAGATTGACGAACAAACAAACAGAAGGATAACCAAACAGACGGTTAGACAGGCGACCTGACCGACTGAGTTGTCTCAGTGATAATTGTTTCCGACGCAGCGCCTTTAATTCGGACGTTCCAGAGTGTTTGTGGGGCCCTGGCGGACAGACAGGCCGCAAGGCCTGGACGCCGCTGGTAAGCCCTGACTTCGCCAGAGGTTGTTATGCCGAATGGCAGTGTTTGTGATCCAGCTAGGCCTGTTTTCTGTACGATAATTCTATGGTGTCTCCGATCAATACCACGCTAAGACCGCTGCAGCACCCTAAAATGCGGTCCACACTCTAAGCATAATCTGACGTTCCTCATTCTTGGCTCCTCTCTCGCACTCAACATACTATCCACTATCACACAAATCGGGTACCAGCCGGGAGATTTAAGTTAATCCCTGCTCCGTGGCGAGATACCTGTAAGAGAAAGATGCTGCTAGACGTCGCAAAGGTCGACTCTGGATATCACGGCAATTCGTGTCGAATTCCCTCAGACAAGTGTTCACTCTGCAAAGGAAAGGTGGCAAAAACAAAAAAAATCGATGGGCAAGGTCTGTTGGAGGGGAAAATACTCACATTAAAACTCCGTCGATATACGCACGCGAACTTGTGTACGTCTGGGGAGAATATCTTTAACAAAAATGTGCGCACGCATTGAGTACTTTTTTTACTGCTGGTTGGGAAGTGTGTCACCACTAAAACCACGCACGTGCGGCGACAAATATTTTTCTTGAAGCCACCTACCTGCCAGAGACCATTTCCTCACGAAGCACCTGGTTCCTGTTGGCTTCTAACTCCACCTGATGGCCACGTTACAACAAAGAGCTCTGTCGTGTGGCCCCAGAAGTACTGGCGGGCCTGTTGCCTTCATCTAGCAAGAGCAAAGCCGGGGCGGGTGTGAAAACCGGGGAGAGACGCAGGCAGGAGTGGGAACCGGCTCGGGGGATGGGCAGAGGCGTGGGCGGCGTAGAAGGGCAAGGACGTTGGGGTGGGGACAGGTGTGTTTACTTCCGCTGGCGACCGGAAACAGCGCAATTAGACGCGGGGAGGAGCGGAGCGGGGAGGGGCGGGGGAGGGGTGGAACTGGACGAGCTACAAGGTCTCTCGGGAACACCGTCCGCGCACGCTCTTGACAACAACTTCCCCTCTCTGCAGAGCTCTTCACAACCCACTGCATTACGCATGCTCAAGATGCTTCTCTGGTGTGCAGATTGATGTGTTATATGCACCGTCCTTCTCGAGTTGTGTGGAAGACATACTAATCTGAAGAGGCTTTTCGAGAGCGTGCCTGATTGACAGATCCAACAGCTAGCAAATGTCAGATGAAGTGCGAAGTAGTTGGAAGGAATATTAAAATTTTTCGTCAAAAGTTTCAAGGTTCTAGCAGCGAAAGGTACTGTAATATTCTATAAAGAGAAATGTATCGGTATAAAAAATTAACACGGTTACATTATACTGTTTTTATTTCTCATCGTTTCTCTGGGAAGGCAAGTATTTTTTAAAATTTTATTCATTGATTATTCTGTTTCCGGCGCTTCCAATGCATTATCTCCTGTCTGAAGCGCATGTTCTATTTTATTTATTTTACGTCAAAAAACAGTAAAAAACTGCGTATGACGTTCTATGGGGAAAAGTGAATTGTGTGCACATTTTCAAAATTCTGTGATCCCTACACTAAGTCATCCTACTTAAATTTTGAATTTTTTGAAAGGGAGAAAAAAAACCAACAAAAACTGCCATGTAATAAAATCTATTTTCAAGGATAAATAAGCAATACATTTTGAATTTTGAAAGGGAGAAAAAAAACAAAAAAAACTCCCATGTAATAAAATCTATTTTCAAGGATAAATAAGCAATACATTTTGGCTCTTATTAATTCCTGCCGCGACAACATGGAAACGATAAGATGTTCGAGTTGCGAAAGGCGCCGTTGGGACACGCGATTCGGCGCCGACCTGCACGTCGGTTGTGGGAAGTCACTTCCGGGTGGGAAGTGTTTCCTAGAGGGGCAACGCGCTTGACGGGGTAGGCTCAAGGTATCGACTGGGCTCCCGACATGAGCGGTAGTGTAGTGCATGCAAGTGTTAGTGGAGCGTTTACGGAGTATGTAAGTGATGTACAGAAAGTTATGTAATGCTGTAGATAATCAATTTCGAGATTTCAACGGAAATACACCTTTTGGGGTCTGCTGATACAGAAGAAGGTTCTCCCCCCAAAAACGTCCGTTCATCCATCTGTCTGTTTGTCTGTCCACTAGAGCCTAAACCATATGTAGGATTTTTTCAAAATTCGATATTCCCCAGACCATCTGGCTTGACTAGAGGCGCTGCGATTTTGGAAAACTTTCTTTAAATTTTTATTTTTATTTAAAACGACTCCAAAAATTTTCTTTAAACTTTTGGTAGGGATACTTCAAAATGCACTCAATGCGCTACTGTCATCTTATAAGATGATATAAACGCCATGTTGTTCTATTCTTTTGTTTTTTCAAAAATCAGAAAAATGATTTTTTTTGTTTGTCTCTCACGTTATTAATATTTACTTTAGCGGCATTCACAATATTTTTTTTAATGTGTTTTAAATATTGTCATATAACGTTTCTCAAAAACTCAACAATTTTACTGTTAAAATTAGCTTAAAATTCCGTATTTTCAGAAAGATGAAACGCAATTTTCTCAATAATGGCTCCAAAATATTTCTTCAAACAAATATTACACAAATACTTTTTTTTAAATCTCTCAGGTCGTTAATATTCACATTTTCAGCGATTTATAATCGCTATTGCATTTGTGAGTTAAAGTGAAAATGACTATAGATGAAGTTTTCCGAAAACTCAAAAATGTTCTGTGAAAAAAAGAGCTTCAAATTTCGCATTATAGTTACGCTTACACGCCATTTTCTTAAAAAAGCTCCAAATCTTTCAAGCAAATTGCCATTTACGGCGAGGTTTGACTCTTCTTTAATGTTCTTAAAGTAATATTTCGATTATACTGTTAGGAAACCGAAAAATTATTGCGTATTGTACAGCATACAAATAAAAGTCAGGTATATATGTTTTATAATATAATAATCACATTTGGTTAAAAAACTCTAACACGTACTTTACTTGTTAACATGTACGCTATTGCTGTAACGGATATCGAACACTTATGATTATATCTTGACGATCAACAAAATGAAGTTATTAGCGTTGGAGTATAAAACACAATTCGACTTCCAATTACAAGTGGAACGATACTGGTACGATTTATGTTTTTATTGAAAAATAATATAATTGTTAGAATTAAAAACAAAATTACTTTTTTGAAATTGTTCTGATTTTTTTACTTTTAATAAATTAAAGATTGAACAACGAAACAGGTTGTCAAACATTCAATTACGCAAAGAAAAAAACAAGTCGTTACAGAGGCAGTTATGAAAGATTCCATGCTCATTTCAATCGGTCCGAATCGTATGTGCGACAAAAATATGAAATGAAATGGTTCAAATTTTTGTGCTGCCGGGGGGCTCCCACTTCTGCCCCCACAACGCTACACCACTGCAATTTCTTCGTAAATGATTTTCGTCATAAGGAAGTGGTTGGATATAATGAAAGATGATTTTTTTTCTAAAGAAACACAAATACTTTTTGTGTTGATTTAGGAGAGATTTTCGAACCAAATGTAGAATTTGCCATCCAAACATTTTTCATCTTTTTGACATATTTCTACAGCTAGGTGAGCGGGAAGTTCAGTGCAGTTGGGAAAATGGAGTGCAAAGGACAAATAAAAATCTGGGCAAAGCCAGGTCATAACATTGTCTTAGTATATAACAATGGATGTGCATTTCTGTTTAACAAAATCTTTTGAACCACTGGAGCTATTGCTCCCAATTATTACACGAATACATTTGAGCAGCCGAGAAAAAACATGTACTGTTGTAATCCAAACTTTTACCCCAAAATTATAGAAATAGATGTGAGGCGTGGTTTGTTCCCCTCCTTCTGCGTGAGCGCTCTCTGTGGTGGGGAGGGACGTCTTCCATTCCTCTGGCAGCGAATCTTCGCAGCGTTGGTGTTGTTTCAAGGCGGCGCCGAGGAAGGTGGGAGAAAGCCAACTGTGGCGAGGAACAGTTTCTTGCAAAGAAAGCAAATTCGAAACGCTCTTTGGTTGTGTAAACTTGCCTAATTTATTCACTGTTATTCAATACTTAGACCAAACATTTGGAATATTGACACATTTTGGCGGGCGGGAATATCCAGGTGTTTACAAGAAGATTTTATGGAAGGATCTACTTATAATAATTATATGAACTATAGTAATGCGATAAGAGATTATTAAAAATATCACGTCTGAATAAAGAATTATCCAAAGTGTTTCCAAGATAAAATTGAACTTTTTGCTTTGTTGTTTGGCTAAGATCATCATACATTGCAATTCATCTGCAAGTATTTTGCCTGTGCATATACTTTCCTGTATATTTGGGCTTTATGTGTGTCAGTGAGCGTCGCGTCACTACCGCATAAATCTTACATTTAAAAGTATGAAACTGGTTCTGATTGAGATTCTGAGAATTTAAAACGATCTTTTAATTTGAAGGTATGTTTTCCAAAAAATTTTGGAATTTTTTGTCACATAAAGAGATGTCACGAAAAGAAAGATATTGAAGCTTATGGAATGGACGCCTTGGGTCTGAGCAGTTCGGGTCACGTCGCCACAGGGGGCGCAGTGTGGACGGGCGCTTGGAGCTGACTCAGCGGCTGACAGGATCAGCAGCAATGGAAGCGAGATGCTCTTACAAATAGAGCCATTTTGTTTCTCCCACTTTTCACTTGATTGTATGCGAAGTGTATAGACAGTAAGTTCATTCTGCTAAATACCGATTTTAACGGAAATGCCAGGAAAGATTTTCAGTGTTTCTGGGACAGAAACTAGGTGTTCCAACACTCCAGTTTCTCTGTGCGTAATTAAGAAATAGTCTTGGAGAGAGGGCGGTCTAGGATGTCCGATTGTTTGCCGATGAAAAATAATTTCGCGTTAAATCTGGTTCAAAACAGCGTCTTGTTCGAAATCAGAAAAAATTTATAGTGTGTTTTTATTGTGTGACTAATCTTTTAATGCGATAGTAACACATTCGTAGTTCATTAAAAATATTCTGAATTTGCCAACGATTTCCATGTGTCAGACAATCTGAGAATTGCGTTTTTCGAACAAAATTTGTCAACCGTTTGACAACTGTTAAATCTGTTTTAAGAATCAGAAGAGGCAAGCTCCAATTTGACGCCGTCAAAATATATAACTATGGATGAGAAAATGTAATTTTTGTGATAGACGTAGACAGGGAAAAGTTTATGAAATCTTCGGAATTGAAATACATTTTTGTACCAGTGGTCAAAGCGTTTGAAATCTATAAGTTTCTGTAGATATCATAAAATGGGTTAATTAAAAAATTAATCAGATATCGGCCAAAATCTCCATGTTCATATGAGTGTGCAAGATATTGCAATTAATGGTACATTGGAAATTTGAACATTTAATATTCGTGTTATTCATAATGATATAAAAATATAATTTCTTCCCCAAAGTGCTGTATATGGGCAACGAGACACCAACTGAACGATAGCTGAGCAAAAAGAATAAATAAATAAATAATTAAATAAATAAATAATTAAATAAATAATTAATTAAATAAGTAAATAAATAAATAAATAAACAAGTAAATAAATAAATAAAGCCCACCCAATTGTTATTGGCCGATACTTTTTAATTGACATTTACATTACTAATTGCTTTGGAGCTAAGTCAATATAGATGTACACCATGACGAAAAAGAATATTCAAATATGATATATGTCTCTTAAGACCTTGTACTTCTGGCAATATACATTGTTTCGAAAGCGACACAATATTGATTAGGCTGGAGGCTACCGCACTTGTACATCCACGCAGTTGTACAATAATAAAAGAAAAACACTTTTTGAATTATGAGCTAGGAACAAAATTTGAAATTAAAATTAATACTGGAATGACCATGATTGAAAAAAAGGCCTAATTGAGTTGAATTGAAGAGCAAAGCAAGTATCTATAATATAGTAAATATGATATAACACAAAAATACAGGAATATTGGATGATTATCGTAATGAATGCTGTACATTCAATGTATCATTAAAATACAGGACAGGGAGAAATAATCAAGAAATTTTAACTTTTCAAAAATCTGATTTAATTCATTCCATTCCATTTCGACAATGGTCTCAATTATATTTTTTCACAGAAAATCTGATTGAGGTAGATCGTTTGTGCGTCCTGTCCTAAAGAAGGGAGTCTTTGTCATTCCTTTAGATTAGATCAGTAATGAATTGGTGTTTGTGAATTGTTGTTCTTGGCAGCCTTTCTCCATAATTCCGTGCAAAAGTTGTAGTTCTCTGCGGCGTCATCCTCAAGAGATTTCTGAAGAACTCCTGAAAATTTAACACGACGTAAGAACAAGAAACAGCACACTTTAGTTAAAGTACACAAGAGCATTATTGTGTGGTTCATGGCAAACGTAAGAATGATATTTTACAATAGGGATAATAGGGACAGTAGTGATATGTGGAATGGACGACGTACATTATGCATAACCGTGCAGGTAACAATTAAATGAACTAAATTGTTAATAAACTAACAAATTATAGCTCTAATAAAATGGTGCACTATACATATTTATGTAAATAAATGTTGTTTTTTGTTCTGTAGCCCTGATGAAGGCCAAATAATTGGCCGAAATGTCCCGGAATATCAAGTGTTTGCTTTCTTGTGACCCCAACTCAAGAACCATTAGACATATAATTGCAAGGGATCAAGAATCATTGAATAAGGATGATATTGTTGAAGGCGAGTTTTATAGCAGTAATATTAAATACAAACGCCGCCACAACTAAGCATGATCTCAGAACCGCCCCGATATTAACCGCAGCCTCTACTGTGTAATAATTGAATTTTTCTCTATTCGAGCCATTTCAGGAAACGTGTAGGGTCGAATTACGCTTACTTCTACACACACTATTCTGCTGTACACGTCGGGAGACCAGAAGAGAATTCAGAGCTCTTGGAGGCTGCGGCGGCGCCTCAGCGAGGGAGATAGCTGGAGGTGGAAAATCCCTCGGAAGCCGACGTGTAGTTCGCGGTGGTGCACACGAATAATGAGCCTGGGAGTTGCTCTTCCAGCTTCAGGCATACAAATTATACTCAATGTCTAGCGGGGAAAATGTCTACAGCATTTGAGGTGACCGGAAACAGCAACGTTTGAAGATAATTTAGTAACATGTATGGAATATAATTTAAAGTTCCGCAAATTTATATATTATCCGCTTTAAATTGGAAGATCCCACTTTTTTTGATATTAGGTATCTACAAAACTAGTTTTTATGTTAATAAATTGTCATTACCCCTGCAGCATTACAGAACTTTCGTTTCGTTTAAAGTTTACGGGAAGGTAGAAATGTTTCTTTAGAAGTGTCTTGCCATACGTGTCAAATAATTTTCTAACTATTAGCTGCAAAATAGAAAGGTGTACGTAGAAAAAGAACGAGAGTGTCAAATTTCCTCAAAACACCATTTTGTGTGTATATGCGACCTCTCTTCGATTGTCAGTGGGATTGTCAAAGAACTCGATCTATTGCCAGTTTACTCGGATGCAAAGTGCATAAACGACCGGAGTGTCTGTATTGCCTCTGGCAATGAGAACTGCTAATGCTAGTAACACTGTGAATTTGCGATTTTATATGCGTTTGTTGAAGGTTTGTGTTTGTTTGTTGTTGAAAGTGCATGGCGAACCTCTTCCGGATGGATCCACACAGTGCATACCACAGTCGACTAGACAACAGATTTGGCCCCTTTGCGTTTCGACACACATACCAACAATAGATCCTCATTCCTCCTCCTCTTCCGAAGATGGATCCACACAGTGCATACCACAGTCGACTAGACAACAGATTTGGCCATTCTTGCAGTCTTCTTGGTCTTTTGAGCAAGATGATTCGAATTTCTCACATTCCAAAAGTTGAGTCCACGAAGGCGAGGGCGGGCAGTCCCAAGCCAGGGCAAACGCCGCCAAGGATAGAGCCAGCAAAACTAGACACAAATGTTTCATTGTGAGTGTTTTGTGAATTGTACACGACTTGCTGTTACGGGACCACGCGTTCAGTATTTATACAAATACTTATCGTATGTTTTGGCATGTCACTGAGTAATTGTTACTTTTTACTTGATTTCTTAAAAAAAATTTCACAATTCGGTATTTAAACTATCAAATTTGTGATGAGTTAATATTTTTTGCCGACTGGATTTTTATCTCCCACCAATGTTGTTGCAACCGTCATTATTTTATCTTCAGATACGCGTATACTGTTGTTGCGTGAGCTGATAAATCATGGGCTCGGCAAGTTTGCTTAATTGTATCGATGTAGTGGTAGGAACCCAACTGACTAGCATATTACCCTTGGAAAATGACGTAACGTATGCATATGAACTTTTCTAGAGGACACCCTACCTCGTTTCGACATTTTTTGACATTTGCATATGAATGTGGATTGGGAAGTTAGTCCCGAATTCTAACTGACCATGGGTATACTTAATAGAAACAAAAGAAAACTTTCTGCTCTTTTATTGGCACTGATATTGAGAACAGTGATAAAACACTTCCCTATTTGCTTATATTTTCTCAGGATATTTTATTCCCGAGTTGATTAATACAAGGAATGAAATTTCTTTGATAAATTATGTAAGTATATTGGGAATTATTTTTACCTTCTAGTATACTTACGTATATACGGGAGTAATAAACGAAGAATAGAGAAAATTACTTATTGATGCGGAAAATCGATTTCGAGGTTTCAACGGAAATGTAGGGTTTGGAGTCCCCCGGTATCGCAAAAGTAGTTATTTCCAAAACCTTCGGCCGTCTGTCCGCCTCTCCGTCTGTCCGTCTGTCCGTCTGTCCGTCTGTCCGTCTGTCCGTCTGTCCGTCTGTCCGTGTGTCTGTCTGTCCGTCTGTCCGTCTGTCCGTTTGTCAGAATTTTCCCGTTGATCTTAAATTACCGAAAATAAAATGACACCGAGACCTCGTAATGGGCGGTGGATTTCGAGAACCCTCCTTTAATGTTTTTAAAATTAAGGCATGAGATATTTTGTTATATTTATGTATTATTAATATTCTTATTAGGCCCTCAAAATAAAATATGTAAGCTAACCGTCATATTGAAATGAAGAGAGAAAAATGTGAGGCAGAAAGAAGGAAAGGTTTCAGTATGTCTACCTTAATATCATCTGCATGTGTTAGGTAGGAGAACAAGGATTATTTGTTGTATTTTTAATTTTTCATTTGTAATTGAATGTAGTTTCATGAAATCTAAAGTTCGTTAAATTGAAATAGTATCTGCATTAATTTGTAATCTCTTTTTGTTGGACCAATGTTATTTGAAGGTACTTACATACATACTTTACTAATTAAATGAGCATCACTGCTGCGAGATTAGCACCACTGATGTACATCTGAAAGTCTTGAGAGTGCATATGATGTGAAGCGTATGCCATCTGCATAAGTTAGAAACGTGCCTTGGATTTTTCACTATTGGCAGTAAGAAACTGTATCCCATAATTGTGATAATTTTTAATCCATAATACATTGCAATCTGCAAAATCGAGATGCCGATATAGAGCCATCAATTCCTCTTGATCCGCCAAGGCAAATGCCTTTCTGATATTGAGGAGGAATAGAATTTGACCATTATCAGGAGCTTTTATGAAATTTTCTGTAAGCTTGGCAGAGCATTGATGACTATAACACTGCCCAACAACATTACGAAGGAAACATGTTGTTCGGCATTCCTGAAAGTCTACTGTAAGGATTCTCGTGTTACGTGCATACGTAATAAAGATAATAATAATAATAATAATAATAATAATAATAATAATAATAACTATATTAATAATAATATTTAGTGAGTCACAAATACAATTTCAATCGTGTATGACGAGTCAGATATGGCAGAGTGAAGTTACATTTACTGTCCAGAAATTAAAACAAGGGGACCATCTCAGCATTTGCTCAAAGAATAATGGGAAACTGGACAAAAAACCCTGATCAAGTTGGTCATTGATCTTACAATACTCAATAATAATAATATAATATAATATAAAATTCTAATAATAATGTCAAACATAATAGTAACAATACTAGTAATAAAATACTATTCATTCAGAAATGATTTAACGATATTAATTATGCCTAGTGCATTTAGCAAATTCAGGATGAAGGAAATAGAATTTTGGTTTGGCATTCTCCTTCTACATCAGTCCAACTGCAATTTTCACAGGCAGGATGGGATATGCCAGTTCTTTTTTCTTTGCTTCAACTTGAACAGTCAACATGAAACGGAGAATCAATGGGATTAGAATTTTTATTTTTGTTTTTAAGGGAGGTAGTGATGTGATTTGTGTATTCCTTTACACTGTAGAACATGTTGTTAAGCAGGAAAGCTTTCAATTTACTTTTAAATTTATATATTGTATTAATATCTTTAATATCATGGCTCAATTTGTTGTAAAGTGTAATGCATTCTATTGGGGTATTTTTTTGATAAAGTGTAGTTTAATAATGGGGAACATGTAGGTTATCCATTTGTCGAGTGTTATAGTTGTGTACATCAGAATTTAGAGTGAAAGTGTCTTTGTTTTCCATGAGAATCTTTTTATTGTGAAGACAATTATTTCAAATATGTACTACATGCACAGTAGTTGAAGAATCCTTAATTTTTTGAACAGGGTTTGCAAGACTCCAGCTTATGAGTGCTGGTCATTGTTCGCAGTATTCTTTTTTGGATAATAAATGTACGAGTGCTTTCAGGGGCATTTCTCCAAAATATTAATCCATATTTCAAGTGTGAGTGCACATTTGCATAATACATTGTCCTAAGAGTCTCAATGTTGGAGCTTGACCTGTGGGTGTATAGTGCATAACAAGATTTGGTGAGCTTCTTATTAAGCTTTGAAATGTGAGCATTCCATTTTAGGTTTTCTTGGATTGTTAGACAAGGAAGGTAGTTTCCTTTTTATTATTTATGAGCAAATGCTGGGAGACTTTTCTTTGAATCGGGGATTCATGAAATTTAGAGAGACTGTCTTGCTGGTGTTTATGATGAGTTTGTTGTCTTGAAACCATTTTACTAGTGGATGCAACGTTTCTTGAGTTTCTTTTTCTAATAATTGTTGCGTTTTTTCTTTTATGATTTTGTTTGTGTCATCTGCAAACAAAATTGTTTTGTTATTTTTTAAAGCCAAAGGCATGTCATTTATGTATATAAGGAATAATATTGACCCTAGGATGGATCCTTGCGGGACTCCACAATTTATCATCTGAGGGTTGGAGTAGTACGAGGAGATTTTGTTATCTTTAGTGTGCTGGAGGGTAACTACTTGGCTACGGTTTGATAAATATGATTTAATCCACTGGCCTGCAATGCTTTGGATCCCTAGAATTTCTAGTTTTGTTAAAAGTATGTGATGATCAATAATGTCAAAGGCTTTTGACAAATATAAGAAAAGGCCAATGCGAATTTCCTTCTAATTTAGTGAAATAAGTGTGTGATTTAAAAAGGAGAAAATGGCTGTCTCTGTGGATCTATTACACCTGAAACCATGTTGTGCATTGGTAAGGATATTATTTGCATTGAGAAAGTGTTTGAGTCTATCATTGAAAAGCTTTTCCAGAATTTTTGGGAAGATAGGTCTGTAGTTCATTGGATCATAACTATTGCCTTTTTAAACAACGGTTTAATTTTTGCTATTTTGAATACATTTGGGAATATGCCTGTTTTTAGAGAGTAATTGCAAATATGAGACAGCGGTTGCACTATATATGGAGCACTGTGTTTGATAAGAAAATCTGGAATGTTGTCCAGACCTGCTAAGAATTTATTCTCCATTTGTCCAATGATTTTAAAAATTTCAGAGGGGGTGGTTTCATATAAATATATGGAATTTGCAATTTGTGAAACATTAGTATTTGTCTGGCGTGTTTTATTGTTTAGGGAATGTTGAGATACTACCTTTTTCCCAATTTGTGAAAAGTGGTAATTGAATATGTCAGCATTTTCTTGTGGGTCTTGTAAAGTTTGGTTTTCGAAATGGAGCTCTATATTTTTCTGTTATTGTTAGTTGGTGCTGTTGTCTTTAAATAATGCCCACATAGCTTTTGTTTGTTACGTGCATTTGCAATGTACTTGTCATTTGTCATAATTTTTGCTTGTTTGATTACTTTTTTTAGGATTGAATTTTATGTTTTGTAGTATGAAATGAAGCTGGGGTTACATTTGTTCAGTGCTTGTATTTTATACATGCTGCGTTTTCTTTCACAAGACACTTTGATGCCTTTAGTAATCCACGTTTTGTTTTTATTATTTTGAATCTTTCTGAGTTTTTGAGGAAACGGTCATATATATTTATGTCTTCAGTATATATTTATGAATGAGTTAAACTTATCGTTTGTGTCAGTTGCCTTAAATACTTAATTCCAATTTTTTAATCTGAGTAAGTTTTGGAATTTTATTGTTTCTTTGGGAATAGTTTCGAGTTTCTTGGTAAGTTGTCTGTTCTGTGATTTTTGTTTCTATTTCAAATGTTAGAATTTGGGCAGTGTGGTCACTGAAGCCGGTAATAAATGTAGTAACAGAAAAACTATTATTATTTGCATCTATTATTATTATTAGATCTATTGCAGTGCTACTATTTTTGGGTATTCTGGTTGGTGTATTTATGGTTGTTTGTAGATTGTATGATTTTAGTTAGTCTTTAAATAGATTTTCGTAACTGGATTAAGTGAGGCAATTTATGTTGAAGTCACGCAAAGAATAATTTATACTGTCTGCGTCTTTTAAGTTTTGTTAGAATAATTTGAGTTTTAAGAATATTTTCATATTTCCAGTTGGGCTGATACGTGCATAGGACCCATGTTTTATTCCAGTTAAGTCTGTGATAGATATTTCAAAGTCTTTTCTGTTATGAGGTGAGTGTGAATGGTATAGGGTGCAAAACTAATTTTATCTTTAATAAAAATGCATGTCCCACCATATGCATGATGTGCGTTGTTAATATTTCGACATGAGCTGCTAGCTAAAGAGGAGCCTGGTATATGTGTGTTGTCTAATTGTTCCTTGGTCAGCCAGTGTTCTGTAAAGCATAGTATTGAAATGTGGTTGAGCTTCTCCTCTAGTAATACTTCTATGTCAGTGAATTTGTTTATCAGTGACTTTACGTTTTGATGAAGAATGTGAAGATAGTTTTTATTTTTGTGTATTTTTTGCTTTCCTGCTGATGTTTGCTGCAACAGGTTATAAACAGGAGAGGGTTTACGGTTGCAGCGGAAGTTGCAAAGAGAAAATAGAGAGAAACCAAAGAGAAAATACTATTGTGTACCAGAGAAAAGTGTCGAATATTGGACAAAAACCTCGTAATGCGGGTCCTTGAATAATAGTGGACTGTGAGCTCCCTACGCACTACGCTGGCCGTCGGCACTCGCGTCTCGCCATGCCGTCAGTTACCGTCACACCGCAACGGCACTCATTGGGGCTACGGGCTGCCCATCAGCGAATGCCACTCTGGCACGTTGAAACGTTTTTCATTCGCACATTTGCGGCGTGCCATTGAATCTCAGATGACGGCGGCACACATTCCTGGTCATGGTGTCCGCAGACTCCGACCAATCACTCGGCTGGTGCAGAGTGACCTGTATCTTCACTTCTGAATTGCCACGGGTCTCCAGCACACGCGGCGACGGTACAGGAGCATTTAAATCCGCATACCAGGTACCTGTCCCTGTCTCCAGGAGTGCCGAGCTACTTTAAAGCATCACACCATAACATATCAGCAATTGTTTAGACCTATAATCTAATGCATTTCCTGTATTACTATTCTCTTAGTACCCCTCCATGAATTAGCTTTGTTGTTGTATGTCCATTATTAATTTAGAATAAGGATTTTTATTAATAAATTATCCCTCGGGCCAGGCAGTTGATTATGTAAATAGTATTTTAAAATTTAAATTGTTTTCTCTTTATCCTTTCTTATATTGTAAGTTTTATTTATTTTATTCCAAGAGGTACTAATACACTTTTGATTTCCCTTTCTATCATTAAATTAATATAGCTCAATTTCTTCTTGATTAATATCTCTGACGAATCCTGTCATTCCTCTTACGTGGTGGTCCTCCAGCCTTTTCGTTTAGTAGCCATCTGGCTACTTCGCTGAGCTAGTAGAGGTCGATGTACATGTGTATTGTGTGTGCTTCTAGTCAGTAGTTGAGTGCAGGCTGTTGGCTCATCGTCGTGCGTGCGAGAGGTGGTTACCAGGTGAGTACCGCATCTGCACGCGCTCACACGTCACGGACGCGCATACGCATACATGAACAGCAGTATTTAGTGGCGCCGTCCTTCGATGCAATTATAGGTTCAATGCTCCGCGGCATGTTCTCTATGCAGGCTTCTGCATTTTGTTGCAGTTCAATGTCATGAAGCAATTCTATATTGAGAATTTCAATGAATTGGCTCTTGGTGGAGTACGCTTGCTTGGCGATCGGCTCTTTAGTGACTTCCCATCATAACTTTCAACATACACTTCCACATGATTACTCTATAGGATTCATATCTGGTGAGTTCTCCGTCCAGGGCAAAACCGTAATATTTTTGTACCAGGAATGCAGTAATAATCCTAGCTTTATGAAATGGTGCTGAATCGCGTATAAAAATGTATTCTTCAGTGCTGAAGAACCATTCTATGAACTTCGGGCTATAGCAGTAGCAGAATTTCTAGTACACGCTTGTATTGCTCATGGTCCTTTCCTGCCTCATGGTCCCTTCTAGGATGTATAGGCGCCACATAAACCCTCCGCTGAGATCACACACCATGCCATAACACTAACCTGGTAATCAGATTTCTCCATTAGATAGTTTGAATGGAACTGAATTCGCCAGCTTTGTCTGACAAATGAACTTCATTTGACGAAAATAAAAAACGTTCATTTCTAAGAATCATACCTGCAAAATATTACAAAAACTCAATATTGATGAAATGCACTAGTAATTTTAAAATAAAACGCTTTAATTACTTGACTTCAGTCGGCAAGAGTCACATTTCAGTGTTGTCTGGCCTGTTGTAGTCGCTTCTTCTTCGTGGCCTGGGTAAGGAGTTGTTTTGCTAGGACGACGACCGATCAGGGTCTCTTCTGCTAACCGTCTCTGGACTGTCTTCTAGGCAACTGTTACTCCAATGGCGATTATCATCGTAGTAAGACGATCAACATTCTTTTTACGATTTTTGAGGCAGGGATCCCTGATTCTACGATCAGTATCGGTGAAGCTTTTCTTGCCATATTTACCAACATGGCCTGCTTCCAGAGGATGCTTCTAATCATGTATTAAAGTTTTATTCTCCTAACGACCGTTTTTTGAAAAACCTGTAATAATTGCAATATGTCTGTGAATGTGTAGGGTGAAGTAATAGATTTTGTATTTCTTTAATTTTGCTTGGAGTCGTATGTAAAGCCTTATGAAACTAAAAAACAAAACCTTTCAGTTTGTGACGTTACATCGCTAACATTGTTGTAAAATAAAATTTCTACATAAAATTGAGTAAACGTAATGCTGTAAGGAAGAATATTTACGTTTTGATTATTTTGATTATTATAACACTTACTATTCGTTTCATTCTTTTTTCAAGAATCAACTAAACAAATATATGAATGTCCTCACTATAGCAGCAGATTTCAAAAAACTTCAACGGAATGAGAAATAGAATTACTTATTTCTTAAATAACGCAGGCATAGAGTTGTAACGTATTAACAGACAATAATGATGCTAACAGAAATCCTACAAATCTTATAGAAATCAAAACATTTGCACAAAAAAACATTTAAACTAAAGTTACACAAATTTTGAATACTGTCGTAATAATTTGGTCACCAACTGCAAATGATTCGAGAGGAAATGATTTTTAGACAGAAGATGGTAACCACTTTCTCCATTGCCGAAGCGGTTCCGCTCAAATCTGACCAGGAAATGAATATTCGGAGCGAGTCACTGGCGGTCGATGTCACGGCCCGTCACGAGGATGGTCTAACCTTGGTCAAGCAGGGGAAGAAAATGTGATAAAATACTAATCAGTCCGTCATCTGGCAGCGAAACATTATGAAGTGGACAACGCCAAAACCCTGCCAGTGGTGCTTGGAACATCTTTTGTTACGCCAAGATCCACATTCAGTGCTTCAAGACGCTGGGATCACGTCTCGAGGCCACACAGATACACTTTTTAGTTAGTTGCTCAGAGGAATCTATTAATCTCAATTTGTAAATTATGATGGGACAATTTAGTATTGATGTTAGTAACTAACCAAAAAGGAACATCGTAGTCCCCTGAGGAAGTAAACAGGACCCAGGGGATACTAAAATACCAAGGAAGTAATTAGTTACGTATTGACATGGGAAGTGTATGCTATTTAATAAGGTTAAAATAAAAGTGTGTAGTCAGAATCCGAGACAGGGTTTCTTAGAACCCCCAAAAGTTGTTGACCACAAAATGGCAATCTGTGCTCAAGACAGTGTCTACACAGTATATAAGATATTTTTGTTGGTACGTTTCATGATTATTTAAAAATATATCAAAATGTTTTTCAAAATGGTTTCAAGCGTTTAATATAAAAATATGAAATGCACTTTTAGAGATGTCACATGTCTGATTTTCTCCCATGTCTTACTCATTTTCCTTAAATAGAGCAAAATACACTTGCAAAAGTGGTGAAAGTTCGATTTTCGTTGAATTGTCTGAATTTTCGAAAAATGCAAAATTTTAATTTTTTTCGGTGTCTTTTGAAATCATAGTATTGAAAATATAAGAATCCAAAACATTGACCTTTTTTTTTACATTTTATATACTTGTATGAATTGTATATAATTGTATAATGGAATAAGTGTACGAGATGTATAGTATTGTGAAAATTCTAAATTGACACTCGTGGTCGTGTATGCGTCAGTTGTTGAAAAGCGACCTTAAATTAATTAAATTAAAAAATATTGAAACTAGGGATTTTTCCTTAATGAAATTTGTTCTTCAAATTAGATCTTGATGTAATGTAATGTAAATTTATTTGAAAATGTGAAGAACACGTGTTCAACTTATTAGTTAACACTTGCACGTAGTATTGTGGATATGCTCAAGGCTTCTTATCCTTAGAACGACAATTCGAAACGCAGTGTGGGCAAACATTTTGACGTTTAATGCTCTTTCGAGGTTTCGAATCGTATTATAATATTACCAGGGCTTGATTTCTGGTAGAACGGAGCGAAACGCGTTTCAGTTGCTCTGAATAATTATTAAATTTTATTATAAATGTGTAACTATTTCTATTAAGTTAATTTGGGGCGCGTGGCTAGACCCAAACTTTTATGAATCCAGCTCTGATATTACACAGCAGTTGAAAGTAATGGGAGAAGGCTCGTGCAGTTGTAGCGCCGCTGGTTTAGTCAGTGCATTCCTGGGAAACCGTTTTAGGTATTGGTAATGTTACCAACAAGGACGCTTGGTAAACTGCAACCAGACACTTTCTTTCTCAAATGTGTGTTTGAAAGATATCGAATTTTTTCTTCCTCAACTTTGAAGGGTTAACTGCTCGTCGTCCTGCAGCTGGGGGTTCCCTTAAAAAAATAAATTCTGTTCAATAAATCTTATTATAAGGAGAACTTTCTGTACTGTGTTACTACTGCCTCCATTTCGGCTCTCGTTCTGGAAGCTTCATGAACACTAGCATGGATGTGAGTTATTACTGTACCTTCAAATAGATTTCTATCTTACGACTGTTATAAATACACCTCAAAACCACGGAAAATGGGAACTACAACCCTCGATCTCTCAGGTACATCATATGCTCTTCTTTTATACGAAAGAAATTGAAGCTTATGGAATGGACGCCTTGGGTCTGAGCAGTTCGTGTCACGTGGCCACAGGGAGCGCAGTGTGGACGGGCGCTTACCTCGCAAGCGACTCAGCGACTCAGTATCAGGAGCAATGAAATTGAGATGCACCAACGATACATGATGCTCTTACAAAATAGAGCCATTTTGTTTCTTCCACTTTTCACTTTATTGTATACGAAGTGTATAGAAAGTAAGTTCATTCTGCAAAATACCGATTTTGACGGAAATGTCAGGAAAGATTTTCCGTGTTTCTGGGACAGAAAGTGGGTGTTCCAACACTCCAGTTTCTGGGTGCGTAATTAAGAGATAGAATTGGAGAGAGAAAGGTCTAGGATGTCCGATTGTTTGCTGATGAAAAATAATTTCGCGTTAAATCTGGTTCATAACAGCGTCGTGTTCGAAATCGCAAAGAATTGAAAGTGTGTTTTTATTGTGTGATTAATCTTTTAATGCGATAATAACACATTCTTAGTTTATTATAAATATGAATCTGAATTTGCCAACGATTTCCATGTTTTAGACAATCTGAGAATTGCGTTTTTCGAACAAAGTTTGTCAACAGTTTAACAAATGTTAAATCTGTTTTAAGAGTCAGAAGAGGCAAGCTCCAATTTGACGCCGTCAAAATATATAAGTATGGATGAAAAGATGTACAATTATTTTTGTGATACACGTACACAGGGAAAAATTTGTGAAATCTCCGGAGATGAAATACATTTTTGTACCAGTTGTCAAAGCTTTGGAAATGTATACGTTTGTGAAGATATTATAAAGTGGTTGAATTTAAATAAATTATATCAGATGTCCAAAATATGAGGTGCAAGATATTAGAATTAATGGTACACTAGAAAGTTGTACATTTAATATTTGTGTTCTTCATAATGATATAAAAATGTAATTTCTTCCTCAAAGTGCTGTATTGGAGTAACGAGACATCAACTGAACGATTGTTGAGCAATAACAAAATATAAGGGAATGAATAAATAAATAAAGCCCGCCCAATTGTTATTGGCCGATACTTTTCAATTGACATTTACATGACTATTTGCTTTGGAGCTAAATGAATGTTACTGAACACTATGACAAAAGGAAGATTTAGATATGATATATGTGTGTTAACACCTTGTACTTTTGGCAATAGACATTGTTCCGAAAGCGGCACAATATTGATTAGTGGGGGGTTCCCGACTTTACACCAGCAAAATAAAAAAAAAAAAAACACTTGCTTAAAAAAAATTTAAATCAAAAAATACGGGACTTAAAGACGATTTAAAAAAGCCCAAATTGAAAAACTGAAGAGCAAAGAAATTGTCTACTATAGTAAATTTTATAAAACACAAATACAGGAAAAATTTGGGCAATATTATCGTAATGAATGCTGTACATTGAAATGTAATTTTTAAAAAAAGGACAGGGAGAAATAATCAAAATTTAACTTTGAATCTGATTTAATTAATTAATTCCCTTTTTGAAATGGTCTCAATTCATTTTTTCAAGAAAATCTGATCAGGTAGATCGTTTGTGCGTCCGTCCCGAAGAAGGGGGTCTTTGCCATTTAGATTAGATCATAAGAATTGGTGTTTGGGAAATTTTTGTTCTTGGGAGCCTTTCTCCATAATTCCCTGCAAAGTAGTATTTTCTCTGGTCATCCTCAAGAGATTTCTGAAGAACTCCTGAAAATTTAACACGACGTAAGAACAAGAAACAGAAAAATTTAGTTCAAATTCACAAATTATTTTTTACGCATGGCAAACCTAAGAATTATATTATACAATGGGGATCATAGGGACAGTAATGATTATGTAGAATGGACGACGTACATTATGCATACCATTACATGTAACAATCAATTTAAATTTATTGTCAATAAACTAACAAATTATAGCTGTATAAAATGGTGCACTATACATATTTATATAAATAAATGTTGTTAGTTGTTCTGCAGCCTTGATGAAGGCCAAATAATTGGCCGAAACGTCGGGAATATCAAGTGTTTGCTTTCTTGTGACCCCAACTCAAGAACCATTAGACATATTGCAAGGGGATCAAGAATCATGAATAAGGATGATATTTAAAGGGGAGTTTTATAGCAGTAATATTAAATACAAACGCCGCCAAACAAGCATGATCTAGAACCCCCCTGATATTAACCCAGCCCTACTGTGTAATAATTGAATTTTTTTTATTCGAGCCATTTCAGAAACGTGTAGGGTCGAATTACGTTTACTTCTCCCACTATTCTGCTGTACGTCGGAAGACCAGAAGAGAATTCAGAGTCTTCGAGGCTGCGGGGGCCCTTTCAGCAGGAGATAGGGGAGTGGAAAATCTCGGAACGACGTGAGTCGCGGGGGTGCACACGAATAATGGCCTGGGAGTTGCTCTTCAGTTCAGGCATCAAATTATACTCAATGTCTAGCGGGGAAAATGTCTGTATTTTGAGGTGACCGGAAAAGCAAAGTTGAAATAATTAAAAAACATGTATGGAATATAATTTAAAAATTCCGCAAATTTTTTATTATTCGTTCAAATTGGGAAATTAATTTTTTGATATTAGGTATCTACAAAACTAGTTTTTATGTTAATAAAACGTCATACCCCTGCAGAACGTTCCGTTACGTTTAAAGTTTCGGGAAGGTACAAATGTTTCTTTTGAAGCGTTTTCCATACGTGTCAAATAGTGTTCTAACTTAGCTGCAAAATAGAAAGGTGAGTAGAAAAGAACGAGGGTGTCAAATTTCTCAAAACACCATTTTGTTTGTATACGCGACCTCCCTTCGATTGCCAGTGGGATTGTGAAAGAACCTGTCTTGCCAGCTTACTCAGATGCAGGTGTAAACGCCCGGAGTGACTCTTCCCTTGCAATGAGAACTCAAATCTTATCGCAGCGAAATTCGATTTTTGTGTTTGTTGAAGATTTGTGATTTTGTTGTTGCAAGTGCATGGCGGGTTATTGCTTTAGATGCGTTTCGACACACATACCAACAATAGATCCTCATTCTTCCTCTTCCGAAGATGGCTCACACAGTTCTTACAGTCGACAGGCAACAGATTTGGCCATTCTCACAGGTGTCTTCGGCTTTTGAACAAGACGATTCGATTTCTTGCATTTGTAAAGTTGAGACAACGAAGGCGGGGGGTTTTCCCTGAGGAGCACGCGAAGGATAAACCAGCAGAACTAGACACAAATGCTTCTTTAGAGTGCTTTGTGAATTGTACACGACTGCTGCTACTTGACCACGCTTTCAATATTTATACAAATACTTATCGTATTTTTGGGAATGTCATTGAGTAATTTTATTCGGCGTTTGTTCAAACTTTCACAATATGTATTTAAACTATCAAATTTGTGATGAGATAATATTTTCTGACTGAATTTTTATCCCCCACCAATGTTATTAAACCTCATTATTTTATCTTCAGATACGCATACCCTGTTGTTGCGTGAGCAGATAAGTCATGGGCACGGCGGTTTGTTTAGTGTTGATGTAGTGGTAGGGAACCAACGGATAGCATTTTAGCCTGGAAATGAGTAACGTATCATGTCAAATTTTCCAGAAGACACCCTACCTGGTTTCGAAATTTTTGGACACTTGCATATAAACTTTGATTGGCACTTAAGTCCTGAATTGTAACTGACCATGTTATCTTCTAGAAACAAAGAAAAACTTTCTTGGCTTTTATTTGCACTGATATTCAGAACTGTGTAAACACTTCTCTATTTTTTTATATGTTTTCAGGATATTTGACTTCCGAATTAATATATACACGGGAAAGAAATTTCTTTTATAAATTATAAAGTATTTGGGGAAATATTTTTACCTTCTAGTATACTTATGATATAGGAGTAATAGACGTAAAATAGAAAAAATACGTAATGATTGGAAAAAACGATTTCAGATTTCATCTGAAATGTGGTTTGAGTGTCCCCCGGTATCGCAAAAGTAGTTATTTCAAAACCTCTGTCCTCTGTCCGTCCGTCTGTTAACAGTATTATGTCTAAATTAACGTTCGGTTGTTTCCAAATGGAACAATCCATGTCGAGTTTCTCTAGTTGAAGATTTACAATTTTGAAAAAAAAAATTACATTTTTTAAATTTGGATGTATTTTACATGAATTCCCCGGACATTTTAAAACATTTCTCACACACTGTTCCAATTTATTTCCTAAAATTTCTTGTAAGAATAGAGTAAATTTTTTAGAAAACGCTACCACCGGAAATATTCTATGTATTCCTAAGTAGCAAAATAAATATTCTATTCTAAAATATAGTTATAAAGGAGCGAAAGGTTTGTTTTTTCACTGTTAACTCTGAATTTCAGAAAATTGCAAAATTTGAATTTTTCCAGCGTCTTACTACAACAATACTACCAAAAAATTTTAGTAGTTCTTGTGCAATAATTTAAAGAATTACGAGAACCAGCATTTGTCAAAAACAACTCCAATTCTTTCTTTACATTTTTGGTAGGGTATCTTAACAAACCATCTCTGATGGCATAAACGGGATATTGCTGTATTCTTTTGTTTTTGTTTTTATTTACAAAAAATTTTTTTACTTGTGTCTTACGTCGGTAAGATTTTTCAAAAATTATACAAATATATTTTTTTTAATTTTAAAATTTAAACCTTTTTTTTTTTTCCAATATGTACTGCTAATTGCTTTGTTTAATAAAGTAAAGTTCATTTCCGTGTGTTTTTTTTTGGTTTTTCAAAAATTATACAAATATATTTTTTTTAATATCTCTTGAGTTTTAATGTGCTCATTTCCATCTATTTCTATACATTATTACATTTGTGAGGTGAAGTTATTCAAATGACTTTAAATGAAGTTTTTCGGAAATTCTATAGAATTCTTTGAAAAAGAGGTCTAAATGCCGCATTTACAGTAACGCTTGATCTCCATTTTCCTAAAAAGGACTTGAAAATTTATATTTAGGACGAGATTTTACGGTTTGTTAATATTATTGAAGTCATATTTGTGTTCTTCTATTCAGAAACTGAAAAATTGAGAAAATTAAAAAAAAATACTTTGGACGACGATAGATTGTAGCTGACCAGTGATTCGAGCAAGACCTTAAAGCCAGTCTACAGCAAGTAAATTTTAAAAAATTGTTACGAGAAAAACCACGCTATTCTGTAGCACCCCTAGTTAACTATTGAAACCGTTTTCTCCCTTCTTCATTTTTTTCCAACATCACCATTTTCTTTCTAAATGATACTGACTTACCATGGAATTTTTAATTTTGCTTTTCCATCGGTTTAAAAAAACTTCATATAGACATACGCTGAGGTGACAAAAGTTTTGGAAAAACTTGTAATATCGTGTCGGACCTCCTTTTGCCTGGCGAAGTGCAGCAACTCAACGTGGGATGTACACAACAAGACGTTGGTCCACTGCAGAAATATTGGTAATTAATTATTAGGGCCATTACATATGATGTTGAAATGCAGGTCGAATTTTCTGCGGCTATGAGCAGGAGATTTTTGTTGAGAAAAGAAAAAGCGTAGCTCATTTTTGCGCTTCAGAAATTGTTAAGGATGTTGGTTGTTATTATTTCCAGGAATATTTTATAGTATTTTTCCGTTCATCTTAAATAACCGAAAATAAAATGACACTGAGACCTCGTAATGGGCGGTGCATTTCGAGACCCCCCCTTTAATATTTTAAAAATTAAGGCATGAGATATATTATTTAGTTATGTGTTTAATAATTTTCTAATTAGGTCCTCAGAATAAAATATCTAAGCTAGCCTAATACTGATTTTTTTTAAAAAAAATATTGTTTGATCCTTGTTTCGACAAAAATTTGTCTTTCAAGGGTATGAAAAAATTACAATATCTTACAGAATATGAGGAGAAACATAACAACTCTAAAACAAATTACTTGATGAATTAATTATTGAGGTGATAATTTAAACTTAAAAGAAAACTATGTTTATAAATAATACAGATTCATGAAAATTTTTACAATACATGATAGAAACTGGAGAAGAGACAACTAAGGAGGATGTAAAGATCTTTAGGATAACGTGATTTAGTTCGGGAATAGATTAACTGTCTTTTCAATTGAAAAGATTAAAAGCAGGAGAAGAAAAAAGAAAAGTACAAATTTATCTGAGAGACGAAGGACCCAGGATTTTAGGGGAATATCGAGTTCACGTATATTTGATCTTTTTTATAACCAGTTGCTTTTAATGCTTCTTAAATAATTATTTTGTATAATCTCAAATTTTTTTAATATGAGTTTGCTGCACCACCAAATGGGGCATGCATCAGTTAAAGAAGGGCGAATTATATATTTAAATATAGTTAATGAAAGAATCTAAGAGAGGGAATTTTTAGTCAGAAGTGGATATAATTTTAAAAGCTTAGCTTAGTTTTATTTATTATAGATAAAATATGTGTTCCATGTTAATTTAGTATCTAGTTGTAACGAATATGTAATTGAAATATTTAAAGGGAGTCAAGGAATTGCTTTATAATTAATAATAAGAAAGAATTAGGAGATTCGTTTTAAAGAAAATATTTTGCTTGGGACTTTGATTATTTATCTTTATTTCAATTGTTAAACCAAGTTACAAGAATGTTAAATCATCTTGTAAATTATCGCGTCCTGTTATAATGTCTGAATGGAAAATAAAGATGTTCATCTGCAAAGAATCTATTTCTGAATTAAGTAAATGCGGATGTCTGAAATTAAATATTAAAAGAATAGGAGATACAGGAGAACCTTGAGTACTCCAGCCTGATATTGTATTCAGTAGAAACATAATATTAACTTGAACTCGAAATTTACGACCCAATAAAACTTGATAAAATTTCTTGAAATAAATAGGATATCCAAATTTTCCCTAAGCTTATAAAGTAAACCAACGTTATACTTTATCGACGCTCCTTCAACATCTAAAAATAACGCAAATGTTAATTATTTTTTTTGAAAACTAGTCGCTATAAAATCTGTAATTCTCAACAATTGTTGTATTGTAGAATAATTAGATCTAAATCCAAATTGAGAATTTGGAAAAAATTGGTTTGATTAATAAATTTAATAAGTCTTGTTAAACAATAAACTAATTGAACGAAAATTTTCTGGTCTCCTATGATCTTTTTGTGGTTTAGGAATGGGTAATATAATTGCTATTTTCCATGTTGAAGGATAGTAATTTATTCTAAGACAAGCATTGTATATTGCTGTTAATGAACTGATAGTGGAATTTGGAAAATGTTTGAACACTATTTTGGAAGTCTGTCAAAACCCTGAGATTTATTATTTTTACGTTTTGTTATAAATCAATTTAATTTCTGAAGGAGAAATAAATTTGATACGTTCGGGAACTTGTTAAAATGGATCTCAAGATTTTTAATATATTCGATGAAAGGATAATTGATACTCGGATTATCGGTAAATGACCTACAAAATTGTTGTGCAAATAGTTTCGCCTTTTCAGAATCTGTAGTAGCAATTTTGTTTGAATCTTTTAAAGCAGTAATTTGATGTTTCTCTTTTGTTAAGGAAATAATAGTATCCAAAGTTTTTTATGACAATTATTTATTCAGTAATTTCACAACGTTTCGTAACTCGTTTTGTTACATTTTGTGCAAAAGCTTATGGGGGAACGCTACCCCATTGAATTACCACGTCAGAGAACATTAAGGAGACATTCGAAATACCCACTCTCACACAGTTGATACCACATAACTAACCGTTACGAACAGCGAACAGCGTTTGATTTACACTTTGTATAATTTCCCCATAGCAGACCAAAGTGATGAAGAATTTCGCTGAAGTTGGGATACATAATTATTGAATTTAGAATATCGATGTTCTTCAAATTTTTTTTGAAGTAATAATTTTAATAATTTTTGATTATGAGATCACGAGTAAGTTGCCATTTACGGATAGTGTGTTTAATAGTTATTAAATTTAATATTTCTTAGGTAAAATATTAAAAGATAATTTTGGAAGGATGAAAAATGAGTTGTTGATAATTCTAATGCCTTTTTAACATTATTTATAATAATCAAGATTTATTATCAATGTGAGGGAAAAAGTAAGTAAAAGGAAGGATATTTGTAAAGCATTGCATATAAGAATTAAAATATTCCAATTAATCCTTCCTTTAATAAAAGAATTATTATACTGATAGGTGGAAAGTTTATAAATGTTTTAAAACTATTGTGGTCCGAATTTAAAACAGGTATACAATATTGCATTATCGGGGAAAATTATATTTTGAGATATTACAATATGAAGAATATAGGAGTAATTTTGGTATTATGTGAATAATAAGTTCTTGAAGGAGCATGAACTGACCATTATTTAGCGTGAGTAGATTAATAATATTTGACCTTGTGGGGAAGTACTATTACATCCCCAAGCTTGATGTTTGGCGTTTAAATCATCGAGTAAAAGTGTTTTTAAAATTTTTATTTATAATAATTCTAGAATTATTTAGATATTTTTGTTGGGTGGTTTATATGCCGCTATTATATTTACAGGACCTATAGAAAGAAACAGTGAGAGCTACTTTAAATTTTAATTCTGAAAAAAAAGAACATATAATTTAAATGTTTGATTTTTCTACGTATGAAAATTTCTACACCTCCTCCAGTAGGATAGAAGTTCTGTCTTGTCTATAATTAATAATTTGTATAGCACATTTTTTTTAATGAGTTAAATGTTTTTGTAACACAAAACAAAAGTTTTATGTTTTGACTGTATAAAAGTGTTTAAATTCAGGTAGCTGATTAAAGAATTAGCATTCAATTTAAAAATTTTTTCTTTATTGATCCATTATTGAGTATTCGTGGAATAACATCTTGAATTAATCGATGTATTTGTGGAAGTAAAGAGTTTAATATTTGATTTGTTATAATGGGACTGTAAGAATTAAATTCTGAACTATTAAAAGGAGAAGAATTAAAAGTATTATTTAGATATTATTTTGATTTTGGAGATATAGAAGGAAGGGAAGGAAAATTATTCAAATCTATAGCAGGAGAGGAAGTTATAGAAGAAGACCTCATAGGAGATTTAACGGTGATAGGGGATTATTTTTTGAATGATTTTGATTACGTAATGGAGATGATAAAGGTAACTTTTATTAGAATTTAATACTTAATTTAGTTAGAATTTAAAGAATGTTTCTTAAAGCTAATCTTCGAAGTTAGCTGTGTTTCTCAAAACAGTTTCCCCCATTGAGGAGTAGTTTTCTTGTTTGTTTTTTTACATTTTGAATAATGATGATTCTTAGTACACCGTACACAACGAGGTTCTAGAGTAGAGTTGGCGTGAGTATGATTAAAGTTTTGACAATTTTTACATTGTATAGGAAAATTTTATTTTGAACGAAATTTAATTTTACAATGCTATTAAATAATTTATCAGTTTTATGATATCCTATTAAGATCATTGTCTTGAGTTCAAAGGGGACAGATCACTAAAGGTTAGGATTTTATTAAATAGTCATAAAGAGATGTAATAGTATATGTTTTGGATAATTCGTTTAATTTCTTCATTGGTGTAGGAAATAGGAATATCAACAACACAGCTGATAAGGTTTGTTGCATCGGATCACGATAAGAAAAAGCAATTTATTTGTATTGCAAAGAGGCTATACTTTCTAAAGTCCTCTTTGGGGTTAAAGAAAATGGAAATATAGTCACTTTTTTAAATTTGGGAGTGAAAACTAATTGTGCTGTTTGTTTAATTTCTAAATAAATGCACCCAAAAATTTCTTAATTTTTAGACGTTTTTGCTATGTTAATTGGAGGGATGGAAGTTTTGTTTTTTTTACATTGATTTGTATCTTGAGATGTAGAATTAAAATCATCTACTTCCTCTGGAAGATCTTGATATGGATTGGAAGTAGGGACAGAATAAAATGCAGAAGAATCACCCGCAGAATTAGTTAAACGTTTGCGTTTAGAGTTATTGTGATCATTAAATGTTATATTTTCAGGGGGTAATGAAGAACTGGAAGAAGAAGATATAGAGTATTCACTTGTAGTATTCACTGTAACTGCTTGATTTGAAGTTCTTGTGAAATTAAGTTTTGGTTGTAAATCTTGAGCGTGTTGTTTGAGGTACATTATTTCTTGTTCTAATGCATTAAATCTTGATTGAGACATCATAACTAACTCATTTTATTTGGAATTTCCGGAATATTACGTAAGTTGGGAGTTTCCATATAGTTTGGAGTGTTTATCAGATGTAGTGAGTCAGTTATAAGCTGCCCTGTAGGGCAATTTGAAATGTCTGGAACGCACTGGCGAGGAGTTAAAAGCGCCGGTGAGATGGCCTCAAGTAACGATGAAGAGGCCTCCATCTTGGGAGACCCAAGGTTCGCCCCTCCTATCAATACAAGGCGTTGGCGGTTTACCTGGCAAAGCAGCAATTATTGATGACCCACCGAAATACGTTGGTCCACCAACCAGCACGCACGCCCCACTTACAAGTGACACGATTGTAGTTTAGCTTCCACTAGCTCGGAAACACGACACTTTATAAACTGGCACTGGTAACGGTAGCAGAGCTCGACCACAGAATGTCTGCTCTGCTCGGCGTCACAGACCGGACTCAATATTAATATTAAGACAGAAAAATAAGAGACAGAAAAAGGAAAGGTTTCAATATGTCTAACTTAATATCATCTGCATGAGTTAGGTAGGAGAAGAAGGATTATTTGTGGTACATTTAATTTTTTATTTGTACTTGTATGTAGTTTGATGAAATCGAAAGTTCGTTAAATTAAAATAGTATCTGTATTAAATTGTAATCCATTTTTGTTGGACCAATGTTATTTGAAGGTACTTACATACATACTTTACTAATTGAATGAGTATCACTGCTGCAAGCTTAGCACCACTGATGTACATCTGAACGCCTTCAGAGTGCATATGATGTGATGCGTATGCCATCTGCATAAGTAAGAAACTTGCATTGGATTTTTCACTATTGTCAGTAAGAAACTGTATCCCATAATTGTGATAATTTTGAATCCATGATAAATTGCAATCTGCAAAATCGAGAGGCCGATATATAGCCATGAACACCTCATGACCTGCCAAGGCAAATGCCATCCTGATATTGAGTAGGACTAGAATTTAACCATTGTCAGGAGCTTTCATGAGATTTTCTGTAAGCGTGGCAGAGCATTGATGGGTCAGAAATGACTATAACACTGCCCGACAACATTACGAAGGACACGTGTTGTTTAGGGAATCCTTAAAGTCTACTGTAAGGATTCTGGCGTGGTACGCACATACGTAATAAAGAGAAAATACTATTGTGCAGCAGAGGAAAGTGTCGAATATTGGACAAAAACCTCGTAATGCGGGTCCTTGAATAATAGTGGACTGTGAGCTCCCTACGCACTACGTTGGCCATCAGCACTCGCGTCTCGCCTTGCCGTTAGTTACCGCCACACCGCAACGGCACTCATTGGGGCTACGGGCTGCCCATCAGCGATTGCCACTCTGGCACGTTTGAAACGTTTTTCATTCGCACATAGGAGGCGTGCCATTGAAATTCAGATGACGGCGGCACACATTGCTGGTCATCGTGTCCGCAGACTCCGACCAATCACTCGGCTGGTGCAGAGTGACCTGTATCTTCACTTCTGAATTGCCACGGGTCTCCAGCTCACGCGGCGACGGTACGGGAGCATTTAAATCCGCATACCAGGTACCTGTCCCTGTCTCCAGGAGTGCGGAGCTACTTTAAAGCATTACACCAATAACATATCATCAATTGTTTAGACCTATAATCAAATTCATTTACTGTATTACTATTCTCTTAGTACCCCTCCATGAATTAGCTTTGTTGTTGTATGTATATTATTAATTTAGAATAAGGATTTTTATTAATAATTTTTCCTTAGGGTCAGGCAATTCATTATGTAAATAATATTTTAAGATTGAAATTGTTTTCTCTTTTTTATTTCTTAGATTTTAAGTTATTTATTTTATTCCTAGAGGTACTAATACACTTTTTATTTCTCTTTCTATCATTTAATTAATATTAGTTGAATTTCTTCTTGTGTAATGTTTCTGTCGAATCCTGTCATTCCTCTTACGTGGTGGTCCTCCAGCCTTTTCGTTTAGTAGCCATCTGGCTACTTCGCTGAGCTAGTGGAGGTCGATGTACATGTGTATTGTGTATGCTTCCAGCCAGTAGTTGAGTGCAGGCTGTTGGCTCATCGTCGTGCGTGTGAGCGGTGGGTACCAGGTGAGTACCGCATCTGCACGCGCTCACACGTCACGGACGCGCATACGCATACATGTGCACTAGTATTTAGTGGCGCCGTCCTTCGATGCAATTATAGGTTCAATGCGCCGCGGCATGTTCTCCATGCGGGCTTCTGCATTTTGTTGCAGTTCAATGTCATGAAGCTATTCTATATTGAGAATTTCAATGAATTGGCTCTTGGTGGAGTTCGCTTGCTTGGCGATCGGCTATTTAGTGAGTTCCCATCATAAGTTTCAACATACACTTCCACATGATTTCTCGATAGGATTCATATCTAGTGAGTTCTCCGTCCAGGGCAAAAAGGGAATATTTTTGAACCAGGAATGCATTCTGGCTTTCTGGAATGGCGCTGAATCGTGTATAAAATGTTTTCTTCTGTGCTGAGGAACCATTCTATGAACTTCGGGCTGTAGCAGTAGCAGAGTTTCTAGTACTCGCTTGTATTGCTCATGGTTCCTTATACGATGTATAGGCGCCTCATATACCCTCCGCTGAGATCACAGACCACGCCATAACATTCACCGGGTGTTCAAATTTCTCCATTACATAGTTTCAAGGGAACTGAATTCCAGAGCTTCGTCGGACAAATGAACTTCAGTTGACCAAAATCAAAAGCGTTGATTTCTAAGCATCATACTTGCAAAATATTACAAAAATTTAATATTGATGAAATACACTTGTAATTTAAATATAAAAGGGTTTAATTACTTAACTTCAGTCTGCAAGAATCACATTTCAGTGTTGTCAGGCCTGTTGTAGTCGCTTCTTCTTCGTGGCCTGGGGAAGGAGTTGTTTGCTAGGACGACGGCCGATCAGGTTCTCTTCTGCTAACCATCTCTGGACTGTCTTCTAGGCAACTGTTACTCCAATAGCGATTATCATCGTAGTAAGACGATCAAAACTCTTTATGATTTTTAAGGCAGAGATCCCTCATTCTGCGTTCAGTATTGGTGATGCTTTTCCTGCCATATTTTCGCACATGGCCTGCTTCCAGAGGATGCTTTTGATCAAGTATTAAATTTTTATTCTCTTAACGACAGTTTTTTTAAAAACCATTAATAATTGCAATCTCTGTGAATGTGTAGAGTGAAGTAATAGTTTTTGTATTTCTCTAATTTTCCTTGGAGTCGTGTGTAAAGCCTTATCAAACTAAAAATTAAAACTTAGTTTGTGACGTTACATCGGTTATATCGTTGTAAAATAAAATTTCCACATAATATTGCGTAAATGTAATGCTGTAAGGAAGAATATTTACGTTTTGATTATTTTGATTATTATAGCTCATACTATAAGTTTCATTCTTTTTTCAAAAAACAACTAAACAAATATTTGAATGTCCTCACTATAGCAGCAGTTTTCAACAAACTTCAACGGTATGATAAATAACATCACTTGTTTCTTAAATAATGCAGGCATAGTGTTGTAACGACAATAGCAATGCTAAAAGAAATTAGTACGGACAGACAGACGGACAGACGGACAAACTTACAGACGGACAGTCGGACAGACGGACAGACGGACAGATGGACGGAGGTTTTGAAATAACTACTTTTGCGATACCAGGGGACTCCAAAACCTATATTTCCGTTGAAATCTCGAAATCGATTTTTCGCAACATTACATTATTTTCTCTTTTCTTCGTATATTACTTCTGTATATACGTAAGTATTCTAGAAAGTAAAAATAATTCCCAATATACTTACATAAATTATCAAAGAAATTTCATTTCTATATATTAATTCGGGAAACCAAAATCAATATCAGTGCAAATAAAAGCCCAGAAAGTTTTACTTTGTTTCTATTAAGTATAGGCATAGTCAGATAGAATTTGGGACTAACGTCCCAATCCACGTTCATATGCAAATGTCAAGAAATTTCGAAACGAGGGAGGGTGTCCTCTAGAAAAGTTGACATGCATACGTTACGTCATTTTCCAAGGGTAAAATGCTAGTCAGTTGGGTTCCTACAACTACATCAATACAATTAAGCCTGCCGTGCCCATGACTTATCAGCACACGCAACAACAGGGTATGCGTATCTGAAGATAAAATAATGACGGATATAACGACATTGGTGGGAGGTAAAAATCCCATCACAAATTTAATAGCATAAATACCATATTGTGAAAGTTTGAAAGAAATGTAGTAAGAAATAACGACAACTCAATGACATGCCAAAAAATACGATAAGTATTTGTATAAATACTGAAAGCGTGGTCAAGTAGCAGCAAGTCGTGTACAATTCACAAAGCACTCACAATGAAACATTTGTGTCTAGTTCTGCTGGCTCTATCCTTGGCGGCGTTTGCCGCGGCTCAGGAATGCCCGCCCCCGCCTTCGTTGTCTCAACTTTACAAATGTGAGGAAATCGAATCGTCTTGTTCAAAAGCCGAAGACACCTGTGAGAATGGCCAAATCTGTTGCCTAGTCGACTGTGGTATGAACTGTGTGGAGCCATCTTCGGAAGAGGAGGAGGAATGAGGATCTATTGTTGGTATGTGTGTCGAAACGCATCTAAAGCAATATACCCGCCATGCACTTGCAACAACAACAAAAAATCACAAATCTTCAACAAACGCACAAAAAATCGCAATTTCGCTGCGATACTAGCATTAGCAGGTCTCATTGCCAGAGGCAATAGAATCACACCGGCCGTTTATGCACTCTGCATCGGAGTAAGCTGGCAATAGACAGAGTTCTTTCACAATCCCACTGGCAATCGAAGGGGAGGTTGCGTATACAAACAAAATGGTGTTTTGAGGAAATTTGACACCCTCGTTCTTTTTCTACGTACACCTTTCTATTTTGCAGCTAATAGTTAGAACACTATTTGACACGTATGGCAAAACGCTTCTAAAGAAACATTTGTACCTTCCCGTAAACTTTAAACGTAACGAACGTTCTGCAGGGGTAATGACGATTTATTAACATAAAAACTAGTTTTGTAGATACCTAATATCAAAAAAAGTGGAATTTTCCAATTTGAAGCGAATAATATATAAATTTGCGGAACTTTAAATTATATTCCATACATGTTTCTTAATTATCTTCAAACTTTGCTCTTTCCGGTCACCTCAAATGCTGTAGACATTTTCCCCGCTAGACATTGAGTATAATTTGTATGCCTGAAGCTGGAAGAGCAACTCCCAGGCTCATTATTCGTGTGCACCACCGCGAACTACACGTCGGCTTCCGAGGGATTTTCCACCTCCAGCTATCTCCCTCGCTGAGGCGCCGCCGCAGCCTCGAAGAGCTCTGAATTCTCTTCTGGTCTCCCGACGTGTACAGCAGAATAGTGTGTGTAGAAGTAAGCGTAATTCGACCCTACACGTTTCCTGAAATGGCTCGAATAGAGAAAAATTCAATTATTACACAGTAGAGGCTGCGGTTAATATCGGGGCGGTTCTGAGATCATGCTTAGTTGTGGCGGCGTTTGTATTTAATATTACTGCTATCAAACTCGCCTTCAACGATATCATTCTTATTCAATGATTCTTGACCCCTGTATATATGTCTAATGGTGTCACAAGCTAACACTTTACATTCCGGATCTTTCGGCCAAATATTTGGCTTTCCTCAGGGATACAAAGCAGATAAAAACATTTATTTACAAAAATAGGTATAGTGTACATTTTTATTACATCTATAATTTGTTAGTTTATTAACAATATACTTTATTTAAATGTTACCTGTAAGGTTATGCATAATGTACGTCGTCCATTCCACATATCACTACTGTCCCTATTATCCCTATCGTAAAATATCATTCTTAATTTTGCCATGAACTACACAATAATACTCTTGTGAATTTGAACTAAATTTTGCTGTTTCTTGTTCTTACGTCGTGTTAAATTTTCAGGAGTTCTTCAGAAATCTCTTGAGGATGACGCTGCAGAGAAATACAACTTTTGCCCGGAATTATGGAGAAAGGCTGCCAAGAACAACATTTCACAAGCACCAATTCACTATTGATCAAACCTAAGCGAATGACAAAGGCTCCCTTCTTCACGACACGTCGCACAAACGATCTACTGCAATCAGAGTTTCTCTGAGAAAAAGTAATTGAGGCTATTGTTGAAATGGAATGGAATTAATTAAATCAGATTTTGAAAGTTAAAATTCTGGATTATTTCCCTTTCCTGTAATTAAATGATACAACATTTTAATCTATAGCATTCATTACAAAAATCATTGCCAATTATTCCTGTATTTTGTTTTTATCACATTTACTATATTGTAGATATTACTTTGCTCTTCAATTCAATTCAATTAGATCTTTTTGAAATCGTTGTCAAGTCGAGTATTAATTTTGAATTCTAATTTTTTTTCTAGCTCATATTGCAAAAAGTGTTTTTCTTTTATCATTGTACAACCGCGTGGATGTACAAGTGCGGTAGCTCTCAGCCTAATCAATATTGTGCCGCTTTCGGAAGAATGTATATTGCCACAAGTACAAGGTCTTAAGAGACATATATCACATTTGAATATTCTTTTTCGTCATAGTGTACATGAATATTGATTTAGCTCCAAAGCAATTAGTAATATGAATATCAATTAAAAAGTATCGGTCAATAACAATTGGGCGGGCTTTATTTATTTATTCATTTATTTTTTGTTTTTGCTCAGCAATCGTTCAGTTTGTGTCTCGTTACTCCAATGCAGCATTTTGAGGAAGAAGTTATATTTTTATTTAATTATGAAGTACACGAAAATTAAATGTACAACTTTCCAATGTACTATTAATTAAAAAATTTTGCATACTCATGAACATGGAGATGTTGCCAATATCTGATATTTTTAAATTAAAAATTTTATGATATCTAACTAACGTATAGATTTCAAAAGTTCTGACCACTGGTACAAAAATCTTTTTCAACTCCAAAGATTTCATGAACTTTTCCCTGACTACGTCTCTCACAAAAAAAATTACATGTTTTCATCCATACTTATATATTTGGACGGCGTCAAATTGGAGTTTGCCGCTTCTGATTCTTGATAGAGATTTAACAGTTGTCAAACGGTTGACAAACTTTGTTCGAAAAACGCAATTCTCAGATTGTCTGACTCGGGAAATCGTTCGTAAATACAATAATTGTTAATGAACTAAGCATATAATATTTGCATTAAAAGTTTAATCAACAATAAAAACGCACTTCTAATTATTTGTGATGTTGATCAAGACGCAGTTCTAACCAGATTTAATGCGAAATTATTTATCATCAGCAAGCAATCGGACATCCTGGACCGCCCGCTCTCCAAGACTATCTCTTAATTACCCCCCAGAAACTGGAGTGTTGGAACACCTACCTTTTTAGAAACACTGAAAAACTTTCCACATTTCCCAAAATCGGATTTTGCAGAAGGGAACTTACTGTCTATACACTTCGCATACAACCCAAGTGAAAAGGGGGAGAAACAAAATGGCTCTATGTTGTAGGCATCTCTCTTCCATCGCTGCTGACCCCTGTCAGCCGCTGAGTCAGCTCCAAGCCCCCGTCCCCCTGCGCCCCCTGTCCACGTGACCGAACTGCTCAGACCCAGGGCGTCCATTCCATAAGCTTCAATTTTTTCGTATAAAAATTGCATTGATGTACCTTAGAGGCCGATGGTTGCATTTCCCCTTTTTCCCTGATTTGGGGGTATTTACACAATCGAGATAGAATCTATTTGAAGGTACAGTAATCTAAATCCATGCTAGTGTTCATGAAGCTCCAGAACGAAGCCGACTGGAGGCAGTAGTAACACAGTACAGAAAGTTCCCCTTTATTATAAGATTTATCAAAGAGAATTTAATTTATTAAGAACCCAAGCTGCAGGACCACGAGCAGTTAAACCTTCAAAGTAGAGGAAGAAAAAATTCGGTATCTTTCAAACACACGTTTGAGAAAGAAAGTGTCTCGTTGGTTTACCAACGTCCTTGTTGGTAACATTCCCAATACCTAAAACGGTTTCCCAGGAATACTGACTAAACCAGCGGCGCTAAACTGCACGACCCTTTCTCCTTACTTTCAACGCTGGGAATATCGAGCCGGATTCATAAAAGTTTGGGTCTAGGCACGCCCCAAATTAACTTAATAGAAATAGTTAAAATTTATAATAAAATTTAATAATTATTCAGGGAAAATGAAACGCCGTTTCGCCCGTTCTACCAGAAATCGCCTGGTAATATTATAATAGATTCGAAACCTCGAAGAGCAGTCAACGTCAAAACGATTGCGCACACTGCGTTTCGAATTGTCGTTCTAAGGATAAGAAGCCTTGAGCATATCCACAATACTACGAGCAAGTTTTAACTAATAAGTTGCACAGGTGTAAGTCACATTTTCAAATATTTTACATTACATTACATCAAGATCTAATTTGAAGAACAAATTTCATTAAGGAAAAATCCCTACTTTCAATATTTTTTTAATTTTATTGATTTAAGGTCGCTTTTTAACAACTGACGCATACACGACTACGAGTGTCAATTTAGAATTTTGACAATACTATACATCTTGTACAATTATTTCATTATACAATTATATACAATTCATACAATTATGTAAATTGTAAAAAGTTGTCAATGTTTTGGATTCTTATATTTTCAATATTATGTTTTTAAGAAAGACACCGAAAAAAATTAAAATTTTGCATTTTTTGAAAATTCAGGCAATTCAACGAAAATCGAACTCCACCATGTTTGCAATTGTATTGTGCTGTATCTATATCTATTCTATACTAATATATAAAGACAGAAGTGCGTTGTCTCTCAGCGCGGTACTCTCTGAATTTACTGAACCAATGCCGATGAAACTTTTGTGGTAGCATCCTTTAAAGGCCTGGAGTACTATAGGCTATGATTTACAAACATAAACAGTAATTTATTTTCAAAATAATTACTTATCTGGACATTTTTCGCCTAGCTTTACATCGCAGATTCAAGAGTGCATCAATGTCAGTTTAACTAGGGCCCAACCCGAGGATGACATCTGAGATTTTATACTGATTTCATCAATGTTCAAATATTACAATTCATTGGGTTTTAATAAGGTTAGTAATGTCCCCGTCTGAACATTTGAAAGCCCTAACTGAAGTGGTATGAATGTCAATGTTCATGAATTGCTCTTTGTCCGTGTTATATACAAAGTGGTAAGAAATCATTGTGAGTTTGAAAGTGTTTAATAATTGAGGTAAATTGAGAGAATAAAAAGTACAATAATATACAGTACGGAATATACAGTAATGTACAATGTACAATAAATAAATATCGTATACAATCTAAACAAAGTCTTCTTTTACAGAAATTTGTGATAACTGAATTGTTTGACGAAACGAGTGTCACAATTGTCAAAACAGATTACAAACGCCAAGAGATGGATAGTCTATTAAAATTTTGAATCGGTTACTCAAAGGGAAAATCGACATGCTGAACTACTCACTCGCCCCATTGAAAATAATACTGCAAGAAGGGGAGAATATAAAGCTCCCCTTACATTTTTTAATTGGGAGGTATTATACATGAAGCCCCCCGGACATTTGTAAAATTTTCTCACACGCGGTTCCAATTTATTTCCTAAAATGTCTTGTAAGAATAGAGTTATATATAGTTATGAAGGGGGCGTAGGTCCGATGTTCACGGTGAACTCTGAATTTTAGAAAATTGCAAAATTCTTGAAGTTTTCCAGCGACATACTACAACGGCATGTTGTCTATGCAGGCTTCTGAATGTTGTTGCAGTTCAATGTTATGAAGCTATTCTATATTGAGAATTTCAATAAATTGGATTTTGGTTGAGTTCATTTGCTTGGCTATCGACTGTTTGGTGAGTTCCCATCATAAATTTCAACATCCTTTCCACATGATTTCTCTATAGGATTCATGTCTGGTGAGTTCTCCGTCCAGGGCAAAACCGTAATATTTTTCTACCAGGAATGCAGTAATAATCCTGGATTTCTGGAATGGTGCTGAATCGCATATAAAAATGTATTCTTCAGTGCTGAAGAACCATTCAATGAACTTCGGGCTATAGCAGTAGCAGAATTTCTAGTA